>OW121786.1:15309277-16610296 GCA_933228815.1 Machimus atricapillus | reverse complement strand
CACTAGAATATCCAATAAAGGTTGCAATCGTATCTATATATCTCCCAAACTCTCAGACAATAAGAACAAATGAAATTGACGAGATCATAAACAACCTATCGACACCCTTAATAATTGCAGGCGACTTCAATGCTCACTGCCCACTGTGGGGATCACAAAAAAACGGACCCAAGAGGAAGAATAATTCAAGATCTTGTAGAAAACCATGACCTAATCTGGCTAAACGACGGCACGCCAACCCTCTTTTCAGAAGCAAATGGCACCTTCAGCTGTATAGATTTAACACTAACAAAAGGAAACATACATACAACAACAAATCACCTGGCAAGTCCACCCCGACCCTGCACAAGCGATCATTACCCTATCATCATTAGTACACTAAAGAACAAAGCGAAAGAATACAGACGACCAAAATGGTGCATTAAGAAAGCCAATTGGAACAAGTACCAAGAAAAAGTCATATTCAAATCTTCAGAAAACCCAGAAGACATTGAAAAAGAATGCCGATGCACCACAGAAAAAATGATCAAAGCAACAACAGAGTCAATACCGAAAACACCAGCTGAAACGAAAAGACCTACCATGGTGGAGCACAGAAATCAAAGAAGCAATTAGAAAAAGAAAAAAAACACTAAACAAATATAAACGACAACCAAACACGGAAACTTTGATACAATACAACAGGGATGTCAAACTCGCAGCCCACAACGAACATTTTTGCGGCCCAGCTAATATATCGGCACACAATGTAAATAACGTAAAAAAAAAATAGAGAGATAGAATTCACTATACCCGCGACACACTAACTGAAATTTAGAATTTCGAGCGTACTCAATTTCACAATATTATTGTATTGCTTTGAAATTAGAGTCAAATTTATGTCAAAATTTCTTTTTAATAGAATATTTGCCTGAAACTTTTTAAGAAATTCAGAGGTGATATGATATATTTCTGAAATTAAGAACACTCGAAATTCTTAATTTCGCCGCAGTGTGTCAGGGGTATAACCGTTTTTGTATTATTAAACGAAATGCGTACATTTATTTTAAATATACCACAATTAGGTAAATACGGCATTTAAGTATAAATAATATCTGAAATATGTCATAAGATAGGTTACTGACTGTTTTCTACTGAAATGTTCAACTCTTAAATAATTAACAATAATTTATTGTTGAACGAAAAGCTGAAAATAAAAATTATTAAAAAGATGTCCTGTTAAATAATTAACAGTATCTAGTAAATTTTAGTCAGAGTGCAATAATATGCAACGACTTGTAAAGAATTAAAATTATGTGAGTAAACTTTTGAACAAGATTGTACTTGGAATTTATTCCGCTTAAATTAGTTATTAAATACTCCGTAAAACAGCTGGGTCTCTGCTCTCTAGCTGGGTCTCAGTTCTCCAAATATTCTTGTCCTTTCACGACGGTGTACGTACGTAACGGAAAATATTTTGCTTTCGGAAAATAAGACGTATGGTTATATAGGATTATTGCTTAATTCATATTACGCTTATTGATTTTTGCAGTTATTCTCTCTTTGGTAAGTTAATGTTCAAGCAAAAAACATTGATATTTTATTAAATTGTTTTATTATTTTCTGTTAAAAACTGCTTATTTATTCCAGTCCTTTGTATTCAGTATGTCTGTATCGAAGCCAAGTGGTAGTACAACTAAACGAAAAATCGCTGACGAGCATAGAATATTTCAAGTAAAATGGGAACTAGAATATTTTTGCTGTGAAGTAAAAAATAAAATAATCTGCTTGATATGTAAAAATGCTATTAATGTACCAAAGTTATATAATATTAAACGTCATTACGAGCAACATCAATCAAAATATGATAATTACGAAGGATTAATGAGACAAGAAAAGTTGAAAGAGCTCAAGATGGGTCTGAAAAAACAACAATTAATGTTTAGTAAATTATTGGAAGAAAGTGAAGCGGCGGTACATGCAAGCTACGTCTTGTCCGAATTGATAGCTAAACACTCGAAGCCTTTTACTGACGGTGATTTCATCAAGGAATGCCTAATTAAAGCTGGAGAAATTGTCTGTCCTGGAAATTTGAAGGCTTTTCAAACAATTTCTTTGTCCCGAAATACAGTTGCGGAAAGAATTACTGACTTGGCCGCCAATTTAAGTGATCAAATCAAAGCAAAATCATCTAGTTTCGAAAGTTTTTCTATTGCCTGTGACGAGAGCACGGACATTGGTGGCGTAGCTCAACTAGCTGTGTTTCTTCGTTCTTGCGACATGGATTTTAACATTTTTGAGGAATTATTGAAACTAATACCGATGTCTGGTACTACTACAGGACAAGATATATTTAATTGTGTTTTTGAACTTCTGCAGAAATACAATCTACCTCTGTCAAAATTACATTCTGTAGCTACAGATGGCGCTCCATCAATGACCGGAAAAAACAACGGGTTCGTAGCATTACTAAGAAAAAAACTAAGTGAGATTGATGGTTCAAAAATTCATCATACGCATTGTATTATACATCAAGAAGTACTATGCACGAAGGTAATAAACATGGAGAATGTTTTATCATACATAAAAAAAGTTATAAATTTTATAAGATCTCGAGGCTTAAATCAGCGTCAATTCACTGCTTTCTTAAGTGAGTTAGGTAGTGAATATTCAGGGTTGTCTTACTATACCGAGGTACGCTGGTTATCTTGCTCCAAGATTCTCAAACAATTCTGGGATTTGAAAGAAGAAATATGTCAGTTTTTAAAAACTAAAAATCAAGACACAAGTTTGTTTTCTGATCCAATATGGTTGCAAGATTTATCTTTCATGGTTGATATAACCAAACACTTAACAGATTTAAATTTATCCTTACAAGGAAAAAATCACATCGTTACGAACATGTTTGATATTATAAAAGCATTCAAATGTAAGCTAGTTCTTTGGGAAAAGCAACTAAAAAATGAAGATTTAGCGCACTTCCCGACGTGCAACATGCACAAATCAAGTTTAGGTGATACTTCATCGCATCAAAAATACGCAGAAAAAATTTCAAATCTTAAAACTGAATTTGAAACAAGATTTCAAGATTTTAATTCTTTAGAAGACAAATTTTGTTTGTTTTCTTCGATTTTCTCAATAAGTATAGACTCAGTACCCAGCCATATGCAAATGGAGGTGATCGAGATTCAGTGCGATTCAAATTTGAAAGCAAAATTCATTGAAGTGGGTGTGGCTGATTTTTACAAAAAAAAAAATTTTACAGCCAGGTTTGAAAATACTCGAAAATTCGCATATGAAATTATTTCCATGTTTGGTAGTACTTATCGGTGCGAGCAGTTATTTTCAATTATGAAAGTAATAAGTCCCCTATTAGAAACCGTATTAATGACGCTCACCTTGGGTCAGTGTTGAAAGTCATCACTGCGGATAAAATTGCTCCCGAAATAGGAAAGATAGTAGCAGAGAAGAGATGTCAAATATCAGGACGTAAATATTAATTTTTTTTCTTGTTCTTTTATATTTGTTTATTATAATGTATTATTCGAAATAAACCTACGTTTCTATGAATATTGATTTTCTTTTTTTGCGGCTCACATAAAGTTAAGTCTCCGTTGTTTGGCCCAAGTTAGCCTATGAGTTTGACACCCCTGCAATACAAGAAAGAAAAGGCTGAAGCGAGAACAAAGGTAAGAGAAGAAAAAAAATCATACATAGAATTTATACGAAATATAAATATTAATACCCCAAACGAATTGGCATGGAACAATATAAGAAAACTAAATGGACAAAAGAAAATAAACAATATAAGCATGCTAATAAAAGAAGGAGAAAGGATAACACAAACACTCAACATAACAAACGAATTAGCAAAAACATTCCAGGCTAACTCATCTTCCTCCAACTATGTATAAGAAAACGTTTTTATCCCACAAGCAAATTGCTGAACAGGAACATCTAATATTAGAAAGCACAAACACCAAAGAATACAATGAAATGTTCACCAAAGAGGAAATGAAACTAGCCTTGGATAAATGCAAAGGTTCAACGCCTGGACCAGGTGAAATACACTTTGAAATGATAAAACATCTCAACGATAAGCAGAAAGAGGATATACTAGAATTCTACAATAAAGTATGGACCAAAGGACAAATACCACAGCAGTGGAAAAAGGCGTACATTGTACCAATATTAAAACCAGGCAAAGACAAATACCACCCAGAAAGCTATCGGCCAATAGCGCTAACCTCTTGTCTATGTAAAATACTTGAACGTAGGATAAATAACAGACTACAATGGTACCTAGAGAAACACAAAATTCTTAACAAAAACCAGTCAGGATTCAGGAAACGACGATCTACCATGGATAATGTAATGAAAATAAAATCTAATACACAGCAAACACTAGCACAAAAAGAAGACATGATTCTAATAGCTCTTGATATAAAAAAAGCATACGACATGACCTGGAGGTATGGAATCATGACGGAGATCCAAAAAATAGGAATAAAAGGAAATATGGCAAAATTCATCAACAACTTCATCCACAATCGCAATATCCAGGTTATAATAAACAACTGTAACTCAACTGAGCATCTTATTGAAAATGGAATTCCCCAAGGATCAGTTCTAAGCGTTACACTGTTTCTTATTGCAAAATAAAGAGTGTTACAAATTTCTTCACGACACCAGTTGAAGGTCAACAGTATGCTGATGTCTGCACAATATACATGAGGCATAAAGTCCCCAAGGAAATACAGGAAAAACTACAAAATACGGTACAAAACCTGGAAAAATGGGCGGATAAAACGGGATTCCAATTCTCACCAGGAAAACCAAAAGCCATCCATTTCTCCCACAGAAGAAAACTAAACCTACAACCAGATCTAGCACTAAATGGAGGTAAGATCAAATACTACAACAGTGTAAAAATTCTTGGAGTGACATTTGACAGAAACATGAGCTGGAAAACACATATCGAAGAAACAAAAAGAAAAGCCTCATCAGCAATGAATATATTTAAAACAGTGGCAAGCAACGAATGGGGAGCAAGCCGTAATACACTTATAAAACTATATAAAGCTGTCGGGCTACCAATCTTAGATTACGGCTCCATTGCCTATTCCACAGCCAGCCTACTGCAACTAAATAAAATCGACCGCATCCAAAATACTGCACTACGGATTTCAACTGGTGCTTTCAGAACTAGCAATAGCAAGAGTCTACACGTAGACGCACATGTTATGCCCCTACACCTCAGAAGGAAAATAATGACGATGAACTATGCTTTGATAACCAAAAGTATAGCAGACCACCCGAACTATCAAACAATCTGGGAAATACAAAACAATGCTGAATTACCAAACAACACAGAACCGAACAAATACCAGCCATACATATCAAACAAATATGCCAGGAAATTGAACTCCACTACCCACCTAAAATCTATTCCAGCAAAACCACAAACAACCCACCCTGGAAAGTACCAAAACCAAAAATAAATCTAAGCCTATGTCAGTATGCAAAAGGATCATTCGGAAGCGTGCTGTTGCTTTAAATGTGCACAGATCTTCATTATGCCGCATTTTACACAAAGATTTAAAGCTGCACCCGTACAAAATTCAGTTAGTGCAAGAACTGAAGCCTCAAGATGCTGGTCAGAGGCTTGCCTTTGTAAATCAGATGATTGAGCGCTTTCCAACGTTCACCAACATCTTGTTTTCCGATGAAGCCCATTTTCACCTGAATGGGCATGTAAACAAGCAAAATTGTCGTTACTGGAGTGCAACCAACCCAAAACAAAAACATCAGAAACCGCTACATTCACCCAAAGTCACCGTATGGGCAGCGATGTCGGCGCGAGGAATTATCGGCCCTTACTTTTTTGAAGATGGAAGGGGACGCACACTCACAGTGAATTCAGAGCGTTATGTGGAGATGTTAGACGAGTTTTTCGTACCCCAACTGCAAAACTTTCCTGGTTACAACCAAAGAACATGGTTCCAGCAGGATGGAGCAACTTCACACACGTCCAACAGATCTCTGCCTCGAGTTCGAGAAATTTTTCCGAACAAATTAATCTCCAGGCGAGGTGACATAAATTGGCCTCCACGGAGTCCCGATTTAACGCCTATGGATTTTTTCCTGTGGGGTCATGTCAAATCAAAAGTTTACGCTAATAAACCGACTTCCCTGGCACAATTAAAAGAAAATATCCGTCATGAAATGGCAGCCATCACGGAGACTACCTGCCGAGCTGTCATAGGCAATTTTAGTGCCCGACTAAATGAATGCCGAGAGCGCAACGGTTTACATTTGGACGATGTTATTTTTAAAAAATAAATTCCCAAACAGTGTACTTCAATATAAAATAAACATTTTTTCAATAAAGCTAAGACTTTTCTTTTAAAAAAAGATTTAAATGTGAACTTTCTTTTGAGACACCCTGTATATACTGACGGATCTAAAAAAGAAAATATCAGTGCATTCGCCGTTTATGCAAATGGACAAACATATAGACACAGGTTACCAGGAGAAAGTAGTATATACACCGCAGAAATGAACGCAATACTATGTGCAACCAATTTAGCTAAAGAAAGTGAAGAAGAAAAACACCTTATCCTAACAGACTCGCTCAGCGCTATCAATGCCATACAAAACATAAGCCTAAACATTGAAAACCCAATTATTCAAGAACAAAATACATAATAACATAAACGAAATAAGAAAGAGCCAAAATGAGGTTATCTTCATGTGGATCCCGAGTCATGTTGGTGTAAAAGGGAACGAAAAAGCTGATGATGAAGCAAAAAAAGCTCTAAAGGAACCTACAAACGAAACCTTCATGATCACTGAAACAGACGTCCGCAACAAAATCAAAAAAACCATATGGCAACAATGAAAAACTAATTGGAACACAGAAAACACACAGCTCGTACACATAAAACCATCACCAGAAAACTGGAAAACAGCAAACAACAAAAACAGAAAGAAGGAGATATCCATTGCAAGACTACGAATAGGACACACAATAGCAACACACGAATGGTTGATAAACAAAAGCCCTAGACCAGGATGCGTGAACTGTCAAGTAAACCACACCATTGAACATCTATTGACTCAATGTACCAAATACACTCAACAAAGACAACACTACGGCATCAAAGGAACTCTAAAGGAAATCTTAGCAGACGACCCACACAAAATCAAAAACGTATTAAACTTCATTAAGGACATTGAAATAAAAATATAGAAAAGATGTAATAAAAGGAGCCCACTTAACCGAGTTACGGTTGGAGGCTCCTCATAACCTAATAAAAAAAAATGTGAATATAAAATAATGGAATTGTAAAATCCTTATAGAATGTACTACCATTATAAAATGTTTGATCTTTAAACAAAAATAAAATAGGTTGGAGTCGAATACTAAATGAGAATATGTGCAAATAGAATTGTAAAACTCTGACAATCCTTATCTTGGTTTTTTGATAATGTTTTAGGCAGAGATGAAGTAGAAACTAATACAGAAAATTGAAAATGAATTAAAAATTAACAACATGAATTTTAAATATACAGGGTTTTTTTGCTAAGGTCTGAACAGGGGTATGCCAATCGATTGGTCTCCTGATTAACGTTTGTTCGGAGACCCCCCCCCTAAAATCGCAATTAAAAATTTGGAGATGGTCAACCTAGAAAATGCTTTATAAGTTCTTTCAGAGATACCCTAGGATTCAGGTTGATAACGTATTAGAAAGCTTCAAGCTTTCCAAACAACAAACATGCGGGAAAAACCGCGTCAAACTTCGAAAATGGCAATTTCAAAGCCCAAAATTTGACCTTGACTTTGACCTTTCATTCTGCCGATTTTTTGTATGGGTAGGTCGAAACTTTTTTTGATAAAAAGCTTCCCTGTCATGTGGCCTTTCTCAGGAGAAAAAAACGCACTGGAATTCGACGGCGCGTTTTGAAGTTATTTGTGTTATAATAATTAATACAACAACAAAACCCACTATCCGCAATGAAGTCCAATTGAAAAGTGGGCGTCACATTGAGCTGCTCCGTAGGGCTGAACCACTTGAACAAGCTAGAATTTCAAAAAAAGTAGATAGTTTTTTTTACAAGTACCAACATTCAACAAACGTTTCGAGAATATTTCGGCCACGGAGGCGACATTAGCATTTCACCATAGACAAATAAATATAAAGATGGTCCACTTCTAACAAGAGAATCGTGACCAAAAATTTCTGATGCCTCCACAGCGATGCCTCCACCCTGCGATGCTGCATCGGCAAGCAACGCAGAGAAGTTCGGCGCGCAATGTTATTCTGCTGGGCTCATGCGTTGTGGTGTACCGCATATGCGTCGTCGTGCCTTTGGCTGCCGGCATCGAGAGTGCAAATCAAATTCTGGGAAGGGTCGGGAGAACCTCGACTTGGAATCAGAACTCAGAATTTAGGAGAATATGCACGGTTCGCTATTTTTTAATTCATTTCATGCTTGCTTGTATGAAGAAGGTTAGAAGAGAAAACGGAGCGATTGATATTTTGAATATTTGTGTTTTGCTATTTAGGGTTTGCTTTAGGTACCAACATACATATATGACAAAATTTATTTTTGTTATATTTCAGAATTTTTGTTTTGGTTTGCTGACGAAAATATATGCAAAGATGACCATATTAAAATTCTTGAATACATAATATTAATTTTGCTTAGAAAATACTGTCTGGGAAAGTGCAAAGTTCGTTTCTGTTGCAGAAAAAGGTAGCAATATTCACTCTAAACTTAAAATAATAAAAGAATAAGTTTAAATTTTATTCATGTAAATTTGCATCCAACCCGAGATATACAATTTTGACATCGAGGTGATTCAGTTGGGGCGAAATATTTCACTTTTTAAAACATAATTTCTTTCTTTACAAAACTGCTTCCTAAATTCATAAATGAAAATTCTCCTAAATTCTGAGTTCTGATTCCAAGTCGAGGTTCTCCCGACCCTTCCCAGAATTTGATTTGCACTCTCGATGCCGGCAGCCAAAGGCACGACGACGCATATGCGGTACACCACAACGCATGAGCCCAGCAGAATAACATTGCGCGCCGAACTTCTCTGCGTTGCTTGCCGATGCAGCATCGCAGGGTGGAGGCATCGCTGTGGAGGCATCAGAAATTTTTGGTCACGATTCTCTTGTTCGAAGTGGACCATCTTTATATTTATTTGTCTATGATTTCACACAATTAAGCATCATTTTTCCAAAAGTCAACAGATTGTACAACTAAATTGTTGAAGGAAATTCTACCGGACTCTGAAATTTATAAAACAATTTCTTCAGCTAGAACTAAAACTGAAGCAATTATAAAGGGTGTGTTAGCATCGCAGGAAAAAAGCAGAATCAATATCTACACTTTTTATTGAGATAATGGACAATTTTTCAATTAAATCTAAATGTATTGCATTTTCTGGCGACAATTGCAATACCAATTTCAGAGGAGTTAATCGAGCTGGACAGAAAAATGTTTTTAATAATGAAAACAAATGTGAATACTTCTCTTGTTGGAATAGGCTGCCCAGGACACATAGTTAATAATTGTATTCAGTTCGGAATGGATTCTTTACCAATAGACATAGAGTCATTAGTTATGAAGATATATGGACATGTTTCGGTATATATACAATTCGAATAGAAAGATTGAAAACCTTTTGTAATTTAGTGGCAGCTGTATTCTCGTACTAAAACTCGGTGGCTCTCTTTGTATCCATGTTTAAACAGCATATTGAATTCTTTTAAAGCTTTAAGGGCATACTTTTTATCTGCAGAAGTAACAGTCCCATTTATAATTAAGAGGTTTTTTGAAAAAGACTTTAATGAATCATATTTGTATTTGGTTTTTTCATTCACTATGAAGAGGTGAAGTCCATTGAAGAAGAAAATAATTCCATTTTAGAAATATCGGGACATGTAAGTCATTTGATGGCCTCTTTAGTCGAAAGAAAAAATTATGCATTTTTACCACTCAAAGTCAAATTAAAAAAAAATTCCAAAGGATATGAAAAAGAACCTAACATAATTAAAAGTAATTTTATTCACACATATGACCATTGCATTCAATATATTGCTTTATGGACAGATCAGTTCACACAATTTAATACTTTTCATTGGATGAAACTTGATTGTGTTCCAAAGTGAGATGATATAGAGCTATCTATTTTATCTTTAAACAATAAAAACATTGAAATTAATGAAAAGAAATGCTTTGATCAATTCGGTAATTTGAAGTCTTTTGTTATTAATTATATGAAAAGTGATGAGTTTTCAAACCTTTTACCACATGAAAAGTGGGTAAATTACTTTAAGTCTTTAACAGAAGAAGATTGTAATTCTGAATTTAAATTTTGCAGTTTTTTTTTTTGCTAACTTAGAACGGGTTTTCTCTGTCTTATGAATAGTCAATGGACAGACAAAAGGAATAAATTTTTGGTAGAGTAAGTGTTTAATTATAACATTGTACAATTTCAAATCATATTCCTGCTCTGAATTTTACGATTACGTCTTGACGCAAAAAGAAGTCCTTTTAAAAATTAAAAAATCAGAGAAATGTGAAAAGAAATCAATAACTTATTAAATAGAGCTGTGTTTGTTATCTACGTATATATAAATAAGTTATATTTTGTTATTGTTTTTGTACGAATTATAACACATTTAATAAATATTATTTACATAAGCGAATTTTTGTATGAATTTCGAGATTTCCTCTTCAAATATTCTACATGTTTCCTCTTTTTTCTAAACAGAAATATGGTATCCCTAGATAACAGTCAATAATTGAAAAATTCGTTCAGTGAAATGACTACTTTCAAATGCATCATTTCGTAGCTAATTTCTTAATTCTTAAAAGTGGAGAGAAAGTTTATCATACGAGATCAGATAAAGATAATAATTAATAAAATGTATTTTGAATATGAATATCAGCTAATTCGTCGTAAATGGGATAGCCTGTATATTGATTAGTCGTCAATACCAAAGATTTGTTTGAGAAGGCATAAAATATTTATGATCAACTCCATTTGTAAGTAAGCGCTGTAAATAATAGTAAATAAATAAATGTCTCTACCGAATCGAAAAATAATTCAAACATTGCCTGATATAATATCAAGTGGCATTGTAATAAAATGTGTTAAAAATTGCTTATTGACTTTGCCTTGCATTTGTGTAGAAAACAAATAGGGTAATATTTTAAGGAGTTCGAAAAATCCTTTTACTTTGCCCCCGTGAATAGTCTGATTAGTAACATGTTTCATATAAAGAAAATAAAGGCTTCTTTGAAAACGACTACAAAATGAAGCAATAGCTTCTTTTTCCCACCCCATCGTGCACGCACCTGGAGGTAGATGAAGCTTCTCGATGACAAACTTTTTCCTTCTCAGCTTGAACGCAAGATCAGTTGTCTCCGGTTTAAAAACTGCCAGTGAATTCAAAACAGTCATCCTTTTCATGTGAAGAAGCCCATGATATTCCTTGAAGAACGGATTCGTTTCCTTCTCAGAGCCCGCAAACGCCTCTAGTTCAATAGATATATCAAACAAATTTCGAATCCTAGGCACAAGCGATGCATCCTAAAAAAAGTAAAGTTTATTAATTTTTATACAAAAGTTAAGTAAAGTACGAACCAGCACATTAATCAAATGCATCGGGATTGTTATAAAACACACTGCCGAGTGGTACCTCACAATCGACTTTAAAGTTGTTAAGAATTTTATCAAGTCTAGTCTGAAACCCTCTTTATACCAAAGTGGAGATCCCAGGGATGTTAAGCAAATCCTCAAAATATTCTTCTCATTGCTACTATCCTTGAGACTGTACTTATCGCTTTCCAACTTATCACTTAGCTCCTTAAGCAGACTAATGTAAGCAGGGTTGCTAAAGATCTTTTCGTGATTGCTAAGAACATTTCCTGTTTGGTGCTCCGCCCCTTCCCACGATGAAATATCAGACGTACTTAAAGTTGCCTCGTCGATTTGTTCAGTTAAATTGTAGTAGCGCACTGCGGTGACCGCTGATTGTTCTGAGTTTACAACGGGCAAATCACTGTACCGCCAAGCGATTCTAATTCCACCCCCTTCAAGATCTTGATTTCTAAATTGAGGGTTCTCAGATCGGCCTTCTCCAACATTTTGATTTTCGACCGGCTTAGGGAGCTTTCTAACCTAAAATATATTTGTTTAATTCCGAAAGACTTCTACAGACCTCAAATAAATTACCAATTCCTTCGGGTCGTCGTCCAAGCTTGCCACAAAACTCGACTGCCCAGAAAACACACCTTCCGCTAAAAAGTACTTCGCCAAAACTTTCGAGTACACAGCGAATTTATCTTCCTCTGCAAAATTAAAGGGAAATCAATTCACTTTCTTAAATTACATTACAATTCTTACCAATAAGTGTAAGCGATCCTATTTGAAGCCCTCCGCCTAAACATTAATAAACTTTTTAGAAATCTAGAATTATTTTAATTCCTGGCTTACCAATTATGTGGTCCATGGATGGATTTCCAGTTGAAGTAATGAGCTGACCATTGTACACACTAGTTTTTGTACCGACGATGTTCTTTTGTTCGGTTCTTTTTCTAAAACTCGACATTTTACCCGACGCGACGCGCAAATATTAGAAAACGAATAACGAAAAGAGTTGTGTTGCGGCGTCCTAAAAACAAACGGTAATGGCACATGTGACAACAACGACAGCTGATCCCGTTGTGAATTCTTGGAGGAATAAACAAAAATGGAGAGGCTTTATCAAGAAGATTTTAAGAATCTCTCCACTAAGGCGGGGTCTCCATTAGCAATTTTTGTTATAACATTTCTGTCTTGACAGGTAAAAAACTAGCATGAACAGTAGTTTTATAACAGATTTTCTGTTGTAACAGAAAAGTTGAGAT
Source organism: Machimus atricapillus (assembly GCA_933228815.1). Lineage (NCBI taxonomy): Eukaryota > Metazoa > Arthropoda > Insecta > Diptera > Asilidae > Machimus > Machimus atricapillus. The sequence continues at coordinate 16,597,387 of OW121786.1, read as the reverse complement.
ATTATTCCGGACAGAAATGTCTTAATAAAAATGTTTTCACTTGTCATTTGGTACGTTATAAAAATAGCCGGAGGATGCAATATGCAAATACATATAGTAAAAAAATAAAATTAAAAATTTTAAGTAACCCCTGACACAAAAAAAAAAACTCTAAAACGTAAAAAAATAAAATTTTTCTCTCGGCCTTTTAACTTCATTAAAAGAACCTATTAATGTGTTGGTTGGCCCTTTAACTTTATTATAAGTACATACTTATTAATATTTTGATCCAAGCGTCGTCGCGTTGGGGGACCGCTAATATCTGTGGATAGTAATTATTTATTTCGTAGCGGTCCCCCAACGCGACGACGCTTGGATCAAAATATTAATAAGTATGTACTTATATTAAAGTTAAAGGGCCAATTAACACATTAATAGGTTATTTTAATGAAGTTAAAAGGCCGAGAGAAAAATTTTATTTTTTTACTTTTTAGAGTTTTTTTTTTTGTGTCAGGGGTTACTCAAAATTTTTATTTTTATTTCATTCTTTTTAAATTACTCGCGGACCCTAATTCCGATAGTCCAATAATTTTAAATAAAGTTATAAACTATAAAAAAAATAAAATATATATTTTTGTGAGCTTCGTTAGGTCCTGCCGTCCTAGGTACCAGTCATCACTCCACTTTCCTCATCAATCTAGCTAGGGCATTGATCAGACAAAAAATTAATTTTCAAGTTTTTAGTTTTCATTTCGTTAGTTTATATTCCTCTTTCCCTTTCAATATAGTGTACCTACATTATTCTACTAGTCAAGCCCTTTCATTGGATACCCATATTTAGGGAGTTGTGAAAAAAAAAAGTTATTCGCCATTTTGTGGTGGCGGCCATCTTGGATTTAAAATTTGTCATAGTGTATAGTATTCTACTACTCAAGCCCTTTTATTTGATACCTATATTGAGGGAGTTGTGAAAAAATATGTAATCCGTCATTTTGTGGCGGCGGCCATCTTGGACCGATTTCCATCAAACATAGCTAAGAACACTCCCGACTAATTCGCCTTTCAAACAAAAAAAAACAAAATCAAAATCGGTTCATGCGTTCGGGAGCTACGATGCCACAGACAGACAGACACACACACAGACACGTCAAACTTATAATACCCGGCGTTTTTGCGTCGGGGGTTAAAAATGATAATTCGGCAATTTCTAAGATTTTAAGTAATTTTAACTTTTGTAAGGCACGATGTTGACTTGTCAACGACATGGTGGTAAATGAACTTTCATAATAGAATTTGTCCATGCATAGTATTAAATGTCTTAGGGTAATGCGAGACTAGGAGGACTTCAGCGCTGAATGAGTGCGCCAAGTGCGCATTTGATGCGAGACTAGGCATGTTTACGCGAGTGCGGACTTCAATAAAGGTATAAAGATATACATATTTGGGTTAGTGTTTGACTATTACATTTGTAGTGGTGCGCAGGTAAATAGACCGGTGAAGTGCCCATTCCCCCGAAAAGCGTCACTTCCACCTTCACCAACAAACTCGTTCTGTAGCCGACGTAAGCATGCCTAGTCTCGCATCACCCAATTAGAGTAGTTTGTGCTTTTTCTATAAATCCCACCTAATTTTACTTACAGTAAAGGAATAATTTACTGCATATGTCACCTAGGTTTTTTTGTGGTTTTTGTGTCATTTTTGTCGGTAAATCAGGCATAACATAAGAGGAATTTATAATCTGGCATAAGAAAAGTCTAATTCTCATGTGATAACAAAATTTAGAAATTGTATGAAAAGCAATTGTATTTCAAAATTGAATACTTTCATGTTTGCATTCGTCTTAAGGTGCTTAACCCATAAAATGAGTTATGTAAAAATTTTTGGTGCAATTACTTGATGGGTTTATGTCATTAAAATTGAGTAATTCTCCAAAAATATATTTAATTATTCAAACCTAACTAATTCACAACCATTTTAAAATATTCTTTATAGCCTTGGGGAGAACGATTGATTAGCTTACTAATCCGTATTAGTTGTTCAAGCTTTTTATTTTATTTTATTCCATTTAATGTGCTGCAAATAATCGCACTTTTATGTCATATTTTAAAATATTTCAACTTGTTTACAATTTCCGCACGGAAGAAATCTTTTTTTACTTAAATACCATTAGTCTCACGAATTCAAGTTATAAGTTAATTTCAAATAGATTCAGAACTTTAAAAAAAGCAAGATTTATTTTGCAGATCAAATTCACGATTTGATCGATCCAACTTTATTGCCAGAACTCAACTCAGAAGCTAATTACAAAGGTGCTTATTTATTACTTAGCCTAATCACGTTGACCTGTGTCAGCAATCATGTGTCACCTGCCGTCGATGGGGTGAACGCGCTTGGCCAGACATGGTGTCAGCGATTTAGGTGGCCGGCGTAGGAATGTATTGAATGTATTGGGAAATTTGGGTTGCAATATTTGCGGTGTTAACTCCTCCCATCTTAAAAAATGAGGATGTCCTCATTCTCAGAAGTAGGGAATCTGGCTTATCCTGGTCGTCTCCGTTAGGGATGAAGTTGACCCTTGGTTCTGTACGGCAGGTCCTGTTGTTGGTATGACGGTGACTGGTTCTATTGTGGGTGCTATGTTGGAAGGGTTAGGCCTCCTGCAATGTGCGTTCAATTTCGTGGCTGCTATTACTGCTAGGAAAATGATAACCAAGGTAGTTAGACCAATGCTGACCGAATAGCCTATCCTATTCTCTTCTTCGATTAGCTTGATGCGTCCTGTGTTGTTTGGGTGGAGTTCTTTCATGGTGTGGAGAGTCAGGATTTCTTCGAATGTTCTGAAGTTGGAGTCAGGTTGTATGATTGGAGGTAGCGGTTTCATGGTGATTAGTTCTCGGGATAGAAATACTTGATTGTTGACTTGGATGGTTGTATTCTGATGCTGAATGACGAATGTTCCCTTTAGCTCCATGGCCTCGCCGTCGACAATTATAGTGCCGTTGAATTGATTTAAAAGCAACGTTCCGGGGAAGATTTCTTCTGTGGTCGCGATGTGTCTGTTATCTATCTCGGTGCAGTTGGGAGGTCTACTTGTGAGCAAATTTGGAATACAGCTGGACTGACTTAAATCTATGATTTGCCTATTTTTACAAATTGTTAATTTACTATTAGATGAACATTTTTCTTTAATTGCGTATATTTTGTTTTCACATTGTAGTAAAGTTTCGTAGGTTACTTTAGTTATAAGATTTCCTCTTTTTACTGGTTTTATAAGCAAAGTTTTACAATTTTCTTTTCCCGTATTTGGTATACTAAAAATATATAGGAGTGTAGAATTACTAGAGGCAATTTTTATTTCAGCGAAATCAATAGCTTCTTCAAGACTTAGATAAGGTACATTATTTTTTTCGAAAAGTTCTCTAACAACATTAAGTTCACTGTTTGACAAAATAAATGAATTTACAATACCTGCTTTAGCCCAATGTAAGGCATAATCTACATTAACTATTTCCTCTTTTATTAGGTCTAGTTTGTTTTTAATGTTTGCAATAGTTTTATCTTTTACATCTTCATTTGTTTTAAGCATGTTTACAATATTATTTGTTATATTCGTAATGTCGTTGATTCGATCGATCGTTGATTTGTTGATTATTATTTGTTTATTATTATTTTCCAACACTTCATTAATTTTAGCTTTTAATATTAAAAAGTAGTCATGATCCGGGCTTCCAGCGAGCCATTTCCATGCGCTTCCGAGGAAATTTAATGACCTTTTTAGGTTCGTTCTAGGTTTTAATCGGTTTAGTAAGGATATGATTTGTTTAGTTTCATGGGTGAGGAATGGATGCATGGGATGATTTTTATCAACTTCGTTTGCGATTTTTATTTTCAGGTCTTCAAAGGTCTTTTCGTACAACTCCAAATCGATAACATGAATTAACTTAAGTGCTCCGGTTTGTATTCTTGCGGTTCCCGTGTTTAGTGTTATTATTTTTGAATTTGAATAATCTAAAATTTGGACCTCTGCGAAGCAGTAGGCTAGGGATAATCTGTAAGAAAAAAAAGAATATAATGCTAACTTCTAATATTACTTTTATGCACTATTTTGCCTGATTCTGTCAGAACGGTCTTGGAATAATTTTCTTTTACTATTTCCTTCCTGTATCGCGGTGATAATTTCGTGCCTATGCGTTTATTTAATTTTATGAAAATAGTTTCGCCGGGGGAATAGTCTTTGATTGCCTGCCTGCTCTTGTTGTGGTTGCTTATGTCGATTTTTTGTTTTTCTCTAAGCCTAGTTATGTTTTCCTGTCGGGCCTTGTCAAAGTCTTCAGGGTTGTCGCTGACATTTCTACCAAAGAAGACTTCAAGTGGTCTTTTTCCTGTGGTAGAGTGAATGGAGAAATTGTACTCGTAGACTGCTATATCCAGAAGTTCTGGGAAAGTTCTGCGGATACCATCCGCTTTAAGGCATCGGAGTATTTCGGAGAGTGTTGAGTGGAATCGTTCCACTTGGCCATTTACTGAGCTAGCGTAAGGAGGTGTTTTGAAAATTTGGATTCCGAGTTGGTCTTTGACCATGAAGTTAATTGAGGCAGAATTTAGTGATCTTTCATTATCTATAACGATTATTTTGGGAACGCCGAATGAAAACAGAATTTCGCGAAGTGGAGTTTTTATATCTTCGATGGCCTTCAATTTAAGTAGCTTTACTTGTGCGTATTTTGAGAATTTATCGACCGCTGTCAGTAGTAGTTTCTTTTCTGTGAGGTAGATATCGATATGCAGGATTTCGCCTGGATACTGGGGAATAGGTGTTTCTTTGAGGAGGTTTATGGGGATGCCTGTCATATTTCTGCTCTTTGCACACTAGGCATTGCTTAACAATTTCGTTTACTTTAAAGTTCATTTTTGGGAAGTAATATTTTTCTATTAATTGCATTTTATTTTCTCGAGCATTGCGATGCGCTCTTCTGTGGACCTTTAGTATTTCTTCGTTCTGTTGTTCTGTGCCCTTAAGGTCTTCGACTTGGGTTTGGGTGAAACGGACTTTAAAATTTCTGAAATGTAAAGGGTATATTTCCTGAATTTTTCCCATTAGTGCTTCTGATGTCCATAAACCGTTTATGACACTTGGATTGAGGTATCTCTTAAATATTGTTATAATTTCGTTCTCGGAGTAATCTGGTTGAACTAGGGTGTGCCTGTGATACGTAGGGAAGGGGATTTCGAATCGATAGCTTCTCTCTACGCCTGTCTTTAGAATGACCTGATTTTTAAACGCATTTATGGGTGCTACAGTGGTTGGTATTAAGTCTTGGGCAGAACTTTCGCTGCTATGCTGTGTTGCTGTTAGGGAGTTTGATGGGGAGGTTCTCGGGGGTCTAGACAAGGCGTCTGCAACTACGTTTGTTTTCCCTGGAGTGTATTTCAACTCGTAATTGTACTCGAGTATGGCCTTCCATCGTTTCATCTTGTTATTATTATTTTTGCTACTTAACGCATAGGTTAGTGGTTGATGATCTGTGAAGATATGGACCTGCGTTGCACCGTAAAGGTAATTTCTTAGTGAGTTTAGGGCCCATATAATAGCCAACATCTCTTTTTCATTAGCAGCGTAGTGCTCCTCTGCCTTATTGAGGGTCCTTGAAATGAAGATTATAGGTCTTTCTTCTTGAGCTAAAACTGCACCGATCGCATAGTCTGAGGCGTCGGTGGTTAATTGGAACTTTTTCCTAAAATCGGGGTAGGCAAGTAAAAGATCGTCTGAAGCTAGTGAATTTTTTGATTTTATTAAAGGCTTCGATGGCTTCGTCGTTGAGACAAATGAGTTTTTTACTCGAAGCATTTTTGGAGATTCTCCCTTCCTCGCCTCTTAAAAGGCCTGTAAGGGGTTTCGCCAGATTTGCGTAGCCTTTTATAAATCGGCGATAATACCCTGAAAGGCCAAGAAAAGATCTCAGTTCTTTGAGAGTTTTTGGCTGCGGGTAGTTGATTATCGCCTTTACCTTAGCTGGGTTAGTTTTGATGCCGTTAGCGGAGATAATGAAACCTAGGAACTCGACCTCGTTTCGAAGGAATTCGCACTTATCAAGCTGTACCTTCATATTTGCTTTCTGCAAGGTTTGGAATACCGTCCTAAGGTTCTGGAAATGCGTGTTTTCATCTTTGCTAAAAATTACTATATCGTCGATATAGACATAGCAAATTTTTCCGATGTGTTCTCGTAAGATATCATCAAGAGCCCTTTGAAATATGGACGGCGCGTTCTTTAGGCCAAACGGCAGCCTCGTGAATTCGTACTTGCCGTTATTCACTGAAAATGCCGTTTTCTCTATGTCCTTCTCCCTGAGGGGAATTTGATGAAAGCCGCTCTTGAGATCGATGACCGAGAACCATTTGCTTTCGCCTAATTGTGCTAGGACCTCATTTATCTCCGGGATTGGGTATTTATCCGGAATGGTAATTGTGTTTAACTTACGGTAGTCTACTACCATTCTGTACTTCTTTTCACCCGATGCATCGGCCTTCTTCGGTACGATCCACACGGGAGAGTTGTACGGGGATCGTGAGGGTCGAATAATTCCGTCGTTTAGGAGTTGTTTCATCTGTTTCTCAACTTCGTCCTTTAGAGACATGGGGTAAGGATAAAACTTGGAAAATACGGGGGAGTCCGAAGTCGTTCGGATTTCTCCCTTGACTACTGTGGTGAATGTTAGCTTTTCGTCGGGTTCGGTAAAGAGTTTTGGGAACTCCTGAACAAGATCGCTCATTTTCTTTTTCTGCTCTATCTTCATATGGTCTGTTCTGATATCGATTTTATTTACCGCCGTGTAGGCTTGTTGCTTTATCCGAATTCTGGTTTTATTTCTTATCGTCATGTAATTTTCCCTAGTGTGAATGATTGCAGAGAGTTCTTTTAAACTGTCGTTTCCCAAGATACCATGGAATGATTTAAGGGTAGGTAGCAAAAAGAATTTTATATTGGTATCTTGAAGCCCAAAAAGATTTACTATCGTATGATGACTAATTTTAATATTTCCGGCTATGGAATTCGCATAAAATGGTACTGCATTGGGTTTAGGATTAGTTACGAGACTAGCTTGAATATAATTCTTGTTAGAGCCCGTATCTATCAGAATTTTAAGAATTTGGCCGCTCTTCGTTCTGCATTCGAAGTAGGGCAACGAAGAGCAGTTTAGTCTAAAAAATGGATATCTGTATAATCATCGGAATTTTGCCCGTCGATCTCATTTCCCTGATTGTTTTCTGGGTATTCTACGTACTCTGCAAGGGGTTGTTCGAATTTTTCATCTTCTGCATCGCGAACCTGTTCGTAATCATTAAGAGTTGTGTCTTGAGTCTCTAGGTGGAAATTTCTCTGGTATTTACTGGGTTGATTTGGGACCTGCGCGCTCGGTGGCTGTCTTTTCCCATAGAGTGGCCCTTGTGTAGGTCGATTCATATAATTTATGTTCCTCGTCTGGATGGACTGATCGACGTCCATCGGCTCGGGTGGGGGTTGCGGTTTAGGCGCGGAAGGACGATTTAGACCGGCTTGGTTGTGTTGGCCCTGATTTCGGAAGTTGTTTTGATTGAATGCTGGTGGCGTGTAAAAATTTTGGGGCCTGTATGGATTAGAATTTACTTGCGGTTGAGGCAAGTGTGCCATTTGCGGGTAGGAAAGTCGTCCATTCTGATTAGCGTTTGCCCTATTGTGGCTGACCGCGGGCCTACGAGGTGGAAGTGAAGGTATGATTTGACTATGGATTGCACGGGGTGGTCCACCGTGAGAATTTGCGTATTGCGTCCTATAATTTTGATTTTCGAGCTTAAGACAAAGGTGCAATGCTTGCGGCAAGTCCGAAGGTTCTCGAATGCCCAAGAGCCTAGGCAAATCACCCCTGAGACCTCTTATAAAGGTGTCTAGGGCTTTGTCTCTGTATGTTTGCGTCAATATTGTTATGGATTCGTTACCGACATCCATGCATCCAATTTTGTTCAAGATAAGCGAAAGATGTGAATAGACTGAATGGTAAAACTCTTGAATCGATTTTTGACCTTGAACTAGTGAGGTCATCTGATATGCGAGTGTAGATAAGTCGCGCTTATCCGCATAGTGCATAGTGAGGCAACGCGCTATGCATTTCCAATCTAGCGGAGTGTTATACGATTCCAATACTATGTCCGCTTGCCCTACAATCTTATTCCTCACGACACTCAGTATCCCAAAGTACTTGGGAGTACCTTTGTAGCTTTCGTATAATTTTAATATGTATTCTATCAACACTTTTCTTCCAGGAATTGAATTCCCCTGGAATTCCGGAGAAATCTTTCAGGCACCTAACTACGTCGGGGATTTTATCTAGATCGGATAAATTATTTTCGTAACGGGGGTCGATAGATTGATCGATCCCGCTGAACTGGTCGGCATTTGGATTGATTATAGATTGAACTATATTTCGGCATTCACTCTGAAGATCGCGAGTAACTATTCCCATAATCGTTCTTTCAAAATTTTCAGGGTTATGCGCTCCCTCGCTATTTGATGTGGAGGATTGTCGCGTTGGAGCTTGAGCTGGAGGGATAGGGGGAGGATTCGACTCCGGTAAATTAAGCATCGGAGGCCTGATTAAATTATTCGGATTAGCCATATCTTCCCGGTTTGTTCTTCCGGTAAACAAATATTATTTTTGATTCCTCACTCGCTCACTTTCTTATTAAACTTGACTAAATTGCTTATTAGGTATAAAAATTGTTGTAAAATTTTAATAGGGTCGTCACTATTGATTGAGTTAATTTAATTTTATAAAGTTTTAATGATTATTAATTGATTCCTTCTCGATGATATTTACTTTATTTTTACTACACGCGATCGATTGATCAACTTAACAAGAATTTCACAGTTGTTTATACGATAATTTCGAGGAACTTCGTTATAAAAATTTTCACAATTGTTTCACAAATTCCTTTCTTATATTATAACATTAAATTAAATCTTATCACTTACAATACTAAGTGAAGAGGGTTCGGCATCTCCTCGTAGAGTGGCTGCTAGGACTCCTAGCTCCTTTTCCTCCGTGCGTGGACGGCTACTGGGGGGCCTTATTTCCTCTACGGGTGTTGGTTGTGGACCCAGGAACTGCGGTGCTACTAGCTCCTTTGTGCTTCGGCTGATGTGGTGCTTCTTGAGGACCTATCGGCTGGTGTGGTGCTTCTTGAGGACCTATCGGCAGTGTTGTGCTTCTTGAGGACTTTTCACTTTTCGCTTCGCTTTTTGTTACTAATCACACGGTCGCGGTGCTGCTTGAGGACCCTATGCGAATCTAGGATAGATTTCAAATTCCTAGCGCGGACTAGCTAATAGCGAGTAAACCGATTTTACCAATAGACCGACTTTATTCAACCGAAACCCGTACCTGGTCCCTGCTCGGGCGCCAGTTAATTTCAAATAGATTCAGAACTTTAAAAAAAACAAGATTTATTTTGCAGATCAAATTCACGATTTGATCGATCCAACTTTATTGCCAGAACTCAACTCAGAAGCTAATTACAAAGGTGCTTATTTATTACTTAGCCTAATCACGTTGACCTGTGTCAGCAATCATGTGTCACCTGCCGTCGATGGGGTGAACGCGCTTGGCCAGACATGGTGTCAGCGATTTAGGTGGCCGGCGTAGGAATGTATTGAATGTATTGGGAAATTTGGGTTGCAATATTTGCGGTGTTAACTTATATTTTAAAAAATGGCAAATTTTCATTAATAACGATTATGCCAATAGTAATTTATCGTACTATTACTAAAAAATAATTAAAATTACTTTTCCCGATTTTCATACAAAATTGGACAGAACTACGTTATTTGACGTTCCTTAAAAGCAATATGGAGAAATCGTATTTTCTCCCAGTCATACATTGTATTCTGTATACCGTGATTCAAAACAAGTTAATTTTTTATTAAATAAAGTCTTTTTCTTTTGCAAAATTCCCTTTTTTTTAAATATTTTATCTAGTTTTAAATTATCTCCAAATAATATCTGAGACCAAAGACATGTGGTTTCTCCTTTTAGATATCTTATGGAGAGATTTCTAAAAACGACGCAACGTAGGATATCTTTCCGATTCCGACATCTTATATGTATTTAGTTATGTAGAAATATGCATGTAAAATATTAATTTGATATTTCTCAAAATAAATTAAATCAAATTCATTGATTACTGTAATCATTTCATTAATCGTACCTATTCTAGTACACAGGACTGACATAAACTAGCATAGCAAGAAATTTTTATTTGTTTCGATCTCTAAGCTACATTTTCGATCTCAAAAAGTAATCATAGAGAAAAAAGTAGAGAGAGTTTAGAAAAACAAAATCGCTACGTCAAGTACTGTACATATATTTGTATTTTTAACCCCCGACGCAAAAAGAGGGGTGTTATAAGTTTAACGTGACTGTGTCTGTCCCTGGCATCGTAGCTCCTAAACGAATGGACCGATTTTGATGCGGTTGCTTTTGTTTGAAAGTTGACGTGATTGCCTGAACTACAATTTATTAGCGGGTTTCAAAATGGCGGACCCAAAATGGCGGCCAAAGATTGTAAATATCAAGGGATTGTCATGAAAAGTAGTATTTGGGGGTTTTTGGAGGTGCTAATTGCGAATCTAAGCTCGAAATTTCGAAATTCAAGATGGTGAATCCAATATGGCGTCCAACAATTTTCGAACTTCAACGAATATAAGTGAAATTTAGTACTATGGGTATTTTAATACCATTAATTTCGAATCTACTAACAAAATTTGGAAATTCAAAATGGCGGACCCAATATGGCGATCATAAGTCATATAACTTTTTATGAAAGTCGAGCATTTCAAGTCCGCGAGTAATGTAAAAAAATGAAATAAAAATAAAATTAAAAATTTTAAGTAACCTCCGACACAAAAAAAAACTCTAAAACGTAAAAAAATAAAATTTGTCTCTCGGCCTTTTAATTTCATTAAAAGGACCTATTAATGTGTTGTTTGGCCCTTTAACTTTAATATACATAAGTACTTATTAATATTTTTATCCAAGCGTCGTCGTCGCGTTGGGGGACCGCTAATATCTGTGGATAGTAATTATTTATTTCTTAGCGGTCCCCCAACGCGACGACGCTTGGATCAAAATATTAATAAGAACTTATATTAAAGTTAAAGGGCCAACGAACACATTAATAGGTTCTTTTAATGAAGTTAAAAAGCCGAGAGAAAAAATTTATTTTTTTTACTTTTTATACATAGTTTTTTTTGTGTCGGGGGTTACTTAAAGTTTTTAATTTTATTTTTCTTTGTAGTTCCTATGAAATTTTGGTTAATGTATCAAATGTTGGTCCTGACGTTATAAAATTTACTGCCACCCAAAAACTGTTTTTTCATGCAAAAACAGTAAATGTATTGGCTTTAAATTCAAATATAAAATCACAATTCTTAAAGCTTTCTTTTAAAATAATAAGTTTTTGTAAAAATTACTGACATATAGAAGGGAATTTCGACGGCACTGAGCACACACACAAAAGGGAAAGTTACTCACACATCACGGGGATTGCTTCATCTAAATTTGCTAATGTCCTATCCTGTACTCTTTGATCTTAAGGTTGACGAGAACACATTTTTACTTCTTAGAACATTTTATTTGTTCATTTGTTACGGTTGAACTAATTAAAAAATAAAAGCCTTTTTCAAAAAATATATTTTTGATTCATCCATAGTTTTTTGATTAAACCAGCATTTATAAAATAATTTCAAAATACTATGATCAATATGTCTATTTGGAAATTTTACTTACACAATTTGTAAATAATAAGCTTTCCTGTCATTATTTAAGGCAAATATGTAGGTACATAGTCGAAATTTTATTTAACCAGAAATATTTAAGGGTTTTTTTTATCTATACATATTCATTTATTATTATAACTTCGGAACGCGCAGTCGGATTTGAGTGCGGTTTTTTTCCTGAGGAAGGCCACACGAAAAGGAAGCTTTTTCTCGAAAAAAGTTTCGATCTTCCCATACAAAAAATCGGCAGAACGAAGGGTCAATGTCAAATTTTGGGCTTTGAAATTGCCATTTTCGAAATTTGTCGGGGTCTCTCCCGCTTGTTTGTTGACGGATTGGGTCGTGGGTGGTATCTTTGGAAAGCTTGAAGGCTCAGCTTTCTAATGCGTTATCAACCAGTGTCCTGGGATGTTCCTGAAAGAACTTATAATGCATTTCCTAGGTTGACCTCCTCCAAATTTTCAATCGCGATTTTAGGGGGGAAGGACCGATTTTAAGGGGGGGGGGGGGGGTGTCCGAAGAAACGTTGATCAGGAGGCCATTTAGAATCGATTGGCATACCCCTGTTCAGACCTTAGCAAAATACCCTGTATACGTGGCATTTGTGTGCATATCATGTAGAATATAACTCCTTCAACTTTTAGAACGGCGAATGGTGATTCTTAGGAAAAAGGGTATAAGGACTATTTTTGTAGACAATTTTATGATCTACAATTTTTGTCTGGCCTATATTTTTGATGAAACTTACCGTTTTCGAGAAAAATCCGAAAAACCGAAAATTTTGACCTTGAATAACGTTTTTAGCACACATGGGATCTATGGGGACTTTTGGCACTTTATTTCTACTGGTGTATCCAAGGTCTCTACCAAAATTCAGCTCTGTCGTAGTTTTTGTTATTTGAAATGTCTATTTTGTTCGTGGCATGTTGCAGTGAGGGACGGTGTGATCAGGGCGCGCTAAAGGCTGGGTCTGGGACCAGGTAAATACTTCAAAGAAAAATCGTCAGGTCATCCGTCGGCGGCTGCATACTTCTTTTTAATTTCTTTTCCCATTTCAGAAGCACGGTTATCCTATGTGAGCTACATCGCGGACTTCGAACTAGTAAGTAACTAATCTATTTATTTATTTCATCTTCCATTCATGACGCAATTTCAAGCAAGCCATTTCCCTAATAAGTGACACTTCTATCTTTCGGTATCTACCTTAATGTGGTAAGAAAATTTATTCAGATTCTTCTACTACATATCTTAACATACGATGAAAGATTATTTCAAACATTATACTTCTAGCAATCTTAACATACCAAGAAAGACTATTTCACATACATATTACTTCTAGCAATTTTAACACGATCAGTTATTTCGGATACTTTTACTAGCAATCTTAAGATTATTTCAGATATTACTTCTTGTAATTTTAACATACTAAGACCCCTCTACGTACTAGATTATTTCCGGTATTTCCTCTTCTTCTTCATGTTCAGGTTTCCTCCGGGTCCGATGGCGATTGATAGGCAAAATAACCTCCAAAGTGACTGAAGAGTGCGCCTCTTGTGCCGAAATAAATATCTTCGCATCGATGTCGATGGACTCAATGGGAATAAGGATCCCATTTAATTTTTGATCCCCCATTCGGCTTAACGCTGGGAGTGTTGAGCAAACTTGATGAAATAGTTTGTGCCGAGCAGTATGCAATTCTAACTGTTTTGCATTTTTGGTCTCCCACAGCTCTACAGCCCGCGCCAGCTGAATACGTACGGTAAAGATGAGAGTTCCGCCCTCGGTATTTCGCATCATTTGTGTTTTATTTGAGCCCGCCCAAAGTGTAAGTGCATCGCATCCACGCAAGAGAATTCCCACCAAAAGCCCTTCTTCCACGGATTCCACAGAACAGGTACGCCAGTGCATTTCCCAGTGAGAGATTCTGAAATGGGATAAGATCTTTACAGCGTTCGAAGTCTAAACACAAAAAGGGAAAACACAAGATAAATATTAAAATCCACTAGAGTGATTTCATCCGCAGGCCCTTTGGCTTTTGGGAGCACCTGTTTTGCCGACTTACATTCTATCAAACGAGACTGAACTACATTTCGGCTTAAGCAGCATAGGTTTTGGGGCAGTGTTAATGAAGGGTCAAGATGATGGGAACTTCCATTCAATTTTTAATTTTCTAAAAGAACCACGGATATCGAATTGAAGTACTACAGTTATGAATTGGAGACCTTCGCGACATTTATGCTTTGCGCAGATTTAGAATTTATGTAATTGGAATACCCGTCAAGATCGTAACTAACAGATTGTCAGTCCTTTACTTTAACTTTAAATAGGAAATTCTTAAATCCTCGAATATCTCGTTTGGCTTTAGATTCTAAAGTTTAGAGTGACAGGAAATATTTCATAATTTCTCAATTTTATTTTATCATGATCAGAATACGAAACTCCAGTTTTGAGAATTATATTTTTAGTTAGATATTGCTTTTCTAGCAGTGCATAGTCGAAAACTTGGATCTAACTATAAAACTATAAAATACGGTCGTATAGAGTTTCGTAAATTTCCCAATTTTTGCTGTAGTGCTCGTTGTAATATCTATACATACATATAATAAAACTAGCAACCCGCCCCGGCTTCGCACGTGGACTCCCACGGACACCCCCTCAACACCTCCTTCATCTTTTCCCACGGACACCCCCTCAACTCCTCCTTCATCTACTCCCACGGACACCCCCTCAACTCCTCCTTCATCTACTCCCACAGACACCCCCTCAACTCCTCCTTCATCTACCACGGACACCCCCTCAACTCCTCTTTCATCTTCTCCCACGGACACCCCCTCCACTTCTCCTTCATCTTCTCCCACGGACACCCCCACAACTCCTTTATCTACTCCCACAGACACCCCCACAACTCCTCCTTCATCTACTCCTACGGACACCCCCTCAACACCTCCTTCATCTTCTCCCACGGACACCCCCTCAAATCCTCCTTCATCTACTCCCACGGACACCCCCTCAACTCCTCCTTCATCTACTCCCACAGACACCCCCTCAACTCCTCCTTCATCTACTCCCACGGACACCCCCTCAACTCCTCCTTCATCTTCTTCCACGGACACCCCCTCAACTTCTCCTTCATCTTCTCCCACGGACACCCCCACAACTCCGCCTTCATCTACTCCCACAGACACCCCCACAACTCCTCCTTCATCTACTCCCACGGACACCCCCTCAACTCCTCCTTCATCTACTCCCACGGACACCCCCTCAACTTCTCCTTGAAATTCCGTATTTTAAAATTCTCTCGTAAAATGATCTCAGTAAACTTTGACATAAATTTTTTGCATTCAAAGTGTTATAATCTAATTGAAGTAGTCGGCATTTTTTTTACACCTTGGGTTACTAAAGTTTTAGTAAGGATCCCTAATCTTTTCTAGCAATAAATATAGCCTATGTTACTCAGGGTGAATGTAGCTTTCTAATGGTGAAAGAATTTTTTAAATCGGCACAGTAGTTTTTGAGTTTATTCATTACAAACATACACACAAAAATACATTTCCTCTTTATAATATTAGTATGATTGTAACAGGTATTTTTTTTTGGTATAGATATTGATAAAAAGCCAATATGGGGGTCTTTATTAGAGCAACAGAAGCCATATCAACAGTTTTTATAATTTTTGTCTGTCTGTATGTTTATACACGCATCACTCAAAAACTACTGCATGGAAGTGAATGCAGTTTTTACCGATATATTGCTAGGGGTCTAACTTAAAATATAGGGTCCATTTTACCGCAGAAAAATATCTTATTCCGATTGTTTTAAACTTAATATTCCTCGGATCTCACGTTATTTAATGAACTTAACTTTTGAATCATAGGTGGTGCTGTTTATCATTTTAAAGGTAAGTCTCAACCGATATCAACCGATTACAACTAAGGGGGCCGTTCCACACTAGCCTCATTTTTTGCACCCGGTGCAAGCCTAATTTTTTGCACCAGGAGTCTTTCGAAAAATTCGAATTTCTTTTTGAACAAATTCGGAAATCGTCCTCATTTGCCTGCCAGCCAGCAACGAGGCCAGTGCTAAGGCTCGTTGAAGCGATGCTCTGGCCACTGGGTGCATGAACGAGCCAGGTAGAATTTCCCCGGCTTGTTTACGCATGTGTTAATGAATGCTTTGCCTCTAGGAGGTTGAAAAATTAGACAGTGCCAGGTCGGGTACAATAAAGACATTTGGGAATCTCTAAACCGGTCTCGTTTTTGTCTGGGTAATTTGAATTACTTTCTTATTTTAAGTAAAAATTTTATTTCAAAATGAAATAACCTAGTTATTTCAAATATTAATTTATTTCAAAATGAACTAGCTCAATTATTTCAAATAATCAGTTATTTGAAATAAAATGAATGTTAATTAAAATAAAATTTAATTTAAATAACTGCTTATTTAAAAATGAAATAAAACTTTAACGAAATAGTAATTTATTTCAAATAATAGAAAAAAATAATCTTTAATTGTAAAATCTCATGTTCTTCACTCGAAATAAAATGATTATTTCGGTTAATCACGTTGTAACTGGAAACGAAATACAATTTAATTTAAAAGTGTTTGCAATGGGAAGCAGTTAAAATTGAAATCGTTTTATAAATCATCTTTATTTACAGTCCGTAAAACACGCTGTTTAAAACATTCATTCAAGTTACACTGATGGTGTTAATGTCTCGATTATGTTATCTTCACTGAAGTAAAAATCATTGGCCTGCTGTTAGTGGGTCCTTATCAAATGATCATTTTGAAGAGCATGTTTCACTTATTGAAAATAAAGATGATTTATAAATCGATCTCATTTTTCACTGCTAATACACTTTTCCCATCCAATTGCAAACACTTTCCAGACAGATTGTATTTGGTTTGTATTTACAGTGTGATTAATTCAAATAAGCATTTTATTTAAAATAGTTATTTCAACTCTCACTAAATAAAATTTTATTCGAAATTATTATTTCCGATATTATTTCAAATATCGAATTCATCATAAAATTTAATTGAAATAATTTCCTAATTTAAATTAACTATTTCATATAACATGCATTAACATTTCATTTGTAATAATTATTTCTTATTTTATTTGAAAAAAAAAATGCCCAGGCCTGAAGTATACACATACTTTTCCCCGATGGGATTAATTAATTTATTTTATATGTACATATATGCACTCCACTAAATTCAGGGAAAACAAATATTTTTTCTGGTAAAAAACATTTAACTCAGAGTGCTACGATATCAGCATCTAGTGTTCTTTATTTGGTTCGCGTGCCAAGAGAAAATGTTGGCCTAAAGACTATTGTCTCAAGGCAGAAGGTAGAGATTCGAAGCGAAGGCCGATAAGGTTGCACTCGGTGCAAAAAGTGAAGCCGGTGCAGAGTTGCTCGTTAAACCATCCCTGGTATGGTTTAACCGATTTGGTTTCACTTGAGAGCTCTTTCTCCTAAATTCAAGTAAAGTCTCCCAAAATCGGCTCTTTCGCTCCGCAATGATTTTCGAAAGACCCATACACTCGCAAAATAGTCTCTCAAAAATGTGTTTGCACGCACGATCCTATTTGTGTGCATGTTCGAAACCAAAGTGAATCCGGTGCAATTGCGCCGATTTTTTGCACCCAGTGTGGAACGGCCCAATCGATGTAGCCATAAGGCCGTTCTCCAATGCACGAACCACCCAACCACGAACGAACCAAAATTGCACCATCTCGTCCCACATGCATGTGGCATCATCTTCCCTCTCGCTCGTGTTTTGGTCAACATGGCTAACTTTTTCTTGGTGCGTGTTAACCACATAGTACTAGTTGACCATTCAGCAACGATATTGTACCAGAATAGTGACATCGCCGCAGCTGTTCCGCCGGTTGTGAAAACATCAGTGCACTAATTATAACACGAAGCACTTATAAAAATGTGCACGGTAGTTTCAGGAGAATAATAAAAGTTAAATTGATAAGTTTGTCCGCGTAAAAAGTGGTAAAAACTTCCACATTTAACATTTGCCCGCTTGTGTTTTCGCAGCTGGCAAGCACAACTACAGGCAAAGGCTTATACTTTACACGGAATTCAGCATTTTCGTTCGGTGGTTCATGGTTGGGTGGTCCGCGCATTGGAGAACGGCCTATAGAATCGAAGAGAAGAGAATAGAAGGACACACAAAGTTAAACAGAAATTACTAATAATAACAGTGTAAAAAAAGGCGACCCTATTGCTAGGCCGCTCTTCCTATAGCATAGATTTTGAGGAAACTAGCGCCGCACTAACATGAACAGATAAGTTAGTCGTTCTGTATAGTTGTTACTCAAAAAAAAATCATAGATGGCGCTGTCATCATTTTAAAGGTTTATCTCAACCGATTACAACTAATCTATGCAGCCATAAGGCCGTTCTCCAATGCAGCGACCACCCAACCACGAACGAACCAAAATCGCGCCATCTCGTCCCACATGAATGTGGCGCCATCTTCCCACTCGCTCGTGTTTTGGTCAACATGGCTAACTTTTTCTTGGTGCGTGTTAACCACATAGTACTAGTTGACCATTCAGCAACGATATTGTACCAGAATAGTGACATCGCCGCAGCTTTTCCGCCGGTTGTCAAAACATCAGTGCACTAATTATGACACGAAAGCACTTATAAAAATATGCACGGTAGTTTCAGGAGAATAATAAAAGTTAAATTGATAAGTTTGTCCGCTTAAAAAGTGATAAAAACTTCCACATTTAACATTTGCCCGATTGTGTTTTCGCAGCTGACAGGCACAACTACAGGCAAGGGCTTATACTTTACACGGGATTCAGCATTTTCGTTCGGTGGTTCGTGGTTGGGTGGTTCGCGCATTGGAGAACGGCCTATAGAATCGAATAGAAAAGAAGGACACACAAGCCATTGATTCGAAAAACTTGGACTCTTTGAGATTTTTCAAAAATATATCCAAAAAGCGACGACGCTGACTATGTGGCATCGGCAACGGTGGTCCAGAGATCGTTGTTTATGTTCGAGAGACCAAATGGAGGGAAAAAATGATGAAAATTGAGAAAAGGTGGAAATGTGTTAATTTTATTATTAGCCTTGCGTATAAATATATAGTGATTGCAACTGTAACTAGTACACACCTCACTAGATGGCCACACTTGTATCACTTTGAGATAATTTCTAAAAAGCTTGCGAGCTGTATATCAGTTTTATTATTTCATTCTTGGCTACATATAACAGCTTAGATTTGGTATAACACTTATAACAACGATTTAATAGCTGTGTTATTTTCACATTTGTTCCGGTTCTAGGTTTAACAGGAAATTTTGCATTGAATTGATATTCATGAGTAGTTATACATATCAAAAAATTTTGGCTTGGCAAAAATAACATCAAGTTGCCTGGATTTTATACCCATTTTACGTCAAATAGCCACCCAAAAATTTATCTGGTTAAGGGTTTGAAGGTTGTATGCGTAAATATCATGGCTAATTTGATGCGCTTTCCCAAATTTTAAAATCTTTATATACGTGACAGTCTTTAAAATTTCAATTCAATGCAAAATTTACTGTTAAACCTACAACCGGAACAAATGTGAAAAAAACACAGCTATTATTATTTATCCTTTCATATTTTTAATTAACATTTCGTTTCAACGCGAATTTTCAGCTAAGCTATTAACGTCTTACCTCGTATGCCCAATTCCTCAAGGGTTGAATTTGAATTCCTACTTTATTATGTTTTAAAACCCCTTCAATATTTGTAGTTTGCTTCGCCGGGTTTCACATTTTGATGAAAGAATTTGGTTACATTTTTTTGTGTAGAATCTTATTAAAATTTTGGCAATAAAATTTTTCGTCCACTCCTGATGTTCTGCGCAGTAACATATATTTATACTCTTATCAAAGCGATCCATAAATTTTCGGGATATCTCAGTCTCGTGTTTAAGTTGCCCTATATTATTGTTAAATATATTTTCCATCGCCTCAACTACATCAACAAATGTTTTTGATGGTACTTTCAAATTACCATAGGGACTAATATTTGTACTTTTATAAGCTTTTAGTTTTAATAGCGTATCATTTAATTCTTCATCTTCATTCTGACGCGTCATGAAGGATTTGCATTTATCACATTTATATAACCCATCTACTTTATTACCAATATGGCCCGTAAAATAAACTAATGTTGTCCAAAGTAAAGTTTGCATTTGAATCACTACTTATTTGTTCCTCAGGATTTTCACTCTCATTTAACACTAATATTTCATCAACCAAACTGTAAATATTTTGACTTTCTTCATCAACTTGACTATCTTCTATTATTTCTAAATGATCCGAATTTTCTTCTTCAGTGGTATTATTACACAATTTAAAAACATGTGGTTTGTGTAATAATGTTTCATCGCTTGATATATCATATCTTGTATGCGAGGAAGGGACAAGATTTTGAAAAGCTATATACTTGTCGTAGATTTCTCGAAAGCCTTAATGCGGAAGGGTTTCTTTCATAACTTCCTTTACATCTTCTCAAAATCGAAATACAGTTTTCTAATGGGTCTTGATTTATATGGGAAGTTATTAAATAACTTTGAGAGCTACGCACGCTTTCCCAAATGTGAAGCAGGCCGTTAATGGTTTGTACCATGCCGTCGAAGCAATATGGTCGTGTCATTTTTCCTAAGTGTTTCCAATTTTGTATCCATGCGCGACAGTCAACCAAATTTTTTAGTAATGTTTCTGTATCTTCAGATAAAGCACATCGCTGAGGATTAGGGCTATATTTAACGACACTATTAAAATTATCAAAAAGATCATTTAATCTTTTAATTGATTCCGAAGTGTATTTTGCTGATTCAATATCTTCCTCGCAAAAGATGTTCAGGTCAATTCCTAATCGAATTCCTATTGCTACTTGCCTGCTAAGGACTTGAACTGCAAGTTTTACATTTAATTTATCAAAATTGTCTGGGTAAATATGTCTGTCCGTAAGTTTGAAGCACGTTCTTAATATGTTATTTTTTTCTTCTTTATAGATTTTTTCAATAATTTTCCAGGATATTTTTTTGTCATCACAACTAATATCAGCTTTTAAAAGACAATTTCTAACGCTTTTAATAAGATGAACTGGATCAAACATACAAGCTAGTTTTTTATTCTTAAATTCAATGTAAGGCTTGTTAGTGCTGCACCCCAAATTTTTATAAGCCTTTCTATTAACAGAACCTTGATCACAGGTTATACCTACAACATCAAGACCAACATTGTGTAAAGTTTCAAGCGCTTCCAATATTATATCCTGTAGTTAATCCGCATTGATTGAACCTACGTAATAACCTACCTATGCATTGTTTCCAGTTCAAATTAAGCCCACGTACCATTATTAATAGTGCGGAAGAAGCTATCTCCCCTACTCTTCGCCCATTTCCCAGATCTTTAAAACCATAAATGATATCTTCCTGTGAATTATATTCTAATTCTGTTTTTATAGACATTTCATCAAACAATAATATGCATTTTCTTTCGGAAGTCAATTATACTGGTATTTATAACCGGTGAAAATAATACCTCACTTTGCCATCGTGCAATTGTAGATATGTGTGGCATTGAAAATCCCATACTTTGCATACCTTTGTAACAAGAAGGCGATTTAAAATAAATTTTCAAAAACACACTTTTTTCTTCTTGGGACCATTGTTTTCCCGGACCAGGTTTATGGAATAGTTGTGCGTTTAAAAATGCCTTCACATCTTTAGGCTTTTTTTTCAATTATATTTATTATTTCATTATTATTCCTGTTGTCTTCAAAATTTTCTTTTTCAGTTTCCTGTGAGATTTCATTTATATTACTTCTATTTATAAAAATATCCGGCGATACAATTCGTTTCTGCAATGGTTCTAAAAATTGCGATGGTGATGGCGTATTTCTTAGGGGAATTTTAGGTATACTGTAGTTCCTAATATATGTTCTTACATTTTCAGTACGATTTACTTTCAATTCAGGTGAGGGTGGCGAATTATATCCAATAGAATCCTCCAAAGTATTCGAAAAATCTATCTATCATCGATTGGCACATTGACACAGTCAATGGAGAGCCTTCTTCTGGAACAGGAAAGGACCGGAAAGCAGCCTGCTGTTACTACGGTTAATCCCGCTTCCACTATGGACAAGATCACCCCCCCTCCAACCAACACCGAGAAAAAGGAGGGGTTGTCCAAACGACAGCTGCGACGGCTGAGGAGCAGGAAAAACAGGGCTAAGGCAGAGGAAGCGAAAGCCGCCTTTGTCAAGGGCTCTGTTCCTTCCTCCTCAACTCCGGTGCCAACAGCCACCAAGAGAGGTAGGTCGGAGGTGGACTCGTCCACTCTGAGAACCTCGACTGGTGCGGATGGCACTGGGGCAGCCAAGGAAAAACCACCTACGCAGCCCTTGAGCAAAAACAAACGGAGGAAAGTCGCTAAGACCGGTCTCCCGGGACAAAGCTCACCGGACGAGGTAAAGGGGAAACCCGATCCTCGTACCGGGTCGTCAGAGGGTGCGGCTCCGTCGGGCTCAAGTGCGACGGCCGGGGGGGTGGGAAAAAGCTTCGCTGAGGCTGCTTCTCAAGCCCTGGTCGTTGTAATTGAAGCCGACAACCCACAAAGGGAAATGTCACAACGGCACGTAACCTTTGTGGAGGACCACATTTGGAAGCTCTTGGGTGAAACTAAGGAGGCTCCCAGGTTTGAGGGAATGGTCTTTCGTGACGGAACCTTAAAAGTTCAATGCACGAATGAACATTCCCTCAAATGGCTGCTTACAAATGTGGCAAACTTTCCAGCTTTTGACGGCATTAAATTTTCTGCTACAAAAGGTAGCGACATGCCTAAGCTGGTTCGGGCAGTTCTTTGCATCCCAGGCCCTCGCAAGGCACCTGGGGAGATACTTGCCCGCCTCCGTAACCAGAACCCAGGACTGGACACTAAGTACTGGCGGATACGTGCGTTCAGTAGCAAGAGGAACAACCCCGGTGATCCCGAAGGCTCCACTCTTGCGCTGGGCATTGACACGGAGTCGCTGAAGGTCCTGGAGTCTGTTTACGGACTTCGTCCCCATTTAGGTTTTGGGAGGGTGAAATTTCACGTCTCCGGGAAATAAATGCGGACAACGAGTGTATTGCGGAGCAGTCGATTGCTATGTCTACTGACTTGAATATCACTCAAATCAACCTGCAGCACAGTAAATCGGCCACTGCTATTCTCAGTGGAAGGTTAAACAAACTGCGGACATTCCCCCAAATAACACTAATACAGGAACCATGGATATGCAGAAAACGTATCTGCGGTTTCGGTATGGTCAACTGGGGGCACCTCTTTCATTACGAAAGGACGGAACGACCGCGAGCTTGCGTGTTTTTATCGAACACAATTGAGGCCACGATGTTAAGACAATTTTGCAGTCAAGACGTCGTTGCGGTGAAAGTATCCTACAAGATTGCGGGGGCCAGGCATGAGATCATTATTGTCTCAGCCTATTTACCCTATGACTCCATCAGTCCACCTCCTTCACGGGAACTTATGGAAATTGTAAGATACACAGAATCTAATAATTTAGGTCTGGTGATTCGATGCGATGCCAATGCCCAGCACACCATATGGGGTAGCAGTAAATGCAACCCTAGAGGAGAAAAATTATTAGACTTCATTCTGTCGCACGATCTCGTGGTTAACAATGTGGGCAATGATCCAACCTTTGTCACGAGTAGGCGACAGGAGGTAATAGACCTGACACTTACTAATAGGAAGATGTCCAACCTTATTACTAACTGGCGAGTTCTAGATGAGGAATCTCTCTCGGACCACAGATACCTAAATTACAGAATAGCCATTGATGACATTTACATCCCGGCTGGACGTAATCCAAGGAAAACTGACTGGGAGAGGTACAAACAAATTCTTTCGGAGAAAGAAATATATGTACCCAAGCTCCGATCAACAAAAGACATTGAGGATGAGACTGAGAAATTGAGTCGGACCTTGATAGATTCTTTTGAGAGTGCTTGTCCCGTTAGAAAGAGCCGATGTGGCAAGAGCGTCCCCTGGTGGAACAGCAATCTTTCGAGGCTCAGGAAGAATACCAGGAAGCTTCTGAATAGGGCACTAAAAACCCAAAAAGAAGATGACTGGACGGCCTATCGAACCCTACAGCGCGAATATAAGTACGAGATAAGGACTTCCAAGGTCTCATCTTATAGAAGATACTGTGAGGAACTGGTAGGAATGAGAGAAACAGCTAGGCTATTTAAAGTCTTCCAGAAGGACGACACAGCCAAACTGAATTTCCTCCGCAAATCTGACGGCGGATATACGGGTTCCAAACAGGAAGCCTTTGAGATCCTGGTTCAAACCCACTTTCCAGGCAGTCACAAGATTCAAGCGAATCAAAGTTTAGAAAGGTATCCAGAAAGGGTAACCATTACTAGACAGGACAGATATATAGCATCCAAAGTTGTGACGGAGGAGAAGATCGAATATGCTTTGTCCTCCTTCGAAAACTATAAGACCCCAGGTCTGGATGGTATATACCCGGCTATGCTAAAAGCAGGAGGCCATTCCCTGGTTTCAGCACTAAAGAAAATATTTAGGGCTTGTTTAACTTGGGGATATATTCCAACTGCATGGCGAAAGGTCAGAGTAGTTTTCATTCCCAAACCAGGCAAGGAAGACTATGCTCTGGCGAAAAGCTTCAGACCAATCAGCTTGACATCGTTCCTGCTGAAATGTCTGGAACGTCTGGTAGAAAAATACATTAGAGGAGAAACGTTGAGACGGCATCCCCTTAATGAGCACCAGCATGCCTATAGGAGTGGTAGATCCTGTGAGTCCGCATTGCACGATCTAGTCTTTAAGATAGAAAGTGCTTCGGACGAGGGGCTCTACGCTCTCGGGGTTTTTGTTGACATTGAGGGGGCCTTCGACAATGCCACGTTCCCATCGATGAGTAATGCTGCCACTGCATATGGTGTAGATACCGTGCTTGTAAGATGGATCTACTCTATGCTATCTCAGAGACTACTTTTCGCGGAATGCGACACCGACACAGTAATGAAAGTGGAGAAAGGCTGTCCGCAAGGAGGAGTACTCTCCCCATTACTGTGGTGTTTCGTAGTAGACTCCCTTTTAGACGAATTGCAAAGTCTAAATATACACATACAGGCGTACGCTGATGATGTGTGTGCACTCGTTTGTGGTAAGTCACTTAGGGTCGTCTGTAGTAAGATGCAGAAAACCCTAGACAAGATCCAGAACTGGTGTGAGAGACATGGCTTATCAGTGAATCCTTTGAAAACAACACTTGTGTTGTTCACTAGGAAAAGGAAACTCGATAACCTTAAGCTCCCAATTTTGAAAGGTGTAACCATTCAACTCTCCAAAGAAGTGAAATATCTAGGGGTAATTCTAGATAGCAAACTGACTTGGAAGGCTCATGTCGAACACAAAGCAGCTCGAGCACTGAATGCTTTCTGGCAATGCAGGAGAGCTTTTGGGAAGACAAGGGGTCTAAAACCCGCTATTGTGCACTGGATGTACACAGCCATAATTAGGCCCATAATCACATATGCGTCAGTGTTCTTGTTCTTGTTCTATTCTTAACAGAGTACAAAGGGAAGTTTGCATAGGGATAACAGGAGCTTTTAGCTCGACCCCTGGTGCGGCCCTCAACGCAATGCTCAATTTGCAGCCCTTGGACCTCGCAATCCAGGAAGAGGCAATGAAAGCTATTTGTCGACTTAAAAAGTGTAGACTATGGCATGATGGACATGCCACCGGACATGGCGTCTTATCCCGAAGACTTGAAGAGCACTGCACCCTCTTTAGCATGCCGACGGATGATATGACGCAAATTACCATGTTCCGAAGAAGATTTCAAATTAGTCTTCCGGTAAGGGAAGAATGGGATGATCCCAACAAATTACTGGATGGATTAGATGACATCTTCTACACAGACGGATCGAAAACCTTAACTGGTACGGGCGCTGGATGGTATTTGAACGAGGCAGTCAAATACAGTATATCACTCGGAACAACCGCAACGGTTTTTCAAGCTGAAGTGTTTGCCATTCTCGAAGTGGCCAACTGGATAATTGCCCATGGGTGGCATAATAAGAGGATTGGCATCTGCAGCGATAGTAAGGCTGCTCTTGTCACCCTACTTAACCCAACCACCAAATCAAAGATTGTCCAGGAATGTAAGAATAGACTTAATTCTGCTGCCACGCACAACCAGGTCAATCTTATATGGGTCCCCGGTCACCAGGGAATCGATGGGAATGTGGCCTCTGACGCTCTAGCGAAAGAGGGCGCAAGCTCTCCTCCCCTGGGACCGGAGCCCATTATTGGTGTCAGCTTTACAGAGTTGAAAAACTGGATAACTAGATTCATGGACTCAATACATGGTCAGAGATGGTCCAGTACATCAACCTGCAAATTCACCAAATGGTTCATTAGCCGTCCAGACAGTAACAATGCAAAACTTTTACTTCGCTTAGACAGAAAAGATTGCAGAACGCTTGTAGGGACGGTCACAGGACATAACACATGCGGCAAGCATCTGAGCACCTTAGGGATCATCATCGATTCAACGTGTCCTTCGTGTGGGGAGGACGAGGACAGCACGGAGCACTTCCTCTGTAACTGCCCGGCCTTCTCCCGCGCGCGCATGACGACGCTTGGCGCCGATGTAATGAGAATGGAAGACTTCAATTCTCAATCTCTATCTGATGTTCTTAGTTTCGTCAAGATGACTAAAAAGTTCGGATAGGGTAGGGGAAGAGTGCAATGGACCGTGGTCTGAGCGCTCGAGGTTGACACCTCCCCTTTTCTTTTAAGAATTCGAAAAATCTTGAATAATGGGGTTTGAAGCTCTTTTCCTACTAAATCTTTGCTTCGTTATAACCTGCGGTATGCATAATGGATCTATAATATATTCATTACATTTGCAAAATGATCCATCAAACGGCAAGGGTACAGCTGTAGGTAATAAGTTTGACTTCGTGCCCTTATACAATATATCTTCAGAATGAAAATGCTTTGAACAAATATAAGTTTCTCTTACCTTATTTAATTGTTCTTGGAATGCGGCTCCACCACAATGTAACACCCACAAATCACGCCTTTCATTATTAGGAAAACGAAAAAAACTTAATTCAGATCCAAAATTAAAAACTGAAGCACAATTCAAATAAGCACAATGACGAACCATTTTCAATAAAAAATTAATAATAATTCAAATATTCAAAAGAAAACAAAATATTAAAATTCAAGAATGTATAAACGCTCTTACGATTAAAATATTAATAATTGTAATGGAATAAATGATATATTATAATATTATATTAAATTGCTAATAATTTGTATAAAATTTTTATAAAATTCAGTATGAACTCTTTCGTGAACACGACTGAAATGCGATTTCTTGGTGCAGAATTTTCGTTACAAACGGCGAATTCCTTCTTGGAAGGCTCAAACGCCCCCCATATCAACAGATTGCAATACATATTAGAGAGTTTTTCCGATCCGTACGATAAGGTTTATTTCACCGTCAACAACACTCTCATTTAATTATGAGAGTGTAAAACTTTCAATCAGAAATTTGTTATACAGTAAGATCTTTCGAGCTTTAAAAAATGCTTGTTTGTTATATAAAGAAAGAGTCTCGACTACAAAAAAGTGTATCTGTGCTGAGGCTTTAAAGCATCCGATGGCAGCGCCGCTAGTGAGAAGTGTACCCAACTGTCACAACCGTCAGTTGCAACCACTATATATTTATACACATGGTTATTAGGCAACTGGTACAGTAGTTTTTGTGGGATGCGTACGAAGTCGCGGGCAAAAGCTAGTAAAAATTAAAGTTTTAAAGTACTAACTATATATTTAGATACTTTTAATTGTTATATGAATTGATTTACCTCAGTTAGGATGCTCCGAGACGTAGACATTTCGCTGTTAAATGCAGTTATGGTACAACGAATTGTTTTTGTAATTTCTACTGTGGTCAGCCATATTACAATTATTTCCTGCGATGCATCTTTCGGGTTCGCAAATTCTTTTGCCAATTCGCTATCGTTAACCATGCTAACGATGTTTTGCATCCCATAATAAGAAGAGGAAGTTGGTTCACTAAGTAAGAGTTCTTTTCCGAAGTAAGGAATTAGTCCGGCATAGGCCGACAACAGCAGGACGATCTTCTTCGTATTTTTGAAGAGCTAATTATTTGTTTGAAATTTTTTTTTAAAATTGCTAACAACTTACTGAGATTTTCCTACATAAGTAAGCAGTCCCAAGCAGACGTTTTCATTAAAATTATTGAAGACTTCCTCGTCGCACATTAGGACTGATCGCCTTCCCGCTGTAACCTCGTGCAACTCCACGTAAAACTTCAGTTGGTTGTCCCTAAGGAATTGAGACAGGACTGATGTAATTCCGATTGTGTTTAGGCACGCAGTAATTGGGCAGTTAACCGGTCTTCTGGACACGTTCACCAGCGATTCATTCGATTTGAAATTTTTGCACTGAACTTGCTCGATGATGGAGCTGAGATCCTTGTATTCTTTTGCAGATTTTTGAAACTAAGCAGTTTGTTGAGTGTTGAAATTTTTTAACAAATCCTCAAGGTTTTTTGGCCCTTTTATGTTTGCATTTTTAGAGCTCTCACTTAACAATTTCCTTCATGTCTATCGTTACAGCGGATACCTTTTCTAAGCAATTCGGGAACGCTGAAAATAATAGAAGATAAATAATAATGTTCCTTTGAAGAATGGGTCAGAGAATGTGAAGAATTCGATAATTCTCAATTAAAGATTGTGGAACGTGTTGCGAATTTACATCCTACAGTCCTTCTCAAATGGCAAGGCGCTAAAAACTGGAAAGGACCCTATATAAGCGGATGCAGACTACGATTCATGCTGGCTTTTTTGTGATCTGAGGCTGAGGATATATGTATGTAGGAGTTGCAGCCTCCTCAACAGGCAGAGCAGCTTAGCAACTTAGCAACTTAGATCACGAGATCATCCTGTTAAGCCCGTTAAGGACGTTCCCAAAAAAATCAATTTTCTTACGATTCTTTTGAAACTTTAAATACACATACGTATAAGTGTCCTTTATACGTGGAAATTTTTTTCAATCGTTCTTGCGGTGGTAAATTTCTAAATATTGACTATTAAAATTTGCATATTTAACATGGGAACCCTATCCCGATCGATGTTAAAGCGAATGTTTTATTAAATGACAATAGTAATTTTCTTACAATTGTTTTAAAAAACTGATAACTATTAATTAAAGATATAACGAATATCTTCCTGTAAAAATCACTATTACAAGCGGTATTGGTTTTGTTATAAAAAATATTAAAAATGAGCTAATTTTCGATGATTTTCACTTCTCGTGAAGTGAGAGATGGCGACTTGGCCAGATCTGAAAAACGACGCAATGAAATCATTTTTGTAGTTCTACGCGTGTGAGCGGAGGCGAAAGAGTGTACTGCTGTACTACTCTTTGGGAACGCCCTTAAGCCGAATCAGCCCGTAGAGCAGTTAACTAGCGAGTGAAGCCAAAGAATTGAGTTAGTGAGTTAGTTCCGATCTCTTCGCCGAATTGATAAGCCGCTAAGCTTATATTTGATACGCACGCGTGGTTAAGCATTATTAAATTTTACTAGCCTTTTTCTTCGAAGACTTGCCTTGTGTAAAGCTCAATTAATACTTACCTTTCCTAAATATCATCCGGTGTGAAATTATTTACTTAACTTTATTTGGACAGAACTTAACTATTTTTTTTATAAAACTTACCTTTGTGAATTACCAGTGGAATCAATAAAAATATGTAATACCATTAAAACTAAAGCTTCTTCTAAGTGAACCACCCCTTCCTCCCACATGTATATGAAGAGTGTGACCGTAAAAGGCGTAAAAACACCAGAGAAAAGCGAAACTGTGTGTAAGTCACATGATCATTAAGATTGAAAGACTTACGGTGCTTAGCTGGTGAAGGATTTTGGGTTGTCGCAAATAAATTTGAATTTGAATTTTAAATTAATAATAAATAAATAAATAATAAGGTTGAATTTAATTGTTAGATTTAATTTAGTTTGTAAGTTTGTACGTAAATTGAATTGAATAAATTTTAGCAATTAAATCGAATGATAAATCTTTTAATCAGCAATCCAAACCCACCTACATAAACAATTATTGAAGGAAAATTGTTTTAGAAATTGTTTTAAACTCTTTCCTTTTCATTGAAAATACAAATACACATAGCAATAATGCCCACATGTACATAGATGAAAGTGCACTTTGTAATCGTTTTTTATTGTTTACAAACACATCTGAATTGAATTGGCATCTAAGATGTTACGAAAAAACCTGTTACTGGGGAATTTCCCATACGAGACAAAGTATTCTGCAGGATCTTTTTTTGGAATGTAAAATACAACCCAGTGGACGCCGCTCTTTCGTGCAGGGTTCGTTGAAGCTATGACGCATGCAGGCTTTTTTATTTCTTTTGGCAGACGGTCACAAGCAAATACACCTCTAAAAAATTTTTTTGTAGTAGGGTTATTCCCTAATGATTTTGTAAGATCGATCGTGTTTATTCTTGTTCAGAATGCAGGGCCACGTCAATAACGTTGGTATAGGATGTAACATAGTTATTTATAAAATTCCTTGGTTGGCGCATCGCAACCAAGTATTGTGGTAAATCTTGCTAATGTTTTTATTAGGTCTTCATCTAAACGTCTAAGTTCAATGTTCTCAAATTATTGATTGGTCAATACACCCTGGAGCTGATGTGGGGTATTTGATGATAATCTCTTTCCAAACTACCGTCATATTCAGCATACACGACACAGGTTACTGTTGTCTTCCAAGCCTCCTTAAATCTTTCTTCAATTCTAACCGTACCTTGGTTTAATAGATCTCCGCAAGTTGAATTATACGACCGATCAGAAGTTAAATCAAAAACAAGAAGAAAACAGCCGTTGTCACAGAACTTTTTTGAAATCTGATGTCCTTTATCGAAATAATGTAAGTATTCCAGTTCCTTTGAAGAAGGAGATGTATCCTCTTGTACTAATAGGATTTTCTTTTGAATAATCAAATTCTATAGGCTGGTTCGGTATCTGAACACCATTTACTGATAAATTAAATCTTGTGATTTTATTATGTTTAAAATTATAGGCATTTTTTGTTCGGTTTCCTGTATACGCTTCGTTATCAAACATTCCAAACACTAATAAATTTGGGAATTGCCCTCTATGACAATATTGCCTAAGGATAATGTGTATGTGTTTGCAGGTATATTATATTTTTTAACTTCGACTCGTATGGGTATAAAGCATTAGATCGTTGTAAAACGGTTTCATGAGCCAGCATGATGCTGGGATTAATAGATGCGTGATTCATGTATGTACATACATACATACATAGTGGCCTCTACAATCTTAATTTGTGGAGAGTTATCATCTTTTGACAAAAGGTAAAATTCGGGTTTTTCAAGTGATAACACAACGCGCAGATCTACGCCATTCATTAATAATTTGCCTTGGTTAAGCACATCAGCATGAATTTTTCCCATTAGCTCAACAACGTTGCTCTTATTGAAAAGTCTTCTTCTTGCCGAGTAACCTATATTTTTGCCACCATCTTGAACAATTTCCATACTGTATTCATCGATATACCAACCAACAGATTCTAAATGTGTCGAAGCCATTTCCTAATATAATTTAACAAGTTTTCAATATATGCCCTATAATTATCGGTAACATATTCTACTAATTAAAATACTGGCCGTGCAATTGCCAAGTAATTATAATTATTATAGAAATAAAGATGTCTAATATTGATACGGTCACTATAAATGTTGATAGGTAATTGATTAGATAACAATTTATAACAAAGTTGTTGAATAGGTGCTTCCATAGACACTAACTAATATAACTGACTTGGTTTTACATTAAGATCTCACAACTTTTTACGGCAGAACAACTGCGTTGCGAGACTTGGCATTTTTTTACATTTTATGTTTTTGATGGGATAATTATTGTCAGTTTGAACAACCGGTCTCCGATTTAGGTAAATAGTGCATTGATGAAAGAGCGACTGAAGTACGACAACACCAGGGCACAGTATTCACGGAATCGTCTGGGTTAGTTACGATAATATCTTTTCCGGCATAAAATTCTTCTTTTCCATCCTTAATTTTAATCAGTTGCACTTTTAAACGTAGGTAGGTTTATACTTGATAAGTCACGATATGTATCTCCATGTCCCAGCGAGACAAATTCCAAAACTGATGAGTTATCTAATGAGGCTATAGGTTTGTATGCTACTTCTTCGGTTTTTAAAATATTACTTTGAATAACTGGTTTATGTCAGGTAATGTGATGTGCTTATGGCAACGCAAAAACGGAAAAATTCGAGACCTTTGGTCTAAGTGACAATCAAAAGAAAAAGCTCGATGAGGTATACAATGCCTTCGAAGAATTTTGTACGCCTTAAGTAAACGAGAGTGTAGAGCGTTATTTATTTTTTTCGCGTGTGCAAAACGGTGGTGAAAATTTCACTAGTTTCTTAACTGATTTAAAAAAGTTAAGTGTAACTTGTGTTTTTGGCAATTTGAACCACAGTTTAATAAAAGATCGAATCATATGTGGAATTCGTGATAATGAGTTAAAAAATAGACTACTTCGTGAAGAAAATTTTACACTTGAAAAATGTGTGAATGTATGTAAAGCGGCAGAATTGGCTGATGTTCAAATAAAATAGACGAGATCAGATCAAATATAAAAAATAAAAATAAAATCAAAAATGAAGCAAAAAAATCCTGGATTCAACAAGGCAAACCAAACAACACTTTCAAGCAAGAAGGTCAGCCGTTACAAGCTTCCAAGAAAAATACTCAAATACCCGGAAGTGATCTCACACAATGTGAAAATCAACAGCAGCGCTACACTTGCATGAGATGTGGTAGACAGCACAAGTTTCGAGAGTTACGATACGAGCTACGATATTAAATTGAAAGAAAATGCCAAAGGCAGCATAGCTTCATGTAGAAAAGTTCCAATTGCTTTGTTTGAATCTCTAAGAAATAAATTAGATAAAATTGAAAAATCTGGAATAATTGAAAGAGTACATGAAACGTCTGAATGGGTAAATCCTCTTGTTATTACACAAAAGAAAGTTGGTAATATAAGGATATGTTTAGATTCTTCTGAATTAATCAAATACATTCTACGTCAACATCATGTTATACCTAGTTTTGATGAATTATGTGCACGAATGTCTGGTGCAAAAATATTTAGCACTTTAGATGCAGATAGAGCATTCTAGCAAATTAAGCTTAGCGATAAAAGGTTTGAATATGTTATTTTTGTTACACATTTTGGTAGATTTAAATTTAAAGTTGTGCCATATAGAATCTCTCTGCTACAGAAATTTTTCAATATTGCTTTGATCAAATTTTTGGTGACCTTGATGGTGTAATTTTGATTGATGATCCTTTAGTTTGGGGAACTACTCCTCAAGAACATGATGTTAGACTTAAAAAAGTACTCGATATAGCAAGAGAACGAAATGTCAATTTTAATTTATTCAAGTGTCAGTTTAAAAAAAAATGAAGTTAAATAAGTAGGTCTTTTATTTATTTATTCGCTTAATACAAGCTACAGATTAAAATAAATTAAGAATTAAAAAAAAAATTAAAAATTTAAGGGAGGAGACTGTGAAAGGAACGTTAGGGGGGGCTATTAAGGTTACGCCTGAGAGATGTTTTACTCAGGTGGAAGTCAAAGGAAGGAAGGGAGTTGGCCTTGCGAAGCATGCGGGTGAGGGGCTCAGAAAGACCGTAGTTGGTACGGTGGTAGGCGGGGCGAAAGAGAGGGGCCGAACGGAGGTTGCGGGGATTGGTGTAGAAGGAGATTCGCTCAAGTAGAGAAGGGCAGTCAATCTCGCCGATAAGCAGCTGATGTATGAAGGTAATGTCGGCGAGGTCCCGCCGCTTCCACAGGGGCTGCAGGTTAATCAGCAAAAGGCGGTTTTCATAGGGGGGGAGGTTAAAACGGTCGGACCAGGGAAGATCACGTAGAGCGAAGCGAAGGAACCTGCGTTGGATAGCCTCAATCCTGTTGATGCTGCTGGATTGGAATGGGGACCATACTTGGCTAGCGTATTCAAGGAGAGGCCTAACGAAGGTAATAAAGAGGGATTTGGCAACGTAGGGGTTAAGGAACTCCTTTGACCAACGCTTCACGAAGCCAAGCGCAGAGTTGGCCCTAGCGATCACGATGTCGATGTGTTCACGAAAATTAAGTTCGCAGTCACAGATGACACCTAGGTCGCGGGGAGAGGAGACGGATGAGATAGGATTATTAGATAAACGATAAACTCTGGGGGAAGAAGAGGGGCGTCTACGGGAGTAAGTGATGGATTGGCATTTGGAGACATTAAGCTCAAGAGAGTTTTTTCTGCACCAAATGCCGAAATTGTCTAGGTCGTCTTGAAGCAGTCGGGAGTCGGAGGTAGAGGATATCCGTTTGGAGATTTTCATGTCGTCGGCGTAGATAGAAAGGTCCGAGTGCTTGATAATGCACTCGACGTCATTGATGGCCAGAATGAAAAGCAACGGACCTAAGTGGCTGCCCTGAGGGACTCCCGAGTTAGCCACGAAAGAGCTGGAGGAAGAGGAGCAGAAAAGGACCCTGTAGTGGCGGTGTTCAAGATAAGACTTCATCCAGGAGGTAAAGAGCTGATTGAAGCCAAGGGAGTAAAGTTTGAAAAGAATTAATTCATGCGAGATTTTATCAAACGCCTTACTGAAGTCAGTGGCGATGACGTCAACCTCGTCGCCGTTCTCCAGGGCACACAGTGTTCGGGAGATAAAGTCGGTAAGGTTAGTGGTGGTCGATCGGCCTCTAAGGAAGCCATGCTGGGACGGGGAAAATATGGGTTTGCAGTGAAAGAACAAGCAATCGTAGACGATGCTTTCGAAGAGTTTCGGTATGCAGGAGAGTTTGGCGATAGGGCGGTAGTTGGAGATCTCACTCTTACAGCCCTTTTTATGGATGGGGATGATGAAGGAGTCTTTCCACTTTGCCGGGAAAACTCCTTGGGAGATAGAGAGTTGAATAATAGAGGAAAGGGGGCCAATCAAGTGTTGAGCGCACTCTTTCAGTACGATGGCGGGAATACCGTCAGGGCCAGGGTTATGATCATCAGGAAGGGCAGCGATGGCGGTAGCAACCATTGCAGG
Source organism: Machimus atricapillus (assembly GCA_933228815.1). Lineage (NCBI taxonomy): Eukaryota > Metazoa > Arthropoda > Insecta > Diptera > Asilidae > Machimus > Machimus atricapillus. Next base: position 16,562,306 of record OW121786.1, on the reverse strand, counting down.
GTCGATATTGATGGAAGCAAGGGTGGTCTGAGGGCGGGAGTCCATGAAATGGAAATAGCTAGCATCGGGCTCGAAGGCATGCTCACTGAAAGACTGACTGAAGTGGTGAGCAAAGAGATTAGCTATTGAACGGGGGTCGGAGGAAGAAGTGTCGTTAAGTTTCAGAGTGGAGGGGTAGCCACTAGATTTCCTTTTAATGTTGATGAATTGATAAAAACGCTTGGGATCGGAGATAAGGGTAGACTGCATACGACTCAGATAGTCGAGATAAGAGGATTCGCTGCGCGCAGAGAAAAGAGAAGCCGCGGCAAGATATTCGGAAAGGTCGGGGTCAGTGCGCGATAGTAGTGTTGTGTAGGCGGGTGTAGGCCCGCTGTGTTGCAACAATAAATTTGTTTGCAACACTCGGGATGGTACAACTTCGGCTGCTTCGTCTCTGACGGCTTCTTCGTTGCGTACTTCGGTCGGGTGGTCCTCTTATCAGGTGTCCACGTTACACGGGGGTTATTACGCTTTAGATGATCGGGTGAGGTGTTAGAGCAGCCTGAGGGCTAGACTCTGATGGAGCAGCTGAATAAGCCGGACTCCGGGGAAGTGTGGAGGAGGAAAAGTTTATACACTTGCCACTTGATGTATTCAACTTTATTTGAATTTATTCCTGTAATACACTTCACGTAACTTACTTAATGAGTTAATGGCTTAAGTACTGATCAAACGTCCCGTAACTGAACTTGTTGCGATTTCTAACTTTACTTTACTTATTATTTCCCGCGACCGAACTTGCACGACTCTACTTTATTGTTACTTAATTTTAAGGCTCGGATGCTGCGTATTAGCTCCTGAGCTCAACCGTGTTATTTGAATATTGGACTTCCACTGACCAGTGCTCAATTTTCCGATCGTAGGAAACCTCGGTTTCCGGTGACGATCGCTTATCGGTGAAAATTGATCCAGCACATATTGCCGCGCGAGCACTTTCGTTCCTGCGCATGTGCTGTGATCGCACTTTCACCGGGCACTTGACTTTGGGTCAGGTTGTCGCCCTCGGGGTAATTTACGCAAGTCGTAAATTATGCCGTGGGACAATATTACCTCCGGCGACGCCTTGAATAGTGCAAGGGGTGCACATTGGGTAATTTTTTGGCTGAAGTGTTAAGCACTTCAGCGTCATAAATTAAGTTCTTTGTGCTAGATATTTGATGCTTGAAACGTGAGGCGCTTCAGCATCATTTTTACTGAAATTGTTTGCAAATGTTTAATATTTTATCTCTGAAGTGTAAAACACTTCAGAGTCATAAATCAATACATAACATTCCTTCCCCCTCGGAAAAAGAGGATTATTCTTTGAAGAGGAATAATTCTCAGGGACAAAGGTATGTTACTCTATTGTCTATAAATATTTGGGAAAGTTCGGTTTCGGTTTACAATTACTTTACACATATGCTTATTATATGTTATCTGATACTGGAGAAAAAAAAAATATTTTGAAAGCAAAAATTTGTTATGTTAGTAATTCTTACTTGTATAATGTTTCTTACAAGGTAAGGGTTAATAACTTAAGAAAGACAAAATATTTTTTTTTTTTTTTTTTTTTTTGTTTTGTTATTTTATTGATTGGATTGTTTGCTGAAAATTGCAAGCTAGGAGGTCTGGTTTCCGTAGCATTTCAATTGTCGTTCGATTTTTTACCTATAAGTTTCGGGTTGCTTGGGAATTTCATGGCCGGTCATGTTTTGGGCCATGTGCTTCGATCGTGTGAATTTGTGCATCCCGAGGTTTCGTTATTAGCTTGTGCAGTGAAGTTTTTTTTTTTAAAAAGTTTAAAATTATGATCGAAGTACTAGAGGTTGATCGTTACCGCGTCCGAGTTCCGCGGCGGTTCGTCGTGACTGGGGTGTGTGTACCCCGCATATCCCCGAGCAGTATGGGCTGGATTGGACCCATACGCTTGTTATACTATGCGCCTGGCACATTGGGGTTCCGCAATCTTTGGGCGGATAGTTATTTACGGGAAGGCTACTACAATGTAGCTTGGGTACTGCCAGAAGGGTGCCATTTGCGTGCCCTTGGTAAGTAATAATTTTTTTTTTTTTTTTTTTTTTTTTTTTTTTTTTTTTTTTTTTTTATACAGTGCTGTCTAAAATTATAGGACCAAGCTTTAATTTTGCATATATGGTGTATTCCCAAGCCCATAACTTGTTGGTAAGGAGAAGAGAGATGGTGACAACTGGTATATATGAAATCGTTGTGTGTCCTTAATTATTTCATAAATTTTTTTTAAAATTCATGTACTAATTTTAACAAAAATCGTAAAAAACTCAATACAATAGTGTTTAAAATTATAGGACCACTTAATATGATGTCTTTGGCCTTTATATACAGGGTGTTTTGCTAAGGTCTGAACAGGGGTATGCCAATCGATTCTAAATGGTCTCCTGATCAACGTTTCTTCGGACCCCCCACCCCCTTAAAATCGGTCCTTCCCCCCCAAAATCGCGATTGAAAATTTGGAGGGGGTCAACCTAGAAAATGCTTCATAAGTTCTTTCAAAGATATCCTAGAATACTGGTTGATAATGCATTAGAAAGCTGAGCCTTCAAGCTTTCCAACGATACCACCCGCGACCCAATCAGTACACAAACAAGCGGGGGAGACCCCGTCAAATTTCGAAAATGGCAATTTCAAAGCCCAAAATTTGACCTTGACCCTTCATTCTGTCGATTATTTATATGGGAAGATCGAAACTTTTCCTGAGAAAAAGCTTCCCTGTCATATGGCCTTTCTCAAGAAAAAAACCGTACTGGAATCCGACGTCGCGTTCCGAAGTTATTCGTGTTACAATAATTGATAGAACAACAAAACCCACTATCCGCAATGAAGTCCAATTGGAAAGTGTCACATCGAGCATCTTCTCCGTAGGGCTGAACCATCGAACACGAATAACTTTGGAACGCGCTGTCGGATTCCAGTGCGGTTTTTTTCTTGAGAAAGGCCATATGACAAAGAAGCTTTTTCTCAAGAAAAGTTTCGATCTTCCCATATAAATAATCGACAGAATGAAGGGTCAAGGTCAAATTTTGGGCTTTGAAATTGCCATTTTCGAAATTTGACGGGGTCTCCCCCGCTTGTTTGTGTACTGATTGGGTCGCGGGTGGTATCGTTGGAAAGCTTGAAGGCTCAGCTTTCTAATGCATTATCAACCAGTATTCTAGGATATCTTTGAAAGAACTTATGAAGCATTTTCTAGGTTGACCCCCTCCAAATTTTCAATCGCGATTTTGGGGGGGAAGGACCGATTTTAAGGGGGTGGGGTGTCCGAAGAAACGTTGATCAGGAGACCATTTAGAATCGATTGGCATACCCCTGTTCAGACCTTAGCAAAACACCCTGTATATAAAGGCCAAAGACATCATATTAAGTGGTCCTATAATTTTAAACACTATTGTATTGAGTTTTTTACGATTTTTGTTAAAATTAGTACATGAATTTTAAAAAAAAATTTATGAAATAATAAAGGATACACAACGATTTCATATATACCAGTTGTCACCATCCCTCTTCTCCTTACCAACAAGTTATGGGCTTGGGAATAGACCATATATGCAAAATTAAAGCTTGGTCCTATAATTTTAGACAGCACTGTATTAATAATGATTTTGTCTGTTTCCTATTTCTTTTATTAGGTTGCCGGATGTGCTTGGTGGGCGAAATGGACGAGGAGGAGGCCCCTAATTGTCCTTACCCCCTACCGGACGGTTCCCTATGGAGCCTTGATGGAGAGGAGTAATCAGCAGGCTCATCTCCCCCTATCGACGAAAAGCCCTACACGGAGTTCCCTGAGGAGGCCTTTACTTCCTCCGATCAATAGCTTAGTCGACTGAAATTGTATTGCTGAGTGAATTTTCTTTGGTTTTTATTTTTTTTGTGTGTATTATTTAAAAGAACTTGGAATAAAAATTTTTTTTTGTGCTAATTATAAAAATTTTGTTTTCTTTTATTTGTATCTATTTCCCAGTTATAAAGAAAAAATATTTTCATCAATAATTAATGTCTTTTTATTTATTGCGTTAGTCGCAATATGGCTTCAACCGGTTGTTGTGAATGACCTTAAGACGTTTACCTATCTTAATTTCGGTATTCACCGGTGAAGGGATTGACGTTACTCGATAGGGACCTAGCCACATTTCCGAAAGCTTATGCTTCCTATTTTCACTCTTTAGGAGTACATTGTCTCCAACGTGAAAAGAAATGGACTTTGTGTTCCTATCGTAGTATTTCTTCGATTTGTTTTTGCTCTCTAGAATATTCTTTCGCGTAGTAGCGTAAGTTTTCTGGAGCTTGTGTCTAAGCAAATGGTAATAACTCTCGTGATTATATAACGGTTCTGGTTCCCTCTTTAAATTCGAAGGAACGTCTGCTGTAAAGCCGTAAAGGCAATCCATTGGGGTTAATTTAGTACCCTCGTGTACACTATTGTTGTATACAAAAGCAGCTGTTCTTAAATATTGATCCCATATTTTGGGATTATCATCAATCACCGTTCGCAAATATTCTATTAACGGGCGATGTGCTCTTTCCAGCGCTCCGTTTGATTGCGGGTGGTATGCAGAAGTTTGCAGTTTCTTAATTTTTAGCAATTTGCAAACTTGCTTGAACAGATCACTGAGGAAATTTGTTCCTTGGTCTGTAACTATTTGCTTTGGAATTCTGTAGCGGGTGACGATTTCGTCGAAGAAAATTTGTGCTACTGTGGTCGCTTCTGCGTTTGGCATTGCGTACCAATCTACTAGTTTAGTAAGGTTGTCCTGGAATGTCAGAATAAATTTATTTCCTGACGTGGATTCCTCTAATGGGCCTACTACATCCAGATAAACCTTGTCGAAAGGTTTTTCTGCCACATCAGTGATGACCATTGGCATCTTATGCTGTGGAGAGGCCTTCAATTTCTGGCATTTTGGGCATCTTTTGATATAATTTTTTATATCACGAAGCATGCTTTTCCACCAGAATTTCTTACGTATTCTTTTATACGTTTTTATAACACCCTGATGACCTCCGAAGGCTGAATCATGATAATCCCGCAGAATTATTTTGATTTCCTCGGGGTTCGAAATTATTTCAGTTCTGGACTGTTTATCACTTGAGTCTATTTCCACTTGTTTTTCCGGTAGTGCAGAGGTGTTTTCCTCTAGGGGAGCTTCCTCTATTTTATTTACATCATTATGTTTTTCTGGTGGCGTTTTTTCCGCCTTTTGTTTTACCTTTTTAGTTTGAGCTCTCGTGACAGCATTTACTTTATGTAATGTTACGTCTTTGGGCTCATTTTCCTCACTTTTAGGATGTATCTCTGCCTTTACCGTTAAGGTTTGGCTGTCCTTTTCGTTATTTTCGCTAGGAATGCGACTTAATGCGTCTGCGTTCGTATTATATTTTCCGGGTTTATACTCGATAACGTAATCGAACTCGGATAATTTGTGGCGAAATCTTGCCAATCGCGTAGTCGGGTCTTTCACACTGACCGCTCCCTTTAGGGGCTTATGATCGGTGTAAATTGTGAATTTCCGACCCTGCAGATAGCATCTGAAATTCTTGGTCGCCCAAACAATAGCCAAAAATTCTTTTTCTATCGTAGAATAGTTCCTTTCGGCTTTGTTTAGGGTGCGACTAGCAAAAGCTATCGGCTTGTCTTTCCCTACTTCACCCTGGGATAATACCGCTCCTATTGCTTCATTGCTAGCATCGGTCGTCAGATTAAACGGTTTATCAAAATCTGGAAATATTAGGAGGGGGGGTGATATCAGAGCATTCTTAATCTCATCGAATGCTTCTTGACATTTCTCGGTCCATTTGAATTTTACATCTTTGCGAAGTAAATTCGTTAATGGCCGTACTATTTTTGAAAAACTAGGAATGAACTTCCTATAATAATTCGCAAGTCCCAGAAATGACTGCACTTGTCTGACGGTTTTCGGTGTAGGAAAATTTTTTACACATTCCGTCTTGCTGGGATCAGGAAGGGCTCCGTCCTGGGTACATTTATGTCCCAGGTAAATCACTTCCTTTCGGAGAAATTGGCATTTCTCCGGTTGTAATTTCAAATTATTTTCCCTCAATCTATCGAACACTTTTTGTAACTTAGAATTGTGATCCTCTAAGTTTTTACCATAGATGACTATATCATCTAAGTACACGAAGCATTCTAAGCCTTGCAACCCTGTCAATACATAATTCATCAGGCGTTGGAAAGTGGCAGGTGCTCCTTTGAGTCCGAACGGCATTCGTTTGAACTCATAGTGTCCGTAGTTGGTACTAAATGCTGTTTTTTCTCGATCTTTAGGGTCGACCAACACTTGGTGGTAACCACTAGCCAAATCTAGAGTAGTGAAATATCTAGAATGACCTAATTGATCGAGTATATCCTCGATTCTAGGGAGAGGGAAAGCATCACCTATGGTTTTTTCGTTTAATTTACGAAAATCAACCACTACTCTCCATTTCTTCTCTCCATTGGGTCCCGGTTTTTTAGGAACCACTAATAATGGGGAGTTCCAGGGGCTTTTGCTCCTCTGGACCACATTATTTTCGAGCATTTCTTTTAATTGCTCATTGATCACTTACCGCTGTCTTTCAGGTAAGCGATACATTTTCTGATTTATCGGCGCTTGATCTTGCACAATCGGTATTGAATGTGTGATCGCGCTCGTATGGGTCAGATAATCACCTTTAAGATGAAATATGTCATTATATTCTTGACATAATTTTAAAATTTCATCTTTTTCGGTCTGATTTAAAATTGGGCTCAGGTTGAGTTCTTCCTCTAACCTGGCATTACGTTCCTTCACGGCCGACTCTTCTGCTCGAGAATACGTGATACTATTTATTTTGAAAATAGTTTCTGTTTTATTTTCATTATTTGAGGTTTCAGCTCCTTGGCCTTCACCTAATTCATTTGAGCTCTTTGGCCTTGGTTTGCAAGGTCCGTGACTCTTATTGTTTACCTTCGAGTTCGTCGGCCCCGTTTTGCGAGATCCGAGAACTTGAGCATTTTCATTCTCTTTATTAGAGTTTGAGCTTGAGTAAGGTAACGTAATCGTGTCATTTTTACTTACGATTTTTTCCTCCTCTAAGCCCGGCAACGGTACGAAGTCGTACTCAGTCGCTGATATGAATTGTAATTTAAGTCTTTCGACGACGGCGTCGACATTGTTTACATTGAGTAGTCCGATCAAAGCTTCATTTTTACTGGCGGGCGTTATGCTGTTTGCCAAGAAGACTCCATCACTTATCTCTTGAGATAAGCAGAGCTTTTCTTCTGTTAGCATAATTGGAATTCTAACCACCATTTGAGATCGCGCAGGTACACGCAAAGGTTTAGCTAAAACCATTGTGTGCCACCCGATATCGCTATCCAGTGATGTTGTCATTAGAATTTTTTCTTCGCCAGCCCGTGGTTCTTCTAGAACCCGGCAATTCGCATCTGTGCTATCAGATGATTTCAAAACTTGGCTGGTGGATAGTTTAACCCCGTCGAGTTCTATCCCCCTTGACCTAGTTTTGTCTCGAATTGCTTCCCGGTTACAGACTTGTTCCATTTCGTACTTAATTGGGTACGAGAACTCCTCTGTGTTGATTTCCGTGCGAGGAAATCTGAGCTTTTTGTTCGGTCCCTCAATGTTGCAATGCTTAGACAGCACGTCGTTCCCAAGTAGGCCATCGTGGGATAGGTCAGGTGTGTCTTCGACTACTTGGAATTCGCAGGGAATTTTTATTTGATTTGTCCCTGAATCGTGGACAATATTCCCTTTGCAACTCCCAAGTGTTTTTCCCGACCCGAAAGCAGTTTGTATTAAACAGCTTCCTTTCTTATCGATGGCGTCTTGAGATTTTAACGCGGTCTTTTTTATTAATGTTACTTCAGCGCCCGAATCAACCACTAGAGGGGTCAGTTTTTTCTGACCAATATCTAGCGGGATTTCTACCATAGGGATGCATGGCTCGGGCAGCTGAATGGACCCCTTCTTATCATTTTCATTTATTGTCGAGCCGGGGGTGACGGACTCGACTCGGTGTCGTTTCCCTGGGTTCTTTTTTCCCAGTTCCGGTAATGTATGCAATTGCTCATTTCATGGCCCGTGCGGGCACAAAATTCGCACACTTGCCTGGCATGATAAGCACGGCGAGTGTTAGCATTTTGTGAGTCATTTTGCGCGCGGCCATTTGTGCGATTTGTTTGCACATTGGCTGGCGGCGCTGGGGCTCCGTTTCTTGAATTGGGGCCCCGCTGATTATAATTCCGCGATCTGTTTTGGTTTTGCGATCGGCGACATGAGCGTTCATCATGCCCGCTTGTTTTGCATGTATTGCAATACGGGGTGTTTAACCGCTTCATGCAATTTAAGTAAGCGTGACCCTTTTTATTGCAGAAATTGCAGGTCATTTTCGCTAAGGTTTGACTCACGGGATCCAGCCCTATAGGATCTTGTGTGGGGTTTTTATTTCCCGCACCTTGAACCACACTAGAGGCTGAGGCGTGTGCTGGCGGCGATGCTCCCGGTACCCCGGTGCTTGCCTTTTGTGGGTTATTTGCCACCATTGCACTGTTTTGCCTATTTCCGAATGTTTGTATTCCGGGATTTCCCCTATAACGCCGTTCCATATCGAGAGCTTTAGTTTTTAACTTCTCGAAGGTGGGCTCAGTGAGATTAAGAAGGTACGTTGAAAGTAATGGATTTTCAACTCCATCCTGTAACGCTACCATGGCCAATTCTTCCAGTTGAGTATGGATTTGGGCCACGTTATCTGGACCGTATTTTTTGCAGGCTGCTTCCTTACCTTGAGCCAACAGCATTTTTAATCTTGCCGTGTAGGCATAGAGAGTTTCCAACGGTAGTTGCTTACAATTTATTATTCTTTGTATCAACTCGTTGTAGGTCTCTCTAGGGAGGAATGCTCTATTGAGACGTTCCTCTAAATCTTCAAAAGAGGTCGGGGGTTCTGATAAAAATAACTCATATGCAGCCCCCTCGAGACGACTAACCAGTAGTTTGGGTACACGGGCTTGTTCTGCCTCTGTCAGACATTCTAACACTTGTCTGCTGTTACCCAAAAATTTCTGTAATTGTCGGGTCAATTCTAAACCCGGCGCTCCCGAGAATATCGGAACTGACTGATTCACGAACTTTGATAATTTCATTTGGTCCACCATTTTTCCCGAACTTTGATTAGACCTGTTTATTCGCGGACTTTCTATTATACTTGATTCTTCGATACCGGACTGGTCCGAGCTTGCAAAAGAAGCGCTCAACCAATCAATCACAATATTAGCCGCGTTCGGCTCCTTATTTTCTACACTGTCTGTACTTAAATTTAATTCACTCTTATTTTCTATCACTGTTTCCTCGGGTTCTTTCCCGGTATTGAACGAGCGCGAGTATCCTTGGAGATCAGCTAGTGATTCTCTGAGTTTTACTGTTTGTTCTTGAACAGTTTTAATGCATTCGTACCTTTTTTGACGAGTTTGAAAAAGTAATTTCTCAAGCTCGGTACAATGCTCTTCAGTAAAACCACCAGATACTCGTGCTTTTTCTTCTAAGCTACTTAAATATTTGCTAAGACTTACGGTTAATTCTTCTGCTGTTGAAGTTTCCTTTCTTCGGGGGAGAACGTTCCCGCTGCGCAGTCGGATGCCTTCCGGTATTTGTCCGGAGGTTGTTGGGGTCCCTCGCTGTGTTGCGGGGCTGTCCCTCGCTGGCTGCTGTGGAGCTGCTGAGCTGGGGTTTTCCCTCGATGTTCCTGGCTGCGGTGTTGCGGCGTTGTCCCTCGATGTTCGCTGTTCTGCTGCTGGGGCGTTTTCCCTCGGTGGCTGCGATGTTTCCTCCTCGTCTTGGGGGCACTCAGGTCGTTCCTCGTCGGACATTCACTTGTTCGATCGGGGTCCTGCGTTGATCCCTCACTGCTACTTTGTTGAACAGTTTTTACAAGAGCGGGAGATCGCTTGTTCACCTGGAACAGCGGCGACTACAGATGTTCTCCCTGTAGACGGGTAATTGCGTGCTCGCCTGGAGCAGAGGCAACTAAAGTTGTTTACCCTGAGCGTTGGGGCTTCGCAAAGCCCTAAGTTCGCAGAATCAAGGCTTTTCAAGCGCTTATGATTTTCGCGACTATGAAAATCAGGCTTCCTTGATCCTACCGGCTGCGCCAATTGTTGTGTAGGCGGGTGTAGGCCCGCTGTGTTGCAACAATAAATTTGTTTGCAACACTCGGGATGGTACAACTTCGGCTGCTTCGTCTCTGACGGCTTCTTCGTTGCGTACTTCGGTCGGGTGGTCCTCTTATCAGGTGTCCACGTTACACGGGGGTTATTACGCTTTAGATGATCGGGTGAGGTGTTAGAGCAGCCTGAGGGCTAGACTCTGATGGAGCAGCTGAATAAGCCGGACTCCGGGGAAGTGTGGAGGAGGAAAAGTTTATACACTTGCCACTTGATGTATTCAACTTTATTTGAATTTATTCCTGTAATACACTTCACGTAACTTACTTAATGAGTTAATGGCTTAAGTACTGATCAAACGTCCCGTAACTGAACTTGTTGCGATTTCTAACTTTACTTTACTTATTATTTCCCGCGACCGAACTTGCACGACTCTACTTTATTGTTACTTAATTTTAAGGCTCGGATGCTGCGTATTAGCTCCTGAGCTCAACCGTGTTATTTGAATATTGGACTTCCACTGACCAGTGCTCAATTTTCCGATCGTAGGAAACCTCGGTTTCCGGTGACGATCGCTTATCGGTGAAAATTGATCCAGCACATATTGCCGCGCGAGCACTTTCGTTCCTGCGCATGTGCTGTGATCGCACTTTCACCGGGCACTTGACTTTGGGTCAGGTTGTCGCCCTCGGGGTAATTTACGCAAGTCGTAAATTATGCCGTGGGACAATATTACCTCCGGCGACGCCTTGAATAGTGCAAGGGGTGCACATTGGGTAATTTTTTGGCTGAAGTGTTAAGCACTTCAGCGTCATAAATTAAGTTCTTTGTGCTAGATATTTGATGCTTGAAACGTGAGGCGCTTCAGCATCATTTTTACTGAAATTGTTTGCAAATGTTTAATATTTTATCTCTGAAGTGTAAAACACTTCAGAGTCATAAATCAATACATAACAGTAGGTATGCCTGCCACAGCTTGTTTCTCTTATTCCGAAGGGATCGAAGTTCTTTGTTGTACCATGGGGGGGAGGCGGCATGATCTCTTCGCGGTCGATAGGGAAAAGATTGGGCCAGGCAGGCAAAGAGTTCGGTGTAAAAAACGTCGAGGGCATCAACAACGGAGAGCTGAGACACGGTTGTGAGGGAAAGTAGGTAGTTTAATTTGCCAAAGTCACCCCCGCGGAAATTGAAGTGGAAAGATGTCTCCGAAGTAGAGTGGAGAGGGGTGGACTCGAGGGCAAGAGTTAGGAAGAGAGGAGGGTGATACTGGTCAAGCGTAGAAAGAAGATGAGAGCTTCGAGTGACAGCCGTATTAACAGGGTCAGAGGAAAAGACCAGGTCGAGCTGTCTGCCAAGATTGTTGCTTATGCCACTAATTTGGCAGAGACCAGAGTCGGAGAGGCGGTCGACAAATAAAGTCTCCTTATCGGAGAGGGCGTTGGAAGGGTCAAAGTAGAGGTCGTCGTCAGACCGAAGTCATACTAGGCGGGGGAGATTGAAGTCGCCAAGAACGATAACTTCGTCATTGGGACCAAGGGTATTAAAGATGGAATCGATTGCATCGGTCGCAAGTATGTAGGCCTCGAGTGGTTGGGAGGGACGAATGTACGCGCAGGTCATATCATATCATAGCACCAAAAAATAAAGATGAATTGTTAACTTTTTAGGAATGCTGGCGTATGTTGGAAGATTTGTTCCTAATTTATAGAAAGTAAATTCACATTTAAGAAATTTAACAAAAAAAGATACTGTATGGACATGGGATGCAAATGCTGAAAAAGAGTTCTTAAATTTAAGAAACTTTGATGTAAATAAGTCAGTGGTTTTAAATCCAAGCAGGGGCCCATCCGTCCGGCATCGAGAAAAAACTCATCAGCGAACTATAGCTCTACTACGCCAATGTAACTGGCCTCCGTTCAAAGACGACGCGCCTCTTTACGAGTTCTGCTGACACTTCTTTTGACGCTATCTGCCTTACAGAGACTTGGCTTTGCGGTGGAATATCGGACGTTGAACTTTTTTGCTCAGACTACGCGGTTTTCCGCCGCGACCGCCATGGTGCTGCACTGGACGCCCCTGTGGGGGGTGGAGTTCTTTGTGCCGTCCGTCGGGACATCCCTTGCCATCGTATTGACGCCCCCTCAGCGACGAGTTGGAACTATTATGCGTCTCACTGCTACTCCCTCTTAGGCGCTTATGCATCGCAGTTGCCTACGTTCCACCCCGTGCCCCTCCGGCCACTTATGCTCAGCTCTCTGATTGCCTTGCGACGATCGCTAATTCTATGCATCCGTATGATGAGCTCGTGCTCTTTGGCGACTACAACTTGCCATCGATTGATTGGTCTCCTTCCTCGGATAACTCAGCTGTTTCACCATCCTTCACCACAGCACCTCAATATGCCGATGACTTCATAGAGGGACTTCTATCCTCTGGATTGTCCCAATCATCAGGCATCGCCAACAATTGCGATAGGCAACTCGATCTGGTCTTCTCTTCTGACCCTGATTGCACCTCTGTTAGACGCTGTTCGTCGCCACTAGTTCCGGATACAGGTTATCATCCTGCTCTTCACGTCGTCTTCTCGGCTGATCCGTTCTTCCTGGGCTCTTCTTCGCCACCTAATCTCTGATACAATTTCAAAAAGGCTGATTTCTCACTTCTTAATTGTTTACTTTCGTCTTGCGACTGGAGCTGTGTTTTGCAGAAGCGCGACATTGACGTTGCTACTAATAATTTTTATAACATACTATCAGGTACCTATCTTCCTGCAATCGGTTCCTCTTTCCGAGTCGAGCGGTTCACGCTCTAGTCCGCCGTGGTACAATAATTCTTTACGACATTTGAAGAACTTAAAAGCTAAAGCCTGGAAGAAGTTTGCCCTCTCTAAAAGTGATGCTGATTATGACTCTTATTCTTCTCTTCGCTCACTTTTTACTTCGGAGCTCGAATCTGCTTATAACTCTCGACGATCCTAAACGCTTTTGGAGCTTCGTGAACTCCAAGCGTAAGTCTGATGGCTACCCGTCATCCTTGAGCCTTGGTGGCACCGTCAGCGACAATCCGCAGACGATCTCCAATCTGTTCTGCTACTTTTTTGAGACCGCATTTTTATCTGACATCTGTGATAATTGGATCTGTTATACTAGTCCTAATGCTTTCTCCCACTTGACGACGTTACCTCCGACATCACTCCAGCATCAGGACTTATTCCTTGACGATGCTTCGCTCTCGAAACTTATCTCGAGCTTAGCGGATAGCTTCTGTTGCGGTCCTGATGGCATCCCAGCCTCTTTTGTTAAGCGCTGAAGTGTCCCCCTAGTCCCTATTCTGTGTTATTTATTTAACCTGTCTCTTTCTTCGGGAATCTTTCCACAGCTCTGGAAATTCTCGACTGTAATCCCACTGCACAAAAAGGGCTCTAAGAACGACATTGCCAATTACCGACCCATTGCCAGTCTTTCCTGTATCGCTAAACTTTTGGAAGCCTCAATTTGCGATACCATTTATTTTCACTGCAGACCTTTTTTGCAATCTTTCCAGCACGGCTTCCTCAAAGGCAAGTCCACCACCACTAACTTGCTGGAATTTTCCAATTTCTGCCTTACTAACATCGAGAAAGGCAACGCCATCGACTGTATCTTCACTGATTTCAGCAAAGCGTTCGACAGGATTAATCACAGGATCTTACTCCACAAATTATCGCTGCTTGGTTTTCCTCCTTTATTCGTCGATTGGTGTCGTTCTTACCTGCGGGATCGCACCCAGCAAGTATCCTTCGAGGTGCGCTGTCCAGAGAAATGTCAATCACATCTGACGTGCCCCAGGGCAGCCACCTGGGCCCCCTTTTGTTTATCATTTATATTAATTATATTTCTTTCTCCCTTCATTACTCAAAAACTCTCTGCTACGCTGATGATGCGAAAATCTTCCGCGCTATTCGTAACGAGCATAGAAATATAAACTAAACACGGAACGGCTGTACCGTGTAAAAACCCTGTACGTGAGCGTACACTCAAAAGTATCTTGTCCAACTAGTACAGCAATAGTGTGCAAGAGGGACGCTGATACCGAACTGTCAAATGAAATTTGTACTCGTTGGGTGTAATTTAGAAAAAGTGCATATTTTTACGGTTTAAAACTATTGTTTTGCGAAAAGATAATAAAAGCTGTGTTAAAATCCTGTTGACGCTTTTGGTGGTTGTTCGTTTCAGTGCAATTAACTTAAAATATACGCTAATTTGCGAAATGAAGTGCTTTGTGCTGGGTTGCCTGAATAATTTGAAAGTTTCGCGTGGAAAATCGTTTTTTAGGCAAGTGAAGTCACGGAAATGCAACATTGTTTATATATCTCAATAAAAGGAGATAAATTGAGTTAAATTATGTTCGGAAAATTGAGAAAACCCTCAATTTTTTCACTCTGCTGGTTTGTTTACATTCCGCAAAACAGGGTCTCTTATTGAGTGAATGGTGGCGTGCAAAGTCAATATTCGCAGGGGCGTATGGTTTATGCCAGGAACTTTGCAATTTATTTTTAAAAATATGTTCTCAAATTTTCTTTGATATTGCTTCATTTGCCGTCTTTATTTCTTCAATTTTGCAGTAAATTCAAACCATTCAAGTTTCTTTAAGCGTCCCTCCTATTATTTATACAAATATTTACGCCTGCATTGGCTGACCACACATCCATAGCGAATTCTAACACATCTAGAGAAAGTGTACGCCCAATTTGGCTTACAGCCATTCCGTGCTTAGTTTATATTTCTATGGTAACGAGTATGACAGATTTCTTTTAAATGACGACCTTGATTCCTTTTTTCACTGGTGTATGAACCAACTTGCTTTAAACATTGACAAATGCACATTCATGCATTTCTCACGTTCCAAATACACCTCCTCTTTTAATTACTCCATAGACGGGTGCCCGTTACGTATGCTCGACAAAGCCAAAGATTTAGGAGTCTGGCTGAATAGCCGATTCTCTTTTGACGACCACATCAACGCCATAGCTGGCAAAGCCAACGCCACTCTTGGTTTCATCAAACGCTGGGCGAAGGAGTTTGACGACCCGCACATCACTACAGTCCTCTACCGCACCTTTATGAGACCTATACTGGAATATGCCAGCCGATTTTGTCCCCTTCCTATAGATCCTCTCGCGATCGCGTCGAGGTGGTTGAGCGCAGGTTTCTGAGGTTTGCCCTCCGGAATCTCCCCTAGGAAAACTCCTCTGCCCTGCCCCCTTATTCGGACCGCCACAAACTGCTGTCACTACAATCCCTCGAGCAACGTCGTTTCACCTTCCGAGTCGCCTTCGCCTTCGACTGCTTACTCGGTAGAATCAACTCCCCTGAAATTGTTGCTCTTTTCAACATCGCTATCCCGGCACGCTCTTTGAGGGAACGCGGCTTCTTCCAGGTGCCCTTTCACTGAACCAATTACGGCATGAACGAGCCTATTACGTCAATATCGCGCGACTTTAATGCTAAGTTCCCCGATATCGACTTTCATTTGAACCGCAACCAGTTAAGGGATCAGCTTCGTTGTAATTGACTTATTATATATATATAACTATGTATTTTTTATTGTAGTAATCAGCCACTGATGATGAATTTTAAAATAAATAAATAAATAGATGCATCCCAACATGGTCTTGGACCAGTAATACTGCAGGAAAATCTTCCATTTGCATATGCTAGTAGCAGAGCTTTAACAGAGACTGAAATTAGATATGCTCAAATTGAAAAGGAAGCTTTGGCAATTGTGCTTGCGTGTGAAAACTATCATCATCATTTTTTGGTTGAAAGCGATCACAAACCTTTAGAAACTATTTTTAAAAAACCAATTTATCAGTGTCCAGCTAGAATATAAAGAAGAGGCTGGCAACACAAAAATATGACATTGAGGTCAAATATAAACCTGGTAAAGAACTTTTTCTGGCTGATGCCTTATCTAGAAATTTTCTGAAGAATGAAACAAATTATTTTTATAAGGAAATAGACGATCACGTAATATTACTTATTGAAAACTTTCCAATTAGTATAGAAAAGAAAGAAATGTTCCAAATAGAAACTAAAATGATAATGAATTGCAAACATTAATAAATTATATTAAGAAAGGTTGGCCAGATAATAAAAGATTAATTTCCGATGGTATCAGGCCTTATTGTGGATCAGCAGATGAGTTCGCTCTCATTGAAGGTTTGGTCTTTAAAGGTAATAAATTAGTGGTTCCAAAGAAACTTAGAACTGAAATGTTATATTTAATCCACTTGGGAGTAGAAAAGTGCAAAGCTAGAGCCAGAGAAATTTAATATTGGCCCTTCATGAGCAAAGATATTGAAGATATGGTTTGAAGTTGTTATGTATGTAATAAATACAAAAAAATCAAAACAAAACAACCAATTTCCATTAATATTTCTCAAAGTTCTCGAAAAACAATAATTACTTTGACCAGAGGAAGGACTAGAAAGTACGACCTACGAACGCTGCGCTTTAACCGAATGAGCTTGTTGATGCACGCAAGCAAATAAAAGAAATTAGAGGAATTTCCTTAAAAATGTGTATTCCTTCGTTGCTTGCTGCAAAGAGTGTGTAGCGGGTAAATTAACGAAAAGAATGTGAGGTTATAATTCAATTTCCTTTTTATTTCGCTTTAAATTCCCAAAATTCACAAGATTGGTTCTTCTATTTCTCCTGTAGAAATCACCCGAACAATTCTTCGAGTTCTATTTCTGTGGTAGAGAATCACAGTTTGAAGAACCGTTGCCTTTACAGGAAAAATATAATTCTAGATTAAGTTTGAACAATTCTAACTCTAGAAAACTTATTATATATTATTTCTTTATTTTTTAATGTATTAGTTTAAGTTACGTTAATTATTATTTATTTATTTTTCAAGTTAAGCGATTAAATTTAAGTCCAAAAGAATTCCAAATACAAATTACAAATTAAATGTTTTAAATCTAAAATAAATTCTATTACCAAAATTACAAGTTTTTTGCTTAGGGTTTAAATTGTTCAAGTAATCGCATTTGAAAATTTCCTGACCTTTAAATGGCATATGAAATTTTCCTGCTGATCTGAACTTGTGTCTTATCTTCGGCGGCTGAAAAACAAAAGAGAGCGAGTTGACAATTTCGGCTCCTTTTATAATCGATTGCAACTACTAAAAACCGGAAATAGTTTGGTTATTAGAATCTCCCAGGTAATCTGCCGAATATCTAGCGCAATCGAGTAATTCTCTTGATTCGTCGTCAAAAACTCTATATTCTATTCTACTCTGGGAGTAGAATAATTGCCGCAAAGAATTACAATTAATGAAAAATGATGAAAAAGCCACTTCGCTATAACATGGCTGAGTGACTGCACAATTGTCACTTTTTGACTCAGCAGTGATTTCTCTCCGCTCATGTCATATTGCTATTTCACTTGATTTCACTTGCCATCTCTTTTCTTCTTACAGGGCTTATGGGGAATTTAGAAAACATTAAATAATTCATTACCTGGCGAATTAATCGCGAATCTGGTAATTCCCTTGAATTCGCCGCGGTGAATTGCCCCAAATCGATCGATCAGGTGATCGCAGAAGTTGGAGTTTGACAAGTGCCGGCAAAAACAAGTTTCGCGAGTGCAGTGTTATTTTTTGTGAAAAAACTAAAGCATCCGTCAGCAAATGGTAAGTATTATGGTTTAAATATGAATTTAAGTGCTGTGCGGTCAGTTCTGCGCAAAAAAAATGTTTTCGCGAGTGTTGAATGTGGAAGAAATCGCAAGTGCCCTTTGCCGGCAGAAATGTAAACAAAGATCCATTGTTTACATTCCTCTTGCACTGGGTTTTCATTAATTTCTATTAAATCTGACTTTTAAATTGTAGTCAGACCCAATAGAAATAATGCGTGAGATGTGCTGTTTATGTTTAGTGTCTATTTAATTTGTTATTATTTTCTACTAAGTCTTTTTGTTCTCTTCCAGTGGGCTGCTGCTGGGAGTCCCTGTGCCAACCCAGGGACGAGGTACATAATTTAAATATACATAGGGAATCTACTTAACATTTTTATTTTTATTTTCAGATTCTACGGTTTGCGGTTTGGGTGTGCCCAAACATACTCCCCCCCGTTGAACGGTTCCGTTCAACAAAACGCTAATCGTTTGGGGATTGTCCTTTATTTTATTAAGGAGTTTATTTAGTCCTCGTTTGTGGTAGTGGTGGAAGATTATTTTTCCGTCTGCGAGGACACGTAGTCGAGCCTGGTATCGTCCGGGTAAGTTGACCGTTTTTTCCTTCTGTTTGGTATTTCGCACTTCTCGAAAGTTAATTCGTTGCAGGACCTCACGTGGTAGGAAGATGTCCACACCCTCACGAGTTGTAAATTTTTGTTGTGTATTGTCCATCCTCATTTCGAGCTCCTCGATGGTAGTAGTTGGGCGCAGTCTCGATAGTGAGTTCATCCTTCTACCATTGATGATGGCCGGTCGCGAAGTTGTTGGTTTGACGTATCTTGACTGTGTCAGGAAATCTTGTTGAGCCTTGGAAGTAGATGGCTTCGATGGATTGGTTGTCATGGTGGTTGTTGACGAATTTCCAATCTGCTCATCTGACTCCAGATTGACATAGTAGGAGGCATTTGGACTTCCTGGCGGAGTGAAGTAGATGTCCTCCAAAATGTCTAGGCAGTCTTCTTGTTCATTAAACATCTGAAATTATGTCAATGAGTTTAAGAAGGTCAATTTCCTACACTGAACACGAATGGACAATAACTTGAACGGTACGATACAGGACATTAATTTGTTGAAGGTGTTGTTGATAATTCTTTATTCTCATCCGCAGAGTCCTGTTCTATGGGCAGTCTACATAGCTTGTGGATGGGCCTTTTGTATGAATTGTTTTGATGAGCCTTATCTATGAGAAGGTGAGTCACATGATGAGACCTTGGTAAAATTATCGGATGTCTTTGCGTGTATGGAATAGGTGCATTATCCAGTCTGCCTCCTAAGCGGATCAAACCGTTCTCATCAAGAAATGGCGTAAGTTTTAACAATCGACTATGTTTTGCCAATGGTTTTTTACTACGTAAATTGTTTAGGTCTTCACGGAATGATGTTCGTTGAACCAGCTTTAGAATTGTGCATTCAGCTGTCTGGTATCTGCCCGCAGAGATTTGGTACTCCCTTTGTTGTGGATTGCGGCAATTATAGCTGAACAATTGGATCCTGGCAATTATGCGAACGAGTCGAGCGTATGATGATGATTGTAATAGTATAGTATCCTCTTCCTTAGCTATTAAGCTTGTCACTGTTGTCCCTTTAGCTTCTAAGTTTGTAATTTCTTGTGCTTTGCGTATATGTGGCCATTGATTGTCGTGTTGTGATAGCCATCGTGGACCATTCCACCATAATTTATTGTGAAGCAAATCCTTCGTAGAAGTCCCTCTGGACGCGATGTCAGCAGGATTGTCTTGGCTGGGTACATGTCGCCATTTGTCGTATTTAAGAACCTCCTGTACTTCAACAACACGGTTTGCAACATATGTCTTCCATTTTGATGGATGCTCCTTTATCCATTGTAGGACGATAGTGGAGTCAGTCCATGCAAAAATGGAGACATTATTTAATTGCATGGTGTCGAGGGTTTCCTTTATTAGTTTGGTAAGAAGGACTGCTCCGTTCAATTCCAAACGGGGTACAGTAGTGGGTTTGGTTGGAGCTACTCTAGTTTTTGATGTGAGTAGATTAACTACACTTCCTTCCTTATTTTCAACTCTTAAATATACGACGGCTGCATAAGCCTTGGTAGAAGCGTCACAAAATCCATGCATTTGAATGTTTGCCTTCTGTGTGTATCCCACCCATCTCGGGATTCTCAAAGATGATAGCTCTTGTAAGTCAGATTTGAATGTGTCCCAGGATTCCTTGATATGTTCTGAGACTTCAGTGTCCCATGCCTGACCCGTAATCCATAGCGTTTGCATTAGCATTTTGGCTACGATTATAATCGGAGCCAACCATCCTAGCGGGTCATATAAAGATGCGATGTCTGATAATATTGTTCGCTTTGTTGTTGTAGTATGCATCTTTCTTGGACCGAGCATGAATGTAAATTCGTCCGATGCAGGATGCCATTGAACCCCCAATGTTTTTATGGTTTCCTCTTTATCTATGGCTAGAGTATTTTTCAGTTCCCGATGTTCCGTAGGTATATTCTCAAGTAATTTAACGTCATTGCTAGCCCATTTCCTGAGATTAAATCCGCCTGAATTCATGATCTGAATTAATTCCTCTTGTAGTCGTCTTGCATCTTGTATGGTGTCAGCTCCAGTTAGAAGATCATCGACATAAAAATCTGTCATGATGGCTTGCGCTGCTAGTGGCCAAGTTTTGTCTTCATCTCTAGCTAACTGCTGTAGAGTCCGAATTGCCAAGTACGGAGCTGATGTCGTTCCAAAGGTGACTGTGTTGAGTTCATAGTCTTGCAGTCTTAAAGTTTTTGGATGTTGCCAAATGATTCTCTGGAATTTTCTATGATCTGGATGTATGCTGATCATTCGGTACATTTTTTCAATGTCCGCGTTCAATGCTATTGGATATTTTCTCCACTTGAGAAGCGTAGAGAAAAGTTTGGGTTGGAGAGTTGGCCCTTTTAGCATATAATCATTGATTGATTTTCCATTTGTAGTACGAGCCGACGCGTCAAAGACAACTCGCAGCTTGGTCGTCGTGCTGTCTTTAAACACTGCGTGGTGTGGAATATAATAATGATGCGGCTCTGTGGGATAGGAATTTATTGCCGTCATATGACCTACTTCAATATAATGATTTAGGCATTCTCGATAATCTGACTCATATTTTGGATCCTTGGAAAATTGTTTTTGGAGATTTTCAAACCTTTTTAATGCTAATCCCCTGGATTGTCCTAAGATAGGGATTTCATTATTAATGAATGGCAAACTGACTTGATATTGTCCGTTCTCAAGTCGACGGTGGTTTAATTGAAACATCTCTTCGCATTCTACTTCTTCCTTTGTAAGAATGGGTCTCGATGGAATTTCTTCGATGTCCCAGAATTTCCGAAGTTGTTCGCTAAGATCATTGTCCGCCGTTGTGATTGTAAGAGCCTTGATTTCATCACGTTCATGGGTTGGAATCGTCGGGCCGAGTAGAATCCAGCCAAACATGGTGTTAATAGCCACAGGTGCTGTGTCTGGTCCGCGTCTGATACCCGATCGAATAATTTTTGCATAAATTTGAGCTCCTAAGAGTGCATCAATTTGACCTGGTTTCCAAAAACTAGGATCAGCTAATTGTATGTTTTGTAAGTGATGACTTAAGTGTTGCGAAATGGGCCTTGTTGGTAAAGGTCCAGTAATTTCCTTCAACACCAAGAAATTTTCCAGGATAGGTGATGTATCTGACCATCTGGATCGTAGATAGAGTTTGGTTTGTCGTTGTGCAACTCCTGCTGGACACGTGTTTAGTCCTGTGACTGCGACAGATGTTCGTGTGAGTGTAGCCGCTAATTTTTTACATGCTGCCTCCGTGATGAACGATGACTGTGAGCCACTATCTATGAGAACCCTTAGGGTCTGTGAGTTCCCATTCTCGCATTCCGCAATTATCAAAGCCGTGGAGAGAAGTGACTGATGATTTTCCTTGGTTAGAAATAATTGAGTGATGTCACAGTGGGCTTCGTTTGATTGGGTGGAGATTTCAGAGTCGTTGTCTATGTTGCTATAATGTGTTTGCGTTTGGTATGATTGAGTTGGTTGTGTTCCTTCTTTGTTGGTAGAAGTATTGGTATGAGTGGTTTGATGTGCGTGAGTACTGCTAGGAGTATGCTGTGAATTGTTGTTGTGTGATCCAGAGAGATCCTTGCTGCTATGAGCATATTGTTTTGAATTGTGTTGTGATGTTTCCGTATGCCGTGTGGAGGCCGTTGTGTTGATATCACTGTGCAAAGTGGTATGATGGTTTCGATTGCATTTCAAGCATTTGTATTTGCTTGCGCAGTCGGAAGTGGAATGTTTAGTAGATAGACAATTAAAGCAACAATTTGCTGCTTGAATAGCCTTCTGCCGTGCTGCAACGTTCATGTTTTGATAACGTAAACATTGTTTGATGAAATGGTTTTTACTGCATATAGGGCATTTATTTTCCCTTGTGGTGAGGTATGATCTTGTTGTATCCCTTTTAGTAGAGGTTGGTTGTGATGTTTTGGTTAATGTATCTGCGATAGATTCCAATATTTTTAACCGCGTGGACAAGAATTTTTGAAACTGATTTAACGTTGGTAATTCTTGAGTAGCACCTTGTTCTTCTTCCCAATATTTTAATGTGATAAAGGGCAGCTTTTGTACCAAGATGTGAATTAGAAGTGCGTCCCAAGAAGATGTGTCGACGTTCAGACCCTTTAGTTGTTGTAGACATTCGTCAGTTGTATCAATTAAGCATTTAATTGACTTTGATGTTTCCGTATTTGCCTTGGGTTGATTTACTAGCAGCTTCAGTTGGTGATTCACAAGAATTCGTTTGTTTTCGTATCGTTCCTTTAATTTAGTCCAAGCAGGTTGATAATCCTGATTTGTTATTGGAGTGTGTCGTAATAGTTTTTCAGCGTCGCCGATTAGGCATGATTTCAAATGGTGTAACTTTTGTACGTCAGTTAGTTTTGGATTGTCGTGTACTAATGATATAAAGATATCACGAAATGATTGCCACATGTCATAGTTTCCATCAAATTTTGGTAATGCGATTTTTGGTAATAGAGATTCAGCTTGTATAACGGTGGTAGTATGTGGTGGCACCGTAGTAACAGGAGTCGGGGTGCATTTGTGTAGTCCCTCTATTAACTCTGCCATATATTCAGAATATTTCGTTTCTGTTGCGCTGTATTGGTCTTCGTCTATGTATTCTATTGACTTAGCAATTGAGTTAGCTAATACATATTTGCTAATGGCTAGATCTGCTTCGCGGAATTCATCCCAACTGGCCTTCAGGTCAGCTATTTTATTTTCATAAAATCCCTGTGTGCGTTTTGGGATCGCTGTCTTCTTCCCGTTGTCAATAGACCTTTCCAATCTCCTTCGTAGTGTAACAACTTGAGCTACTAACTCGTCTAGTTCTGCCATGATGAATGTTGTTGCGAAAACGATTGTAACTTAACAAGACAGTTAACAATACAGTAATGCTAATTGCTATGTAAAAAGAAAATTGAATTAGCCGCACATTCCTGGATGGAACCACCAAAAAATATGTTGATGCACGCAAGCAAATAAAAGAAATTAGAGGAATTTCCTTAAAAATGTGTATTCCTTCGTTGCTTGCTGCAAAGAGTGTGTAGCGGGTAAATTAACGAAAAGAATGTGAGGTTATAATTCAATTTCCTTTTTATTTCGCTTTAAATTCCCAAAATTCACAAGATTGGTTCTTCTATTTCTCCTGTAGAAATCACCCGAACAATTCTTCGAGTTCTATTTCTGTGGTAGAGAATCACAGTTTGAAGAACCGTTGCCTTTACAGGAAAAATATAATTCTAGATTAAGTTTGAACAATTCTAACTCTAGAAAACTTATTATATATTATTTCTTTATTTTTTAATGTATTAGTTTAAGTTACGTTAATTATTATTTATTTATTTTTCAAGTTAAGCGATTAAATTTAAGTCCAAAAGAATTCCAAATACAAATTACAAATTAAATGTTTTAAATCTAAAATAAATTCTATTACCAAAATTACAAGTTTTTTGCTTAGGGTTTAAATTGTTCAAGTAATCGCATTTGAAAATTTCCTGACCTTTAAATGGCATATGAAATTTTCCTGCTGATCTGAACTTGTGTCTTATCTTCGGCGGCTGAAAAACAAAAGAGAGCGAGTTGACAATTTCGGCTCCTTTTATAATCGATTGCAACTACTAAAAACCGGAAATAGTTTGGTTATTAGAATCTCCCAGGTAATCTGCCGAATATCTAGCGCAATCGAGTAATTCTCTTGATTCGTCGTCAAAAACTCTATATTCTATTCTACTCTGGGAGTAGAATAATTGCCGCAAAGAATTACAATTAATGAAAAATGATGAAAAAGCCACTTCGCTATAACATGGCTGAGTGACTGCACAATTGTCACTTTTTGACTCAGCAGTGATTTCTCTCCGCTCATGTCATATTGCTATTTCACTTGATTTCACTTGCCATCTCTTTTCTTCTTACAGGGCTTATGGGGAATTTAGAAAACATTAAATAATTCATTACCTGGCGAATTAATCGCGAATCTGGTAATTCCCTTGAATTCGCCGCGGTGAATTGCCCCAAATCGATCGATCAGGTGATCGCAGAAGTTGGAGTTTGACAAGTGCCGGCAAAAACAAGTTTCGCGAGTGCAGTGTTATTTTTTGTGAAAAAACTAAAGCATCCGTCAGCAAATGGTAAGTATTATGGTTTAAATATGAATTTAAGTGCTGTGCGGTCAGTTCTGCGCAAAAAAAATGTTTTCGCGAGTGTTGAATGTGGAAGAAATCGCAAGTGCCCTTTGCCGGCAGAAATGTAAACAAAGATCCATTGTTTACATTCCTCTTGCACTGGGTTTTCATTAATTTCTATTAAATCTGACTTTTAAATTGTAGTCAGACCCAATAGAAATAATGCGTGAGATGTGCTGTTTATGTTTAGTGTCTATTTAATTTGTTATTATTTTCTACTAAGTCTTTTTGTTCTCTTCCAGTGGGCTGCTGCTGGGAGTCCCTGTGCCAACCCAGGGACGAGGTACATAATTTAAATATACATAGGGAATCTACTTAACATTTTTATTTTTATTTTCAGATTCTACGGTTTGCGGTTTGGGTGTGCCCAAACAGAGCTATTACTGCCCACCTCCTACCGATGCTTTTTGAGTAATTCTAAGCTCTGATTAAAAGTGCTACCGACCAATTCCACACTCAGCCACCCTGACCTCTAATTTTTCCCCTAAAATGAACGGCATAATTTAACACAACTTTTCAAATGCATGTATGTATAACTCCATAGTTGTGATCGCTGTCGCATCTTCTTATGCCGCTGGTGGCGCCATTCATGAGAATTCTCGAAAAACAATCATTTTGACCACCGGCAGGAGTTGAACTATAGGGACCTTCGAATTAGTACCTATATTCTGATGAAAATTGCAGGCGACCGATCGCACAGTTATAAGAAAACTATAAAATTTATAAAATTCCAAATTTCTTTATTTTGTCCCAATAATTATTTCGTATAATATTTTTTTATCTTGCTGTCTTTCCTTTTGGTAGCCCCATATGCATTTTGCATCTAACATCTATCACTAACGAAAATAAATTTATTGTATTTAAAATTTATTGAACACATCGTGTAAAAAATTTACATACATAAATACTATTGTTTGAGTGTTTAAAACTAGTAACAAAAACAATAATAATAATAAGAAATAGACATTTTGTTGATTTATATTTTTAAAATATTTTATGATAAAACATTTTCGCTTCTACCTACCTTCTGAAATTCATCATTATATTTCATTATTAACATTTTTGATATTTTAAAAAAAGTATATAAAACAAGAATTTGCAGAAACTACTTACAAAAATAATATACAAGAATAAATTCACTTCCTTTGATTTAAAACAGAACATATTGAACATTCAAAACTTATAATTTAGATCAGGAAAGTTTATCCATATACTTTGATAGCGATGTTGAATATGGAAGGTACATTTACTTTTTTTTTCTTAATTCTATTTTGAGTTCCACATAAGACTCTAAACTTAATCAGAAAAGTTTTAACGAAAGCTGAAGTGCAAAGCCAATAAACAGAAAACACATGTGCAAATAGCGCGAGCAACAGCTAGAGTCGGAATGAAAAAGAAAATTAGTATTTGATAAATCTATTTTTTTATCTTCTTATAAATTTAATATTTTGCGCTTATCTATTTATAACGCCATGAAATTTGTAACATATAGTCTTATTTTGAATTTCTACGAAATAAGAATTATCAGCACAGAATCTAATTTCATACATCGTTTCAAACCGAATTCGGAAAAGATTTTCGTTTGAATTGTTAAGAAAAAAGAAAAAAATAAGTAGTAATCTTAAAGATTAATAATAGTAATTGAAATAGGAAAATAGTTATAGTAACGATAATTTAGAAAGGGGACATGTAGTATAGCACTTAGCAAGCAATTTATAGGAGAGGAAATCGAGTCGAGCGCCCTCGTGCCTGCATCAATCCAGTGGCGAGGCGAAGTGTTAAGAGTCAGTCGAGTGCAGACCGCCAAACAAGTTGTACGAGTTGTAGAATAGGTTTTGGAGCGCGAAAATTTGTAAAAAAAAAACCAAATAATACTTGTGGCGGTGATATCAAAGGAACCAAATCCATATATTTAAATATCCGCGCCACGTTGAACAAACTTGTCGACCATTCGTTTTTGATCAGCTGGTCGATAAGCCAGTCCTTACCTCACGCACTGACCACCAGAGGCAGTCGTTTTTTGTCAGTAACTCACTTGCACTCCTTCACCGCGGCATGAGGCCCTTTAAGCTCGGTTATAATAAATAATTGTTTTTGTTAAAGTCCATATCTTTTTCTATCATAATACCCAACAAATACCAATACCCAATAAATGGTGACCCCGAAATCAAAGTGGGTAAAACATTTAAAACATAGAACGAGCGCCTCGAATAAAATCCGCGGAGTGTAATACTCTAACCTAAAAACAAGGTTGAGAGCCCACTTTAATCTTTTGGATTTCTGGACCATCAGCAGAGAAGGCTGTTTTCAACAACAAAAATATCATAAAGTGTTGGAGACGAAGAAATGTCAGCTTATGTTCTCTACTTTAAGTTCCAAAGTTCTATTACCGACCTCATCCCTGGTCCTATTCCAAAGTTCTATTACCGACCTCATCCCTGGTCCTATTACCGACCTAATCCATACACATAGAAAAAAGCTTGTAAGTCAGTCAGTCGTTCAGTAACCACCGTGAATAAAAGGACTAAGTAAAAAAGAGCAGTGCGTTTAATTTAACTGGCCAAATTTAAAGGGTTTCAAGTTAAGGCGGCGGTTCGAGGCAATTCGAAACATTTAATGGCGCCCGAGCAGGGACTTAATAAGTATTCGGTAATCGGTGGAAAATACAGGTGGATAAGTTTCGCTTCTATCGGCAATCAGGAGTGCCGCAGGTGGTGACTTGCGAGTGACGGCTTCCTTGATGGAAAATAACGCAAATAAAAACGCAAATAAAAACGCAAATAAAAACAATAATTCGGCGGAAAGTGATTAAGGCGGTGTCGGGTTAGAAGCATTCGTTTTTTGTTTTGGAACTTCGGAATTAATGAAAGGTGAGTGCTTCATCATCGGAATAACGGTGCCGGTCGGTGACGTCAGTCTGAACTCACACATATGTACATTCGGTAGCTATAAGAGTGAGGTGAAAGTCCACATCACAAACAATATCTGTTTTCGTCGGTAATCGCACACTCACCCACATTGTGACATTCGGCGGGATAAAGCTACGTAGATCGCGGACAAACTTTGAATCGTGTGCAAGCTTGGTGGATCGTGTCTCGGGAAGCTTTGATTTCGGGAACTTTCAGGTTCGGTACTTGCTGAAGGACGGCCAACTGATTGCATACATACAGGAGCTTGGGGAAATTCCTTGGTGCAAAAGGAATTAGAGCATCTTTGGAGGAAAATATTGGGAGTTTGGTTGCTGAGCGGCTCATTGAGATTAAAAAGGATTACTGTAAGTAGGATTTCAATTATTAAGCATGGAATTCGCAAAAAGAAAACGGGCCACGCTGAAGGGTCAGCTGAGCAGGTTGGAAGAGTACCTCAGGAGACTGCCGGAGCAGATTTCCGAGGCAGAAAAACAAAATGTAAGAGCACGATTAGAAAGGAGCCGGATAGGGAGTGCCGTTTGGAAAAATTCAGATTCTGTGTGGTTGTTTGAGTTACTGCAACGAGCCCGAGCATTGCGGAGCACCCTGGACGTTGTGCTGCTTTGGTGCCGTAAGTGAACACCGGTTCACTAGACATTTTTTGTGAGTTGCTTAAATCGTTGTTGGCGCGGTACGGGTAAGTTTTCTTGATCTTAATTGCAAAACAAAAGAGGTTATGGCGTCGAAAACTGAGATGAAAATCGCACTCCAGATGCAGAGAATTGAGTGCTTTGAGTCGACAAAATGGGACCAATTTGACAATTATCACGTCTCACTTTATGAGGTAAAAAATGATGGATTACTAGACTCGGATTATCACAACAAAGAGGTGTATGAGAAAGCCTTCACGCTTTATTCCGAATTGAGGATGCTATTTTGTGAGAGAAGGGATAATCTGCTGGCAGCTCAACCACCGAGTGGCCAGTCCTTGCTGGATCAGTCTGCCCATGGACACGCTTCGTCATCAATTGGTCATAGACTACCCCAAATTCAATTGCCGAGATTTTCTGGTGACTAGATGGAGTGGGCGACTTTCAGAGACCTTTTCGTCGCTCGCTCTAGTCGGCAACAATGTTAACTTGGAGCCGGCTACAAAAATGTTTTATTTGAAAACACGGCTGGATGGAGAGGCTAAGGATCTGCTAGACAACATGCCTCCTACTGGTGAGTCTTTTAAGCCAACATGGGATCTTTTAAGTCGTCGTTACGACAATCCTCGCCTGATTGGTACAAAATATGCGAGAAGTATTTTATATGGAACTCGAGTAAGAGAAAACTCAGCGAAGGAGTTGAGAGAACTTATAGCTAACAACACCAAGGCTCTTGATGCGCTAAAGGCCTTGGGAGCCACTGTACACTACTCTGACGTTTTGTTGGTCACAGCTACAGTGGATAAATTAGATCAAAATACAGCATCAAAGTGGGAAGCGAAACTAGGGCTTTCCAAAGAATTCCCTTCATACGAGAAGCTCCTGGATTTTCTTGAGGTGACTGTGCATGTTTGGGAAGCTTCTGAGAATTCCCGTCCTAATTTAGCGCTTCAGAATAAACCATCTACGAGCCAACAGGCTCAATCTAAGAGACCACCTTCACCCAGGGATTATGGAAGGAAACCTGCAACAGTCACTAAGCCAGCTGTTAGCTATACAGTGTCAACCCTTGCAGAGAGGATTGATGTAAGAAATGAGTGTGCAGTGTGTGGTGAAAGGCACTATGTCCTCCGTTGCCCTCAGTTCAAGCGATGCAACGTAGATGAGAAAATTACTGCAATCAAACATTTAGATTGTGTTTCAACTGCCTAGGCCGACACAAGGTAGAAAACTGTACCTCTCTGAAGACTTTTCAGAAGTGTGGAGAGAAACACCACACTGAAATCCATTTCGACGATCGACAGAGGGTTTTACAGCAAAGTAAACCTTTCCAGTCTTCTCCGGGCAAAACTGAGTCCGCCTCGAAAGGCTCAGTAGGAGAAAAACTGACTCAAACTGTGTCCAGGAACACACGATCGGAGCCTAGTACATCAGAGCAAGAGAAGTGACTTCAAGAGAACCCTGATCGAGTATTGAGATTGTCTGCCGAGACAGAAAACCATCTGAGACCACTATCTACTAAATTCGAGCGAGTTTCTGGAGTATCTTCTCCATCAGAGAAGTCTATATTATCTACATCACATTTTGAGCCCGCATTGTCTGTTGCACGAAGCATTCTGCCCAATGCAGTTAACGATCAATCTATTGAAAATAGTAATAGAGCATCTGAGATACGTTACGAGAGATATACATCAACACGATCTGCCGTTCTTCCTGCTACCCGTAAGGTTTTCATTATTCATCATTGTGGATAAGAAGACATCGAGTGATCTTTGCTACGGATATCACTAAGATGTTCCGACAGATAAAAGTCCATCCGGACGACTGGGACTTGCAGAGAATTTTTTGGGTAGAGATGAAAAAAGAATGATCCCATATCAGCTCACTACTGTGACTTATGGGACGAGAAGTGCTCCTTATTTGGCCGTGAGAGTTTTACTACAATTAGCTGAAGATGAGGGTGAAAAATATCCACTTGCTGTTGAGCCTTTAATCAAAGGTCGATACGTGGACGATATTTATGGAGGATGAGATTCAATTTCTGAGGCTACGTCAACTGCAGAGCAATTGAAATCACTATGTGCAGCTGGAGGTTTTCCCTTGGCGAGATGGGCAAGCAATTCACCTGAGCTATTATCTACAATATCTCCAGAGAGTAAATCTACGGAGATAGAAATCCAAGAGAAGGAAAATTCTGTGAAAATTCTTGGACTTTCATGGAACCCAACAACAGATCGGTTCCAGTTTAAATATTCTGAGTCAACAGCCAGTAAAACTACTAAGAGATCAGTTCTATCTGAGATTGCTCGTCTTTTTGATCTTCTGGGTTTTCTTGCTCTTCTTGTTGTGAGAGCTAAAATGTTGATGCAGGAACTTTGTTTGGAAAAAGTGAGCTGGGATGAGCAAATATCTGAAGAGCTGAGTAAAAAGTGGAGTAACTTTCGAGAAGATTTAAAAAGAGTAAACATCATCAGCATCCCGAGATGGTTACATTTAACCTCATCATCATCTGTGGAGGTTCATGGATTTTCTGATGCCTCGCAGCTTGCGATGGCGGCTGTGGTGTTTTTGAAGGTTACTCATGAGTATGGAGATAGTTTTTCTTCTATTGTGTGTGCGAAATCTCAAGTAGCTCCTCTGAAGCCAACGACTAAACCAAGACTTGAGTTAAACGCAGCTGTTTTACTTACCAAATTGGTCAGCTACGTGAAAAACGCTTGAGATTCCTGATGCTGCTACATATCTGTGGACTGATTCTTCGGTCACTCTAACTTGGTTGAGAAGTCCTCCTTCGAAATGGAAGGACTATGTGAGAAACAGAGTACATCGAGCTCAGGAGTTTCAACCAAATGCTATCTGGCGATATGTACCTGGGAAGCAGAACCCAGCAGATTGCGCTTCAAGAGGTGTATCCCCTGAAAAACTTCGAGATCATTCGCTATGGTGGCATGGCCCATCATGGTTACTGAAATCATCTGAGGAGTGGCCAACATTCCAATCACCTTCTATTTCAAGCGTTAATCTTGAGGAGAGACCAGGTCAATGTTTTCCTGTAAGAAAATCTGAGGAGAGTCCATTCCATGAGTTATTAGAGAAGAGATCGAGACTGTTACAGATTGTTACAGACTACACTACTGACACATTCATTGCAGCGTATAGGAGATTCATAGGTCGTCGAGGTATCTGCAACACACTCAGCTGTCAGCTGTCAAAGTTTGGATCTGGCGCCTTCGTTTTGTCTACAGTTTATTTAAATTTTTCCTGGATTTTGCCTACTCTTTTGACTATCGACCGTCTCATCGTGTGCTGCTAGTCGCTTTGATCTTTGGCTGTTGGAGTGTGCCGGATACCCACTCGGGATTTCGATTAATTTTGGATTCCTTGTCGATCGCCCGCCCACACATCGGCTGCCTTCATAGGGACGGACGACTGCACCCTGCACCCTGCTGACTGTCGGATCGTCATTCATCGAGCTCTGTTTTGTCAGGTGATTTTGCTCTGAACTGGATTTGTGTCATCAAATCGCGTTTGAATTCCTGGCCGCTTAATCTGTTTGTTTTCTGCCCTAACGCCCACCATTTGACATACCAGTTATTATTGTTCATCATCTGGCGTCACCTGGCGGATATTATCAAAGCCACTCTTATACTACCTTCTATCCGAGACTCAAACCAATCACCATCGATAATGTCTTTCTCCAAAGTTTGCCCATCTTGCAGCTTGGACACCGACGCAGAGTGGATAGATTGTGATGGTATCTGCGGCAACCGTTTTCATCTCGGCTGTGTGAAACGCGGTTCACGTAGCAGTGGCAAGGAAATTCATACCTACACATGCCCCGATTGCTGTGATATTAAACCCTGCCATGTCCTGAAGGCTTTTGGACTTATATCTGCACAAATAGTTGAAGTCTCGAGCCTTCCTTTAAGCATCTCTGGAATGCATGAAAAACTGAAATGCTTATCAGATAGATGGAACATATTGCCCGAACTATCGGAGGAGCTTACCGCACTATCTGCTAAGCTTGATTCCTTGACTTCCACATTAGCTCAAATCGTATCATCTTCTAAAAGCGCAGCGGAGCAGTCATTTAAAGCGCTTAATAAGTTAGACGCTATTGCGGACACTCTAGCGGACTTTGGACCAGGTCCCGATGTGTCGCTTTCCAGTACTGCCACCCACAACATGACTAATACGCTGATGGAAGTTAGGGACATAGTTGCTGGTCATTCAGCTATGTTGTCGTCTTGCTCTTCTAAATTACTGAAGGCTATCACACCCTCGCCGAGCATAGCTTCGAGAACATCCGACGCCAGCCAGTGTGAACCCATACGCGCTTTACGGACTGAATCCCAAACTTCCTCGAAAGTGTCACCTTCCAGTCGTAATTCCTCTGCTATAACATCCAAGCAGTCAGCTTCTACTTCTAAAGGCGCTTCTTTGAGCAGGTCTACTGTGTCGAAGGATTCTCCTAGTCAAGTATCACCTTCCAGTCGTAATTCCTCTGCTATAACATCCAAGCAGTCGGCTTCTACTTCCAAGGGCGCTTCCTTGAGCAGGTCTACTGTGTCGAAGGAATCTCCTAGTCAAGTTCCACCTTCTAGGAAAACTCACTCGCCGTCCCCGGCAATGATCGGTGGTACTTCCCCCAGCATCTCCGAGTCTAATCGCAATAATCGTAGCAGGCCCCAACCTTTGGCTGTCGAACATGCTCAACAGCTCTCTGCTGGAACCATCGCGGCAGTTACTTCGGTCAACTTAGAGGTGGTGAAACCTACCCCATCCCTGTTTGTGTCTCGTCTCAGTTATGCCACATCTAGTGACGACATCACCAAATACATTCTCGCCAAACTCGAACAACCCACTGCGAAAATATCCTGCAAGAAACTAACGAGGCCCAACTTGTCTGATCGTCGAACTGCATCCTTCCGAATTTTTGCTACTGATGACATTTTTTCTTCAATCAACAATAAGAACTTCTGGCCTGAAGGAACCTTATTTCATCCTTTTACTCCTCGGCCAGTTAGAAATTTTCGCCAGAGAGGCTCCGCCAAGACGCAACCTTAACTGAAAACATCAATATTGGTGACTGTAATGTTGAGAACTGTATATCTAACACGATCAATGACAATGTATGGTCTATTAATGTCATCTACCAAAATGTTCGTGGTTTGAGGACTAAGTTGCTTGAGATCTGTAGTACTGTTTTAACAGACAACCCCGATATTTTCTGTCTCAGTGAAACGTGGCTTAATTCGTCAGTTTCTAGTGAAGAGTTTCAACTTCCTTCGTTTAATCTATTTCGTAGCGACCGTGATCTCTCGCGCAGCTCGAAGAAAGATGGCGGTGGTGTTCTTATCGGGATAAGGTCTTCTCTTGCGCCCTCACCCTTTTGTCTACCGATTGATCACTTCCCAATTGACTGCGTTTGTGCTAAGCTTAAGCTTAGCCGCCAACTTAATCTGTATGTTTGCTGTGTATATGTTCCGTGTGCTACATGCTCTGAACGTTTGGAGAGCCTCTTTGATGATCTTGCTGCCATTATTAATGTTATTGACCCGCACAGCCTAATACTTATCTGTGGGGACTTTAACCTCCCTAACTTGCGCTGGTCTATTTTAAACCCACTGATTTAACTTCAATCTGTGGTATGAGTGCCTTGCTCCATAATTTCATGGAGTTTAGCTCCCTGAACCAATTTAACTGCTTTCCCAATCACAACTCTGCCCTCCTTGACCTTGTTTTCTCCAATATCTCACCCGAACTTCTTTTTATCGAGAAGCATTTTGGATTGGTTCCTGCGGATCCCCATCATCCTCCTTTGGAGCTACATGTCAACATCCCCTTAAAAGTAAACTCGTCATATTTATCACATAAACATTCGAGAAACTTTTTCAGGAGCAATTTCGATGCTATTTGCGCCGATCTGTCAAGCATCGACTGGGACCTTATATTTCGTGGTAACTCTTGCAATGAGGCCACCACTAACTTTTACAAAATCCTCGAAAAAGAAATAGAAATGCATGTTCCTTTACGGCGTTCTACCAATAGTATTGACTACCCTGTTTGGTTTACCGCCGAAATTGTAAGCGCACTTAGGGAAAAGGATCGCTATTGGAAAGCGCACAAACGACACAACTCTCCTGACACTTATACGCTGTTTTCAAAAAGTCGATCTCATGCTAAACGTCTTCTGAAAGCAGGATTTCGATCTTATGTACAGAGTATTGAAGATCACTTGCGTCATAATGATCCAAAGCCCTTTTGGAATCACATCAAAAGCACCAGACTCTGTCATGAGTGTCCATCAACCCTTAACTTCGGTGATGATATGGCATCAGACCCACAATCCATCTGTGACATGTTTGCGCGCTTTTTCAGTAGCTCTTTCACTGAGCATAATACACAACCTACCTGTGATATCCGACCACCCTGTGCAATTTCTTTGTCTTGTCTGTCCTTCAGTGTTGATGATGTATCGAATTGTATTTGTAGTCTTGACAATAAATCCTCTGCGGGACCCGATGGTTTACCAAATTACTTCGTGAAGCAACTATCGCATGTGCTGTGCTATCCTTTAACCGTGATTTTTAATGCTTCTCTCAGTGAAGGCATCTTTCCTGAACGTTGGAAGCAGGCACATGTTGTACCTATATTTAAGAAGGGTGACAAGCTCGCAGTAGAGAATTATCGCCCTATCTGTATTCTAAGCTGCTTTGGCAAACTCTTCGAGCGATTGGTACATAATCAATTGACTCAGGTCTTGAATCCCGTTCTGTCGAAAGAACAGCACGGTTTTATAAAGGGGAAATCCACAGCTAGTAATCTCCTTGAATTCCATCACTTTGTTTCGAAGGCTCTTGAACAGCACCTGCAAGTTGACACCATCTACACTGACTTTTCTAAAGCTTTTGATCATGTCAATCACGAAATTCTCATTCGTAAATTAAACATGTATGGCCTGCAGGGGACCCTATTGTCTTGGTTCTCGTCATATTTGTCCGGTCGTAAGATGCATGTAGTGTTTTCTGGGTGCACGTCCTTTGAGTTCGTACCGTCATCTGGTGTTCCACAAGGATCTATCCTCGGTCCGCTGCTTTTTCTGTTATTTATTGATGACTTGACCTCGATGATTAATTCCGACTGTCTTTTATATGCGGACGATCTCAAGATCTTTCGAGTGATTACTAGTGATAATGACTGTGATATTCTTCAACGTGACTTAATTGCTGTTGAAAACTGGTGTCGGATTAATTGCCTGACTATAAATGTTGGTAAGTGTTTTACGATGACCTTTACCCTTAGCAAATCCCGTATTTCATTCAATTATAGTCTTAACTCGACCTTTTTGCAAGGAGTTGATAATTTTAAGGATCTAGGCGTAACTGTTGATTGTAAATTGAGTTTTGACGCTCATATAAATGACATATGTAACAGATCTTTTAGACTAGCCGGATTCATACTTCGCACTTCCTCCCATTTCCACAACAAGTCTATAGCAAGACTACTTTTCGTAACACTGGTACGCAGTATCCTCGAATACTGCTCACCAGTTTGGTCACCATACCACCAAAACAAAATTGACAAAATTGAAGGAGTGCAGAGGAAATTTACTCGTAGTCTTTTTAAACAACTAAAACTACCTGACGTCCCATACCTTAATAGACTTTCCACCCTCAACCTTCCCACCCTCGCCAACAGAAGACTTTATCTCGATGAATGCGTATTGTACCGTATTATTAATGGGCTTCTACATACGACCCTGGCTGATGAGTTAAGCTTTCGCGTTCCTGCATACTGCATCAGAAACAATAATGTGTTTTTACCTTCGAGAGCTTTACTTGACGTATTCTTTAATTCTCCGGTGATTCGTATGCAAAGAAACCATGACAGACTTCAACTTGGTCCTCTGAACTGCCCTTACAGCAGATTTAAGATTAATGTTTTAAGCAAACTAGCTACTTAACTTTATTTCATTGTAGTTTTTAATCTTGAGCTTTTCTTAATTGTGTTTTGTATAATTGGAAATTTTTATTTCTGTTCAAAACCAGTCCTAAATAAATAAATAAATAAATAAATAAACACACTATACAGCGACTGTGGTACAAACTTTTTGGGTGCAGATAAACTTCTAAGAGATATTTTTCAAGCTGGAACTTCTGAAAACGAGAAACTCAAAAATCTATTGCTAAAGGATGGAACGAATTGGCAGTTTAACCCTCCTAGCGCTCCGCACTTTGGAGGTACATAAGTGGGAGGCAGCTGTGAAATCCTTAAAATTTCATCTTAAATGAGTCATAGGTGATACACTGTTAACCTATGAAAAGTTGTCAACAATTTTAACACAAATTGAGTCAGTGTTAAATTCTAGACCATTGAGCCCACTATCTGAGGATCCATCGGACTTGAGTGCACTAACACCAGGTCACTTTCTGATCGGAGAACCACTAAATACTCTGCCTGAGCCTTCATTGCTTGAGTTTTCTTCTTCTAGACTTTCGAAATGGCAGTTAATCCAACAAAAGCTTCAGTACTTTTGGAAGAGATGGTCATCTGAATGCCTGCAGAGATATCAAGAGATTTCTGGCATCATCCATCTAACGAAATCAAAATAGGATCTATTGTACTATTTGTATTATATATATGGCCTGGACTGTCTGAAGTACATGTGTTAGTAGATATTGCGCCTAGATTGTAAGATACCGTTAGTAAGTAAGTAAGACTGAGTGTGATACGCTCGGTGGGCAGTTGGCCATGAGCAAGCACAGAGTATGTAATAAAGCGAACTAAGCACAACTCCTGTATTTGATTTGGAAATAATACATGGCGACGAGGATGAATAACTAAAGGAAAGCTAAAGTTCTGAGTTAAAATACAGTAAGAAAAAGTTAAAAATAAACAAATAAAAGTGAAAAACTACGAGACAAGTGAAAGCTGTGGCAGAGTGAATCTAGTTGGAAAATTACAAAATAAAGAAGATTTAGCTGTCGATGACTCCAGCTGAAAAAGGAGCAAGTGCAAAAGTAAAAGCAACGGATAAGAGAAAATCAAAGGGTGCTGAAAAAATTTATAAAGCCCCAAAACCTCGAGGACGCCCCCCCAAAACACGTGTTCTCTATATAACTCAACAAATGGATTTCCTACGGAAAGTAGAACCGTCAGATCTTACGGGAAATGTGGCAGACAATTGGAGGAAGTTCAAACAAAATTTTGATACTTTTTATGTAGCAGCAGAGTTGGAAAAAAAGGATGATAAAGTTCAAGCGGCTATATTTCTCAACGCTGTTGGACAAGATGCCAATGAATTGTTCAACACATTCAACTTGGAAGAGACTGCGAGAAGAAAATATAAAGAAGTCGTCAAAGCATTTGCAGATTTTTGCG
The DNA here is from genome assembly GCA_933228815.1 of Machimus atricapillus. NCBI lineage: Eukaryota > Metazoa > Arthropoda > Insecta > Diptera > Asilidae > Machimus > Machimus atricapillus. The sequence goes on along the minus strand of OW121786.1, from coordinate 16,524,684 downwards.
GACCAAAAAAGAATGTGGTATACGCGAGCTTTGTGTTCCACAGTCGTAACCAGCAAACAGCAGAACCCGTTGATTCTTGGCTCATGGAACTTAAAAAGCTAATTAAACCATGTGAGTTTGGCAGCAGTGAACAGGAGGAGAGGATGTTAAGGGACCGAATCGTCATTGGGATTGCGGACAAGTCAGTACAAAAGAAGCTACTGGAAATGGAGGATTTAACGGCAGAGAAAGCAATTAAAATAGCAAGAGTGGCAGAGTCAGCAAGAATTCAATCATCAGAGCTACAACACCCACACAGATCACACGAACGAAATTTATATGTAGATGCGCATGCAGTAACAAATTCATCAAAATGTACGAGTCAGGCTACTAGTGGAAAGGCACTCCAGCGTGGGCAGGACGACAGACGGAACCAAACCATGCAGCAAAAGCGTACCAATAATAAATTAAATTTTAATAAGCAAAATAACTACACTAACACTAATTCTCAAAATTACAGATCTCAAAATTATAACAGGTACCACGGAGGAAATCATAGAAAAACGGTAGGCCATACAAAGCAGCAAAATTTCATTAAAGATTGCAGCTACTGTGGCAAATCTAATTTGAAACGACAGTGTTCAGCGTATGGTACGAAGTGCTCAAAATATGGAAAGTTTAATCATTTTGAGAGCCAATGCCTTCAGCGGAATGTCCAAGAAATATCTCAGGCTACTGTATGTAATGAAGATTCTTCTTATATCGATTCAATTACAAACACAAAAGAACAGAAAGGATGGTTTAAAAAAATCCAAATAGGAACACAAATCGTAAATTTTAAACTTGATACGGGCGCGGAAACTAATATATTGCCAATCAAGTTCTTCTCCAGGATATCGGGTGCAAAATTAATAAAAAAGCAAATTTGTTTGCAAGGCTATGGGGGCATGGAAATTCAAACTCTTGGTGTTGTAGATCTAGATTGCATTGTTGATATCAGATGTATTACCTTATGTTTTGTCATGTTTTGTCGTAGTCGGCAGCGATGCAGTTCCTATTTTAGGCTTGAAAAGTTGTTCAGAACTGGGACTGATAAAAAAAATTAATACTATTAATCAAAGTCAAACACAAAGTATTCCAAAAAATTTAGAAGAATTTTCTAAGAAATATTCGCAGGCTTTTGTGGGATTAGGAGTATTTTCGGAAAAATATTCTACAGTTTTAAAACCTAACGCAATTCCAGTAATTAGACCAGCAAGACGCGTACCCTTGGCACTTATGAATAAATTGCAGGAAACATTAGGTAATCTCTGCGATCGGAAAATCATAGAAAAAGTTACTGAGCCAGTTCAATGGCTCTCTAATCTAGTTATTGTAGAGAAAAAACACAAATCGTTAAGACTGTGCTTAGACCCTAAGTTCCTAAATGAAGCAATACTTGAGGAACCACATACAATTCCAACGTTCGAGGAAATCACTGCAAAGATATGTAATATGAAATATTTTACCGTGCTGGATCTGTCCGAAGGATACTGGCAGGTGAAATTAGATGAGCAGTCGTCGAAATTATGCGCATTTTCAACACCCTTTGGCTGTTTTAAGTTTTTGAGACTACCCTTTGGGATGAAAACTGCTCCGGAAGTTTTTCAAAAATTAAATGAAAAAAATTTCTGCGTTCTGAATGGCACACTTGTGTACATCTATACTAATATTATAAAGAGGAAAGATTTGTTTGTTTGTTTGGATTGAATAGGCTCCGAAACTACTAGACCGATTTGAAAAATTCTTTCACCGTTAGGAAGCTACACTATCCCCGGGTGACATAGGCTATTCTTTATTCGGGGGTTTCAAAATGGCGGACCCAAGATGGCGGTCAAAATTTGTAAATATCAAGGGATTGCCATGAAAATTAGTATTCGGGGGTTTTCAGATCTCCTGATTGCGAATCTATGCTCGAAATTTGGAAATTCAAGATAACGGATCCAATATGGCGACCAACAATTTTCAAACTTCAACGAATTTAAGTCAAATTTAGTATTACGGGTATTTTGATACCACTAATTTCGAATCTACTAACAAAATTTGGAAATTCAAAATGGCGGACACAATATGTTTATTACACAATCACGCCTTAAAATTTGGTCCCATTATTTTCATTTTTTAAGTGAAGGCACTACACATCCCGACTTAAAATTTAGGGTACTTTTTACTCACGGGTTTCAAAATGGCGGACCCAATATGGCGGCCAAAAATTGTAAATATTAAGTGATTGCCATGAAAATTAGTATTTGCGGGATTTTCAGCTAGTTGATGATATTTTAGTTGGTGGCCAAACACTGGAAGAACATGATAATAATTTAGCCAAAGTTATGGAAAGATCAATTGAAAGAAATATTAAATTTAATATAAAGAAAGTTCAATGTAGAGTTCAAAAAGTTAGATACCTAGGTCATATTATTTCTTCCAATGGAATACAAGTTGATCCTCAAAGAACAGAAGCAATTACAAAATTAAAACCTCCCACTGATAAAAAGCAATTGCAGACATTTTAGGTATGGTAAACTATCTTCGAAAATTTGTTCCCAGACTTTCGGAAATATCGCAACCATTACGTATGCTATTGAAAAAAAATATAATCTTCGAATGGTTACCCATTCACGATGAAAGTTTATGCAAAATAAAGAAATGCTTGGCAAATACACCAACTTTACAACCATTCAACCCAATGAAGCCTATCACAATTCAGGCAGATGTCTCAAAATATGGACTTGGATGTTGTTTGCTTCAAGATGAAAAGCCTGTTAGCTTTGCTTCTCGAAGCTTAACTCCGACTGAAATAAATTATAGTCAAATTGATAAGGAACTCCTTGCAATTGTATTTGCAGTAAGCAAATTCCACCAATACATATATGGACGTGACATTATTGTGATTACTGATCACAAACCATTACTTGGGATAATGAATAAAGAGATACATGAAATCTCTAACCCTCGACTTCAACGTATGAGATTACGGTTGTTAAAGTATAATCTGTCGTTGAAATATTGCTCAGGAAAAGAAATGTTTATTGCAGACTTGTTATCAAGGAACTTTATGGATCACAGTGATAGACCTGAAATTGAGGACATAGGTGAAGTTATACACACAATTAATGTGAGCACTTCTATGAGAGAAAAACTAAAAGTAGAAAGTAGAAAGGATCCAGAATTAATTGAACTGAGAGAAACGATTTTAAATGGGTGTCCTAACAGAAAATCACAATTAAATGAAGGAATAAAATATTACTGGAATTCGCGAAATGATTTATACTTGGAAGATGATTTAATATTCATGAATGAACGAATTGTAATTCCACAATCGCTCAGAAAGGAAATTTTAAATAAGTTACATTTGTCCCATATGGGAATTGAGAAAACCAAAGCCAGAGCTCGACAACTTGTATTCTGGATGGGTCTGAATGAAAGCATCGAGAACATAATCACCAAATGTGAAATTTGTCAAAAATATCGATCTGCTAACGCGAAAGAGCCGATATCGCATATTGTAGGTACCAAATATACCATACTGTAAAGTTGGAATGGATATCATGGACTTCAGTGGTCAATCCTATCTAATAGTAGTTGACTATTTCTCAAAATATATTTGATATTCTTCGATTAGGAAAAAAAACAGCTGAGGCTGTAATAAATTAGCTAAAAGATGTTTTTTCTGTCCATGGGATTCCTCAAACTATTATAGCAGATAATATGCCCTTTGGATCATTCCAGGTTCGGCAATTTGCACAAGAATTGGACATTGAAATAGTCACTACGAGTCCGAACTACCCACAAGCAAATGGCTTAGCAGAGAGATATGTGAATATCGCCAAGCTGCTACTACTTAAATCAAAAGCTAGTAAGGAAGAACTTTGGAAAATGATATTAGAATATAGAAACACACCAATAAAAGGTGCTAATTTTTCCCCAGCTCAAATTTTATTTGGACGTAGCACGCGTTCGATTTTGCCAACCTACGACAAAACGATCAAACGAAATGACGAAATAGGTCAGATACACGCAAAAAACTCAAAACGAAATAAATTATATTATGACAGGGGTTCAAAATTTAAAGAAAACTTTGTAGAAGGTAGCTTTGTCTGGTTCAAAAAAAATAAACATTGGGAAAAAGCCCAAATTGTGCGCAGAGATAAAACACCACGATCTTACTGGATAGAACTTGAGAATGGCTCTATATTAAGAAGAAATTCGAGTACTCTAAGGAACTACATTCAATGAAATTTTAACTATACAAACTCATTATAGGAAACGATATACAATGAATCATTATTAGATTGTAATCATTAATTTTGTTTTGTTTTGATGCTTTGTCGGTACGCTGAATAGTGCCTGAAATTGAGAAAGGGAGAGAAATATATGTAAATATAAAAAAAAAAAAAAAAAAATTAAATGAAATGAATAAGATGAAATTTTGCTGTATAAGTTGTATAAGTTGTATAAGTTGCAACAAACAATTAAACAATACAGATGTAGATACTAACATTACACTAATCTACTAAATATTGAGAGGTTCAGAATTAGTATTAAAATAGCTATCAGTTGATAAGGGGACGATGTATTATATATATGGCCTGGACTGTCTGAAGTACATGTGTTAGTAGATATTGCGCCTAGATTGTAAGATACCGTTAGTAAGTAAGACTGAGTGTGATACGCTCGGTGGGCAGTTGGCCATGAGCAAGCACAGAGTATGTAATAAAGCGAACTAAGCACAAGTCCTGCATTTGATTTGGAAATAATACACTATTAACTGATGAGAGATTTCCGCCGAGTAAATGGCCCCTTGCTCGAGTGGAGCAGCTACACCCTGGAGCAGATGGACACACCAGAGTCGTAATCATCAGAACAGCATCTTCTACACTAGTGAGACCAATTTCTAAATTGTGCGTGCTACCAATTTCTACAAGAGAAGTTGACAATTTGGTTGTCAACGGAGGGGAGTATGTTCTGTCAACAGAAAAGAGGACTTGACAGATTTCCTAACTCAACTTAACTTTAAAGTTCTTAGCACTTCCACCTGCGGCGCTGTTTTTGAGGGATTTATTTAGAACTTTTTGAATTGGCCGGGAATTGGCTAGGGAATTTCTTGAGTAAGGCAAGGCTTTTTCTTTCTGTCTTCTCCTTCGCCATGATGAAAAGTTGTTCTGAGTCAGCCATTTTTGTGCCTTGAGCTAATTTGTGAATTTTGTGTTGAGGAGTGTCGTTGGGCCTATTTGGCAATGCTGACACTTTTGGAGAGTTGTTGAAGTCAGAGACGTCAGAGTCGCCATTCCTCACTCGATCTTTGGAGCGTATCAAAGAAGGACGACAATTTTTTTTATAAGTTTATTTTGAATGTGAATTTCTGGGCTGTAATAAAGTGAATTATAAACAACATTGATAAACTTGTTGAAGTGTTTCATTTAGACGAGAGTGGTGTGTTTTTGGACTAGAAAACAAAGTTGTCCAACAGGTTATTGGCCGAAGCACGCTTCAACTGCGCGAAGAGTTGGAATCAGCACCGCAGAAAATTGAGAAAAACACCGCAGAGAATTAAATTAAAAATTAGATCAGAGGAGACATGGGTAAGAATATAAAAAATAATAAATTTGCCGTAATTATCAAGAGAAAACGCGATAATACGCAATAAAATTCGCGGCATTAAAATGTAATTCCAGGAATCACAAATAGATTCCAGGACTCGCAAAATGAGTCAGAGTGCTACAAGTCGCAACATGAAAGTCTGACTCAGAGAAAACGGAGTGATTCCGGGAATCACAAAAATAAGAGAACAGTTAGGTGCACCAAAGTGCGTACAATGTAAAATTTTTTTTTCTCTTTTATGATATAAAGACATTTCTTTTGTTGTTGTTGTTTTGTTTTCTCGTTCATGACGTGGTACGTCATGGTAAACATGAGAAATTTACAAAATGGAGTCTCTGCGTAGAGGACTTGTTCTGCGAATCACAAAGTGAGTCGCAGAGCAGCGTGTCGCGGGTCGGGACATGAGAGGCTGATTCCGGGAATCACAAGCCCATGAGAATATAAAAGTTTTTTTTCTCTCCATTAAGGATCACCGAGATCAGAGTTAGCGTGTGTGAGTGTGCACCTGCCGCTCAAATAGTAACGGCGAAACTGTTGTACAGCTAGCCGGAATGAGGGGTGGCACATGCGTTGACGATGACTTGGTATTTGATCCGAATAAATGTTGTGGTACAATATTTTATTCGTGTGTGAACAAATATTTATAAAATTATTATGTTTGGCAGACGCAGAGAAGAATAATCAGGATCAGAGGGAGAGCAATGCAAATGAACCAGAGAATTCGCAGACGACACAAAACATTCAAGGTAAAGCAATATTTGTAACACACCATTAACGTTATAAAAAGAGGAGGAGTACAGATAAAATATCTGAAATGGATCCATACTCAGAGGCTGTATAAACTCTAAGGCAGTGTTTATGGAGAAAATAAAGTCCAAACAAAGTCAGAAGCAAATTCAAATAAAATTTTTTTCAGAGTCCGAACTAAAAACCTTGAATGAATTACTAAAAAGGCAAACTGCGGCAATAGGCAACATAGTACCGGCTATAAATTCGATTGCTAAAACACTTGCATCGCAAGCAAAGATGCAAGAGGAGTTCCAGAACAGTGTCAAAAAGCTGAGCGATAAACTGGATAATATAATCAAAAAACCAGAGACAACAAACAGAGGAACAGAGGTACCCATAAACTCTACCATGATTAATTGTGTAGACAATCTAAATACAATTAATGATGGAATTGAACAAAATATAGACATATCAGTTATACCATCGGGACAGACAGAATCTAACACAGTTACAGAATCTAATTTAGATAAGAGCATACTAGTAGAGATAGGGAAAAACTTAATTAACAAAAATAACTATATGAAGAATTACAAACTAACCCCCAAATATAATATAACAAACTGGTTAGCACACCTGAAAACCGAATTAAAAAATAATAATGCGGCAGAGGTAATTTTAAATCCGGAGTTGTATAAAAACAATAAAACAGAGAAAACATTAGATATGAAAAGTATAGCGTGTCAAATAATTATAGCCAGAACAGAAGAGAATTATCATAACAAAATAATTAATTTAACAGAGCCTAAAGAAATGATTGAAAAAATAAAAGAACAGAGAAAAATAGAATCAAATTTGTCAGGGACATCGGTCAGAGAAAAGTTATACACTATACAAAAATCTAAAAACGAAAAAATTGTAGATTTTTGTAAAAGATTTGATGAAATAGTCTTAGAGTACGAAAATAGTGGACCAGAAATACCACTTACGGCAGAGGAAATTAGGTCAGCATTTTACAAGGCTGTTAAAAACCCAAATCAACAACTCAGAACAATTCAGGCGTATAAAAGCATTAAAAAAAGAAAATCTTAGCATGAATGAAATGAGAAATTATTTATTACAGACAGAGAAAGACATACCAGAGAGTAGTCACATTAGAGCGAATATAGCCAGAGGTTCAGAGGCAACACAGAGAAACAGCAGAGCGCGGTCAGAGAGTCACTGTTACAGATGTAACAAAAAGGACGCAGACCACTGGGCAAGAGATTGTCCACTAGCGAGGGTTGGAGCATGGTACTGCTATGTTTGCGACGAGGTTCGCAACCATAAGGGTACGGAATGCCCAAACACCGTACAAGATTTAAGGTATGACAATAATAAATATAAGGAAAATAAGTTCAAATTAGATAACAGAGGCAATCATAATGATAATGGTAGAGGTTTGCACATTTTCAGGGAAGAATGTTCCTAAAACTTTTCAGGTCTAATAAAGCAAAACAAGTTCACTACAAACAGCTTATTTATTTTATTAAGTATTATTTACACAAGTTAACAGAGTTTAATTTCGCGATACGACGAGTTGCTGCCGGTCCGATCCGTGTCCGTTCGAGGCGGTGCGAAGTAGTCGAAGAATGATCGAAGAAGAATGATGATTTCATCAATGTTGACAAGCTTATTTTATTAGCAGGAAAACGGAAAAAGAACGGACGGATAAAGGCGCGCTGTCGAATGAAAAGCGGCGGAAAAAAGAACGGCGGAAAAAGAACGGACGGATAAAAGCGCGCTGTCATAAAGTGTGCACTGTCAGCTGACATGGCGGAGCCACGAAGAAAGAGTGGCCTGTCGGCTGACATGCCGGAGCCACGACTAAAGAGTGGGCCGTCAAACCGCACCAACGAAGATGCCGTGTGGATGCGGGCAACACGAATAAATCTCACGCGGCTTCAGCAGTTGCTTGCGCCGTGAGCGCTGCGCATTGGGCGGGACGGAACGGACCGCCACAGAGGAAAGGGTACAGTCAGAGGTAGAAATTATAAAAACAAAAATAAATACAACCCATACAAAAAGGTGAACAAAAGGGGCACCACAGTTAACCAAGCAGATAAGGTTAAAAATATACACAACGAAGAACTAAAATTCATAGCGGACTCAGGGGCTACAGAGCATATAATAAACAAGGGTTTATTATTAAAAAATTATATAAAAAGCACAGGGGAAGAAATAAAATGTGCAAATAAAAACAAGAGTGCAAATATTAAAATAGATGGCAGAGGTAACCTAACAGCAAAGACTAGGGAGGGAAAAACGATAAAACTAGTAAATATAATAACAGCTTCTAACTTGGCTGATAATTTATTGTCCCTCAGAAAATTTGCTGATCTGGGTTACGGTATATATTTAGACGATGAAAAATTAGAAATTTTCAACAGAGATACAAGTGAAATATATTTAGAGGGTAGTTATCAAAAACCAAACTGGATAATAAAATTATTCACCAGTAATCAAGATAGCAACGACACAAAACGAACAGAGTTTACAATGGTGGCAAATATGATAACGATCGGAGATTTCATCACTCAATCTCAGACAGATCTTAATCAGATCCAGTCAGAGTTTGGGAGGGAGAAAGAGGATGAAACAAAGATAAAGACCACATATACAGAGACGGGCGAGTTCAAAATAAATAGAAAAATATGGGACTTAAATAAAATCATCCCAGAAACAGAGCTAGAAAACTTATTAGAGAAACACAAAGGTCCCAATATAGAGAGACCAATGATAAAACTGGACGAGGGTATGTTATGGCATGTTAGGATAGGACACGCATCGATAAAATATTTAAAAGAACTACAGAGACAAAATGAAAAATTCAAAAAAATAAAATTTACGAGAGAGATAAACGATTGCGAAACATCATATTAGCCAAAATGGAACGTCTTCCATTTAACGAACAGAGAGTCAGAGCAACTAGACCTCTACATACCATAAACATAGATACTATGGGACCAATAAAACCTTCATCGTTCCCAGGAGGTAATAATTTTATAGTGGTTTTCGTAGATGATTACACGAGATATGCTAGAGCGTACAGTGTAAAACAGAAAAGTGAAGCAGGTGAATGTTTGGAACATTACATCAAACATGTTAGAAATTTGTTGGAAAAACAAGAAAAAATATGTTTCATAAGAGCAGATAATGCACCAGAGTTTACAGGAGGTAAACTAACGGAAATAATGGACAGAGAAGGAATAAGCGGAGACTTTGCTCCACCATATACACCATTCAAAAGAAAATCAGAGCTTTCATGATAGACTCAGGAATACCCAAAACAATGTGGGGTATTACCACTGAGGCAGCAGTATACATATACAACAGAACACCTCACAAAGGGAATAATTTCAAAACTCCGCTATCACTTTTAAATTCTAAAATTAGAGATCATACAGAAGATATAAAAAGATTTGGGTGTCTGGCATATGTAAAAATACCAATAGCGGAGAATAAATTTTCAGAAAGAGCTATTAAAACCATACTAATAGGATATACAAATACTGGATTCTTAATGTGGCATCCACAAACTAATAAATTTTTAACATCTCGTAACGTTAGGTTCAACGAAAAAATAGTTATAAAACAGAAAAAGAAAATTTCACAGATGAAATGGCTTACAAAAACTTAGCCACTATAAACAGAGATCCAACAACATATCAAGAAGCAATATCTTCTTATTGTAAAGAGGAATGGAAATCAGCAATCAGAGAAGAATTGCAATCCATGAAAGAAAATTATGTATGGGAATTTATTCCAAAGCCAGAGGGTAAAATAAATTTAATTGACTCCAGGTGGATCTTCAAAACAAAAACAACAGGAGATCAACAACATAAATATAAAGCAAGATTAGTTATCAGAGGTTTTAAAGATAAAAATATATATGAATTAAGAGAAACGTACGCACCGGTGTCCAGATTGTCAGTGATCAGAGCTGCTCTGGCAATTATAAACAAGTACAACTTAGAGGCTGTACAACTGGATGTTAAAACGGCTTTTCTCAATGGTGTTCTTGAAGATGATGTCTACATGAAAATAACCAGAGACAGAGTCAACAGAGTGTTAACCCTCAGTCAAGAGGAATACGCTAATAAAATAATTAAAAAATTCACCAACTCAGACTTAAATCCACAGAGAACTCCGATGGTAACCAGACAGGTTAAGAGTAGAAACCCTGATAAAGTGAAAGACAGAGAAGCATGCAAAGAACCTTACAGAGAAGCCATAGGAAGTTTGTTATATCTGGCTGGAACGACCAGACCAGACATTGGGTTCGCAGTAAATTTTCTGGCCAGAAGGCAGGTCTCACCAACCAAAGGAGATTGGTCAGAAGTAAAGAGAATACTTCGATATATTAAAGGTACTACACACAGAGGATTGACATATTTACAGAGGCAACGGAGAAGAACTTGAAGCATTTACAGATGCGAGCTTCAGAGACTGGGACGACTCTACATCCACCGGAGGCTATATAATTAAACTATATGGAGATACTATAGCATGGAGGAGTCATAAACAATGTTATGTGACATTGTCAACATGTCAATCAGAGTACCTGGCAATGAGCGACGCATGCCAAGAAATAGTGTCGTTGGACAAAGCCCTCAGGGACATTACAGGAAAAACATTTTATCCTGTTACAATAAGATGCGACAACATTTCTGCAGGAAAGAGTACAGAAATGGATGGTTCGCACAAAATGAAGAACTTTGACGAAAGTTTAGAGGACATTCAGAGTAAGCTAAAAACCCGAGAAACAGAAGGTAAAAAGAACCACATGGCAGATGCTCACGGAGATTATGTGAAAAGTTGTGTTTTAGAGGGAAAGATTAAGGTAAAATGGGTTGCATCTAATGAGAATAAAGCAGACATTATGACTAAACCCTTGCCCTTGCAGAGTCATGTACACCTCAGAGACAAATTATTAGCAGAATAGTAATTAAGAGTAAATAAGAATTTATAATCACTAATGTTCATTGCAGCAGATACGATTAACAATTGATGGCCCAAAGGGAGGGAGTGTTGAGGAGTGTCGTTGGGCCTATCTGGCAATGCTGACACTTTTGGAGAGTTGTTGAAGTCAGAGACGTCAGAGTCGCCATTCCTCACTCGATCTTTGGAGCTTATCAAAGAAGGACGACAAGTATTTTTATAAGTTTATTTTGAATGTGAATTTCTGGGCTGTAATAAAGTGAATTATAAACAACATTGATAAACTTGTTGAAGTGTTTCATTTAGACGAGAGTGGTGTGTTTTTGGACTAGAAAACAAAGTTGTCCAACATTTTGGATAATAAAAGTGAATGTTAACAGAAAAAAATAGTGAGTTTTAATTTCTTGAGAACAGCTATCGAACACACTGAGTCCGCATTACACCATACAGTTGCTTTCGTAGAGAAGGCACTGCATTATAAAAACCTTACCCTGGGTGTCTTTCTAGATATCGAGGGAGCGTTCGATAACACCAACTTCAGTGCAATAGCGGAAGCCTTGCAGAAGCACGGTGTTCATCAAACACTATCCAGGTGGATAAATAATATGCTGCAAAACAGAATTATATCCACCACAATCGGCGACTACGAAGTAAATAGAAATGCGGGTAAGGGCTGTCCGCAGGGCGGCATCCTCTCCCCGCTATTATGGTGCCTGGTCGTAAACGACCTGGTTGATGCACTAAATAGCAAAGGCTATTTCACCATAGCCTACGCGGATGATTTAGTGATATTAGCCAGAGGAAACTATCTGAGCACCTTATGCGAGCTTCAACAACAGGCTCTATCTATAGTGGAAAATTGGTGCAATAAAAGAAATCTATCCGTGAATGCGGATAAAACTACCGCACTCATTTTCACTAACAGGAGAAAACTGGAAGGCTTGAGATCTCTTCAGATCTTTGGCAAAGAGATCAAATATTCCGACAGCGTCAAATACCTCGGTGTGACGCTGGACAAAAGGCTGAACTGGAAACTGCACCTGTATAGTAAAACTCGAAAAGCCATAGCGACTTTTTGGCAGTGCAGAAGAGCGTTCGGTACCACATGGGGCCTTAGCCCAAGGATACTTCACTGGATCTACACTGCAATTATCAGACCCTGTATCTGCTACGGCGCTGTAGTCTGGTGGCCTATAATAAGGTCAGGCCTAACCCTAAAAACCCTTAATAAGGTTCAAAGAATGGCCTGCCTAACTATTACGGGAGCAATGAGAACCACACCCACGGCAGCCATCGAGATGGCTCTGTCTCTCACCCCACTTGACATCCTCGTGGAAAAAGAAGCGATGAAAACCGCCCTCCGCCTGCACGTAAATAGCCTTTGGCACACGAAACACCTTCAGGTGGGGTACCTAAAGATCTGGGATAAACTTAACAAAGCGAAACTGTTCTTGAGGACGGCGTTAGCGAGGTAGTGGCCGTAGTTGAACACAGCCTTACTGAAGGGGTTGGCTAAAAAGGTTATAAATAGCGAACTTTGAAATCGGAAAAAGAAGAAGGAGGAGTCATACTACGCATATTTATTTGCCATGCAAGAGATGGCGTCCCTAGGTCAAATCGAGGAAGGATGTGGTCTAGTACGTGGTTAGCGGCAACACAACTCCCACGTAAATAAAATGTTGTTATACAACACAAACTCGATACATTTGTTGAAGTGTGCGCTTAAAAATTACGAGAGGATGAAGCTAAGCCAACCTGCTTATGAACAGCGAAAACAGCATGGAAAAGAAGCACAGAAGCAGCCCCAAATGAGATTGAAGTGTTTCAACTGCAACGAACGGGGACATTCCAGCAGGGTGTGCGTGCACCACACCAAAGCGTTCCAAGGGCTCCTGCTTCAAGTGCGGAAAATTGGGTCATCGAGCCAACGAGTGTTCCAGCAAAGGACAAGTGATGACGGTCCAGGGTCCTCAGACACCGCATGCTACGGATGGAAAGTATACTTCCCTTCCCGAAAATGATTTTGTGTTTCAGATCGCATACGAGCTGGGCGACTGCACTATTACGCTTTTCACTCTTCTTGAATCCGAAAGTGCGATCAGTTTTATCCAAAGGCGTTACGTACCACCGTATCTCATCCTTGAAGCCAGTCTAGAGCGGCAGCATAACTTCGTCCGGATCAACAACATCAGACTCAACGTAATCGGATGCGCCGACTATTTAGTACGGTTTAGAAATGTTGTGACTAATTACAAGCTTTATATTAACTTCACCGTGGGTCCTGGAATCTTGCAATCAATATTTCACCCACTTCCAATGAAGCTATAGGGCTAAAATTTTGCATACACCTTTAGTTCTGGTGACAATGCAATATGCAATACTCAAAATTGCAACATCTTTAAAATGGCCGCCGCCACAAGATGGTGGACCATGTATTTTTGGTCGAACCCCTTAATATGGGTATCAAATGAAAGAGCTTGAAGAGTAGGAAACGATAGCAACGCCATTTCTAAATCCAATATGGCGGACGTCACAAAATGGCGATTTATAATTTTCATAGTAACCCCTATGATATGGGTATCAAATGAAAGGGCTTGATAAGCGAAATACAATAAGTAATGTGACGTTATTCTAAATCCAATATGGCGGACATCTAATATAATAACGCATAAGTTCAAAAGAAGAGTTTCAAGATGCTAATGCACGATTCAGCTTCAAACGGTACCACGCACTAGTTACTCAGCGTCTTGCTAACGCCTTTTTGACATTTCAATTTGACGTTCTTTTACTAATAAAGACATGGTTTTTTAGTCTCAAAAAAAAATTAAATAAAAAAATATTTTTTAAAGACAAGCTTTTATTTAACAATGAAATATAAAAAATATACTAAAAATGAAAAAATAAGTTTTTGCTAAAATTTATCAATTTTGGGCCTAATATATATTTCAACCAAATATACCTTTAACGTATTTCTTCACGGTATTTCTGTATTTGTATGACTATAAAAATACTGCTATTGTTTATAATTTTAATATCTAATGAGCGCCCAAGCTTTTTTATAGTCATACAAATACAGAAATACCGTGAAGAAATACGTTAAAGGTATATTTGGTTGAAATATATATTAGGCCCAAAATTGATAAATTTTAGCAAAAACTTATTTTTTCCTTTTTAGTATATTTTTTATATTTCATTGTTAAATAAAAGCTTGTCTTTAAAAAATATTTTTTTATTTAATTTTTTTTAGAATTTATGTAGTAGAAGATTGCACTACGGAATACCCCGTAATTCTAGTTAGGGATTTTTTGTATGCAAGTAATCTAAACCTGAACCTCTTGCATAAGAAGAGTGGGCCAAACAATCATGCGCAACCTCAGGAATCGAATTTCAAGGAACAAGGAACAAGGTTGGTGAAACTTTGGACATAAATAATAAAATATCCTATTCTGTTTAGGGAACAAATAATCGGCATGGTATCAGAGACTAAAGATTTAAACGTATGTAATACTAATAATGATTCGGATAGCGCAGAAAACTCATTCGAAATGAATATTGTTTTAACTAAAGAAACGCCATTTTACTGCACACCTCGACTGTTAGCTTAGATTCAGATATTAGAACTGCTAAAAATATTGGACGACCTTTTAAAAATGGAAATTATTAGGGAAAGTACACTCAGAAAAATATTTGGTTTCAAGGAGTGGGATTTCGAAAGTGAATGGTTGGCAGATTCAGCGATTTCGTCATTCAGTATTTCATCATTCAGATCTGAGCGTGCAAGTGGAACAGACATTTTTATATTCAGGCTGCATAAAATAAATAAAGATTTAGTACCCAAGTGTTATTTGGTTTTATTTGATTGCCGTGACATTTAAATCCCTAAAGTAGTGACCCCGACGAGTGAAAAAATGATTGAGATGGAGCTTCGTGCACAGCTCGAGGAGCTGCAACAAAAATACGAAGCACTCCAGCAGCAGGCACAATAGCAGGCACAGCAGCCTGATCATCAGGTGCGGCGGCAGCCTGAACAGCAACCCGAGCAGCAGCCCGATGGGCCTCATATCGACAGGGTAAATTTGCGTCTTCCACCGTTCTGGCCCGAAAACCCCGCAATTTGGTTTGCTCAGATTGAATCGCAATTTGCATTTGGGCGTATTGCTTCCGACAGCTCGCGTTTCCACCATCTTGTTGCGCAATTAGATCAGCGTTCCGCGGCTGAAGTGCAAGACATTACAATTAATCCGCCGGCTACCGGGAAATATGAGTGCTTAAAATCAGAACTAATGTGCCGCATTTCAGCTTCCCGCGAGGAGCAAATTCGTCAGCTGCTAACAAGTGCAGAAATGGGCGATAAAAAACCGTCGCAATTTCTCAGATATCTTCGGCGTCTTGTCGGTACAGAAACGGTTCCCGATTCGTTGCTTCGTACGCTGTGGAGCGGTCGCTTGCCGAATCATGTCCAAGCGATTATAGCCTCGCAACAGGACACCCCGTTGAATGCCGTGGCTGAGCTTGCGGATAAAGTGTTTGAGGTTATTCCCCACCAGTCCGTCGCCGTAGTGTCCCAGTCCGCAACTTCTGTCAGTGAGCGCTTGCAGTCGTTGGGCGGACAAATTGCTTCACTTGCGAGGAGTTTTAAGCAATTGTCGGCGGGGCGTGGCAGGTCAAGGAGCCCCTCACATCGGCGCGATCGTGACAATTCTCGTGCGCGGGATACTGACTCTCAGATATGTTGGTACCATCGGAGGTTTCGCGAAAAAGCACAACGGTGCACTGCTCCTTGCAATTACAAGTCCCCAAACTCGGTGGGCGGTCAGCAATAGGGACGTTTTCTGACTGCCAACTTAATACGTCCAAACGCTTGTTTGTTATAGACAATTTTACTCGGCGTCGTTTCTGTAATATATATATATGTAGTACTGCAAATGCTCTTGAGCTAGTACTACTTCGAATGTTCTAGAATCGAGAGGACACGAATCAGGCAGTTGACTGTGAGACGCCTAACTGATCAAATAAACAGCTTGCCTCCGAATCAGAGTTTTAATAGAAGACCTAAGTAACACATGGCGCAGCCGGTATAGTTTTGTTAAAATCAGGACGTAGTGTTGATGGGCCGGACAAAGCCCAAACTTGAGGCAGACAAGAAGAAATTTGAGGTAAAAGTGCGGCCACGAGGAAGGCCACCAAAGCAAGTTATAATTAAAGTGAATACAAACATGGACTACATACGAAGAGTAGACAAGCTGGACCTGGAAGGTAATGTCGCCGAAAATTGGAAAAGATTCAAGACCAATTTTGAAATTTTTGCTGGAGCTATAGAGCTTGAAACCAAATCAGAAAAAGTACGGGTGAATACATTTTTAAATGCCGTCGGACCTGAGGCCATCGAAGTGTTTCACTCCTTTGGATTATCTACAGAGGATGCTGCTAAATATGATACTGTAGTAAAATCATTTGATGATTTTTGCCAGCCTAAGAAACGTGAAGTGTATGAGGCATTCATCTTCTACAGTCGACAGCAACAAACGAACGAGCCATTTGATAACTTTCTAATGGATCTAAAAAAGTTGGTGCGGACGTGTGGATTCAATGATCAAGATCGGATGATTCGTGATAGGATAGTTATGGATGTAAAGGACAGTCAGCTGCAAAAACGGATGCTGGAAGCGGATAATCTGGACCTGGCAAAGGCAATAGAGGTGGCGAGAGCGGCGGAGGCGACAAGAAAGCAGATAACGGACATGCAGAAACCGATGCCAAGCAGAGCGTTAGATGCCGTAACTTCCAACAATTCCAAAGCTAAGTACAATAATTTTGATAATTCTAAAGAAAAAAATCACAATAGGCCTAAAAACAATGCGGTGAAAAATTCTGTTAATAACCGAAATGAGAAATATGTTAAAACCAAAAATAATTACCATAGTTCTAATGACTGTAAAAATTCAAACTCTGTAAGCAATAATTGTAAATTTTGTAAGCAAAAGCACGAGTATAGGAAATGCCCTGCATATGGGAAGACATGTAATAATTGTGGGAAAGTGAACCATTTTGCGGTAGCGTGCACGGTCAAAAAAGTAAGAGCTTTAGAAATATCAGCTTATGATCAAGATGAGCTTTATATTGATGGAATTATCAGCAAAAGTCAAGAAAATTTACGAGTCCAAAATAATAAGTGGTTTGAAGAAATAAAAGTTGCCGACAAATTTATCAATTTTAAATTAGATACTGGTGCTGAGGTAAATGTGTTGCCATTGCGATATCTGCATGACTATCAAAATGTAAATATTGAAAAAAGTCAAAGCCGGCTACAGGCTTATGGCGGAATTAATTTAAATGTTTTGGGTACAGTAGAGCTTAAATGTATATCTAAAAACATAATTGCGATGCAAAAGTTTGCCGTTGTTGACACAGACTCACCGCCAATCTTAGGGCTACGGGATGCATTGATTTCAAATTAATACAACGTATTAATAGTATTACAGAGCATGCCAAGAGTGATTTTATAAAAAATAATAAAGTGTTATTTGAGGGATTGGGTTGCTTTGCCGAGAATATTGAAATTAAAATCAAAAGCAATGCTGAGACCAGCGTAAAGCCCGCGCGGCGAATACCGCTTTCATTGATAAACAAAGTTCCCAATGAATTAAATGATATGGTTCAAAGAAAAGTTATTGAGAGGGTTACAGAGCCAGTTGATTTTGTATCTAACCTAGTAATAGTTGAAAAGAAAAACGGAAAATTAAGACTATGTCTTGATCCTCAAGATCTTAATAAGGCTATTAAATTTGAGAATTACCCGATACCTACATTTGAACAATTAGCAGCAAAATTAAATGGAAAACGTTTTTTCACAGTCTTAGACCTCAAAGAAGGTTACTGGCAAATGAAACTAAGCCAAGAAGCCAGTAAATTATGTTCCTTCAATACACCTTTTGGGTGTTACAAGTTTCTGCGTCTACCTTTTGGTTTAAGTATAGCCCCAGAATTGTTCCAGAAGTATAATGAAAAAAATTTCGAAAATATACCAGGTGTAGTGGTGTATTTTGATGACGTCTTAATTGCTGCAGAAACCTTAGAAGAACATAACAAAATTTTAGATCAGGTTATTAGGAGAGCAATTGCATTAAATATTAAATTTAATGTAGACAAAGTGCAATATTGTGTTAATAAAGTAAAATATCTTGGTCCTGTAATCTCGGAAGCAGGTATATCATGTGATCCTGAGAGGATAATTGCGATTCAAAAAATTGATCCACCGAAAGACAAGAAGGATCTTCAAAAACTGTTAGGCATGATCAATTATGTTAGGAACTACGTGCCTAATTTAGCTGAAGTATCTTGTCCATTGCGTGAGTTATTAAAAAACAAAGTTTTATTTCAGTGGCTTCCGGCGCATGACGTGTGTTTGAAGAAAATTAAAGATCTTATTAGCAATGCTCCGACACTTAAGACATTTAACCCACAAAAAGAAATTACTATTGAAACGGATGCATCCAAATTTGGGATAGGCTGTTGCTTAATGCAGGAAGGTAGACCTGTTTCATTTGCATCACGAAGTTTGACTGATACTGCAGCAAACATTACGGTGCCACAAAACGTGAAACCAAGATGCAATGTCAGCCCTATTTTCTGGTAACGCAACTCAACTCTCGACCCCGAATTAGCAGTCTTGATCTGGATGTTATAGAGAGCTCATCTTCAGTGCTATTAAAAAAAAGTTTGTCAGTGCTATCCATCAGTGTTATTTTAAAATCTAACCGTATTGTAAAATCTAACAGTGTTATCGTAAAAACAAAAGAATTTTTAATAAAGACTTTTAAAAGAAAAATAAGTGATTTCAGTTTTAAAAGAATACCCAAAAAGAAAAAGAATAATAACAATAACTTAACTGGCGCAGTCGGTAGGATTGCCATCTAAAGATCGGCAATTAGAATCAATCCCAAAACAGTTTATATGCATAAAGTGAATAGAAATAAAAATTTTGACTTATACAGAAACCCAGGTAGTGAAAGCGAAAGTGAAAGTGGAAGTGAAAGTGGAAGTGAAGAAGAAGATATGGCTAATCCACAAGAACTAGCAATATTAGCACAACCAATCCAACAACAACAAGCTGAAATAGAACGATTGCGAGAACAACTAAACGAACAGAGAGCTCAATTAAATGAACAGAGAGTACCGCAAAACGTAAATCCTGGTTCCAACAGTAATAACATTTTCCAGCTAACACCAGATCAAGTGCTCAACCATTTCCGACATTTAAAATCATTTAACGGGAAAGATGACTACAAATTAATGGAATTTATCAAATCAGTGGAAAGTGCAGCTGAATTGTGTAGCAACGAAAATTTTCGACAATATGCACTAAGAGTCGTACTCAACGAAAAAATTCTGGGCGATGCCAAACGATGTATCCAGCGACTGGGCGATCAACTGACGTGGGAAACAGCAAAAGCCGAGCTTAAACTACACTTTCGACCCCGTAAGGACTATGCCGACCTCATCAACCATTGTAGAAGTGTAAAGGTAGGAAATCTTAGAGAACTTTTTGAAATAGTGAAATCAGTAAATTATGAGTTAAATGAATTGTATAATTTTGAAAATCCAGAACTAAGGCCAATAATTTACTCACCTGAAAATAATGACAAATATCTCGTAGGAATTGTTTTAGAGAAATTAGATAATCTAGTTCGCGGAAATGTAGAAAAAAATTCAACCTTGATACAGATGTATAATCGATTTTCAGAACTAAAATTGCTAGATGATGAAAGAGCGATTTGTGCAACCCACCGAAAATTTAAACATATTCCAAAAACGTATAATAACGAAGTTGGTCGACAAACGAACAAACGAATGAACAGACCAAATAACGAAGTACAGCCACTCAGACGACCCGATAGCTATAACAGTGCCAATTATAATTACGGTGTTAATAATACTAACAATTCCCACAACAATAGAAATCAAGACAATAATTTTAGAAACCAAAATAGTAATTCCTACAACAATAGAAATCAAAACAATAATTTTAGAAGCCAAAACGGTAATTATTACAATAGAAATCAAAACAGTAACCCTAACAACAATAGATCTAATCATAACAATAACTTTAATACTACTAACAGGAACAATTCAAGTTCTTATAATCGACCTAATAACAATAACAGCTCAACTAATAGAGATGTTAGTAATAACTCTGAAAGATTGAATATGTCCAATTCAAATAGACTCCGTGTTAATCCTAATAGTTCTAGCGTACCTAACAGCTCCAATAATCAAGTAGAACCAATGGAAATCGATAATGTTCAACAGCAAAATTTTCCCTCAGAACCTCAAAATCAAAATTGCCCATAGTAACCCTTACAATAGGTCACAACAAGTTAAAATGTCTCGTAGATACAGGTTCAGAAACCAGCATTATTAAACCCCAAATTTTAGACAATTTTCCCGAAGTAAAGCTTTTAAACCCATTATTCTATTCCACTATTAACGGCATAAATCAGGTAGATCGTGAAATAATTACTCCATTACCAAAAGAATTTTTAATAAAAGGTACTATATCATGGAAAGTGATTGCATTGAATGGAAGAAAATATGACGCAATAATCGGACAGAATCTACTAACGGCAATAAAAGCACGAGTAAATTTAGGAAAAAGACAATTAGAAACGACAAAACATATTATATTGTTCGAAGACGATTACCCTTACGAAATAAATGAAATAACTTTCCCAGAAATTAATGAAGGAAATGTAATGAATAGCTTAAAACTTGATCACCTAAATGAGGAAGAATATAAATTGATCACAAACTTGCTGCGAGATTATAAGGAATTGTTTTTCAAAGAAGGGGACAAGCTCACTTTTACTCACGAAGTACAGCACGAAATTATCACTATAACCAATAACCCAATATATTCAAAAATCTACCGTTTTCCACAAATACATGGCAAATTTCTGAGATGCTTTCACAAGGGATCATAACGGAGAGTAATTCACCCTACAATTCCCCTCTTTGGATAGTTCCCAAGAAACCAGATAACTCCGGTAAACAAAAGTGGCGTATTGTCATTGACTACCGTCGACTCAATGAAGTCACTGTCAGTGACAAATTCCCAATTCCCAATATTGATAACATATTGGACAAATTGGGAAGAGCCCAGTATTTCACGACTTTGGATCTGGCCAAGGGTTTTCACCAGATCCTCGTGAAGGCTGAAGACCGGAAGAAAACTGCGTTCTCTACTCCATTCGGTCATTATGAATATATCAGAATGCCGTTTGGATTAAAAAACGCCCCTACATAAACAGAATATGTGTAGTCTACCTCGATGATATTCTTATATTCAGTACCTCTCTGGAAGAACACATCCTCAATATTCGTAAAATATTTGACAGGTTGCAGGAAGCAAGGCTGAAAATACAGGTTGACAAGTGTAATTTCCTCCTTAAGGAGACGGAGTATCTCGGTCACATTTTGACACCTGAAGGTGTACGACCAAATCCAACAAAAATCGAAGTCATCCAAAACCTTAAGCTTCCCACAACCCAAAAACAAATAAAATCTTTCCTTGGAATCACCGGTTATTATCGGAAATTTATTAAAAATTATGCCAAAATTGCGCAACCGTTAACAAAATACCTGAAAAAAAATTCTAAAGTCAATCCAAATGACCCTTGCTTCATTGCTAGCTTTGAAAAGCTGAAGGAACTTATTACCAATCATCCAATCCTCCGGTACCCTGATTTTGGAAAACAATTCAAGCTGATCACAGATGCGAGCAATTTTGCCATTGGGGCTGTCCTAACACAGGATGGTCATCCAGTATGTTACGCATCTCGAACTCTTAACACTCATGAACAAAATTATCCGACAGTAGAAAAAGAGCTTTTGGCCGTAGTTTGGGGAGTAAGATATTTCAGGCCATATTTATTTGGAAGGGAATTCGAGCTACAAACGGAACACCAGCCCATAAAGTGGCTGCATACAAAATATTCAGGTAAAGATATAAATCCTCGACTCCAACGTTGGCTAATACAACTAGGCGAGTATAATATTAAGATAGGGTTTATTAAAGGAAAAGAGAATAGGATAGCAGACTTCTTGAGTAGAATTAACGTTGAAACCCAAGAGATCAACGTTATTAAGGATGATAAAAATATTGTTGCTAGAAATTGTAATAATCCATTAAAATGTGATGATGCTAGCAATAATTCGAGTGATGTACTAATGGAGAACTTTTCAGAACGTGTTGCAAACTTGAACACTAGTGCCGAAAATTTGGGTACGATTACTAAACCTGAAAACCTCAGTGATGTTTTAAGTGAAAATTTAAATAAAAAATATGAAAACATAAATAATATAGAGGAAGATAATAATAACATGGAATCGGTAGAGGTTTTAACTACCCATTCTCAAGAAGAAAACTTGGAAGACCATATCCCTATCCTTGAAACCGTGGTTAACAGATTTAAATTCCAAATAATTCTAGTAGAAACTAAAGAAAAGGAATATGAAACGATTTTTAAAAACAAAAGAATTTTTATCGATAAAACCGACTTACTAAATGACAATGTCCGTGATATTTTGCATAGGCATTTGGTTAATAAATGCAAAATAGGGGTATATACCAATTTAAGTGATCACGATTATAATCAGTTGCAACAAAAGTTAATAGCGTTATATAGAAATCGGACTATTTTCAAATTCGTTAAATGCAGTCACTTTGCCACCGATATAGAAAACGAAGAGAAACTAAAAAAACAGATAGCTCTATTTCACAAAAATGAAGTAGGACACTCTGGCATAATCCCTACCTACGAAGGAATGAAAAGGAAAATATATCATCCAAATCTCAGAATAGAAATATGGAAAATCATAAATAATTGCGAAATTTGCTCTTCTGCTAAGTATGATCGTCAACCAATAAAGAAAAAATTTCATTTGACGGAAACGCCTTCGACAATTAATGAAGTAGTACATGTTGATGTTTACGTTAATAGTAAACACTCTTTCATAAATTTTATTGATAAATTTTCAAAATTCGCTACAAGTCTTTATCTAGAAGACAGAAATAGTCTAACAATAGTAGAAAAACTTAAGCACTTTATTTCAATTCGAGGAAAAATAAAACGGTTTATTTTCGACAATGAATTCAATTCCAAAAACGTTCAGGATTTTTTAAAAAGGGAAAATATCGATTTCCACCTAACAAAACCAAATAATCACACTGGGAATGCTGATGTCGAAAGGTTAAACAACACTTTAACTGAACGTATTAGGGCCTTAAATCTAGAAGAGCAACAACCCATCAAATTACAAATGCTTAATGCAATCATACTTTACAATAATACATACCATTCAACTATCAAATGTACTCCTGCCGAGGTGCAGAATCGCGAAGTTAATTTTGAAATAATAAAACAAAGAATAGATGAAAAGAAAAACCGAATAATAAACAAAAGAAATGAAAACCGCAAAAATTATACAGAGACTAGGACAACGGGATTTATTAAAAATTATAAATCACTCCGACATAAAGAAGAGCCAAAATTCAGAAAATACAAATTAGCTAATGTCCATGAAAGTAATATAAAGAAACCCTTTAAATTTACTGTTAGATATAGTCAAATTCTACTTGTTGTTACATATAGTCCAATTCTACTTGTCCTTGATTTTGTGTATGAATCTTTTAGAGTCAAGTAGTCTTTTGGTTTTATAAAAAGCAAAGCAACCGGCATTGCAACTTTTGTTTTTAGATTTTTCCTGATTTCAAATAGAGCGGTTGCGATTCTACAAAATAAAAGATATTATTAATACATAATCTGCTACCAGTTTTTATTATCGGATCTTAACAGGTTATGGGCCCAGGTACGTAAAAGCCCTGACACGAAAAGTTTAAAATCGCGAAAAAGCGTTGAAAAAAAAAAAATAAAATAAATAAATAAAACGCGCAGGAAAAGTCTCGAAAAATCGAGTAATAAAATAAAATCGCTTGAGCTGATTTCAAAATGGCGTCAACATTTAATATAAAACCGCTTACCAAAGACAACTATGATAGTTGGTCAGTGCAGATGGAAGCTGTGGCTGTGAAAAACGGTACTTGGAAGCATGTGTGCGGCAAGATACCGAGGCCAAAGCTGAGTGCAGTAGCGGAAGAAGAAGAAAATTCCAGGATAGCGCTAGAAAAATGGGATGACGAGGACGCCAAAGCAAGGGCAGACTTGATAATCGCAATTGACCCGAGCTTATTGCGATTGGTCAAAGGTTTGAGCACAGCAGCAGAAGTATGGTGCAGATTAAAGTCAGAATTTGCATCAACGGGGCCCGTCAAGAAGGCGAGCTTGCTGAAACGCATATTAACGTTCAAGATGTCCGAGGGCGACGATCTCCGAACACAGCTAATGGAATTCTTCGACGTCACGTTGCAGTTGGAAACGATGGGCATTCCAATAAATACAGAATTATTGTCGTATATGCTGCTTAACAGCTTACCACCGAGCTTCAATTTGCTAAAATGCTCGATGGAGTCACGAGATACAGTGCCGAGTCCTGAAATAATTCGACAGAAAGTTCTGGAAGAATTTGACTCGAGAAAACAACAGCGAAGCGATGAAGCAGCGGAAGCGAAGGAAAATAAAAATTTCCGATATAAGTGCTTTAGGTGTCATGGTATCGGTCACAAGGCTGCTGAGTGTCCTGAAAAAGGTTCTCAAGACAATTCGAGACGTGAATCGTCATCAAAAGCCGAGGTGATTGAAACAGCGTTTCAAAGTGTATCGCCAGAAGAGTTGCTAGGTGCAAAAGACAGTGCTGGTGTAAGACGCTGGTGTTTGGATAGTGGCTGTACATCACATATGTGTAACGACGAAAACATCCTTAGAGAACATACAAGTTCGAGAAAGGAGAAGTTGTTGTTAGCCAGCGATATTCAAATTGACATTGATGCACGGGGAACCGTTAATGTTGTGACAACGCATGGTAAACAAAAAGAATCCGTGAAACTCAATGATGTGTTGCTAGTAAAAGAATTACGCACGAATCTACTGTCAGTGGCGAAAATCACAGACCATGGACACACTGTACTATTCGATAAAGATAGAGCAACAGTGCGCGGAAAAGACGGAAAGTCAAAGCTTGTCGCTAAGAGCGAAGGCAATCTCTATTATTTCTGTGAGAAACAAGAGCAAGTGAACCTTGTGAATAATAGCGCTGTAAGTGTAGATGTGTGGCATCGAAGACTTGGCCATTTGAATGTGCGGGATGTTCTTAAGCTATCGAAGAGAGGACTAGCTACGGGAATACACATTGAGAGTGAGAGACTCTCACAGCCGTGTGACGTCTGTATGCGCGGGAAATTGACAGCGTTACCGTTTCCGAAGAGATCCCAGAGAAGTTCAGATGTGTTGAATATAGTGCACTCTGATCTGTGGGGACCTGCAAGGACCGAGTCATTTAAGCGCTCGAAATACTTTGTCACATTTATTGATGATCATAGTCGATGGTGTGAGGTCGTGTTCCTGAGAAATAAAAGTGATGTGTTTCAAGCATTCAAAGAATACAAAGCGCGAGTAGAAAATCAGACTGGCAAACGAATAAAATGTCTGATGTCGGACAATGGACGAGAGTATCGTAGTCGCGAGTTCGATGAATTTCTGAAAGAAAGCGGCATCTCTAGACGGTTGACAGTGGCTCACACACCGCAACAAAACGGTGTTGCTGAGCGTATGAACCGAACTCTCGTGGAAATGGAAAGGTGTTTACTTCTGCAAACAGGATTGAGAAATGCCTTCTGGGCTGAAGCGCTTACCGCGTCGAACTATTTGCGAAACAGGTGTCCGACAGCGAGTTTGGGAGGTCATACTCCGTATGAGTATTGGTACAAACACATACCGGACCTGAGCAATCTCAGAGCGTACGGAGCAAAGGCGTACGTGCTGCAGAAGGAGCCTGGTAGGGGTAAATTTGAACCCAAGGCGAAAGAAGGCGTCCTGGTGGGATACTCTGAGGAATCAAAAGGGTATCGAGTGTACGTTCCTGAAGACAAGAAAGTTGTGATAACCAGGGACGTAAGATTCGTCGAAGAAGGGGTGACGGAAAAGTTGGCTGACAGAGGTGTCAACGAGTCAACCAAGAGGTCCGACGAAGACAAAGAAGAGAGCAGAGTTGAGATAGAAATAAAATCCAACGAAGACAGTGAGGTACCTGCAGCGCCGAAGATTGTCATAGACTCACCAACGAGGTCATCGGTGACGTCAACTGCTATGCGAGGACCGGGCAGACCAAGATTAATGCGCTTAGGCGGTAGAGGAAGACCGAGAAAAGTATATCAAACGAGATCGGTTTTAACGGAATCAAGAGCGCGAGACGAAGAGCCTGATGATGAAGTTAACGAAGATGAGTCCGGAGATGAAGTGGTCACAGATGCTGCAGACGATGATATTCAAGTGATAGAGATGGCAAACCAAGTCGATCTGTCATTAAAAAGTGCGACGAGTAGCCACGAGTCTCAAGAGTGGTTAGAGGCCATCGCCGAAGAAATAAAAGCGCTGATCAAGCACGATACATGGACATTGGTGAAGCGACCCAAGGACAGGAAGGTCATTACATGTAAAATTGTTCTACGGAATAAAATGAAGCCAGATGGGAGCTTAGAGCGCAGAAAAGCAAGAGTTGTAGCACGTGGATTCACTCAGCGTGAAGGAATTGACTTTGCTGAAACGTTCGCGCCTGTAGCTCGCTTAGACTCAGTAAGATTACTGATGGCTTTGGCAGCAAGAGAAAATCTTCAAGTCTTCCAACTAGACGTGGTTGCTGCGTACCTGAACGGGGAGCTGGATGAAGAGATATTTATGGAGACACCAGAG
Organism: Machimus atricapillus; assembly: GCA_933228815.1. Classification (NCBI taxonomy): domain Eukaryota; kingdom Metazoa; phylum Arthropoda; class Insecta; order Diptera; family Asilidae; genus Machimus; species Machimus atricapillus. The sequence goes on along the minus strand of OW121786.1, from coordinate 16,497,496 downwards.
TACATCGAGGAGGCACTAAGTCATATAGTGCGAAAAGATGGTAAAAGTGAAGTCGGTGTCAAAGCTCGTAAAATGATTTCTGAATTACGAGAAGGTAAAAACGTGTGTCGGTTGAACAAAGCGCTGTATGGCTTACGTCAAGCTGGTCGCCAGTGGAATAAAAGGCTGGACAAAGTGATCAGAAATTTAAATTTAAAATCAACGGCGAGCGAATCATGTCTGTATTATAACACGAATGGAGGAGAGCGCACCTTTGTAGTTGTGTATGTTGATGACATTTTGTACGCATCAAACAGCGAAGAAAGATTGCAAGAGATTCGAGCGGGACTGAGCAAAGTGTTCGATATAAAAGATTTGGGTCTTGCAAGTTGTTGTCTCGGCATTGAAATCAAACAGGAGGCAGGTGAAATTAAACTATGTCAAGCGGGATATGTGAGAGATCTGTTGAAAAAGTTTGGCATGGATGAATCGAATCCCGTGAATACACCGAGCGAGCCGCGAGAAAATCTGCCAATAGGAGTACCGCAAAAGAATGAGAACCAAAAGCAAATACCATATAGACAGCTAATTGGTTCGTTGATGTACTTGGCCGTCGCTACGAGACCAGACATCGCATTTAGTGTAAATAGATTAGCGCAATTCAATATAAAGTATGGTGAAGAACATTGGGCAGCAGCAAAACGTGTGTTGCGATATCTTAAGGGTACACACAATCAAGCGCTTGTGTACAAAAGAAACAAATTTGGAATAACTGGTTACTCAGACGCGGATCATGCAGCAGATATAAGAGACAGAATATCGTATACGGGATATTTGTTTGTATTGAGTGGTGCAGCAATTACTTGGCGGTCATGTAAACAGAAAACTGTCGCGATTTCGACAACAGAAGCCGAGTACGTAGCGCTGTCAGAGGCATCTCGAGAAGCGATATATTTAAGAAACCTAATGCTTGACATGAAAATGCCAGAGTTGTCGTGTGTAACGATTGGAACTGATAATCGTGGGGCTAAAGCAATAGCTGAAAACGCGGTGTATCATTCAAGGACGAAACACATTGCAACGAGGTATCATTTTGTTCGTCAAGCACTTCGAGAGAAGAAACTCAAGTTGGTACACACACCGACGGAAGAAATGCCGGCTGACATGCTGACGAAACCGTTGCCGGGGCCAGCGCATTTCAAACACATGATTAGTATGGGAATGAACGTTTATTGAGAATATATGAACGTCGAATTTGAAGAAGGCGTGTTAGATATAGTCAAATTCTACTTGTTGTTACATATAGTCCAATTCTACTTGTCCTTGATTTTGTGTATGAATCTTTTAGAGTCAAGTAGTCTTTTGGTTTTATAAAAAGCAAAGCAACCGGCATTGCAACTTTTGTTTTTAGATTTTTCCTGATTTCAAATAGAGCGGTTGCGATTCTACAAAATAAAAGATATTATTAATACATAATCTGCTACCAGTTTTTATTAACGGATCTTAACATTTACAGGCGAAAATTTTTCGAATCGGGTTCATATGGATGCTGGCCCTAGTGTTTGCCACGTTCCCAGTAGTTCAAGCAACCCTAACAATTGAAGAAGTACACTCGGAACTCGGATTCGTCGAAATAAAAATGGACGAAGTGGAGATAGTAGACAGGTTCGATATAGTCCTACATATAATCCATCCAAACGAAATTTTAAACATCCTAATCGACTTGAGACATAACATTCAAATCCTAAATATTACTAATAAAGATATATTATTAGAACAAATCAACTCCATTAGAGCTAAAACACTAACACTGTTACCCAACAGAAATAGAAGAGGCTTAATAAATCTTGTAGGAAAAGGACTGAAATGGCTTTTCGGTACACTTGACGAAGACGACAAACAAGAAATCGAGTCACATTTAAAAGTAACTGACGAAAACAGTCATAGAGCAATAGAAACTATTAATCAGCAAATAAAAATTAACGAAAATTTTAATAACTCATTCGCATTAATAAAAGATATTATAGAAGCAGACAGAAATAAAATTGTTTCAAAGCTAAATCGTATTGAAAACCTTGAAAAAGAAATAATAGACCAAGAAGTTTTCCTCGAGCAACAGTTAAGAATAAACGCATTAAAAGTTCAAGTAGAACAAATACAAGATAACATAATTTCAAGTAGAGTTGGAATAGTCCATCCTAACATATTAAGCGACCAAGAAATTCAAGAATACCGAATCGACATGCAAAAATTAAGTAACATTAAAACCGGAATAGCAAAATACAAAGATAACGCGATTGTGTTCGCCATAAAAATTCCAATAAAATCTTTAAAAACAAATAAGAAATTAATAGTTCCTATTGCTAACTCAGACAGCAAACAAATCGATGAAGAATTTGAATATACAGTTAACATTAAAAATAAAACTTTTGTATTTGAATCTGGCAAAAGCCTACAAGAACTTAAATTAAGCAGACACTGTGTTATAAAGAAAAAATGTAAACTAATTAATAGCGCTGAACAAGAAATTATAGAAATAGAGAATGACTTTGTAATCTTAAACAATGTAAAAAACAAATCATTTAAAAGTTCATGTGACGAAAGAAAACTTGTATTAACCGGAAACTTTATCATTAACTTTGTCAACTGTTCAGTTAAAATAGATAATAAGAGCTTCAGTAATAAAATATCAACATTTACGGAAAGATTTGCTATACCAAATATAGAAAATATTACATTACATGATGAAACTCTAAAATTTGAAAAAATTGTTTTGCATCATGAGAATAATCTCAGAGAAATAGAAGAGCTACACTTTCATAAAATAGTTAACTACAGTTTAGGTACAGGGAGCATTATTTTAATAATTATAACAATATTCATTGTATTCTATAAACAGAGTAAAGTTAAAGTCAAGATGATTCAGGAGAATCATCACTTAAAGGGGAGAGGAGTTACGTTACCAGAAGTTGGGTTAGATGAACCCATTCCTCAAAGTCTGGAAACAATAATCCAGAAATATGCTAACAATTCTCTCACATAAAATTTCAACGTTTTGCAATTGTAACCCTCAAACTCATCAAATTTATTTTATTAACTCATCAAGTTTATTTTATTAAATTTTGCAAAGAAAACATTTTTCTTGTGCTGACCGGTCTCAGGTTCTGTGGAAACGCAGCAAACATCACGTTGCCACAAAACGTGAAACCAAGATGCAATGTCAGCCCTATTTTCTGGTAACGCAACTCAACTCTCGACCCCGAATTAGCAGTCTTGATCTGGATGTTATAGAGAGCTCATCTTCAGTGCTATTAAAAAAAAAGTTTGTCAGTGCTATCCATCAGTGTTATTTTAAAATCTAACCGTATTGTAAAATCTAACAGTGTTATCGTAAAAACAAAAGAATTTTTAATAAAGACTTTTAAAAGAAAAATAAGTGATTTCAGTTTTAAAAGAATACCCAAAAAGAAAAAGAATAATAACAATAACTTAACTCGCGCGATTCCAGTCTAAAAGAACTAAAAGAAGTTTTAATAAATGGATGGCCTAACAATAAATCCCAAATTGCTGAAAATATTAAAATTTATTATAAATTTAGAAATGAATTATTCTTGGAAGACGGCTTAATCTTCCTCAATGAAAGAATTATTGTACCTGAAACTCTCAGAAAAAATGTTCTTCGCTTGCTACATCAACCACATCTTGGAGTAGAAAAAACTAAAGCTAGAGCTAGAACTTTAGTGTACTGGCCTAACATGAATGAAGATATTGAGAACCTCATAATCAAATGTGAAACTTGCCAAAAATTCCGCAATTCAAACATAAAAGAACCAATTTCTTATACAACTCCACATTTTCCGTTTCAAAAAATTGGCATAGCCATATTTTATTTTAATAATAAAGATTACTTAGCAGTTTCTGATTACTATTCACGCTATATCGATATTTTATTATTGAAAAATAAAACAGCAAATGAAATAATAAAAGGTTTAAAAGATATTTTCGCGAATCACGGAATACCAAATGAAATAGTATCAGACAATGTACCATTCAACTCGTTCAGTTTTAAAAATTTTTGTGATACCCATGACATTAAATTAACAACAACAAGTCTATTGTATTCTCAAGGTAATGGATTCGCAGAAAAATCTGTTAATATATGTAAAAATTTATTGAAAAAGTCCAAAGAGAGTAATACTGAGCTCTGGTTGGCTCTTCTTGAGTATATAAACACACCATTAAAAGAAATAAATGCATCTCCTGTAGAACTACTGATGAGTCGAAAAACAAGAACACTAATACCTGCAAGAACAGAATTGTTCTCGCCCAATATTGTACCCAAAATACATAAAAACGTTGAATTGAGAAATTTGAAAAGAAAACATTACTATGATAGAAACGCGAGGGCAACCCAAACTTTTTCTAAGGGTGATGAAATTTGGTACCAGGAAGGGAAGCAATGGATAAAAGCACAAATAATTGATTTGGCCGGTAGTCCTCGATCATATTGGATTAAATTATTAAATGGCCAGGTATTACGAAGAAATACAAAATTCTTAAGAAAACGCTTGGAATAAACATGTTCACTTTCCTATAATTTAAATATTTATATATATATATATAGTAAAAATAATAAATAAATAAATAAAAAATAAACATGTTTTAGACTCCAAGTATCCAAAACAAACAATTGAAATACGTCGTTGTAAGATCAAACATTGTAATATTTGAATTCTAATCCAAAATAGATAAGTAATAATTTTATTGTAAAATAGAAGATTGTAATATTTGAATTCTAATCCAAAATAGATAAGTAATAATTTTGTTGTAAAATAGAAGACTGTAATATTTGAATTCTAACCCAAAACAGATAATTTAGTTATTTCATTGTAAAATCAAACATTGTAATCTTTGAGCACATAGTTAAGTCATATAAACTAAACACTAAAAAGGGGGAGCTGTAATATATATATGTAGTACTGCAAATGCTCTTGAGCTAGTACTACTTCGAATGTTCTAGAATCGAGAGGACACGAATCAGGCAGTTGACTGTGAGACGCCTAACTGATCAAATAAACAGCTTGCCTCCGAATCAGAGTTTTAATAGAAGACCTAAGTAACACAGTTTCTTGGTGGATACCGGCTCGGATCGTTCTATTTTTCCGCGTCGCTTACTTCGGGAACAGCGGAAGAAGACCAATTACGACCTTTCTGCAGCAAACAAAAGCATCATTTCTACATACGGTATGTACCCCATTAACATTGATCTAGGCCTAAGAAGAGATTTTTGTTGGCGTTTTATTGTGGCCGACATTGCGGAACCGATCCTCGGAGCAGATTTTCTCGGGCACTATCATCTGATACCCGACATTAAACATTGCAAACTAATAGATGGCATCACACGCTTGTCAGTTTCTGGTTCTCCTACAAATTCTGCCCAGACAAGTGTCAGAACCGTAACTGGATCACCTGGCTTTCATGATTTACTGGCAAATTTTCCGGACCTCGTTCGCCCAGCGGGCGTTCCCCGGGAGGTTCGTCATGGGACGGAGCATCATATTCGCACTACTCCAGGCCCGCCTGTGTCGTGCAGAGCACGTCGTTTGGCTAATTACCTGCGTGCTGCAAAGGCCGAATTCGAGCTAATGGTGCGCGAGGGTACAGCGCGACGATCGGACAGCCCATGGTCTTCTCCACTGCATATGGTGGCTAAAAAAGGAAAAGCCTGGCGCCCCTGTGGAGATTACCGAGCCCTAAATACGCGTACCATACCTGACAGATATCCGGTTCGACATATTTTAGATCTTTCGCATGCTTTGCATGATTGTTCCTTCTTTAATACGATAGACTGCGCAAAGGCTTTCACGCAAATACCACTGGCTCGGGAGGACATTCCAAAAATTGATAATCAAACGAGCTCCTGTGAAGTTCGATTAAAATTATACGGAGTCTCGTTCTCACGATTACCTGTAGTACCGATTCCTGAGGTAAATGTCGCCACAACTTTCAGAGAGCAGAAAAGCAAGCCAATGCACCCCCTCTGTACTAGCTGCTTCTTCATAACGTTTTTTGTGTTAGATGAAGCCACACGTCGAGATTTTAGTATTACAAAAATAAGTGTTTTTCATCGCGTTTTTTCACGTTTTCTCAACCAAAATGGGAGGAAAACGTAAAAGGGAGCACGACGAAGCGTCGGAGCTCGAGTATTTGAAGAAAAAAGAGAAAAAGATCCTGGAAAAGATCGCCAAGCTTGGCGGCAAACATGGCGGACGCCAAAGACTCGAACAAAATAAAAGTCGTCGTAGACGTACACGCACCGGACGACCCAGAAAATATAGGTAGGTCTCCTCGTTTTTCACCAAACCACCAAACCACCAAACCAGTGCATCATCTCAACTCCGAATTGATGAATAGATGGCTCCACTGGAAGAAAAACGGCCTCAAGAATGAGGAGCGAGATAAGGTGCTTAAAGAATATCCACTCAAAGGAAAACAGTCCTGAGGAGGAGGCACCTGTTCTTAATCTCGAGATAAAAAATATTTTAACAGTAAGTTTTGTTTATCTGATATTCTTGGTTACGTTCGGACCTAATATATCAAAATGAAAATATTTATTTTTATTTGGTTGTTCCTAGGCCACAGCCAAAGCGAGAGACGGCCATTTTGTAAAAAATCAAGAAAGTCTGGGTGCAGCACTGATAGCAATTGGTCGGACACTTACAACCGTGCTTGAGAAACCAGAGGAAGTCAACAGGGATGAAGTTGTGAAACAACTTGGTGATGCAGGAAAGTTGCGAAGCGACCTCCATTGTCAACTGTCAACGGCGAGAAGATCTTTTCTCATTCCGGTGGTTGATGCAAGCTACAAAACTGTCTTGGAAGAGTCGAAAGTCGACACACACCTATTTGGGGAGAAACTTGCAACTAAAATGAAAGAGGCAAAGGTGTTAAAGAAAACAGGAGAAGAATTGTCATCGAAGAAAACGGGGAAAATTCAAAAGGAGAAAAGTCAGCCGTCAAACAAGAGAGGCCTGTCAGGGAATTTCCAGGGCCATCCTCAACAGGCCAACAAGTCCGGTGGACCACCAAAGCCATTCAAGTTCAAAAATTATTCGGACAACAAGGGCTACCAATACAAAGGACAAAACCGGTTCCAGAAAGGGAGCTGGAAGAACAACAAACCGAGAAACTAGAGGCAGGTCGTCTTAGATATTTTATTGATGCGTGGAAAAATATAACAAAAGACACTTTCGTGTTAAATTGTATTTTAGGTTATAAAATACAATTTTTCACAAAACCAATTTTGACTGATAAACCGACTGCACCTATTCTGAATAAAGATTATAATATACACGAAGTCGATGTTGCCATACAAAAACTTTTATTATTATTATTATTATTATTATTATTATTATTATTTCATCTTATTTTCTTGTTAAAAAATCAGATGGCTCGTTTAGATTCGTGCTAAATCTGAAAAAACTGAATCAGTTCATTCATACAGAGCACTTTAAGCTCGAGGACGGGCGAACGGTAGTGAATTTGTTATCGCAAGGTGATTTTTTAGCGACAATTGATTTGGAAAGTGCCTATTTTCTAGTCCCTATTCATGAAGAAAGTCGTAAATATCTACGTTTTATTTTCAAAGGGCCAATTCTTCAGTTTGTATGTCTCCCATTCGGGTTAAATGTTGCTCCTTATGTTTTTACAAAGATTCTAAAGCCAGTCATGAGTTCTCTTCGTAAACAAGGTTTCCGTTCTGTCATATATCTTGATGATATTTTGTGCCTAGGTAATTCAAAAGTAAATTGCACAGAGAATATCAATGCAACAGTAAAACTATTAATGTCTTTGGGGTTCTTACTTCAAAAAAGAAAATGTGATTTAGTGCCAAGTCAAACTAAAGAATTTTTAGGACTAATTTACGATTCAAACAAAATGATTATAACTTTACCGGAAAACAAGAAAGAAAAAGTTTTGAAGATGATTTCGTTATTTCAACAACTAAATAAATGTAAGATTAGAAGTTTCGCTAGTTTTGTAGGACTTATTGAGTCGTGTTGTCGGGCTGCTCAATACGGCCGACTTTATACCAAGAATTTTGAACGAGCAAAATACCTGGCACTAAAAGCGAGTAACAATAATTACGAATCGGAAATGACCCTATCAGCTGACCTCCAAACGGATTTCGTTTGGTGGGCTGATAACATTCCAAACATCTTCAAACCTGTAGAGCTCGACTCATTTGATCACGTGTTGTTCACAGATTCCTCCCTATCTGGGTGGGGAGCTTTCTGTGAAGGTGAACGTACAATATCCAGAGCTGAATAAAATTGCCAGAGAAATATGGCAGTTTTGTGAATTAAAGAATATTTGGCTGTTTGCGTCTTATATTAAGTCGAAGCTGATCGCGAATCTAGAATTAAAAATATCGATACGGAGTGGGAGCTGGCTGATTACGCCTTTCGAAAGGTGACTACAACTCTAGGGACCCCGGTAATTGATTTATTCGCCTCACGAATAAACAAAAAATGTGAACGGTATTTTGCCTGGAAAAATGACCCAGAGGCGGTTGCAATTGACGCATTTACTTGTAGTTGGAGAAACCTGGGCTTATTTTGGGCTTTTCCACCTTTCGCTCTGATTGCAAACCTTCTTCGCAAAGTCATCGCGGACGAAGCTACGGGAATGATAGCCCCAAATTGGCCTAATCAGCCCTGGTTTCCGATGCTTAAATCATTATTAATATCGGAAAAAATAATTCTTGAACCATCGCCTAATTTACTCCTATCTCCCTGCAGGTCTATACGTCATCATCTGGCGGGAAGTCTATCGCTGATTGCAGGACTTATATCAGGTGAACTTAAATTTTAATACGTGTAGCTAACAGTGGCTAGCACATTAGTCCTTCGAGGACGGATATAGACGGTGCGGTTTGAAAAATTGTGAAATCGGAACGGAAGAATTCTAAGGGAGAAAACATTGGCCAGTTCAGAAGCAAAAGGAAAAAACAGAGCTGGAAAAACGAAAAATAAAAGTTCATCATATAGAGTCATCTTCGGACAATTTGGACACAAAATTTTCCAGTTTAACGAAGCTGTTACGGGTGACTGCATACATATTCCGCTTCACAAATAATTGCAGAAAATCCAAAGTTGATAGGGCTAGTGGTTATTTAAAGGCAGTAGAAATAAAACAAGCCCTCAATCCATGGTTAAAAATAACTCAAAAGTCACATTTCAAAGACGAGATCCGGGCCTTGGAAGTTGGAAGGGATGTCCATGGGGGAAGCAAACTGCTAAAATTAAATCCATTTATCGGTCCTGATGGATTATTACGATCTGGTGGAAGAATTCGTCATTCGGACTTGCCGTACAATGAAAGATATCCGGCGATCCTACCAGATAAATGCAATTTGACCCCACTTATCATACGAAAGATACATCAGGATACCCTACATGGCTGATGTCAATTAATGATGAATGTCATAGCGAAAAATTATTGGATATCGAACGCAAGAAATGCGATCCGTTCAATGGTCCAACATTGTATTCCATGCTGGCGACAAAGGGCTCAAACAAGAACACAGTTGATGGCGGATCTTCCAAGGCCAAGGGTGCGGATCGATCGACCATTCGCACATACCGGAGTGGATTATTGTGGACCTGTGGAACTTAAAATGCATAAGGGCAGAAAAGCAAACAAATACAAGGTCTACATAGCGCTATTCGTGTGCATGACTACTAAAGCAATACATTTGGAGCTGGTGACGGACCTGACAGCGGACGGTTTCCTTGCAGCCTTTCGCAGATTTGTCTCAAGGCGCGGAGCATGCACGGCACTTTATTGTGATTGCGGAACAAATTTCATCGGAGCAAACCGAATGTTGTCAGGCCAATATAAACAACTTGCTCACCAAATAAATTCTGAAATTGCAGAAATCATAAAAGGGCAAGGAACGGAATTTCATTTTAATCCGCCGTCGTCGCCTCACTTTGGAAGATTGTGGGAGGCTGAAGTGCGATCTACAAAACATCACCTGAAAAGAATTTTAGGCGTTACCGTCCTCACTTATGAGGAATTCACAACTATTTTTACCCACGACGGAACGGAGAAGGTATATTAGGCGAGCGGGAGGTTGCCCAAAAAGTAGGGTTGACCGACCACGGTGAGCTAAGTGGCTAAACTAAATGATTTTTTACGTATTTTTGGTCGCTGAATCCGAATATGAAATTTATTTTGCTCTAAAATAACAGCGTCATGGAGAAAAACGCACTTTTCATGAAAATCGCGAAATAATTATTATTCAGTTTTTCTGTGTTCAACTCGATGTAACTTTTACTGTATTTGCTCTTTTCCAATGAAATTTTTGCGTATTCTCGAAATGGTTTGAAAGAAAACAAGAGATCAAACGTGCAAAAAAATTAATTAGAACCGGAGATATGAATTTTTAAACATTACAAGTACGAAGTTGCGAATGATTGACTTCAAATTGAAATGTTGAGCGACGAAGTTTTGAAATTCTAATTTTAAACTATACAGAACTAAAATATAAGGTACAAAGAAGTTTTTGGCAAAGTTTGAGTATAAAATATCAACTAGGGAAAGAATGGCAAGAGTTTTAAAATTGAAGTACCGAGCTGCTTTTTTTGACTTGTTTATTGCGTAGCTTGTCAATGCATGCTTTTGTAGCAGAATTTTGTTCATTATTAGTGATCAACTGTGTTGCACGCAGCATCAAGTAGGTTTATCGTTATTAATTCGTTTTATTCGTCAGTAAAAAAATAACATGAATAACAATAATAAAAAACGGAAGAAGGAAAACGTTGAATTATCCTCGTCAAAAAAAGTACATGCGGTAAATGATTCGTTTGATTGGGAAAAATTATGTTTTTTCTGTGAAGAGGGTGAAGACAAAAAGAACAATAAAAAATTAATTTTAGTTTCCGGAAAAAATTGTGTACGAGTTCAAGAAACAATAAAAGATCACGCTGCGCTTAAAAATGATAGCAATATATTTAGTTACTTTACTTTCCACAAATGGAAATTTATTCGAAAAAAAGCTCGGTATCATTTGAACTGTTATCAGATATTATGTACTTCGTGTGGAAGCAAACTGAAAATATAACTGGAACAATTTCATCTCATATACCGAGCAAAATTAATTACCAAACAATAGTGGACAAAATCATAGGTAAATATGAAGATGATTTGAATTCTGGAGAAGTAATTATGTTTCCTGAAATGGGAAATATTTTCAAAAAGGAAATAGTTCTTTTAAAATGTAATCAACCTGAGGATGTCAGTATGCACATAAAATCGTCGTTCATCAAATTAAAATTTATGGAATCGAAGAAGATAAAATTACGTTTTTATTCTTATAATGGTAAACCCGATTTAGTAAGTTCTGCAGCTATTCCGATCTCGTTTATATTGCATAAGCTAATCAAAGTAAAACAAGAATTTGAAGAACATAAGTGTCAAGGCAGTGAAGTCAAATCTGAAAACATTATTCATAAATCTGCTGGAATAATAAGAGAAGCTATTGAATCTATTCCACGTTCGGTTGAATATCCTTTGCCAACAGAAGTAACGATAAAGTATTCAAAAAATTTTGTTCCCGAAATATTACAAAAATGTATTTACTGGCTGATCGATCTTAATTTTAATTATAAATACCTTCGCGTGCGACGAGCCACACCGCCAACCGACGTGGCGGCTGCTACGCCGCGCTCGCGGCGAGCGCGAGCTCGGTACTTCAATTTTAAAACTCTTGCCATTTTTTCCCTAGTTGATATTTTATACTCAAACTTTGCCAACAACTTCTTTGTACCTTATATTTTAGTTCTGTATAGTTTAAAATTAGAATTTCAAAACTTCGTCGCTCAACATTTCAATTTGAAGTCAATCATTCGCAACTTCGTACTTGTAATGTTTAAAAATTCATATCTCCGGTTCTAATTAATTCTTTTGCACGTTTGATCTCTTGTTTTCTTTCAAACCATTTCGAGAATACGCTGTAAAAATTTCATTGGAAAAGAGCAAATACAGTAAAAGTTACATCGAGTTGAACACAGAAAAACTGAATAATAATTAATTCGCGATTTTCATGAAAAGTGCGTTTTTCTCCATTACGCTGTTATTTTAGAGCAAAATAAATTTCATATTCGGATTCAGCGACCAAATACGTAAAAAATCATTTAGTTTAGCCACTTAGCTCACCGTGGTCGGTAGGTCCCCTTTCAAGCCACTTTTCGGCAACCTCCCGCTCGCCTATATGCGCTTAGGGTGAGAGGTTGTTTGTGTGTTCAAACGAATGTTACCATTTTTCTCCAAAACGGTTTGACCGATTTAGATGGGGTTTTTTGTAAAAAGTTTGTGATTCATCGACAATTGTTATTAGATAGGTGTGACGGTGTTAACTTGCTGCAAAATTCAAGATGGCGGACTGTCAAATTTTAAAGTTTATGCGATTTGCACCAAACTTGGTATTTGGGGGCTTTCGGGGTCGCTGATTTCAATTCAACTGTCAAAATTTACGAATTCAAGATGGCGGACTGTCAAATTTTAAAGTTTATGCGATTTGCACCAAATTTGGTATTTGGGTGTTTTCGGGGTCACCAATTTCAGATCAGCTATCAGAATTTACGAATTCAAGATGGCGGACCGTCAAATTTCAAAGATTATGCGATTTGGACCAAATTTGATATTTGGGGGTTTTTGGGGTCGCCGATCTCAAATCAACTGTGAACATTTATGAATTCAAGATGGCGGATTCTCAAATTTTAAAGTTTATAGGATTTGCACTAAATTTGGTATTTGGGTGTTTTCGGGGTCACCGATTTCAAATCAGCTGTCAGACTTTACGAATTCAAGATGGCGGACTGTCAAATTTTAAAGTTTATGCGATTTTCGGCGATTGCTCTTAGGTAGGTGTTAACCCACCAGGGGCGCTACGAAAACTGCGAAAACGAATGTTGCCAAGTATCTTAAAAACGGTTTGACCGATTTAGATACGGTTTCCTGTAAAGGGTTTGTGAATCATCGCCGATTGTTATTAGGTAGCTGTTAACCCGCCAGGGGCGCTGCGAAAACGAATGTTTCCAAGTATCTCCAAAACGGTTTGACCGATTTAGATACGGTTTTTTTAAAGGGTTTGTGATTCATCGGCCACATTAGATATAAAAATAATATTTTGTAAGAAATCTCTAAAAAGTTTCAAATAAAAAACAAAATTAAAAATTTTGAAAAAACCCACGACGGATGTAAACGTTGTATTAGAAAAAGGATTAAATAAAATGTTAAAACCCCCCGACTAAAAGGAGGTAAGTATCCAAAGAAAATTCGTCGGGGGATACCATTCCCTGGCCTGAAATGAACTAATATATTGCATGTAGTCTTTAATTGATATTCTCCTATTCTTAATTCAGGGCAGGGAATGGCATCCCCCGACGAATTTTCTTTGGATACTTACCTCCTTTTAGTCGGGGGGTTTTAACATTTTATTTAATCCTTTTTCTAATACAACGTTTACATCCGTCGTGGGTTTTTTCAAAATTTTTAATTTTGTTTTTTATTTGAAACTTTTTAACACAAATCGAAGGATGTTTGAATTCTCGACCATTGAGTGAGATATCAAGTGACCCGAACGATATGAATCCCTTAACCCCCGGACATTTTTTGATTGGAGAAGCCATATTGACGCCCCCTGAATCTTCACTCTTGGAGTTAAATATAAACAGATTGGATCGATGGCAATACTTACAGAGACTATATCAAGATTTTTGGAAACGCTGGAATTCTGAATATTTAAGCAGGCTACAACTAAGACCAAAATTGTTCCGTCAAACGTCGCGGGACCCTACCCCCTACCTTGGCATGTGTGCCCGCCCGAGACGTGGCAACGTCGCGCGCGCGCTATATCGAGATGGCCGAGCCGAGTCTCGGTGATGGCGCGCGCCTCTAACCCGAGCCGAGTCTCGAAGATGGCGCGAGCCTCTAACCCGAGCCGAGTCTCGAAGGAGAAGAGGGAGCCGAACGTGTGGAGTCGGCGAAAACGGTTTTTCTCGGTCATTCGTCGGAGTGTGCTCGTCCCGAACAGACGTGTTTCGCAATCATTTCTCTCGTGGTAGCTTTCACCGCCAGTTCCACATTGACAATCTGTTTGTACAGCGGCGCAACGTATAGCACTCGTATTATCGAACGCGTGTTCGCGAATTGTTTTTTGACCGCCGAGTGCGTGAATTTAAGTAGGGTTTCGTGCTTCCCCGGGGGGTCGTATATCTCGCCGTGTGCGATCGCCGTCGTGCGGCCGAGTCCGCCATTTTGGGACGTCCGCGAATTCGTGCTTGGTCGTCGCCGAGCGACACGTGAACGTATATCTCGCCGTGTGCGATCGCCGTCGTGCGGCCGAGTCCGCCATTTTGGGGACGTCCGAGAATTCGTGCTTGGTCGTCGCCGAGCGACACGTGAAGCGGCTACACGTCGTTCCTGGCACCGCTGCAGAGGTGTCCAGGCTGGCTTCCTCCAAGGGCACCGAGTGCGGAGGAAGAGATCTGTATTCGTACACACACACACACACACACACACAAACCCATTCACAATCCCTCCCTCTTCTCTCGTCACTTGTTTTCTTTCCGAGGGTTTTTGAAGTGAAAACTTCTTTAGCGGCGTTGAGCACTTTTTTTGGGATGGGTAAAAAATGTAAATTTCGCGTGAGGTCACGTGACCCTGATCGAAAAACCGTAAGACGGACAGGGCGCTTGCGCGAGTGTGCGTGTGTGTTTGTACACAGCCTGCTACGCGCAGCTACGGATGATGACTGCTGACGGCTCGACTGTCTGTAGAATTGTAAAATTTGTGTACATATTTAAAATATGGAAATTGAACAAAGTGCATCTATGAAAAGTGACGAAGAAATAGTGAAAGAAAATGAGTGAGTACTTTATAAAAATATACATATGTATCTACACATTATAGATGTAATATTTGTAATATGTTTATACTTTATAGCATTAACCTCAAAAGAAAAAGAAATCGGGAATATCAAAAGGCATGGCGTCAGCGTAAAAAAGATTTGAAGAAAAAAGATTCGAAGGAAGAAAAAGAAGAAAAAAGAAAAAGACATCGTGAGAATCAAAGGGCATATTATCAACGTACAAAAGGTTTGAAGGAAAATGACAAAAATGTAGAAGAATTGTCCCAAAAGAAATTGGATGATTTGCAAATGTAATTTAATTTCATATTTTAAATATTGTAATATATATATGATTCATATTTTTATTATTTTATTTTATGATTTCTTTGTTTTTTTCGCAGAAAAAGAAAGAAATTGGACAGTAATGAAGACCAAGAGAATGTTGTGCAATGCAGGGCTTCTCAAAATTTAGAAAATGTACAGCTCGAACAAAATCAATTCCTCACCCAACAACTTCGTATATATGAAGAGAGTCACGAATGCATAACCCCCAAAGTCATTCTACACAGAAACACAGATATTCCAGGTGATGGTAATTGTCTATTCCATTCACTCATACGTGTTCTGCAACTTCAAATTTTGACTTGTGTCACACACACAAGCAGCGACAAGCGGTTCGCGCCGCACGAACGAGAAGAGAAAGATCAGTCGTCAGTAGGTCGCCGTATGGTTAGCATCGATAAGTAGAGAAACGTAAATTGTACGCTGAAATTAATAAAGTTTGTTCTTCCTCGCTGACATTAATAAAGTTGATTTTCCTTGCGGTCGAGTTTTCCTGCTACCCTTTCCATTCCTGACAGTTCAGAAGTGGGATAATTCGGCTCGTGGTGTTAGGAAAAGCGCGAAAAACTTTTTCAAGAAAGGTCACCGGAATTGCGGAGCGAATTCATAGTGAGTAATTTTCGGAAACTGCAGTGATTAATCGTGTCGGGTATATACAAATCGCAAATATACCGGGGAGAAAAAAAAAGAGAAAAAACGCGATATCGGGAAAAGAACAAACAAGAAAACAATTGTGCCGATAACGGAATTTTCGGGTGAATTCTGGGAACAGCGTGCCTACACACACGTATATCTATCGATCGGCAGTGAACGTGTTGGTTAAAATGGAAAATTTCGGGAAACAGAAAGTGGCGAAATTGAGAGAGCTGTGTAGCGGGGTCGGACTATCCACGGCGGGAAGGAGAAAAGACTTAGTGAATAGACTGGAGAAGCATTATCGTACTCAGAGTGCGGTGGGCAGAAACAGTGATTGTTCGAGTGTTGGTGACATTAACGAAGCGTCGTTCGCGAATACAAGCGACGTAGCGAGAGTGACATTCACCGGGGTGGTGGGCACGACGTCATCGAATACCAGTGCACACACACGGCGGGTTCCTCTCCAAGGCGAATTAGCGCCCAATGTATCGACACTCTACACAGGCGAGACACAAAGTGCACAACAACCGCCAACGATGAGTGGGAATAGCATGCCCGCGGCTCAGGGTCAGGTAAATGATTTGCAGGCTTTTTCCAGTGTCAGACAAAATTTCCTGCCGGGACAGGTTCGGACTATTGCGCCGCCATATACAACGCAGGCGTGTGTGTCTGCACCGTGCCACTGGGTGCCGAACGCGACTACTGGAGTGCCGGTAAATGCGGGGAATAACGTAATCTTTTCCGCGTATGCGGCTCCGTTTACTCCTTCGATACCAACGACGGCTGTACATGACCAGAGTACATATCCGGTATCCCCTCGAATTTTGGGGCAGCCCGCCGGTGCACCGGGAGATCTTCCGTGGACTCCTACACAATTTCTTCAAAATAATACTAACGCAAATTGTTATAACAATGTACGCGACATAATGTCGGTTTTGCCTGAATTCCACCCATGTGAAGATGAATCGCTCACGTCGGAGCGATTTATTGAACGAATTGCACAATTAAAAACCGCTTATGGGTGGGACGACCGTACCGTATTGTTTGCTATCCAGGCGAAGTTGAGAGGCCCTGCGAAACTTTGGATGGAGAATAGTGACATCTTTACATCCTGGGACTATTTCGTACAAAGGTTCCTATTAGATTTTCCCGTTTCAAATAATCTGGCGGATGTACATCTGCAAATGATCGAAACTCGACGAAAGCAAAACGAGGGCTTGGACGACTTTTATTATAAAATGCTGGCGATGGGTCGAAGGGGGAAGTTACAGGAAACGGTTATCGTGAAATACATTTTGCACGGTATAAGCGATCACGAATTTGTCAATGCGATGGCAATAACTAATTTCTCAACGTGTAACGAACTTTTAGGCGCCATTAAAAATTTTATGAATTTTCGTGCCCGTAAACCGACCGTGGGAACAAGTTCTCGCGGAGTACAATTTACTAAGAAATCTCCGGTAGCAGACGATCCACCATCAACGATTAGGAATGGGAATAAAAAAATTCCCACGTGTTACAATTGTTCAAACGCGGGTCATATCTCAATTCATTGTCCTCTTCCACAAAAACGAGAACGTTGTACAGCCTGCATGAAGGTGGGACATAGTGCCGACCGCTGTCCTGCGAGACAAGGCAAACCAGCTGATAATAAAATCTGCGCGATTGGGGGAATCCCTGGGATTCCTAACGAAATTTTAAAAACCATCAAAGTTAGGGGAAAGCAGATTAAGGCTTTCGTCGATGTTGGTAGCGGTAGAACTCTGGTACAAAAGCGGGTTGCAGAACAGTTGGGTAAAACACAACAATGTGTAACACAATTAAACGGATTTGCGGGAGGAACTTATTTCTGCAAGGGAAAAATCGAAACCGAATTCGTAGTAGACGACTGTATTTGTCCAGTTACCGTGTTGGTCGTTGACGATCATCTTTTGAAATATCCAATTCTTTTGGGCAGAGATGTGCTTTGTCGTGATCAGCAAAGACTAGTGGTGCAGGGGGACGATTGTTGGCTGGAAAAGGAAAATAAAATCCGTATTGAAAGCGAGCTGGAAAAGGAGGACTACGAGAAACTAGAGGCCCTACTTAAGCGTTACAAGGGATGCTTCTCGACGAATATAGCAACTTTGGGAAAATGTAATACTACCAAAATGGAGATTAAAGTAAGCACCAACGAATTAATTCAAATGAAGCCGTACAAAACTGCGTTCGCCAAACGACCGATTATCGACAGCATAGTCTCGGATATGCTACAAAATCAAATTATACGCCCATCCGAATCAGCTTATGCTTCTCCGATTGTTCTCATCGATAAGAAAAATGGAGAGCATCGATTGTGCGTTGATTACCGACGTTTAAATAAAATTACCATAAAACAACCATACCCAATGCCAAATTTGGAGGAACAGTTTGCAAAACTTTCGGGAAATAAATTTTTCACTACTCTTGATTTGCGAATGGGGTATCATCAGATAGAACTTGAAGAATCGGCGAAGCAATACACAGCATTTGTAACTCATTGCGGACATTATGAATATAATAGGATGCCATTTGGGCTGGTTAACGCCCCAAGCGTTTTCCAGAACGTTATGAACGGTCTCGCGAGAAAGCTGCCGCCCGGCGAAGTTATTACATACCTGGACGATATAGTTATACCAAGTCGGGACATCGAGACAGGATTGCAACGGTTGGAAGGCTTCTTAAATATTTTGATCGAAAGCGGATTGACGCTGCGGCCGGAAAAGTGTAAATTTCTGGCGAAGGAGATCTCTTACTTGGGTCATCGAGTTAGCGGAGAGGGTATCCAACCCGGAAATGAGAAACTGTTGGCGGTGCGGAATTTCAAGGTTCCTACGAGTGTGACGGAGGTGCGTCGGTTTCTTGGATTAACGGGATTCTTCAGGAAATTCGTGGAAAATTATTCCATCATTTCCAGGCCTTTGACTGGTCTACTGAAGAAAACAGAGGCGGACAACTTTTGTTGGAATTCGTCGCAACAGAGGGCTTATGAAATGCTTATACAAAAACTTATTAATCATCCTGTATTAGAGATCTACAATGTGAATGCGATGCATGAGGTGCATACGGACGCAAGTAGCCTGGGACTGGCTGGGGTGCTTCTGCAGTCTGTGGAGGGGAAGGTATGGAAACCGGTGAGTTATTACAGTCGCCATTGCACCGACGCTGAACAAAGGTTCCATAGCTTCGAATTGGAAGTGCTCGCGGTGGTGGAAACATTGGCCCGGTTCCGAGTCTATGTATTGGGTAAACGCATCAGAGTTGTGACCGACTGTAGCTCGATTACCACCCTTAAGGATAAGACCGAAATTATACCTAGAGTCGCCCGGTGGTGGTATCGATTGATGGAATATGACATCGAGTTTGTTCACCGCCCCGGAAGTAAATTGGCTCACGTGGACGCTTTGAGTCGGGCACCGGTTGAGCCTGCGAGGGAGGCTGAAGGAGTTGAAGCGGTGTTGCAGGTACTTCCTGTTAGCGATGACTGGCTATTTACGATGCAACTGCAGGACGAACAGCTGAGACGAATAATAGAAATACTAAACAACGAACGTAAGGATGAACAGGAGACCCAAATTCGACGAGACTATGTACTAGTGAACTATAGATTGTACCGCTGGGAAGACAATGAAACGAAATTCGTCGTTCCTCAAGGCGTGCGATGGCGGATTACTCAATATTGCCATGATCAGCATGGGCATTTTGGGATCGAGAAGACTGTGGATCGAATAAAGCAACATTATTGGTTCCCTAAGATGAGGAAATACGTGAAACAGTACCTGGATTCCTGTGTGGGGTGCTGCTACAATAAAGTGAAGCCCGGAAAATCGGAAGGTCAGCTGCATTTCGCCGAGTTAGAGCCGGTACCATTCCAACAGCTCCACATCGATCATCTTGGACCTTTCATACGAAGCAAGAAAGGAAATTCGTTTATCGTCACTATATCAGACGCCTATAGTAAGTATCTAATTGTCAAAGCTGTCCGCAACACCAAGACTATGCCAGTGGTGAACATATTAAATGAATTAACCAGCTATTTTGGCTTACCAAAGACCATTACCACCGATCGCGGAACGTCTTTTACCGCCCGTGTTTTCGAGAAATACTGCGACAACAATGAAATTCGACATATCAAAACCGCTGTCCGAACGCCAAGGGCAAATGGGCAAGCGGAAAGGGTTAATCAGTCAATCCTTTCTTATCTACGCACTAGCCCGGATAATCAGCGTGAGTGGGACGAACATTTACGTAATCTCCAGTGGACCATCAACAGCCAAAAGAACGCAACCACCGGCTACAGTCCGAACGAACTAGTTTTTGACTTTACGCTTAGAGACCTGGTACAGAACAATTTCATCGTCGCATTAGAAGGCAGCACCTGTTGTGATGAGGTGGACCTGGTGGGAATTCAAACCAAACGAGCCGTCGCTTTGGATAATATCGTCAGGGAAAGGCAACGTTGGAAGGAACGTTTTGATGCCAAACATGCCACTCCTCGGAGTTATTTGGAAAGGGATCTGGTCTTAATTGAAAATGAACCATCGGCCACCGGTGAAAGTCGCAAGTTAGAGCCGAGGTTTAGGGGACCATAAGTGGTCGAACGAGTGCTGGGACACGACCGATATTTAATCGGTGATCTACCGGGGCTCCCCATTACGAGTCGTAAAGCGTCATTTGTGTATAATTCCGCTAAGATGAAACCATGGTGCTATGTATCTCCGGAACTGGATGTCCCGGATTCAGAGGGGCTGGACGAGGATGAGGACGAGGACGTCTCCAGCGACAGGATTGGCCGAGCTGTCACACACACAAGCAGCGACAAGCGGTTCGCGCCGCACGAACGAGAAGAGAAAGATCAGTCGTCAGTAGGTCGCCGTATGGTTAGCATCGATAAGTAGAGAAACGTAAATTGTACGCTGAAATTAATAAAGTTTGTTCTTCCTCGCTGACATTAATAAAGTTGATTTTCCTTGCGGTCGAGTTTTCCTGCTACCCTTTCCATTCCTGACACTTGTGATTTGAGAAGACAGTTACGTGATTCACCTTATTTAAACTCCTGCCACAATCCACAGGAAGCATATAACATACTCTCAAGTAACAATGAATATGGAGATTTGGATTGTTTATACTTGTTTGCAAAAATTTACAATCAAAATGTTTGTGTGCATTACCACTATTTCAACGTAATTTCAAAAAATGAAGACACTCGCTTCTGTCATTTTAAAGCAAATAATACACATAATTGGATTCATCTTGATCTTCGTGAGTTGCACTTTACGCCTTACTTCTCTGATGATGAAAAGAAAAAAGAAGATGAAAGAAAACAAAAGCAGAAAAAGAAAGAATATTCTAAGCGCCATCGAGATAAAAAAAGAACATCAAATTTACAAACAGGCCCGTCCGCCAGAGATGTGTTAGATGTACAACCAGTAGTAGTATATGTTGACTGGAGACCAAAAGTCGGCTAGGTGGGATAGTGACAGGAGATAGGTTGACTGGAAGGTTGGGTACGGTATGGACTCTGTGTTTGAAATGGGTTAAGGTGTGACAAGGAGGGTCTGGTCTCCTTCATGTGGAATTTGCGTTGAGGCGGCCTGGAAAGTTGCAGGTTTTTTTCTAGCTGGAAGGTGGTTGTGGAGGGTTTGCGGTGTGCAGAGGGCAGAGGTACTTGCGGCGGTGTTCGCAAGATGATCGTGTGTGATCAGAACCTGTTTGGAAGAGGAGAAAAAAGCAGAGAACCGAGAAGAACTTGCAGAGCACGTGGTGCGGTGCGCCCGCCCGGGCAACGGGGGTCTTATGTCACTTTGCTTGTGAGATGGCAATGCGAAGTCCGCGGTGGTCACTTTGCATGCAATCAAAACACTATTCAGGAAAAAGAATAAATGGATCAACGGAGCAGAAGCCGGGAAAAAGAATAAATCGATCAACGGAGCATAGAACTTACGTGGAACGGTGTGCCACAAGGTAAAGGGGTCGTTGTGTCGTGTGGCAGATACGTACTTGACATGCATATGGTGGGCGCAATTATTCTTTTCTGCTAAAAAACAACCCCAAAAAAGCACTAAGAAGATTAAAAAGTAAAAGTTGACTTAGTAAAATGAGATGGGGAGGTAAATATTGAGTAAAACAGAATTGTGAAAATTGTAAACATCTTTTTATTTTTAAATTAAATCTTTCACATTAAATTTTGTGTCTGTGCAGTGGGCTCAGGAATTTTTTATTCTGTTTTGGTTATAAAATTTAATTTAAGAAACCCACCCTTGGCATCATCCTTCCCATTAAAAACAAGAAAATGATTTGGTGTGTTATTCAAATCCTCAACCTGACGTTGCGACTTAATTTTGTCCGAGAAGCGAAGGGAATAGAAACGGGTTAAATGAATAAAAAGCTAATTCGGTTGAGACAAAATATTTTTATTGCAGGTCAAATCGTTCAGCAGAGATGGTTTGTCTGTGTGACGGGTGTAGAATGGGGTTCAAAACTGTACTAAATACATTGAGAAATACGTGTCTTAAATCTGTATCGGTCCACCGCATCAATTTCCTAAGATCCTTTCCGGGCTTCTCTGTAGGCATAACTCCAGACATGTAGATATTTAATTTCTGGGAATTTTTGAAAACTCACTTGCTTTTTCATTTCCGTGTAAACTGTTCGTAAAAATAATATATTTCACAGCATAGGCCAAAGAAAATGAACGATGCTCCAAGAACTTTGAAAGTGTTTAGGACATAGTTCGTGTATTTTGATGGTGTACATCGATTGTTGTATGGTCCACATACATCCTTACCATTTGCATAGATGCAGTTAGGTGAACGTTGAAGATGTTCTGCCTCAACATCGTCAGGTGTGTTGAAGGCGCTCATTTCCACACAGCAAAAGTAACATTTTACTACATCTTTTAAGTTGGTGTAAAAGAATCCGCTCCTTGCTAACTTGTATGATTTTCTATCGTCCAAAGTTAAATTCTTAAATGTTTTTAGTCGGTCAGATTCACGCTTTAAGATCAGCATTGTGACTGCAATAAAAACAGCTTACAAAACATCTTTTATATTAATCCATGTGTTGTGCTTTTGTGGAAAACCAAGCCATTTAACATAAACTTTATCCCTTCGTCGTTTTAAAACTTTTTCTACAAGGTAAACGTCGGGATATCTGACGGGGGTTAGTTCAAGTTGGTAAAAAGCACCTTGTATTATATCTCCTTGATAGTCTTCAAGAATGTAAGTTACCGGATATGTGTTTTTTACCTCCTTTATTTTGAAAATTTCAGTGGACCAGTTTGGGGTGTAGCCTTTTTCAAAAACATGTTTATATCTACTTATACGTACAAAGTCTCCTACTTTGTACTTTGGTTTTGATTTTGATTTTGGTTTTTTATACACAGTTAGCAATAAAAGAGCCTCATTAGCGGGGTCTACGTCTATAGGTCTCATCTTAATAGTTCGATGTTTTGTTCTATTATATTTGTCTGTTAACTTGTCCAGCATACTCAGCCAATGATAATTACCATTCATACTAAATTCTTTCCACATAATATTTTTTAACGTTCTAATAAATCTTTCTACAATTGACGCCTTTAATGAACTATAAGTTGAGTAATGATTGACATCATATTTTTCCATCAAGCGTTTAAACGACTTGTTGTAGAATTCTTTCCCATCATCTGTTTGCAAGTTTCTTGGAATACGACCCCGATTGAAAATTAGTTGCATTGCTTTAGTGACTTCTATCCCGCTTTTGTCTTTAATTGGTAAAGCCCATGCATATTTAGAAAATGTATCAATGACAGTTAGCAAAAAACGAAAGCTTTGATTTTCGTTCGCATATGAACTCATATCAACTAAGTCTGCCTGCCACAGGTCATCTTTACCTTTAATCGTTACACGACGACGCTTAAAGTTTTTGCGGGCAGGTCTATGTAGTTCGTTAATAATCTGTCTTCTGCTCATTTCTTGAAAGAGTATATAAGTGCTTTTTGCAAGATGTGGCGTTTATATACTAAAACCTTGTTGTCAAGAGTTTTTGTTTTGCAGCAAAAATGATCGCATTCAAACACCCATTTACAATGATTGTGGCAGGCCCTTCTGGATGCGGAAAGACTACGTTTATTAAAAATCTTATGAATGACACCTCGTTAATACAGCCGGAAATTACTAGGATTATATGGTGTAATGCGGAACGTGAAGCTCTGCCAGTAGATATTGCGCGCACAAACATAGAATATATAGACAGTGTCCCCGACGAGTTTATAAATTACACAAATGAACCCACGCTAATTGTTATAGATGATATGATGTTAAATGCTTTCAGTAAGCAAGTCTGTGAGCTTTTTACTAAAGGGTCACATCATCGTAATTTTTCAGTGATTCTTGTAACGCAAAACGTATTCCATCAGGGAAAGTTCTGCAGAGATATATCGCTAAACTGCAAGTACCTTGTCGTTTTTGAAAACCCCCGAGATAAAAGTCAATTCGTGCATTTAGCGAGACAAATTTATCCGGAAGATAGTTTAGAGCTTCTAAAAATATATAAAGAGACCACTCAGGAGCCTTACGGGTGCTTACTGATAGATCTTACTCAGGAGATTAACGACACGTTAAGATTCCGAACGGATATATTTAACAAAGATTTCGCAACTTGTTTTTGTCCACATAGTTCTCTGAATAGTAAAAATGGTGTCAAAAGTGAAACGATTAAAGGACAACAAGCATATGCTCTATGTGTTTCAAAAATCTAAATCAAACTTGAGAAATGCCATCATTAAAAATGCAGATCCCGAGGTTATAAAAACACTTTGTGAAATCACACTTAACACGCTAAAAGGAAATCATATGCCTCATGGCAAAATATATAATTCGCTGTGCAAGTATAAAAAGGATATGCGAAAATTAGTTGACGCAAAAGGATCTGTAGCAAGACAGCGTAAAATACTAGTACAACGCGGAGGATTTTTACCAGTTTTATTAGGAAGTGTACTATCGGGTGTAATAGGTTCGCTAATTGAAAAATATGCATAAAACTGATAACCTTAACAAAATGCTGCTTCTTTCACCGGAAGTTTATAATACTTTAAAGAATGAAATTGAGCAATCTGAAAATCTGTCATTATTTGATAAATCAATGGACAAGATATTAAAAAGTAAAAATCTGTCTGACAAAGAGAAATGGTGCAATTATAGGAATGAATTAATAAAGTTTTTTAATGTAAAACGTAAAAAGGCACAAGTTTTCGAAAAAAGGAAACCTAAGATTCCCATTCAACAAAATTTACCAGTTAAACATAAGAGTTTGAAAGATAGTTCTACTCAAACAAAAATTATTTTTAAAAAAGATGAATCAACACAAGCCTCGCCGATAAAGAAAAATATATTTGAAAAGGCACCTTTCGAGATAGAAGAATTTATTTTTGAGGAGCCGCGTGAAAAAACACCGCCAAGGAGGTCTTTATCAGATTTTATTTTTGAGGAACCGCGCGAAAAAACTCCGCCGAGGCGGTCTTTATCTCCAGCTACTAAACGACGTTTATCAGCTAGTGGGATAGCAAAAAGTCTTAAGCCACCGGCGAAAGTACCAAAAGTTCAAGATAAAAACTATAGAGTAATAACTAGTAGTGACGGTATAACACAGTATACTGTACCTACGGATATGAGTGTTGACGAAGTTGCTAGCTTTATAGAGGAGTTAGAACAAGACGCTCCCAAAGAGAAGGCCCCGACTAAACAGCCTATATTAAGGCCGTCACCACTAGATCCTGGCCAATACGAGCTTGCATTCCCAGCGAAAAAAGGACTGCGGCAAAGTGAACGCTTAAAAGGTAAAAAAGAGCGAAGTTCGAGTGTACCAGACGTAACTTGGGTTAGGTTTTAAAATATAAAAATGCCTGTAGATATAGTAAATAACGACTTTTACGTGTGTCTTTTAAGCAACAATTCTATGCAATTTTATCCTGAAAACACTCTGTCAGCTTTTACAAATGCACTTGCTAGCCCATGTAAGTTTTCTAATAGCTGGTGTGTCGGAGTAACTGAAATCTCATTACAAAATTATGACATAAATGAAGAGAAGAGGATGAAGCGCAATGTAGCTGATGCAATAAATGATAACAGCTTTAAAAGAGTGAGGCGCGAAACGCCTAATAACCAGTTAAAAGAAATAAGAGAGCAACAAAAAGCAGAATTGAAATCGCTGACAGTGAAAATAAATGACAATGTTAAACTTGAGTGGACAAAAGAAAGTCTTGAACAAGCCAGCTATAGAGCAGGGCAGGTAAATTTTTCAGCATTTCTATTAACATTTTACAATGCAGTCAGCCCTTCTTGGTATACTATGTTTTTGGACGACGTTAAAAAAGCAATGTGGGATCGGCTGGAAGCTGACTTTTTGGATAATGTAATACCTGAAATAAGCTACACACAAGAGCCGGAAGAGTTTATACTACACATTTATCAGGGGAAAAAAACTTCGGAAAATGTCGTCTTAAAGTATAAGGACTATGAGTCAGTTGAGGCATTTGTTGACGACTTTATTGGGCAGATTCCTAGAAAAAAAAGAAAGCATATTGTCATACAGAATGCAATCGATAATTACACACACCCTGCTCTTAGTATTAAAAGGGCCCAAGAAAAAGCAATAAAAGGTACCGCCAAAAAAGTACATCAAATGTTTGAACTACGGCTGGAAGACTTGGAAGTGACAATAAGGATAAAAAAACCATTACCGTCACACCTTAATGTTAAAGATCTTGTCACGCTTTTAATATCAAATGTGCATTTTGACGATCAGACAATTAGCGAACAAGAAGAGCAGAAAAAGATTATTCAGATTAAAGATACAATTTTTGGTATTCTAAATAGGTTGAAAAAAGATTCAATAACTGCAAAAGCACCTGATCAGCGACAAATTACGAAAGATAGTGATGTTTTGGATGTACCATACGAAAAGCAAAGTTGAGGAGAATACTTGACAACGCCAGTGCCTATTAATACAAATATAAACAATTTGTCGGATTTCTTTACGGATATATTTCTTCAGAAACCTGAAGAAAAGCGTAAACCTGATGCAATACTTTCGGAAATAAAAGAATCATTCAACACTGCTGGACTACGTCAAGAGCATATGACAATCATTGACAAAATTAATGGTCTGGAAAGTACAGTCAATGAATTAATACAAAGATTTCCCCGAGAATCTATGGAAATATCAAAAAGATGTCATGATAAAAACTTGATTTTCATTTACACCGATATTATTAAACCGAGAATTATTGGTGATAAATTAGCTCGATACTTACGAGTCATACCGACACAATTGTGCGAGGGTGTACTTAGATTTGAACATGTAGAATACTGTCCTATCGAGAAAACATTTATAGAAGGTATTTCTATAAAAATAACTGATAGCCAGGGTGAATTGATTAATTTTAAACCAAGTTATATCCCGACTTATGTGATGCTTCATTTTAAGACACAATAAACTATAAATATATGTGCACCCCCAGCCAGTTTTTCAATTTGATAGCACTTTGCCTGACTTTAGCTTACTTACCAGCAAGGAAGAGGTATTGGCAGTTTCTTCAGCGGGCTATTTCGTTATTTACAGCCATTAGTTGCTTCAGGAGCCAAAGTTATAAAACAGCAAGCATTGAAAACTGGAAAAACAATACTGCAAGAAATTGGTAGCAAGCCGGTTAAGGATTTTTTAAAAGACCAGGGTAAAGCAGCTGTACAAGACCTAGCGCAAAAAGGTATAAATAAACTCTTCGATAAAATGGGTGGCGCAGGTATAAATAATCGCGCAATTATTAAAAGAGCTAATCCATTTACGACGTTACGCTTAACCAAGTCTCCTATTAAACGAAAAAGACCTTTAAAACAAATAAAACGGATTACAAAGAAAACAGCAGGCAAGAAGAAAAAATCTATAAAAGGTAAACGCGGTTTTCGTAAACGAGCATTCGATATTTTTGATAAATAAACAAAATGTCTACGTATAGCGAATGCATGAAATCTGAGCTGGACCTTTTCTCTACACCAGTTATTCAAAGTAATATTTTAAAAACCGAAGAAGTAGCATACAAACCTATAGCCTCATTAGATAACTCATCAGTTTTGGAATTTGTCTCGCTGGGACATGGAGATACATATCGTGACTTGTCAAGTATATACCTACGTTTAAAAGTGCAACTGATTAAAATTAAGGATGGAAAAGAAGAACTTTATACCGGAAGAGATAGTAACGTAACTGCCGCAGATGGTTCCATAAAGACTGTGACTGATGATGGTCCTGGCGTTGTCAACAACGTACTTCACTCACTCTTTCGCCAGTGCACTATTTACCTAAATGGGAGACCGGTTGTTCAAACTGACAATAATTACAATTATAGGGCATATATTGAAAACTTGTTAAATTATGGTAAAGATGCGGCTTCGACACATTTAGAATCTGTTGGCTGGTATATCGATGAAAACAGTGTGGAAATTGTTCAAGATGGTGGCCAAAATACAGGTTACACGGTAAGAAAAAGACTTTTCGATAGGAGCAACGTTGTCGAGCTAATGGGAAAAATACATGCTGATATGTTTAACCAAGATAAATTATTAATGAACGGTGTAGATCTACGCATTGTGTTATCACTTGAAAAACCCGAATTTTACCTTTTGTCAAAAGATGATGGCAATTCTCCACGAATTAAGATTGTAGAGGCCACAATGTACATGAATCACGCATCTATTAACCCCAGCATCATGCTGGCTCATGAAACCGTTTTACAACGAACCAATGCTGTATACCCATACAAACGAGTCGAGGTTAAAACATATACTATACCTGCAAACACATTCACATTATCCTTAGATAATATTGTCATAGGACAGCTACCAAACTTGTTGGTGTTTGGTATGGTTGATAACGACGCATATACAGGAAACCAAACAAAAAATTCCTATAATTTTAAACATAATAACATCACAAGATTTAATTTATCAGTAAATGGTGTCCAGATACCGAATCAGCCTATAGAATTTGATTATTCAAAGGAGCAACCTATTAGTACAAGAGGATACATCTCCTTGTTCAAAGGAACTGGAATACATTATTTCGATAAAGGGCATCAAATTTCAAAAAAATTCTTTGACAACGGTTGTTTTCTTCTTGCTTTTGATTTAACTTCTGACCGTTCATATAATTCAACCTGTTGAGGATTGCGTTTTTATAATTGAATTGGAAAGCATCTTTAACATGTGGAACATGTGGAGCCATCGCATCACAATCATTTCCTTTTTCTTGGATTGCTCTCTCTCCATCATCATCATCTGAAGGGTTTGGACGTGCTGCTTCTTCTCTTTGCATCGCCGAGTATCATTTTTAATTTCTTTACTACAACTGAATTTTTTTCGATAGTGGATAATAGACAATAAATATTGAATTCAATTGCCGCCGATTTTTCATTTTTTATCCTTCAAAAGGTTATGGGCCCAGACACGTGTGCGACAGCAGTGAGCCTGGTTTGTTAAGTGCGCTTAATGGATGAGAAGAATAGTTCGGTGGAAGAAATTGACGCTGAAGATTCTGCAATTGAGGACCTAACATTATTGCATCAAACTGTGCAAGATATCAGTCAAGACTCCGTGATTCTTCAAGAAGTGCCAACTCAAGCAAGCCACAAAATGTCAGAATCAAGAGTCTATCAAATTCATCGCTTCAACGGGCAGAATTATCAGTTGTGGCGTCGACAAATGGAAATATACATGACGGAGAATAAACTTAAGCCTTATATTTTGGGTACAATTAAAAGGCCAGATTCGGCAGCTCAAGACTGGGATGACAAAGACGCTGAGGCTCAAGCCTTCATCATGAGAGGACTGGAATTAGAGCAACTAAAGTACCTGACGGACTGCACGTCTGCCGCGCAAATGTGGTCTAAATTGAAAAGCATTCATTCAGAAAAAAGTGAGCAATCTGTGCAAGTGTTGTTAGAGAGGTTTATTAATTGCAAAATAGATGATGATGAGAGCATGGCTGATTACGTGTCTAGAGTGACATTGCTAACACAAAGGTTAAAAGATATGGGTCTCGAGCAAAAAGAATCAATGATAATTGCAAAGATCCTGAGCAGTCTACCTTCCAGCTATGATCATGTGAGGACAGCATGGTACGCAGTGCCTCGAGCTGATCAAAACATTGAGCGACTGACAGACCATTTAGTCAACGAAGAATCGCTCATTAATCTGCGAAACAACAACGGGAACACCTCAGGGTCACATCGAGCAGCGTTTGCAGCTAGCAGTGACAGCAGTAAAGGGAAAGGTAACAATGGAACTATAAGTAAGAGTAACAAGAAGCGTGCAGGTAAATGTAATTATTGTCACAAGCCGGGGCATTGGGCCAGGGAATGTTTTCAACGTCGCAGAGAACAGAACAAGGGTGATCGACATAACCTGATGATTCAAAAGGAATCCACCAGAAGCCAAGGAGGTGTTCAAACGTCATCAGTTCGGGATAAATCGCATGTGTTCATCCTTCAATCAGCGACGTCTCAGGGCAAAATAAAAGACTTATGGTACGCAGATTCTGGTGCGACAGACCATATGTCTTTCCAGAGGGAGTGGTTTAAAAACTATGTTCCATTTATAGAAGGCATATGTGAAATACGAGTTGGTGATGGTCGTAAGTTAGCTGTCAAAGGAAAGGGTGACGTTGAAGTGCATGCAACGAATAAAGAAGGTTCTTATCCTGTTCACACTATCAAAGATGTTCTGTTTGTCCCAGATCTTGGTCGTAATTTCATATCTGTTTCTAGATCCACTGAGAAAGGTATGAAGGTTATTTTCGAAGAAGGTGCTCAGCGTGTTGTCTTCATGAAGGATGGAGTAGTTATTGTTGACGGAATCCGAGACAATTGGCTCTACAAGATGAATTTCGAACCGGTCAAGATATCAGAACTAAACGTCGCTTCATCAGGTGATCTAAAACTGTGGCATGAACGTCTGGGCCATGTGAATTTCAAGACGCTTCATGAGATGAGCAAAAAAGGAGTTGTTCATGATTTGAAAATTGATGATACATCGGAAGAAAGTCCAGTTTGTGAAGGATGTGTTTACGGCAAGCAACATAGACAGTCCTTTCCGAAGTCAGGAGCAAGGCGGGCTAGTGCAGCGGGTGAGACCTTTCATGTTGATTTGTGTGGCAAAATGAGCACATCTTCAATTGGAGGTGCAAATTATTTTATGCTTCTGAAAGATGATTTTTCCAGATATTGTTTCGTTTATTTTTTAAAGAACAAAAATGATGTGCTGGACAATCTTAAGAAATTCTACGCTGAAGTTGAAGCTGATGGTTTCAAAATTAAAAAACTACGATCTGATGGTGGTCTAGAATTTTGCAACAATTCTGTTAGGCAGTTCCTGTTGAATAAAGGGATCAAACATGAAGTCACAACCCCAAGAGCCCCTGAACAAAATGGTTTCATCGAGAGGCAGAACAGGACCATAGTCGAGAGTGCTAAAGCCATGCTACATGAGAGGCAATTACCACTGTATCTGTGGGCAGAAGCGACACACACAGCGGTTTACTTGAGGAATCGTACAGCGTCGGAGACAATTGGTGGTATCACTCCCCATGAAAAATGGTTTGGGACAAAACCTTCGGTAAGACACCTTAGAGTTTTTGGATGTGAAGTTTATGTCCACATTCCGAAAGAAGATCGCACTAAATGGGAAAAGAACTCGTTCAAATGTCTGATGGTTGGTTATAACAACGACAGTAAGGCGTACAGGATTTATGATCCAACAGGTAGAAGAGTTTTAATTCGAAGAGATGTTATATTCAATGAAACTCAACATAAGCTGCACGACATTGTTGAAACACAAACCAAAAATAAACTAGAGGATCACACACAGTATGAAGAAGAATCTAAGCAACAAGAAAAAGGGCAACAATCACCTAGGGATGAAATCAAAAAGGCCTACAAAAATCCAAGGTTGCCAACTCCTCGAAGTCCGTACAAGATGCGTAGCGGAACGAATTCGAAATCAAATGAAGACAGGTCTGAAGAATTCACAATGGCAGAGGTTTGCGTAGCTGAGATGGAGCCCGTAAGTCTTGAAGACGCTATGGAAGCTGAAGACTCTGAAAAATGGTTGACAGCAATAAATGAAGAAATCGATTCATTGGAGAGAAACAAAACCTGGGAACTGATTCCAAGAACTGAAGCTAAAAATGTTATTACCAATCGCTGGGTTTTTAAAAGGAAATATAAGGCTAATGGCGAGATTGATAGGTACAAGGCCAGACTAGTTGCAAGAGGCTGTTCACAAAAGTATGGCATTGACTATGGAGAGACATTTGCGCCAGTCGTGAGGTACGATTCCGTCAGAAGCTTGTTGGCAATTGCAGCAGCTCAAGATCTACAGATTTTTCAATTTGATGTTAAGACGGCATTTCTTCATGGTGATCTTGAGGAAAATATTTACATGGAGCAGCCTTACGGATTTGAAAATGGTGATCAGGTATGTCTGTTGAAAAAGAGCATATATGGTTTAAAACAGGCTTCGAGGCAATGGAACAAAAGGATTTGTAAGTTTTTATTCAATTATGGAATGATACAATCAACCGCTGATCCATGTGTATTTACATTTAAATCTAAAGAATCTTCAATTTATCTGGCTCTTTATGTAGATGATGGACTAATTTGTGGAAGTGATATAAACTATATCGAAGAATTGCTAAGAAATCTTCATGCAGAATTTGAAATCACTCACAGAGAAGCTGAGTTCTTTGTGGGAATGCAAATAATTAGGGATGAAGAAAGAAGACAACTCAAAATACATCAAAGCGTCTACACTATGAAGATCCTTGAACGATTCAATCATCTTGACTGCTCACCGGTTTCTATACCTGCAGAACCTGGAATGAAATTTACAAAAGCGGAAGAAGGCTCTAAGGATACAGGAGTTTTTCCTTATAGAGAAGCTATTGGATCACTTATGTACTTAATGGTATGTACTAGATCTGATATTGCTTTTATTGTTGGTGTTTTAAGTAGATATATGGAGAAACCGACGAATATACACTGGCAAGGCGTTAAAAGAGTATTAAAATTTTTAAAAGGGACAATAGATAGAGGAATTACGTTCAATCTAGGTTCTGCTTCTACCGAGTTAATCGCTTACTGTGATGCTGACTGGGCTGGTGACATCGACACAAGACGTAGTACGTCAGGATGGATTTTGCTTTTGAATGGAGGATCAATTTCCTGGAGTTCAAAGAAGCAAAGTGTGACTGCGACTTCAACTACTGAAGCAGAATTTTTGGCTTTGTGTGCAACAACGAAGACAGTGATACATCTTAGAAAGCTGATGTCAGATCTGGACTGCAAGCAAAACAAACCTACGTTGATTAGATGTGATAATCAAAGGGCAATCACATTAGTTAAAAACCCGGACTCATCGAAAAGAACAAAACATATCGACACTCAATATTTTTACACTTGTGATATGCAAAAAGAAGGGGAAATTGAAGTACAATACGTGCCGAGCCTTAATCAGTTAGCTGATCCATTGACTAAAGCGCTGCCTAGGGATAAATTCAAAAGTTTAATCGAACAGTATGGATTACAAGATGCCTAAAAAAAAATAAAAAAAAAAATAAAAACGAGAGGGAGTGTTGAGGATTGCGTTTTTATAATTGAATTGGAAAGCATCTTTAACATGTGGAACATGTGGAGCCATCGCATCACAATCATTTCCTTTTTCTTGGATTGCTCTCTCTCCATCATCATCATCTGAAGGGTTTGGACGTGCTGCTTCTTCTCTTTGCATCGCCGAGTATCATTTTTAATTTCTTTACTACAACTGAATTTTTTTCGATAGTGGATAATAGACAATAAATATTGAATTCAATTGCCGCCGATTTTTCATTTTTTATCCTTCAAAACAACCTGTGGGAATCTATTAAACCAAGGTACGGTTAGAATTGAAGGAAGATTTAAGGAGGCTCTGAAGACAACAGTAACCTGTGTCGTCTATGCCGAATATGACGGGAGTGTGGAAATCGACAAAGATAGGAACGTATACACCAGCTTCTAAAAAACTATATAAGATGATACATTTTAGAATTAATCACAGTGCATAGACAGTGAAGCCAGCTATCATGAGCTGCTTGATAAATGTCGAATACTTTTCTGGAGGTTGCTTGACCTTCTTGAAAAAGGTTTCTTTTGCGGGATTCACAGCACAAGGTAAATTATTTACAAAGGAGATTATCTTCAAATACCCCACATCAGCTCCAGGGTGTATTGACGAATCAAATAAATTTGGGAACATTGAACTTAAACGTTTAGATGAAGACCTAATAAAAACATTAGCAAGATTTACCACAATACTTGTTTGCGACGCGCCAACCAAGGAATTTATAAATAACTATGTCACATCCTATACCAACGTTATTGACGTAGGAACATCAGGCCCGCATTCTGAACAAGAATGAACACGATTGATCTTACAAAATCATTAGCAAATAACCCTACTACAAAAAAGTTTTTTAGAGGGGTATTTGCTTGTGACCGTCTGCCAAAAGAAATAAAAAAGCCTGCATGCGTCATAGCTAATACGGATCCTGCACAAAAGAGGGGGACCCACTGGGTTGCATTTTACATTCCAAAAAGAGGTCCTGCAGAATACTTTGACTCGTATGGTAAATTCCCTAGTAACAGGTTTTTTCGCGACTTCTTACATGCCAATTCAGATGTGTTTGTGAGTAATAAAAAACGATTACAAGGTGCACTTTCATCTGCCTGTGGGTACTATTGCTGTGTGTATTTGTATTTTCGATGTAAAGGAAAAAGTTTAAAACAGTTTCTAAAACAATTCTCCTTCAATTATTTTAGATTAAATGATAATAAAGTTGTAAATGTCTATCGCAAACTATACTTGAGAAAATATTCAAAATCTAGTAGGGGTAAATATAACCAGTTATGTACACCGGAAAATAAGGGTATAAATACGAGACAATGGTGATGTACACTTAATGTTCAAGTATAAGCCTCCGCTTTAAGATGGAACCTGCAGCTAAAGCTAAAAAGTCTAAACAGTTGAATGTAAAAAGAGTGTGTGCAGAAAAGTTTGAGGTGATGGACAAAAAACCCAAAAAGGAAAAACTTAGACCGAAACGAAAAAATACCAAAAAAGGA
Source organism: Machimus atricapillus (assembly GCA_933228815.1). Lineage (NCBI taxonomy): Eukaryota > Metazoa > Arthropoda > Insecta > Diptera > Asilidae > Machimus > Machimus atricapillus. The sequence goes on along the minus strand of OW121786.1, from coordinate 16,462,418 downwards.
CCAGAGGTCGTGGGCGAAAATCTTTTACTAAACTACACATATCATCTGGACCATTACCATCATCAGAAGGTTGTCCTCGGATTTGATCCGACCTCGTTTGAGGCAAAAATAGTCTTTCATCGTCACGGTTTTGCACCTGTGTCAACATTTTACTGTGGATGGCTGGAAGTTTACAAACATCTAACCAAACTAAGAGACGAGGTTACTCCAGGCATGTTCCCACCAAACCAAGAAGAGCTTCAGACGAAATACACAATCCCCGTCGGTACAGGAAACATTCAACTGACCCTTAATGAACTCTACAACTTGATTGATATGCAGGATTTCTTCAAGATTGTAATGTTCCACAATAACAATGCAGCCGAAAGTGTGAAGGAGTACTATAAGCTATATTGTAAGAAGTGTAAAAACCAAAATTTAATTTTGTTGTCACACGAAGACTTTTTTATACCGTCTAGAACCTCTTATGTTCACTTAAATTATTCTAGACTTTTCTTTGAAATACCCTTGTATTGCAGTACCAATATTCTTTTTGATGTAATAACCATATAATAAAATGCTTTTTAAATAAAAACACACCAAGTTGTTTGTCTTCATTCTATATTTTTATTAATCAACATATAGGTATATATTTATGCAGTTTTGCAAAGCACAACGGACAAAAGATACACTGTTGTGGATTTCACAATTAGATTGAAAATTAACAAGATCGCTTAATCTAGGTATTTGTAAAAGCTCTATTATGTTAGAAGTCGGGCAGTATTTCCTAATGAATGATGCCTTTATCTCACCTTTCACGTATATTGTTGCATTCTCAAATTTTGAAAAAACTTCAGCCAGATTGTTGTAGTTAATGGTCCCGCCACACCAATGTAGACCGTTAATATTTTCCACGTCATACTTGTTCTGTCTCCTTGCTTTTGATGACAGCTCCTGGTATGGGTAAGGCGGCATAAAATGGTAAACCTTCGGGCAGATGGTTCCAATAGTAAGAACTGCCAGTTCTTTAATAAAGTATTGACCATTGTTCCCGCACACAAACTGGATGTCCAAAATAAATTTATCCATATTATTGCTTGGAGCAAAAAATTCGGAATGAGCTAGAACCATACGTGTATGATTATATATGCTTTCTTTTTTCACTTCAGTAGATTACGAATTTCATCACTGCAGTCGCAGCCGGCACAGTCAATGTAGTCATGTTTATTAGAATTTACAAAATCTTCGAGATCTTTGTAAAATTGCATTTGATAACAGCCTATTGAAATTTCCTCAGGGAGAAAGTATCGTAAATCCCAGAGGTAACCATCTAAGTTGTTGCACAAGAGTAGGTCACAGAAAAGTTCCAGCTCAATTTTATCAGCCAAATATAAATCACGTATGATAAGTCCACGGCGAGAAATTCCCTCTACTTCTTTATGTAATTGTCTCCAATAATCATTTTCATTAAGCTTAGCTATAGCTACAATTTGAATTTCGTTGAGTTGTTGCACAATACACTCAATTGCGCTATGTAAGTCATAGGCCTTAGCTGAAATCTCGATTTCACACGTCCACATTATTTAAGTGTGGGTTTTTCGACACAACGCGGCTGGGTAAAATCTTGGATAGCTCCGCCGAAAACAAAGTGCTGGTTTTGGTGATAATTATTGCCTCCTTGATCGATATACAGTATATCTTTATCTCTACGTGTACCTAAAGTACAATCATTTTTAAACTATATAGTCTTATTTTAAAGTTATAAATTTTTACATTCTATTCATTGATACATTATTAATGTTTTTAAAATCTTAAATTTTTAAATACAAGTATAACAAATTTTAGTATAACTATCGGTACATTAACATTAAAATTAACATTGTCTAATGTCGTTGTCTTTTGAAGCCATAGGGGTAAGAAAAATAATCGTCTGTAACAACACGTTTATCAAATGTGAATGACAAATGTTTTTTCTCCTCTGAGGATACGACAACTCCTGGACGTTTTCGTTTAATTTTACGGCAGTTTTTGATGCAAACTGTTTCGTTTTCAGCATTACCCTTTACCATCATCTTTAAGCATTCAAAATTAATAATTTTCGAATTTTCAAAATTCATTGTCATGCCTTTGCATTTAGTAATATAATCATATTTTTCACCAATTTTAACTTTAAGACTATAAGTTTTAGGTCCAGTGCTTACAAATTCAGAAATAAATGCGCCACATCCTAAACTTTCCACTTCATCTGTTAATTCACCTAAGAAATCTGAATTTTGAAATAGAGGTGGATTATTTTTATTTTCTACAAATATTAAACTATCCGTATCACAATAGAGAATTGACTCTCCAACTCTTTCTAAAGCTTCATAGAGTTTTAGTCTGGCAAATGCTGTAGTGTAAGCCCCAACAGGTATGTTTACGTGCGGTAAGGTATTTAAATTTTCCTCTATATACTTCCAATTAATCCACATAGTATTTTCATTTATGGGGAATAAAGATAATATTTCTATCCCGGGTGATTCTATAAAATCACAAAAATCTTTCCAATTATTGACAACCTTTGTGTGTGTTCTATCTTCTCTTTGAGCAAATTTTCCCCAAAGCGAATTTAAACAAAGCTTTGCAAGATTCCGTTTACCTGAATTTTTCTTAATTTGATTTTTGTCTAAAGTAATATTTTCTTTTTTTTCATATAACTGTAAAAAATTTTCCTTTTCTTTATCACTTTTATAATTAGAACCCCAACCGCTAGCTTCTTGTTTTATTTTTAAAAAGGTATTTACATAGTCTGCGAATAAACCACCACTTTTTGCTTCAGGGTCATAAATTGTATAATCATATTTATGGACCTCAAATATTTTTAAAATTTTATAACCTTTCTTTACTGCTAAAGAAACTTCAGGTATTACCCAAGTACCTGTAATTTGTCGCTCAGTTTCATTATGGTTACAACCGAATACATTATTTGATTCAGCACATTTTCTACACAGCGAAAAATATAACTTTTTGTTACATTTAAATGGTAACACCGGCAAAAATAAACTAGTTGGCGGAAGAATCGAACACAGAATAAACCCATGCATCTCCAAAACCTCAGAAGTTGAAGGTATATTATTATTTCTAAAAATTGTCGGGTGACCTATCGGGTACGGTGAATATTTATTAACAAAAGGATATAAACTAGTAAAATCTAAATATCTAATAATGTGACCCTCATCAGTTTTGTGGTGTAATTTGAAAACCTCTGTCCTGCCACCAAATATGGCATGGCGAGGGTTAAGAGGTAAAACAACATCGGCCATATATTCGCTTAGTTCTTGATTAATAGAAGGATTTTCTTTCAAAAATTTTTTAAATTCGCATTCCCATACAAATTCTAAATTGTACCCATTGTTTTTTATTATTTCTATTCTTTTCATTGTACTTTCATATCTCTGTTTAAGTGTTTCTAGCAAATTATTTTTAACATTTAAGTGTTGAACTTTATAACACACCCTACAACCATGATAAAAACACCCAAAAAATTCATAAACCTTGTTTTTTTCCCGACTGAATCCATCTACTCGTAGTCCGCCTTTTTCCAATTTTATTTCCCCAACATTATTTGCACAAGCAATGTCATTATCCGCTTTCATTTTTAATTTTAACCATTTTAAAGAATTAAAGGAATAATTTTGTGATTTAAAATAGCCATTTTTTGGCGCTATAGCTAAAGTGTTGTTTTTAAGAAAATTTTTCCTAAAAACAAGCATACAGGCTGATGCTATAGTTAACGATTCTACAAAAGGATTTACATGAGTTACTTCAAGAAAATCACACATGAAGCGAATGCATCCAGCACGTAAAATATCTACATCGTTTATACAATATTTTAGTAGCTCTTTTTTATTATCGAAAACTTCTTCCGATTTAGTGCTGTACCACTTTGAAAACTCATTTCTCTCTCTTTCCCTCATTGTATCATAACCGTATAATTCTGGCGGCGGATATTTACCAACATAATTTATATTGTCTTTTGTATTAAAATAATGTGGATAGAACCCTTTCACATTTTCTGGGGTGTCAAACACGCTTGGGAATTTAGAAAGCGCAAATGGTAAATAGTTTAATGAATCAATAAAAGATAAATTTTCACAAGTTAGTTTCATTATTTTAGTCCCGTTCATTATTGGGTGTATGGTTAAGTTTCTTTCTAAAAGTTCAGAAATAAAAAAATGTCCATCATACCCTTGTAAATTATGTGCTATGCACACACACACACACATTAGATATATCGGGTCGGTGAATAAAACAATAATCTATAAATTCTTTTACAACATTCCCATTTTCTTTATACTCAAAAATGTGTTCCCTTACACCACAAGTCACACATGTGTTATGAATATCTAAGTCATTATAGCACGAAAAACACACCTGGTGAGCAACAATTAAATTAACAATATGAAGGTAAGTAGAGGTGTTGTTTTTGTACAATGTGTCTTGTGTAGTTTCACAATCAAAAAATATAAGAAGGAATTTTTGGCTTACTTTTCTTTTATATGGTTTGACAAAACACGTGTGTTCTTGCGGGACTACCGTATAGCAATTTTGGCAAAAATATTCATCACAAATGTGGTTCTTATTTTTTCTCCTATTAAAATCTAAAAATTTACCGCACATTTTACATATTTTAAGTGATTGGCAAATGTTCTCCCCATCAATCTTATTCAAAAGATGGTTATTAAAACAATTAATTCCTCTGAACGTGCGATTGCAGTCGGTACAGCCTTCAACTTTATCAACAAATATACATGGCGGAAAAGAAAGGCAATATGGACATTTAAGTTCACATTTGTGATATTTAGTATTTGAGACCTTGTCACAAAACTCGCAAAGGTAATTTTTATTAAAAAATCCCTTTAAAGATTTTATCACGTAAAAATGCTTGAGCATCTTTGAATAATAGATATGAAGTTTTTTCAATGGGTAATTTTCAAAAGGCATTTTAAACATTACTGAGTTAGGATCTTGAAGGTTATCGTAAACTATAATTTGATAATCTTTTAGCAACGATTGGAATTTATAAAGGTCTCTTAAAAGACACCCGTTACTCAGATCAACAACAACTTTTGCGTTTTTACACAGTTGTGTTGATAGCACATCTAGGCTTTTTAAAACCTTCCTTTTTTCAGTTCGACTTAATTTCTTTTCTATTAATTCAATAGCGTAGCAAATACTTCGTGGAAGACAGTACACATCATTAGCTTTACCCACATCTATAATACTACTTTTCTTTATTAAAACCTCATGCTCGCTTAATAGGTGAGTGTTTGGGAAATTAATGATATTTGCGTCTATTTGCAAAACCTCATCCGAGAGAAACACAAAGTTTGATTGACTTACGTTAGAAATTAAACCGAGAATATACTCTGGATTTAAATCACTGACCAATCGTAAACTTCCCCAGATTGGTTTCACTTTGGGTGAATTTGGTGGAAAGATAGAAAAACTTATTTTACTACCTTTTGCGGCATCGCAAATAAGATGTTTAATAACATCTTTGAAAGCACTCTCCAAAAACTCAAAAGGGCTTTGGTGGCTATCACCAAAATCTTTAAGCTGGATGGTCATTTTTACACCATCTAAATTAAACTTTTTAAAGTATGTCTTTTGTTTTGATATTAAATTTAATTTAGCACTGGACCCATAACCACATTGAGGTATACCCTCCACATTTTTACGTTCAGTCAGAGTTATTTTGTTATTTACGTTATTTGTTAAAGCTGTAGTAGAGGGCGCATCCAAATCGCCACAAGCTGTTTGTGATGCTGCATCACTTTCCCTACAACGATTTAAAAACTCTACCGAATCTTTTAGAACCCCTTCATGTAACGGTACACTATTCGTAATGGAAAAATTCACAATCAAATTTAATACATCATACTTTTCACGAACATTAAAGGGGGTCTGTCTCTTAGACAACTCCTCAATAATATTCTGTAAAGTTATTAGAAATAAAGTGACGTTTCTACTAGACGTTTCTACTAGAACACAAAATGCATAGAAAGTACTGCAAATGTAGCTGCAAGTAAAATATATTAGTAATTTATTTCACAGTAAGCATTAATCAAACGAAGGCTAGTTCATCACTACAAGGATCTAACCATGACACATCTTAGAGTTTTGCCTGAATTTGTATATAAATAACAGAGCCTTTTTAGCACAACCTACAGTGCGCAAAGTGATAGCTAACTTCTTCCATCCGATTTTTTCCAACTGAACGAAAATGGTAAGTTTAAAACAACTTAATATAATAAATAAAATTTTAAACTTTGAAATAAAAATGTATCTTTTTATTTAATCTACAGAGCACTTTAGAATTGTTAGCAAGTGTTGCGGAAGGTGATTATGGAAAGCTTCTGCGGATTGTCGATATGGAGATCGGCAAAGAATATGAGATTCGTCACTTCAAGACGGTCAAAACCAAATATGGGGTACGTCTCACGGTGCATTTTACCGATGGGGCGTATATATTCCTACCGCCACGCTTCTCGGACAAAATTAAGTCGCAACGTCAGGTTGAGGATTTGAATAACACACCAAATCATTTTCTTGTTTTTAATGGGAAGGATGATGCCAAGGGTGGGTTTCTTAAATTAAATTGTATAACCAAAACAGAATAAAAAATTCCTGAGCCCACTGCACAGACACAAAATTTAATGTGAAAGATTTAATTTAAAAATAAAAAGATGTTTACAATTTTCACAATTCTGTTTTACTCAATATTTACCTCCCCATCTCATTTTACTAAGTCAACTTTTACTTTTTAATCTTCTTAGTGCTTTTTTGGGTTGTTTTTTAGCAGAAAAGAATAATTGCGCCCACCATATGCATGTCAAGTACGTATCTGCCACACGACACAACGACCCCTTTACCTTGTGGCACACCGTTCCACGTAAGTTCTATGCTCCGTTGATCGATTTATTCTTTTTCCCGGCTTCTGCTCCGTTGATCCATTTATTCTTTTTCCTGAATAGTGTTTTGATTGCATGCAAAGTGACCACTGCGGACTTCGCATTGCCATCTCACAAGCAAAGTGACATAAGACCCCCGTTGCCCGGGCGGGCGCACCGCACCACGTGCTCTGCAAGTTCTTCTCGGTTCTCTGCTTTTTTCTCCTCTTCCAAACAGGTTCTGATCACACACGATCATCTTGCGAACACCGCCGCAAGTACCTCTGCCCTCTGCACACCGCAAACCCTCCACAACCACCTTCCAGCTAGAAAAAAACCTGCAACTTCCCAGGCCGCCTCAACCCAAATTCCACATGAAGGAGACCAGACCCTCCTTGTCACACCTTAACCCATTTCAAACACAGAGTCCATACCGTACCCAACCTTCCAGTCAACCTATCTCCTGTCACTATCCCACCTAGCCGACTTTTGGTCTCCAGTCAACATATACTACTACCAGTCATTCATACTTCACGAATTGGAAGCCCGTCCACCGGAGGTGTGCCATATGTTCCACCCGTTATCTGTAGTTCCCAAATTGCAGATTTATCGTTGAGAGATGTAGCTTCAAGTATATCAATACATTCTAACTACAATTCTATCGAAGATAGAGTGCGTCAAAGGCATTTTCCTTCTCAAGTTGTTGAATCATCTCCACCTAATATACATCTTCAAACATACTCTGCTTTTCAACAGAATTCTTCTGCTCATCGACAATTTGAAAAAGATTGTGTTGAAAATGAATTTGGTCATGCTTGTGACATTTGCGACAGACTGTGGTTTAGAAATGATTTGAAATATTTGCAGAATAACGATGCAACTCCAAACATTGAATTTATAAGAACATTGCTCTCAAACATTGCTATAATGAAAATAAAAATATGTTCGACTTGCTTTACAGCCATTCAAAAGCGACGTATCCCACCACTATCAGTTTACAATGGATTCAAATATCCACTACTTCCAGATTGTCTTAAAGACTTTCCTTTGGACTTGGTAACTGAAAGGCTTATATCGCCAAGGATTCCATTTATGCAAATTCGAAGGCTTCGGCATGTTCACGGTCAATATGGAATAAACGGGCAGGTGATAAATGTTCCAATCGAAGTAAATACAATGGTGCATCAGTTACCAAGACAAGTGGATGATGATCATGCCATAACAGTTCATATTAAAAGGAAAAAAATTCACAAATCTAGCTACGTGTATGGTATAGTGACGAAGAGAAAAATAAAAGTGTGGTTACGATATTTAAAGGATACTCCTCTTTACAAGTCCTACGGCGTTTCAGTTGACGATGGTTTTTTGAACGATAGAAGTTATGACGTTGAAGATGAAATCATCTTTGATGAAGATGGCGACAATGACATTTTAGAACAAATACCCATTGAGGAAAGTTTAATGGCACAGCAGCAAACATTGATGTGGAACGACGATATGTACTTGAGAATCGCTCCAGGCGAAGGTAGTTTTTTATTTTTATTTTCATGTTTCTTTAATTTATTGAACAAGAAGATACATAATATATATGATTTACTTTTGCTTTCATTTTTAGGTAATGCTCCAAAGAGTTTGCTATTTGATGAACATGCTGAAGAATTATCTTTTCCACAAATATATTTGGGGCAATTCAGAGAATTTAGGAATGCGGTCACACCCTTCATGATGGCTACAAGTGAACTTAGGAGATCTGATAGACGAGGAGTAACCCCTCAACACTTGTTGTACATGGCTATGAAAATAATGAGAGTTACAATTAAGGACTCTCTTAATATTGCATTCAAGCATGTCGGCCAAGGTATTGCAATAACTAAAGAGCAAATACAATCTGATGATTATATTCACGGCTGCATTGAAACTAATTTGGCATTCCTTCGTTCCATCCCGAATTCAGCATACTATTGGGCAGAAAGAAAAAGAGATCTTTTTTCTATGATTCGTCAATATGGTAAGCCAACTGTTTTCTTTACCATAAGTGCTAATGAAATTGGATGGCCTAAATTATTACAATTGTTGCATAATTTGAAAAATAATGCGGAAATATCGGTTGAAGAGGCTGCAGATTTGCATTTTATTAAGCAAAGCACCCTTATTAATGAAGATGCCGTGACATGCGCTATATACTTTAATAAGTTAGTCGGAATTCTTTTAAAAATATTGCAATCAAAAAAGCACAGTCCTTTCAAAAAATACAGGATTTTGCATTATTTTAAAAGAATTGAATTTCAACATAGAGGTAGTCCACATGCGCATATTTTAGCTTGGTTAGATAATGCCCCAGAAGACGCCCTTAACAGAGATTATAATAAAGCTATCGATCTTATCGATTTTCTGATATCAGTATCTGCTGCCGAGGCGTCTGGTGATATCCGATTACAAACTCATAAGCATACCTTTACTTGCTATAAAGGTATAGCATCGAGACGACAACAAAAATGTAGATTTGACGCTCCGTTTATGCCAGTTAAGAAAACCATGATTTTGACGCCTCTGCCAAATACAGAAAATGGTTTCCAACAGTACAAGGCTAAATATAATGCAATCCAAAAAAACTTGGAAAAATACGAATACATTGGTTTTCAATCGTTTTACGATGAAAATGATATTGCTTCAGATGACGAATATGTCAAAATTATTCGAGCAGGAATTAATAGACCACGAGTTTTCCAAAACGTGAACCATGTGAAAAATGGAATAATCCATTTAATCCATTCATATTCAACGTTGTCAGATCCAACACTGATTTCCAATTTATAACTGAAGAATATTCTTGTGCAGCTTACGTGGTCGAATATGTTAATAAAACTAACAGAGGTGTTAGCAATTTACAAAGACAAATAATTGAAATAATGAATGAACATCCTGAGTTTAATTTATTTGACATTACTAAAAATATTAGCATTAATCTTTTGAATCACACTGAGATGACGAGTCAAGAGGCTGCATGGTATTTATTGAGGGAGCCAATGTCAAAAAGTTCAACTGTTATTGTCTATATACCAACCATTTGGCCGGTCGAAAGGCATAGAATAAAGAAGACAATGAAAGAATTAAGTGAACTAGAAGATGATTCAACCGACGTATGGAAGGAAAATTGGTTCGACAAGTATGAGAAGAGACCTGAAGATTTAGCAGGTATTTCTCTTGCTCAGTTTGTTACTAAATATTATAAAAATAACAAGGGTGACTATGTACTCAGGGAAGAACCAAAAGTTATACGATATCGCAATTATGATGTGGGTACAGACTACAATGAGTATCGGAGAGAAATGGTTACTTTGCACCTTCCGTTCCGTCATGAAGAATCGGAAATTCTTGCAGAATCGCGATATCTTCAGTTATACGAAGAAAATGAGGCACTTATTCTAGATCGAAGAAAAGAGTTCGAATCAAATCTTGACATCGAAAAAACATTGGAAATCTGCAGGAAGTTATGTCGTGAATATGTTCCCGATGATGGAGAGGAGATAAACGACGTCGTTGGTAGAATTCCTAATGAAAACCCATTTGCCGAATTATATGACAATCCAAACGCAGATTTAAATGATGATTTACGGCTTGCGTTGTTTAATAAGCTTGGAGCAATTGCTAAAAAGAAAGAGAATATCTTACCTCATCCAGAATTTTATGGGCTTATGCGCAAAGCAAACGAGGAACAGCGAGAAATTTTGTTTCACACTATGCATCATTTAATATCAAACAACGAGCCAATGCAAAAACCATTGCTGATATATTTGACTGGGCCAGCTGGGAGTGGTAAAACGTTTGTAATAAAAGCACTCATGGAGATTTATAATAGATTTTCCGACACGGATGGAATTTTCAACGCATACATTGCTTGTGCTTCAACTGGAAAAGCTGCTTCAGCCATAGGTGGAACAACGGTGCATAATGCTTTAAGCATATCACTCTCAAGGCTATTGCCACTCAACATCGAAAAAGCTTATCAATACAGAGCGCTATTTGAGTTCGTTAAGGTTATTATCATTGACGAAGTAAGCATGGTTTCAGCAGAATTATTAGAACAAATTAATGAACGTTTGAAGCAAATAACTGGCTTGTTTACAAAAGCTTTTGGTGGATTGGACGTGATCTTTATCGGAGATTTGCGCCAATTACCCCCTGTAAAAGCCACACCGATCTTCAAGCAAATTAAAAAAAAAATTACTGGTGAATCCACTTGGCGAAAATTTCATCAATTCGAACTCAAGAAGTTAATGCGCCAAGAAAATAGACTCTTTTCTTCCACTTTAACAAAAATCGGTGATGGGTTCATTCTAACAGAAGAAGAATTAAATATAATAGAATCCAGATTTGTAACTAAAGAACACGCACAATCAGTATGTCCGGAAGGAACTAGACTTATGTTTACGAATAATGGCGTTAACGAATACAACAGGTCAATTTTGAACAGTTTTGAAAATAAAACTGTTTCATTGGGATCGGATGTTTTCGTTGGTTGTCATAATGCAGAGCAAGAAAATTTTGTAAGGCAGAAGTTACATAAAATGAAACCTGACGAGACTGGTGGATTACCTTATGAACTAGTTCTAGTTCCTAACCGACCCTATATGATAACTATAAACATAGATGTCGCTGATGGTTTATCTAATGGCACTGTAGGAAAATTACTTCTCATAGAATCTGATGAAAATGATGAAATCACAAGACTTTGGTTCAAATTCCCAAAATCCATTGGTCAAAAACGTGCAACAAAATTTAGAAGCAACATTGAAAATCGACAAAGACGCTGTTCCAATTTCTGTACATTCATCGTCAATACCACTCAACAAAAATAAAACTATAGTGGCAAAAAGAAAGCATTTTCCACTGATTTCGGCTTTGGCAATGACAATTCACAAATCCCAAGGAGGTACTTTCGATGCTATTGTTTATGAATACAATCGTTCTCACTCAAGAGAATTGGTGTACGTTGCGTTATCAAGAGTAACTAGTATAGAAGGTTTGTTCTTAGTCACTGCAGAAAACGCAAGGGCGAGCTGGAAATTTCATCATGGCAGAGTAGGAAACGCACAGGTGGAAGATTCAAACGCAACAAAAAATCAAAAGAGATCAACAACTCATCGAGAAGATTTATCAATTGAATTGAAACGATTACGTGAAAATCCTTTGCAAACCATCTCCAAAACACTTTTTGATTTTATTTCTAAGAATAATAGATTGTCTATTTTTTCATTCAATTGTCAAAGTTTACGTGCGCATGTAGATGATCTAGCAATTGACGCTCTTGTTAAAAAGATGAATGTGTTAATTTTATCAGAAACTCATATGGGTAACGATGAAATAATTGACATTCCGAATTTCAACTTTGTTGCGAGTTTCAGAAGAAATAATCGTCCAGCGGGAGGAGTAGCTATTTATCAAAATATGGACACAGTTCTTTATTGCACAAATTATATGGATGTGCATGCGAAATACACCAGCATGTTTAATGCTACTGTTTCTGATATCGGCGATATGTGTATAAGTCGTTTCCACTCTGGTGATAATCAGTTCATTATTATGGTTGCGGTTTACATTTCTCCAGATAAGTCATTGCGTGCTATACGAGACTTCTTGTATGAAAATTTATTCATTTATTCTCATGACGCATCTGCATTGCTTCAAAAAAAAATTGGGAAAAGCTTTAATGATTTGCCAATGATTTTGAGTGGAGATTTCAACATAAACTTTGCAGACGATAAAAATCAACTATTAATTGAATTTTTAAATAATGAATTTGGTTTAACGATGTCAAACGATCGCAATCTTAGCACAACAAAATACAAAACTACTATTGATGCGGTCTTTATAGACATCTAAATAGATTCGAATCAAAATTGTTCGTTTCTTACTTCAGCTACCATAAACCTTTTGTATCAGTTTTAGAGATTGGCGATGATGATGGTGAAAGAGTCGTTGAAATTATGGATGAAAGTTAATTTTTCTGAGGGATAAACTTTTTTTTTTATTTTTTATTTAATGTAAAATAATTGTAATAGTTCTGAAGTGTTAAATTTTTTATGTAATATAAATTGTCATGTTTGTGTACGATAGCGCAATAAATGAATGTTTAATTTTACCACATAAATGATAGTACTTTTATATTGATAAATAAAGCAATTCCCTAACCATTCCAAAATATTCAAAAATGCACAACGTTAATGTTCAAGTTTTCACTTCTGCCGGCACTCCCGGAGTACCACCCATTGTTTTTTTCTGATCACTTTGGTCTTTTTCCCTCAATTTAAGTAAAGTCAATTTAAGTAAAGTCAATTTAAGTACATTCAATTCAAGTCAAGTCAAGTCAATTCAAGTCAAGTCAATTTAAATTCAACTTAAGCGAATATAATCCTTTCTCAACATAACTGCCAATGTGTTTTTTTTCTCGTAGCTAGACATTCTCACCTATCCTTCATTCCCCTCATCCCGATATACCATAACAGAAAAATATTGAATTGCGAGACGTAGAAAACGAAATCTACGTTCTCGAACGAACATTTTGGTGCCTCCTGTGAGGATTGATGTCTCACCATATACCTGCTTTACAATCATCGACGACTTCTTGGACATCGCTTCTTGGACGGGGCTCTCTCCTGGTCGTCGCCTGCAGTGATCTGCGCAGGGAGGAGGATTAAGATAAGTGGTTCTTGGATTTTTATTCTTTCTCGAATTTTCGTGTTGCATTTTTGACGTGAAATCCGCGTGAGTACTTTTATTCGAAATTCGTCATCCAGCTTCCGAGAATCAGTCGAGTGGAAGTTTTCCTTTGTATTGCCGTTGCATTTAAATTCTCGGAACCCGTAGATATTTCGAGCCTCATATAATTAAAACATAAATTACTTACTATCTCGTTTTGATCGAACACTCTCATTCGGTTTTCCGTCCCTTTTTGTTTTCTCTCGTCATGCATCCCAAGCGTCTTGCAACTATTACCCAGAAACGGACTACTCTCAAGGCTCGTATCATTTCCCTCCGTAATGTTTTTGCCCAGACTCCTGTTGACGTAATTAATGTCAACATGAGGCTCGAACGGTTGCAGGTTCTGTTCGCGGAGTATGAGGGGTTACATGACGAGCTTGGTGTGGGCGCTCCTAACGATGCTGGAGTGGGGCAGTATGAAGAGATAGAGCGCAACTTTTACGAACTTGCGTCGAAGGTCAAAGCCTTGGCGCCTCATTCCGGATCTCAATCTTCGCTAAACGTTTCTCAGGATTTTGCAGGCGTTGCCAACTCGACCTCGATCGAACGCCAAAAATTAGTGAAACTTCCGGCGGTGCACTTGCCAAAATTTGACGGTGATTTTGGCAAGTGGCTTTCATGAAAAAATACTTTCCACTCATTCGTAGGGAAGCGTGTTGATATCGACGGGGTGAACAAGTTCCTCCATTTGAAAGACTGCTTAGTCGGTGCCGCCGCTAGCAAGGTCGAGTTTCTTGACGCCAAGGAGGAGAATTTCTTAAAGGCTTGGGATTTGCTTGTCGAGTCCTATGAGAGGAAGCGTATACTTGTTTCCAAACATCTTGACGCGATTCTTGATATTGCTCCTTTGCCGAGCGCGACGGCGAGGGGTGCGTTAAGCTGGCACCGCCACCTATAAGAAATTAAAAAAATGATATGCCAAAATTATGTGCTAATTATGTGCCCAAATAAATATTTTTGTGCTCGGCTATTAACGCGGTAAATGACAATTGTTAATATGCGGTGCCAGCTATCGGAAAGCTAGCACAACCCCTATACCCGCTGGGTTGCACTTGGCCTTGGAAACAAAATAACAGTATTAAAATTAAGTGCTTTTTATGTGCTTTAAAATGGACCAGACAAATTTTTGAAAAGCCCACCCAAAAATACAAATTTCAGCGAAATGACTTTTTTTTATAAACAAATAATTTTGTTCTCGCAAATGAAGAGCATAGGAGTTATGTGCTCTTTATGTGCGCGCGATTGAGACCAGAAGCGATCTTCACTTTTTCAGCTCAATATCACGAATTACCCATAAGTCGTTTTAAAAAATGTCTCAGAATTAAACGCGCACAGCGTGGAAGGAGCACCCTCATACCCCTGTGACGTCACATTCTTTTTTACTCTGCACGCGTTCGCCAATTTTAGCTAATCCATTTTCATAGAAATCCTTAACGAATTGAAATTTTTTTAGAGTTAAACGCAGTAGTGTTCATCTATTTCAGCTCATCGGTTTCCATAAAAATTCTCAACGGATTTCTACCATTCGAATTTTGTACAGTTTCTCAACATATTTTTTTATGCCCATACCTAGGTAATAATAAAAAACAAATATGTAAAATTGAATTTTTTTAATCTTACCTAAGAAGAACGTTATTCTGTTCGTCATCATTACTCTTGTACGTATTCTGACCAAACTGTAAGAGTTATCTTGAAACAAAAAATTCTCTATAGGTCGACAATTGATAATTAAAACGTATTTAAATTCCAAAAACTTTGACTTCAGGTTTGATCAAGATAATCTCTTTTTTGTGACAAATTCTTCACATTTTTTCAATTTAAAGGCGCTGTTTTAAGAGATCTCAACAAAATAAAAAGGGAAATATAGTTACTAATTAGCTCTAACCATCGAGGTATAAATGATATCAATCGGTTTTTTACTACAAAATTATAGTTTTTTTTTTATATTTCTTATCTTGCACTTCCACCAAACTTGGTACTGTGCATTCGGCAGCTCGAAATTCAGATACCATTTTCAACCTCCCACATCATACACATCGCACAAAAATCGTGGATTATTTTTTTATGAGCACATAATTCGTAGATGATTTTTGCAAGGGCACAAAATTCCTGAATCAATTTTACAAGAAGTGCAAAATTCGTGAATCTGTTATTTAGGAGCACATAATTCCATGTGTTCTTCAATTGCGAGCACAAAATTATTTGTTTATAAAAAAAGCCATTTCGCTGAAATTTGTATTTTTGGGTGGGTTTTTCAAAAATTTGTATGGTCCATTTTAAAGCACATAAAAAGCACTTAATTTTAATACTGTTATTTTGTTTCCAAGGCCAAGTGCAACGCCGCGGGTATAGGGGCTGTGCTAGCTTTCCGATAGCTGGCACCGCATATTAACAATTGTCATTTACCGCGTTAATAACCGAGCACAAAAATATTTATTTGGACACATAATTAGCACATAAATAGCACATAATTTTGGCATATCATTTTTTTAATTTCTTATAGGTGGCGGTGCCAGCTTAACGCACCCGACGGCGGCGGCGAGCAGCTTGTTGGGCTTGGTTGATTTTGTCCGTCAACAATTGACTACGCTTGAGTCTCTCGACGTAAAGGGTATTACTCGGAGTAATACTCAAACAGATGCTGCAGAGAATGGTGGTCAATGTGCCTTCGAGGCGATCATTATTCGTCAGCTCGAAAGGGCACTTCCGATTGGTGTAAGGCGGGAGTGGGAGAAATCCTTGACCCTCGATTCCCTCCCGTCGTTTGCTGACTTTTGCAGCTTCATAAGCGTACACGCTTATCATCTCTCTACTCTTGAGAAGGATGTTAGGAAGGATTTAAGAAAATTCACACCGGTGCTCGTGCTTTGGTAACGACACCATCAATTCCTCCGTGCACTCAGTGCCAGCAAATTCATCTTCTCTATTCATGCCCGACATTCCTCAAACTCAATGTTCAACAAAGATGGGATTTTGTTAAAGCCAAGGGGCTTTGTAAAAATTGTCTTCGCAAACACCCAGAGAAGTACACCTGGGACAAGTGCAAACACTGCCAATACTTCCACAATAGTCTGCTGCATACTTTCCCAAAGGACCAAGGGAGTATACCTGAGGCCGGGGTCAATCCTGCATGACTAGTCGTGAGCGCATTCAACACCCAATCTAGCGCTGTTCGCCCGGACTTAATGATGAGTGCTATTGTACGAGTTTCAAACTCACAAGGTATTTTCGTTAACGCTCGGGCTTTACTTGATACGTGCGCAACGGCTCATTTTGTCACGGAAAGTTTTGCCAAGGAATTAAAATTACCAATTCGTCTTCTCTATCGATTGAATCTTGGCCACCGACCAATCTGTCCGCAAGAGGAAAATAAAAATTTTTAAGGACATCCCAAGGCTTAATATTGGCGCAGATATCACATATTGCTTGTCTATTTCGGTGAACGTTGGAAACGTTCAAGCAAGAAGCATGGAAGGTGCGCTCGCAAATGCCGATGCAAGTAACCTTCTCATCAACAATAGGCTGAGAGCAAACCTTGCAGGAATCCATGTTAGTGCAAGAAGAAAATAATAGTTTATACCAGAAAGATCTTCCAGGAAATGTTGACAAGCGTTGGTCAGAAAATATGTACTGATAATCAAAGGATGAAGGATGTGGTTCGCGTCCTCACTATTAAATGGAAAGTGTCGATGCTCAAGCGATGTGATGCAAAAAGATGGGAAAGGGGATGATAACCTCAAATTCGCAGGATGCAAGAAAAACCTTGAAAGATAGGGTGTGTTTCTTTATTCATTCGGAATATTCGGAACACTCAATAAGCGTTTCTTTATTCGTTTACGGTATTCCGAACATTCCGTTCAGCGTTTCTTTACTCCTGCGGAATATTCCGGACGTATTCTTTTTGTCCCGTCTCAAAAGGTGGAATTAAGGGAATACGCTGCTGTCAATCAGTCAAATAAACTGTCACTTGTGAATACTGCAAAATTAAATAACCTGAACTGCAGAGGCCGCAATGGAGCAAAATACTTGTAAGTAATGTTAGGACCAAATAGAGGGTATTTTATATTATTTGTTTGATATATTTTAGTCGAAACAGGACTAAAGTGGACTCCAGGCGACATAAAAAGTCTAATAGATATATATGAAAAAAAAATTAGTCGCTTCGAAACGTTGCAAAAGAAAAAAGTGTGGGAGGAGATAGCATTAGATATGCAGAGAATTCGCCTCAAGTGTTTCACGGGTGAGCAATGCAGTGGAAAGTGGAAAGGGCTGAAGATGATGTATAAAAAAATTAAAGACCACAATAGCGTAAGTGGCAACAGCAGGAAGAATTGGGATATTTGAAGATATGGACAAGATATTATACCAACGGCCAGAAATAAATCCTCCAGCCACATGCTCAAGCATGGATAACGCTGTTGAAGTTTTTAATACAGCAGAAAACTATTCCTTCCATGATGTAATAGAAGTGACCGCCGATAATTCGTCCGAAGGAAGCGCTCCTCTTTATAAGAATGTATCCAGAAAAAGAAAAGCCAGCGATGAGGAGGCAGCCAGGCAAAAAAGACACGAAGAAAAAATGGAAAGGGCTGACAAATTCCTGAATTTATTTGAAAAGCTGGTAAATAATCTTAGCAAAGATAAGTAAGAATATTTTAATAATTAAATTTATATTTTGTTATTTTAATTTGTTTTGCCACGGAGGCATTATTTTTTGTTTGATTATTTATGTTCTAGTATTAAGGTTAAAGCCATGGAGGCGTTATTTTTTGTTTAATTATTTATGTTCTAGTATTAAGGTTGAATGCCACGGAGGCCTTATTTTTTGTTCAATAATTTATTTACTAGTATTAAGTTTCAATGCCACGGAGGCCTTATTTTGTGTTCAATTATTTATTTACTAGTATTAAGTTTCAATGCCACGGAGGCCTTATTTTGACTTTAATTTTTTATTTACCAGTATGAAGTGTTAATTTCTGTTTATTTTACTTATGGCAATTTCAATTTTATATCACACTTATGTTCCTTGAAATGTGCTATGTAATAAAGAAAATGTGATATTATTGATAAAAAGAACTGTTAAAAAAAGACTGTTTATAACTTTATAGAATTTATATTTGTGAAAAAAATCAGGTAAATATATTTTTATATCCTATTCCAATAATTTTTTAATTCTTTACACTCGTATAATAAAAAACTTAAACTATAATACAGATGCAATTCTGTTTCTTTTAGCCTCAACTTCAGGTTCACTGTTTTCGGATGTATTTGCAGGAGTTAAATCTAATTCTTCTACGAATTCAAGGTCGAATTCATCATGTCCTTTCTGGCATAAATTGTGCAAAATGCAGCAGACTATGATAATTAAGGGAATAAGTTCAGGCTTTCTAGTTTGTAATCCTTGAAGTCTCCTAAATCGGCATTTCAATAAGCCAAAACTTCTCTCTATTACAACTCGGATGTGGGAGTGAATTTTATTATATTTTGTTTGTTCCTCGGTCAAACTCCCATTATCCTTAAATGGAGTCAATAGGTACTTTTTTAAGCCATACGCTTGATCACCTAAGATGTGCAGATTATCTGGTATCACCAACGAACCTAAGATATTAATAACCTAGTTAAAAATTAAAACACCTTTCAATATTATCAAACATACCATCTGTAATCCTTTTATATAATTTGGAGCGACGAAAAAGGCACGAGTCGTGGATAGAGCCAGCTTCGCCCGCATAGCAATCTAAAAATATCATGTTCTCAATGCAAACTGCTTGCAGAAGAACCGAGTGATATTTTTTCCGGTTTATATATGAATTTGGATTTAATTTTGGAGCTGGTATGGGGATGTGAGTGCCATCTATACACCCAATTACACCGGGGAATCTTGTTTTCCTTTGGTAAAAGTTTGCAGTACTGCAAGCTTCCTCCTGATTTGGCCACCGAATAATTTGGTTGTCGAAGTTGACTTGCAGTATCAACTTGCATATAGCAAAAACTATTGTCCAACATACTTTCTTTGCTATCCCGAATCTATCTGCAATAGAACTGAAAAGTAGTTATTTTAGGCGTCTTTTCAAGATGTTTTGTTAAAATACCCACCGGAAGCATTCGGTATTACCAAGATACCAAAGAGTTACTAGTATTTGCTTTTCTAAATCTATAGGGGGTCTGCCAGGTCCCATATCATTGTGCCTTGACTCAATAATAAGACGCACGGCTCTATATAGAGTATTGAAAGATTCTGGAGCAAGCCGAAAATGGCTCTTAAATTGATTGTGATTAAAGCGAGGTATTGTATCCTCGAAAAACCCGGTGTTTTTCGGTACAATTATCCTTTGTGGTAACTCGTCCTCATCATCGCTATCAATATCAAAAAGTAACCTCCAAGCTTCACTAATTATAGGTAAACAAATTTCTGCATCCATTTTAACTGTCACAACAAATATAAATGTCAAAATGTTATTCCAAGTTTTCCAAGTCGTTTCTTTATTCATTCCATACCATATATTCCGTGAAAATTCCATTCGTTCTCTTCTTTGCATGGAATGAATAAAGAAACACACTCAGAGCGTCCGGCTGGAAAAGGCGAAACAACACAGTAAATACAACCTCTAGATTAGGCGTCAGCCTGCGAAGTGGGTAGACAGGATCCACAGGAATATGTCCGAATCAGCACGGGAAAGAAAAATTCGTGCACAGCAAACGTTTAGAGATGAATTTAATAAATCACCCGAAATTCCTCCGCAATTATAACACTTATATTTATTAAACAACTGAATTATAAATCGCAGATTATCGCAGATACAGCTCACAACTTCCGGAGGAACCCATCCAGTGAGACTCCGGATCCTGCAATGTGCTGCAAAATAGAGAGATCGTTGTATGTTGATCTTCCGCGCGCCCTATTTTGAAATTTCAAGCTGTCACCAAAAGTTCGGGTCTGGCAATGACTTTCCGGATTTCGTCAAATCAATGAGGCAGTCCTAAAACGTTCGGAAGGGGAGCGAGTATGAGAAGGAGAAATGATGGTCATGTTTGCATGTGTTAGTGGCATTTGGCATCTTAATGCCCATATATGGTCACGAAATTGAAAAAGGATGCGTAACGGTAAATTTGAGCGATGACTTTTGTTTTCAGGACGAAAAAGCCACATTCCCAGTTTTGAATCCCGACGCGGTCGCATCAATTTTCTTCTCGTTGCTATTATATTTTCCAGTCGAGGAAAATATAATAAATCAAAGCCGCCGCGCGGTGTAATAGTTTATTTTAATCTAAAGATCGTTGTAGAATCTCGACACGTTCGTATCAAAAATTTCTTCTCGCTGCTATTATATTTTCCAATCGGGAAAATATAATAAATTAGAACCGCCACCTTTGTTATATCCTCAAAGTCATCGACATTTTTTTGTGTGTGCGAAAACGACCTGATTGCTGTTTTGTGAAAGAACTGGATTATTAAAGATATATATTACTAAATCGAATTCTGTGTGTTGTTAATTCGCCCCTTTTTTTGGTTGTTTGAATCCGAGGTCAAATCTCGAATGATTTTTGGTAACTTTTTTTTTTGTAAACTATTTCAACCCCCGGTGAGTGATTAAGGCTCACGCCCCCAGAACCGGTGAACTTAAATTTTAATGCGTGTAGCTAACAGTGGCTAGCACAACCGGAAGAATCAATAGATATTTATATTGCTTCAATCGCCGAGTCCACGATGAAACAATATGTCACGGCGATTAGGCAATGGTTACAGTTTTGTTTTGAAAAAAATTTAGATCCATTTGATTTTGAAGAAAAGATTGTCGTCGAGTTCTTAACAACTGCGTTTCAAAAGGGCGCCTCGTATGGCACCTTAAATTCAGCAAGATCCGCACTTGCGTTTGTTTCAAGCGATATTTCTGACAATAAACACGTTTCAAGATTGTTAAAAGGAGTTGCGCGACTTCGACCGCCCAAACCAAAGTACGACCAAATCTGGAATGTCGATCCAGTGTTCGAAGAATTAGCGAAATGGTATCCACTAGAAACATTAGATTTAGACCAATTAACAGAACGTTTAATTTTATTATTAGCTCTTGGCACAGCACAACGTGTACAAACTATATCGTCTATAAAATTGTCAAATTTAAAACACGATAGTTTAGGATATAAGATTAAGATTACGGATTTGATAAAGACATCACGCCCCGGCGGGTGTCAACCGTTGTTAAATGTGCCGTACCTCAAGGACAAACCGCAACTTTGCATCGCTTCAACCTTGGATAGATATATTGAAGTCACTAAGCCATTGAGAAAAGAAGTAGATTGTTTATTTATTGTAACCAGAAGTCCTTTTAAGTCAGCACAAATAGACACGGTTCGTCGTTGGTTAAGAACGGCATTGACAAAGTGCGGAGTTGACCAGGAGTATACGGCACAAACCAGACACGCTTCAACATCAGCAGCCATGAAAAAAGGTGTTGATATCAATCTGATTAAAAAAGCTGCTGGTTGGAGCAAAGAGTCACAAGTATTTTTTAAGCATTATAACAGAGTCATAGAACCAAAGGAAAAATCATTTGCCTTAGAGCTTATGAGTTGAGTTTATGAGAAATGTATTATAAAAGTTGAATAGTTGTAAAAGGAAGTTTTTATTTGTAAAACCAGATGATTGATTAAAGAAAGAAGTTTATCTCTAAACATCTACAGGTAATCGTGAGAACGAGACTTAAAGTATAATTGATAATCAAACGAACTCCTGTGAAGTTCGATTAAAATTATACGGAGTCTCGTTCTCACGATACGACCACCCTAAAATTACTTTTACCCCATCCCAAAAACAAAAAACTAAATATCTAACTCTAAACTTATGAAGAAGCAGCTAGTACAGAGGGGGTGCATTGGCTTCCTTTTCTGCTTTCTGAAAGTTGTGGCGACATCTACCTCAGGAATCGGTACTACAGGTAATCGTGAGAACGAGACTTAAAGTATAACTGCATTAATTACACCATTCGGACTCTTTGAGTTTCCTTTTATGGGTTTTGGTCTACGTAACGCGGCTCAAACTTGGCAACGTTTTATCGACGAAGTTTTGAGGGAGTTGCCATTTTGTTTTGCCTACATGGATGACATCCTGGTTTCATCCAGAAGTAAGGACGAACACATGGAACATCTGCGAGTACTCTTTCAGCGGCTAACTGATTATGGTGTGATAATCAATCCTGCAAAATGCATTTTCGGCGCTTCTGAGGTTACCTTTCTCGGATATACGGTCTGAGCGGCCGGATGCTGCCCTCTTCGGGACAGAGTTATAGCCATTCAGAATTTTCCCAGACCAGGCACAATCCGTGCTTTACGCAGATTCCTGGGCATGCTAAATTTTTATCGCAGGCATATTCCGCATGCTGCTGCGCTTCATCAATCGCTCAATAAATTGCTCACTGGACCCAAGGCTAAAGGCTCTACACCTATCGCCTGGTCACCTGAGCTCACAGAGGCTTTTGAGAAATGTAAGGCTGGTCTTTCGAGCGCGGCTTTGCTCGCTCATCCCCTATGGTAGCGCACACCTGGCTCTGGTCGTGGATGCCAGCCAGATGGCCATAGGAGCGGCACTGCAACAAAAATCCTCCAAGTCCTGGAGGCCGCTCACATTCTATTCGAAAAAATTATCGGAGCCGCAGCAAAAATTGAGTGCTTATGATAGGGAACTACTTGCCATGTATCAGGCCGTCAAATACTTTCGACCAATGTTGGAAGGCCAAAATTTCTCAATTTTTACGGACCACAAGCCGCTTACCTATGCTACAGGTCAGTGTCGCTCTAATTGTTCGCCACGTCAGTTCAACCAAATGGAGTTTGTACTCCAATTTACAAACGACATTCGCCACATTTCCGGTGAGCGAAACATTGTAGCGGATTGCTTATCGCGAGTTGAATCAATCACGGCACCTATGGATTTTGCTGCCTTGTCTCTTTCTCAAGAGAAGGATGAGGAACTGGCCAAACTGCTGAAAGAGAAAAACGGACTTCGCTTCGAGAGGGTGTTGCTTACTGATTCTGATGCCTACGTCTATTGTGATACCAGCACGGGTCGCCGTCGACCTTACCTCACTAAACCATTCCGACGCCAGGCGTTTGACTTCTTGCATGGCCTTAGTCATCTTGGGATTAGGGTAACAGTGAGGCTGGTTTCCGAAAAATTCATATGGAAATCGATGGTGGGTGACTGCAGAGCATGGGCTCGGTCATGTCCGTCCTGCCTGCGGTGCAAGATTTCACGCCATGTCTCTTCATCATCATTTCTCAGTACCATCTGTGCGTTTTGCACATGTACATATTGACCTGATAGGACCTCTACCTCCATCGGAGGGATTTAGGTACTGCCTCACGCTCATAGATCGTTACAGTCGCTGGCCGGAGGCGGTTCCGTTGACGGACATAACAGCTGAAACCGTCGCAAAGGCATTTGTATCTACCTGGATCTCGCGATTTGGCTGTCCTGGAAAATCCTGATCCAAAAGTTGTGGCTTGCGGGGTTAGATTGGGATAGCCCGATTCCCAGTACTCTGGAAACAGAGTGGGACAGTTTCATACGTGATCTAAAAACGATAGAATGTCTGGAAATACCTCGCTGGCTTAAATCTACGCCTTCTTCATCCATGGAATTTCACGGGTTTTGCGACAGTTCTGAGAGAGCTTATGCCGCAGTTATCTACTCCAGAGTAAGATCGGAGGATGGGACTATTACAACAAATTTAATCATTTCAAAAACAAAGGTCGCACGGGTGAAAACCATCACACTTCCAAGATTAGAACTATGTGGGGCACACCTTTTGAGAAAATTAGTCAGACATCTGCAAGAAAACCTTGTGTGACAGTACCAATTTCACCTGTGGACAGATTCCATGAAAACTCTGTCGTGGCTAAAAAGTCATCCTAATCGTTGGAAGTCTTTTGTAGCAAACAGAGTAGCCGACATTCATCAACATGCACCCGAAGCCATTTGGCGACACGTACCGTCAGAAGATAACCCAGCTGACATGGCTTCGCGAGGGGTGTTTGCGTCCGAATTAATCAACGCAATCAAATGGTGGAGGGGTCCGACTTGGCTGGTGAAAACTGAAAATGAATGGCTAAAGAAAGATATTCCCGAATCCGAAGAGTCACTTAAGGAAAGAAAAGGGGCCCAGGTTTATCATGCTAGTGACATAAAAGAGCAATTTATAGATAAATACTCGAACTATCTTAAAGCATGTCATGTACTGGCCTATTGCAATAGGTTTATCGAGAACTGTAAGAAAACGAAATCAGGCTTCTCCTCAGAACCCGACGTGGTCAAAGCGGAAACCCTAATTATAGGCAAAACCCGTCCAATAAAAGTACCTTCTCTCACAGCGGCAGATATAAACAAAGCGAAAGTCAACATTATTAAACAATGTCAAGAGCATTCATTCTGTAAGGAAATCAATGATTTGCAAGATGGCCGCCCTCTGTCGAAAAAGAGTAGTATTCTCTCTCTTAATCCATTTTTAGATACAGACGGCATTATCAGAGTTGGTGGACGACTCGAATTCGCAAACGTTACCTTTGCGGAAAAACATCCGATCATTCTGCCACGACAAGCACACCTAACCTCACTAATCATTGATGCTATTCACTTAAATACCTACCACGGCGGCCCAAATTTAACGTTGGCTTAAGTGCGAAAGAGTTTCTGGATTCCAGGCGTTAAAGTTGTAATCAAAAAACGTCCTCATATGTGTGTCACATGTCACAAGTGGAAGAAAAGTTCACCCACACAGATAATGGGTAATCTAACTTTAGATCGGATTAATTTTCAAAGGCCTCAATATAAAATTGAATAAAACCAGAAATGCAAAAATCGCACAGGCTTATGTCGCTGTGTTGGGAGTAATTATTTTTTTAATTTGAACTAGGCTTAAGGCAGTTGCGTGATTCTCGCATGCACATCATCCTACTTCTTCCACTGACTTGTCAAGTTGTCATGCGGAGAATGTGAAGGTTGGGTCTGGTGAAAAGAAGGAATGTGTTTTGTTCGGTCAGTGATTGCTGTTTTTTATTGTTTGAAGGGCTTAGTTTTGGAAGAATCAAAAGGTATAAAATATTTAGTTTAATTTACTATAAAACAGTAAAATGAATTACGTAGCCTGCAATGTAAAATTTTTGTTTCGTATGTTTGCAGGCGCCTTTTACATTGTACTGTAAAGACTGAAATAGGAAAGTATATGTTCTGTTATGAATATGATTTCTCAATGAATAAATTGAATTCAGAAGAAAAACATTTGTGCCTCTTCATGCAAAACGGTCAAGCAAGAGTAATTTATTCATCACGCTGTCTTTGTATGCTTCGCCACCAAGGCAATACACATAGAACTCGTAAGTGATCTGAGTTCAGAAGCATTTTTGGCTGCACTACGGCGATTCTTCGCAAGACGAGGTGTCTGCAAAGAAATCTATTCGGACAACGGAACGAATTTCGTTGGGGCACAGAAAATATTGCAAAGAGAACTGCAACAAGTTCTCAAACATAACATCAAGCTAGCAGCCGAACAGGTCGCAAACTTGAATATTAGCTGGCACTTCATACCCCCTGGCGCTCCTCACTTCGGAGGACTATGGGAAGCTGGCGTTAAATCAATAAAACATTATTTAAGGCGAATCATGGGCCAAGCAAACCTCACGTATGAGGAGCTCGCTACACTTCTAACGCAAATAGAAGCAATTCTAAACTCCAGGTCGCTGTGTCCGATAACCAGTGACCCTGACGATTTCAACCCTTTAACTCCAGGCCATTTCCTGATAGGAGATGCTCTTTTAGCATTACCCGAAACTGAGTGGGATTGCTCTACGATCTCTCGATGGCAACATTTACAAAAATTAAGATACGACTTTTGGAAAAGATGGGTATCTGAATATCTACCAAGACTATAACAATGGGCCAAGTGGCAAACGGAACAGCCATCAATCCAGAAAGGAGATCTAGTGTTACTAAAGAAAGAACACACGCTGCCATGTCAATGGAAATTAGCTCGAGTACTCGAAGTTCATCCTGGAATGGATAAGAAGGTTCGAGTCGTTACTCTAAAAACTCCGAATAACATACTCAAAAGATCGATTACAAAGATCTGCCCTCTACCATTTCAAAAGTAATCAATTTTAAAATTTGTAGCATATATGTACAGTAATACTTTATATTCGCATTAAGCTTCGCAATTGCCTAATTTTTTTTTACTCAGTAAATATATAAGTTTTTGAAGTGAAAACTTCTTTAGCGGCGTTGTGCACTTTTTTGGGATGGGTAAAAAATGTAAAATTCGCGTCAGGACACGTGACCCTGATCGAAAATTCGAAAGACGGACATCGCGCTTGCGCGAGTGTGCGTCTGTGTTTGTACACAGCCTGCTACGGGTACAACGAAATACAAAACTACTATTGATGCGGTCTTTATTAGCCATTTAAATAGATTCGAATCAAAATTGTTCGTTTCCTACTTCAGCTACCATAAACCTATTGTATCAGTTTTAGAGATTGGCGATGATGATGCTGGTGATGATGATGGTGAAAGAGTCGTTGAAATTATGGATGAAAGTTGATTTTGCTGAGAGATAAACTTTTTAATGTAAAATAATTGTAATAGTTCTGAAGTGTTAAATTTGTTATGTAATATAAATTGTCATGTTTGTGTACGATAGCGCAATAAATGAATATTGTATTTTACCACATAAATGATAGTACTTTTATACTGATAAATAAAGCAATTCGTGCGAAATTATTCCCTAACCATTCCAAAATATTCAAAAAAGCACAACGTTAATGTTCAAGTTTTCACTTCTGCCGGCACTCCCGGAGTACCACCCGTTTTTTTTTGTGCATTTCCATTGCGCAGCAAATCATGATAAATGTTCTCCGGATCATCTTCATCTTGAGTACGTTTCTGCATACCATACTGGCTCTAATTGCCTAAGACTGTGGACATGAAAGGATGAACAAGACACGTATTTCCCTGCTGGGCATTGAGGAGTGTGATACCAAAGTGCCTAATATCACTCACGAAGTAGAAGACATTCAATTACTAGAGTTGAATGATGTTGCGAGCATTCACATATATCAATGCAAAATCAATATTTTGCAGTCAGTCTACTACTGCGGCATGTTTAGTCACCTTTCGTTGGTACCGGGAGGATTAAGTAGCTTCATTCCAGACATCTCTAAGGAGGAATGCATCAGGATTCATAACAATGGCACATTTCGTCTGCAAAATAATAAGTGGATGACGGATGTTCACGTTAATTTCTCCACACATCGCACCGAAACAATTGCAGGAGTTATTGACTCCAACGGAGCTTGCAAAGGAACTTCATTCTCCTACGGAGCAAATTCATGGAACAATTTCATCGTGATACAGGCTCTGCAAATCATGGTTACTGATTATTATGCCTTTGTTCGGTTAGAAGACAACCAGGTGGTCTTGCGTGACAACTTACTGTGCCCATATTTACAGCAAAAATGTATGGACGTTGAACTCGGAATTAGCTTCTGGGACTTGATCCCAGATGCCTCGTGTGAAGCCCTTAACTATCATGTACTATATCAAGGAAATGCCACTAGAGCACAAAGCAAGAATATAAATAATGACCATTTACACACAATATACACCGTGCATGCTGGTGATGTTGTGTTTGCACTGGAAATTGTAAAATCTATTATATATCAGTATGCAGATATAATGGGTTTCAAACTGAACATCCTCGGCTGGTAATTGTTCGCAAATCAACTCATGATTACTGGTTTACTATAGAAAGGCGTTTAACTCGACAAATCTGGATTTACTCACCTATGTCAACGCAAAATTCGTATATGTCGAACGCCACATAAAGTCACAAATTTAAACCTGATATCTTAACCTGGTCCACAAAAAATGTGAGTTGGGACGCGACGTAATACAGATGCAACTAGCAGTAGCTCATCATCATCCCGCGGAATTCGCGTTGATACGAATGAAGGAACTGGGCTATACCGCTGTATCAAGAGGTGAAGTGATCTATCTCGTTAGATGCCAGGCTGTGGAAGTAACAGTTAGACAGACAACAAGATGTTTCAATGAGCTTCCCGTCAACTATAACAACAAAAGCTTCTTCATGTCCCCAACCACACATCTTTTGCAAGAATATGGTACCGAGATTCCGTGTTCCTCTACCCTTATGCCTACTTACCAGCTCCATGGTGCTTGGTATGGATTTAATCCTCAGAGCCATCGATTGGAGTCTCCAGGACATCTAAAACCATCGGAGGAGATTCCCTGGAAGTACGAGGACGTAGGAGACCTAATCAAAGCTGGAATTTACTCAGTGGAAACCTGAGAAGCACTTCGGAAGCAAGTTATGTATCCCACGGAGAGAAAAGCGATCGAAAATGTCATCACTCGAGCGCTTACTGGGCATGACACGGATCAACAGCGTCTCAACATTCTTCACCTATTCTTCCAGGACCATTTTGACCAAATAAAAGATTTTTTACATGGCACATGGTGGTTGCTAAAGGATTTAGGTTTAATTTACTCAGTTTTAATGGTTCTGTGGTTTCTAATTCGAACAGTCAAGTATATATTCGGCATCATCATTAATATGACTATGATTCGAGGAACATATGGAAGTAAATAATTATCAAATTCATTCAAAAATTTGAAGTCGTTCAGGACGGTTTAAATCATAAATTCATCTTTCACCAACCAATTTTTTAATATTAGTAGTTGAAGAGCAAAAAATGGCAAAAACTAACGAATTAAGTATCGAAACCCGTGTTTTAATCATTAGTCTTCATAAATTAAGCAAAAGTGTGGAGCATATGGAATCTTTGCTGGAGTATTTTCCACTCTATATTCTAAGTTCGCTGGGCGCAAGATGCCTATCCATTATGACACGAAGTCATTGTTTAGTTAAGTTCTGACGTTTCCTGCTGGTTGTTGTTCTTGGTTCGTTGTGAAATCAAGGGAGACGTAATCTAAGTAAAAGTTGTGTTCTTGTGGAAAAAGAGTTATATTAAACAAACTATAGAGTGAAGCATTTTTATTATTCGCCCCACATCCACTAAAGCGTTGTAGAAACAGACTAGTACAACAGGTTATGTGCCCAGCTGCACTCTAGCGGGTGCGATTTTTTTTCAGGAAAATTTTCCGTGTAGAGAATTGAGTTTTTTTAGACGACCGAAAAATGGCGGAAGAATCGTAAGTAGAGGCTAAAAATAATTATAATAATTATAATAAGTAAAATAGAAAGTAACGAAAACTCGCAAACTCAGAGCTGAGGAGCGTGATTTTTTTTTGGAAATGATGCATTTTTTAGTCGAAGGAATTCGTGAAAATGAGGTTAGGTACACGACCTGGCAACAGTCGCGAAGCGGCCCCAAGTTGCGTTTGTTTTCATCCGGTGGCTGACGGGATAACGAGGGGCTCGGAGGATATGACATGCTGTGCATGACATAACCTGCAGCGACACGCGAGCGTTTTTTTTGAAAAAAAACGGAGTAGATATTGAATATGCGAAATGGGCCAATAAATGAATGGTCCATATAGTTTTTTTTCTCATTGTGAATGATCTAGAGAAATACATGATAGAGGAAGATTTGCTAGTCTTCAACAGCAATTTTGTTCTAGACTGGTGTTTTTTTTGAGTTTACAAATAAAAAATCCACCAACCAATATAAAGCAAAACTAAATTGTTTAGAATCTTTGTGACTAGACTGTGGACATGTGTGCGATCGCCCCTTCTCATAAGTAACAGCTAAATTGCTGTGCAATTGGCTGGTTTGTGAGGGAGCACATGCCCTCAGGCTGGATTGCATAAATAGATTCGAATGCACATTTGCTGTGCAAATGCATTCAATATCCTAAATAGAGACCTTATTTTTGTTTGGCAGGAGGAAGGTAAAATATTTAGATGAACTAGAGGCAATAAATAGTGGAGGGAACTAGCAACCAAACTGCTGCACCCCAGGGAAAGGGCACAGAGAAGGGAAAAAATATGAATGAATTAGAAGGTAATTAAATTGAATTGAGTAGAGAATGGATCCATAAGTATGTGTTAATACAAAAGAAGTATAACATGTGCTAAAAGCCCAAACAAAAAGAAAATTGATGAAAAAGAGGAGAAATATATAATGAATATTTTTTTTTCTCTAAATTTTTTTCTCAGTCAGCATCATTGATGAGGTAAAGAGCCTGGTTGGTAGCCTTGGCAGAGCTCAAAATACCAATTCCAGAATAATTAATAGCAACGTAGTTGCAATAAACAAAGAACTGAGAAAACTGACCAACGCTATAAATGATTTAAGTAGGAGCACCATGGAGAACACTCGAGTAACAAAGGACTGCTTGGCGCTCCTGAAGATTCAGGAAGAGGAGAATACCGCCTCTTTTACCCCACCCACCAATATAAATAACAATCCGGTAAATTCTACTTTACTAGATACTAACAATTCAAACGAGTCCCTATTGAGGTTGTCTAAAATAGAACATTCTTTAAATAACAAAATACACATTAAACGCTATTACATGTTAACTAAAAAAATCAATTTTAAAAATTGGATAGAGTTTTTAAAGTCCGAATTAGTCTACTACGATTTAAATAATCTAATAGAGGAACCAGAGAAATATATAGACGATAACAGTGATATCACAATAAAACGCAAAAATAATGCTAAAGGCATTATAATCAGTAGAGTCGATAAGAAATATCATACGAAAATTTTGAGTTTAAAAGAGCCTGTAGAGATAATTGAGAAAATGAAAGAGATCCGAAAAATAGAGAATAATTCAAATATTTTTGCTGTAAGACATAAACTTTATAACACTAAAAAAATCAAAAAAGAATCGGTAAATGATTTTTGTGATCGCTTTGAGGAAATTATTAGAGAATACGAAAGTTGTGATCCTAAGGAACCAATCTCAATTGAGGAACTAACCTCAGCCTTTTATAATGCGACACAGGAATCATGCCCCGATCTGAGAGCTGCAGTTAGATTAAGTAGACTTCAAAACGGTAAAGAATTAAAGATAGAAGAAATGAAAATGGTTCTTACAGACTGAAGCAGACACTATAGAGACAACTAGAGGAACTAGAGAAACGGCGCTGGCTGCTAAAAAGGAAACTCAGAGACAGAATAAAAAGCAGGAGACCCAGCAAAAAGAATTCAATAATATTATTTGCTACAGATGCGATAAGAGGGGCCACTATTCTGGATCGTGCCCTCTGATCCAAACAAACTCGTGGTTTTGTTTCATCTGCAAGGAGGTCAGAGGGCACAAGTCCGATGAGTGCCCAAATGGATTACAAAGGTATGACACAAACAATTATTACACTAACATAAAAAACAACAATAAAAATAAACGAACAAATAATAATAACGATGTGGGTGGGGGGAGAGGGGGTATAGCTAGAGGAAACGCTAGAGGCAATAATAGGTTCAAACCTTACATTAATAGAAACAACAAAAAGCCTTAAGCCAGAACGGCAGGTAAGAATTTTAAGCTAAATTTAAGTAGAGGTGACAATGAAATAGAGTTCATAGCTGATTCGGGAGCTACTGAACACATTATAAATAAAAGTCTTTTGTTAACCAATTTTTATAAAAGCTCCGGAGAAATTAAAAGCGCAAATAAAAATAAGAGCGCTAACATAAAAATTGACGGTAGAGGTAACCTATATTTAAAGTCCAAAACAAGTAATGAGACGATACGCTTATCAAATGTGATATCGGCACCCAATATATCTGATAACTTGATGTCCTTGTGAAAATTTGTCGAATCAGGTTATAGTATATATCTTGATGATGAAAAATTAGAGATCTATGATAGAGAAACAAATGAAGTTTATTTAACTGGAGAATATTGTGCGCCAAATTGGCTGCTTAAATTTTCGGTTCAAGATGTTTTGGAGGTCGGTGAGGCGTTCGTTGGTTGCGTCATTGCAAGCAAGCTCGTCTCGCTTGAGGATTTCCTGTCGCAGGCCGGAACTGGTGTGGATTGTTCACAAAATCAAATTAACCCGTTTCGGCTTGGGAGGGAGTTAGGTCAGGAAATACACGAAAATGCAATAGAGACACATAGCGAAAAATCAATAGAGACTGAAACAAGAGAAATGCCAATTAGGAGAAAAATCTTGAACTTGAATAGAGTAGTGACCGAGGAGGAGATAGAAAACTTGAGACGGGAAGAAAATATAGAGTCCAGTAATGTTGAGTGCAAAATACCAAGTGCAGGCATGCTCTGGCATTTAAGACTAGGGCACCCATCGCTTGAGTACCTAAAACAACTTCAGAAGAATAATGAGAAGTTAAAAGAGGTCAAGTTTAACTCCGAAATTTTAGACTGCGATGTGTGCATTTTGGCAAAAATGGAAAAAAATACCATTCAAAAACGACAGGAGTAGATCTGATAGGCCCTTACATACTATCAATGTAGATATCATGGGACCTATAACCCCGATGTCTTTCCCGGGACAAAATAAATTTATAATAGTATTTGTAGACGACTATTCGCGATACGCAAAAATATACTGCATTAAAAATAAAAGTGAGGCTGGAGACTGTCTAGAGAAATACTTGGTTTATATGAGAAACCTGACGGATAAAGTAGAGAAAGTATGCTTTCTTAGAGCTGACAATGCGAAAGAGTTTGTTGGAGGCAAATTTTCTGAAATCATGATAGAGAAAGGAATAGATAAGGACTTTGCACCTTCATATACACCGGAGTTAAATGGAATCGCCGAAAGATTCAAGAAAACAATACAGAAGAAAATTAGAGCACTTCTGATAGATTCCGGATTACCATCAACAATGTGGGTACTAGGTGCTGAAGCAGCAGTATATCTATATAATAGAACTCCACATAGAGGCCTAGGATTCAAAACTCCACTAGAGATAATAAATGACAAGTTGAATAGTTACTTGGCAAATATTAAGAGGTTTGGCTGTTTGAGCTATGTTAAAATACCAGTAACAGAGAATAAGTTTGCCCCACAAGCGGTAAAATCCATAATGGTAGGGTACACTCCCACGGGGTACTTACTGTGGCAACCTGGTACAAATAGATTTATTAATTCAAGACACGTGAAATGTAATGAAAAATTAGTATATAGAGATATAACCAAAACTCCAAAAAGAGACGACCTTATAATAGAGACAAATCGAAGCCAGCAGTCAAAGGAGTTAGAGACAACAGAGGCAGAAACAATAGTACCAGAAAAAGTAGAGTCGGAACAAACTAGTTCAAGTGTAGAGAAAAGGAAGAAAAACGAGAATAAGTACAAAAGGAAAGCATCAGAGAAAGTAGGGAACACAACGGTTAAAACGAGAAAATTACCAGAAAGAATTACAAAGACAAATAAAAAGAGAGATCCAGATTTTATCTACCAAACCAAAGAAGAAGTAGATCATGACGAAATAGTCTATGTGAATCTGGCAAACATAAATAGAGACCCTTCTAATTATAGAGAAGCCCTTGAATCAAAAGATGGAGAAAATTGGAGAATTGCTATCAATGAAGAGTTACACTCTATGAGAGACAATGGGGTGTGGGAAATAATAGACAAACCCAATAAAGGACTTGATGGAAGAAAATTGAACCTAATTGATTCAAAATGGGTGTTCAAAAGAAAAAGTGATGAGGCCGGAAACGAGAAATATAAGGCGAGGTTGGTAATAAGAGGCTTTAAAGACAAAAACAATTACGAACTAAAAGAGACATATGCCCCAGTATCAAGACTATCTACAATTAGAGCAGCACTAGCAGTTATAAATAAATTAGATCTAGAAGCATTGCAACTCGACGTTAAAACTGCATTTCTAAACGGAGAACTTGAAGATGAAATTTACAAGGAAATCCCTGATGGAGTAAACATAGAGAACGGTAATAGAGAACAAAAAGTTTGTAGACTTAGGAAAACGTTGTATGGTTTGAAAACCAGCCCGAAAATTTGGAATTTAAAATTCACTAAAGAAGTGAGAAAGCTGGGATTGGAGAGAGACATCAACGATCCTTGTCTATTCACTTGGAGAAAAGAAGGAAAGCTGGTACTGTTAATATTATATGTAGACGACATAATTTTGGCAGGCAACAGCAGCGAGAAAATAAAAGAAATAAAGGAGAACCTATGCAAAACCTTCCAAATGAAAAATCTTGGAGAACCCAAGACTTACCTTGGAATGGAAATAAATAGAGACAGAATAAATAGAAGCATGAAACTGACTCAGACTGGATATACCAAAAGAATACTTGAAAAATTTAACATGTCAGAATGCAAGCCACAGAACACACCTATGGTAACTAGGCAAGTTAAATCTAGAGAAAACAGAATAACCAAAGAAATTGTGGAAAAGGAGATGTGCAAAGCACCCTATAGAGAAGCTATAGGGTGCCTGCTGTACTTGGCCGGAGTAACAAGACCTGATATAGCATACGCAGTCAATTTCCTGTCAAGAAAGCAAGTCTCACCTACGGACGCTGATTGGTTAGATGTTAAAAGGATCTTTCGATACCTACAAGCAACGACAGAGGTGGGTCTTGAGTATAGAGCAAAAGGAGAAATTCTGGAAGGATATACTGACGCAAGTTTTAGAGATTGTGAAGATTCCACGCCGACAAGTGGCTATGTCATAAAATTATTTGGAGACACTATAGCATGGAGAAGTCGCAAACAGACTTATATTACCCTATCAACTTGCCAGGCGGAATATCTGGCAATGAGTGAAGCGGCGCAAGAGATAATTTCACTTGACAAAGCAATTAGAGACATGTTAGGGAAAACCATGTACCCCGCAACGATTTGGAGTGACAATCGTTCAGCGAGAGACTGCACACAAATGGATGGGTCACATAAGTTAAAAACATTTGATGATACAATACCTGAAATAGTAGAGAAACTGTCAATTAGAGAAACCACTGGAAGCAAATGTCACATTGCAGACACACATGGGGATTATATAAAAAGTTGTGTATTGAAGGGAAAAATAAATGTAAAATGGATAGCGACAAAAGAGAATGATGCCGATATTATGACGAAGCCTTTACCAATCCAAACCCATACTTTCCTTAGAGATAAGATTTTGAGACCATAATAATTCAAGCATAGAACGTACAATGCGGAAAAATTTGTTTTTGAGTAATAAAGAGAATATTTTAATTAGTTTCATCTGTTTCAGAATCGCATGAAGATATATAAGAAGCAAAGAGGAGAGAGTGTGGAGCA
The DNA here is from genome assembly GCA_933228815.1 of Machimus atricapillus. Lineage (NCBI taxonomy): Eukaryota > Metazoa > Arthropoda > Insecta > Diptera > Asilidae > Machimus > Machimus atricapillus. The sequence continues at coordinate 16,426,510 of OW121786.1, read as the reverse complement.
TATGGAATCTTTGCTGGAGTATTTTCCACTCTATATTCTAAGTTCGCTGGGCGCAAGATGCCTATCCATTATGACACGAAGTCATTGTTTAGTTAAGTTCTGACGTTTCCTGCTGGTTGTTGTTCTTGGTTCGTTGTGAAATCAAGGGAGACGTAATCTAAGTAAAAGTTGTGTTCTTGTGGAAAAAGAGTTATATTAAACAAACTATAGAGTGAAGCATTCTTATTATTCGCCCCACATCCACTAAAGCGTTGTAGAAACAGACTAGTACAACAAAAAGCAACCGGGAAATAGCCACTCAGTTGAAACTATCGCGAAGAACAGTGGACTATAATGTGAAAAAATATTCACTAACCCAACAAAACCAACCAACAAAAAACGCTCAGGACGTCCACGGAAGACAACTGTTGGTGAAGATAATTATATAGCATTGACAAGTAGACGTAATAGGCGACTTACTGCTCCAGAAATCACAGCTCAGGTGAATGAATCCAGGGAAATTCACGTGAGTACCTCTACCGTGAAAAGGCGTCTTAAAGAAGCAGGACTCTTTGGCCGCGTAGCAGTAAAGAAACCACTTCTTCGATACCAAAATAAGATTAAAAGATTAAAATGGGCTCAAGAACATAAAAATTGGACCAACGAACAAGGGAAAAACGTTTTGTGGAGCGACGAATCAAACTTTGAGGTTTTTGGCTCAAAACGAAGAGTGTTCGTTCGTCGTTCAGCCCAAGAGCGGATGTTAAATCAATGTGTTGTGCATACAGTTAAGCACGGCGGAGGCTCTGTGATGGTTTGGGGTTGTTTTGGAGGAGGAATAACCGGAGACCTCGCAAAAATTGATGGAATCCTTAACAAAGAAGGCTACAAAAAAATTCTGAAGGAAAATGTTACTGCATCTGGACGACGTTTGAGTGGAAAAAATTTCAATTTCAACAGGATAATGATCCCAAACACACATCGAAGTTATGCAAAACATATTTGGGAAATTTGGAACGGAAATGGGTGCTCAAAACAATGAATTGGCCACCTCAGTCTCCGGATCTGAACCCTATTGAGCTGTTGTGGGATAAATTCGACGAAACATCTTTGGGATATCGTACGAAGCGAATGGCGTAAAATTGACGAAGAATATCTCTCAAAGCTGATAGCAAGGATACCCAAACTTTGCTTGGCAGTTATCAAGTCAAAGGGTGGTTACATTGATGAATCAAAAATTTAAGTATTATTTGCTGGAATTATCTTTTGTTTTTTGTTATAGTTATTTGAAATAACGTGTTAATTAAAATTATAATACTTGAACCACTGTTTTTCCATTATTCTTTACCTAAATCTATAAAATATGGGGTGGGCAAATACTTATGAGTGGTAGTGTACATATTGCACAAGGATGCAAGTCATAAAAGCGAATTCAGTGGACATCGAGGCAAATGTTCCAAGTTCATCTAAGGAGCAGCAAGACAATATAGCGTCTACCGGGAATCCGATCACACTCGAAAGCCTTCAAAAGCAAAATAAGCTGTATCCGTCAATAACGGTTTAAGTGATAAGGGAAACTCATAATTGCTCTTTCATCCCTATTTCATCGATTCCTTCATGTTCCCAATTCTTTGTTTATACATATATATATATATTTTTATCCCTTTCTCTTTTTGTTTATCTACATATCAGGGCGAGACGGGGCGCCTTTAAGTAATTCCTTCGTAGCTGACAATGGGAGGAAATGCCCAAAGTCGTTATCAATTTCTAATCAATGTACTTTCAGTTTGAAATACTCCATTTCAAAGCCGCCCAGAATGTTGATGCAACGTCGGACGGTGACAACCGGGCCGGACGGAAACACCATCTAGCCGCGTCAACACACGCGCCCTGGTCTTCTTTCAGCGATCCAGCAAATTTGTAAAACGGCACGAGGCGCTGGGCCTGCACTGGAGGAATCGAGCGGGCGGACTAGAACAACTGGAATGGGCAGTGAGCATCAAGAAGCGGACGCGATCGAATCAATTCATAGAAACGGTTTAGAAGCATTTATAAAATAATTTAATTGTATAAAAGGTCAAGACAGAATTGTACTTAACGAAATATTTGTGAAATAACTCAAAATTGTAGAAGGTGAACTAAGAATTTTGGTTAAGAATAAAGTTAGATTTACCGAAAGTGTTTATGTTGAGAAGTTGGTTTCATTCATTGTGTCGAGAAGTCAGTTTCAAAGCGCAACGGTCAGCGGCTCCCATTTCCAACGGGCGACGATTGGCGGTTCAACATTCATTTTCACTCTGGTTCCCCTCTCCTCACCACACGGACACTGTTTCCCCCTCATAGGGGTCATGTGAGGTGAATAACTTTTTCTGAAATAAAATAGGGACGTCCCCAAATAATTTTATTGGCTAAGGGGAGGTCAACGGGCGGTTGGGGCATCGGCCAGAGGGGGTTCATGTCACCAGAACCCCCCTGAGAGTCATCCACAGCAGTGGCAGGGGTTCGGTCTGCCCTGCTCGTTTTCCCCCTTTACCATTTTGATTCCGTGGCGCGAGGTTTAGTTTTCGTTATGGGCATTCTCGCTCTGGTGGCTTCGGGTGGCCTACCGGCAAAACCCCCCCACAACTACCGCATATGCTAGCCTGCCAGCTTGCGCAGCCACACACTGTAGAGATGTAGAGTTGCGTAACTTAGTCTTAAGTTAGTTGAGCTGGCAAGTCCGATGTAGTGGAGACCTAAGCGAGGAGAAATAGGTTAGCGGCAGTCTGCCTAATAAAGTGAACGAGTGAACAGCTGATCTTTTATTCAGAGCCCTAAAAGAATAACACACACACCACCAGACCAGGCGCTTTAGCCGGGCCCTGGAGAGTTGCCCCCATAACACATGATAATGCAAAAAGTTTTCATTAGCATTGCAATGCTAATGCAACAATCATCATTGATTTAGTCCCATAAAAGCCCATAAAAAAAAAAAACCATAACAAGGAAGCCAAATTATTATCTTCACTATTGTTATGAAGACGTCTTGAGTTTTCAAACGTTTTTATTGGCATTGAATTTTTAGAAGGCACTTGTTGAAATCTAGACATTTTAGGAATAAAACCACTTGTTTAATGTCCAACAATATATTTTTTATAAACGAGTGCGACGCGTTTCGCCTTATTAGGGCATCATCAGTCGATTGCCTGATGATGCCCTTGTTGAGTAATCAACTGTGCAAAAAAAGAAAAGAATCGGCTGAGCAACCCGTTCGTCTCAGCAACCCGGCTCCTTTGGAAAATGTGTCAATTAATTAATTGTGTTTTGTTCCTGAATTCATTCTTCGCTTGTGACTAAACCTATGAAGTTGTGTTTTTATCTGAATAAAGGTCTCTTCGACTAATATAACTTTGTGTTGCTTCTCTCACCTAACCGGAATTTTGAGTATTCACGCTACATTTATTGGTCCTTCGAGCCGGATAGGTGAGAGAAAATTAAGTGCAGTTTTCTTTGGTTTTCGCTTGAGGATCTCATTCCGTCGCATTGCGGAACACCCTGGACGTTGTGTTGCGACGGAGATCATCTGTCTTTTTTGGTGTGAGGAAGTGAAATTGCTAAAAAAATGTCTTCTGCCGCTACCCAAACCGCTACTGACGCTCCAGAGAAACAATCTCAGCACTGACTCGTTACGTCATCTTCCGCTACGAGTCCTACCTCTACTACGGCTGGTTTCACTTACAAGAGACATGCACCTGGTGGTTTTTCGCTCAAGAAAGTTACATTCGCTGATGATCTACCTGCAGGCTCTACTCGTCCTGTCGCTATTACCACTGCTATTGCTGCATCTTATGGCATAACAGTATCCGCTCCAAACTGTCATTCGCTAACCGCTCGAGTCCTCGTTGACCAAGGCGCTGAAGTTTCCTTCATCACTGAGAAGCTCGCCAATAAGCTGGGCGTCTTGAGACAGCCTACCGCCGTCTCTCTTCGTGGCATAGGCAACACATCCGCTGGCTACACTTGTGGCACTTGTTCTCTGGAGCTCCAATCCTTATACTCCGATGAGAAAATTCAGCTTCAAGCATATATTCTTCCAGTTCTTACCGCTCACCTACCGTCATTCGCTATGGAAGATCCACACTGGCCTCATCTAGACGGGTTGCAATTCGCTGTGAACAGTACTTCCGATGTACTCCTCTGGGCTCGCCGTCATCGCTTCGTCTTCGCCACGGACATCACTAAGATGTACCGTCAGATCAAGGTCCACCCGCTCGACTGGGATTTACAGCGAATCCTCTGGGTCGACCAACACCAACAGGTCGCCCCATATCAACTCACTACTGTGACCTATGGGACCCGCTGTGCTCCGTTTCTAGCTGTCCGTTCCCTCCTCCAACTAGTCAAAGATGAAGGACATCGCTTCCCACTCGCTGTTGACCCGCTCACCAAGGGTCGTTATGTCGACGACATCTATGGAGGAGCTGATTCTATTCCCGAGGCTACTGTGATTGCTCAACAACTCACAGCTATTTGCTCCGCTGGAGGTTTTCCGCTTGCTAAGTGGGCCAGTAACTCCGCTGAACTTCTCGCTCAGGTATCACCAGCTGCTCTCACAACTGCCGACCCTATCAGCTTCGAGGAATCTACCATCAAGGTGCTTGGTCTGACCTGGCACCCAACACAAGATAAGTTTAAGTTTACTTATTCATCATCTATAGAGAAGACAGTCACCAAACGATCCATTCTCTCCGAAACTGCTCGACTATTTGATCCACTAGGATTCCTCGCTCCGCTAGTGATACGAGCCAAGATGCTGCTTCAAGAACTGTGGCTAGAGAAACTCGGCTGGGATGAGCCTCTTTCACCTGTACTTTCACACAAATGGCAACTCTTCAGGGAAGACTTACTGCACATAGAATCGCTTGAGATACCTCGCTGGCTGCACTTAACCTCTGCGTCTACCGTCGAGATACACGGCTTCGCTGACGCCTCACAACTCGCTATGGCTGCAGTAGTTTTCCTCAAAGTCTTCGCTCCTGATGGCAGCTCTACGACTTCGTTTGTGTGCGCAAAAACGCAAGTTGCTCCACTTAAGCATCTCACTATTCCGAGATTAGAGCTCAACGCTGCAGTAATTCTCTCTAGGCTTACTCGCTACGTCCAGACCACGCTTGAGCTTGGTGACGTTCCCACCGTTCTCTGGACAGACTCCGCTGTCGCTCTTACATGGATCAGAAGCAGACCTGTGAAGTACTTAAGTATATTAGGACTTAACTACCACATCAAGTACCAGTAGGTGGACTTAAAAAATTTCAAATACCAGTACAAATACCGAGTATTTGTACTTGTACTTAAAAATTTTAAGTACTGGTACTGGTATTGGTACTTATAAGTCCCATATAAAAATTTTATGTCCTGCTCAAGTACTTCAAGTACACCTTAAGTACCTCAAGTCCAGCGCAAGTACCTCAAGTTCAGCGTAATTATCGGCGTAATTATCGGAGATTAGACAATTTTAACTCATTCAGAGTAACTTTTGTGCACATAATAACTTACTTCAAGTACAAATTTGAAAAAATCGTTCATTAAAATTAAAATAAAATATTACACTACGGCCTTAGTGAATGAGATTTCCAAAGCTGCTTAGTAAATAAGTGTGCGCAATTTTATGTATGTATGTATATACATACCTATATATAACTATGTACACAAAAACAATAAAAATCTCATTTTTTTTAAATGCCATTCTATTTCAAATGTTTTATCTGACAATGACTGCCTTCTGGGAGCATTTACCAATCCAGCAAAAGAAAACAAACGTTCTACGGGCGCCGACAATTTAAACTCATTCAGAGTATGCCATGCTATATTTTATTATGAGTAAAATATTTGTTTTCAAAAACAAACAAGCTTCACTGCCTTCTTCTTTCTATATTACCTAGTTTTCCTGTCCTATTCCGTTCTGCTTTCATTAATTAGGTTAATGGATTGCCAAGTTTTTAGCTGATCAGCTTGCATAATAAATTTTGTTCGCTCCTAAATGTAAGTGAGATCAGTCTTGAGCGATAGTTGACTGATAACCGAAGTATTTAGATTTGAGAGTAGTTTTTGTTCAAAAAGTGAACAAAATCATCAAGTTTGTTTAACGTGTAGTGAGCGAAACAGGAAAAAGCCCGTCCTGGCTCGGAAAAGACATGTTAAGAAAGAGAAAGACATTTTGTCTTCCTTCCCCATACATAAAATTGCGCACACTTATTTACTAACCAGCTTTGGAAATCTCATTCACTAAGGCCGTAGTGAAATATTTTATTTCAATTTTAATGACCGATTTTTTCAAATTTGTACTTGAAGTAAGTTATTATGTGCACAAAAGTTACTCTGAATGAGTTAAAATTGTCTAATTTCCGATAATTACGCTGAACTTGAGGTACTTGCGCTGGACTTGAGGTACTTGCGCTGGACTTCAGGTACTTGAGGTGTACTTGAAGTACTTGAGCAGGACTTAAAATTTTTATATGGGACTTATAAGTACCAATACCAGTACCAGTACTTAAAATTTTTAAGTACAAGTACAAATACTCGGTATTTGTACTGGTATTTGAAATTTTTTAAGTCCACGTACTGGTACTTGTACTGGTACTGGTACTTGAAATTTTACAGGTCTGATCAGAAGTCATCCATATCGTTGGAAGGATTACGTCTGCAATCGAGTACAGAAAATTCAAGACCTTCAACCCTCAGCTAAGTGGCGGTTCATTGCTGGGAAGCAAAATCCCGCTGATTGTGCTTCTCGAGGACTCTGTACTCTGAAACTGAAGCAGCATTTACTCTGGTGGCATGGGCCCCCATGGCTATTACAAACTTGGGAAGAATGGCCCACATTTGATCCTCCCGCTACAACAACCGCTCATCTTGAAGAAAAACCAGGTCTTTTCTTCAATGTCGCTATAGAAACAGATCAGCATCCTCTCTGGGAACTTATTACTCGCTACTCTTCACTGCCACGCCTACTACGAACGTTAGCCATCTGTTTACGCTTTATCGCTCGCTTGCAAAAGGTACCACACTCTTCGCTGACCACACCGCTGACTACCGCTGACCTGGAAACCGCTAGAGTGTTGATCATCAAGATAACACAAAAATCTTTTTTCCCTGAGGAGTTGAGAACGCTATCAAAAGGCAATCAGCTCGCTAAATCGAGTCATCTAATCAAGCTGACACCATTCCTTGATCATCAAGGTGTACTACGAGTTGGCGGACGCTTGAAACATTCGCTGCTTGATTCTGAACAGAAGCACCCCGCTATTTTGCCTCGAGAATCGCCTTTAACTTCTCTCTTGATAGCTGACGCTCATCACCGCACTCTACATGGCGGCACTCAATTGACACTCGCTTATCTAAGACGTTCGTACTGGATTATTGGTGGTCGAACACCGGTACGATCATTCATTCTTCGCTGCGTCACTTGCACTCGCCACCGAGGGTTGCGAGCTCAACAGTTGATGGGGCAACTGCCCGCTGCAAGAATAACGCCTGCACGTGCTTTTCTTCATACCGGTATAGACTATGCTGGTCCAATTACCTTGAAAACTTGGAAGGGCCGTGGTTCCAAAACGCACAAGGGATGGATTGCAGTTTTTGTGTGCTTCGCTACATCAGCTGTGCATTTGGAAGTCGTTACCGACTATTCTTCGGACGCTTTCATCGCTGCGTATAGAAGATTCGCTAGCCGTCGAGGCATTTGCCATACGCTTTACAGTGATTGTGGTACCAATTTCGCTGGGGCAGATGCGACTCTAAAAAGCCTCTTCAAGATGGGATCGAAAGAACTGGGACAACTCGCTACGCTCCTCTCAACTGACGGCACCGCTTTCTGAAGATCCTGCAGACCTAGCAGCGCTTACGCCAGGTAATTTTCTTATCGGTGAGCCGCTAACCTCTCTTCCTTCACCTTCGCTGAGTGAGATCGCTGAGACGAGACTCTCTAAGTGGCAGCTTATACAACAGAGAACCGAACACTTTTGGAAGAGATGGTCCGCTGAGTGTCTACATCGCTACCAGTCGATATCAAAATGGCATCACCCCTCTAATGAGATTAAAGTCGGTTCCATGGTACTGCTAACTGATGAACGACTACCTCCAACTAAGTGGCCTCTCGCTCGAGTACTCGCTCTACATCCTGGCAAGGATGGGCTTACCAGGGTGGTAACTATCAAGACCTCTACATCTACGCTGACAAGGCCAATCGCTAAACTTTGTGTTCTACCAGTCTCCGCTCTTGAAGATTCATTTGTCAACGCTGTTGCCAAAGGGGGGGGGGGGGAGAATGTTGAGTAATCAACTGTGCAAAAAAAGAAAAGAATCGGCTGAGCAACCCGTTCGTCTCAGCAACCCGGCTCCTTTGGAAAATGTGTCAATTATTTAATTGTGTTTTGTTCCTGAATTCATTCTTCGCTTGTGACTAAACCTATGAAGTTGTGTTTTTATCTGAATAAAGGTCTCTTCGACTAATATAACTTTGTGTTGCTTCTCTCACCTAACCGGAATTTTGAGTATTCACGCTACAGCCCTAATAAGGCGAAACGCGTCGCACTCGTTTATAAAAAATATATTGTTGGACATTAAACAAGTGGTTTTATTCCTAAAAAGTTTTTATTGGCCTTGGAAACAACTAATTTTTCGAATAAATTTATCCGTCTGATAGCTATTTATAGGTATTGTCATTAAAATGAGCATTATAAAACAAGAACAGGACGATTACGATAGCGATGCAACGTACTGTTCGCAATTACAAAACGGTAAGGCGTAATAATTGACTATTAATTGTGTACAAATTCCGATAACAAAATACGAAAATCCATAGCAGACGATAATGACACCAACATCAGCGATACCACGTACTGTACAGAGCTTGAAAAGGGTACATATAAAAATTATTTACAATTACTTAGATAAATTTTCATTAGTTAAATTCCTTGAAGGTATTTTTCTATTCACGAAATATTTAGTTCATACAGTTGTGCGCAAGATTTTAAGACCACCTCTATTTGTTGGAGCATTTTCTGTTTAACAATCAGGATTTTAAATTATCTCAAATTTTTCTTATAATTTGTTAATTGAATTTATAATACAGTGCTATACAAATTTTTAGGACCACTTCAATTCTTCGGGAACTTTTAATTTTCCGAATCATGCCTTTTTAAGTTGGAAAAATTTTGAACCTGAGAATCTGGTAACGCAAGCTTGGATAAGGACTCACTCCTATCGTATGAAGTACGTGAAGGATGAAGAAATCTGTGGGAATAGACTTTGGGCCAAATCAGAATTTAATGAACGCAAGGCCTAATATTCCCACCCCTGTAACTTTGACAACCAGAGGCCAACACTGGAATACTTCTACTTCACTTCTACTACATATTGCGAATGAACGCGCGCACTTCAGTTCTTAGACAGGGAGAGTCTGGTGATTAAGTTTTTTTGAGAGTTTTTTTATTAAAAGCAGAGTGTAATATAAAATAATAAATAGTTATTAAAATCATAAACAACAATAAATACTGAACTAGACAAGTGTATTGTGTTTTATTGGAATTACATTTAGCTTGGTGAAAAGATCGCTGCGCATCTTATAAAATCGATGTCCTAAAAGAATGGCCAATTCTAAAACAGAACTTTTCATACTATTTGGTACATTAAAAATGTCTATTCATATATTATTATATATTTACTGATAAATGTTTTTTAACTTTCAGATTGACCTGGATTTTGAGAATATTTATCCCGGAAAAGAAAAGTTGCTTTCATTAAAGTGGGATAAATATACTGGTAAAATCCTAACCATTTTTAAAGAAAATATTAAGGACTGCAAAAAGTTGTTACAACAAATTGTTGAAGGCACGCCAACGGAAACAATTGACTATGTCTCTGTATATCTTTTACCGGCTATATTGCAACCAACTATAATTCACACAGTGCACAAAAGATGGAAACCTTCTATTCTAGAATCGCAACAAACTTTCATATTGCACGTTGAGGTATAGCAATATTTTACATACGTATACATATTTCTAAATCACATTTTCTACAGGTTGAGAATAATATTCTTAGACAAGCTGAAGAGCACAGGAAATTATTAACTGGGAAAGGTCTTCGTATTCAACCTTTCATTATAGCCGTCGGAAGCCTTACATCCTTTAAGTATTTTTATGTGTACTGCAATGGAACAATGTATAAATTTCATACATTTTGTAAAGCACTTTCTGTAGCATTCAAAATTTTTCAAGTTCTTAATTTGCAATATCCAAAACCTGCTGCTCAAGTTTGGGAATTTATACAGTGTTATTTTTATGAAATACCATTAACTGGGAAGCATTCAAATGCTCTCTATGGATTGCTATCAGATCTAGAGGATTAATTACTAAAACGTGAACTTAAGATTGACAAAAATGTATGAATGTTATATTTGCGCCATTTTAATGCCGGAGGTAGAAATATATTTTGTTCATTTAAAATGTTTTCATAATATTTCTCATCATTCAAAATTTTTCCAATGTACGGTTTGTCCCCAAAGTTTTCAAAATATGTATTCATTTCGACGTCATCTGATCCGAAAACATTCACGTTTAAATTCCAATTTTTCCGAAAAGCCTAATTCAAATGTTACTAGAACGGATAACGAATATAATTTTAAAGACAATTTTGAAGATATCTATAAACAGCGGCGGCCTTAGGGGGTGGCGAACAGGGCAAACGCCCGGGGCCTCGCTCTTGCAGGGGCCTCGCGCAACAACCCAAGCAAATTTAAAAAAATATATGTAGATTTTTTTAACTATATTTTTTTTATTTAAAACTTTTAATTTTGATCCTTAATTATTTATTCAGGTTATAACATAGCGGTAAATTAAAATAAAGTTAGTTAACTAATTCATAATTCAAAACATAATTGAAAAATTCATTATGTAGTACTTGAATATCGCGCCTCGAAACACTTGAAGATCGGTTTTTTAATCGCATAGCACTCGGGTCAGCTCGGGAGTCGGGACATAATGTTCTGCTCCTCTATCGCTCGGGGAATCCCCCTGTTTTATTTTGTTCGTCAACTCTTGTCACCTTGGAATTATTTTGCTTGCAATATGAGTTACAAAGTCGTAACTGTACCGTACATATCTTTCAATTTTATTGAATATTACGTTCTTAAAGTATTTAAAGTATTGAGTGAGCTGGAAAAGTCTAAATTATAGTATTTGAAGTATTGAGTAAGCTGAAAAAGTGTAAAAAAACTGTGTGATACTTAAAAATTATTTCTGACTGTTTGTGCGAAACAAAACAAGATTTACGAAATGAGTTCGCGTGATCGTGATGCCGGTAGAAAATTTGAGTCAGGTAGTTCAAAAAGGAAACGAGCTATCAAAAGAAAGCAGGTAGAAGAAAATCTACGTGGATCTCTATATAAACATATAAAAAGTGATAATCAAGAAACCTCTACAAAACATTTATTGACTGAAAGTGACTCTAATCCTGATCCAGCTGAAAACATTCCTTCCACATCATCATGGGTGCCGCCGCCGTCATCAAGTAAAAACAGCGAGGATGATGATGAATTAAGTACATCATTGTCTCTTAGGTCACCGGTGCCGCCGTCAACGCTATCCAGTCAAGAACACGAATCTGAGCCCGAGTCTATGTCTACATGCTTGACTGCTGGAATGGAAAATCTGAATCCTCAAAATGACCCCGGTTTGTGGCCCATAACAATTACTGATGTAGACAGAACTGAGATTGTATTAAAAGGTCCAATCCGGGTTAAACTTGATTTATTTCCCGTAAATGATAATGGACGGCGATTCAGCGAATATCATTATAATAAGATATTAGTTAACGGTGAAAAGCTTGACAGGCGCTGGATGAGTTATTCACAAACAAAGGTTGCCGTTGTGATGGTCGGCTGGCTGCAAACCGAACGTGTACTAAAGAGGGGCACGTTTACACCATCTGTCACCCGCAGTGGCTGCATCAGGCGACTACAAGGGAATTTCCCTACTGCTCCAAGCGCTCCTCGCGGCTGCTGCCACAAGGTGACTTGCCTCGTGCACGGACTAAATCTAAGATCTCTTCCGCTCGGCCATTTTGCCATCCAAGCACCAGGAGATCACACCACCCAGCAGCCGAGACCAAATTGGAAAAAAGAAATTAAGACAGCGAAACCAAAAGTAACCCTATTAAAAGTGGAATAATTCGGGCAGTAAGCCGGAGTGCAGTACGGTGTAGAATTAGTGAGATCCCGGGAAAATCAGGCAAGCGACGTCAGGCGACAGGAGTGGACAATTTAGACTCCCAAGGTAGGATCATAATTTTTGTTAGAATTCCCTCATCATCTCAATCCACGTCGATAGTGTGCCAGCTCGACTTTACCACACTTACACCAGTGGGCAAATTACACCCCAGACACGAAAGTCTATAAAAAGAATAAAACCAAAAAGGGTAAAGTAAGAAGAGCCGCAAGGAAGTAAGCGAAGGCCCCTTCCAGGCGAATCAGCACCACACCGACACCCCACCGAGACCTCACCAGTGCTGAGATAAGCCTCCTTCAGCCCCATCAAGCCAAGCTCAGCATCATCCGACTTTTACTTCTTTTGGGGCCGAAGAACTGCAAGCAGGAACCCGATCAACTCCCCGAAGCCCCAATTCCAGAGTGCCGGTTCAACCAGGCACGTCAAATCGAGCAGCGACGTAACTCAGCATTCGATCAGCCGCACGGACACTGGCAGCCGCTTACTTTAAGTTTCCCTAGACTAATTCCCATTTTAGGCTTGATTTACAAAATTTTCCGTTTTTTAGTAAGAGGTTAACCAGTAGCAGCTAGATCTGGGGGCACGGTAGTGCCCCCGCCAAGTCAAGCGCGAAGCAAACACTGCCGTACCATCCTTTACTGGAACTATTTCGCCGCATTTTCAGGCCCCTATTTGAGAACCTCTGGATAAGACCAGAATGCAGAAATTTTCGTCATCCAGTAAGCTATAATCATATACTTAAAATCCAAAATTTCAAGTCTGTAGGTCATTTAGTTCCGAAGTTAAGCGAAAGCAAAGTTTCGCATTTATGACACCCACTCACTCACTCACTCACTCATGATCATCAGAATAGAACTAGTACTTCCCATAAACTCAGAGAGCTGAAATTTGGTACAGAGTTAGTGTTTAATGGCCACATAAAGGGAAAACTATAAAAACTAGGATAATCGAAGATCTGGAGTACCTGGTGACCCTGATTAGAAAACACAAGAGCCCAACCAAACTATTAGAGATCGACCGCCTTTACAAAAAATATTCAACTTGGTGGGCCGCCGCCCCCGCCAAATCGATTAGTTTGTTCAAATTTTGAATTTTAGTTAGTGTTAAGCCCATAGAGGAAGAAAAAAAAGAAAAATCCCGAAATTGCATTATAGTAAATGAAAAATACATTAAAGCATCTGAGAAAAATCAATAGAGACAGGGAGTGGGCTTTAAGAAAATCAGTAGCTGACGGACAAGATATATTACCCGAGAAAAAAGAAAGGAGGATGACCTAACAAAAAGAAATGAGATCCCATCAAAAACATAAAATGTAAAAAAATGCCAAGTCTCGCAACGCAGTTCTTCTTCTTCTGCCGTAAAAATTTGTGAGATCTTATGTAAAACCAAGTCAGTTATATTAGTTAGTGTCTATGGAAGCACCTATTCAACAACTTTGTTATAAATTGTTATCTAATCAATTACCTATCAACATTTATAGTGACCGTATCAGTATTAGACATCTTTATTTCTATAATAATTATAATTACTTGGCAATTGCACGGTAACATATTCTACTAATTAAAATACTGGCCGTGCAATTATCATCATCCGTCAAAAGAAGAAGGGTTTCCCGATCTACAATTAAAGATTTGCAACAGGCCATATTTTTGCAAGTAAATTCAGTCAATGATTTTTATCCTTCCATTGACCAATTATCTTTAAAAAAAGAGAACAAAATCAGTCCTTGCAACCGTTCATTGTTCATGTTTCAGACACAAATACTTTTATTACCTATTACGATGATATAAAGTACCACTTTCAATCTTTGCTTGCTGCCATTGATACAGTCTTTAAAATCTTTTTCGTTCTTAATTTAAAATATCCGGAAGCAGCAAAAAATGTTTGGATTTTTATTCAAAAATTTTTTTATGAAATTGGTACTCCTCGAGAAAGAAATTCACCAGATATTCTAATTTTACTTGCAGAATTAAAAAACAAACAATGTTAGTTTGTCACATTTGTTCATCTGAGTTTTCAGACTTAGACACTTTTATTTTACATTACAAACTTTTACATAAATTACGCGCTACCGATGACTATAATTGTTTGAATTGTAAGCGAAGGTATAACTTAAAAAGTTTTAGAAGGCACTTTAATAGAACATGCAGGGACGTTTTAAATACAAATAATAAACCTTCTAATACCAATTCTGCTAATGAAGGAGGTAGAAATATTGGCAATAACTTTGTCAATTCTACGATAAATCTTTAAACAGATTCAGAAAATTCTTCCTTAAGTTATAATTCGTTTGCATTTGGGATAGAAAAAGCCGTATTACATTTAATGTGCAATTTATATGGTAAATCTGGGTTGTCCCGAAAATTAGTAGAAGAAATCGTTGAAGATTTCAGGCAGATTATCATTAACGACATATTAGAACAATGCAACCAATATTTCGTTCCCCCTTCTAACTGGGGATATCAAAAACCAATTTGAAAAATCATTAAATATTTTAAAAAACAATGAAGTGTCAATGGACCTTTGAAGCACATTTCATCGTTTAGATACGAATCCAAACAAAAAGTTTTAAAACATTGTTGTAACAACACAACTTCTCGTAGAAATTTACTTCTTTCTTTAGGAATCAAGTCTTGTTTGTCATTTTGTAGTAGGTTAACCCGTAACGTTGGTATTCCTACTGAAAATTTCCGATAAATCAAAATCAGACATTTTATTTAAATATAGTTTCTGCTATTCTATGATAGAAAATATCAATAAATTTCAAAATATATATGATGACTGTATTTGCTTTGAATACCTAAAGTTTCGAAAGGTTTGTTATAAGAAGAATTATTATTTGAGCATTACGGATGCAAATCAAATAACACTTTATAGAATTGAAACATTGCTCATACAAAAAGAAACTGAAGTATACATTGTTTGTTCAAAATTATTATTATCATTCTGTAATCATTTTCGATCCTATGAAATTAAAGTTGAGACCAATAAATATTTTATTTTTAATATAAGTAAATTTGATGGTCCCCCAGTTCATTGTTATTATAATTCTAATGGAAAAATGTATTTTCGTCCAAAATATTTTTAATTAAAATCACATACATATGTATATGTATAATACAATTAGCTGCGTTTTTTTCGTGCAGCATCATGTTCAAGGACAATTTGAAATATACGGACAAATTATCAATGTTCCTGTTACTGTTGACACAATGGTACGATCACTTCCAAGAAATGTCAATGACGAACATTGCATTTACGTACATATTAAAAAAAATTGAGTCATAAAAGTAGTTTTTTCCCACATCAGCGTCGAAAGTTCATTTTTTTGTCCTATTTTTAGGGAACAAAGTAGCGCTTTTTTGCCCTGAAAAATGCCGGGGAAAAAATTTTACTGCAGCGTTCACCAAGGGAGTAAAGTAGTACATTTTTACCCGGGTGTTTGCCACCCTCGCCTAAGGCTCGGGTTGCAATTTTACACCCGGGCAAAAATGTACTACTTTACTCCCTTGGTGAACAATGTACTATTGTTCATGACCTAATAAGCATCAGATCAATTAAACAATGGTTGCATTATTTGATTAGTACACCTTTATATCAACATTACAAAATAACAGTTGATGAATCATTTTTTAATCTAGAAACACCACTGATTACACAACAGAATATTGACTTTTTTAGTGAACACATTGATATTGAAGAAAGCCTTACTGCTCAACAACAAACTTTGGTAGGGAATGAAGAAAAATATTTAAGATTAGCGCCTGGGCAACACAAAAGCTGCGTTCTTTTTACAACTTGATCTGGATCAGATCAAATTTAAGCATTACAAGCAACAACAACAACTGATCCACCGACTCGGCTGGATCATGATCCGAGATCCGAAAAGGTGAAAACAAAAATCTCACCATGTGTTTTTCACCTCATGAATTTTAACTGCAATTTTGGTACAACTGGAGAAATTTGACATAAGTTAATGTCATTTGATGTGTGAAATTGAATGAATGCGCAGTTTCTGATAACAAATTTCGCCAGTGGTTAAGTGAAAATAAACGTTTTGACCAAGTGTACAAGCGTATTTTAAGTAAATGAAGAGCAAGAAAATTGACTTTGAAACTCAAGTATATTTGGCTTCCTCACATAAACCCATTATTTGTGAGAGGAACATGCTTTAAAGATTGTGTTGGACTTTAAATCAGCGAATTTGAGATCTAATTATAGACATGTGACTCTGATTCGTGAATTGTTTAACTTGACATTTTATTTACTGGATGAGACTTTTGAGATAATCAATCGAGCAATATATGTAATTTTGTGTTCTGGCATTGTCTATAAAGAAGTGAATTAATGAACAAAAGTAATTAGAGTGCTGTTCAATTGTGAACATTTGAATATAAGGCACCTTGAGATCTAATTAATTTAGTGAATCTTTCTTAATACTCGGACTTGAGATTTTATTTAATGGATTTGTCCTTTGAGAATCTATTGAATTTTGTGTAAGCTATTAATAATAAATCAATTAGTGAACAGGCTGAGCACAAAAAGTTGCGGTCCTGAGGGAACTGTGCTCCTGAGGTGTCCCAACACCCCACTCCTTTTACAATCTGAGCCACAGCATTTTACAGGAGAGCAAATTAAAAACCAACAACAACAACAACAACGAAAATAAACATGAATGCAGGAAATGTAGCAGGGTGAGTTTTGATAAAGATTTTGAATTGTATATGTACTGAAATGTTCTGTTTTAAAAGGCAAAAACGATTCTGGACGAAGGAGGAGACAGGCGCATTTTTAAGAGCGTACCAGACCAGAAGGGATGAATTTTTGGACGTGAAAAAGAGAAAACATGCGATGCAAAATGTGCTGGAAAATTTAATAGCGGAAGGTGTTTTGGTAAGTCACAATAAAGGTATTAAATTTAAAAATGTACACATGTTTATTTTAGACCCAGCCCACAACTGTGGAAATGCTGCAGGTGAAACTGAAGAATCTTTTACGCGCGTACAAGACGAGCAAAGACAACCAAAAGCGTACAGGCGCAGCTCCTTGTGTAGCTCCATTTGAGGAGATAATGGAGGAAATTTTTGGTACTGATCCGATTATATCGAATCAGCATACCATAAATTTATCCGGAGAACCCACTCAGGCTCTACTAGAGGTGGAGGATGAGAGTAATTTGACGTCTTCAGCAGCGTCTGATACATCATCGCAGACATCGCATACTCCCAAAAAGATTAAAGCTATGAAACAAAAGTATCTTCAAGACAAACTCATCTTAAAAAAAGAGATGAACAAAGAAAAATTAACAGTACTGAAGGACTACTTAGCTGCAAAACTACAAAGGCAAGATGCCAGGGAAAAGGCTAAACGTGAACGACACTTAGAGAAATTGGAAGTTTTGCGCGAGTTGAAACAAAAGAATTAGGCCCTTATTGCAAATATCGTCATTTCTGCGACTAAGAGTCGATGAATTGACAACAACTTACGAAAGCATTTTTTGGGTAAACATTTCTTATGGCAAAGTTCCTAAAATTCTAGTATGTTTACCCAAAAAAGGCTTTCATAGGCTGTTTTCAATTCGTAAGTAAGATCGACTCTTAAAACGACGATATTTGCAATAAGGGCCTTAGAGTAATTTTAAGGAAAAACCCAGTCTTATGTAAGAATAATATAATTTAATAAAGTACATGAGTACAAATACCATGTTTATGGAGTAAGAATATTTTTTTCAATTAATTCGTTTATTAACTCCTCTCTTCTGGTGAAATTTCCTGGTGTCACACTCAAATCATCTTCAGTATTTCCTTGATTCTCATAATTTTGCTCCTCATCTAGGGTGTCATGTCTTTCCAAGCATATGTTGTGGAGAATACACCCACAGACTACTAGATTAACAATCATAGTTATTTTAGTTTGATCTGTAAAGTGCAGCAGTCGTCGAAAGCGGGTCTTCAATTGGCCAAAAGCATGTTCCACAGTTATTCTAGCGGAGGAATGTAAAGTGTTATATTGACGCTGTGCAAAACTTAGATTTCCAGTGTTTTTATATGGTGGAAGTAGCCAGTTTAAACAAGGGTAAGCTGAATCACCAAGCAAGAATGTTTCCCCGAATCGAATCGAATCGGCCCTTAGGGATACAATATAACTAAGGAATAAGTTCAATCTGAAGAGTATATTCATAACTGCATAGAGAAAGAAGTTCAGTCCTTTTGGTAAGTTTAGGGCCGATTCGACCAAACTAGGCTTTATCTAAGAATAACTAATCGCGGAATATATTTACTCCCTAAATTTTAATCAGGGAATAATTTGTTTCATTCGTCCAGGCTACTTTAATACTGGAGTAGTAACTCGACAGATTAGACACAAAAACTGAACGAATGTTGACTGAACGAACTAAACCGACGTATATTTGGTGTGTGAATTGGATTGTTATATATAAATAAATTAATAAATATAAATTGTTTCAAATTTAAAAGTTTAGCGAGCGAAACAGGAAAAAGCCCGTCCTGGCTCGAAAGTATGATGCATTTTAAAACTTGTTGTCTTCCCGTGGCTGTGAGTTAGTCGTTCACAATACTTACCGATTCGATATATACCTACTCTAAAGTATGTTCGATTTTGGATAACAGAAACAAAGTAGATGCTTCACTTAATCGAAACCTCACTGTAAAATCTTGATCATCATAGCTTTCGAAATAATTGCTCCTTTCTCTAATCACTCTTGGACGCCTTGGTCTTATATACTCCTCGTCACTGTCGGAATCGTCAATCATGTCTCACAAACGTTTTGACATTTTTTTCTCCGAAAAGTCCAAATTAAGTAACATATAAACTACACACCACCCAAAACAACTTTTATCATGACGAAATACGCTCGCGAAATCTGACAGGTTCACCATATTAGATTTAATCTGAGAATAAGGGTGGTTATACCGTCAGAATCGGCAGAATAGTGTTATACTAAGGTTTAGCTAACATATTCCTGGATAAGTACTTGGTAGAACGTAAATTCAATTTACTCTAGAGTATTTTCCAATTTATTCTTGGTATTAGACTTAAACTAGTTTGGTCGAATCGGCCCTTAGAGTAATAAACTACTTTATTACCCACGACGGAACGGAGAAGGTATATGCGTTTAGGGTGAGAGGTTGTTTGTGTGTTCAAACGAATCTTACCATTTTTCTCCAAAACGCTTTGACCGATTTAGATGGGGTTTTTTGTAAAAAGTTTGTGATTCATCGGCAATTGTTCTTAGATAGGTGTTACGGTGTTAACTTGCTGCAAAATTCAAGATGGCGGACTGTCAAATTTTAAAGTTAATGCGATTTGGACCAAACTTGGTATTTGGGGGCTTTCGGGGTCGCTGATTTCAATTCAACTGTCAAAATTTACGAATTCAAGATGGCGGACTGTCACATTTTAAAGTTTATGCGATTTGCACCAAATTTGGTATTTGGGTGTTTTCGGGGTCACCAATTTCAGATCAGCTATCAGAATTTACGAATTCAAGATGGCGGACCGTCAAATTTCAAAGGTTATGCGATTTGGACCAAATTTGATATTTGGGGGTTTTTGGGATCGCCGATCTCAAACCAACTGTGAACATTTATGAATTCAAGATGGCGGATTCTCAAATTTTAAAGTTTATAGGATTTGCACTAAATTTGGTATTTGGGTGTTTTCGGGGTCACCGATTTCAAATCAGCTGTCAGACTTTACGAATTCAAGATGGCGGACTGGCAAATTTTAAAGTTTATGCGATTTTCGGCGATTGCTCTTAGGTAGGTGTTAACCCACCAGGGGCGCTACGAAAACTGCGAAAACGAATGTTGCCAAGTATCTTAAAAACCGTTTGACCGATTTAGATACGGCTTCCAAAGGGTTTGTGAATCATCGCCGATTGTTATTAGGTAGCTGTTAACCCGCCAGGGGCGCTGCGAAAACGAATGTTTCCAAGTATCTCCAAAACGGTTTGACCAATTTAGATACGGTTTTTTGTAAAGGGTTTGTGATTCATCGGCCACATTAGATATAAAAATAATATTTTGTAAGAAATCTCTAAAAAGTTTCAAATAAAAAACAAAATTAAAAATTTTGAAAAAACCCACGGTGGATGTAAACGTTGTATTAGAAAAAG
The DNA here is from genome assembly GCA_933228815.1 of Machimus atricapillus. Taxonomy (NCBI): domain Eukaryota; kingdom Metazoa; phylum Arthropoda; class Insecta; order Diptera; family Asilidae; genus Machimus; species Machimus atricapillus. The sequence goes on along the minus strand of OW121786.1, from coordinate 16,406,128 downwards.
GATTAAATAAAATGTTGAAACCCCCCGACTAAAAGGAGGTAAGTATCCAAAGAAAATTCGTCGGGGGATGCCATTCCCTGCCCTGAAATGAACTAAAATATTGCATGTAGTCTTTAATTGATATTCTCCTATTCTTAATTCAGGTACCGCCACCGCCACCGGTACTCAGGTTCAACATCGCTCCGGGAAACCAACATCACAATTACCCCAGGCATCAAGCGGAATCATAACAACAGGCCGAAGCTCTCCCAGAACCGCAGGCTTGCAAAACTTCGGGACAGCTATAGTACCAGGCACAATAGGACCTCCAGGACAGTCTCGACTCGATAAAACTCGTCCCTCCACAGCAAGTCAGCAGATCACCAGATTTAAGCCCAAGATGATTCAGCCTTCCCCTTCGACTGCATATCAGCACACCGCGACTATTCCCGTTTCCGCTGCTCAAACACCACAGGCAGCAGCAACTGCGACTACAAAGCCCACTGGAAATTGGACAAGGGCTCCTAACCGGGAGTATTTCCAGTGTAACAACGCACTTTGGGAACGAATCCAGCGAGAAAACATACCGTGGGATATAGTCTTCGAGGCGAAAGGAAGCGCTCGATTCCCTCCTGCTAACGGCGATACCATCCGCTTCATCCGGATTCCAAAGAATGGTAAATTTAAGGTCAAATGGCAACCAAGGAATCGTAAGTTAATATTCTCTCTTAATTTATATCATCTTGTATCGGCATTTTGTGGAGGTGGCAGGATGTTGTTACCACAACACGAGTCTGATAGTTTATTATGCTGTCATGGCAACCACCAGCAATATTATTACCACAAATACATATTATGCTGTCATGGCAACCACCATATCGACCTGTCCTCGTATAAAGGCCGTGTTACAATGTGGTCGCTGACGCTGTCGCTAAAGGTGTCAAAAGTTAAAATGTATGCATTTCATTGAACCAAAATACAATGTTGACGCCGAGAGGTCGCTGTCGCGAGTCGCGTCGCCCGAAGTTGGGAACATTTCAACTTTTGGGTGCGCGTCAAGAGTGACACTTGGTTATTTGCAGGCAACGTGAGCAGACGTCTAGTCAAGGAATTGAATCAGCATTGTTTTACAGTTTACAGTTTTACAGATTACAAGTTTCCGGAGTATAAATTATTGTTTCGTGTAATATATACACTCCGAAATTAATAATCCAACTGAAATTAATAAAAAAAAATCTTGGTTATTTGCAGGCAGCGTGAACAGACGTCTCCAACCTCTCAAAGAATTGCATCAGCATTTTGTCTTACAGCAAGGAATTGCATTCAGCATTGTCTTACAGCAAGTACTCAAGCAAGGAATTGCATCAACATTGTCTTACAGCAAGGAATTGCATCAGCATTGTCTTACAGCAAGTACTCAAGCAAGGAATTGCATCAGCATTTTGTCTTACAGCAAGGAATTGCATTCAGCATTGTCTTACAGTTTACAGTTTTACAGTTTACAAGTTTCCGGAGTATAAATTATTGTTTCGTGTAATATATACACTCCGAAATTAATAATTCAACTGAAATTAATAAAAAAAAAACTTGGTCTTGGTCTTGTCTTACAGCAAGGAATTGCATTTACATTGTCTTACAGCAAGTACTCAAGCAAGGAATTGCATCAGCATTGTCTTACAGCAAGGAATTGCATCAGCATTGTCTTACAGCAAGTACTCAAGCAAGGAATTGCATCAGCATTTTGTCTTACAGCAAGGAATTGCATTCAGCATTGTCTTACAGTTTACAGTTTTACAGTTTACAAGTTTCCGGAGTATAAATTATTGTTTCGTGTAATATATACACTCCGAAATTAATAATCCAACTGAAATTAATAAAAAAAAACTTGGTTATTTGCAGGCAGCGTGAAGAGACGTCTCCAACCTCTCAAGGAATTGCATCAGCATTTTGTCTTACAGCAAGGAATTGCATTCAGCATTGTCTTACAGCAAGTACTCAAGCAAGGAATTGCATCAACATTGTCTTACAGCAAGGAATTGCATCAGCATTGTCTTACAGCAAGTACTCAAGCAAGGAATTGCATCAGCATTTTGTCTTACAGCAAGGAATTGCATTCAGCATTGTCTTACAGTTTACAGTTTTACAGTTTACAAGTTTCCGGAGTATAAATTATTGTTTCGTGTAATATATACACTCCGAAATTAATAATCCAACTGAAATTAATAAAAAAAAAACTTGGTCTTGGTCTTGTCTTACAGCAAGGAATTGCATTTACATTGTCTTACAGCAAGTACTCAAGCAAGGAATTGCATCAGCATTGTCTTACAGCAAGGAATTGCATCAGCATTGTCTTACAGCAAGTACTCAAGCAAGGAATTGCATCAGCATTTTGTCTTACAGCAAGGAATTGCATTCAGCATTGTCTTACAGTTTACAGTTTTACAGTTTACAAGTTTCCGGAGTATAAATTATTGTTTCGTGTAATCTATACACTCCGAAATTAATAATCCAACTGAAATTAATAAAAAAAAAACTTGGTTATTTGCAGGCAGCGTGAACAGACGTCTCCAACCTCTCAAGGAATTGCATCAGCATTTTTTCTTACAGCAAGGAATTGCATTCAGCATTGTCTTACAGCAAGTACTCAAGCAAGGAATTGCATCAGCATTGTCTTACAGCAAGGAATTGCATTCAGCATTGTCTTACAGCAAGTACTCAAGCAAGGAATTGCATCAGCATTGTCTTACAGCAAGTTTACAAGTTTACAAGTTTCCGGAGCACAAATTCTTGTACATACATATACGTTACTGGTTACGGACAATAATGGTAAGTTAAAAAAGCATATTATTTCAATTTTCCACTAAAAATAAATGTTTTCTAGGAGAACTTGAAAATAGACGAATTCATCGAGGAGGTTAGGGCCCACCCCAGTTTGTACGATTTGGGGCATCCCGGCTACAAACTCAACAAAGCAAAGATTAAAATATGGGCTGAGATTGCGGCGAAATTTAATATCAAAAGTATGTATATAACAAATTGAACAAAAAAAGATATTACGTATAAAAATAAATTTAATTGCCTCTTGTAGGTATACATAGATTAAATTATAAATTAATGCACATTCTGTAGTTTGCTTACATTTATTTGAAAGCATAAAATCAAGTAGTTTTATTCACGGCTTCTTAATAACATGGTGCATTGCATCGGAAAATTATACTTTGTTTGTAATAACTATGCAGACAATTAATTTTTTCGCTTTTTTATAATTTCTTTGAGATACAAAATTTCAAAAGTATATTGTTAAATTTAAGTTGATTAGATAAATTGACAAAGTCTTGCACGGAAGCAAAGCAAAAAAAAAATTATTTTTCAATGATTATTTTAAAAAATTTTGCATGCCTATTTTTACATGATAAAACAAACTTTTGACTTAAATGCATCATAATTCCAACATAATCTAGCAAATTGGTTTATTAAATAATGACTTTTACTTTTTGTTTTTATACTTATGCTTATTTTTGCTTTTTATGTAGGTATTAGATTGTAAATTCGATTGTTGAAGATGTACCAATTTTTCTATTTCAGTTGATGACTGCAAAAAAAGATGGAAGCAGCTCAGAGACTGCTATGCGAGGAGTCTACGGAGAATCAGTACGGTGTCGGGACAAGAGGCAGACGACCCCATGGAAAGGGAAGGGTGGACATACGCAGGAAACATGTCCTTCTTAAAAGACCTGCTGAAGGCTAGAAAGTATGAATTTTTTGAATTATGACGCTGTAATGATTAATTTATTCTATTTTAAGATCAACATCAAATTACACTATGGAGGATTCCCAAGATTCTCTTGGAGAAACAGTTTTTTCACTTCCGCCGCCGTTTATACCATCCACGGCCACGTCAACAGATGCAACTTCTGAGGCTGAGGCATCTTCAAGCTCGACGCCGCGAAAATACAGGAGAGTTGGGGAAATGCGCGAAGAAGTGCAGGAGCGATTTCTCCAAACACTTACCGCAGCCCAGGAGTTCATGGAGGCGCAATCTTCGCGTTCAAACACGGCGGAAGAAGATGAGCTCTTCTTGCGGAGCATGCTGCTAAAAATGAACAAGTTGCCTCTTGACACTAAGAATCAGTGCAAGTTAGCAATTATAACCTATTTATGCGATATCGAAAGAGATATCAACAATTGAGGAGCGTCGGAACAAAAACCGATAAATCCCATTTTCAAATTTTTTTTTTTATGATCTCAATTGGTTTTTTTCCATGAGCTTGGAGGGATTTATCGGTTTTTGTTCCGGCGCTCCTCTCCTCAGGGCCCTATTGCGAATATCGTCATTTCTGCGACTATGAGTCGATCGTAAGAATCGAAAAGAGCTTACGAAAGCCCTTTTCGGTAAAAATTACTTAATAAAGTTTTAGAGGATTTTGAAACTATATTAAGGAATTGTTACCGAAAAAGGGCTTTCGTAAGCTCTTTTCGATTCTTACGATCGATTCTTATTAAGTCGCAGAAATGACGATATTCGCAATAGGGCCCTCAATTAAAAATGTTTGGACGCTCCTCTATTAAAAATGTTTGGCCTATGTACATATATATATAAAAACGAATAATGTAATAAATTAAAAATGTTTGGACGCTCCTCTATTAAAAATGTTTGGCCTATGTATATATATGGCCCACGGTGGGTCGGGCCACATGAGAATATTAAACATATTTTCACGGGACCGACTAACTGTTGGGCCTTCAGACCAGATGACAATGAGATTTAATTTCGATGTACCTTTCGAAGTAGAGATAAAAGACCGACAGTGGTGGAAGGACTTTGGTCCCAACGCCCGACCGGGAACTCTAGACTGGTACACCGACGGATCTAGGAAGGACGGGCTCTCTGGCGCCGGGATCTATGGTCCCAACTGTCGACTTTCGGTAGCCCTGGGGAAAACCCCAACAATCTTCCAGGCAGAAACTCTAGCCATTGAAATCTGCGCCAGACATATTCTGCAGCGAGGTTTGAAGGGTGCTAGAATTCGCATTCTAACGGACAGCCAAGCAGCGCTCAAAGCGCTGTCAAGCGTCTCCGTTACATCAAAACTGGTATGGGATTGCCTAAACGTACTGAGAGCTCTCTCTGCTACCAACAAGGTAACCCTGACCTGGGTACCAGGCCACGAAGGAACAGACGGCAATAAGAAGGCGGATAAGCTCGCGCGACAGGGAGCGGAAACCCCATTCATTGGACCGGAACCCTTCTGTGGCCTGACTAAAAGCTATACAGACTCAGTCTTGAAAGGTTGGGTAGAAGAGCAGCGATCACTGCTATGGATGAACCAACCTGGACTGAGGCAAACAAAAAGATTTATCAAACCCTCCTGGAAAGGGTCGACAAATCTCCTCTCGCTAGAGAAAGCGGGACTAAAAATCATCACGGACCTGTTTACGGGTCACTGCCTGCTAAACTACCACCTTAAAAAATTAGGCCTAAGAGATGATGATACGTGTCGCTTCTGCCTTGAAGAAGAAGAGACGGCAGAGCATGTGCTCTGCGAATGTCCACCCCGTGCCGCCAGAGGCTGGCACACTTTGGAGGTTCCTTGGTGACCCCATCAGTAGTGTCAAAGGCGGCTCCCCAAGACACAATAGCCTTTTATAAAGGTCTGAATATAAATGGGGATTAAACTAAGTTGGGTCTGCACAAAAGATCTCACCAGGTCGCGTTGCCTAGGGGAGGCGGTCTTCGCCTTAGCGACCCTCTTCTAATAATAATAATAATAATGTATATATATAAAAACGAATAATGTAATAAATTAAAAATGTTTGGACGCTCCTCTATTAAAAATGTTTGGCCTATGTATATATATAAAAACGAATAATGTAATAATGTAATAAATTAAAACAATAAAAATATATATGAATATAAAACGTATGTATTTTCATAAAAGTTTACAATTATAAACTGGCATGTGGTTGAAAAGGTACTTTGCCTTCATTTAGGAAATAGCTTGTTAAAATTCTTCGACTTGAAAATGCTTCTCTAGTTGCATTGTTGCTGCCAAATCTAGGAACTGAAGGTAGAATATTTTCCGTGTCTTGCCGCCACAAGCCCTCCACAACTTCATGGTTTTCAGTTTCCCATTCGCCATAATTACTTGGGCAATATGTGGGTTCGCTTTCAGAATAAAGATTATCTGTTATTTTTAGAAAATTGTGCATTACTACACATGATAAAACAATTTTCTCCGCATTTTCAGGATGAAAATCTAAACCATTTCGGAGAACGCGCCAACGTGCGACAAGGATCCCAAAAGTGTCCTCTATGACCCTGCGGGCCCTGGACAGCCTGTAATTAAATACCTCCTTTTCAATGGAAAGTAATTGCCCCGGGTATGGCCGCATCAAATTACACCTCAGTGGAAATGCACTGTCAACCACAAAGTAATGATGAAGTTCTTGCTGAGTATTTGGTAGATTTACAGGAGGTGGTAGGTATAAATTGTTGGCAAGAAGTCTCTTTCCGAAAGGAGAAGCGCTAAGCACACCACCATCACTCTGGCTGCCATAAGCGCCAACATCAACAGCTGCAAATGTATAATTAGCATCGCATATTCCCAGTAAAACAATGCTATGATTGTTACGTGCTTTTTTTCGCAACAAGGGTTGCCACCAACTCAGCCGGCGTGGGAGGGTTCCAACAATAACAATTCTTTAAAATAATTTTCCGACCAAGATTTAAAAATTGGGCGCCACGTAGTTTTTTTCTTCTCTCTCCTAGGATGCAAAATAGGGCCAAAACTACGAAAACCAACCATGTAGTAATAATTTATAACGATTATTAAAACCAAGTTTTAGGGAAAAAACCAAATTATTATTTCAAGAAAATTCTCCACAAACGAAAAACAAATGACAAAATTGATTCCGCCGCCGCACACTTTTTGAACTGAATTCCTATATCAAAGTCCATATTAATTGAGCCCGAACACACTTGATCGCAAAAAAACCAGGGTGGCACACTTGATCGCAAAAGCCAAAAACCAAGGGTAACATGATGTCCTTTACAATTATAATATTTACTGCCAGAATTAGGTGGAGACTGGATTTTTACGTGCTTGCCATCGATGCATCCCACACAATTAGGCATTTACCATTTATTATTAAATTCTGTTGCTGTTTGCATCCAATCAGTTCGATTAAATTCTGGCATGTAGACAGGCCACAAAACAGTCCATAAAACCTCGCAGACTTCCAGTATAATTTTTCGAACAGTAGACAAGCCCATTTTAAAGGTCATAGAAAGGTATTTTTTCGACACACCTTGTGAGAGATAGCTAGATATAGGAATAAATAAATTAGTGTAAACGGTCGAATGAAATTGTACCCAAAAGCCCGTGGTACGGTACTGACAACATACTGCCGGTCCTTTTCAGAGCTATGGAAAGGATACGACGGCCCGCCATTGTGACTGAATGCGAATTGAGCCGACAGCGCGATCCTTATATTTAACATTTCAATGATAAGCAAAATAACGTAAACAGAGATTGATAGGGACGATTATGCTGGCAAGGCCTCAGGACGAGATTCAGTGTGGAAAAGGGCGCAATGGCGGGTTGGTCGTCTCGGCATTTTAGTAAGTTGAACGAATATAGTATGATCTATGGTTTCGCGTCTACATTATTCAGAAGTGGGATATCCTACATCCCCAGCCGAGTAGTAATTTTATTTAATTAGCTTAATCCCAATCGCGCATCGGTTAATTTTAATCAGAGGCGACAAGTGTATGTGCCGGAGGGGTAGAGGTTCCCGTGGTGCAGGTGGCTTGTGCTCCTCCTGGAAGCGGGGGAAGAGGCCGCTTGCGGCTACTGGAGTGAAGGGCAGACGCACATGGCTCTGGAAAGGAAGGCCGGGAAAGCGGCCGACAGGTTTGGTGTGTGTGTGTGGGCTCCGGATAGGGATGCGCAGCCGGCCGGTTGCAGCTCATGGCCTTATAAGGTAATATCGTATCATTGAAGAGGAAAAATGATGTCATAGTTGCGTTTTTGAAAAATGCGAAGAAGCCGATAGTAGAAATATTTCTGGCAGTCTAAAAAGAGAATTCGCAAGTGGCAGTGGTGAAAATATAAAAGTGAGGTGCCGTAATTAAAAAATAAAAAAAAAATAAATAAATAAAAATAAAATAAGAACACAGGACGGACAGAACTTGAGTATCAAATTTATATACAGTATTTTGTTAATAATATTTAGTTTTGAGTATTGAAAATTAAAGATCCCTCCGGGTCTCCTCTGGCGTCGGCTTCTTTAGCCCCGCTGGTTCAGTCGCAATATTTTTTAGGATTAATAATATTTAGTTTTGAGTATTGAATTTATATACAATATTTTTTTGGATTAACAATATGTAGCTATCTTTTGAATAATTGCTGTGCTTACGTGAATTGAGTTTTGTTTATTTTCGAATATTTCGAATTTCTTGAGGCTTTCTTGTACTGTTCGGTGTTTTTTTTATTTCGATTGCGTACTCTATTTTCATAGTTAAGTAATTTACGATATAAGTGAAATGAGGAGGACGACTGGACGGAGGGCGCCAGGGGGGTTTAAAAAACAAGGTACCGGAGCGTCGGGTACGTTGGGTCGAGATATCTCCAGTAGGGAGAATGATGCCACCCCACTTCGAGGGGGGTTAACGGTTGCACCGTGCGAGATAAATTCTAGTATTTTGGAGCCCCAGGGAGGTCGATCTGTCGTGCCCTTGCCCTACCGGATGGGGGCGACCGAAGTTGCGGGATTAGTGCCAGAATTTGCACCGGGAAATATTCGAAGTCTAAGTGCCGAAGAATGGGTCGCGAAAGTCGAAAGTTTACGCGCAATCTATGGGTGGGACGACCGTACCACCTTGCTGTATGCATCGTTGAGGCTAAAAGACGCAGCGCAATATTGGCTACAAGGTAGACAAAAATCCGACGATACGTGGGCGTTGTTCAAAAAGGATCTGGTGATAGGGTTCCCTAGCGGTCTGGATACTTCGGCTATTCACGCTAGGCTTATCGCTCGTAAACGGAGGTCCGATGAGCCCGTTGAGACCTATCTATACGAAATCGTGTCATTGGGAAAGCGAATCAAATTAGATGACCAATGTGTTGCAAATTATATCATTTCCGGTCTTGTTGACCAAAAACTCATAACGGTTTTAACTGCCTCCGGAATTACTTCGCCGGTCGACTTGTTAGCGCGTATTAAAAGATACGAGAATATTAAGGAACAAGAGAAAACACGAAATCTGCTCGAGAATCCGCGTGCGAGGCTGCTGCCGATGAACTTTTCTCGCAAGGTTTATAACCGTGAAAAGGAGAATAGAAATCGAGACAACCGACACGCACCAACTCCTTACGGTCGTCAGAGTCTGGACAGTTTCGCGGGGAAATGTTTTAAATGTGGTAGGCCAGGGCACAGGGCTAATCGTTGTTTTCAAGCAAACGAAAATAGAGTCAAAAAGATCCAGGTAATACAAAAGGAAGCAAAGGAACTGTATCAGACGGTTCACCTCGATGGGGTCCCCCTGGAGGCATTTGTCGATTTAGGAAGTGAGTGGACCACCCTAAGATTGAGAGAATGCCAGAAAATGGGATGGGCGGTCTCTCCGGGGACCATTCTTCTGAAGGGCTTTGCTGGGGGAAGATGCAGAACCCTAGGCTCCCTCAGGAAAATTTTAAAATTAGGAAAGATCGAGGCGGTAACCGATATAGCCATAGTAACTAACGATGCCCAAGATACCCCGATGATCGTCGGACAAAATTTTACAAACCGACCGGGGGTCCGCGTGATTAAAAGTTGGGGCAAACTTGAGGTAGTAAATGACCCCGAAGAGTCTTCCACAGTTGTCAGCGAATGTGATTCTCGAAATGGGTTTAGTCAAGATAGAGACCCATTTTGTATAACCGACCTAGTCGTGGGTGAATTCGGGTCGCCAGAAACAAGTAAGATGTTGGCTACTCTTTTAAACGAGTATAGGGATTGCTTTTCTATCAATTCATCTGAATTAGGGAAAACGAATTGGGTAAATATGAAAATCGAGTTGGTCGATAAGACAGTTGTACGGTATAAACCTTATCGGGTCCCTTACCATCAAGAGTCTATCTTAGAGGGAATTATAAACGACCTTCTCAATAACGGAATAATTGAAGAGTCCACGTCTGAATATGCCAGTCCAACTTTATTGGTAAAAAAGAAAGATGATTCATACAGAATATGTGTGGATTATCGAAAGCTGAACAGGGTTACAAGGAAAGAATATTTCCCTACGCCGAATATCGAAGAGATAATCAACAAACTTTCAAACGGTAGAGTTTTTATTTCATTAGATTTGATGAGCGGTTACCACCAGATCCCCGTTGAACAAAATTCAAGAGCCTTCACGGCGTTTGTAACACCTAAGGGGCATTACCAATACAAATGTATGCCCTTCGGGCTAAGTAATGCTCCAGCTGTGTTTATGCGACTTATGGACGCAGTACGGAAAAAGGTGAATGATGAAAGGCTACTGTCCTATATGGACGATATGATCATAGCGGCGGCGACAGTGGACGAGGCTCTCGAAGTCCTCAAAAAAATACTGAAAGTGCTCCGAGAGGCTAAACTCACATTAAATCATAAAAAATGTTTATTCTTTGGTGACTGTATTGGCTTTCTAGGCCATGAGGTTGGCGAGGAGGGTGTCAGACCAGGGGAAGGTAAAACAAAAGTTATAAGAGAATATCCGCGACCAGGAAACATAACGGAAGTTAGGCAGTTTTTAGGGCTTAGTGGTTACTTCAGGCGGTTCATTCCCAGTTACGCTCAGATTGCGGCGCCTTTGAATGAATTGCTGCGCAAAGATGAGCCTTTTGACTGGTCTGAAAAGCGACAAAAGAGTTTCCAAGAATTAAAAGACAGGTTATCGGCTAGGCCGTTGTTAGCTGTATACAAACCGCACGCGGGGCACGAACTTCATACAGATGCCTGCTCCCGGGGCTTGGCCGGTATTTTGTTACAAATTTCCGAAAACGGACAGAAGCGGCCTGTCTCCTACTTTAGCAGAAGCACTACCGCGTCCGAACAGAAGTACCACAGCTATGAATTGGAGGCGTTAGCAGTCGTGGAGAGCCTTGTTAGATTTAGATATTACCTACTGGGAAAAAGGTTTAAGGTGGTGACCGACTGCGCATCGCTCAAAGCAACTCAAGAAAAAAAAAATATCGTGCCACGAATAGCGAGGTGGTGGTTGACCATTCAGGAGTTCGATTTCGAGATGGAGCATAGGCCGGGATGTAAAATGGCTCACGTAGATGCTCTGTCACGGACGGCGCATTCCCCGCGCGTTGTTAATCAGGAACCGGTCAAGGAAGTCTTAGTGACGACTATTACCGAAACCGACTGGGTCGTTACGCTCCAAAGACAGGACAAGGAAATAAACGAGATAATACAGATTCTTTCGGATAAAAACAATAAGAAATATAAACACATGAGGCAGAACTACGAAATGAAAAATGGAAAATTGTTTTATAAAACTTTAGACGGTCTGAAGTTTGCTGTGCCCAGGGGTATACGGTGGCATATCCTGAAAACTTCCCATGATGGCCTTGGGCATCTGGGATTGGATCGCACTTTATCACATATCCAGAAAACCTATTGGTTTCCTAGAATGAGGGGTTTCGTTAGGAAATATATTGATAATTGTATTGCTTGTGCTTATAATAAGCGGGGAAAGGATGAAACTCGTTACCAATTGAATTCTTTTCACACAGAACCTATACCTTTTAATACCGTGCACATTGATCACTTGGGACCTTACCCCAAAAGTACTAAGGGTAACATGCACCTGGTAGGTATCGTAGATTCATTTACAAAGTTCGTAATTTTACGACCCGTAAAAGCCACTTCGACCAATTTTGTCGTGAAGCTTTTGGCTGAACTTTCTCAATTCTTCGGATCTCCGTCCAAAATTGTTTCTGATAGGGGTACCGCGTTTACCTCTAAAGCGTTTCAAGAATATTGTCTGGCCAACAATATTGTGCACGCGAAAATTGCGGTTCAAACGCCCCGTGCAAACGGTCAGATCGAGAGATATTTCCGTACAGTTTCAGCGGCTATCGCTGCCACTACCACTAGGGAAGATGGTCGGGATTGGGATACCCATCTAGAAGAGATTCAATGGGGACTAAATTGTCTACCCCACGGGGTGACTGGCCAAACCCCACAAAAATTGCTGTTAGGCTACGAACCAAGAAGGGTGCTGCATAATGAATTGACAGCGGCACTACAGAACGATGTTAATGACGATGAAGATTCCGTTCCTCTTACCGAACTTAGGAAACGGGCGGCGGAAAGAATAGAACTGAACAGAAATAAACAGGTTGAACGGGAAAATTCCAAGAGATGCCCCCCGCGGGCATACGCTGAGGGAAATTTAGTGTTAATTAAAAGTGAGCATGCATCTACAGGGCAACCGCGGAAGCACATGCCGAAATATAAAGGCCCATATGTGATCGACAGAGTTCTGGGCAAGGACAGGTATCTCATAAAGGACCCCCCTGGTATGCAGGTCACAAGTCGGCCATTTCGGTCAACATATACGGCGGAGCGGATGAAGCCGTGGTGTAGTTTGGAGGAATTGAAGTTGAGTGAGGAAGGCCTCGAGGATGTAGATGAGGAGGAATCGGGGGAAGTCATCCTGACTGAATAAGCTAGAATTATTCTTAAGTTGCTTGGAGGCGAAGAACGCATTTATTTTGAAGAGTTTATTTGCTATTTATATTTTTGTGAACTTAATGGAATATAGCAGGACTAAAAGAGAAGAAATCATAATAGTAATAAGAGAGAGAAAAAAAAAGCGGTTGAATAGAATTTGACAAATACGAACGGACGATGACAAACGAAAATAATAGATAGAGATCGTCGTTAAATTACAAGAGGCACCTCACTACATCATTAGTTAAACACTGCTGAAAAAGAGGAGTTTGGAATTTAAGAGGTAAGAATCAACTATTATGGTTTTGATGTAGACTTGATAAAGGAGGAAGCTTGAGAAGGGGGCTGTGATCTGCGGCGATCAGTTTGGTTGTTGGACCACTCTGCTCGCTCTTTCGATCAGAAGCTTCCCTTTGAATATATTTCGAGATCGACGGCGCTTATCTGGCGTGAGGTTTTGATGGGTGCTGGAACCCTAACGGGTCGGAATGTGTTGGCAGATGTGATCTTTCCGGTGCGTGTTGAGTTCGGTCGCTGGACCTTTCTACAGCCGCCGGTTGGAGTGTATTCTGCGGTGATGACGCGAATAAATCATCGGGACGGTGATTGCGTCGGATGGCCGAATGTAAACGGTCGAATGAAATTGTACCCAAAAGCCCGTGGTACGGTACTGACAACATACTGCCGGTCCTTTTCAGAGCTATGGAAAGGATACGACGGCCCGCCATTGTGACTGAATGCGAATTGAGCCGACAGCGCGATCCTTATATTTAACATTTCAATGATAAGCAAAATAACGTAAACAGAGATTGATAGGGACGATTATGCTGGCAAGGCCTCAGGACGAGATTCAGTGTGGAAAAGGGCGCAATGGCGGGTTGGTCGTCTCGGCATTTTAGTAAGTTGAACGAATATAGTATGATCTATGGTTTCGCGTCTACATTAGTAAGATAAATTTTTACTGCATATACATATATAATTACATTAATGTAAGCGCAAGCCTGCACTCTGCATTAATGGGTCGTCGAATGGATGTTTTCGAAAGCTTCTCCTTGACTAGACTAAGAAGCAGATCGTACTGGGCACGATTCATTCTTGTTGCTTTTGAAAACTTTTCTGGATCATTATCACGAATAAATTTAAAAGTTTTTTGATAAAATCCCGTCCTATTTCTTTGTGTGTAGAGAGGGCGAACCCACCATCTACGTTTTCTTTTCCTTTTTTCTAAATATAAGTACGAAATCATCAACAAAACGACATTATTCACATTATTCATTCTGGCGATTTTATTTCCCGATTTTAATTCGAATTTTATTACAATTTTGCAAAAACAAATCCTGCCAATTTCTAAATGACATTTAAGATAACAACACCACTGTAACAGAGTATGCAACCATCATTGCGACAAATTTGACAGGGCGACTAGCTCCGCGTCAGCGACAGCGTCAGCGACCACATTGTAACACAGGCTTAAATACGGGAGGCTGGAGCTCAATCAGGAGTCGATCACTAGCTGGCTTTCCAGCAACAAGTAAGTAAGAGATTTCTTTTACTTCGCAGTAGGCTTTCCTATACTCTCAGGCTATCCTGATATCAACCAAGTGATCAATAGCTAGCTGGCTTTCCGGCGGCGACGCAGTAAAGGCTTTCCTTTACCTCACAGTAGGCGTTCCTACAAGTAAAGGCTTTCCTTTACTTCACAGTAGGCTTTCCTACGTCCTCAGGCTTTCCTAAGCACTCCTCACATTTATTGTCAATAGGATTTCCTAGAGACTAATAAATTTCCCTTCTCTTCTGTCTCATTCTTTTTCACCTACCATACTATACATACTTACAGCAGACACATTGAAGACTATTTCTATATCACAAAATTCACTAACTCATACTTTTCTTTCTCATTTCAGACATTTAATCATTTGCTTGTAGAATTAGTATTTGTATCTCTAAATTAGTTATTTGTTGCATGGGTTGTAGTTTACCTTAATTTTACTCTGTTGACTAACCTATTATTTTGTAAATATTGGTGTAAGGAATTTGGTTTAGCTTTTAGAAAAACATTTCTTGAAAAAAAACTTATTTTTTACCATAAAAAATCGATCTTGTTGTTATTTTGACATCCCCTCGCTTTCACGGTATACAGAATACAAGGTATAGTAAAGAAAATTTTGACATATGGCTGTGACGTCACGCCGCCCTATTTTGTGTGAGAGAGAGAGAAGCACACACTTTTATTTCACTTAAAAAACTTCTAAAAATCGCACAATAACAAGTAAGTAGGGCGGCGTGACGCGCAAGATGGCCGACAGCACTTCGTCTTTACTATACCTTGTATTCTGTATACCGTGCTCGCTTCTTCCTATTTGCTGAATCAGTACCGCATTCAGTGGTGCCTCTTATAGGCCCCAACAACCACTAAAGTGTACATTTCAGCAAAGTTATGTCAATTCGAAGTGGACTCAGGATCAAACCACACCGTAATATCTTCTAGCTGTTTCAGGAAATTGTGGCCGAAGAAAATTCCCCAAAAGAGTGCAGTCGTGTTAATGCGAGACTTCCAAGGAAACGCCATACAAATTGAAGGTACAATTTTTGTGGATATTAAGTACAGGCAGAAAACGGCTCAGGAACTGCCGCACCTTATTGCAAAGGGCACTTACACAAATATCCTGGGCTGCAATTGGTTCGCGCCTTTAGGAATATCCCTTCAAGGAGTACATGCAATCTCCACTGCTCCTCAGTTTTCGTCAGCTATAGCGAATGTTCTCTAAAAGTTCGAGATAATTTTTACTTCAGTTTAGGGAATTATAACGGCCCACCAGTGCACCTTAAACTACATCCAAATGTGACTCCCGATCGTCTGCCTCCTCGAAGGCTACCCTTCGCCCTCCGAACCAAGGTTGAGGAGGAACTTCAGAAATTGATCAAACAGGGCATCCTGGAATACATCGATCATAGTGAGTGGGCTACAGCTATTGTTCCCGTGGTAAAGCCGAATGGCAGTATACGCATCTGTGGCGACTACAAGTCAACAGTAAATAGAGCCTTACAGCCTCACAATTATCCTATTGCCCCGATTCAGGATCTTTTATACTCACTCCCTCCTGGTAACTGCTTCGCTAAGATTGACAAGCATGCGTTCCGCAAGAGGCAATTGCAAGGAGATAACGAAGTGCTTCAGAATTCAGATACAAAATTACTTAAAGGCCTGTCCGAATCCAAGTCTACGTCTTCGTCTTCATCTCGTTATAACTGTTCTCATTGCGTCTCACGAAGTCAACGCAAGCCTTGACTCGCTCATCAAGCTAAGCAATCTAAACTGTTATACCACGTAGCTAAACTCACATCATAGACATGAATTTGAACAGAGCTGAGCTCGTTTTGTCGTCATGAACTGTTATAACGAGACGAAGACGTAGACATAGACAGGACAGGCCCTAAGTTTTTATCCTGTACTACGAGGTCCACAAGGAGGCTTATTAGTTTCAGATGACTTTAACATTCAATACCCTGGATTAAGCGATACACTATTTCTTAAATGGCCAGATATTAAAAACCAACTCATAAAACTAGCGATACAAAGAACATGTTCTACTTTATCCAAAAAAAAAATTGAAAATGTTTCTCCAAATAAATCAACACCACATAGCTACGGAAAATCATGCTGCAATTTACACAATTTATTAAAAACTGAGTCCGATATTTGTGGACTTAAACTTCTGGCTTATTTTTTGTCTTCAGCAGTATATGGAAAAAAGAGGGAAAACCAAAAACGTATGATATTTACAAAAGATGAAGTCTTAAATTCTTTTATTCTACATGTCCTGGTAAGTTAGGTCTAATATTTTTAATAATAAAATTTAAAATATAATTTTTTAAGGACGCAAATTTATTGAATGAGGAATTGGACAAGAGAAGAAAACTTTTGGAATCATCTAAACAAACACTGCAGCCTTTAGTGATAGTGGTGATAGTAGCTGGGCCAACCTTGGTGGACGCAAAGTATTTCTATGTGGCCATAGATCATGTAGGTACTCTACAGTGCCGAAAATATTTTAACAATTTATGTCCTTAAATGCCAAATATCCGGAGCCTTGCTTACCCATATGGACGTTTATTCAACAAGAGGTTTACGGAATGTTTAGAGAATTTGATGTCAATCTTGTCGTGCTTGGAACTTTGAAATCTGATTTGAACGCCGTGTAATTGATCATACTTATCTGCATAAGTAACACCGAAACAAGTAAAGGATTAAACTCTTTAATCGACAAAACGGATGAATGTTTACAACAACTACAGAGTCTCGATGTTGATACAACTTCATGGAATTGCCTGTTAATCTACATTATCGTACAAAAACTTCCCTTTGTAACACTAAAATTATGGGAAGAGGAATTAGGATCTACAAAGGGGATACCAACATTCGAGAAGTTCAAATCATTCCTGAATACCAGATTGAAGGTTTTGGAATCAATTTCAGATGCAGTTAGTTCAAAGAATACGCAGTCCAAATGTAACAGCAAGGAAAAGACACAAACATATCACGCAGTACGACAAGGCGAATGTCCTGCATGCAACGGCAAACATTTTGTTCCGAAATGTCCAAAATACAAGGAAATGAGCATTCAAGCAAGGCGGAAAACCATTCTGCAATCAGGTCGATGCTTAAATTGCTTGTCGAGCAATCACTCTAGTTCGGAGTGCACAAGCAAATATTGCTGCTTCAAATGCAATAAAAAGCATCACACGTCATTACACGTAGACGATAGCAAACATCAATCTACGACAACTCCCAAACAATCAACAGATATCACACCAAGTCAACCAAATCAGAATCAAGGGTATCTTAGCCATAGCGCTGACGGGTTACACACGACCCAAACATTTATAACAAGTCAACACACACAAGCATTATTATCTACCGCAATAATAACGGCACGAAGTAATTCTGGCGTACACAAGACTCACAGTCCTCTTTCCTTACAGAGACTGCTTGCCAAAAACTGGGTGCTATACACCTATTTCAATGGTCATCATAGGTCTAGGTGCTAGCGTGGCAGCTAGTTCAAACAAACAAACAATTTTACTATTACAGGGACGAAACTCAGACGGTCCTGTAATTGAAGAAACCTTTTTAATTTTAAAAAAGGATCACCGACCCATTACCGAAAAGAAATCTATCAAAGAAAGATTTTAAATATATCAAGGATCTGATCTCTAATTAGCGGATTCAACTTATTGGAAATCCGGAAAAATAGATGCGCTATTAGCAGCCAGCGTTTATGCCAGAATAATAAAAGAAGGTATTCGACGAGGCTCTGATTCAGCTCCAATAGCTATCAGCACAATCTTTGGTTGGATCCTACTTGGACCAACAAGCAATTCAAGTCAAGACAATGCATATCCCTTTTCAGTTAATACTGAAAACTACCTTCTAATCCAACTAAAAAAGTTTTGGGAAATTGAAGAGTTTCCTACAAATCCAATTCTTAAGCAAGAAAAAGAAGAATGTCAAATTTTGTATAGGGATTCACATACTCGTCTTAGCAATGGGCAGTATTGTGTGAACCTACCCTTTAAAAACAATGAACTACCTATACTAGCTGAATCTCGACCACAAGCATTGAAAAGATTTCAAGTGCTACAAACGCAATTCAAAAGAAAACCCGATATGGCTGCAGATTACACAAGTTGTCTGAACGAGTACTTGAACTTGGCCATATGGAACTGATAAACCCAGCAACAAATGACATACCAAATTATTATATCTCTCACCATGCTGTCTTTAAAGACAGCAGCACTACTAAGCTTCGAGTAGTTTTTGATGCTTCATGTAGGGCAACAAACGGACAATCGCTAAATGACTATCTTTTAAAGGGACCAACATTACAACCAACACTTTTCGCAACTTTGCTGAACTGGCGAAAATATAAAATAGCAATAAACGCAGATATCGAGAAAATGTACAGGATGATCTTGGTACATCCTTCACAGCGTACATTTCAAAGAATTATCTGGCAACATCCGGTTACAAAAGAACCACAAGATTACCAACTCAAAACTGTCACCTTTGGAACAACGTCAGCGCCTTATTTAGAACAATTGGCTGAAGACGAGAAGGAAAGGTACCCCGTAGCATCCAAAGCTGTGTTCAAAAACTTTTATGTCGATGATGTATTAGCAGGAGCTGACAACGTAGCTGATGCTCACAGGTTGCAAGCTGAATTGCTTGAAATAATGAAGTCAGGAGGTTTCAACTTACGTAAGTGGGCCAGTAATGATGCTGAGTTACTTTCAAATATCCCAAAGGAACATAGAGAAATCAAAGAAATTTTAAGAGTTGGTGATGAAGATGTGATAAAAACGTTGGGAATTCAGTGGCATCCTAATTCCGATTATTTCACCTTCAAATACTCGCCGAGGAATCAACATCAAATAATTTCTAAGCGGACAGTATTATCGAAAATCGCATCGTTTTATGACCCACTTGGGTGGTTGGCTAAAACAGTGGTTATTGCGAAATTGCTAATTCAAGAATTGTGGATTACTGGATGTTCGTGGGACACTCCGGTATCAGAAAAAATTGGAAAACAATGGATGAACCTCAAACAAGATCTTACTAATCTTCCACAGCTGAAAATTCAACGATGGATACACTACAATTCCAACATTTCAGTACAAAAACACGGTTTCTGTGATGCATCTTCAAAACCTTATGCAGCTGTTGTATACCTACGAACAGAAGATGAAGAAGGACACATTACATCGATTTTGTTAACTGCAAAGACCAAGGTTTCTCCAATAAAGCCTACAACCATACCCAGATTAGAGCTTAATGGAGCAGTACTTCTTGCACGCTTATTACAAGCGACCATGGAAGACATGGATTTACAAAATGTTCCAATATTCGCCTGGACAGATTCTACCATCG
Organism: Machimus atricapillus; assembly: GCA_933228815.1. NCBI lineage: Eukaryota > Metazoa > Arthropoda > Insecta > Diptera > Asilidae > Machimus > Machimus atricapillus. The sequence continues at coordinate 16,386,510 of OW121786.1, read as the reverse complement.
TTCTGCAATGGATAAGAGAACACCCTTCACGTTGGAAAACCTATGTTGCCAACAGAATTGTTGAAACCCAGGGGGTGATTAACTATGACAGCTGGAATCATGTCTCTACTGACGATAATCCAGCAGACCTGGCTTCTAGAGGTGGGACTGTTTCCGATTTAATCACTTCAGAGATTTGGTGGCGTGGTCCAACCTGGTTAAGCAAGGACCAGGGTGAATGGCCAGACCTACAAAAAACTGAAGACATAACAGATTTAGAGTAAGCAACAGAGCACAACAAATTTTGCAATCGAAATAGACGATGATATTCTATTTCGTTACTCTTCTTTTACAAAGCTAGTCTTAACTGTAGCAACTATACTTCGTGTTCCACACAATATGCTAAATCGATTACCGAAACGAACAGGATATGTTTTGGCTGATGAATGGAGAAACGCTGAAGGAATTATTCTACGTTTAGTACAACAAATGACTTTTGCAGACGATTATCACAATTTAAATAGCAATAAACCATTGTCAAACAAAAGTAAGCTGCGACAACTGAATCCATACATCGATGAGCAAGGATTAATACGGATGCATGGACGTTTACAAAATGCAAATATATCCAATGCAAGAAAATGTCCTATTATTTTACCAAAGAATCATCCCGTGACTTCACTAATCGTCGATAAAATCCACAAAGAGACTTTCCATGGTGGACCATCGTTGGTCTTGGCCAGCAGTCGAAACAGATATTGGATTTTAGACGCAGGACGCTGTATAACATCAATTATACACAAATGCGTCATATGCTCAAGGCATAGAAAGTATATAATGACGCAACTTATGGGCAATCTACCTAAAACACGTGTCAATATTAGTAGACCATTTAGCAAAGTAGTTATCGATTTCGCTGGACCGGTGATGATCAAGGCATCATTATGTAGGAAAGCTAAATTACTGAAGGCATACATATGCATATTCGTATGTATGGCAACAAAGGCTATACATATAGAACTTGTTTCAGGACTTCACATGCTTTTATTGCTGCCCTTAAAAGATTTGTTGCCCGAAGAGGTCTATGTACAGACATATTTTCAGACTGTTGGACAAATTTCGTCGGAGCTAAATCGATACTGGACAAAGATATAAAGCAATTGCCGAGGCCAATACAGCTGCGCAGTATTTTTCATCAAAGGCTATTACCTGGCACTTTAACCCATCGGCATCTCCACATTTTGGCGGACTTTGGGAGTCAGGTGTCAAAACAATAAAGTATCATTTGCGTAGAAGCTTAGGAAACACTACTTGCACCTTTGAAGAATATGCGACAATATTAGCACAAATTGAAGCATGTCTCAAATCGAGACCACCGTGCTATGTAGCAAATTACCCAGAAGATACAACGATTCTTACGCGAGGACGTTTCCTTATCGGACAGGCTCTCAATGTAATCCCAGAACCTGACAAATCTAAAATAAAAATACCATTATCTCAAAGATGGACATTTATTCAACAAAAAACAAGAGAATTTTGGAACAAATGGTCTAAGGACTATCTTAATACAATAGACCAAAATGGTAGACACCACACAAAAATCTTCAAATCGGAGACATCGTGCTGATAAAAAACGATAATGCACCACCTTTGGCTTGGCCGTTAGCTGTAGTAGAACAGCTGTAGTAAAACAGCTGTATCCAGGCACCGACGGACTGACTAGAGTTGTACGAGTTAGAACACAGCATCACTCATTGCTGAGGCCAATTTCGAAGTTGTGTCCTTTACCGATAGATCAAACAGAAACGAAGGCTAATATTTCATGTTCTTAAATTTTTATGCTTACTTATATTTACAGATGTCCCACATTTATAATGATGGTGATGTACTTATTATTCTCGAAGACATTTACTTTTCTCCAAGGGCGAGCCCAGATGAATACATGTTGGATTCATTGTCATTTAATCAGTCGCCAGAGTCATCCGCAGTGACTTCATCACCCACTACAACAACTAAGCCCGATGACAGCACTGGTACGACGAAGCCACCTAACGACGGAAGACATTTGTTACTGCTCCACAAATACAAGCAACGCCAGCCTAACCAGCGATCATTAATGTTGCCAGTGTTACAGCCTCATTTTGGGCAGGCTGAGGCACACATGGCGTAACGAGAAAAAGTACACGCGCGCTGTCGCATAATGAGCCCCAGGTTTGTTGACTCCCCGTGTTTGTCGAGTATATATGTATGAAGTGGGCTTTCCTACTGCAGAGATCTATTTTGTTTCAGAGAAATCGAACGAAGCGAAGGCAATTTGGCCCAAGGGGTTTATGGTCCCGGATACCCGACGGAGGAGCCACGCAGAGCCAGGCCTATGAAGGAGTATGGCCGCAGAAGGCGTGTGGGAGGAGCGGTGGTGCGGTGACGTCGCGCCAGAGCCGGACAGGTGGCACTAATCAGCCGACGAAATTTAGCAAAATTTAGCAATTTTTAGTTCTCTTTTTTAAATTTAGCAAGATGAGGTAGACTTTGGAGTCTAAGCTTTGATAAAATGTGAGATAAGGATAGTTTAGGCGCGTATAAATTTGCTTTGTTGCCTTCACGAATATGAATTTTTCAGAAGGTTAATATTTGATTAAAATTGATTTTGATTATGCGAGGTTGTCAAAACCGCTATAACTAAAAATAGGAGAAAAGAAATAAAATTGTAAAGTAACTTGTAAGCCAGGGAAAGGGGACTCGAGGCCCACCTACAGCAAGGAATTCGCGAGAAAAAAAAAAGGCTAAAGCTAATTACCGGTCCCAGCTCCCTCAAAAGGAGATCGTGATTTTCATTCCAACCATCAGCTTCCTCAACCGCTCAACATCACCCGATATCCTCTACAACATCGTATTAACCCACCGTCTGCATAAAGGCCAACCACAACCCGGGATTATTAGCAAATGTCTTATATAGTGCCCGAGATTAATGGAGCCGTAACGTAAAGCTGCAGCTGAAAACATCATATTACATTTATATCATCCTAACTACCGATCTGGCCGAATGGATCCAACATCACATTACATTTATGTTATCAGAACTACCGATCTGGCCGAATGGAACCAAATAGCCTGAACTATGATGGCCTTAAGGCTGAGTAAGATTGCTTAAGGTTTGTACGCTCGGGACCGTACGCTTAAGACTTGACGAAAGATTCGGAAATGGCCTTATTGTATCTTTCGTTCACTTTCCGAATATGTCGTCAAGTCTTAAGCGTACGGTCCCGAGCGTACAAATCTTAAGCAATCTTACTCAGCTTTAAGGCCATTATAGTTCGGGCTAGTGGCAGAGTGGAGACTCCGAATGCGGCAGCCGGAAGCGTAGGATTGGGCGGACGAAAGCTAACACCCGGTAGGTGAAGTGGGCGGCCATTATGCGCGAGCAGTCTGGAGCCAGCGATCAACCGGAGTAGACGTCAGAACAAGTAAAGTTTTTTTGGAAAAGTGGAGTAAAGTTTTTTTTTTGGAAAAGTAATCCAATAGGAAGGGAAAAAGGAAGTAAAGCCGGAGGCAGAGAAGGAAGCATAAGGAGCATCGCGGGGCATCAGGCTGGAAACAAGGGAAAAGGAGAGGATAGAAGGAAGGAAAGCGGAAAGAACCGGAAAAGGAAGGCAGGAGGCGAGAAGAGGATGGGACACGAGGATAAGCTTTTTAAACCGGCGGATATTTCTCCGTCGAATCGGGAATTATTATTGTGGAAGGTTTCCTGGGGTTCACTTTGGGGCTCACGGCGTGCTCATTCGAGAATGTTCGGTCGGTCCTTGCCGTGTGGCTCAAGGCGCCTTTCCCGGCCCGGCCCGGCCCCATCCTTGACAATGCACTCTCTAATAATGTTCCCACCGCGCGGGTCCGCACCGCGGCAAAGAAGGAACAACCTATCTGGTTCACCCTTGAACTTCATAAAGCTCTTAGTGAGAAGGAACGTCTTAGGCTGCGGTACAAACGTTCTAAGACTCCTGATAACTACAAGCTTTTCTCTTCTAGTCGTGAACGCAACAAACAACTCCTTAAAGTGCACAGTATTGAGGATCGGCTTCGCTGCAATGATTCGAAACCTTTTTGGAATTTTATTAAAAACTCCAGATTCAGGGATGGGTCTCCCTCTATTCTTAAACTCGGCGATGAAACCGCTTCTGACCCTAAATCCATTTGCGACATGTTTGAAAATTTTTTAGTGGATCCTTTATTGACCACGGTAGTAAGCCGAACTTTTATTTTTCCCCACCTTGTGCAGTATCTGTGTCCTGTTTGTCCATCTGCGTTGACGATGTACTCAACTGCACTAATAACCTTGACTCGAAAACGTCTGCAGGCCCTGATGGCATACCCAACTTTTTTGTGAAGGAGCTGGCCAACACATTGTGCCACCCCTAACAGCCATATATAACCTATCGCTTAACGAAGGTATATTCCCCGAAGTCTGGAAACGAGCGAATTTTGTTCCTATCTACAAGAAAAACGACAAGTGCTGTGCCGAGAAGTACCGCCCAATTTGCTTGCTTAGTTGCTTTGGGAAGATTCTGGAAAGACTGGTCCATAATCATCTTTCAAGTGCATTCCTCCCGATAATTGCACCTGAGCAGCATGGCTTCATCAAGGGCAAATCTACCTTGAGCAACCTCCTCGAATTCCACCACTTCGTGGCACATACTCTAAAGGAACGTGGACAGGTCGATACCATATACACCGACTTCTCCAAAGCCTTCGATCATGTCTGTCACAATATCCTCTTAAAAAAGCTGTCGAAATATGGCTTGCAAGGATCTTTATTGCCTTGGGTTTCGTCCTATCTACTTAACCGCAAAATTCATGTAGTCTTCTCTGGATGTTCTTCTCGTGAGTTTGTTCCTCTGTCTGGTGTTCCCCAGGGATCTATTCTTGGACCGTTGTTCTTTCTGTTATTTATTAACGACTTGACAATGGAAATCAGCTCTGACTGTCTTTTATTCGCTAACGACCTCAAAATTTTCCGAGCGATCTATTCACCCTTCGACTTCGACGTTCTCCAGCGCGACCTAATGGCACTGGAAGGCTGGTGCAACGTTAACTGCCTGTCCATAAACATAGAGCACACGAAATCGCGAAGCTCATAAGGCCAGCGGAGGCATGGTTCTCGCTTCGCATAAGCATATAAGCGACAGGGTGAACTTGCAGTTTACGCCACGGGTAGAAATTTGCTTGCTTTGGGAGGCAATCTCAAAGTCGAAAATGCGTTCCCTTCCCGTGTTCAAGCTGTCCCATCTACGTATGAAATACTTTATTTATCTATGGTGGGACCCACTTTGGACTGTCAAATTTACTCACTGCCGCTTTGAGGTGCGAGAAAATAATTTTTTTGAGAAGTCAAGGTTTAAATACGAGAAAAACAATAAATAATTTTGTAAAAATGGCATGTATTATATAAAGATTGTTTTTAGAGCAAAATATCCCGACATCAGAAGGATATTCTGTACCTGTACCTGATACCTTCGTTTGGGACACAACCGCTCGCATAAAAATTTAGCGCTGCTAAAATCTAAAAATTTAATATTTTACATTGCGAATATTGCATTTCAAAATAAAATTACTAACCGCACATCCGAGATATCGAAAGGATTCTGGTTATCCCTTAATTCCCTTCTCTTGAGCTTTATACTCTTATTTCCCTCAATAGCAGCAGGCACCAAATCCATTTTGTTGTGAATATTGCTATTATTTAGTAATAAGGAAACATTTTATTTCAGTTTATTTAAGCATTTCTTAATTTTCAATCGTGGTATAATTTATGCCACTACTTACTCAAAATTGCTTCAGAAAAATAACTATCACAAATCACAATTCAAAAAATCTAACAGACATTTGACGTTTAGTATTGCCGTGCTTGTGTTATTGCGACCTTTTCGAAAGTTCGAACTCACCATGCTTATCGCAATCGCTTGAAAGTGAGATGGTGAGTAGCTTTGACGGGCAGCATGGTGACTCGCACTCACCACTCACCCGTGATCGAAATCCCGGCCCAGTTTAAGGATCTTGGTGTAATCTTTGATAGCAAGTTGAGTTTTAACGAGCATGTTGACAGCATCTGCAAAATATCTTATAGGATGGCAGGATTTATTTTACGCTCTTCTGCTAGCTTCCGAAACCTGTCCACGCCTGTCCTATTATTCATGGCATTAGTACGCCGTATTCTCGAATATTGCTCACCGGCCTGGTCTCCGTACCACGTCAAGAAAATAAATCTCTTGGAAGACGTGCAAAGGAAATTCTCCCGTAGTCTTCTGAGCAGATGCAACATACCTTATGCTTCTTACTCTGACAGACTCTCTATCCTTAACCTGCCTTCCCTTGCTGATAGAAGACTTTATCTCGACGAATGTGCACTTTTTCGCATCTTCAATGGGTTACTACAGACACCCCTTCGCGATGAATTGAGCCCAAGGGCGCCTGCTTTCCATAGCAGAAACAATAATGTGTTCTTACCACCCTGTGCCTCGCTCGACGTATATTTTAACTCTCCTTTGGTGCGCCTTCAGAGTAATCACGATTTCTCTAAGATTGGTTAAGTTTCTGTCAAATCTTAATGAATCTTAAAATCAACTATAATTGTCTTAAGACACTTTTGACAAGTGTCAAAAAATCAAAACGGACAGCTTATTTTGAAATTTAATTTGTTTAGTGTCAGGAATTTTTTCAAAAATTATAGCGAAAATGTCGCCAGCAAGGGATTCTTATTTTAATGAGGACCTAATTGAATTAGTGAAAGAAAACTCTTGCTTATATGACAAGCAGCACAAGCGCTATTTTCATAACGATTTAAAAAACGGTTGTTGGAGAGAAATCGGCAACAAATTAAATCGAAGTCGTAAGTAGTAGCTTATTTATTTATTGCATTTTTCAAAGCTTTTTATTGGCTTCACCTGTTTATTGATAACAAATTCATTACTAGCTGAAGAGTGCAAAACACGATGGAAGCACTTAAGGGAACCATTTGGGGGAAAGTGTAAGCCCAAGACGACGGGAAGTGGTGCTGAAGAAGATACTTGGCCTTTTTTCGAAAGCATGAGCTTTTCGAAAATATTCATTCAGCCGAGAAAGTAAATTTTAGGTATGAAATGTTAAATTTCACTTAATTTCATAAATCTTTTAGAACCAAGAGCAACGAAAATTTAGCCAGCGGTAGCTTCAACTTCAACTTCCCTCAAACACAATATGAATCTTCAGGTGTAATGAATAGCTCTGAAAGCGAAGATTTGTTCTTTTCGCCAAAGTCACCCAACCAGCCACAGTCGACAAAACTTAGGCGAACAATTCAAGGTGCGCTTATAGTTATTGAAGACTCTGCCCTAACAGTTAAAGAAAAAGTATGTAGTAGTGAAGAAAATAATGACCCTGACGCCTTAATAGCCAAAACCGTTATGGCTTTGCTAAAGGAAATACCCCAGAGCAACAGGGATAAAGTCCGAGCGGAGCTTTTCCAATTTATATTTGCCGCGAAGGAAAAATATATATGTATGTAGGGGAAAAGTGGCATGAAAGAGCCAGTTTCCCTCTTCTCCGCACATAGTGAATCTTCATATACCGATTATCTCAATCACATGCAATCAACCCTCGTCTCCGATCCCAAACGTTTTTACCAATTTATTAACATCAAAAAGAAGTCCAGCGGATACCCTTCTACTCTTAAACTTAATGACACTTCTTCCTCCGACCCACATACAATAGCTAATCTCTTTGCTCACCACTTCAGTTAGTCTTTCAATGAGCACTCATTCGAGCCTGACTCTAGCTATTTCCGCCTTATGGAGTCCCGTCCTCAGACCTCCCTTGCCTCCATCAATATTGACCCTTCAATGGTTGCTACCGCCATTACCACTCTTTCCGCCGATTATAACCCTGGCCCTGACGGTATCCCCGCTATAATCCTTAAAGAGTGCGCCCAACACTTGGTCGGTCCCCTTTCCTCTATTTTTCAACTCTCCATCTCCCAGGGAGTTTTCCCTGCCAGATGAAAGGATTCTTTTATCATCCCCATCCATAAAAAGGGCTGTAAGAGTGAGATCTCCAATTACCGTTATACTGCTAAACTCTCCACCATTCCTAAACTCTTCGAAAGCATCGTTTACGATTGCTTGTTCTTTCACTGCAAACCCATCTTTTCCCCTTCCCAACATGGCTTCCTTAAAGGCAGATCGACTACCACTAACCTTACCGACTTCATCTCCAAAACCTTGTGTGCCCTTGAAAAAGGCGACGAGGTTGATGTCATCGCTACTGACTTCAGCAAGGCGTTTGATAAAATCTCACACAAGTTAATCCTCTTCAAACTTCAATCCCTTGGCTTCAATCGGCTCTTTTCTTCCTGGATGAAGTCCTATCTTGAACACCGCCAGTACAGGGTTCTTTTCTGCTCCTCCTTCTCCAGCCCTTTCGTGGCCAACTCGGGGGTCCCTCAGGGTAGTCACTTAGGTCCGTTACTTTTCATTCTGGCCATAAACGACGTCGAGTGTGTTATCAAGCACTCTGACCTGTCTATCTACGCCGACGATATGAAAATCTCTAAACGGATATCCTCCACCTCGGACCCCCGTCTGCTTCAAGAGGATCACGATAATTTTGGCATTTGGTGCACAAAAAACTCTCTTGAGCTCAATATCTCCAAATGCCAATCCATCACCAACTCCCGCAAGCGCCCCTCTTCCCCCCTTCTCTGCGATCTAGGCGTTATCTGCGATAGTGAACTCAACTTTCGCGAACACATTGACAGCGTGATTGCTAGAGCCAACTCCGCGCTAGGCTTCGTTAAGTGGTGGTCTAAGGAGTTCCTTAACCCGTACGTCGCCAAATCCCTCTTTGTCACCTTCGTTAGGCCTCTCCTGGAATACGCTAGCCAAGTGTGGTCTCTTTACCAATCTACTAACATCAACAGGATTGAGGCTGTACAACGCAGGTTCCTTCGATTCGCTCTACGTGAGCTCCCCTACTCTGACCCTCAAAACCTTCCGCCCTACGAAAACCGCCTTCTGCTTATCAACTTGCAGCCTCTATGGAAGCGGCGGGACCTTGCCGATCTCACATTCATCCACCAACAGCTAATCGGCGAGATTGACTGTCCTTCTCTACTTGAGCGGATCCCTATCTACACCAATCCCCGTAACCTCCGCTCGGCCCCTCTCTTTCGCCCTCCTTACCATAGTACCAATTACGGCCTCTCTGAGCCCCTCACCCGAATGCTTCGAAGAGCCAACTCCCTCCCTTCCTTCGACTTTCACCTGAGCAAAACATCTCTCAGGTACCACCTTAATAGTCCCCCCTAATCTGCGTTGCACTTTCCCTATCTCCAATTTTCTTTAATTTTAGTTTCTTATTTCTAATTTAGGTCAGCACTTATTTCTAATTTAGGTCAACACTAGTTAAGTTTATTACAAGCTTTATATTAACTTCACCGTGTGTCCTGGAATTTTGCAATCAATATTGCACCCACTTCCAATGAAGCTATTGGGCTGAAATTTTGCATACACCTTTAGTTCTGGTGACAATGCAATATGCAATACTCAAAATTGCAATATCTTTAAAATGGCCGCCGCCACAAGATGGTGGACCATGTATTTTTGGTCGAAACCCTTAATATGGGTATCAAATGAAAGAGCTTGAAGAGTAGGAAACGTTAGTAACGCCATTTCTAAATCCAATATGGCGGACGTCACAAAATGGCGATTTATAATTTTCATAGTAACCCCTATGATATGGGTATCAAATGGAAATGAAAGGGCTTGATAAGCGAAATACAATAAGTAATGTGACGTTATTCTAAATCCAATATGGCGGACGTCTAATATAATAACGCATAAATTCAAAAGAAGAGTTTCAAGATGCTAATGCACGATTCAGCTTCAAACGGTACCACGCACTAGTTACTCAGCGTCTTGCTAACGCCTTTTTGACATTTCAATTTGACGTTCTCTTACTAATAAAGACATCGTTTTTTAGTCTCAAAAAAAAATTAAATAAAAAAATATTTTTTAAAGACAAGCTTTAACAATGAAATATAAAAAATATACTAAAAAGGAAAAAATAAGTTTTTGCTAAAATTTATCAATTTTGGGCCTAATATATATTTCAACCAAATATACCTTTAACGTATTTCTTCACGGTATTTCTGTATTTGTATGACTATAAAAAAGCTTGGGCGCTCTCATTACAAGCGAAATTATGCTAAAATTACACAATATTTCGCTTCGTTTCACTACCGCTATTGTTTATAATTTTAATATCTAATGAGCGCCCAAGCTTTTTTATAGTCAAATACGTTAAAGGTATATTTGGTTGAAATATATATTAGGCCCAAAATTGATAAATTTTAGCAAAAACTTATTTTTCCCTTTTTAGTATATTTTTTATATTTCATTGTTAAATAAAAGCTTGTCTTTAAAAAATATTTTTTTATTTAATTTTTTTTATTTTATGTACGTAGCTTTTATTAAGCGGTAAATAAATAAAAAAGGCTCAAAAAAATCAATAAGGATTGAAAAAATAATTTTTTTTTTAAAAGATAAAATTATTTTTTCGATATTACTGAACAAAGTTTTAGAGATGAAATTACGAAAATTAACAAGATAAATAGTTTTTCATCGATTTTAAAAAAAAATTAAAATTCGGCTCTTTCATAACACATAGGCTTTGAAGGAGCCACCAAAAGTTATGACAGTGTTTAGATTAAATTTAATAACATATAACATATTAATAGTGATTGTAACGAGATATGTTTGTAGGGGAGAAGGGTCGATATGGGCCCCCTAACAAAATGCTTAAAACCTGATAATAATCAAAAAGTTTAGGAGGTTCATTTTGCTCTCAATCATTGTTAGATATCAAAAGTGTTAGGAGGCCCATTTTGCTTCTCAAGGCCCATATTGCCCTCTCGCTCTCTCCTCTATATTCAAATACAGTGGCTCTTTCAAAGCATTTCATATCACGAACAATTATTCCAAAAATCAGTATAAAATAAAAGTGCTTACCTAACAAATATATATCGTTGGAAAACTTAAAATTTATACAACATTACAGCATAATCATTTTTTCATTAGTTGTTGGCATTTGAATTTAGGAACTGAATAAAACAACATTAAAAAGTAATTTTTCGGACCCAAAATCTTTTAAATGTTGTACCAACGCCAGTTATGGACAAATAATGGTCATATTTTCATGGACCATCAGTGATCAGTAGTGCTAGCATGCACAACATTTAGTCGGTAGTTGTCATGCAAATGAAAATGGCTCTTTCAAAACATGGGTCTTTCATGCCACTCTTCCCCTAATATGTTCTCTATATGACTTTGCTTTTTAAATTTATTTATTTTTTCCTTGCAGGGTACAAATTGAGGAATTGTTAAATTCTTTTATTTAACTTACACTACGTGTCGTACCGTACTACGTGTCGTCAAATCTTGCAATCAATATTTCACCCACTTCCAATGAAGCTATCGGGCTGAAATTTTGCATACACCTTTAGTTCTGGTGACAATGCAATACGCAATACTCAACATTGCAATATCTTTAAAATGGCCGCCGGCACAAGATGGTGGACCATGTATTTTTGGTCGACCCCCTTAATATGGGTATCAAATGAAAGAGCTTGAAGAGTTGGAAACGATAAAATGAGTAACGCCATTTCTAAATCCAATATGGCGGACGTCACAAAATGGCGATTTATAATTTCCATAGTTACCCTTATGATATGGATATCAAATGAAAGGGCTTGATAAGCGAAACACAATAAGTAATGTGACTTTATTCTAAATCCAATATGGCTGAATTGTGCACTAGTAACTCAGCGTCAGGCTAACGCCTTTTTGAAATTTCAATTTGACGTTCTTTTACTATTAAAGACATCGTTTTTTAGTCTTAAAAAAAAATTAAAAAAAAAGTTTTTAAAAAAATTCTTTTATTTAACTTAAAATGATAGAAACAGTAAAAACGAACTAAAAAGTAAAAAATAAAAAATATTAACCAAATAAAATAAATAAAATATGTAAACACTATAACAACAAAATAAGGTATAATTTTACTTTGGCGACAATGGCCCCAGGGCAATGAAATTTTGCAGGCTCCTTCCGTTTTGGCTAAAACGAAAGGATCTGAAGAAATTTTGTGGTGCTCGGCTATAATTTCCGAGATATTTAATTTTTAATTTTGACAATCTGCCAAAATTAAAAATTCATATTTCCCACCACAAAAGTCCTTTCAACCGCGAAAATTTCACTGCAATAACTGGGATCATGTCCCCACTCCACATTTCACTTCCTACACTTAAACTGCACAAATCTGCAAAAAAAGCGAATCTTTAATATAAAATGTCAAAACACTTACCTGAAGCGGCCATCACACTCCTTTTTTATGTGTTTTTTTCTTTCAGTTGGCTACATTGACATGCTGGCATAATTCCTAATCGTTCATAAAGATTTTCAGTACAAAACAATCTTATTATTTTAAGAAAAATGGTAATATTTGTTAATTATATGAAGAAATATACATTACATTTGGCATATTAACTTTTATAGTTTTAATTAAACATCTTCCCGCTTAAAAATTTCACTATTTCAACACCTCACCACTGACATAAATTGTTAAATGATATCATTCATTAATGATTTAGGTCAGTGGTATTGTTGTGATTAGTTATTATTGAATTTGTTGAAATTATAGTCGTCGTCTTACATCGGAAAGCATCAGAGGACCTATGTCTGCCCCTCTCTGGGTGCCGCGTTCTTTTTCTGCTTGTTGCGCCACCAAGTTGCAGCGGCTTTTTGTTTGAGTAACTCACTTATGTGCTAGCTGCCGCAGTGAACGGACGTATCTGTAAATGGTTCCAATAAAGTGTTTCTGACAAAATACGAGCTGTGTTTTAATACTGAAGGACACCACAACCCTGCCTGGGCATAAAAACTACAACGGGTTATGGGCCCAGCACGCTTCCACTGCGCAGATGTGCCTTTCAGTGAAATTTAAAAAAAAAAAAAGAGTTTCCTTGTGTTTTTTTTTGTCGCTCGCATGTGCTTACAATGTCGCACTCGGAAGGAGGTGGCGTTCACGGTACCCTGCACGTATTGAACGAGCAAAATGCCTCGGAGAGCGAAGGCGAGCTGAGGGATGAAGGAAGTGAAAAACAGGCAAAGGATGTCAACCGTAAGTTTTTGAATTTTATTTATAATTACGCAACGCATGCAAAACTGCGACTAAAAGTATCTCGCGAGAATACGAGTGCATACGCGTTTGCATCTTTAGTCCGAAGGACACGTAATTTTTTTTTTCTAGAGAAAAACGGTTGAAAATTCGTTCGGGTTTTTTTTTTTCTGGGAACACGCGGAGTTGCTACATAGACGCGTGGGGAAAGAGAAACGGTTGCAGATTCGTTCGGTTTTTTTTTGTTTTTCTGGGAACACGCGGAGCTGCACTGATGGTGTGGTGTGTGCGTGGAGGCCAGGGCTGCGTGCCTGCCTGCCTGCTGGCTGAGGGATGACCTGTGAGGATGCTTTGCATCGGCGCATGCTTGTTGTTCGGCTGCGTCAAGGCTCAAATACGTGCATGAAAAGGTACGACAGCGGCGCGCTGCGCGTGTGTGTGTGTATATCTGCATGCACATGCAAGTGCGATTTTTATTTCCCTATTGCGGCTGCCGCTGACGGTGTTTTTATTTTTCTCGACCAAATTTTTGTGACATTAGCGCTAATTAAATAAAAATAAAATAAAAATCGTAACGTTACGTATTAAATCGAACGAAATTGAATTGAAAATTGTTTTGATCGGAAACATTCCGTTTCTTGTTTAGTTTTACGTTGTTGTTGTGGTTGTTGTTTTTTAGTTTGCCCGATGGGCGTCACAAAGTGACTTTTTGGTCACGCCTGCCAGGGCCAAATTGACCAGGAATCTCAAGGCTGTATCCGGTATCCTTCTTTAGGTAAGTTGTGGTGGGGGCCAAACAAGTGCCCATTAACTCGGTCGACCAACCAGACTGAAGTTCTCTCTCTTTAAGTCTCAATTAAGTGAAAGTGGACTTGTGCAGTCCCTGAAAACAAAGCAGTCGTCGTTGAGGTTATGTTTGTTTGCTGGATATTTTAGGGCTGCCACTGTTAGCAGGAAACCAAACAAAAAGACACATCAGATAAACAAATTGTCAAAGTCCGGTGCTTCCAAATGAAAAATTCATCTCAAACAATCAATGTCACTCCTATTCTTACACTTTTCCTAATTCGCTTAAGTTTAAAATAGAATTTAATTTTAAGATTCTCAAAAAGGTCACATCAGATAAAACAAAAACAAAAAGTCAAAGCCAGGACAATACAAGGTCATAGTCACAAGAGATTGATCGGACAGACATATCTAATCTGGCACTGCTCATTAAACCAAAAACTTCCATTTGTCTATCTTTCTCTTTCTCTCGTTCACATACTGATCTACCACATGATCGAAACTAGGGCAGACCCGTTACACCATTTGGGTACCGTAGGGATAACAGTAATTTTAAATAGCACATGGATGCTTTAGAATTTTAATCGATTTAAATTATATCAATTTTTATCCACAAAGTTTCTTGGGCAAAATCAACCCTCGTCTAAAACAATCTCAGTCAACAATAAAATAGCACTACTCAAAAAACAAAGTCCGAACTCAAATCACACAATCCACACAAGAACCATTAGGATGAAACAGCATTCACATTGTCACGTGGTTGCTCAAAAATTGTTCTAAGATCCTGGGTAAAATTAATCCTAACAATCTAACTTAAGTCCCCGTCTCACAAAAAAGGCGCAAGCAAGCCCACAAATGAGATCAAAATCACAATTCACTATTTTCCGGGGGGTGCCTAATTCCCGTTACATTATCACTTTGTATTATCTTTATTAAACAAACACCCGTTAATATCTTTCTGCTAGATATTTGAACTTGACTCACAAAATACAGAACGGTCTTGAATTAAAACCGAAATTCTCACAAAATAAGAAATAAAATCTTACAAATGAACACAAGATACTAAACTAGTGAGAGTGTTCACAAAATTGTGGATGGCGAGAGCCATCTCAAGATCGACCGAACAAGTCGACGGATACGGAGGCACGCGGTTTAGTTTTACGTCAACTGGACGCAATGTCACTGTTTTATCACATGATCCCAAACGTCACACGAGTGAAATTGACGGAAGATTTGCACTTTGTCACACTTGTTAGTGACAGGCAGTTGCGTGGCCAGCTTTGTAGGAGGGATTCTGTAGTTTTGTCTATTTCCAGAGTCTTATACGGAGCGTTCAGAGTTCGAGCCTCGGCTGCCGCAGGATGAAGGATGGACGCGTTCGGTGAAGTCGTTCACTTTTTTCTTTTGGCCGGATTCGGAGCTGGGACTTACGCGGCTGTGTAGGAGGGATATGCCGTGGCACACGTACCTGCCGGGGGAGATCTTGCGGAGCATTACACCGTTGGAACTATGAAATATATATTCTTTGCTTGTGAAAGAAGAAGAAGAAGGAAGGGAGGAGGTTCATCAGCTTATCAACATCATATTAATCCTTAATGCAGTACCTGGAAATTAAATAGATTAAGTAGAGTAGGGAAAGTAATGATTTTGATTGAACCATATAGAGAAATTCTACAGTTAGAAAGAGTCTGAAGAGTAATTTCATTTAATTTTATCAAATTGCAGATTAATTTAAAGAAGAATAATAGTTTACGGTTAATTATACTTTATCTACCTTTTTGTGAAGATTGCTGTACATCGTTGGGGAGGGTCGACACATGCGCAAATCGCGGTTATAATTGTATTTCTAAGGACAATCTACCTGGTCCCAGTTTCCTTCTTAAGGAATAGACGCAGCCGCATACCTGGAAGAACTTTCCTCATCGGTAATTCCGCACCACACCCACAATTTTCCTCATCAGTCATTCCACACCTCGACCAACGCAAAGAGAGCCAACCGTAACCCGAGTTTACCCGTTCGTTGCCAGGAAAATGGAAAAGAAATAGTCAAGTTCACTCCAGATGGGAAAGGGCATGAATGCTCCAAAAGTGACAGTGGCCTGATTGAAGATATGGCAATACAAAGTATAAGAGGAAAAGTCTTCGAAAAAGGCGAGTCGGTCTCGGTAGGTGAAGCGGGCGGCTCTCGTTCACTCTAGTCCAGGAAGCAGTGCAAGACAGTCGCAGTCATCAGTGATCCTTTTTGGTAAAAATTGTGCAGTGAATGTGAGGAGAGGGAAGCCATCTTGGGGGACAACAAGGAAAAATCAGAGATCGGTACCAGGAGGAAAAGTGAAACGATTGAAGCTGGAAAAAGAGGTCCGGAAAAGTAAAGAGGAGGCCAGGAATAAAGGAGCCGGCCGTGGATGCAGAAGAATTTTGGGGATTTTCTTTCGAGGATCGCGCGTTGAAAAGCAGGGAGCTGGGACTGGGCCGGACATTCCAAGGAAAGGAAAAAGTTAAGTATTCCTATATATATTGTTTGTTTTGTGCAATTTTTGCCAATATTGTCCGGGCTGAATTTTTGTGGAGGTTTTCGTTCTCCGGGGGGGATTTTGTGGGGGAAAGTTTCACAAACGTACGGTCGACCTACCCCAAATCGATTTCAGTTTTGAGGCTTGCATTTTCTTTTTTTTTATAGTCCAGTTTCATTTGTTTCTTAAAACTTTATTACGCAGGGATAGCTTGCGTTTCTTTGTTTTTTTAATAGTCGAGTTTCATTTGTTTCTTAAAACTTTATTACGCAGGGATAGCTTGCGTTTCTTTGTTTTTTTTAATAGTCGAGTTTCATTTGTTTCTTAAAACCTTATTATGCAGGGTTAACTTTTGTTTCTTTGTTTCTTTTGTTTGTAGTTGCTTGTTTCTAGAAAGAAAATATATATATATTGTTAAAGATACACAATTAGCTGTGGTTTCCGTTGCCCGCCCTCCTTAAAAGTATTCGAAGGTTCTCGGTGATCCACAAACCGAGTGGCGCTCAACGAAAAGTTTTATTTTTATTTTGTACAGCACCGACCGCCCGGCTGTTATCCCGGCCCATCTCCAAGCTAACCGAGGAAAGTCTCCGCGACGGATTACGTGGGTGACAACTTGACGCAATCTGAGGGTAAGATTGTATTTTCATCTGGTGGAAAAAGACT
Organism: Machimus atricapillus; assembly: GCA_933228815.1. Lineage (NCBI taxonomy): Eukaryota > Metazoa > Arthropoda > Insecta > Diptera > Asilidae > Machimus > Machimus atricapillus. The sequence continues at coordinate 16,369,369 of OW121786.1, read as the reverse complement.
GCTGACAATAGGTGCTTGATGACTGAACTAATTTGAAGTTTTTTTGTGAGGCTGTGTCACAGACTGTATAACTATCAGACTATTCATGTGGCTGAAATCGAGAAAAATTTTCAAGTCCCAAAGATGCAAACATTGGGTTGTGCTTTCCAATGAGACTTCCACGCACAAGCAATCGGCGAACAGCGCGCTGCAGTCGCAGAGCCTGTGCTGTGGAATTGGAATTTGTAAAGGTTCCTTTTCCTTTCCCTTTACACCCTTACACATCGATGGGGTTTGTGGGGGGTTGCGCTAAGGTGAAACGTGAGGGGGATTCATTTGAATTTTTCTAGGAATCCTCTGAGTTGCGTGCTCTGCTCAACTCAATGAATAAAATCTTCAAGGGGTTTTTGGTGGCTAGGTGTTTTTGACTAAATTATTTAAAAAAAATAACTTTTAGGAATCGTTTTGAATGTCAGTTTGCAAAGGGTTTAATTTTTATTGGATTGAAAGAGTTAATTCAATTAATATAGATTTTTATCAGCTTAAAGAATATATATGGTTAAAATTATATCTGCAAAAATTCGTGCATTGTGGTGAAACATATTTTTATACAAAGGAACAAAATAAGTTAAACTTCTAAACGGAGTCTGAAAAACTTAAATTATATTTAAAGTCGTCGTAGAATTTTATGTTTATGTGAGTTCAATCGAAAATATCTTTTAATTTTAACTTTTATTGCTTAAGAATACAATATTTTGAATTTGCGGAGTTCACAGATTTACTTTTGGCCAACCACGTACAGTTTTCCCTAACTAAGATTATAAAGTTCAATATCTGTATTTTATGTTGATACCAAGCATCGTGTTCCTGAAACCACTCGGGGAAATCTTTTTTAGTCCTCTATGCATTTGTAAATATGTAATTGTTTTTTTTAGATTTGAGATATGTGGGTGGCTGAAGTGCACAAGTAAGAGTTTTACTTCCATAATCTTTACTTATAATCATGAATTCTGAAGGTAATTCAAGTTTTTCTGAAGAATGCTTCACCATCTTTTGCTTACAAACTTCACAATTTAATTTTTTTGATGTTTTGAAAATACCATAACCTAAAAAGTTCGCTGCATCGGAAACTCTAAATTTTTGTTGTAAATATCTATCCAGATTTGCCTCAATCAATTTCTCTAGTATAATGACCTTCTCATTTTTTCATTTAGAGGTATTATTTCAAAATGTCCAATTTCACTGACTTGATCATTTTCGATTGAACACACAACATTTGTTTGTATTCACATCTAAGAGCATATCGTCTTCATCCTCACAATTTTTTCCACTGCATTTCATTTTGGTAATTTTTGCAGACGTAAGCCTAGCTACCGATATGTTAAATATTGATGCAGACGGATTTCTATTGTTACCATTTTTAGCTCTGATAAGTGCAAAAAAGTTTTCAAAGAGATCTTGGTTGGATCTTGAAGTGAAAATAAACGTTAACGAAGAATCCTCTTTGAAAATGGTTTCAGATAAAAGTATCCAAAACGATTCCTAAAAGTTATTTTTTTTTAAATAATTGTTTAAAATTAGTCAAAAACACCTAGCCACCAAAAATCCCTTGAAGATTTCATTCATTGAGTTGAGCAGAGCACGCAACTCAGAGGATTCCTAGAAAAATTCAAATGAATCCCCCTCACGTTTCACCTCAGCGCAACCCCACAAGCCCCAACGCTGTGCAAGGGATAAAAGGGAAAGGAAAAGGAACCTTTCCAAATTCCAATTCCACAGCACAGGCTCTACGACTACAGCGCGCTGTTCGCCGATTGCTTGTGCGTGGAAGTCTCATTGGAAAGCACAACCCAATGTTTGCATCTTTGGGACTTGAAAATTTTTCTCGATTTCAGCCACATGAATAGTCTGATAGTTATACAGTCTGTGGCTGTGTCTACAAATTTCGATCTTAACTTGTTTGGTTTACTGTTTCAAATTGTTCGATTACTTGTAATAAATTTGATAAATTTTAATCATGCCCGGGGCTTGTTTGGGATATTTTGTTGTTCGAAATCCTAGGTTTGCACTGTATTTCTCGTGACACAGCCTTGCGTTCGGATTTTTGTTTGTCACTTGAAAGTAATTCTATTGTTGTCGTAAAATTCTTAGGAAAAATTGAGGCGAACGAGATAGATTTTAACATAACGATGAATGCCATCGAAACGCATGACGGACTGATTGTAATTCCTCAAAATTATTTGTCTGGCGAAGACTGCTCCGAGAGCTTTTCACGAGTGGGACCCGGGTCATTCAGGACTGCAACGAATGAAATGGCTTATGTTGTGCAGCCAAACGAGGTGAAAGACGGTAGAAGTGTGACCGATCTGGATGAAACGACTGATAACGTTGTGCAAAAGAATGATGCTCTCGGGTTAAATGTTTCAAGCGTGACGACAACCAAGCAAAAGAATGACCTTCAATTGTTTCCACCAAAAAAACCGAGGATAATTGAAGTATCAAATGTGTCTGAAAACAAATATAAATGGACAAATGACAACATCACCAACACATCGTCTGCTGACTCGCTTAAGAGCAATGAACAGAAGTCAAGTGTATCTCAGGCTGACTTTGGCGATCTAAATAAAAGAATGTCTGACTTTATGAAGAGTACGTCAACCACTCTGACTGCGCTCAAAGAAAAACAGACTATGTAGAAGTGAAAAGACAGCAGAGTTGCGTGATACATTATTTTTTAAAAGTCTGAAAGAAATTAATGATAAAATTCATGGTTTTCAACGTACAGCTAAAAGTAAGGAGCGTGATTCTCCTTTTAATCATCTTAACTCCACTTTTATAGCTGGAAGTCAACCTCGTGAGAGACTGGGCTCTCTCTTCAGAAGAGAATTGGAAGAAGGAAGACTGTACTACTCGACTCGGAATTGAGAGATAAAGGTTTGCTGCATGTCATATTGCCAGAAACTGATTTAAGTCTAAGACGAGATGAGAGATCTGTGTCTGACGAAAAAATAAAAGTCCGAGATATCCTTATACGACGAGTCGAGGACAAATATCAAATACGTGTGTATAATATCCAAGATCCTATGGTATTACTGGATAGACTGAAGGAAATCAAAAGAAGCGAAACTCCCCAGACAACAACGTCTATTAAGCCGGCCCCACACAATGCGTGCATTCGCCAAACATTTGACGATGCGTCTCACTTGACGAGGTGTGTGGGAGCTTCTACGAAGAATATTTGTCATTCGTCATTTCCAGCCGAACTTCGTGATGCGTCGACTCGCCTCGTCATTCGCGTATGCGTTTATTTCCACAAATATTTGCTGTGTGTGGCGGTTTGACGAGGTATGTGGGAGACATTCGTCCCTCGTACGAGGGAAATATGCGTTATGCGTGTGCTTCCCACCGATGATGGGAAAGAGGCGAACATTTGTGCGCTGATTCTATATTCTTTGAACGTAAAATCGACTTTATGACATATTAACTTAGGCCACTTTCAAAATAAACGGCTCATATACTGGACGGCTAATACGCGCCTGTAAAACGAGACCAGTTTTAACCTATAGGCTTTAACCTTTTGAGAAAATTATGCCAATTAAAATGCCCAACAATCCCACACATTTATGAATAAACATAACTAGATAAAAAATAATTAAGTTATCACGAATCGATTTCTCTTACATCTCGCTCATTTTTTAGTTTATTTATAATAAATATAATAACAGCTGATTTTAATTTGGTTTTTGTGCTATTACTGGTGTCTAATTTACGTTTTTTGTTTTTCAAAACAAATCAATTTAATATGAAGAATCGGGGTTGTGCCATATTCATTCGAATATTTTATTAAGTTGTCCACCCATTACATGGGATTCAAAAAATCCTCAACGCAAGATGAGGACCGTAATGGTTCGCAATGCTTCGGCCTTTATTCAAGGACAACATCCACCACCTTCTCTTTCGTTTATCTACCTTTTCAATTGCAATTAATCACTCATTATTACATTAGCAATTATTTCGTTTACACTGGCCATTCTGGGATCAAGAAAAAAACTCTGTGCCAAACATTCGGCGAGTGATTTCAAGCAAAAGTTTGACGAATGAACGAGTATTGTGGGAGCAAAGAGTAAACGCAGAAAATGTTCGGCATATGCACTTTGACGAAGAAGACGAAAGTGTGGGAGCTAACACAAGGCGAGGGAAATATTTGGCGAATAAGTAGACGCAGAAATTTTTAAAATGTTTGGCGAATGCACGCATTGTGTGGGGCCGGCTTTAGAAGGAAGTTGTACGAAATACGCTTCAATCCGAATAAAGAGACTGCGTCTAAGTTTGTTGACCGCTTCGAAGATCTGACCAGAAACTACGACATCATTAGTGGAAACGCTCCTTTGTCTGAAGAAGAGAAAAGGGATGCGTTCTACAATGCCGTGCTTAAAGCTGTGCCTCACGAACAATCTACGGATTTTGTTTCACATAAGATTAGCAAAGATGGTTCAGGCATGACATATGATGATCTGAAACTTTATATAATGAAAGTAGATTCTGAAAGTCAGGTTGATGGTGGTCAAAAGTCTGTACTACTAACTGAAAGAAAGATTGCACGTAATCGGTGTTACGAATGCGACGATTGGGGCCATGTGTCTTCTGATTGCCCACGTAAAGGCCAGGGCTTGAGGAAATGCTTTGCATGCAACAAATTTGTTGATCTGAAGACACATAAAGGTAGTAATTGTCCAAATAAGAGAGACAGAAATAACAACGGAAGAGGCAGAAGAGGTGGTCATTCTTCGAGAACGTTTACCAACAATAATAAAAGGAATAATACGACTACTGATGAAGGGAAAGATGCGAAAAGACCGAAACATGATTCTGGAAATAGGAGAGGCCGAAATAATAAGAGCAACCAAAACAAGGGAAACAATAGTGACGGAAATCAACGAGGTGAAAATCATTCGGGAAAAGGTAAGACTTCTTTTTCTGAGAATATGGCTGTCGGTCTGTTCTCTGCATCATTGGAGCTGTCGGATAAATACACAAACGATTCAAATAACATGATTAGATTCATTGCGGATTCGGGTGCTACAGAACATTTTTCTAAGTCGCGTTTATGTTTTACAAGTTTTAATAAACAAAATGCAGGTACAATTAAATGCGCAAACAGCGACAGCTCTGCGGATCTGAGGGCCGAGGGAGGGGGTGATGTGTTCGGACTTAACAATGAAAATGTAATAAGATTAAAAGACGTTATTTGTGCCAAAGCTCTCTCTCGGAATCTTTTGTCACTCAGACAGTTTGCCGATATGGGCATGTCCATCTATTTAGATAATGAACGAATTGATATTTATGATCCGATCTCGAATGAAACATTCATATCGGGTATGTATAACCAGCCTTTTTGGGAAGTAAGTCTAGATATCATCAAAAGGAGTGAAATTGATGAAAAAGATATGTTTAAAGATAGAGGTTTTTCTAGTTGTTTTAATACTAAAGTTGCCGGGGAGCATAGTTATCTGACGATAAGAGCTGCGGCACAATTAAAGAATGTTAATAGTAAACTAAATATTTCTCATGACCCCTCAGATTTGCATGACACCTTAATGCATGATGATATAGTGAGAGGTTCAGTCGGTTTAAACCCTAAAGAAAATAATAACCCTACCATGAACCTAGATTATGATCGAACAATCGACGATCGAAAAATTCATAATATCGATAAAATGCCAACCGTTAAACTTAATGCTAAAGAAAGTCCGTTTAGTGAAAGCTATCAAAAGTTCGCAAATAACAATAGAGCAATGCTGTGGCATGTTCGGATGGGACATGCTTCAGTTGCTTATTTAAAAGAGCTACAAAAAAGATTCCCGAATCTTAAGAGTATGAAGAAAAAGACTGATGAGTCAGGAAGAGTGAAATACAAAGCTAGACTGGTGATCAGGGGTTTCAAGGACAGAAATACTTATGATCTGAAGGAAACGTATGCTCCTGTGTCTAGGCTGGCTCTGGTCAGAACTGTTATTTCTATCATAAACAAGTACGATCTGGACACATGTCAACTCGATATTAAGACTGCTTTTCTGAATGGGACTCTGAAGGATGATATTTATATGGAGATCCCAGAAGGAGTAGTGTGTTCAGAAAATGATAGAAAAACTAAAGTGTGCAAACTCCAAAGAGCTTTGTATGGTCTAAAGATCAGTCCAAAGCTTTGGTATGAACGCTTTACAGAAGCTGCTACAAAAATTGGACTTAAGTCCCACTGTTGTGAGCCTTGTTTGTTCACTTGGCGTGATGGGAATAGATTTTTAATCCTGATCCTTTACGTTGATGACATGCTCGTGGCCGGTAACGATGTGATGAAACTTAAAAATGTTAAAGAACAGTTGCAAAAAGAATTCGAAATGACGGATATGGGAGAAACTTTAACGTTTCTAGGCATATCCATTCATCGAAGACACAAGATTATCAATCTGACACAAGAAGGTTATATTGATAAAATTTTGAAAAGATTTGGATTCAATGAATCTCGCCCAACTAAGACACCAATGGTGACAAATCAGGTGTTAAATCAGCAGAGAAGACAGAGAGAAGAATCGGAAGACAAGGCGATTTTGGCTGAAACTCAAACACCTGAAAATGTGCCCTATCGAGAAGCTGTGGGGAGCCTAAACTATCTTGCTAACACCGTAAGACCAGATATTGCCTTTTCTGTAAACGTGTTGAGCAGACACCAAGTCAACCCAACTGAGGAAGACTGTGTTATGTATCGATTTATGACTCTGAAGTGCTTCACACTTCAGAGATAAAATATTAAACATTTGCAAACAATCTAAGTAAAAATGATGCTGAAGCGCCTCACGTTTCAAGCATCAAATATCTAGCACAAAGAACTTAATTTATGACGCTGAAGTGCTTGAATTGGGGCCCCGCTGATTATAATTTCGTGATCTGTTTTGATTTCGCGGTCTGCGACATGAGCGTTCATCGTGCCCGTTTGCTTTGCAATTATTGCAATACGGGGTATTGAATCGCTTCATGCAATTAATATACGCGTGACCTTTTTTGTTGCAGAAACTGCAGGTTATTTTCGCTAAGGTTTGACTCGCGGTATCCAGCCCTGTAGGATCTTGTGTGGGATTTTTATTTCCCGCACCTTGGACCACACTAGATGCTGGATTAGATACGGCCGGCAATACTCCCGGTACCCCGGTAATTGCTGTTTGTGGATTATTTACCACTACTGCAGCGGTTTGCGCCCCAACATATGGTTGCAATTGGGGAGCTCCCTGCTGAAGCCGTTCCATATCTAACGCTTGCTCTATCATTTTATCAATATTCACTTCATAGAGCGAAAGAAGATATTGCGAGAGTAGGGGGCTCATGACCCCTGTCCGCAAGGTTCCTATTGCCAGTAGCTCAATTTGCTGCTGCTCGTGCCTGCTTGTAACTACTCAAAAATTTCTGCAATTGACTGGCCAGCTCCGGCCCGGGTACCCCCGAGAATTGCGGAACTGTTTGATTTATAAATTTTGTCACTTTCATTTGGTCCACCATATTTCCTGAACTTTGGTTAGACCTGTTTACTCGCGGACTTTCGTTTAAACGCGATTCTTCAATACCGGACTGGTCCGAGCTTGCAAAAGAAGCGCTTAACCAATCAATCACAATATTAGCCGCGTTCGGCTCCTTATTTTCTACACTGTCTGTGCTTAAATTTAATTCACTCTTATTTTCTATCACTGTTTCCTCGGGTTCTTTCCCGGTATAGAACGAGCGCGAGTATACTTGAAAATCGGCTAGTGATTCTCTGAGTTTTACTGTTTGTTCTTGAACAGTTTTAATGCATTCGTACCTTTTTTGACGAGTTTGAAAAAGTAATTTCTCAAGCTCGGTACAATGCTCTTCAGTAAAACCACCTGTTCAGAACTGAACAAACTTGTAAACATTACAATTCTTTATTTTGTAATTAATTTCCAAATGTAATAAGTCGGTCATTATTTCATGTCACCTACTTGCAATTGTAGCACAAGCAATACTTGACCTGACCGCAAAAGACATGAAGCAATGGCCAACTTACCTAATTGATCGTACTATATGCTTAGTTGTAAGTTTTTATTGTTATAAATACCGCACGGTTTTGTTAATAAAGTTAGTATTCAAAGAACCTTTTGAGTATTCATTTTCATTTTGACCATCCGAGTCAAACATTGGTCCTTCGAGCCTTCAACAAGTACCGCGAAAATTCAAGTCACTTGAATTATTTTACGACAACTTACTCTACTAGCCGATTCGATAAACACTCCGAATCAAATCCACAACTGCCGCCCGCGCAAAGCTTTTAGAATTCAAGAACCTTGGATTCTTTCAGCCACAGCACCATCACTTGGACAACCCGATCCACAACTGCCGCCCGCGCAAAAGCTTTTAGAATTCAAGAATCTTGAATTCTTCTAGCCACAGCCTCATCGCTTGGACAACCCGATCCACAACTGCCGCCCGCGCAAAAGCTTTTAGAATTCAAGAATCTTGAATTCTTCTAGCCACAGCCCCATCGCTTGGACAACCCGATCCGCAACTGCCTTCCGCACAAAGCTTTTAGAATTCAAGAACCTTGGATTCTTCTAGCCACAATCACCATCATAATTTACCAAATATTACACAGAGCTTAAGAACAACACCTCGAGAACAACATGAACGACTCTGAATCTACACTCCGTGGCGAGCAACACACTGCGTAAACTAAATCTGGAGATCATACAAACCCGGATCAACAATTCATCACCCTACTAATTTGTTCCCGCCAAGACCATATTACAACTAAACTGCTTGCTTCGAGTTGATTGCCCCTCACCTATCGCCGAGTAATCAAAACCGTCAAGTAGCAAAATGAGCGCAGAAATTTTGATTACCAACCAGATGGAGATAGCTCAGAGAATTGAGCGCCTCATAAGCAATTTCAAAAAAGACAGTCCGGAACGAAAAACGCCGGAATATTTAAGGAAGAAAAATGAGGAACTTGAGCACTTATGGGAAAATTTCAAGCTTCTTCACAACCAGATTGTACACCTTCTCAGCGAAGACAGACAAAAAAGAGGTTTATTGAACATAGTAGGCTCTGCACAAAAATGGTTATTCGGAACAATGGACGAGACAGACAGACAGGAAATAACAAAACATTTACAGATTACTGACATCAACAACCATAGAGCGATCAAAAATTTAAATAAACAGATCAGAATCAATAGTCATTTTAATAAAACTTTAGTAGATTTAAAAATCTTAATTGAAAATGATAGACAAAAAATTTTGGAATCACTTAATTCAACTAATGAAAATGTAAAATAATTAAACTATAAAATCCTATTTCTAGACCAAGAAACTAAGCTCAGATATTTCGAAAATAAAGTGAATCAGATTTTAGATAATATAATGGCTACCAAAAATAATATGATCCATCCAAGTATGCTTACACTTGAAGAGTTGGAGATGTGCCATGTAGACTTTTATAAATTAAAACTTCTAAAAGCAGGAGCAATGAAATATAATGATGATTTATTAATTTTTGCCATTAAAATTCCAAAAAGTTATTTAATAACCGAATTAAAATTAATTGTACCAATACCAAACTCAGAACATTTAGAAATTAATGAAAAAGACGAATTGATTGTCGAAATAGATAATAAAACATATCAGTATAACGAAGATGCTTTGTTAAAAGATCTGAAATTAAGTAAAAATTGTATTACTCAAGGAAATCGTAAACTAATATACAACAACGTGACTAGTTTGGAGGAAATAGATGATGAAACAATTTTGTTGAAAAATATGAATAAAGATAAAATGTGGCAAAATTGTGATAAGAGAGCATTTACTTTAACAGGACATTATCTGATGAATTTTAACAATTGTACCATAGGCATTAGAGAAAAGAAATTTCATAATAAAAAAGTAACTTTTTTAGACAAATTCTACTATCCTGCAAACGAAAAGAACATCATGTTTTCGAAACCTATTAATTTTGACAAAATAATTTTAGACAATGTAAATAATCTAAAAGAAATTAAAGAATTAAAATATCATAAGAACGTAATGTATGGAACAAGTATAAGTATCTTTTCAGTGGTAATCATGGGAATATTGGCCATAGTAACATTCATATTGATAAAGAGAAGGGCTACCAAAATTAAAATAATAAATAAAACGAATCCAGAGGCTTCTGACTCAAACAGAGGAGGAGTTACATATATTGACCTTCAGTCAAGTAACCCTAGTCCGGCAACGGATCTACCAGATACCTGTAAAATAAAATCCAAACCAAAGCCTATGGCTTGGTAACGGATATCGCAAAGAATTTAACTAACTTGCAGAAAAAGTACTTAAGTTTCCCAGTGAGAACGACGTCCAGTCCCATTCCCACAGAAAAGATGCTTACCTAGTAAAAATTTCCTTAAGTCACGTTGCATTGCCCAGTTTAGCAGATATTTGAAAATTAGATGAGAGTCAGTCTGTCGAGAGGCGACGAAGCTTGCATACAAGTGAAAGATAAAATTGTTCTGTCTAAAATCGAATTGTGAAGTTTTGATTTAATAAAGTGCTTAACCAAGAAGTGCCTTCTTGTTTGTGCCCTGTAGTCTGTGCTTGGTGTTGTTGGACCAAAATCTCCAAACTTATAATTCGCGTGTTGATTCTCAACTTGTGAGCCAAATTGAGACTGAGCAAAAGTATTGGAGGCTACTCTTAAAACGAATCATTGCAGTAATAAAGTTTTTAGCAGAACGAGGTCTTGCGTTTCGGGGTAGTGACGAAATTGTTGGTTCACCTCACAATGGAAATTATTTAGGCTTGTTAGAATTAATAGCCCAATTTGACGCTTTTATGGCTCAACATATTCAAAGTCATGCTAATAAAGGAAAGGGACATACGTCATATTTATCAAAAACAACTTGTGAGGAACTTATTCATCTAATTGCATCAAGCATACTGGATCAAATTATTTGCGAAATTAAGAGATGCAAATACTACTCAGTTTCATTGGATTCTACTCCAGATATGTATATCGCATGTAGACCAACTGACTCTGATAGTGCGCTATGTTCTGCCATCTGGACCAGTGGAAAGATTTGTTAACTTCTTGGACATGGAAGGTCACACTGCTGAACAACTCCCTGAAAGTTTACTAGATTTCTTAAGTGAGAGTGGCATTGATATCAAAGATTGTCGTGGGCAAAGCTACGATAATGCCAGCAACATGAGTGGGAAATACATCGGCTTACAAGCCCGAATTAAGGAAATAAATAAGTACGCAGAATACATTCCCTGTCTTGCACATTCATTAAATTTGGTTGCTAAGTGCGCTGCAGACTGCTGTACAAAAGCATTACTTTTCTTCGATTTCATTGAAAACCTGTATACATTTTTTCCGCTTCTACCTATCGATGGGGTCGTCATACGAACGAACTTAAAGATTCTACTTCAAAAATTCCGATTTTGAAACGGTTATCGGACACTAGGTGGTCAGCCCGAGCTGATGCTACGAAGGCACTTTTAAGTATGTGGTTTTATCACTATTAAGCAAGTTTTGGAAGACATTTTCAATAACGTGGATCAAAAAGCGGAGTGCCGTAATAAAGCTTACGGACTAGTTTCAACGATGAATAAGTTAGAAACGGGAATAATGACAATTACGTGGAACGGAATCCTAGAACGCTTGCAAGCGACTAGTGCTTCACTGCAGTCGTCTGATCAAGACCTTAATAGCTGGGTTTTTTTCACCGGGGCTTCTGACCCAGATTTAACAGGAAATTTTGTATTGAATTGAAATTTATGAGTAGTTATACATATCAAAAAATGTTGGCTTGGCAAAAATAAAATCAAGTTGCCTGGATTTTATACCCATTTTACGTCAAATACCAACCCAACAATTTATCTGGTTTAAGGGTTTGAAGGTTGTATGCGTAAATATCATGGCAATTTGATGCGCTTTTGCAAATTTTAAAATCTTTATATATGTACGTGACACGTCTTTAAAATTTCAATTCAATGCAAAATTTCCTGTTAAATCTGGTCACAAACCCCGGTGAAAAAAACGCAGCTAATATGGGATACGCCCTTTATGAATCATTATATGGCTACGTCCAAGCAATGCGATCCACATTTTCAGATATTGAGGCAAGAGCCAAAGATCTGACCAACTGTGAAGAATACCAGCAACAGACATCAAGACGAATCAAGCGAAATACAAAGTACGACCATTTCAGCGGCTCTACTACACTCGACGACTTTGTTGAAAATCAAACACCTGGGCAACGTTTCGAATTTGAGGTGTATATTGTCATTATTGATAACGTACTGTCTGCTTTAACTAAACGTATGAAAGCATATCATAAAATTACTAGTGTTTTTGAAGTATTTCGACAGCTAAAATCTCTTACAACAGACGATATTTTGGAAAAATCCTCAAGTATGGTCAGTGCTTACGAAGATGATTTGGAGAACAGCCCAGGCAGCGAATTAGTGCAGTTCGCAGAGCTGCTGAAAACAGATGTGGCTACTGTTATTGACAGCAAGAAACAGGAGCCTCTGGAACAGCAATTTTATAAACTTTTATTAAATAATTCTTTAGAATCGTGTTTCCCAAACTTAGAAATTGCCTTGCGCATTTACTTATCTCTCATGATCACTAACTGCAGTGGCGAACGTTCTTATTCAACATTAAAACGTATTAAAAACTAATTAAGGAACACGATGGGCCAAGAACGTCTTAACCATCTCACTTTGTTGAATATAGAGCATGATTTGCTTAAAGAAGTCGATATTGAAAGTGTTATCTCTAAATTTCCCCATATTAAATCCAGAAAAGTTTATTTGTAACAGTTTTGTTTTATTTAATACCCTAAACTTGAGAACCTAAAGCAAACCAGGCCCCGCGCTGGCTTAATCCGGCACTGAATTCCAATAATGGTTGAAGTGCCTGAAATAATATTTCCTATAGATTACTAGATTTTAACATGTATACTAATCATCTTAGCTATTAATAAAATTCACTAATATTTAAATTGTAAAATATATTTGAATTAATATTTTAAGTCTCAAATATTTAATTTGAAGTTTGATATCTGGTAACCTTACAATTAAAATTATAACATTTTAAAATATATATATGTAGTATTTAAATTTTAAGAACACATCTTTCAATGTAATTAGAATTACATTGTAACTTGATAATGGAAGAGTATTTAGATTTCTTTATAGAAGATCAACAATATATCATTTCAGAGAAAGAAAAAGAAAGAAAAGGACATTGATTATCATTTATCCTCACCAATAAGGCCTGATTCGCGTTTTTTCTTCAGAGATTGTACCCAGAAAGAAAATATATTAAGGATGTGTCTTCTAAGAATAGCAATAGATTATATAAAGAACTGCCCATTTTTGCTTACAAAACTTTAAATGGGCTTTTAGAAGGATATCCAGATATGGGACCGTTCAGATCTAATATCAACATCGATTCGGAATTTATTTATGGCCAATTGTTAAAAGAAGCTTATAGTCATCAAGGATTACCAAGATCAGATTTAACTAGTATTCTACCATCTTTACTTAATCAAATTAAATCTATACTGATAAGCTATGATAATCTACTAGTCCATCAGTTGGAATAGAGGATAACTGATTACATTTTACCACAACATTATACAGGTATTACCATTAAGAATAGGTGGGAAGATATTAGAGATATAATGATGAGGAAAGCAAAGATAAATGATGAAAGTACATGGGATTTATATATTTTAGATATCGGACCATTTAATAAAATTTTAATTCATAGCTCTTTCATTATTTTACTGGAGTCTACACGGTACCCCACTATCAAAAATCTTAAGGATCATTATGACAAATGTAAAAAGAAGAAAAATAGGATAAGGATCAAAGATTTGGATTGCAATCCATTAAATATGTGGCTGTTAGATTATGAACAAGATATGATGATAACAGACACTATCACTGCTAGAGTATTATGTAGTTTATTTTGCAGTATTGCGGCGAAAGATATTGGTGTATTTCCAACAGTTGCAACACTAGAAGAGATATGGGCTAATTATGATCAAATATTCATACACCAGGGTAATAACTCCTATAACGAAATCAAAAAATACGAATCTATAGTTATGGCAAGATTGTTTGCAGTCACAGATAAATTGGGAATTAATGAGAGGTATTTCCAATTTGTCTTACAAAATTTAATACACAGCCACAATCACCAATCTTTACTATTATTAACAATATTGTCTAGGTTAAAAGTTCAAATATTACCTGAGATTTTTGGATTATATAGACACTGGGGACATCCAACAGTTGATGAGTCTGCAGATTGTAAAAAAGTAAGAGATATCTACAAAACAAGACCTCCTGTATGCATGAATACTGTTAAAAGGGTTAAAGGATCTTTAGTTTAACAATTTTGTATATCCTTTATAGCAAAACAAAATAGGGACCTCCCCAAATATTTTCCAAGGGGAAGTCAAAGGGCGGTTGGGGCATCGGCCAGCGTGGGGGTTCATAACATCAGAACCCCCCTGAGAGTCATCCACAGCAGTGGCAGGGGTTCGGTCTGCCCTGCTCATTTTCCCCGTACCTTGTTTTCCGTGGCGCGAGAATTTTTTCGTTATGGGCATTCTCGCTCTGGTGGCTTCGGGTGGCCTATCGGCAAGACCCCCCCACAACTACCGCAACGCTAGCCTGCCACCTCGCGCAGCCACACACCACCAGACCAGGCGCTTTAGCCGGGCCTTGGAGAGTTGCCCCCATAACAACGTCGCACACTATTTAAAATATTGGTCCGATTTCTTAGCTTCTGAGAAGAAAGTCTGTCAAACGATTTTATATGTTTGACATTGGGCAAATTATTATGTCTGTAGACAAAGTAGCAGCAGAGGAAATAATAGATGCTCTTTTTATAATTTCCTTGAGTGAAACTTCGGGAAACTGCACTGACTTCCTTGAAAAAAGCAGTTACGTTTGTAAAGAGTTTGGCAGATCAGGAAACTATGGAAGCAAAAGAAATAAATGACATGGTCGACGCAACAGAATCACAAAAGCCAGATGATTGGGTGGCAGAAGAAGAAGATGATGAAGATTGTGTGGCAGCGACGAATGGCATATTGAAAAGCTGGGCAGATGCTATGAACTCGAAGGTAGAAGAAAGACTTCGGAGTGAAAAAGGTGATGACATCAATCCCCGATATTGTCCAAAGTTTGCCAAACGACTGCTCAAACAAATTGAAACCATACCATTGTGGTCATGTATACGCTGAAATGAGTTTGGATACGGGAGGATCCCTGCAAACAGCGCTCCAGTTGAAAGTGAGTTTAAAACAATAAAAAAACAAGTACTCACAGAAACCATTCGAATTACCGTTGCAGTGGAATCGCTTATGAAATATTATAATGGAAAATTGAATAAAATAGACTGTTCTGTCCAATCAAAATCCTCAAAAACTAAAGAACAATTTGATCAAAACCTTACCTTTCAACAAAAGATTGCAAGGGTACGAAAGCATGTTGAATTATCAGAATCTGATGAGTCGAACAAAGAAAATACTTTTGAGGCCGTAAATGATGTTCCAATTTCTTGCGAAATTGGACATAGAGCAATGATAGATTATCATGTTCAAAGCGAAATAAGTCCTCTAAAACATATCAGCCAATATTGTCAAATCGCAACAACGTGCATTTCATGTAAAATCGGAAATTATCCTGAAGGCGCACATATTTGCATTCTTTGCAAATGTGCAGTTCATCCCTTCGAGGGATGTTCTATGGCAATTGATGTAGAAGAAGAGGGATATGGATAAAGAAAACTTTGTATGCAATGTTCGGAAAGTTCAGCAAAAGAGAAGAGACTAGCGTTTCATGAAGTGGAAAAGAGGAGAAACTTGGGTCGAGAGACGGAGAAAAAGCGGAACAAATACCCTCATACCTGTATAGAGGTAATCAAAACATAATAGACGTCATCACTTCTTGATCGTGCACAACCTTGCCGATCATAAAAAATGGCAGCTTTCCAAGATTAGCCTACGTTACGGTGGGAAAAAAACAAAATTAAAAATTTTGAAAAAAACCCACGACGGATGTAAACGTCGTAATAGAAAAAGGATTAAATAAAATTTTAAAGCCCCCCCGACTAAAAGGAAGTAAGTAACCAAAGACAATTCGTCGGGGGATGCCATTCCCTGCCCTGAATTAAGAATAGGAGAATATCAATTAA
Source organism: Machimus atricapillus (assembly GCA_933228815.1). Classification (NCBI taxonomy): domain Eukaryota; kingdom Metazoa; phylum Arthropoda; class Insecta; order Diptera; family Asilidae; genus Machimus; species Machimus atricapillus. The sequence continues at coordinate 16,353,126 of OW121786.1, read as the reverse complement.
ACACTACATACATTCAATATTTTAGTTCACTTCAGGGCAGGGAATGGCATCCCCCGACGAATTTTCTTTGGTTACTTACCTCCTTTTAGTCGGGGGGGCTTTAAAATTTTATTTAATCCTTTTTCTATTACGACGTTTACATCCGTCGTGGGTTTTTTTCAAAATTTTTAATTTTGTTTTTTATTTGAAACTTTTTAGAGATTTCTTACAAAATATTATTTTTATATCTGGCCGATGAATCACAAACCCTTTACAGAAAACCGTATCTAAATCAGTCAAACCGTTTTGGAGATACTTGGCAACATTGGACTGGACAAACAACCTCTCACCCTAAACGCATATACCAGCTCCGTTCCGTCGTGGGTAAAAATCAGCGGCCCCGAAAACCCCTAAGAACCAAGTTTGTTGCAAATAGCACAAACTTTAAGGAGTTGACAATCCGACATCTTGAATTCATAAATTTGGACAGTTGGTTTGAAATCGGCGACCCCAAAAAACCCCCAAATATCAAGTTTGGTCCAAATCGCATAAACTTTAAAATTTGACAGTCCGCCATCTTGAATTCGTAAAGTCTGACAGCTGATTTGAAATCGGTGACCCCGAAAACACCCAAATACCAAATTTAGTGCAAATCCTATAAACTTCAAAATTTGAGAATCCGCCATCTTGAACTCATAAATGTTCACAGTTGGTTTGAGATCGGCGACCCCAAAAACCCCCAAATATGAAATTTGGTCCAAATTGCATAACCTTTGAAATTTGACGGTCCGCCATCTTGAATTCGTAAATTCTGATAGCTCATCTGAAATTGGTGACCCCGAAAACACCCAAATACCAAATTTGGTGCAAATCGCATAAACTTTAAAATTTGACAGTCCGCCATCTTGAATTCGTAAATTTTGACAGTTGAATTGAAATCAGCGACCCCGAAAGCCCCCAAATACCAAGTTTGGTGCAAATCGCATAAACTGTAAAATTTGACAGTCCGCCATCTTGAATTTTGCAGCAAGTTAACACCGTCACACCTATCTAAGAACAATTACCGATGAATCACAAACTTTTTACAAAAAACCCCATCTAAATCGGTCAAACCGTTTTGGAGAAAAATGGTAACTTTCGTTTGCACACACAAACAAACAACCTCTCACCCCAAACGCATATACCTTCTCCGTTCCGTCGTGGGTAAAAAGCAAAAATTACTTTCTTGAACACCTGTGCATTGGACAGTACATATATTCCAAATCATACTCGCTGCTGTATCTGATGATGAAAAAATGAGAACTTACGTTGAGACTGGATCAAATTTTCCCAATAATGGGTCCCGACTGTTAAAGTCGCTATGTTCCGCATTAGAATTTATTATCTGTTTTATGTGTGTATCGATCATGAAACCATTCAATGGTGTAGTTATTCAATATTACTTAACAGAATTCTAGACTACTGGACTTGTTTTTTTCTCTTCAGTTTTTATTTAAAGTTCATTTTTTACACAGTCGGCTTTTTTTGATTTTTTAAATTCCCTTTCTTATTTGACTTTTTTCAATGAGCTGATGTGAACAATTTTAATTAATCTTATGTCAAGCACTGGTTTTTAAATTTGAGAAATTGTTCCTTTGGAGTTTCTTTGCATTTTGTGGTGTCCTCACTGTTTCTTTTGGTCGAGAGAGGAGAGATTCATCCCTGTTGCCGCTGAGTCTTGCGGTCCGAGCGCTGAGAGCTGAGCTGAGTTGACGCCGTCACGAAGTTCTATCCAATGATAGGCTATTTTGGCCTCTAATAACTACCTTTACAGCGTACCCTTGGCCCATAGCCTGAAACTGAGTGGTGGTTAATATAGCCTAAAGGCTAGGACCATAAAGTCACCATTGGGGTGCACTGTTTCTTGGAAACAGGAATACACAAAAAACAACAACAACAACGAGAAATTGTTCGGCGAAATGGCGAAAAGTACTTCAAAAAAGAAAATGCTTTGGTCTGACCATAAGATGCAAAATCTTCTTGACGTTTGGGGTCAACATTCAATGAAGTTAAGGGGGAATAGAAAAAATAATCCCATATTTCAGGAAATGGCTCGTGATCTAGGTAAGCAAAAATTTCCAGTCATATTAACGTGATATTCAAAAAGCAATCAATGTGAATCACATTAGAAAAACGTGGTGTTCCGGTGACGGCGAAGGAAGTTAGATCGAAAGTGAACAACATGACCCAACGATACGCTTATCTATAATGTAAGATAATCGCGCTTATCTATAATGTAAGATAATGTTGAATTTGAAATACTTCTGGAAGACGAAGAACATTTTACTCTTGATATGGATGTTGATAGGATTCAAAGCAACGTAAATTTTAAAAAATTATGTGACATTTTTGAGTCAAAACTTAGGTAATAACATCGAAATCAGAGGGAAAATAGTCCAGTCAAATAAGACTTTGAAGGTTACAATAATTCCCATAGAGCTAAAAATTGGTATGAATGTTCAGAATACTATTATAAATGAATTGTGAAAAGTCCCCATCAATCCCCCTTGTGCTAAAAAAGTTATTCAAGGTCAAAGGTCAACATTTTCGGTTTTTCGGATTTTTCTCGGAAACGGTAATTTTTATTAAAAATATAGCCCAGACAAAAATTGTAGATCATAAAATTGTCTACAAAAATAGTCCTTATACTTTTTTTCCTAAGAATCACCATTCCTAAGATATCGCCGATCTAAAAGTTGAAGGCGTTCCAATTGGATTTCATTGCGGATAGTGAGTTTTGTTGTTGTATTCATTATTATAACACGAATAACTTCGTCGGATTCGAGTGCGGTTTTTTTCTTGAGAAAGGTCCCACGACAGGGAAGGGACCTTTCTCAAGAAAAAAACCGCACTCAAATCCGACGGCGCGTTCCGAAGTTATTCGTGTTATAATAATTATTACAACAACAAAACCCACTATCCGCTATGAAATCCAATTGGAACGCCTTCAACTTTTAGATCGGCGATATCTTAGGAATGGTGATTCTTAGGAAAAAAAGTATAAGGACTATTTTTGTAGACAATTTTATGATCTACAATTTTTGTCTGGGCTATATTTTTAATAAAAATTACCGTTTCCGAGAAAAATCCGAAAAACCGAAAATGTTGAACTTTGACCTTGAATAACTTTTTTAGCACAAGGGGGATTGATGGGGACTTTTCACAATTCATTTATAATAGTATTCTGAACATTCATACCAATTTTTAGCTCTATGGGAATTATTGTAACCTTACTTCTATTTTAAGGACTGATTTGACTGGACTAAAACATGCAAACTATGGATACTATATTTTAGAATGGTTTCTCTACTAAAAAATATAATAGCAGCTGAGCAAATGGGAGACTGGAAATTGCACCTTCAATGTATAGAGCTCACTATACCGTTCTTTCATGCAGCAGGACACTTCAATTATGCGAAATCTGCACGTTTGTATCTGAGGAGCTGGCGAACAAAACGGTATAATTACACCTCCGGTCAAAATCCTTTTTTTTTTACGGTCCGGAGGTTTTGGGCCCGCTGAATTTGAATCTCAACTCATTTCCAATAAAAACCTCCTAAAACAGGGTTAAAATTGCATCCAAAGTTCATGGTTTCGATCATAATGGTATAATTACAATAAAGCTTCAACAGCATTGAATAAGCGAGCGCGTTTTCGTTCAAAACGGAATAACTTTCATACAAATTTGCAAGATGCCAATCAAAATGGATTAAGTGACCTTTTTTTTTGTTTTTAAAGTGAAACTTTTATTAGATTAGATTTTTTTTAAAGAAGATTTTTTTTTTTTTTGTTGATTAAGAAATGTAGTAATAAATAAACGAATTAAACTGTTTTTTTTTTTAGATTGACCTAACCTAACTCACAAAAAACTTATTGTTAGCAATCAAAAGGGCTTAATTGCATCCTCGTGAAAAACGTAATAATTGCACCTATTGCAAACAAAACGGCATAATTGCATTTTACAAATTTAAATATCTTCCGTTGTATTAGACATAGCAATCTGGATTTAACATATGTCAAATAAAGTTTCAAACTACATATAGATAAATTAAAACCGCCGCCAAAAGCTCACTGTAAGTATGTCATTCAGTTTTTTACTGCTCCTGTAAAATTTCATTTTATGTAATTATACCGTTTTGTTCGCCAGCTCCTCATCTACAAGATATGAAAAGTTTGGAAGAGACAATGGACCCAGATGAATATAAAAAATTCACAGATGATACTTTACTTCACGAAGGATTAATGCTTATTATGCCGGAATTTTCTCGGATCAAACCATAGAACAGACGTTAATGAGAGCAATGAGTAATGAAGCAGGTCCGTTCAAACGAGGAGCCACGGACAGTGTAGTTCTTAAATGGATTAAAGGTGTTCTATTTACCAAAGATATTATAGAAAGCTTGGAAGAATTCTGTGATGTTGAGTTCAGCGAAAGTCACCAACACGTTGATTCGAGAGATGCTCGAATTCAAAAAGACACAAAGGATGTATTAGCTTTGCAGCAATTTTTATTAGACAAAAATCCTTTTGAAGACGTTGAAGATTTGAAAAATATTGTCACAGGATTGATTGGATCTGCTAACATTAATTGTTACGATGCTTTAACTGTTGGTATAGAGACATTAAAAAAGATTAGTGGTCTAAATTTTGCAGAAATAAAATTATCCAAAAAAGATAAAGTCATTCCATTAGTTGGAGTTAGTAGCAAATTGAAGATAGGTAATAAATACGTTCCCGTTGATCCGTTGCTATTATTCCAAAGAATATGCGTGATGAAGAAAACCGACGAAGAGTTAGAAACATACATGAAATATGAATTGGCACCTTATCCTCTCTCATTGTTCGATAATGTTGGAATGAGAAAATCATCGAAATCTATATTGTATTCATCATTTCAAGCTCTGGACATTACCTTCAACAAAGAAAATTTAAAGTATTACATTGATGGAGGCATGCTGCTCTATAAAATTAAATGGCCTACTAATTGTACATATGAAAAAGTTTTTCAAGAATATATTTCTTATTTAAAAAGAAATTTTGGAAATGACATATCAGTTGTTTTTGGTTGCTATGATGACAACAGTAATAAAGCAGCTGAAAGGTCACGTCGGTCAATGAAGGTAGCCTCTAAGGAATATAATTTTAGAAAGGATTCAAAATTATCTGTAAGTCAAGACACATTTTTCTCGAATTACAAAAACAAGAGTCGTTTTATAAAGCACCTCATGCAACAATTACAAACAAATTCTATTAAATGCTATCAAGAGAAAGGGGAGGCTGACGAGTTACTTGTTGAAATTGCTATTAAAGATAACACGATTTACAAAAAGGTATTGTAGCGGAAGACATCGATGTGCTAGTAATTTTGACCGGCAGAGCAAAGGCTGACGAAAAAATTTATTTCTTGAAGCTCAGTAAATAAAACGTCGCTGCAGCTGTGTATTCTGCCAAATCCTTAGAAACTTATTATCCAAACTGTTCAAAATTTATTATATTTGCTCATTGCTTTACTGGATGTGACTCAACTTCTGCGTTTTACAATAAAGGAAAAACAAAAATCATTGATATTTTAGAAAAACGACAGGACGTAAGAGAAAAAGCATCGATTTTTTACAATAATCGTTCAACCGTTGAGGAGATTTTACAAACTGATCAGTATTGCACTGTCATTTTGTACGGACTTGCGAAGGATACTCAATTGAATAAATTGAGAAAGGTTATTGACTTACCTGCATATCTCGAAAAAATGAGATATGAATCTTTAATAAAAGCCACCACGAAAAAAATGCTGTTAAGTTATCCCCGCTCGTTCCAACAACAGATGCTTTAAATGAGCATACAAAATGTGTATTTGCAAACCCAGTTATGGCTGGGTAATAAAAATATTGATCCACTTGATTGGGGTTGGGTTAATATTGAAGGAGTATTTACTCTAATCAAAATTATAAATCAACCTGCTCCTGAAGAGCTGTTAAAAATGATTTTTTGCAGCTGCAAAAAGGGTTGTGGTTCAACCTGCGGTTGCCGAAGAGTACCACCAAAGACCATATAATTACAAAGATGTCGGAAACCGAACTCGAGCTCGAAAATGTTTTTGGGATTTAGGCTGAGACCCCACGGATGTAGTTGTGAGTCGTTTATACGAAACGCTCTCAGCAACTGAGTCGCGACTACATTCTCTTTGCCTTTTTCCGTGTACCCTCTTCCCGGAATTCGCATCGGTCGCACTCGCAGGCACCGCGCCTGGGATTGCGAACGGCGCGCGGCGCCTGCTGCGATGCGGCGGGATGGGGATGGAGCTCATTTTATAGTTATGTGATCGCAGCAGTAGTACAGTAAATATAGCACGAAAAAATAGGGTTTCTTCGAAAAAATACCTACTCGAATTTGACTTGATACATCGTTAGGGGGGCATAAAAAAAGCTTAACTCTAGATTTCCGTATTGACCCCCCCCCCTGTTTTTGAGAAAATCCAAAAAAATTTTGGAATGCGTTTTTCTCAGAATCTATGGGTTTTAGAGAAAAGTTTATTGAACAAAAAATGTTCAGGACATTGTTAACTACATTTTTTGTCATTGAAGCCAAGTCGTACGACTAAAATTACAAAAGATAGGTGGCGCTAAAGTATCAAAAAAGTGGTTTTTTGGCATTTTCATTAAGAATAAATATTTTTTTCATATTAATGTAAATGGGAAAGTTGTTCGTCACAAAAATACCTACATTTTTTATTTAAACAATTTTTTTGTAAAACTTACCGTTCTCGAGCTGGAGCTTGCCAAAGTGTGAAAATTGTACTTTATGGCCGCGCTGAGTCGCGTATTCCATAACTTTGATTTGCGTTGCATCTTTTCGCCTACAATTTTCACACTTTGGCAAGCTCCAGCTCGAGAACGGTAAGTTTTACAAAAAAATTGTTTAAATAAAAAATTTAGGTATTTTTGTGACGAACAACTTTCCCATTTACATTAATATGAAAAAAATATTTATTCTTAATGAAAATGCCAAAAAACCACTTTTTTGATACTTTAGCGCCACCTATCTTTTGTAATTTTAGTCGTACGACTTGGCTTCAATGACAAAAAATGTAGTTAACAATGTCCTGAACATTTTTTGTTCAATAAACTTTTCTCTAAAACCCATAGATTCTGAGAAAAACGCATTCCAAAATTTTTTTGGATTTTCTCAAAAACAGGGGGGGGGGGGCAATACGGAAATCTAGAGTTAAGCTTTTTTTATGCCCCCCTAACGATGTATCAAGTCAAATTCGAGTAGGTATTTTTTCGAACGGTATTTGCTATATTTACTGTACTACAGGCGCCGCGCGAGTTATGGCACCCAGCAACACCTGCGACATAACATATTAATTTGCTTCATTATTACGTTCTTAATCCAATCAATTATTTTCACATTTTTAGCTATCTAATCGATTTCACAAATTTCATAAATGTAAAGTAGTTCACACGTTTTGCTTAGACTCAAATTCATTCACCTTAAGATCCAATTTCATTGTCACGTTTAGCTAACCTACCTATGTTCAACCAATTGTCTAGACATAGCGTAAGCAGAAATAAGCTTTAAATATTACCAATAATTTTGTAAGACGACTCAGTCTATTGGAATCAGTCTCACTCTTGTGGTAATTCAGTTCGGAAGAATAAACTGCGTTTAATTCGAAAAATTGATTTTTTTTATTAAACGAATTTTCAAAGTTGTTAACTGGCGCAGTCGTACGGATTACTTTTTGGCGTTATTGCGGTTAGTGGATCGAAGGTATATTGGTTGTTCGGGAGAATACCGAAATAACCGCAGGTGATAGCGCTAAACTGTAAAGTGAGGAAGTTGAAGGTGAATCTGTTGTGGTGAAGTGTCGTGCAGGAAAAAGCACCAGCGAAGGCAAATCGCTGGAAGTGACCTCAAACAAACAACAGAAAGAACGAAACGTCGTTGGAATCAGCATCAGCATCCTCACCGGACCACCAAACGCAGCGGACCAAGACGACCAACAAGAGGAATGAAGGCATATCGTCGCTGAGAATGTGGAAAATAGTTGCTGTCAGTTGCATGTAAGTCAAGAATTGAATATTTTTTCTCATTCCTGTTAATGTCCTCAAATAAAAGAAAATTTCCACGTCCCTATCCATTAGTGTCGCGGATTAAAAATAAATTAAGTTTGTCACGGATCCCTGAGGACTTAGAAGTAGATTATAATACAATTAAACTGAGCGAAAATACTAATGTTGTACATTTAACGGAAAATTAAGAAAATACAAACACTGAATCGCGTATAAGATGCAAGTTTAGATCTAAGTGAAAGTGCAAGTGTTTTGGATTTAACTCAATTATCGGAAAATTTAGAAAATAGAGCGAGTACGAGCTCGAATCTTGCAATCAATAGTTCCAAAATAATAAATTGGTTTAAGCATAATTTAAGTTATAGTACCGATTCTCTCAACAATATGAATCAAGGTGAAGCATCAAATGCAGCAGCGAATGCGGCGGAAAATACCGTTCGCCCTGTTACCGTTACTACTTTAGATATATTTAACTCGTTAAGGGTGCCAGACGCGATCTTCCTAAATTTGATGGCAATCCAAGATTACTTTTTGACTTTATCGATAATGTGGAAGAAATTCTCTCACTTATCTCCGTAACGAGCGGAACGCCTTACGACCAACTCTTAATGAGGGCCATAAGGAACAAAATTGTCGGACCAGCTAACGAAGTATTAAATATGTATGGTACCGCGTTAATTTGGGATGATATTAAAAATAACTTAATTTTACATTATTCGTACAAAAGGAATGAAACTTCGTTAATTAAAGATCTACATCGTCTCAGGCAAAATAATAATACAGTCGCGCAATTTTATAGTGTAAGTGAAGTAGTTGAAATATTAGGTAGTATTAATAACCACGTCAACATTCATGAAAAGAATTCAAGTGTAATCGAAGCCAAAAAGGTCCTCTTCACGGAAATGTGTCTCAATACATTCTTGACGGGATTAAAAGAGCCATTAGGCTCAACAATTAGGGCAATGAAACCTACTACTCTCGCAGAGGCCTTTGCCTTCTGCGTAAAAGAACAGAATATATTTTACAATAAGTTAGACCCTGGTAATAAATTCACGATGGCAAACCAAAATCATAATGCACCCCCCAGTAATAGTGGAAATGGAGCCAAAATCAAAGCTTCCCAAATTTTCCCACAAGGAAACCGAAATTTCAACCCTATACAATTACAAAGACCTAACATAAATACAAATTTTAATTCATCTAGATTCCCGCAACAAGGACAATTCCCATTTTACACCCAACCAAGGCAACCCCATTTCCTTTTTCAACAAAGACAGCCCCAATTCCCTCTTCAACAAAGACAACCCCAATTCCAATCACAGCAAAGATCGCCACAATTTTATTCACAACAACCTTTCAGTCAATCAAGGCCAAATTCTACCCCTTTGCCTAAACCTGAACCAATGGATACGTCCTCTGGTAACTTAAGAAATAATAGCACTCAATATAAATCCGGCTTTAATAATTCTAACAATCCTAACAGATCAACCGCAATGTTCACCTTTAGTGATAATACTTGCGACCAACTACAAAACTTGCCCGTAAATTATTACCCCATCGAACCTATCGCAACAAACTATGAATATTATCCTTATCCTGAATATGTCACAGATCAAGACGTAAATCATCCCGATAATCCTGTAACGGTTGATAACCGGCATAGAGTTTTTTTTAATTTCGAAAAAAAAGGAGAAGGAAGGGATCCTGTCAAAATTGCTTGTTTTCTCTAAGGTTCAGTGGGGCTACGTTGAAGCGGACGAACTTCAGCACAAACTGTCAGATTGGTTCTGCTTCGGGACGGACGGCGGCGTGTGATCATTCTCGTGGACGACGCCATAGCAGAAGGTTGCAAAAGAAAGTTTTAGATCAAAGTGAAGAGTTTAGGAGAATTTAATTGGGAAAGAAAAGGGAAAGGAAAAAGAAAGAAAAAAAAAAGGTTAACTAAATTAAAAAATAATTTAAAAATGTAATGAAATAAAATAGTACAGTCAATCTGTCGAAAATAACATAGTTCAAATGAAAAAATTACAATATGGGAAAATCTTGTTTTATTCGTTGAAGAATGATGTACTTAAGCTACCTTCGCGATGGGCACGTGCTACTTTGGTGCGTCTTTTCGAAAACTCAAAAAAAGTGCCAAAAAAGTGCCAAAAAAATTTTGGAATGCATTTTTCTCGAAATGTATGCATTTTACAGTAAAATTGTTCAAACAAAAAATGTAGAGGACTTTGCGATCTACAATTAATGTCAGTGAAGCAATGCTGTACAGCAAAAAGTGCGCACGGTAGGTGGCGCTGAAGTTTCCAAAAAAGGGTTTTTCCACTTTTTCGCCATGAAAATATTATTTTATCGCAAAAATGTAAATGCAAAACTTGTTCCTTACATTATTATCAACAACTTTTATTTAAACATTTTTTTCATACAACTTACCGTTTTGAAGCTGGAGCTCGCAATAGTATGAAAATTCCAATAATACGGTTGCACGCAACATGGCTTTACATTTTACTTGCACGTTTTAATAAAGATTTAATTATTTATATTATTCGTAACATTTTAACAATTTTAATTTACGCCGCCAGAGAAAGTCACAGTAGGACCGACGAAATTACCGTTAACAGCACGGTGCTGTATACGCAGCGCTATATTGCACTATAACTTCAAAACGGTAAGTTGTATGAAAAAAATGTTTAAATAAAAGTTGTTGATAATAATGTAAGGAACAAGTTTTGCATTTACATTTTTCGATAAAATAATATTTTCATGGCGAAAAAGTGGAAAAACCCTTTTTTGGAAACTTCAGCGCCACCTACCGTGCGCATTTTTTGCTGTACAGCATTGCTTCAATGACATTAATTGTAGATCGCAACGTCCTCTACATTTTTTGTTTGAAAAATTTTCCTGTAAAATGCATACATTTCGAGAAAAATGCATTCCAAAATTTTTTTGGCACTTTTTTGGCACTTTTTTTGAGTTTTCAAAAAGACGCACCAAAGTACCACGTGCCCATCGCGAAGGTAGCTTAAGTACATCATTCTTCAACGAATAAAACAAGATTTTCCCATATTGTAATTTTTTCATCACTCCATCGACAGATTGACTGTACTAAAAGTTTCGCGTGTTTTTGGCAGTGCTTTGGTTGGAAAAGGTGCGCAACAGAGAAAAAATTTTTCCGCAGAGATAGATTAGGAGAGGGCGCATTTTACACAGGTATGTGGGGGTTGATTTAGGGTGCTCATTTTTATATATCTAATGTGTACGCATTTTACACAGGAACTTCTGTTGGATTAAAAAAATAGTATCGTGTCCGGCAATCCAGCAATTTCTGGAGCTGCAGAACGTACTAGAAGCGTACGTGCCTAGGCCATCCATTGCATCAGTAGTTGATTTGGCTGAATTTTGTTTTTTGTGTTTTCTTTTGAAAGGACTAAGAGCACGAGGAGGAGGGAAGGAGAGGGAAAAAGGGAAAAGAAACAAAAATCTAAATTTCGGTGATTCAAAAGAAAAGAAAAAAAAGAAAAGCTCAGGTCGGCTTACGTCCCGCGGAATTTGGCGGGTGGCTGGCGAACAATTTCCTCCGTCAAGGTTTTTGTGTGGCGCGAATTTTGTGTGTTCGGGCGGGCCATTCTTCGATCTTAACACAGCTGAAAATAGAGGACAGAAAAAGGAGAAAAGAATTTATTGTCTGTTTAATAATTAGTATTTAGTAGATAAAAAAAAAAAAAAAATTAAGAAAGGTAAAGGAAAAGGAAATTATATACATATGTAACAAGCGCGACATAGTTACTTGTTACTTTAGAGAGTTATTCGGTTATTGAATATTGTCAGTGTATCGGGTTTTTTCTCACGACGCGTAAAGTTGACCTATTGGGCTAATCCGTAATTATTTAATTTGTTTGTGTGAAAAAAAAAATCAAAACAGAAAAGGAAGGGAAAAAGGAGAGGTTGATTTTAAATAACACAAATTTGGTTCCAGCCTGGTGCGTCGCCGATGGTCGAAGCTTCAACCACCGGATGGATCGCAGGTGAGTGGGCAGTAATGTCCGTAAATTTCTTTCCTTTATTCTTTCCATATTAAAATTTTGTTGTAACGAAAGAAAAAGAACACAATCGATTTTTTTTTCAAAACTAAACCAAAAAAAGAAAAGAAAAAGAAATAAAGAACATATATTTTTTTTTATTTTGTACCTGCGGTCAACTGGTTTGGTAAATTTCCTTTTCCCAATTTTTTATAGCACCCACCAGAAATGGAATTTTTAAGCTAATGCGGGAACCCTCCCAACCCTGAGCTCGAGCCGGCAAAGTGGTGCTAATACTAGCTTAAGATACTATTCCATTTCCTCCTACCGAGCTAGTTTAGGCTAGTTTTGGTTATGTGGCGGCACCTTTATGGCACTTTTTAGTCCCACTGTAAACGTGCCCGGGCCACATTATATGAGGAATGTCGGAAGAGAACTTCAGGACAGAGTCTTCTTCTTCCTTCTCTCTCTGCGCGCCAACTGATACAGACTGAACATTTTCTTGTGCGATTGATAATAAAGTTTTGATTTAATTTCAAGTTGTGTATTATAACTAATCCCCATAGTGGTGACCCCGACGATGGCGGAGGCCGAAGTTGAGCTTCGGGATCAGCTGGAGCAGCTGTAAAAGCGGTATGGGGAGCTTCAATAGCAGCTCGAGGCTCAGGCCCTGCAGCGTCAGGCGCAGAACCAGGAGCAGCATCAGGCGCATCCGCCGTCCTCTCACGAGCCTCCTCAGGCGCATCAAGTTGGCTGTATTGCTGTGAGACTTCCTCCTTTTTGGCCGGATAATCCGACCGTGTGGTTCGCCCAAGTTGAATCCCAGTTTGTGCTGGCCAGAATTACGGTCGAGGAAACAAAATTCCACTACCTGGTGTCTCAGTTGGATGCTCGCTCTGCGGCGGAGGTGCAGGACAGTCTTACCAGCCCACCGGAGCAGAAAAGGTATACCCACCTTAAAAGCGAACTAATTCGTCGCCTTTCAGCTTCAAGAGAGGATCGCATACGACAGCTTTTAACGCAGGCGGAAATTGACGACAGGAAGCCGTCGCAGTTCCTTCGCTATCTGCGAAGTTTGGTTGGGGCTGAAACGGTCCCGGACTCGCTCCTCCGAACGTTGTGGTCAGGACGCCTCCCTGGGCATGTCCAGGCGGTCATCGCCTCGCAACAAGAGGTGGCACTTGATGCTGTCGCCCAGCTGGCGGACAAAGTTTTCGAGGTGGTGTCGCAGCATTCTGTCAATGCGGTTGCGACGGTGGGGCCCCAAGATGATGTCGTTCGTCGCCTGGATGATCTGGGCAAACAAGTTGCTGCTCTCACTGCAGGTTTTGAGAGAGTTTCGTCCAGATTTGGGAGTCCTGGAAGTCGTGCTCGTGTGCGTTCTGGTGCTCGTACCGGCAGCAATTCACCGTCTCGCCCCTCTGCCAGGCAGGATCTTTGCTGGTATCATCGACGGTTCGGTGAGGAGGCGCATAAGTGCATTTCTCCATGCAATTTCTCCCCAAAAGCAAAAGGCAGCCAGCAATAGAGGCGACTTCTGACTGCCACTCAATTACATCCAGACGCCTCTTCATTAAGGACAAAAATACTCAACGTCGTTTTCTGGTTGACACAAGGTCTGACCTCTCCATTTTTCCTCGCCGCCTTCTCCGTGAGCATTGCAGCAAAACAAATTTTGACCTGACAGCAGCGAATGGGAGTTCCATTTCAACTTATGGATTATACCAGGTGAGTCTGGACTTAGGTTTACGTAGAGTTTTTTCCTGGCGCCTAATAGTGGCCGATGTTGCGGAGCCTATACTGGGAGCCGATTTTTTGGCTCATTACCACCTCCTCCCAGACATTAAAAAGGGACGTTTGCTAGATGGCATAACAGGCATTGCGGTTGCGGGTTTTCAGACCAGCACTTCTCAAACAAGCATTAAGGCTATTACTGGAGAGTCTCCATTTCGCAACGTTTTAGAAAAATTCCCGGAAATTGTTAGGCCCCCTGGCGTCCCGCGGGAAGTTCGCCACAGTACACAACATCATATTAGAACAACCGCTGGTCAACCTGTACACTGTCGTGCACGTCGTTTGGCGCCGGATCGCCTGCGTATCGCGAGGGCTCAATTTGAAGAGCTTGTGCGTGATGGTACGGCGCGTCGCTCTGAGAGTTCTTGGGCGTCTCCACTTCACATGGTGCCCAAGGGGGACAAAGGCTGGCGCCCATGCGGGGATTATCGCCTGCTTAACGCGAGAACAATACCGGACAGATACCTAGTTCGCCACCTGCTTGATTTTTCGCATGCACTTTTCGGGTGTAGTATTTTTAGTGTCATTGATTGCACGAAAGCTTTTACGCAGATTCCGGTTGCTGCAGAGGACGTGCCTAAAGGCCTGCGCCCATGCGATGCAGCGGCCTGCGTTCATGCATCAAGCTTTAAGCTGTTGATGGATCTCGATGCATGCCGCTGCATGGCAATTCAGAGGTTCGCCCATAAGATCCGTCATCTCACAATGCCACAAATTGTCAATAGTCACAGCACAGCCACAGCGCAGCGCGGGAATTTTATTGAAGGAGCAATTTTGAAAATTAAAAAGATAAAAATGGATCTTACTATTTTAATTAAATTTCTTTTAATAGGCATTCTGCTATTAGGTGCGTCCAATGTTTCAGGTACACTTTGCCGGGATGTAAACAGCCAGCTGTGAATGCACAACTTTGAACTTGCAAGTTTGAAAGCCCACCCTAGGTTCAAACCGGCTGATGCGTCCCGACGGATGAAAATATTGAGAAATGTTCAACATTTCCACGCGTCGATGCATTGCCATGCATCGCTTATGGGCGAAGCTCCATCAGAAAGCATGGATTTCAATATTTTCATGCATCAAGAGCTTAAAGCTTGATGCATGAACGCAGGCCGCTGCATCGCATGGGCGCAGGCCTTAAGACTGCGATTATCACTCCTTTTGGACTATTTGAATTTTTATTCATGAACTTTGGTTTGCGTAATGCTACTCAGTCTTGGCAGCGGTTTATTGATGATGTCCTACGAGATTTGCCGTTCTGTTTTGCTTATTTAGAAGACATTTTAGTGTTTTCAAGATCGCCTACAGAACATAGTGAACATTTGCATACTCTTTTCCAACGGCTTTCGCACTATGGCGTTGTAATTAATTCTGGCAAATGTGTGCTCGGTGCCTCCCAAGTTTCATTTTTGGGATACTCGGTTGACGGTTCCGGTTGTCAGCCTTTATCGGAAAAGGTCAAGGCTATCAGGACTTTTCCGCAGCCTTCTACAGTTCATCACGTGCGTCAGTTTCTCGGTGTAGTGAACTTTTACCGGCGTCATATTCCTCACGCCGCCGCACTCCAAGCTCCGCTTCACGCCGTCTTGGCTGGTCCGAACGCCAAGGGATCCAAGCCTGTACAGTGGACTCCGGAATTGTCCCAGGCCTTTGCCGCTTGTAAAGAGGCACTGGCTGACGCCACGCTTTTGGCTCATCCGGACTCATCTGCTGACCTGGCTCTGGTTGTCGACGCCAGTCAGCACTCAATTGGAGCGGCCCTGCAGCAGCGATCTCGGGGGAAGCATCGACCATATCTCACACCTTCGTTCCGACGCCCTGCATTTGACAATCTTCACAACCTGAGTCATCCAGGAATTAATGCCTCCCGACGGCTCGTGTCTGATCGTTTCGCATGGCCATCGATGAATACTGATTGCCGTAATTGGGCTCGATGTTGCTTGCAATGTCAGCGCAGCAAGGTTTCTCGACATGTAAATTCGCCTTTGGGTTCTTTCGGTGTACCCCCAGTCCGATTCGCCCATGTTCATGTTGATTTGGTTGGCCCCCTTCCATCTTCGAATGGTTTTCGATACGTCCTCACAGCTGTGGACCGTTATTCCCGATGGCCTGAGGCTGTTCCCCTTGCTGACATCTCAGCGGAGGCTGTTGCGAGAGCTCTACTAGATACTTGGATCTCCCGTTTTGGATGCCCCCATCGTATCACTACGGACCGAGGAAAACAATTTGAGTCCCAACTGTTTCGATCACTTGCTAATTTGTGTGGTATTTCGCTGTTCAGGACAACTAGCTACCATCCGCAGAGCAATGGCATGGTCGAGCGATGGCACCGGACCTTCAAGACAGCTCTTATGTGTCATGGTGACACTTCCTGGACTGAGGCACTTCCCCTGGTCCTTCTAGGATTGAGAGCGGCCTGGAAGCCTGAGCTTAAATCTTCGGTAGCGGAGCTAGTTTACGGAGAGCCTTTACGTGTGCCTGGAGAGTTTATTTCTGCGGCTCCAGCAGTTCCTGAGCCATCGGATTTCGTGGCCCGTCTTCGGAACATCATAGCGGAAATTCGCCCGGTACCTGCATCACGGCACGGATCAACTAGAATTTTCATTCATCGTGACCTGGCCACGTGTTCTCACGTCATGCTGCGCACTGATGCTGTCCGTGCTTCCTTACAAGCGCCTTACACTGGACCACATCTGGTCCTATCAAGGTCGGAAAAAACTTACGATATTGTCATTAAGGGCAAACAATCCACTGTGTCGTTGGACCGTCTGAAGCCGGCGTATTTCGGGGCGGATACTTCACCGTTACCAGCAAGACCTACTACCTCTGCTGGATGCGAGACGAATACTTCACCGCCACTAGCAAGACCTACTACCTCTGTTAGATCTGGCCGCTGCATTCGACTACCAGTGCGATTTTTGGAAACCGTTGCAGTTCTCTCCGAGGGGGAGTGATGTGGCGGCACCTTTATGGCACTTTTTAGTCCCACTGTAAACGTGCCTGGGCCACATTATATGAGGAATGTCAGAAGAGAACTTCAGCCAACTTCAGGACAGAGTCTTCTTCTTCCTTCTCTCTCTGCGCGCCAACTGATACAGACTGAACATTTTCTTGTGCGATTGATAATAAAGTTTTGGTTTAATTTCAAGTTGTGTATTATAACTAATCCTCATAGTTATGTTGCAACCTATTAAGATGCTATCGTCTAGAAGTACGGTAGGTTACAATCCCCCAAACCCTAATGAAAATTATCAGGAAAATAATGAAATAGATGACACAAATTTTACATCACCTGCCTCGACAACCAAATCGGATATAAATACCCACGGAACAGTACTTCCTTATATAAGCATATCCTCACCTTTTGGACGACCTCTTAAATTTCTAATAGATACCGGTGCATCGTCGTCATTTATTAACCCAGAATTTGTCACCCCAGAAAAAATCAAGAAAATTTCCCCAATAACTATAACCACCGTCTTAAACGAACACAAATTAGATAAGTTACGTTTCGAACCTTTAAAGAATTTAATCAACCCGGCAACCTTAGATTCCTAGTTTTTCGCTTTCATGGCTATTTTGACGGATTAATTGGACTCGATTCACTGTCAGCACCCGGAGCGAAAGTGGATCTTGCGAATAAGACTCTAATCACAAAGAATGCAATAATACCCCTACAATTTAAACCCAATCTAATGCCAAAAAAAATTAATATTCTTCCAAATTCTAAATCTATAATTCGAACGCCGGTAGATATACAGAATGGCGATATATACATTAAGGCAACAGTAATTAAACCCCATTTAATAATACCCGAAGGAGTTTATCACGCGAACAATTGGTACAGTCTGGTTGAAATAATAAATCAATCAGATGAAGAACATTCTTTCGTAATAGAGCAACCTCTAAAAGTGAGCAGATACTCCAATTTAGAATATTCAGAAATTCATAATTTCAATATCCAAAGTCCGGGCCAAGATGAGATAGCAGTAGATGACCTTACCTAACTACTCCGCACAAATCACCTTAACCCTGAAGAGAAGAAAGCTCTCTTCAAGATTTGTAAAGAATATAGTGATGTCTTCTTCAGGGAGGGACAGAACCTGTCCTTTACGAACAAAATTAAACACAGGATCGGAACAACGGATGAAATACCTATTTACACAAAATCATATAGGTATCCGTTCATTCATAAAGATGAAGTGAAACGTCAAATCAGTGATATGCTTGAACAAGGAATTATTAGACCAAGCTATTCTCCTTGGAGTTCCCCCATAAGGATTGTACCGAAAAAAAGAGATGCTAGCGGTCGGCAGAAATGGCGTCTTGTAATAGACTATCGAAAATTAAATGAGAAAACCATATCCGATCGTTATCCTCTCCCAAACATAACTGAGATCCTAGATAAATTGGGTAAGAGTTTATATTTCACGACGCTGGATCTCGCGAGTGGATTCCATCAGATTGAGATGGATCCTAGAGATGTCAAAAAACGGCTTTCACTGTCGAAGGTGGCCACTACGAGTATATTAGAATGCCTTTTGGACTGAAAAATGCCCCCTCCACGTTTCAACGCGTCATGGACAATGTCCTCAAAGATATCCAAGGCAAACATTGTCTGGTGTACTTAGATGACATCCTTAGCTGTGTTTGACTGGGCACTGCCTCAGTGAGCCAACTCAGATACTCAGTTGCTCACTGAGTTGAACCGTTTTTGTCGCTCCTAATACATCCATTTTTCCGCAGGATGGCGCTAGTGTTTACTGAGTTAGAACTGAGTTACCTGAGCAAACTAAATCTGTCCTCATTTAGCTCAGCTCAGTTCCTTTGACAAATGACAAGTGAAATGTTTGCTTGTTATTTGCCAAAAGAACCGAGCTGTAAATTTTATTGATTTAGCCGTCACTTTTTCTTTTCACCGGATCGGGCACGTGCAAAGAACAACAACTTTATCAGTGGCCGTTTTCTTTTCATCGAAGTTGTTCAAGGTAAGATTTTAATGCAACTACTTATGTAATAACTAATCGCTATATTTACCCACTTTTAGATTCGACTTTATGGAGTGTGGAAGAGACGCAGAAATTGATCAAAGTATATAAGGAATTCGAAGAATCTGTGCCCATCGCTCAAAAAAAAAATTTGTGGGGAATTATCACAACAAAATTAAATTCTGAAGGAATCGAGGTACTTATATACCATAAAAATTATCCTATACATAGAGACACGTTTTTCTTGCCTTACAGAAAGCTCAAACGCAAATTAAAAAAAGTGGTCGAACCTCCAAAGGACATATCGGGCTGTAAAAACAAATAACAATAAGACTGGGCGAGGAGCGATCAAATTTAGGTTTTTTGAGGACATGGATGAGATGTTCGGCACAAAGCGAATCCATCGAACAACAGGGATCAATGTCGGGTTGCAGTCTAATGTTTTTGAACTTGAAGAGGTAAATGTAGTTGAAGCTGGAGAGACCATAGATGTTTCACAGGAATCATCATCTGAAATGGTTACGGAAAGTCCCCGACAAACTAACAGTTTTCTTAAACGCAGGAGATTAAATCATAAACAAGAGTATTACAGGTACAAAAAACAACTTCTTCTTGAAGAATTTGAGCGCCGCAAAAAACTAGACGAAAAAAAAGAGAAAATATTTGATATAAAGCTAAAGCTTTTGCAACAGAGCTGTAACAATAATACATTGTAATACCTATGTAATAAAAAGATATGTGATTTAATCAAATCTGTTTTATTCTTCGTTTTCAAATACATCATTTTGGTCAATAGACAAGATGTGTAAAACACAAGCAACTATTACAGCTTTAATAATAAAAATAAATTTAATGTTTTCAAATTTTCTTATCCTTCGAAATCTATTTTTTAACAAACCGAATGCATGCTCTACTATAACTCTTGTTTTTGAATGATTTACATTATATTCGATTTCTTCAGTAGTTAATGTTCCCGTGTCCCTCAATGGCGTTTTTAGCCACGGTGTTTGGTCACCAAACTGCTTCAGCCGAATAATTTAAACTTGGCGGGCTGTTGCGGGATTCTGGGGATGACTAAGACAGCTCATTCCCACTGCCGGGCTCACACGGGCGCATGATACATGTGTGCACCTATGCCCACGGGCTGAGCCATGGGTATAAAAGGCCGTGCTCGTGCGAGCTCCGGTCAGTTCAGATCTCGCTGCGATCTCGAACAGACTCTCCGAACAGCACGAAACCCTTGGTAAGTTGCTGCCTTACGAAACCCGGTTAAGACGCTGACTTAACCTCCTTGTCCCACCTGAGGGAATAGAGCACGCTGAGCTTGAATCTCTCCGAACAGCACGAAACCCTTGGTAAGTTGCTGCCTTACGAAACCCGGTTAAGACGCTGACTTAACCTCCTTGTCCCACCTGAGGGAATAGAGCACGCTGAGCTTGAATCTCTCCGAACAGCACGAAACCCTTGGTAAGTTGCTGCCTTACGAAACCCTGTTAAGACACTGACTTAACCTCCTTGTCCCACCTGAGGGAGTAGAGCACGCTGAGCTTGAATCTCTCCGAATCTTCACTAAATATCTGTTTGTTTGTTTTTACAGGAAGCAGACGAATTAATTAGGGCTATCAATTTTACGAATATTTTTCCTTTTTTTTATTAAGTTTATTGTTATTCTCTTGAATTGTTTTCTTTTTGTAAACTGAATTTTGGAACAAAGATATTTGTTATAATAAAAATTCTTAAAGGCTGACGATTGTTTGAATTCGGCACCTCCCTACAATCCTCTTTTTATATGTTAGCTAGAGGCTAATCATATAGGTCCTTCGAGCCGGATTCAAGCAGATATCAGTAGTCAGTTTTTGGCCTAAAATCCATAGCCATGGATGCGCTTATACGAAAGCAATCTGTTCTTCACGAACAACTCAGAAAAGCCAAAGAAAACCACGGGAAAGCGGGAAAGGCAGCAAGGCAAGCCAAAGCATATTATGCCGCTCGAATTCAGAATTTGGAACAATTCTGGAAAGCATTCTGTGAAACCCACATGGCTATCTGGATGACAGAGAAAGGTCCAGAAAGCGAATACGCCAAGGGTACCATGTATGAAACCACCGAGTTGATGTTCGTTGAACATATGTCTCAACTCAAGCAAGAGCTTGAAGAAGCAGGTCCAGTTGTTCCACCGACCGAGGAAACAAAGACTTCTTCAACAACTATTCGGTTGTCTAAACCAGAAACCAAATTACCAGCCATCAGCATTCCTAAATTTGATGGCACGTACAAATCATGGAGGTCCTTCCACGATATGTTTAAGTCTCTCATACATGTAGACCCAAATATATCTAAAGTACAGAAGCTTCATTACTTGAAGCTCAGTGTATCAGGAGAAGCTGAACATCTCCTCCGACAATTCGATATAGTCGAAGCTAATTATATAAAAGCATGGGAAATTCTCGAAAACCGATATAATAACAAGAGAATTCTCATGCATAACCATTTAAAAATCTTGTTTAACCAACCAAATATCAGAACAGAATCAGCTCAAGCCATTCGATTACTACTTGATCGAACAGAAGAAAGTTTGCACGAGTTAAAATCGTTGCAACTGCCAGTAGAATATTGGGATGATATTCTAATATACTTCCTAGTACAAAAACTACCTCCAGACACTCACAGATTATGGGAACAACACATAAGTTGTGACAAGGGTTTAGCAAAATATGAAAAACTGAAATCATTTATGGAAGCTAGATTCCGAACACTCGAGGCTATGGACGAATCCATGCCTCAAGCAAATCCTCAATTCAGCAAAAAATCATATTCCCTTTTGAACAATCCGCTTCAATGCATAAAATGCAAAGACGCACATACTCTCTTCCATTGCCCGGAATTTCGGAAAATACCTTCCGAACAAAGAATCCATTTCATCAAACAAAACAAATTATGTTTGAATTGTCTATCTACAAAACATATGAAAGACAATTGCCCAAGCCAGAAAGGATGTCTCAAATGCAAAAAAAGACATAATACTTTGATCCACATAGACAATCAGCCAAAACAGTCAAACCAAAAATCTCCTTGTAAGGAAATTCCCACATTACAAAGTTTCCTTACTTCAAATATAAAACGAGCCTTACTATCCACAGTGTTGGTTCAAATCACCACGCCCAGTGGAAAATCCTTGACTATTCGAGCGCTGGTTGATTCTGGGTCACAAGTTTCTTTTTTAACTGAAAGAGTGTGCAAACGATTAAACTTAAAAACAAGACCAGCTCATATTACCGTCACTGGAATAATTCAGACAGAGACAGCCAGTGCGGTCAAAGAGGCTCGAATCCAAATAGAGTCTATGGTGAATACATTTACCATGAACATCAATACTCTTATCTTGCCCAGAATTACAGATGATCTGCCAATTGAGACATTAGATCCTGTATTATGGAAGCATATCCAGAATTTACAATTAGCAGATCCAAAATATTACCAGCCAGGTCCAATTGACATGCTGTTGGGGTCTGATGTATATGCTGAAATCATCATTGACGGCATTATTAAAGGATACCCAGCAGCACAAAATACTCAGTTGGGTTGGATAATTATGGGAAATGTTAGAAATCACACAAGAGCTACAGGAATCAGTTCGTTTACTATATCAGTCCCATCTGATCCATTAGAGCTACAACTAAAAAAGTTCTGGGAATTGGAGGAAGTTCCAATTACTCCATTAACAGATAAAGACAAACCGATTGAACAATTTTACGAAGAGTCACACAGGAGACTCTCAGACGGAACGTATGAAGTGAGACTGCCGTTTAAAAACTTTCAAAAACCTGAACTTGGAGAATCAAAACAAAGAGCAGTCCAACAATTTCTCCAATTAGAAAAACGGTTTCTAAACCAGCCTGAATTAAAGGAGAAATACACAGATTGTATACAAGACTACATAACCCGAGGCCACATGAGGCCAGCTGATGGGACAAGAAATTTATATAATGAATTTTATTTGCCCCATCATGCAGTTGTAAAGGAAGATTCTACCACTACTAAACTTCGAGTTGTTTTCAATGCCTCCTCCAAGAGTGGCAATGGGAAATCGCTTAATGAACAAATGATTCCTGGGCCAACAATTCAGCCTACACTGTGGGCTTTGCTGTTGCAGTGGAGGAAATATAAATATGCCTTCACGGCTGATATAGAAAAAATGTATAGGATGGTTCAAGTCCACCCAGATGATCAAAAGTATCAAAAAATTATATGGAGAAATAATCCAAATGATCCAATACAGGACTATCAACTGACTACAGTCACATTTGGAATGGCGTCCGCTCCATACCTCGCCATCCGAACTATCCATCAATTAGCCGATGATGAACAGGCCAGGTCTCCTCTGGCAGCTGAAAGTCTTAGGACTCAGTTCTATGTTGACGATCTTTTGTCGGGTGGCTACAATATGGATCAAGCTATATTGTTGAGGGATGACCTGAACAGGGTCCTATCGTCGGCTGGGTTTAATTTAAGAAAATGGGCCACAAACTCGGGAGAGTTACTGTCTCAAATTCCTGTGGAACATAGGGAATTGGATACAAGCCTTGATATGAGTAAGGATGAGTCAGTAAAGGCTCTTGGACTGAAGTGGCATCCAGTATCTGACTCATTTACCTTCACAGTTAAATTGAAGGGGAATGATGATACTTATACAAAAAGAAAAATCCTGTCCGAAATTGCCACTTTATACGATCCCCTTGGATGGTTAAGCCCTTGTATTATTATTGCAAAGGTTATCATGCAGCAAGTATGGCTCTCCGGTTGCGATTGGGACGAACCGATGCCACGGGAAATCTTGAAAAAATGGATCCAATATAAAAACCAAATGGCAGATATTTCAGCCATATCAATTCCCCGATGGATCCATTACTCACCAGAACATTCGGTTGAATTACATGGATTTTGTGACTCTTCCATTCACGCCTATGCCGCTGCTATTTATATCCGTGTTTACAATGGTATCGAAAGTCACACAAATTTAATAACAGCAAAAAGCCGCGTGGCTCCTACCAAACCAATTTCTATACCACGGCTGGAGTTGTGTGGAGCAGTATTATTATCCAGACTGCTCAAAGAAACTCAAGCTGCATTGGTGATACCCGGTGTTCCCATGTTTGCGTGGACTGATTCTATGGTCGTATTATCATGGATACATGGTCAAGCAACAAAATGGAAAACGTTCGTTTCCAACCGTGTGGGGGATATCCAACAGAATATTCCAATCAAATCGTGGCGATACGTACCAAGTAAACACAACCCTGCGGATTGCGCTTCAAGGGGTCTTGATCCAAACGGTCTGGGTGGTTTTCACTTATGGTGGAAGGGACCACCTTGGCTAGCTGATTCTCATGAGACATGGCCGAGGAATCCAGACCGGGAAACCACACATCTGGAACAAAAAGGAATCAGGACTTTGGTTGCAACATATGACCCAAACTTTCCCCTTCTCACTAAGTATTCATCATTTCCAAAGACTATTAGAATCACAGCATATTGCTTACGATTCATAAAAAATTCTCAGTCAAGGGATGACCACAAATGCAAAGGGAAATTAACCGTTAACGAATTAAGATATGCGGAACTGACTCTCATCAGAACTCTTCAAAAGGTAGCATTCCCTAAAGAATACCAAAGGCTTGAAAAAAGCCAAGAACTTTCCAAAGGTAATCTAATTCCGTTGAAACCCATGTTTACAAGAGATGAACTCATTAGGGTTGGTGGTCGTCTAGAGCAATCAGAGCTCACATATGATCAAAAACATCCTATCATTCTACCGAATTCCCATCATTTAACCAAAATTCTCATCAACTATATCCACCGTACAACATTACATGGAGGGATCCAACTTGTGTTGAATACATTACGGAACAAGTATTGGGTCATCAATGCACGAAATACAATCAGATTCCAAATACACAAATGTATTAAATGTTTTCGCTTCAAAGCCAAACCCATACACCAAATTATGGCAGATTTGCCAGCAGCTAGAGTTAATCAGGCTCTACCATTCCAACATTCAGGTGTGGATTATGCGGGTCCAATAGACATTAAATTGTCATCTCTGAGAAACGCTAAAACACGCAAGGCCTATATATGCCTCTTCATATGTCTATGTACTAAGGCAATTCACATTGAAGTAGTAACAGAGTTAACTACCGCTGCATTTATTGCAGCTCTAAAACGATTTGTAAGCCGTAGAGGTTTATGTTCCCATCTGTATTCTGATAATGGGACAAATTTCGTCGGAGCAAACCGTGAAATAAAACAACAATTCAAATCCATGTTAAGAAATATACCAGAAGACCTGCATGATCAACTAATGGAAATGCAAATAGTATGGCATTTCAATCCTCCTTCCGCCCCACATTTCGGCGGAATCTGGGAGGCTGCCGTAAAATCTACAAAAACCCATTTAAACAAGGTACTAAAAAACAATAGATTAACTTATGAAGAGATGCATACTGTGACAACCCAAATAGAAGGATGTTTGAATTCACGCCCTCTCACTCCTTTGTCGAATGATCCATTGGATTATAACGTTTTGACTCCCGGACATTTTCTCACGGGTAGAAATATTTTGTCAGTCCCTGAACAATTCAATTTAGCTTGCGATGTGCATACGCTAAAGCGATGGCAATATTTGCAGACACTTGTTCAGAGCTTCTGGAGAAAATGGTCGACTGAATATATACACACATTACAGCAGAGATATAAATGGAACACATCTACTGCTGACATAGAAGAAGGAACATTAGTACTTGTAAAGGAAGATTGTACTCCTCCTTCAGTTTGGCCATTGGGTAGAGTAATTAAAATTTACAGGGGTATAGATACAAGAGTGCGCGTGGCAACGATAAAAACTCAGCGCAACACATTTACTAGACCAATCACAAAGCTCTGTCCGCTTCCCATACAGTAAAGATCTATCCTTTGCACTCTCACATTTGTATTCGGTCATTTTGACTTCCCAGATACCCAAACATATCCCGTTACACCGTCATACCTAGAAATATCACTCTCTACTTTTAGTTTAGTTTTAGCTGGCCTGAGGGAAAGACTGTTGCTGTCGCGGTGAAATTGCGCAAAACAAAATGTTTGCCTTGAGGGACTTTTTGGACATCGATGATGTCCCAAGGTTTCCGTCACCGCCGCGACCAATTTCACCGCTGCCCCCAACTCCAAAGAAGAAACGTGGCAAGGAAAATAGTCAGCCCTTGCAACTTCAACATCGGCAAATTTCGAGAATAAGCGTCCGCCCAGGGAGGGTTCCAACGGGAACCACTGGTGGGCCTGTGAGGAATCCATGCCGGTCACGGCAGCAGTGTCCCCCGATGACATCACCGCTATCATCACAGCGGTCACTACACCACACTGCAACGGTCAATGCAGCCCACACTGCAATCGCCGCAGCAGCAGCCGCTGCAACCATCACAGCAACGGCTCGTGCAACCTCCACCGAGGCCTCCACTACACATGTCATCATTGCCACTGCAGCAAACACCACAACCGCTGCCTTCACCAGATCCGGTTCCATATGACAGGATCATGAAGGCAAAGAAAGTATACCGTCATCGTCTTCCGGATGGTGGAATTATGGTGTATAAACGGATGAAGGATGGAAGCATCAGGATGTATCCATCAAAGTATGTTTTAGGTTTTCAATTTTTTTTGGGTAGGAGTATGTTTGGTCACCAAACTGCTTCAGCCGAATAATTTAAACTTGGCGGGCTGTTGCGGGATTCTGGGGATGACTAAGACAGCTCATTCCCACTGCCGGGCTCACACGGGCGCATGATACATGTGTGCACCTATGCCCACGGGCTGAGCCATGGGTATAAAAGGCCGTGCTCGTGCGAGCTCCGGTCAGTTCAGATCTCGCTGCGATCTCGAACAGACTCTCCGAACAGCACGAAACCCTTGGTAAGTTGCTGCCTTACGAAACCCGGTTAAGACGCTGACTTAACCTCCTTGTCCCACCTGAGGGAATAGAGCACGCTGAGCTTGAATCTCTCCGAACAGCACGAAACCCTTGGTAAGTTGCTGCCTTACGAAACCCGGTTAAGACGCTGACTTAACCTCCTTGTCCCACCTGAGGGAATAGAGCACGCTGAGCTTGAATCTCTCCGAACAGCACGAAACCCTTGGTAAGTTGCTGCCTTACGAAACCCTGTTAAGACACTGACTTAACCTCCTTGTCCCACCTGAGGGAGTAGAGCACGCTGAGCTTGAATCTCTCCGAATCTTCACTAAATATCTGTTTGTTTGTTTTTACAGGAAGCAGACGAATTAATTAGGGCTATCAATTTTACGAATATTTTTCCTTTTTTTTATTAAGTTTATTGTTATTCTCTTGAATTGTTTTCTTTTTGTAAACTGAATTTTGGAACAAAGATATTTGTTATAATAAAAATTCTTAAAGGCTGACGATTGTTTGAATTCGGCACCTCCCTACAATCCTCTTTTTATATGTTAGCTAGAGGCTAATCACACGGCAAAGCAGGATAGGCTGAGTCGCCAAGCAAAACAAAATCCCCGATTACATTTGGATCGTGTTCGATTGCTGCAAATAAACCTGATTTTCTTAATACTCTGGCGTCATGTTGAGATCCAGGTTCTCCTACAAATACGTCTATAAATTTCTTTCTGGAGTTAACCACAGCCTGCATAATAATGCTATGGTATCCTTTTTTATTGCAGAATCCTTCCTGTTCTTCTGCAGGCTTGGCAATTTCAAAATGTGTGCCATCAATCGCTCCTATTACATTTTGTATGCTGATATGATAGATAGATATATAGATATATATGATAGAAAACCACCAAAACCGAAATATGAAATTCCTGAAATTCCGAGTAAGCCACTTGACCTCGTACATATTGACATCTAACAATCAGCAAATCTTAACTATTATTGATAAATTTTCAAAATTCGCCGCCGCATATACATTACCTGCTAGAACTAGTCTCGCAGTAATAAAATCATTAAGAAATTACATATAGGAATATTCATGGAATTCCTAAAAAATTAGTATGTGATCAAGCTACAGAATTTTCCTCTAATATTTACTGATTTTTGTAAACAATATAATATTAAACGGCATATAACCTCTTTCCAGCAATCTTCAAGTAATTCCCCCGTAGAGAGACTCCATTCTACACTAACAGAAATTTATCGAATAATTTACAATAAACGATTAACTAAAGATCACGAAGATACCCTAAATGAAACAGTTTTAAACATATAACAATGCGATTCATTCCTCAACAAAGCTTAACCCATTTAAAATATTTTACGGTAGAACCTACAAATTTGATAAAAACCTATCCCAAACTAATTCCCATCAGCAGCGTATTTGCGAAACAGATTACCTACGAATCTACTGAATAAAAAGACGCCGTATGAAGTTTGGACAGGCAGGAAACCATCTGTTGGTCATCTTAGAGTATTTGGCTGCAATGCCGTGTCTTTAGACAAGAGTCCGGGACGAAGTAAATTTGCTGCAAAGGGGCAGGAATTGATTATGGTTGGATATGAAGAAGACTCAAAGGCCTATCGTTTATATAAGAAAGAGTCTAAACAAATAATAAAGATCAGAGATGTCATATTCTTCGAGGATACTTTTCCGTATAAATCATCAGAAAGTTCACCAAAGGGTGAAGAGTACCTCATAGTGGAACTGGAGACTCTCAGGACTGAACGCAAAGACGATCCCCCGATCCGGAGCAAGGGGGAGACCTACAAAGGTGTATCAGGGAACTGAGGCAATAAACAATATACAAGTTGTAAAAAATCCTATTACCGTTAGTGAAGCTCTATCTGGAAAGGATGCAAATCATTGGGAAAAAGCTATGTAGCTAGAGTATAACCCGCTAGTTACCTGCGGAACCTGGGAGTTGGTAGACCCTCCAAGTAATCAGAGTGTGATCGGTAGTAAATGGGTATTTACCATTAAATACAAACCGGACGGCACAGTAGAAAAATATAAGGCTCGGTTAGTGGCTCAAGGTTGCTCGCAAAGGGAAGGTATTGATTATAAGGAAACCTTCTCCCCAGTGGTAAAACATTCAGCGACTCGATTGGTGTTGGCATTGACAGTGGAATATTGGTTGTTAGTACACCACGTAGATATTGTTTCAGCATATTTAAATGGAACGTTAGAAGAGACGGTATTTATGAGGCAGCCGGAATGTTTTGTTGACAAAAAATATCCGGAAAGAGTCTGTAAATTGACGAGGTCGATCTATGGTTTGAAACAGGCTAGAAAGGAATGGAATAAAAAATTGAACTCGGTTTTACTCGACATTGGCTTCGAGCGTTGTCAGTCCGATACTTGCCTATATGTAATGAAGAAAGACCAAGGAGTTAACTTAATAGCGTGTTATGTTGATGACCTCCTGTTGGCCTGCAGTTCTAGGGAACCATTGGCGCGTATCAAGGATGAATTAAGTCAAGTTTTCGATGTTGCTGATAAAGGTCCTGTAAAGCATTATTTGGGTTTGGAGGTGGAGCGAGACGGAGATCAAGGGAGTATGTACATACATCAAGCACGGTACATAAAGGAGTTGCTGGCACAGTATGGCATGTCGAATTGTAAATCAGCAAGTACACCACTGGATCCCGGAGTCAAATTCACAATGTGCAATATACAGAATTGCGCGGGGGTCAACACAAAAAGGTTCCAAACCCTTATTGGAACACTAATGTATTTAGCGGTTATGTCCAGACCGGACATTATACACGCTCATCCCCACACCGAACAGTTTGGTGCTGTAAATCACCTGTTGCATTATCTGAAGACAACACAAAAAGGTAAACTTAAATATGAACAAACTAAAGAATCTTTGCAGTGTTATACAGATGCTGATTGGGGAGGAGATACTGCGGTCCGAAAGTCATACACGGGGTTGGTCCTGTTTTTAGCGGGTGGACCCATACCGTGGGAATCGAAGAAGCAAAGTTCGGATCACTGAGCAGCACAGAGGCAGAATATGTAGCGCTATCTCAAGGAGCTAGAGAGGTAGCATATCATCGCAACATATTAATTGAATTGGGTTTCACCGAGCTCAACACACATCCAACGGTGATAAGAGGCGATAATCAAGGAGCGCTGCACTTGGTAAAAAATCCCATCAATCAACAAAGAAGTATACTTACACATTGATATTAAGTTTCATTATATACGTCAGATGTATGTATACTGAAAAACAAATTGAATTAGAGTATGTATCCTCAGACTTAAATGTAGCTGATATCTTAACAAAAATTTTGCATAAAAAGAAATATTTGGATTGTATTAAGGGATTAAATTTTGTAACGAATTAATTTTGTTTTGTACTGTAATATCTGGTAAGCATCAAGTTTGCGTTGAGGGGGAGAATGTTGAGAAAGATGGCACTGTTCTGAATTGGTATTGAATCAACGCAAACTTTGCTAGAAAAATAATAATAATAATAATAAAATAAAAATTAATCATGTTTCCTTATGCATACACACACAATCATGTTTCCTTATGCAACCCACTATCCGCAATGAAGTCTAATTATGGAAAGTAGCGTCACATTGAGTATCTGCTCCGTAGGGCTGAACCATCGAAGAGGAATAACTTCGGAACGCGCCGTAGGATTCGAGTGCGGTTTTTTTCCTGAGAAAGGCCACATGACAGGGAAGCTTTTTCTCAAAAAAAGTTTCGATCTTTTCATACAAAAAATCGGAAGAATGAAGGGTCAAGGTCAAATTTTGGGCTTTGAAATCGCCATTTTCGAAGTTTGACGCGGTCTCTCCCGCTTTTTTGTTAGCGGATTGGGCCGTGGGTGGTATCGTTGGAAAGCCTGAAGGCTCAGCTTTCCAATGCGTTATCAACCAGTGTCGTAGGATGTCTCTGAACAAAGTTATTAAGGATTTTCTAGGTGGACCCATTGTCAATTTTTCGAAACTTCAAACCGTTATAAATCAAAAAGTAGCCATTTTGGAGCTTTCAGCCCTTTGGGACTTTTGATCAGCATCACAAGAACTACGCACTCCCAAAATTTCAGCTCATTTCACCGAAAGGCCTTTCCCATACATTTTGTGCGGGGTCCTTTGTCTTCAATTTTTACAAACGAAGTTCTTTCTCGTTGCAGATTGATATTGACTTCGGTAAACTACATCCGGACAGAGGGAATTTACTTCTTGAGAAGTGGACGATTTTCAAAGCCCAAATTAAGGAATTTTTAGATCCAAAATAAAAGATAAAGAGGCGCTTACTCTAATGCAAAGACTCAATAAGCAGTCTTTTTCAGGTACTTTTGTCATAAAATGTGTGTTTGCATTTATTTATTTATTTTTTTCTTACAGATGAGCAGGAAGAAGACATTTTAATCTTAAATTTACTACCTGGTGTGTTAGTACCTTCATTAAGGCAATACAAAGTTAGTGAAGGAAATCATCCGTCATCTAAAAGAAGAAGGGTTTCCCGAGCTACAATTAAAGACTCGCAACAGGCCATATTTTTGCAAGTTAATTCAGTAAATGATTTTTATCCTTCTATTGATCAATTATCTTTAAAATTAAGAGAACAAAATCAGTCCTTGCAAGCGTTAAATTGAAAAGTACTGCGAGCGTTTTTTATGTTTTCTGGCAAATTATTATAGAAATCTACAGCAGAGTAAATCGGGTCGTATCTAAGTCTGTTTGTCCTTGGTGCAGGTAGGTTATAATTTTCCATCGTTGCTCTTCTTGTGTTATGTCCATGAATCTCCTTTCTTAGTAACAGGTTGATTGATGATTTTGTATGTTTCCTTGCAATGTTATAGATGACTTTGGGCTTTTCCATCTCTATTAGTTGCCTCAGGTTATTTTATCCGTGCTTTCGTATACAATTTCGGTAGGTGTATCCCTAGGAAGGTTAATCACTGCTTTGATGGTTCTATTCAGTAGTCGTGATACCGTTTGCAAATTCTTTGCTGCTGTTTGGCTCCATATTATTAAACCATAAGTTACCAACAGTAATATGTTGGCATTATATATTAAGTTTTTAATTTTTAGCAGTATGTACCTGTTTCTTTTCAACACTCCAATCAGTCCAGCCATTCTCCTCCTAATAGTGTCAACGTGTTTTGTCCCAGACAGTTGTTCATCTATTACCATTCCCAGATATTTGTGATCTGATGTTCTGTTAAGCTCCTTCCCCTTTATTCGTATATTGATATTGATTGGATTTTTATTCTTCTGCTTTATGATCATATAAGTTGTTTTCTCACTGTTCACTGATAATTTATTTCCTTGTACCACTGATCGTATTTTTCTAGGTCTTCGTTAATTTTGTTTTCTAATTCTCCCGGTGATTCCCCTGAATACAGTAGTAATGTATCGTCTGCGTATATGACGGTTTTCGCGCTGAGGTTTTGATATTATATATTATAAAACCTTGCTTAATGAGCTTATCAAAGCTATGGGCATATAAATACTTGGATCATTTTTATCTCCTGTTTTATAAATTGGGACTATAACTGTTGTTTTTAGACAGTTGGGAAACTTTCCTGATTCAAGATCTTTATTTATTATGTTTGCTAGCGGTTCAGCAATTATATTCTTAGCAATTTTAAGTATAGATGTTATTTCATCTTCGCCGGGCGCTGCATGCGACTTTATTTCTGAAGAGTGTATTGAAATTTAAAGGAACATGAATTATGATTTTATTGACAAAATAATAATGATAGTTCAAGCAAACATTATTTTCAGTTGAGATGATAGAGCATTTTAATTTGCTGCAACCGAATTAGCACTCAAAATTCGATCGATGCAACAAACGATTTCATTGCAGCTACCAAATATTGTTTCTGACAACATTTATTGTTAGTTAATTATCGTTAGCGACAACAAATACTTTGCTTGTGGCAACAAATATTACGTCCCCGCAACCGCAAAAGTATCCGTCGCAAAAGAAAAAACCAAGTAACTGCAAACGAAGCAAACGAAACAGATATATTTCAGACTACTGAAATGTACAGTAGGGCAATTTAGGAACTTGTGACAACTGATTATTTCTCTGGGTGTGTGTACGGTCCGCCATACACGGCAAAATTCAAGCTACGCCCAGCCCCGTTTGCTGAGCTCGGAACTTCAACAGGCGTCTGTCCAGGAAGCACACCTATATGCTCAAGGACCGGCATATATGCGCTGCGCACGCGCACATACTATGTCAAGCGCTTTTTCATGCTAAAGCGGAAAAGCAAGGCTTAAAACAAACTGCTCCCAATAAATTTACTCTATTTAGACACTGTTCATAGCAGGCCCGTATCATTCCGGCCTCGAGCCGCTGCACAATACGTCGCTGCTAATGGAATCAGTGAAGCTTTCCCCAAGAAGTGTAAATTGCAATTTGCGGTCTACCCTGAGCCCCTGAAGATGGCCTGGTGGCCTATACTAGGAAAAATAGTTAATATTAAAAATGTTAAAGTTTTATTAATCGGTGCATATTGCGGTCATGACAAACCAGCGGATGTCGATAACTATTTAATGTGTAATAATTTCGGGAAAAGTTTTAAGATTTAAAACTCGATCTTTTTTTTGCGATGCCCCCGCCCGAACTTTTGTTTGCGGCCTTGTTGGACATAATTCGTTTAATGGTTGTAGCAAGTGCACCCAAATAGGCAAAAAAATTAAAAATGTTGTGATATTTAGCACAACTATTGATAATTCGCGCACGGATGAAAATATCGCACGGAGATCTAATTTAAATTATCATAAAGTTTGTTTTCAAAAATCCAAAAGTGCACTAGAAAGCATTGGAATTGGAATGGTGACACAATTTCCACTCAATCCGATCCATCTGGTTGACCTAGAGTAGGCGTTACACGAAAAATACTTGTAAATTTATTGAAAGGTAAAGCAGTCAAACCACTGAATTCGGCCCAGAAATTTGGTCCCGTTTAATTTCCTTCATATCATATACCACGGGATTTTGCAAGGAAACCGAGCAGTTTGGAGGAAATCGGAATGTGGAAATCTACAGAATTTAGACAATTTATTCTATATTTTGGAATAGTCGCATTTAAAAACGTTGTAGATGATGATTGACATTATCACTTCCTTTTACTACATTCTACTTATAGACTCCTTTTTTGTCCAAAAACCTATATGTCCAATCTTAACACTGCAGAAGAACTCAGCTGAATTCGTAAAATATTTTCCTGCAATATATGGAGAAAGTAGTGTGACATAACGTGCACAGTTTATTACATTTAGAACAATGCGTAAAATAATGTGGTTTCATAAATAATTTTTCCGCATATACATACATATGTATATTCGAAAACTTCATAAAGAAAAATTAAGAAACCTAATAAAATTTTGTATCAGTTATATAACAAATATATCGAGGAAGAGTTACTTGTGCGTGATGAGAAAAATTATGGATTTAAGAGAAAAAGCAACCAAGAAATCATGTGTCACGAAATCAATTCCACATATTTAAGTACATGTTCTCCAGAAAACTTCTGCTGTATTTCTCCATTTACTCTAATCAAGATAACTGGGTTCATAAAAAATGAAGAGGGCGAATTTATTGTGGGAAATGCACTATCAAAAAAGCGAAATATTTTTACCGAAACAGTCGAATCAATGTCCGCATTAGGAATCTTCATAAGTGACCAAACAACTATGACTGAAAGTTAGATATATCCATTAAAAGATGTAGCATTTAAATTCGTGAGCTTGCCGTATGAAAACGAATTCGTCCTCATTCCAATTCTTCATCACACTTTATAATTGATTTGGGAACTACATCCCTATATATATATGTATGTATGTATATAAAATCGAAAGTTTGTTTGTTGCTCAATCACGCCTAAACGATTTTCATTTTTTGAGTGAAGACATTACATATTCCGGGCTAACATAAAGGTTATTTTTTATTCGGGTTTTTCAAAATGGCGGACCCAAGATGGCGGTCAAAAATTGTAAATATTAAGGGATTGCCATAAAAATTAGTATTCGGGGGTTCTCGGAGCTCCTGATTGCGAATCTATGCTCGAAATTTGGAAATTCAAGATGACGAATCCAATATGGCGACCATTAGTCATAAAATTTTTTACGAAAGTCGAGCATTTCAAGGATCTTTAATTAAGTAGTATTTATAATATACCGGGTGAAACCGGGTAACCCAGCTAGAATACTATATATAGCAAATGTCGTCGAGTGGAAACATTCAAACAAACAAATTTAATTTGGGAGCTGCCATTGGAGAAGCAGTGTTTGGTGAGAATATCCAAAAGGAAGCAGACAAAAGCCAAAATGAAATCCTCCAAAATATAAAAGAAATTAAGAGTTATACCTCTCTTTCAATAATTTTATGTGCCTAATTGTTAATAAACATATTTCTGCAATTTTAAGATGTCCACCAACTTGAGTTTCAAAATAATAAATTGGAATTAACCCAATTCAAAGGTATCAGTTTTATTTTTCCTAAAAAAAATTAAAACTTAACAATACTTACTTTAGAAAACATGTCACAACAAACCTCGGAAATAATAAAAATCCTAGCAGAAAACCGAGTGCTTCTACACTCAAAGGGTAAGAACATAGCGAGCAGGTTTCGGTCGCGGTTTAGGTGATTGTTCAGCTGACTAATAAGCTAACTATCATGTCAAGCGAGAATATACTGCGCATAGTGCGGTGGTTTCGCTGACTTAAATTTAATACGTTTCGAGCAACAGGCGTGCACACTCGGATTTTATACAATACTAGCTGTCCCGGCGAACTTTGTACCGCCTAACAGTCAACTGAATTTTTAAACTCCTTGGATGTGCCTGCTTTACACGAATCGTAAATTGAATTCGTTTAAATTAAAAGGAACACAACGTCCATGGGACTAATGCGAACGAAAGGATGCGAGCTGTAATCAGTTGTGCAATCGTATAGAAACGCTGCTCGATTCAAATCAACAGTTGAAGCATTTCTTCTTGCGCGTCGAAGATTAACTCGTTGTTGATCTGTGCGATAAGCTCGATAATTTCTCATTGCCAACAAAGCCGCGTTAGTATAGCCCGACTTCGTGCTTCTCAAAGCATATAAAAATGCCGCGACCCAGAAGATCTATTGGGAAAGATTAGATCTTCTGGGTCGCGGCATTTTTAATATTATTACTCACACAATAAGATTTATTAATAACACTCGCACAAAACAAACAAATTGACCGGTAACCTTTATATGCTTTTTTTAACACAAATCACAGACAACATGAACGCATTTTGAATAATAATACTCGCACAAAACAAACAAATCGACCGGTAACCTTTATATGCTTTTATCAAAATTCAAAACGCACCTGCTCTAAAGCTCGATACACACACTCGTGGTACCGGGAACGTGCTCCATGTTCCATGTTCAATGATTTAAAATGTCACCGTACCTGGAACGCCATCCACACTACACGATGTTTACACCACTAAACTTCATTTGTGTGGATGCGTTTATCAGCTGTCAGTAGGGGTCCCACATTGACGCGCTGTTTTGTAGGTTGTGATTTTATAACCTAACTTTCTCAGCAAACAGCGTCTTTTGGAAGGTATCACAAAGTTTTCATCTTTGTAGTCATTTTCTGATGATCTTATTTAGCATATCAAGAATCGAACAATCGAAGCTGAGCAAGGTGTTCTGGGGCCCACTGAAATATATTTAGCTGCGCATATTTTTAAAATGGATGGTGTAAGCTTACTGGCAGTGGCGGCGGTGTTAGCTACCAAAGAAAAATCAAAGAAAAACCGTCAGAAGTGGTGCAAGGATTGGCTGCTATTGGATGAATTACATGCGAATGGATATAGAGACATATTCAGAGTTATTAACTTTAGTAACACCGTTCATCAGGAAGCAAGATACAGTAATGCGAAAAGCCATATCACCCCATGAACGTCTTTCCGTTACTTTGCGTTTCCTTGCAACGGGCAGATCTTATTCTGATCTGAAATTTTCTGCTGCCATTTCTGCACAATCTTTATGCAAAATCATCCCACAAACTTGCGATGCTATAATTGAAGTTCTGAAAGATTATATGAGGGTGAGAATACATTTTTACTTTAGACCCAGTGTTAGTACTTCTAACACGTCGAAAATAATTTTAGATGCCGAGCTCGCCGCAAGAATGGAAATCAATATCCAAAGAATTCGCAACGAGATGGAATTTTCCCAATTGCTTGGGATCAATTGATGGTAAACATGTGCGAATTATTCCTCCAGCTGGCAGTGGATCCTTTTACTATAATTATAAGGGTTTTCATAGCCTTGTTCTATTAGCAATTTGTAATGCTAACTATGAGTTCATCATGTGCGACTTCGGAACTAATGGCAGAATTTCGGATGGCGGAGTCATTGAAAATACCCGCTTTTATGATAGATTGAAAAAGAATCAATTGGGAATTCCTCCATATGGACCAATCTCAGAGCAGAATTCCAGATCACTGCCATTTGTATTTGTCGGCGACGAAGCATTTTCTTTACGAGAAAATTTGCTAAAGCCATACTCGCAGCAAAATTTAAATAAAGAACGCCGTGTTTTCAATTATAGGCTCTCCTGAGCTCGACGTGTCGTGGAAAATGTGTTCGGTATTTTAGCAAATCGTTTTCGGATTTTTCATACTGCAATTAATCTAAACCTAGAAAATACAGAAAAAGTTGTAATGGCATGTTGCTATTTGCATAACTTTTTACGAAGAAAGTGCAACTGTTACACAACACCTGCTTGCTTAGACTCTGAAAATCTCGAGACTGGCGAAATACAATTAGGAGAGAGACCAAATGATAGTATGGGAAATTTACAATTTTGGGCCAAATAGACATGCAGCAGACGATGCAAAAAAAGTTCAATCGAGCTTTTTGGAATATTTTAACAACGAAGGCGCCGTTCCATGGCAGAAAAATTTTACTTAATACATACTAAAACAAATGTAACTTGTATGTATTTCAGTCAATTTTATTAATTTAATAAAAGTTTAAAAGTTAACAACTTTTCTTTACAAAAGGAAGAATATTAACAAAAAAATTACTTAATTCATTTTGATACAAAACAAACTAAAACCATTCCAATCGAATGAAAAAGAGCTTGGATAACAATTGGATGTGGCGAAATAAATGAGTCGTTTATATTGAAAGTGGCTTAACTCCAAAATCTCATAAGAACATAGAAAAATCGTCTTTATGACATTTTGGACTTAAGCCACTTTCAAGATAAACGGCTCAAATTTTTACTTCGTGTAAACAATCCTCATTAATAATTGCTAGTACTTGGTACATTTTCAAAGCCATCCAGGTTTACTGATTGAGAAGTTGAAATTAACTGAATTGATGTATGTATTTTTATCGATATTCCCAAGCTCCGCGTGAAACACCAAATCTAATATTAATTTTTCCGTAACGATTTCCACTTGCTTTGGAAGTTTCCGTAGTTTGGTGGCAAGATGCTTTGCAAAAATGTCGAAATCATTCTCACGATTCTCAACATCTAATTTTTCATTTACTTTCCTCAACACTAATATCGCACAATTTTGCTTTTTTCACTATCCTTTTTGAGGATATATCTGATTCCGACGAAGATGTTC
Organism: Machimus atricapillus; assembly: GCA_933228815.1. Taxonomy (NCBI): domain Eukaryota; kingdom Metazoa; phylum Arthropoda; class Insecta; order Diptera; family Asilidae; genus Machimus; species Machimus atricapillus. The sequence continues at coordinate 16,314,633 of OW121786.1, read as the reverse complement.
GCTGCGCTAAATCCAAAAAAGGTTCAGGTGGGGAAGGCCCAAATAATTCGTCTCGAGAAGAAGAATCCTCCTAAGATTAATGAATTGCCTAAAAACTGGCTTCTTTTTAAATCACGTAAAAGTGTACATACCTGCTCCGTTGCAGAATCATTAAGAATGTTAGTTATGCTGGGTCGTGGTAATTCGTGGTCCTTCAAAAACGATAAATGTTCAAAGTACCATAGCCGTGGTGTGTATATTTCGGAGCCCCTGAAGTATAGCCCCCAATGCTCGGATTTCAATGAAATTGAGCAGGTGCCTTCGACTAGGCCTAAAACCGAAGGATCTCAAATAATTTTGGAGCGGCAACGTTTAGTTTCGGAAATTTTTCAACTTTTAATTTTGACATTTCGTCAAAATTCAAGTTGAAAAATTCCGTCGCAAACTCAGATTTCCCGTGCAAAATTTCCATGAAATCCGATTTTGGGGACTCGTAGCACTGTTTCACTGATTCCCGCTGGACATTTTTAGCACAATTTCTCAATTCACAACACTCGTATCTCACTTTAAAACACAATTCGCGACCTGACGACCTGATCCAACCCGACATGTTTTGTTTATTAAAAACCGCCATTACATCTTCACTTTTTTCATATGGCTCCACTAACTAACTGCGTCCGTTAATTTTAAGATGTTATCAATGTAAAAAATTGCAATAATATCAAAATATTTGTTTAAATTTGTTGAATATTTGTGGAATTATGTATTACATTTTCACATTTGGGAAAAACAATAATTTTTTTTCGCGCGGAGACAAGCACGCATTTGTGGAGTATATCACATAAAAATATATTTTCACATTTGGGAAAAACAATAATTATTTTCCGCACGGAATTACACTGCTAATTAATATGAAAAATATAATGCATAATTCCACAAATATTCAACAAATTTAAACAAATATTTTGATATTATTGCAATTTTTTACATTGATAACATCTTAAAATTAACGGACGCAGTTAGTTAGTGGAGCCATATGGAAAAAGTGAAGGTGTCATGGCGGTTTTTAATAAACAAAACATGTCGGTCGGATCAGGTCGTCAGGTCGCGAATTGTGTTTTAAAGTGCGATACGAGTGTTGTGAATTGTGAAATTGTGCTAAAAATGTCCAGCGGGAATCAGTGAAACAGTGCTACGAGTCCCCAAAATCGGATTTCATGGAAATTTTGCACGGGAAATCTGAGTTTGCGACGGAATTTTTCAACTTGAATTTTGACGAAATGTCAAAATTAAAAGTTGAAAAATTTCCGAAACTAAAGGTTGCCGCTCCAAAATTATTTGAGATCCTTCGGTTTTAGGCCTAGTCGAAGGCACCTGCTCAATTTCATTGAAATCCGAGCATTGGGGGCTATACTTCAGTATAGCCTATATTTCTTCTGCGCCAGCTCCTGATTTTTTCGAATCAGCTACTTTTTTAAATTCCTTTCTAAAACTTCCTCTCAAGGAATCCAATTTCTTAATAACGCTTTCTTTATTTGCATCAGGAATTTTTGAAGTGAAAACTTCTTTAGCGGCGTTGAGCACTTTTTTGGGATGGGTAAAAAATGTAAATTTCGCGTCAGGTCACGTGACCCTGATCGAAAAACCGTAAGACGGACAGGGCGCTTGCGCGAGTGTGCGTGTGTGTTTGTACACAGCCTGCTACGCGCATCTACGGGGCACAACGAAATACAAAACTACTATTGATGCGGTCTTTATTAGACATCTAAATAGATTCGAATCAAAATTGTTCGTTTCTTACTTCAGCTACCATAAACCTATTGTATCAGTTTTAGAGATTGGCGATGATGATGCTGGTAATGATGATGGTGAAAGAGTCGTTGAAATTATGGATGAAAGTTGATTTTTCTGAGAGATAAACTTTTTAATGTAAAATAATTGTAATAGTTCTGAAGTGTTAAATTTTTTATGTAATATAAATTGTTATGTTTGTGTACGATAGCGCAATAAATGAATATTGTATTTTACCACATAAATGATAGTACTTTTATACTGATAAATAAAGCAATTCGTGCGAAATTATTCCCTAACCATTCCAAAATATTCAAAAATGCACAACGTTAATGTTCAAGTTTTCACTTCGGCCGGCACTCCCGGAGTACCACCCGTTGTTTTTTTCTTGTAACTTAGCTACCAATTGCTTGTATGCAATATTCTTTAGATCACGGTCAGAATATTCTTTACTTTTTATTTTCCAAAGACAAGGAAAACTTTTATGCAATTCTATGAATTCTAAAACAAATTCTTTGGGTAAACTTCGCATATCCATTTTTAAGGCGGCTCTGATGATTGGATTCTTTTTTTAGGAGTTGATTGCGCTGCTGATGTGCCGGCAGGCAGTTCCGTAGCTAAATATATTTTAGTGGGCCCCAGAACACCTTGCCCAGCTTCGATTCTTCGATTCTTGATATGCTAAATAAGATCATCAGAAAATGACTACAAAGATGACAACTGTGTTACCTTCCAAAAGACGCTAAATATATTTTAGTGGGCCCCAGAACACCTTGCCCAGCTTCGATTCTTCGATTCTTGATACGCTAAATAAGATCACCAGAAAATGACTTCAAAGATGAAAACTTTATGACACCTTTCAAAAGACGCTGTTGTTTGCTGAGACCAGTGCAAGCCGATGCTGGGTTAATTCACTTCCAGTAGTTATTAACATTAACATTTTTTCCTTTATTGTGAGGTTATAAAATTACAAACCACAAAACCCACAAAATGTGGGAAATCGTACTATCTGACAGCTAGTCTAACAGTCTACTATCTAACAGCTAGTCTGACAATCGAATCCACACAAACGAAGTCAGTGATGAGCCCACGAGGAACGTGGAAAAATCAAACTGATTTTGATTTCGCGCACGAAGTTATTCCCCGCCCGGTTTGTCATACACACTGGCAATGTTCGTGATACGACCAACATTGTACAACGTACATGGCGACGAAACACGAGCGTGTGTAGCAGCCTTAACACTACTTTTCTTTTTAATTGAAATTCTGTCGTAAAATGATCTGAGTAAACTTTGACTTAAATGTTTTGCATTCAAAGTGTTACTTTGATTAAAATTTTTGCATTCAAAGTGTTATAATCTAATCGAAGTAACTAGTGTCCTATTTTTCGATCTACTATTTTTTGTGCTTTTCCTTTTGGTTCTCCGAATTTTCTTTTCTTTTAAGACACCTCTTTATTGAAACGAACAAAACAAAAAAAGAATCATCCAAATCGGTCGAGCCGTTCTCGAGATATCATCAAAAAAACGGTTCCATACAAAATGTATGAGAAAATGAATTTACTTCATAAATTCTTTTTCCGTGCATTTTTCCGATATTTTAATAGTTATTCTGCTATTCGGGGCGGAGACGAATACCACAAATCAAAGATCATAAAAATCGGTCCAGCCGTTCTTGAGTTATAAATGGTCTAACTAGCTCGACTTTGTTTTATATATGTATATAGATAAACACTCATCGCAGCAGCCTAACTGACTGAGAAAAGCAAAATGATTTGAAGTCAGCTAATAGTCCAGTGCAATTAGGTTTATACCTCGGAACCCACTAACAGTGAATGGATTTGAATGATTTTTTTTCTTTGGATTTCTAATACCACTTTGTGGCGGCACCCATTTTGTATTTACAAAGAAGCGGCAATTTTTAATGGGTAAACTTTTTAGTTTATGGTATTAGAAATCCAAAGAAAAAAAATCATTCAAATTCATTCACTGTTAGTGGGTTCCGTCATTTTTCATTTGTAATGACTAATTGCACTGGACTATACCCTAACATTCCTTTCCGATTTCGTAGACGTTTCATACTTTCATTTATTTTTATTTTTATACGGTTTTTTTGCCATTATTTTTAGTCACTTAAATCAATTAACACTAGAACGACGGAAGCGGTCAGTTTGACCGCTAACGAGTTTTGAACTATCGTTCTATTTACAAAAATTATTTTAGGCGGTTGCAATTTTCAGTCTTTTCCTAAATATTAATAAAGAACATTTAGACAAATTACTGTTTTTTTATTTTTAGTTATTCCAAAGATATTCATTGTTATACCTAGAACGACGGAAGCGGTAAATTTGACCGCTAATGAGTTTTGAACTATCGTACTACCTAGAAAAATGCGTTCGCAGAAAGTTGCAATATTTCTGAATTTTCCTAAATATCAGTAGAGAACATTTACACACTGTTTTTTTACTTTTATTTATTCCAAAGTTATTCATAGTAATAACTAGAACAGCGGTGGCGGTCATTTTGACTAGCGAAGGAAATTTTATCCTGGGCCAGATGATAATTGCTTTTGTTGTATCTATTTAGTACTCTAAATGTAAGACAAAAGTTTTATTGTAACAATATATTATATAAATAAAGCCTTTTAACAACCTTTGTAAATCGATTATTTTGCCATCGAGATCGACACCTGTAATTGCATGAAAGCCTTTAGCATAATTACAGCGGTCATTTTGACCGCTGCCGTCGTTCTGGGAGGGTTACATATGTCCGTCGTTCTAGTGTTAAGAGACTTTCTTGTTTTTATTTGATATTGTGTGAAAAAATTGAGTTGAGACAACATATGTATAATTTTGAACTGACTTTATTCCGAACCTTATTCTTTTATTTGCTGCAGTTGCACTTTATTCTTTATTTTGATAGTGTTTTGGCTACAGTCAAAAATATTGTGAGTCTAAACAAGAGTCACTTGAAACATTTTATTTTTAGACATTGTAATAAAATAAATTTAAAAAAAATCTGGGAGCTATCATGACCATAAGAACGTTAAAGAAGAAAGTAGAGATCCCCATCCTTTGACCAATTGTTTACATTTCCTGACTGAAGAACTGCCTCTTTAAATAAAGCTCGATAGAATCCGCGCTTGTTTTCCGGAGATAATTTTGCTTCGTCTTAATGACCACATTGAAATCTACGTCTTCCTTCTGGCTGCCACCGAAATGTATTCTGTTTTAAGGATCGAAAAATTAAGAAAAAAAAACCCAATCCAAAAAAAACTCATTTTAGCATGAAATAAATATACTCTTTAATTTAAATAAAATCGTAGCTACAAAATCGCTGAACCTTCAAATAAATTTAATCGCTTCGACCTATTTTATCCGGACTCTTACTGTGTCCCCTCTTTTTGTTACGCTTCTTAGCTTTTCGGGACAAATGATTTCCTCTGCTATTTGACGTTTTAGTTGGTGGCTTAGGTTTTGGCGGTTTTATTTCAACGCGAACATATAAATCATAGTTGAAATCCACACATGTGCGCCCTACAAAAGAGAAGTAGATTTACACAATGTCAACTGAATGCTTCATGTAAATGAATCCTAATGTAAGACAATAATTGAATCAAAGATTTTTCGCACTACACAGTGTTAGGACATTATGACTTATTGTTAGTAGGGTTTTAACATGATTTTTTTTACTGGCTGGTAAAAAAAATCTAATTTACCTTTTCCAAACCTTAATAGTCACCATCCTCAATGTGAGGCAAAATGTGTTAATGGCACTAAGGATCTCATGTGATTTATTTAATGAAAACCTCGGTCATGCAGGTATTTCTAATGCAAGAAACGAAAGATGATCAGCATAAAAGAACGATTACTGCAGAGACGGCCCAGATCAATCAATTGGTCTTTTGCTACCAATTTATCGAATACATTTATTAGCATCATTATGACATATACACATAAATTTACGTATTTTCAAACTCGTTTCATCAAAATCTTTCATTTGATACCCATATATATAAGCATACATATGTACATACATATACACATACCTCCGTAAAATATTACCCTCCTTCTGCGTCAGATGAACGTTAATTTCCTCTTAAACACAACTGTTGTTACGTAGAAATGATAAATTTTTTTTGTGTTAGGATAACGTAGACTTTACACTACCTGAAAAACTATATGCTTATTTTTAGACATTATCATATAGCAATCTATTTTTTCGTGTTTACTTCTATTTAAAAAATTGATTCAATTCGAATGATTATTTATTGATATATTTATTTTGTGAGTTATATAGACATGGGTTTTGCTCTCATAGATACATATATCAGGCGGCATTTTCCCCAATTCCATTCTATTTGTAAAAATTCACAAATTCCAGTATCTATGTACATTTTCATAACATAATTAAAACTAAATATTTCGCTTTCTTTTCCACGTATTCACAAATCTTTATTACTATTTTATTTACTTATAAATGCACAGACACTTTCAAACTTCTATGACTTCTCAAGATAATTTAGGAAAAGTTCTTATTTTCAAAAAGTCATATGATTACTCAAATGTCGGGTAATATCAGAAAAATGGATGAATTTACACCATATGCATAAGTCGGCATCTATGTATAAGTAGTCATATGATTTATCAGATAGTGTAAAGTATGTCGCTCCTGCTAGTTTCATAACATTCTGTAGTACTTTGTGCGAATCGAAAATTATTATTTATATCATTATTTTCTTACATCCTTTTTACAGACATGCTTTGCTTAGTTGTCTTACCATTACACAGTTCTTCACTGCACTCTGGGCAAGCTACCAGCCTAGTTTCTATAATGCCTGATTTGTTTTTCACTTTCCGCGTTCCGGTGTTCAAAACAAATTCTCGCTTGTCCCGTGCTTCTGTCTTGAGTTGCAATTTTCCCATTTCGACAAGTTTACTGAAGTAATCTTCTTCAACTTTCGTTTTTGGTCGAAGAGTTGTTAGCATTTTCCAATCTATTGGTACCGCGCACAATTCTGTGAGGACTACAGCTCGCATCTCAACTGGCGTTGGGTCTAGGTAGGAATAAAAAAAGTCTCGTTCGCCATTATTCCGCAGTAATTTTTTTGTTTCCTTTCGCGGGGGCTTGAAAGAGAAATCCTTTTCTTTAATTTTTATTTCGTCAGCACGAACTTTGATTGGACGCATTTTGTAGTCAGGCACTTTCTCCATTAGCCTCTTAAATTCCTCCTTGCTCTGAACTATAGTCTTGCTAAGATCTAGTACCGATACAACCGTTTTTTTCTTGCCTAACAAGTCATCTAATTTACTCATTTTACACAAAAAAAGACAACTTTAACTGAATTGGAAATGCTTTGGTCTGACTACTTGTTATAAATTCTATTGATCAAACCAAACAGGTTGCTAAGGTGCAGGCGTTGTGCAATTTAAGCATTTTACCAACCATTTAAGAATACATTTCCTTAGATTAATGCATATATCATGGGGCAAAATCCGATTCAGTAGAACTTCGGGTTTTCTTGCATCTACTGTATGACTTCGTAAATTAGCCAAAACATGCCAAAAGTTAACCTTGTAAAAGGAGGTTATTAATAAAAGAGTATGCCATTATTATAACATTTTTCTCAAGATAAAAGCAAAAAAAAACTTCGTTTAGGAACATTATAACAATAATTTTGGAGATTTTTTGATTGATTAGAAAGAGTTATAGTCATAGACGTAAAAAGTTGAAGTTTAGTCTGAAGAAGAGAAGTCCTTAATGTTATGCATATAAAAAACTAATATTATTTTATTTTATTTAACAAAATATGTTACAACGATAGCCTCTACAGAATCTACTCCAAAAAATCGCAAGCCCTAAAAAGTATAAAATAATTATATCTACATTATCTACATATGTACATATAGTATATATAAAAATGAGTGCCGTGCGTTAGGCTCGCAAAAACTCGAGAACGGCTCAACCGATTTGGATGATTCTTTTTTTGTTTTGTTCGTCTCAATTCAAAGGTGGCTTAAAAGGTAAGAAAATTAGGAAAAACCTAAAGGAAAAGCTAAAAAAGTAAGAAATCGAAAAACAGCACAAAACATACTTCGATTAGATTATAATTTTTGCGGATACCGTACCTTTGGCTGGTTTAAGAAAATATATTTCTCTATGAGGAGGTGTTAAAGCTGTTAATAAAACTAACACATCAATATTTTCAGCAACAACTACAACATTTTCTGATTGCCGTTTGTATAATTAATGCATCAGCATCGCCTTCTGCTGGACACGAGAAAATATTATCTGCTAGTTTCTTCTTTAACATTACTATTAATCTACTTCCTCCTATTCATCAGTAAATTTACTAGACTCAGAGTTCACGAAGGTGGAAGCATTCCGAAAGCATTGCCTGATAGATAAATCTACTCCAAAAAAAGGGGAATTACCACCAGATCAGGGGATCCTTCAGATCCCGTTTGAAAGAGAATTTTTAAGATTCATTACCTTATAAGGTAATTCGTGCGGTTGAGTTTTTCGTGTAAAGGGATATTTTTGGTTCGCCTCTCTCCGTAACAAAACTTTCGAAGTAAGTTCACTTCCACTTTGAAATCAATAAAGGAAACATCGGAATCAGCAAATAAAACAAAACACATAGAACTCAAAAAAAAAAGACGGAAACCAGCAAAATTAAAAAATTCAAGAAAGTAAAAAATAATTAAAAGGACTCGTGAGTGGTGTAGTGGTAAAAAATATATAGAAAATAAATTGTTACCATAAATTTTGTGAATTAAAACAATAAAGAGTGCATCTCAAAAGTAAAAGTTTCGTTTTTTATAGAAACCTGATTGAAAGTTTTGTTCGGCTCGGGCAGCGTGGGTCAGATTCGGCCATTTTATGATAACATAGAGTTATCTTTTCGGACGCTATTAGTTTTCGGCAGGGATTTAGGAACTATGGGAGATAAAAACTCCCTAATAAATAAAAATCTGAGCTATTCGTTCATGGTCCTTCGAACCGGGATCCGTGTTTCTTGAAGAGGGTAAATTTTGAAACCAGTGTAGTTGTGGAAAACTCAGTGACAAAGTTGAAATCTAATTCTGTGCAAGTGAAAACAGGTTTTCAGTGCATCAGAACTCGGACACATATCTTGAATTTAGTTTGGACGCTCTTAAATCCACAACACACGCTGCACCCGACTCACGGAAGCTTGTAAGTCCAAAACTTTTTTTTTCTATTATATCATAAAATGTCCAATAACTATGGAAAATTTGATAATATCGCAATTCATCCAAAAAGAGCTTTTGGAGAATTTTTATAAAAATTATAAGAAGGACGGTAAAGATAGAAAAACTGAAAAATATTATCAGAAACGTCTGACTGATTTTGAAGCGTTGTTTGACGAAATCAAAAGTACGCATCGGGAATTGCTTATGTTAAAATTATCGAAACCCGCGAAAGCAAGCAAATTGCCATACTTCGCCGATGACTGTTATTCCGCAATGGAATCGTTTTTCATCGAATGTTACGCTTCGATAGAAGAAAGCTTTGAACGAACCCATCCGTCAGCATTTGCAAACAAAAAAAATGTGCCAGTTACGGGTAGCGACACAAACGCATCATCGACTTCAAAAATTAAATGTGATAATTCCATAAAATTGCCTAAAATATCAATAGAAAAGTTTTATGGAGATTATCAAAAATGGCCAACATTCCACGATTTATTCAAAACTATTGTTCATGAAAGTAAATCGTTATCGGATGTCCAAAAGCTTCAATATTTAAAACTTCATCTGGGAGGTGAAGCGGATAATTTATTGAGTCACATACAGATCACAGAAGCAAATTATCAATCTGCCTGGGAGCTTCCCAACGACCGGTACGACAATAAGAGAGCGTTGGTAAACACCCTCTTAAAACGAATGTTGTCACAAATCGCGATTACTCATGAGACAGCGCAAAACATTAAGAACCTCTTGGACACGACGACAGAATGTTTAAATGCTCTCGAAAATTTAAAAATTGATGTTAAGAATTGGGATGCATTAATGGTTTATCTGACGGTTGAAAAACTACCTGCGCAAACGACCCACTTGTGGGAACAAAGGGTCTCATCGATGAAAGAATTACCCACGTGGAAAGAGCTTCAGGATTTCCTCAAATGCAGATTCAGAACTTTGGAAGCTCTGCCTATGAATAGAAGGCAAGCTCAGTCACCCAAGGATCGAAATAAATCGTCAAAAGCTCGGTCAGCCAATCAATCGTTCTACAGCGTCTCAAAAGGAATAATATGCAGTGTCTGCGGTGGCGAACATAATTTAAGGCAATGTTCGAAATTTGGATCGATGGAAAACAGCAAAAAATTAGAATTTGTGAAATCCAAGCGTTTTCAAAAAAAATGCAGAAATACAAATGCAGAATGGTGTTAAAAAAAAATTGAACATTTAAAGAGGAAAGAAGAGATTCTCCAGTCGTATAAAATTCAAAAAGAAGAGGCTAAGAAAGAAAGATTTCAGAAATTACTGGAGGAACGACGGAGCCAGCATGAAGAAAAAATGAAGTTGCTGAGGGAATTAATAAATAAAAAAGGTAATACGATCACAAACATGGCGGAAATAAAATTATCTGATATCTTGTTTCTTTTTTACAGGATCAGAAATATGAATTAATGTACAAAAACAACAAAATATAATAAATAAAAAAACATTTAACTTAAGAGTGATTTACAAGATGTACCATTCATCAGCGTGGCTACTGATGCTAGTAATCACGGAAATACAAATTTATTCCCGTTGATTATTCAATATTTTGATGTAAAAAAAACGGAATCACTACAAAGGTGCTCGAAATAGAAATCACGAAAAACGAGACATCTGACACAATCACTGAACTGATAATAACACAGCTTCGCCAGCATGACCTCTTGTCTAAATGTATTGTTTTTGCTGGAGATAATTGCAATACAAACTTCGGTGGAATAGAACGATATGGAACTAACAATATTTTCCACAAGCTGAAAGAAAATCTAAACCCAAACATGGTTGGTGTGGGATGCTCTGCACATGTCATTAACAACGCAGTGCACCACGGATGTGATTTACTGCCAGTAGACGTGGAATCCATCATCTCAAAAATTTATAATTTTTTTGCCACTTACACAGTACGAACCGAAGCTCTTAAAGAATTCTGTGAAACAGCGGAGGTCGAAAATAAACAGCTTCTGTATCATTCCAAGACGCGTTGGCTAAGCCTGTTTCCAGCTATCGAGCGACTCCTGAAGCTCTACCGTCCATTAAACGATTATTTCGAAAGCATAGAAAGGCCACCTGTTTTAATTAAACAGTTTTTTTAAAATCCTCTGTCGGAGGCATACTTATTTCTCATCAGTGTTGGCATTAATCAGTTAATTTTTTAATCAATTAATTAATTTGATTAATTTTAATCAGATTACATTAATCATGATTAGAATAATCATGATTAAAAAAGCAATCTTAATCATGATTATTGACGTTAATCATTAATCACTAATCATTAATTGATTAACTTGATTATAAACTAATACATCCATCAATGTTATTAATTTTATGTAAAAGAAATGATGGAAAATAATGACACAGATTTCTTAAAATATTTTTATTAATTATTCAAAGAACAAAAAAATAATTTCTAACGTTCAAATACACTGAATTATAATTTTGAAGAATATTTTCAATGAACTAACCTCCGATGTTTACATTTCTGATTTTTTGATGTTCAAGTTGCATTTCAAAACTACTCTTTTTTCAAATAAGTCGTCAGATAATTTGTGTGACCTAGGTTTATTTAGTATAGTTGCAAAAGAAAACATTCTTTCTACCGAGCCAGAGGACGGCATTGGTGTATTATACTTAATAAACACTTTGCCTATAACAGGATAACTTTGTAGAAGCTCTCGTTCTTGGCTTCCCTCGGCAAAAAAATTTGAAATTATCATATCCGCTCTCTTTTTAGCATCAACTGATTCTGCTTCACTGCCAGAAGAGTCGGAACAGAAATCAAAAAACTCGTCTTCTTGGTGGCGTGTGTTATTGGCTGCATTGTTGACTGTTAAAAGCACTGGGATTTCTGATATTTCCTTCCTTACGACTGATTTAAAAATGTTTATACACTTGTTTTGATGAGCGGCAGTTAGACATACTAGCCACTTTTTTTTAAATCTTGGGTAACATAGAGTTGCAACGGCTGCATGTTTACTAGCTTCACTCGAAAGAGTGTAAAACTCTTCAAATCTTTTCTCTACGCTTTGTAGATATTTTGCAGCAAGTGGTTCACAGTATTTTAGATTTGGAGTCGTCGTGATTTTCTGTAATTTTTTTTTTAGTGCATGCAGACAAGGTAATAATATTCCATAAAATGAGTCATCGCCCTGCAATATGTCCAAAGCGGTTGCAATTGGAGCGGCGCATTGGCAGTATTCCTCAATATATTGAAATTCAGAGTCTCGTAATGGATTTTTTATACCAAGTGCTCTGACTAGTTGAGAGTAACTAGTTTTGATATTCAATATATTTTTCAAAGCGTCATAGTAACTATTCCATCTAGTTATGCCAGGTCGTGTTAACGTATGTCCGAGAATGTTATGTATCACCTCAGCTGATTTTGGGCGAGCAGAAGCACTCCATAAATCGTTGCATTTTTCCATTATTGTGGAATGCATTTTTCCAAGACATGTCGATTTGTCAGTCAACAAGGCTTGGACGTCCTTACTAGCAATCAGATTTAAAGTGTGCGCATTACACCTGAAGTGAAATGGTAACAAACTGTTTTGTGAATGGTTGTATACTATATGTTCTTCTAACAGAAGGTCATCATGTTCGTGTTCCTGTCTTGAGCCGAACTCTCCTTCAGTCACTTCAAGTTCTTCTCCACTTAACTCGTTCTCGCTGCTACTTGGGCTTGAAGATTCATTATCTTCATCATATTCGGTTAAGGATGTCGTATTTACTCCGAATATCTTGAACGCTTTCACAAAATTTGACCCATTGTCAGTAACAGAGCATATTATTTTAGTGGGGTCAATATCAAAATCTGAATATATTTCCAGAAGCAAATCTTTTATGCGGTCAAAGGTGTGTGCCCCTTTAAACCGGCGACAAGCTAAAGCTGCGGAACGCCTCTTATAGTTATTATCAATCCAGTGCACTGTAACACCTAAAAAACTTCTGTTTTTCCCTGACCATATATCAGCGGTGGTGCACAAATATTTCACTGCAGCTAGGTTTTCTTTTATTTCGCAAATCTGATCGAATGATTGTTTAGCTATTTTTTTTCTGAGAGAACGTCGCCCGGGTATCTTGATTCCACTATTTGTCACATTTAAATCTTCCATCATCTTAATGAAGTACGGGTCTTCCACGGTTCGAAAAGCAATCATTGAGTTAACGAAATAATTCACTAAGTTACGATCAAAAGTTTCTTGAGTTACAGATGTTTTTGGAGTTTGCCTTGAGGTCAGAACTGTATTATTTTTATTTTTGTTTTGCTTATTGTCTTTCATATATTTTCTACATTCCTTTTCTGTGTCAGCGCCATGTTTCCGTTTTAAGTGTCCCAAAAAGTTAGATGTCGTTTTGCCATAGCCCTTAACTTCTTTACTTAGCTGGTCCGAACACTTCATACAAACTGCTACTGTCTTCTTGTCTGTGCATTTGTCTAGTAGAAGCTTATAATAGGTACCGTCAAATAAAGCAGAAGAAGAAAGATACGATTCCGATTGCAATACCACTGTTGAATTCCCGGAATTGTTTGACGACACCGACGGATCATTTGAAACACCACTTCTATTAGAGTCAATAAAGTCATCATCACAATTCATGTTTGTTTTTAAGTTAATCACTGAATGAAACAATATCACAAAATGTTGCAAAATCTGAAAAAAATTATCGCCAACCGAATGCGAGCGAGCGTGTGTCAGCCAGATAGTGTTAAAACGTGACTGTTATGCCTAATCTCCATAAACAACCAGATCAAACCAAAACCAAACCAATACCAAAAAACCAACATGTTCATTCTAAAAATTCCCTGCTTAAAATACCCTAATAAATATATAAATATTGCTGATACCCTTTATCCCAATTAGGTACTTGCGTTATTTCACTGGAGCCGTCCTTTATTACTCGTAACAGACAATTTCTAATTCAATAGCTACATCTTCAGTTTCTTATTATTCTTGTGGCGACACAATCATAAACGGCCTCAATTTATAATCCTGATTTTTCCTAGACATGGTTTTATTGCCCGAGTCGCCAAGAAGGTTCTGAACCATAAGTGTTTTATTTTAAACATACGGCCCTCCAGCGATCACACCAGATGGGATTTGTTTGGCACTGATCGTTACAATTGCAATATCATACTAAAATGACAATTTTATTTGACCGCTTTGACAATGCAGAAATTCTGCATTGGCAAATAAAATTTGGGGCAAATAACGAGTCAATATTTGACATGAAGTGTTCACACTATGGTCACACTAGTCAAATATTTGACAAAAATTATTTTGCGTCAAAGTCGATCAAACAAGATGCCGCAAATATTTTCACCTTATTTGACGCCCGTTCACACTTGAGTCAAATTTATTTGCGGCAAAAGTGTCAAATATTTGCCTAGTCTGAACGTAGCTTTAACAACTTTGATGCAATGGCAACAGAATTCGATTTTGATTTATTTATTACTGCTTTTGCAGTAGCATATCTACGTATTGCATAAGCTGTTGGTGTTGTTCTTCCAATAAATTAAATGATTAATTAATCTTAATCAAATTTTTTGATTATGATTTTTAATCATTAATTTTTAATCGTTAATCAGATTAACTTTGGGCCAACACTGTTTCTCATACACTCAATTATGCACACCGTTCACTCAAAAATACAGAAATTAGAGAAAAGTGATAATTCAGTCCTTGAAACCAGAAGCATACTTGCATCCATAACAAAAAGCTTAAATGACCGAATTAAGGAAAGTTTCGTGCCGTTGAATGTTCAGAGTATTATAAATAAAGAAGATGAAAACACGAAACAAGAGTTTAAAAAATGCACGCATGATTTCTACAAGGAAATCAAAACGTACATTGAAGAATGGATGAAACCGTTAAAACAATTTCAGAAATTTGACTGGATGTTTTTGCCGAAAATTAATAACAACACAGAATGGACTCTTATTGAAGACACTGTCCTTTATTTAAAAGACAAGAACATAGATACTGACGACACAAAATTAATTGACGAGTGGGTGAATTTAAAGGCTTTTAGCCAAAACCTAACTGAACAAGATAAGTTTTTAAATTCAAATCAACTTTGGGTACAATTTTTTAAAACACCAAATGCGAATTTATATTCGGAATTGCTGAAAATTGCACAGTATTTTTTTTTGTATTCCGGCTCATAATGCCAACGTGGAGAGAATATTCTCATTAATTACACAACAATGGACAAAAGAAAGTGTTGGACAAATTTAATACATTTATATTGTATATCTGGTAACACCATGTGATGGATATGTAAAGATGCTTATGTGAGTCGGAGGGGAGTTCTCACTCTTTGGTTAGACGCCAGTGAAAGAAGTCACTCGACGAGCTCCGCTTATATTAATATTATTAAAGTACATTTCTTTGTGATTAATTAATCCGTCTTTTATTCCTCACCTTTTCATGGTAGCAGATAGTGGTTTGTGAGTGCCGAATTAGGGACGTGTCCCGTAAATTAAAAAGAGTCCCGTGTACGAGGGAAGGCACGTGTAAAATGGCGGAGGACAGGGTTGTGATACCTGTGTTCGATGGAAAAGACTATAATATGTGGAAAAAACGTTTGGCGATGTTTCTAAAACTAAAAAAGTGTGAAAATGTGATTCTAAAAGCCAAAACGGAGGCTGATGAAGATCCGTGGGATGAAAATGATTTAAAAGCGATGAACTATATATACAGTGCTATATCAAATAAACAGCTGGAATTTGTATGTGATAAAACAACGGCGTATGAAATAATTAAAAAATTTGATAGTTTATATATGAAAGAGTCAACAGCACTGCAAATTGTGTGCAGAAATAAATTAGAAAAATTGAGACTTAAAGACTACAGTGATTCGGCAATATTTTTTTGGAGATTTTGAAAAAGCAGTAAATGAATTAAAAAACGCGGGTGCGAATGTGTCGGAAAAAGAGAAGCTAAATTATATATTAAATACGTTGCCGGAATCGTACAGTTATGTCGGTGATTTAATTGATACTTTAAAAGAGGAAGATCAAACTGCGGATTATGTACAAAGCAAAATTCAAATGGCAGATGTGACGTGCGCCCTATGAGCAAATGTCGAAAAGCTATAAGACCTAGCTTTAGCCACAAGATCACCCCAACGATCCGTCGCCACCTGTCGGGAAAATCAACTTAGGACTGCCAGGAGTGACAGCTCCACGAGGAGGCCGGAAGAAAGAGCGACGGCCATTGTGGTGGCAGATTTCTCACGGTGCAGTTTCATCTCGTCCACAGTGAATTCCAAAAAGTATTAATAGTTCCTGTAAAGTAAAAGAAAAAAAATAAAGGACAAAGGAAAAGTCAAGAAAAAAAGAAAGAGTGTGCGGAGCTGGAAGTAATCAGGTGAGTACCCGGAGACAAGGCAAGAAAAAAAAGACATTAAAAAGGAGGACCGAGCAGGCTAATGAGCCCCCCATTTCCCTTCAAATCAGGAAGCAGCGATTCCCCACCCCAGCAAAATTCATCGGGACTTATTTCAGTGGCCCAAGAGAGCCCAGCGACCGGGTTACGTGCTGTTCCCCCCGCGTGGCCTAAGGTTACAGGCCGCACGAGAGGCTAGAGCAACACCCCCGTTATTAAGGGCACCCCACGTGCGAATTTACCCGCCTCATAATTGCATTCCCTCCGCACCGCCTCGACGGGAGTTAGCAGCCGCCCCATCAATTAGAGAAACACCCAATACACCAAGTTCTGCATCACCAACGTTGACGGCAGCGAGGGCCCCATCTGGCTCAGCTGTCTCGCTAGCACCGTGGCCTCTATTCGCAACCTCCGCGGGAGCACCCGAACGCCCAGGCTGTGAGGAATCCGACCTCAGCATTACACTCTCCGGCCTTCCCCGCCAGATGATCGTGAGGCCCCATCAGCCATCGACCACCTCATACTCGGACTCAAACAGGAATCTTTATTATTTATCTGTATCACATTTCTAAAGCCCTTCTTTGTTAATTTCAATAGCGTAACTTGTCGTGAAGCCGGTTTAGCTTCTTAAGTAGCGTCAGGGTACATCTTTTACACCCATAACATAACCTAGCCAGGAGCACGGTTCCTCCGTCTTCATCCTTCAACTTTAATCAGGCCAGGGACTTGGCCCCCTCAAGCAAGTAACTGTTTTGCCTTCCAGTGTCGTCGCGGGATCCTGACGAGTCGACTCTGCCGGATTCCCGGGTAAGTGACTTTACATTCCTTAAAGTAATCTCTGCGCCGTATGCCGCGTATCTTGCGGTAGCCAAGTCCATCAGCTGTTGCTGCCTCGGTCTTCGCAGGGCATTGCCCCGGGCCCTTGCCACTCATTTTATATTTTTTTTAATTCAGACATCCCTGATTGTGGGAGCTTACCTCTTCCAATAACTTCAAAATAAGGCGGATGAATCGTTCCCCTCCCCCTACTTACGTCTCCTAGAGAATATATGTAATCCAGTAAAACAAATACGAATTTAAACGAAAAATCAACCGCCGGACGGTCCGGTCTCAAAAGAAAAAAAAAGAAAAGGGACAATAGACTATATTTAGATCTTTCCCTTGTTTTGAGTAAACCCTCGCAATAACATTACGAGCAATTAAATACCAAAGAAAGAAAAAAAAAGAAAAGAAAAATTAGAGGTCTCGTCTGACAACGCGAATTAATCAAAATAGTTTTTTTATTTCGATTCCTTTAGCTCGCGGATTTATAGTTTCCCTTGTGCATTGTAGTAATTGTTTACTGCCTAGCCTAGCATCATTTTAGTATGATTTCTCAATGATTGTAAATTTCTTTTCTTCAAGTATCTAAACTGTATCGATGTACTTATAAATATTATGCTTATGAATTGTTGTAATACCGGTTTTTTTCTGATGAATTATACTGAAATGAATTAAACTTTGAGTGTTGAGTTGATTTCCGGGAGGGTGGCCTGAACTTGTCGTTCCGATGTACATATAGGTCGGGGTATGCCCAGCTGTAGAGGGTGGGCATACTACGTGGTGGGTGAGAAGAGCACATGGCCCTGAGAGGCAGGCCTGTGTTCACAACTCTACACCGGGATGCGCGGGTCCCGCCAAATATTGCAACCCCTTTTCCTTTTCAGCAGTTTTTTTTCAGCACCTTCTTTTCACCCAATCCCTCTTCCCTTTTTGAACGTTTTCGAGTGTGGGGCATAAAAAAATTATAGGAAGGAAGCTCTCCAGCCTTCCGATGGGAGCGCATGAAAATTCCCGTGGTGCTCTCCAGGCACAGAGTCCACGAACCCCCTCCATCCGGCGAGCTAGCTCGTGCAGCCGCAAGGCGCTCCTGGGACTCTGGGTCGAGTACCCCCCTGAAGGGGCTTCACGCCTGCACCCCTTCTGTAGCACCTCCCGTGCTTATACCCCACGGTGTAACCACCCCGAGGTATATATGGAAATATTACACAGAAATGAAAAATCAAAAAGACGAAAATTCTGGAAGAAAAAGTAGTGCATTCATGGCGGATAAGAGAACGTGCTTTCAATGTGGTAAAATTGGACATATACAGAAAGACTGCAAAAATGGCGGCCAGGCGGAAAGCGCTGGAGGCACATGGCGAGCATCACGAGGTCGTGGAGGAGTCGGAAGAGGAAGATACTGGAGAGGACGCGGCAATTTTCATGGAAGGCGCGGAGCGGGCGCATATTATGCGAATCAACAAAATCAAGGAGTGAGCGCGCATCGAGCAGATCAACGGGAAGAGAAGGGCGCATGGCTTACAATGGTTGCCAAACATGCGGCGCACATTACTAAGATAAGTAACGTAGGGGTAGGTTATAATGAGATACAGTGGCTTTTAGATAGTGGTTGTACGGATCACATTATAAATGATGATAAATTCTTTGAAAGTTTTAAGGTGCTTAAAGAACCTGTAAATGTTTATTTGGGCGACAATAAAGTTGTAAAAGCCACAAAAATTGGTAATGTCCTGAGTTATTTTGATGATTTTGGTAAGAAAAATTTAGTTGAAATGAAAAATGTATTTTATGTTAAAGACATGAAATCAAATTTAATAAGTTATAGTAACATAACAGAAAATAATACCATTGTTTCTAAAGGTAAAATGACAAAAATTATTGATAAATATGGTAAAGTAACTGCAGTAGCTTTGAAAAATAATGGTTTATATATTATGAAAAGTAAGTTGAAAACAGCTAAGTCTTATGTAAATATTGCAAATAAGAGTACAGATAATATGACTGAAAAAGAAAAATGGCATCGGTTATTGGGCCATGTAAACTTTAAGTATTTAGATGCTTTATCTAAAAATCAGCTGCTGGAAGGTATTCCAAATAAACTTGAATCGGAATTTATGAAATGTAAAACTTGTATTGAAAATAAAATGAGTAATATTCCTTTTGAAAACAATAGAAACAGAGCAAAAAGTATTCTGGAAGTTGTTCATACCGATGTTTGTGGACCTTTTGAAACGACAGGTCTTAAAGGTGAAAAATATTTTGTTTCTTTCATTGATGATTACAGTAAAATTTCTAGAATATACACAATAAAATCCAAGGCAGAAGTTTGTGATTGTTTGATTGAATATGTGAATGAGTGTGAAAATCTGACTGGAAAAAGAGTAAAATATTTGAGATGTGATAACGGCAGAGAGTATTTGAATAGTAGTGTTTACAATTTTGCTAAAGAAAGAGGTTTTGTTATTAATAATTGCCCGGCTTACGTACATGAGTTAAATGGAACCGCGGAACGTTTCAATAGAACAATAATGAATATTTCATGTTGTTTATTAGCGGAAGCAAGTATTGATAAAAAATATTGGCCGGAAATAGTTTCTGCAGCAACTTACTTGAGGAACCGTACGTTAGCGAACACCATCGAAAAAAAGACTCCATATGAAATATTTTTCGGAAAGAGACCGGATGTTTCAAGTTTGCGTTTATATGGTAGTAAAGTTTTTGTAAGAAAACCGGAACAAGTAAGAACTTCTAAATGGGACAAAAAGTAATGTCGGTTATCGAGTCCTTTTAAATGGTAAAATAATAGTTGCAAGACACGTAGATATTGTTGAAGAAAATGTGAAATGTATTGGTTTAAACGGAAATGAGTCTGAATTTGAGGATATTAGTCCTAATGACGAATATTTGAATGGTAACATTAATAATGCCGATGGAAATGTGGATAATGAGGATGAAAGGTCTGAACCTCAAGAAGAACCTGAAGTTCGTAGATCTCAAAGAACTAGAAGCACTCCAAAGAAACTTGATGATTATGTTGTATATGGTAATAATATTTTTGTTAATATGTGTAGAACTGATGTACCTAATACATTTGAGGAGGCGATAGAATCAAATGAAAGTAAATATTGGTTGAAAGCTATGGATAAAGAAATTGAAAGTTTAAATGCAAATAAGACTTGGAAACTAGTTGAAAATGTGAATAATAATAAAGTCCTGGATGTAAAGTGGGTATATATAAGGAAATCTGATGACTCTTACAAGGCGATGCTAGTTGTAAGGGGCTTTCAACAGACTGATGAAATTGAAGATATTTATTCTCCTGTGGCAAAAATGCAGACTCTAAAGATTTTATTGACATGTTGTTGTCAAATGGGCCTAGAAATTGAACAA
Organism: Machimus atricapillus; assembly: GCA_933228815.1. Lineage (NCBI taxonomy): Eukaryota > Metazoa > Arthropoda > Insecta > Diptera > Asilidae > Machimus > Machimus atricapillus. The sequence continues at coordinate 16,294,023 of OW121786.1, read as the reverse complement.
ATGGATGTCGAAACTGCATTTTTAAATGGCAATGTAAATTCTGAAGTTTATGTTAAACAACCAAAAGGCTATAATCACAAACTACCTATATACAGACGGAACAACTCGAACATTGAGTTGCGAAGGCAAAAATGGGTTACGAGTCGTAACCCATCCGAGCTTTTTATTTTCTCTGAGAGCGAAAATTCATCTCGGAACTTTTTCAACGCTAAGCCGGCTGTGTTGCGTTGCGTGCACTAGTCCTTATGCATCAGATCTTGTGTATGTATGCAAGATCAAAGTTAAGTCCCTTTGCCCGGCGCCTGCCTGACCAACGAAATCGCGAGAGAGAGTTGAGCTTTTTACTTGAGTTGGCAGGAGCTTCGTGATGTCGCGCCTCAGTAAAAACTTTCAGTGATAACACATTTTGTTCGGGCTTGTTCCGTCTGTATATTAGGTAGTTTGTGCTATAATGATGGAACAGATAGAGTATGCAAATTGGTAAAGGCTTTATATGGTTTAAAAGAGAGTCCAAGAGCTTGGTATGAGTGTCTTGATACATTTTTGGTAAGCTCAGGCTTTGAAAGAAGTAATATTGATTTTTGTTTATATACTTTTGTAAATGGCAAAGATGCTATTTATTTATTAATATTTGTCGATGATTTATTGATTTGCAGCAAGAATGAAAATGAAATAAAAAGAATTAAAATTTTATTATCAGAAAGATTTAAAATGAAAAATCTTGGAAAAATTAAAGAATATCTTGGAATAAACGTTGAGTATGAGTCCTGTAAATATCAAATGAAATTGAGTCAAACCAAATATATTGAGTCAATGATTAAAAGATATAATTTGGAAAACGGTAAAATGTATAATACACCTATGGAGGTAAATTTGAAAATTGAAAAGTCTGATGACTGTGAAAGAAATATTAAATATAGAAATTTAATTGGTGCATTATTATATATAAGTTCAGCTACAAGACCTGATATAAGTTTCAGTGTAAATTATTTGAGTAGGTTTCAAAATTGCTATAATGAATCGCACTATAAATATGCTTTGCGAATTTTAAGATATTTGTATTTGACCAAAGACTTAAATTTGACTTATAAAAGAAATGAAAATGTAAACTTTTGTGAATGCTATGTTGATGCCGATTGGGCTGGTGATCATTTGGATAGAAAATCCACAAGTGGTTATGTTATACGAGTATTTGGCAATGTAATTTATTGGAAATCCAGGAAACAAAAGTCTGTAACAAAAGCTTCAACATTTGCGGAGTATGTAGCATTGTCGGAAGCTGTAAGTGAATTGAGGTTTGTAAAAAAGTTATTGAAAGAGTTTAATGTAAAATTAATAAAGCCAATCGATGTATATGAAGATAATTCTGGTGCTGTGAATATTGCAAAATATGGCAATTTAACGAAGAATTCAAAACATATTGAAGTTCACTATCATTATGCACACGAAAGTGTGAAAGAAGGTATGATTAATATTGTGAAAACTTTTTCGGAAGGTAATATTGCAGATATTTTTACGAAGTCCTTGTGCAAAGAAAAGTTTGAAAAATTTTGAAATATGTTGAATTTAAAATAAATATACCCGAATGTAAATTGAATTTAAAAATAAATATACCTGAATGTAAATCGAATATAAAAATAAATACACCTGTTGTGAGTAGTGTCTGTGTGTGTGTGTACGAGAGTGGGGGACGCACGAGCATGAGAGAAGGGAGCGCGCCGCATAAGTCAGTGGCTGAACAAACTCGGTACGAGCTACACGCTCCTAGATAGGCACCCGCTAATAAAGAGATTATAAAATATACAGAGTATTTTGATTCTTCCCAATTCCTCAATAATCACACATATAACATGGCGCTGCGGCTGAGAAACGGAAAACTAAAATAATATAAGTTACCGGTAAATAGACTGAGAAACGGGTACCGTGATAAGTAGTGTACCGTTAGACGGAAAAAAAAAGTAAGTGTGTGAAAGTCGCGTAGTTAAAATGACAACTACTGCAGCAGGGACGGGGACGACGTCGACGATTACGACAACGTCTACGTCATTGACGGGATTAAAACCCCCAAATAATTTGCAAAAATTGAGCTCGGAAGGATTGACGAAATGGAAGCAACTTTTCGAGATATATCGAGTTGCATCAGGCACAAACAAGATGGCCAACGAAGTACAGGTCGCCGTGCTGTTACATTGTATAGGTGAACAGTGTGTTGAAGTATATAATACGTTGGGATTGACCGACGATGAAAAGAGACACTATGAAACAGTTCTTAAAAAGTTTGAAGATTACTTTGTGCCGATTAAAAATGAAAGTGTTAGTTCGCACATCTTTTTTACGCGAAATCAAGAGACTGGTGAAAGTTTTGACGCATATTTAACCGAGTTAAAAAAGTTAAGTGCAGATTGTAATTTTGGCACTTTGAAAGATCGATTGATAAGAGATCGCATAGTTGCCGGTATTAATGATAAAAGAGTAAAGGATAGACTGTTACGTGAAAATGATTTGACTTTGGAAAAGACAATTAAAATTTGTAAAAGTGCTGAATTGTCAGAACAGCACGTGAAAAAATTCGAAGCATCGAAAGACGTGGCGAGTATAAACAAACAGAGCGGTAATTCCAAGAATCATAAAGGTCGAGCAGGCAACAACGGTACGAGAGTTCAACAGAAGCGAGTGACGTCATTGTCATCATCGACTTCGAAGCTTCAATCAACGACGCGAGATTCGAGTGATTCGAAACCAGAAGGCGTATGTCAGCGGTGCGGATATACTCATCGTTACAAGAATTGTCCGGCGTATAATAAAGACTGTAAAAACTGTGGTAAGAAAGGACATTTTGCTAAAATGTGTGTAAGTAAAGATAAACGCTCAGTAAAAGTTGTTGATGTAAATTCGGAGAATGAAAGCGATGATTGTGATGAGCTTTTTTGCGATTGGATTAGCGTAGATTCGATAAATGCGCGTGATGAATGGGTACAAAATGTATACATATTAGATTCTAAGAAAAAAGTACCTTTTAAAATAGACTCTGGAGCTCAGTGTAATATAATACCTGTTGATTTATGTAAAAAATTAAATATTAAAGCATGTTTAAAGTCTAATGTTGTATTAAAAAATTATAATCAAGAAAAAATGAAAACAATTGGTAAAGTAATTTTGAACTGCAGAATTGGCAATATTGAAAAACCAGTAGAGTTTGAAATTTTTGATGGTAAAAGTGTACCTATTTTTGGTTTAAAAAGCTCCATGGATTTTAATTTGATAAAAAGAGTAAATCCTAAAGAGGAAGATAAATACGTTGAAATTTTAAATGCTTTTACAGTTAATAAAGAACATTAAATAATAAAGAAATACGAAGATGTATTTAATGGTTATGGCAAGATAAAAGATTTTCAATATAAAATAGAATTAAAAGAAGGAAGTGTAGGTAAAGTTGAACCTTGTAGACATGTGCCTTTTAAATTAATAAATAAATTGAAACTTGAGATTAAAAGGATGGAAGCTGTCGGTATTATATCTAAAATAGAGAAACCGACTGATTTTCTAAATTCTTTGGTAATTGTTGGTTAAACAGATGGGTCAATAAGGATTTGCTTAGATCCACAGTATTTAAATTCTTGTATAAAAAGAGAGCACCTTCAACTTCCTACAATTGATGAAATTGCAGCGAAAATAAAAAACGCGAAATATTTTACAAAACTTGATGCAAACAAAGCATTTTGGCAAATTGAACTGTCTGATAATAGTTAAGAGTTAACGACTTTTAATACTCCATTTGGGAGATACTATTTTAACAGACTGCCTTATGGTATAAGCTCTAGCCCGGAAGTGTTTTATAGAGTCTTTAATCAAATTTTTGAAGATATGGGAAATGTAGGCATATATGCTGATGATATTTTGATATGGGCAGAGACAAAAGAGCAATTATTAAAAATCATGAATAAAGTTTTTAAAAGAGCCAGAGAATATGGGATTAAATTCAATGCAGATAAAAGTGTTGTTATGGTAACTAAGGTCAAATATTTGGGCCATATACTCTCGGCAGATGGTATAGAGATTGATAAAGATAAAGTAGAATCTTTAGAAAAAATGCAAATACCAAAGAATTGTAGTAAGTAATTTGTAATCAATTGTATCTAAGTTCAGGGTAAGCTTAAGTGGTAGCAGCGCTACGGCAGAAAGAGGAATGAAAACGAGGAATGAGATCATTATTAGATTGGCGATGTAAGTGAAGTGACGGTTTTTGTATGCGAGCATTTGAGTACATTTGATTTAAGTATTTGAGATCCTGACAACAGCATTAGAACATTAAAGAATAAAGTATTAAAGAATTAGAAAAAACCCTGTGTATCAATTTAGACTCATTACAGAATAAAAAAGAATTATTGACATTTTTAGGTACTGTAAATTATGTATCGAAGTTCATACCAAATGCTGCACAATTAACAAGTAGTTTAAGACAGTTGACTAAAAAAGATGTACCATTTGTTTGGGGTACTGCGCAGCAGAATGCGTTTATAAAGCTTAAAGAGGCACTATGTAGACCTCCAGTATTGTCATATTTTGATGTAAATAGATCGATAATATTAAGTGTAGACGCTTCAAGCGAAGGATTAGGTTGTGTACTGATACAAAATTAAAGACCAGTGGCATATGGCTCGCGTGCTTTGACAGAGACTGAGAAAATGTACAGTCAAATAGAAAAAGAGAGTTTAGCTATCGTTTTTGGTTGTCATAAATTCAATCAATATTTATTTGGTCAAAAATTTATTGTAGAGTCTGATCATAATCCACTGATCTCGATTTTTAAAAAACCAATGAATAAGATACCTCCTAGATTGCACAGAGTGAGAATCAGCTTACATAATTTTGATTTTGAACTTAAATATGTACCGGGTAAAAAGTTATTACTTGCGGATCATTTAAGTAGAAGTTATTTGAAGAATACAGAGTCATCTGATGAAGAAAAGATTGAGGCATATGTAATGATGGTTGAGAAACATTTAAGTGTATCTGATGTAAGGATGATGGAATTTAAGAATGAAACGAATAAAGATAAGGAATTACAAGAGGTTTTAAGATATGTAAAAACTGAATGGCCTGTAAATAAATATGCGGTATCTGAAAGTGTAAAGCCATATTTTTCTTTCAAAGAAGAATTATCAGAATGTAATGGCTTATTATTGAAAAATACATGTATAGTTGTACCTAAGTCTATGAGGAAAGAAATGCTTTCAAAAATACATTATGCACATTTTGGAAAAGAAAAATGTAAAATGTTGGCCAGAAAAACTGTATTTTGGCCAGGTATGTCAAAACAAATTGATGATTTAGTGGGTAATTGTGATGTTTGTTGTAGTTATCAGAAAAATAACAGTAAGGAACCAATGATTGAAAAAACGATACCAAAGAATCCTTGGGAAATTGTAGCTTCGGATATTTTTTATTTATTGGGTAAAAAATATATAATGATAGTAGATACATATAGTAAATTCATTGATATGCAATATTTGAACAATTTAACAGCAGAGTCTACTATCCAGGCATTGAAAGAATTTTTTGCACGTTATGGGGTACCGAAAGTTTTGTATACAGATTCAGGCACACAATATACTGGTTTTGAATTTAGGAAATTCTCAAAGCAATGGGGTTTTAAACATGAGATAACTACTCCAAAGCATCACCAATCTAATGGTTTAGCGGAGAGACATATACAAACTCTCAAAAATATCTTGAAAAAAATTATTCAAGAAGGAAAAGATAAAGAAATGGCGCTATTGCAATTAAGAAATATGCCTATTGATAATAGTGGCATTACGCCAGCTGAATTAATGTATAATAGAAAAATAAGAAATATTGTACCAAGTATAAATGAAGGCAAAATAGAGTCGAGTAAATTTAATAAAGTTTTAAAAGATTGTCAAATGAAACAAAAGAAATATTATGACAAGGGTTCAAAAACTCTTAAAGAATTTAAGGTGGGTGATAAAGTCAAGGTACATGCTGAAGGAAAGAATACATTGCCTCATAAAAGTGGCATAATTTTAGATAAACATCAAAATCCTAGATCATACAGAATAAAAACAGAGGAAAATAATGTAATAATCCGTAATCGAAAAGATCTATCTAAGGGTACAAAATTTAACGAAATACAACATGAATTAGATATACCGATTGACGAACCCACAAGATGTTTGAACAATTTTGATAATGTAAATAGTAATTGTATGAATCAAGAAAAGGTTGGTAATAAGGATATTCCTGTCCGTAATGCTGATGGTAATGTAACTACGCATAGCACTCCTGTAATGACAACTAGATCGGGTCGTATTATTAAAAAACCTGAATTTCTGAAGGATTATGTATGTTCGATAAATGTAATGTAAAAAGTAAAATTTTGAAGTGTATTTTTAAGAAAAACTAGAAAAGGGGAGATGTTGTGAGTAGTGTCTGTGTGTGTGTGTACGAGAGTGGGGGACGCACGAGCATGAGAGAAGGGAGCGCGCCGCATAAGGCAGTGGCTGAACAAACTCGGTACGAGCTACACGCTCCTAGATAGGCACCCGCTAATAAAGAGATTATAAAATATACAGAGTATTTTGATTCTTCCCAATTCCTCAATAATCACATATATAACAACACCTGAATGTAAATTGAATTTAGGATGATGTAAGTGCAATATAAATGTAAGGAGGCGTGTTGGACAAATGTAATACATTTATATTGTATATCTGGTAACACCATGTGATGGATATGTAAAGATGCTTATGTGAGTCGGAGGGGAGTTCTCACTCTTTGGTTAGACGCCGATGAAAGAAGTCACTCGACGAGCTCCACTTATATTAATATTATTAAAGTACATTTCTTTGTGATTAATTAATCCGTCTTTTATTCCTCACCTTTTCAGAAAGAAATTTACTAAGCGTAGAAACAATCTCGTCAGTAATTAAAATTAAATTAAATTTCCAAGAATACAGCTGCATTGATTTTTACAAATTCATTTTAAAAAGGGAAGATATTCTAAAAGCTATCGGAAAGAGTGATAAATACAAAAAACTGAAAAGTAAAAAAGGCAAGAGGCTGAGGAAAAAGCCTTAATAGCTAGATAGTCAAATAATGTACTATTATTATTAACAAACTGTAATAAGATTCTGTTTTGTTAGGTATGTGGCGGTCCGTTCCGTCCCGCCCAATCCGCAGCGCTCACGGCGCAAACAACTGCTGCAGCCGCGCGAGATTTATTCGGTTTGCCCGCATCCACACAGCATCTTCGTTGGTGCGGTTTGACAGGCCACTCCTTCTTCGTGGCTCCGCTATGTCAGCCGACAGGCCACTCTTTCTTCGTGGCTCCGCTATGTCAACTGACAGCAGACACTTCATGTCAGCGCCTTCTTCTTATCCGTCCGTTCTTTTTCCGCCGTTCTTGTTTCCGCTGCTTCTGATTCGTCAGCGCGACTTTATCCGCCGCCTCTGATTCGTCAGCGCGCCTTTACCCGTCCGTTCTTTTTCCGACAAGGCAGCTTGTCAACAATGATGAAATCATTCTGCAATGAGCTCTCGACTACTTCGCATCGACTCGAACGAACACGGATCGGACCAGCAGCTCCTCGGCGTTTCGCTTAATCGAACACTGTGTAAATAATACTAAGTCAAATAAATAAGCTAATGGTTGTTAACTAGTGGTGTTTTATTTGTTTTATTCATTCTGAAAAGCAAAAAGCTGTTTGTAGTGGACTCGTTTTGCATAGTTAGACTTGAAAGGTTTTAGAATCATTTTTTCCCTGCAAATTGCAAAGGTACATTTAAAATGATGATAAAAGATGAGTAAATTTAATTTTAAGGTCTGAAAATAAATAAAAAGGTGATTTATGACATTTTCAACTGTTTTTTATTACACTGACTATGTTTAAAAAAAACCTGTTGACATGTCCGGGTTCTGGGCTCTAAAATCCGGGGTTTGCACGCGTCTTGTCCTGGTTGCCAAATTTTAGAGATGGCAACCCTACACATAGGGTACCCCGTCTTACCCTACCTACCTAGGGGGCAAGATGGGGTGTTGGACATTTTTGTCAAAATTGGTAATTTTTGCCTTTTTCAATGAATGTATAATTTTTTAAGTTCCTTATTTCGAGAGATTGATAATGTAAGAATAATTATAAGCTGATAAATATTCAAATTATGTACTTACATAAAAATGTGCGTTTTATTATGTTCCAAAAATTAAGAACCCCGTCTTGCCCCCCTCCGCAAATCTGTACTGCTACTACTGTTATTAATGACGAAAACAGCGGTGAATCTGATTCTGTTAGTATGACTACCACTCTTTCCGCATCTGATGTATCAAATGTACATATCCATGAAAATATCAATAAGAATAAAAATAAATATGTACGTCAGAAATGCAAAGAACAAACATAAAAATAACACCCAGATTACCAATAATAATGATAGGGTGGGCACACCGACGTCGCCTGAACAAGGCAATGGTAGTGGAAGTGATAATTTAGTTGAAAATCTCGACACGATCCATAATGACCCTGTAGTTACCACTTTCTCCACCACCGTTTTATTGCCTTGTGCCAGCAGTAGTACAACCTGAAGTAAGCTCTCTAAAGGTTGTTCCTTTACACCATGAATTGTTTGTGTCCAGGCTCACTTCAGATACTAATGCTAACGATTTATTAAATTACATTCGCGACCATAATATTTCCACTACCAATAACTCGTGTCGTAAAATTAGTAACCCTGCTAAACACATTGCTTCTTTTCTTCTCAACGCTCCAGAAGATAAATAAGTTTCATTATCCGATCCGACATTTTGGCCCTCTGGTGCTTTAATGAAACCTTTTATTCCCAGGAAACAGGCCACTCATAGCTCCAAATACATAATTGGCAACAATAGTGTTCCTGGAAAAACGTTAACTTCTAGCGCTAACACTTCATCAAAAAACTAAATAACCTCCCGACGATTTCCCTGTACAATCAGAATGTCAGGGGATTAAGAACTAAGTCTTTATCAATCTTCTCTTGCTTGTGATTATGATATTATTACTCTCATTGAAACTTGGCTTCATAGCGGTTTCTTTGATGCGGAGCTATTTGATTCTTCATTCCAGGTTTTTCGTAGGGATAGCTCCAAGGCGCGCGGGGGTGGAGTTCTAATTGCCTGCCGGAACGAACTGCGATGCAGCAATATACCCTTACCAGAACTCTCGGATCACCGTGACGTTGAGGCAATATGTCTCAAAGTTGACGTTGACAAACATTCTTTATTCTTAGGGCCAATTTTTCAATCGTCAGATAACCCCCCTATTCAGAAATTGTGACTAATCACAAGTCACAAATTTTTGTGATTCAATCTAGTGATTGTCCGCTGTGACTTTGTTTGTGATCAATCGGCTGTTTCGTATTCTGGTAGCACAGTCACAAGAAAAATCACAACAATGAGTGGGTTTACATGCACACATATGGGCAACCTAAATTGGGTGGGCTGCCCAAATATTCCATGTGGAAAGTGTGGCCAGCCAAATTAGGCATGCCAAATTCTGCATGTAAAGCTTAGATCATAGAGTACAGGATACGCCATAACGTGTAAAAGCCCTGTACGTGAGCGACAAGATTTCTCCTTCCGAAAATACGAAGGGGAAATTTTTTACTACATTAGAGAGAGCGAAACGGCACTAGAAATGGGAGCCAAATGTCACTTGTGATTCTAACTTACGGCGAGTAAAACCGAATTATTTTGTGTGTTTTGAAGAAGTTTTGAAGTGCAGTTTATTAAGTGCAGAAGTGAAATTGGTGGTCTAATATTATTGTGCATCTCATAAAATTATATATTTTTAGCGATGAAGTGTGCAGTCCAAGGATGCAGGAATAACTCCTCACATCTGCGTGGGAAACACTTTTTTAGGTAAGCTAATCACTGCGTTTAGTGTAATTGTATGTGATTTGCTGAAAGTGGAAGCAATCATTAAAAAATAGAGAACAAATTCGATAAATTCGTGAAAAAATTTTGATATTTATATTTGGGGGGCCTAATGTCAAACTACGTCATCGGCTACCAGCTGTAATGGGGTTCAAAGCAGTTGTGTAGTCTAAAAACTGTTTCTGGAGGGGCTATAGAATTTTATGAATTATTTACATAACGGTTTGGACATTAATATTAATAAAAATGAAGTGAAACGGTTATAGATTATCATAATTTTTATAACAAATTGTTTCAGCTTTGTTTTGCTTTAAATTTTGGCTGATCAAATTACATGTTAATTACATACTTGAAGGATTCCTAAAGAAAGTACTGCGAGGAAGATGTGGCTGGAAGCTCTTGGCCGAGAATATTTTATACCGACTTCCAGGAGCGTTGTATGTGAAGACCATTTTAAAGAGACCGATATAATTGAACTTGGAGGGAAGGCAAGACTTAGGGCCCATGCAGTCCCATCCGTTAATCTAGTGAGTATTCACTATTATAAAATTGTTTTAACAACAACTGTTCAACGGAAATTGAAGGAATGGAAAATTTCTCAAGGATGCAGCAATTGCAGAGAATCTTGCTATTCCTATCAACAACCATCAACGGTTAGTTAATGAAATAATTTTTATCGAATACAAAATAAATTATATATACATATATATTTTCATTAGAGTTGGACCTGCCCGAAATCCGACGACTCTAATCATTCAAATAATGACCTCTTAGGAACAACTGTAAGTATATTTTAAAATTACTTTAGTTATTCTTAAAATGAATATACATACATATGTATGTACATATATATTTACGTTTTTGTACATTTACTGCTATTCATGTGGATAAATTTGTAAAACTATAGTTAAGTATAAATTTGTACTAAAATCAAATACTTTTGGAAAATAATACCTACTATATTAGAAAAGAAAATTAAATATTTTCAGAATAGTTGGAGACAGATGGTGAAAACGAACCTAGTATTATTTGTATTGGTTGAACAAGGAAATGGGTGATAATATTCCATATTGATTTTTTGTTTTGTGAAGGATTTAGAAGCAAAATTATTTTTGTAACATAACTATTATTCATGCATTAAATTTCTAGACTGCAAAACAAATTTCCATAAACGATATCGCAGAGAATGAACCAGTAGGAGGTGAAGATATTTTCTATAATATGTCACGAAATTCAGCTGATTTATTTTCAGATGTGAGTATTCAAAATGCTATTAATGAATGTTAAAACATATTTTTAATTTTAGCAAGTTAAGTATTCTGCGGAAGATATATCTGAAGAACCTAATACAGAGGTAACTTTCATAGTTTTGATAACATTTATTAATATATTAAAAGTATTTGCAGTATACGAGAACTGTTGTGTGTGAAAAATCTCCTTCAAAAGAGTCACATCTATATGTAAATTCAATAAAAATATTAGATAATAGAGGGCAAATATCAAAGGATTCTGAATCTCAGGTAACGCAGACAATTTTTGCCAAGCAAATATTACAAATATGTATTTTGAATTATTAACAGCCGGTTGAACATGTGCCTGAGGCTCTTAACATTTGTGCTGATCCCGTTATAATTTCAACAAATGTAACAACAGAAGTTTCACAAATTTTATAGATATGATTATAATTTATTTCTAGGACGACATAAGAACCAGTAAGCTTCATACAACTCAAAGCTTTGGTGAAGTAAATTTAGAACCAACACATGATGTAATGTATTTTAATATTTCATTTAATTTTGCACATTTATTTATTATTATTACTGAGCCGTTATTTTTAAAAATTTTATAAGTCCTTTTTGGTAAAACTCGCATGACTAAATGTTATGTTAAAAAAGTGAACTTATACCACTTTCGAAAATACCGACTCATATGTTTATTTACATTACTTTGTTAATATATATATTTATATTTTTAGGCTAGAGAAAAAGATGCAGCTTCTATACTTGATGCAAAATTGATAGTTGTAAGTTTTTTTTTTTTCATTTTTGTTATTGTTAAATTTGCTTGACATTATTTTCTGTGAGTTTTAATGAGGAAATGGGTTATGAATAGCATAAATGAATTTAATATGCATTTTTCTATGGTTTCTTAATTCATTTTTCATTAAGAACAAAAATTTAACACATTAATGACCGCACGTCTGTGCAGTAAAACTTCGCCAGGGGCTGACAATATTTTTAAAGATCGGCAACTAACAGTTGTACCCAATATTGCACATATGTTGTGCGAGCGGCCATTAAAGTGTTAATTCATATACCGTTCTTGCTGACTTGAATCTTCTTATAATGAAGAAATAAAACAAAATAACAAATTACACAATGCAAGAACTTTCATATTTAAAAAAAACGAATCTTGAAGTGCTTATTTTACTAGGATAATATCCAGCGGAATTTAACAATTGATGATTGTATGAAATCATCTGAAGAGAGTTCAACAGAATGCTTCAATTGTTTAGAGAAAACGGCCAAACTAAGAAAATTGAGAAAGGTTGTTTCCAAGAAGAATGCAGCTATAAACAGGCTACATCAGAAATTAAAGCGGCGTAAAAAAAAAATACAGAATACCAAATTGCTCATGAAAGATCTAAAGGAGAAAAATCTAATAAGGGAAGAGGTGGAAAATACCTTAATTCAAATTGTTAGCCCAAGCATAGATATTTTTGAAAGACATTTCGCCAAAGCTCAAAATAAGAAAGTAGCAAAACAATTTTCCCCACAAATTCGCTCTTTTGCCTTAACTTTAAATTTTCTGTCCCCAAAAGCATATTCGTATGTACGAGAAACATTTTCGAATTGCTTACCTCACTCCAGAAGTATCCAAAGATGGTGCCAAAGGTATGGATGTCAGCCAGGCTTCACGAAAGAATCTTTTGTAGCAATTCGGACTGCATGTGAGGAAGCTTATAAAAAGAATGAAAAATTATTCCTTAATGTGGTATTCGATGAAATACACATCCGACAGCACATCGATTGGGATGGGGAAACAAGCTATGGCTATGTTGATTTTGGAGATGGTGGCAAATCAGAAATTACAGCCAACCAAATTTTAGTTATAATGGCAGTCTGCATTAATCGGCCGTGGAAAATACCAATCGCCTATTTCCCAATATTGACATTAAGTGCTGAGCAAAAGGCAAATATGTTAAAATTAGCGTTGGAAGCGTTGGAAGATACAGGTGCTGAAATTGTCGGTGTAACGTTTGATGGAACACCTTCTAACGTTAGTGCCCTTAAAATTTTAGGATGCGATTTAGCAAATGTCAATGGTCGCAGCTATTTTAATTTAGAAAAAAATGCAACAAAATATATAGCACACCCAGATCCTTGCCACATGATAAAATTAGTAAGGAATCTCTTTGGCGATAAGAAGCAAATTTACAATGGCAAAAATGAATGCATAAAGTGGGAATTTTTGGAAAAACTTTTAAAATTACAAGAAAAAGAAGAACTCCATTTAGGCAACAAGTTAAGGCAGGCACATATTTACTTCGCTAAAAAAAAAATGAATGTAAGGCTTGCAGTACAAATTTTTAGCAAATCAGTTGCGGACGCCTTGGATTTTTGCCGAGACATTTTAAAAATACCTGATTTTTATGGTAGCGAACCATTGAGCGAATTTATTTGTATTTTAAACGATACATTCGATATTTTAAATAGTCGTAAGATATCGGATATAGAATTCAAAAAACGAGCTCTGTGTAATGTAAATTATTTGGAAATTTCAATCTTTGCTGAAAATACTATCAAATATTTTTCGGATCTAAAATTTGAATCTGGGCAACTCATTATAAATAGCTCTAGAAAAATGGGCTTTATTGGCTTAATATCGTGCATAAAAAACCTGTGTGTGATAAATGAAAGATTTATTAAAACTAATAAATTGCAGTACATGCCAATGTATAAAATAAATCAAGATCACATAGAGTTATTTTTTAGCTCTATAAGATCCCATCTGGGTAGGAATAATAACCCATCAGTAAAGCAATTTATTTCTGCTTATAAAAGACTATTAGTACGCTGCCAATTACGAGAAAAAGGTGTAGGTAACTGCATTCCTCTGGATAAAATAGGCATTCTGAGCATTTCTCCACAACCTTCAACAACAATCGACCCACTGGAAGAAATAAATAACTCAACGGAAAGGATACATCTTCACAACAGCTGCGAAATTATAAGCGAAGACTGGGTAATGGATCAGCAATTTTTAAACGAGCATTCATATGCAGCATACCCTGCCATATTATCAGAATATGTTCAGCACGTTGTGGCTTATATTGCAGGATTTGTTGTTTTTAAAATAAATAAAAATTTGAAGTGCTTAGAAAGTTTATCAGCTTTACAAGGGACTTATTCTCCTATATCTCTTTTAGCATATAAAAGCAGAGGAAATTTACAAGTGCCTTCGGATAGTGTTGTCCAAATTTGCAAAAAAACGGAAAGTTTATTGCGATTTAAAATGCATGTTTTAAAAGGGCATGAAACTATTTTAAGACAACAAACTTTTCTTAAAATAATGATTGAAGTCCAGCAACATTTTATTAATAAAAATCTATTTCCGGCCGAAAACAACCACATGCAGAATAGCAGTCATTATAGTCCATTGATAAAATTAATTTCGAAAATATATTTAAACACCAGGTACCACTTTATTGCAACAAAATTATCCGAAAAAATTACGCTGCGACAGCATTACAATAGATTAATAATATTCGAAGGAATGTAAGGCTTCAAATTAATATACAATACTATATGCATACATATATGTATGTCAACTTAATATCTCCAAAATAATCCCAAAAAAATCCCAAATTAAAAGGACTAAATGACTGCGGGGACGTACAGACGTCAGCAAATCGTTCTTATTTTTTATAATAATAATTAACAAAGTTTTTATTCTGTTTCTAAGTATTCTTTGCATAATTGCTGGCTTCTTTTTTACACCTACCTCCACGTGGTCGTCCCTGGAAACATAGGAAAATAACTCATACAAAATTATTTTGCTATGGCTAAAAGGTGTAAATTCAAATAAAATAATCCTTAATTTAAAAATATGCACACTCAGTTTATCAAGTGTAATTTTATTCAAAAATAAATCATTTCAAGTTTTCGCGCCTTTATATGATATGCGCCTACTTTCCCCTACAAGATAATTTCAGCCTGCACTGGAATTACAACTACTTAAGTGAATGCACTAACACATCAGGAAATTTGGGTCAGCTAAATCGTCTAATGTCGTATCCTGTACTCTATGATCTAAGTCTAAGATTTAAAGACTTGCCTACCTATTTTTATACCCAAAGCTGTCAATTTCTGACTGAAGTGGCGAAAAAAAAATTGTATGAAGTAAAAGAATACAGAATTTATTTTATTTTCTGTATTTAAAAAGTATTTTCATTCAGTTTTAAGAAGCTCGTCCTCCATCTCCATCACTTCTTATTTGTCAAAGGACATGACATTTCAATTTTGACATACATGGATAAGTACACAAGAAATGTTGCCTATCCAGAATAGGTCGGGTGCCTGGTTTAGTCAGCCCAAAGTGGCCTGCATGTAAACCCACTCAATCTCTCCAAATTTGTGGAAACCTGTCAGTGCCACGCTTCGATTGTCAGTCAGCCAGTTGTCAGTTGTGATTTCTTTATTGCGACATTAACAACATGTAAGGTATTTATTTACAAAAAAAATGGGAATTTAATTGATAGGTTTTGCAGAAAAGAAGTAAAAGAAGCTGTACCAAAGGACTTCGCAAGAACAATTGGAGGCTTATCTTCAATTTGTGAATGATAACCCCGAGATAAAGGTGGGAAAAAATGATCCAAAAAATCCGCATAGGGTTGAAGGGTTGTGGGATGCACTCGCAAAAAACTTAAATGCCTTAAAGGGCCCAAGCAAAACAGCATGAGAATGGAAAAATGTGAGATTTTATTTATAAAAAAAAGGCTTATATGTAGTTTAATATGTTTCAATTTTTAGACGCTAACCCATTGGAAAAACCAAGTCAGGTCGCGGGCGAGAAAACAAAAAGCGGCAAAATTAATTATGGGAGGTGGACCACCTGCTGCTGACAGTACAAATTCCTTTGAAGAAAGTGTAAGGTATGTGGCGCCCCGTTCCGTCCCGCCGAGGGCGCAGCGCTCGCGGCGCAAGCAACTGCTGAAGCCACGCGAGATTTATGCTTGTTTCCCGCATCCACACGGCTTCTTCAATGGTCCAGTTTGACGGCGCTCTTTCTTCGCAGCTCCTGCATATCAGCTGACAGTGCGCCCTTCTTCGCAGCTCCTGCATATCAGCTGATAGTGCGCCCTTCTTCGCAGCTCCTGCATATCAGCTGACAGTGCGCCCTTTCTTCGCAGCACCTGCATGACAGCCGACAGCGCGCTCCTTCTTCGTCGTTCCGGCATGTCAGCCGACAGCGCGCCTCTTTTCCGTTCTTTTTCCGCCAAAAGCGACTTGTCAGAAGGATGATCTCATTCTTGGCTCTTGCTTCATCAGACGCCGATCGATACAGAAGCTCGTCATCGTTTCGCCAGATCAGACGCTGGTCAGTTTTCGCCTGCTACGGAGTGGCCTCGACAACGTGATTTATTGTGATCGAATTGTTAGACATTGTTAAATAATAAAGCTGTGAATTTAATAAAGCTGTTGTAAATAATTTCCCTGAAGAACTTGAAAAGTTGTAAAACCCATTGTGCCGTGCGAACTTGCAAAGTTATTTCTAAAAAGAGGCTGAATTTGAATTCAAATTAAGCGCCACTCCCATTGAACCGTCATCGTCGGGAGTTGACGACATTCAGCGCCAGTTAGCGCTCACCTGTACTTTGACTTTTCGGTCACTTCGCAATAAAATCTCGGCCACTAAACATCAAAGCACCCGGGTCCCGCGTTATCCTTACAGAAACTCAGAAGTGGGATAAGTGGATCCGTACCGTGTGCTGGGATATCTGGGTGATAGTTTATAATAGTAATAATGATATGTGATTGTGCGGAAACCCTGATTTATCTAATCACGTGTTCCCGGAACACAGGGCGGCGGAGCGTGCATAAAATTTTCTTGAAAGGGCTACAGTAAATGAGCTTAAGGAAAAGTTGATCCAGTTGGGATACTCGAGTGCAGGCCTCAAAGCTGCCCTGAAATTGCGGCTCGACGAAATAATACAAAACCTTTCGGAGTTGGAGGTTGAGGAGATTTTCCCGGTGAATCTTCACATGGCCGCTGATGCAATGGATAGCAGTTCTAGTCAGCATGGCCCGAGTGGTCCAAGTGCATTTTTAACACTTGTGATGTGCTCTTTCGACCATCACAATTTTGTGATCTATTTTTTAAACGTCAAACTTGTGACTTTTTTCTGAATTTCAAAAGTCACAAAAATTGTACAGTAGTCTCAATATTGTGATTATGAAGACTTGTGACTGTTTTCTGAATAGGGGGGTAAGTTTATTCCTCAGATAAAGATATCAAGTTGGCCGTTAGGAATAATTATTTATCACTCTATTTGTCAAAATTAACTGACGAATAAAGCCTGAAACACACCGGCGCGTTCGCGTTCACGTTCACGATTGCGTTTGCGTTCACGATATGAATGCGATCAGGCCGTTTCACACTCACGCGATGCGATTGCGTTCGCGATTTAATTTTGACAGTTCCCTGGACGAGCGAAAAAAAGTGAAAATGTGTTCTAGAAACGAGGAAGAGGTTTTATTGCTATTAGCTTTATGTGAGGATGAGAGGTATGCTTTAAATGTAATATAGTTATTTTAAAAATAGTTAATTTTTTTAATTTGCAGCGCTAGGAAAAGAAATTGGATACATGACATCAATATTGATCGGGACACGAAAGGAGAATTTGCTATGCTATTTGCTGCTTTGGAAAAGGACTCAAGACGATTCTACAAGTATTTTAGAATGACGAAAGAATGTTTTTATGAATTGCTGGGCCTGATAGAAAAAGATATTTGTAAAGAAAACACAAACTATCGCCGTGCAATTCCGCCAATAGAGCGGTTAGCAGTAACTTTAAGGTAAATATACAATTTAACCAAAGGCAATTTTTTTCAAAAATAGGTATATTTAAATTAACATTAACATAACAAATTCATTGGTTTCGCATAAGTTTTTTGTTTTTCATAAGTTTTTCATAAGTTGCTTCAAATAACTCACGAACTTTCGTCTGAGAACTGCTCTATATAGTCAATTTCCGTATAGGTTTTCTGACTTGATTGTATCTGGTCCAGATCTTCAATCTGTGTTGGAGACGTGGTGGGAGAAACTATGTCCGGAGAATTTAAATAAAATACTGCCGTAGATGGTGCTCTGGTTTTTGAAGTTCCTTGTATTGGATGGAATTGTCGGTTCAATGCATTTTGTTCCTCTTGTTTTTGTTTTAATTCTTGCTCCATTATTATTTTCCCAATTTGCATTTTTGTCTCAGCTTGTACTAATGGTGAAAATGTCTCGATTGTTTTCGCATATGCCAAAAATAATAGTTCAGTAGCCGAAAATCTGGAAATGTCGTTTTCGCAATTATCCCGTCTAGTGTGTAAATAGGATATAACTTTTTCAACAGTAGAATTGGACATAGAAGATGATTGTCTCTGCCTTTTTTGTTGTGGTCCTTGTTCATCTCTGGTTCGATCAGTCTGGTTTGGAGTTATTTCGTTATAGTCACTTTCTAATATGTTGTCAAAAGTGATATTAAAATTTTCATTTTCAATTTCTTCATTTGATTCATTAATGTTGTTACAAATAGAAACGTTGGATTCAGTCCTTGCAAATTTCATAAATGGCTTGAAGTGTTCCATTTGCTTAGCCCACGGCCATTGTTTGTATTGACCAATTGTTTTTGCTGATTGTCCTGTAGTTGTACGTAAAGTTTTTAAATATTTGGCGAAGCAATCTCTCAAATTTTTCCATCTAGCTTTCAAAACACTACCTATAATTAAATTTAAAAACAAAATCAATTTTTTGAAATCTGAAAACTTATATATGTATGTTTTGCAGATTTTTGGCTACCGGTGATACCTATGTGACAATTGGACATAGCTTTAGAATGGGATTTTCAACTGTAGGTGTGATCGTGAAGGAAGTTTGTGAAGCAATTTGGCTAAGACTGCAGCCTATTTATATGCCGGAGCCAAATAAAACCATTTGGGAAAATTCTGAGCACGGCTATAGACAAAAGTGGGGATTCCCAAATTGTTTAGGAAGCATCGACGGGAAACATGTTACAATACAATGCCCAAGAAATACTGGATCTACTTATTTCAGTTATTTGAAAAAATTTTCTATTGTTCTTTTAGCTATTGTCGATCCGGAATATAAATTTATTTGTATTGATGTAGGAGGATATGGCAAAAATAGTGATTCTGGTATTTTTGAGGAATCAGCCATGGGTAAAAAGTTTGAGAGAGGAATGTTTGATATTCCAGCACCGAAACCCTTGCCAAATCAAACAGAACCAGTCCCTTTTGTGCTCATCGGTGATGAGGGTTTTGCCTTAAAATCATATTTAATGCGACCATTTCCATTCAGACAGTCAAGATCAGATCCTGCGAAAGAGAACTACAACAAACGTCTATGTTTAGCACGACGCGTTGTCGAGAACGCCTTCGGTATTTTAACACAAAAGTGGAGAATTTTCTTCCGACCAATAAACAATAGTGCTGAAACAATTATTAAATTGGTCAAATCAACATGTGTACTCCACAATTTTTTAAGGTCGAAGCAAAATGACAATGAATATTTAAACTTGCTTGAACCACCAGAAGCAGATATGAGGGCATTTCAGCACATGGAAGTTAACGGACGACGATCAACTTGTGAAAATGTTGCTATTCGTCAGAATTTCGTTAATTATTTTAATATAAACACATAATTAAATATGTAATAAAATTGAAAAATATAAAATACTAAAATATCGATGTGTTTTTTACTTACCGTCCTTACACAGAGTCTTCCCTATCTCATCCCATATCTTTTCCTTTTTTTTAACATTTTTGTAGTCGGCATGCGACAAATCATAAATTATTGGATACTGTTTCACAATTTCTATAAGATCTTCCGTGATATCCATTTCTTTCACCACTCGCGATCTGCGATAAATGCAGCCGGACGCGTTCACTATACTGAACGCTACATTGATCGCTGAACGCTCGCGTCCTGCGTTCTCGGTGTGAAAGGGATGATTGCAAATGCCTTGTTGCGTTTTATCGTGATCGCCATCTGAACGCAAACGCGAACGCGAACGCGCCGGTGTGTTTCAGGCTTAACAGGCCTATTTGGCGGTTTAAGGAGCAGATAAATTTATCCGTCTGATAACTATTTAAAATCAGAGCCAAGTTGATTTTTGGCACAATTTTATTCGACGGATAAATTTATATGACGATTTGAAAAATTGGCCCTTAGTGTGTTGCTATATTCCATCACATATGCTCAGCACTGCCGACAACGGGGGCAGAAGCCTCTATGATTCTCTTATCCTTAATTTGGAATTTATTTCAAATTTAATGGGATCTTCACACGAACTTTTACTAATAGGTGATTTCAACCTACCCAATGTACAATGGGTATTTAATTGTGACGATGAGTGTTGATATCCTTCCAATAACCTCAGTCCAAAAGAACTCTCTTTTCTGGGATCTATTTTTTCACACGGTCTCCTTCAATTAAGTGCCATTAAAAATGATATGCGACGGCAGCTTGAATTACTTTTTTCCTCTCGCTGTGACAATATAATTGTACAGCAAAGCGCCCTTCCCTTAACTATTGCCGATAAGTATACCACCCGCCTCTTCAATTTCAGTTTCAGTTCTGACATTTTCCCTTTAAAAAAAGATAGCAACCTTGTTTACGACTTCAAAAACGTCGATATTGACGAACTCAACTACAGGTTGTCTTCTATTGACTTCAGGTTTCTTCTATCTACTAACTGTATTGAAGATAATGTACCCAAACTTTACGCGTCCCTTCTGCGTAACTTTGAATACTGCGTTCCTGTAAAACGTTGTCGTATCCCTAGTTCTTCACCTCCCTGGTTTAACGCAGATCTGAGGGGGCTAAGAAATAAGAAGAACAAACTTTGGAAGGTATACCTGCAGAAGAAGGATGCCTTGTCGTATAACATTTTTGTTGAATGTTATAACCAAGCTACGTAAAATATCGCTCACGAACGAAAAAAATATAAAATTCCCTTATTTTTTTTCGCTCGCGAAGCGAACTTTATTTTTCAACTCGCGAACTTTATGTTTGAGGAGAATTTTATAAATTCCATTCGTTCAGGGAGAGCGAATGCAATCGCCTTATACCTAAAACAATTCGTTCGTGAGAGCGAGTTTAAATGAAGCAAATTCAGTTTTTCGCTCAAGAGTGAAAAAGAACCGAAACCGACTCTTTTTCATTCTTTGAGTAAAGTTCGTGGTGCATGCGTGCGTTTAAATCAGAATCAGGTAAAACTTGCAATTATGGGTCGCCAGAAAGTGTTCGATTTTTCTAAATACGTGATTTATGATGAGATTTCGAATTCATCAACGTGTTTAGAGTGTAGAAAAATATTTAAAGGACAATGTACGGGGAATATAAAGAGACATTATGCTACAGTGCATAAAATAAATTTAAATAATGAAGACGAACAATCGACGTCTGAAGAGTGCGAAAGAAGTGTTTGTTCGCAAAGGAAAAAAAACCAAATATTTACAACAATGGAAAAAAACGAATTTTTAATGAAGTGTGTTGGACTAGTTACTGTGAAAAATATTCCATTTATTCCATTTGGAATATTTGATGACGAGGAATATTTTAAAAATATTATAGAACGTTACGAAAACTTATTTAAAATAAATGTGAACTCTAAAAACATAGTTGAATCTTGCGTCAAGAGAAATAAAAAAATTAATATCTAATGTGGTGAATAAAAAAATGGTGTGTTTGAAAGTAGACATTGCTACGAGAATGGACAAGAACATATTGGGTATAAATATTCAGTATATAAAAAATTTTAAAATATACATAAACACTCTCGGAATGATCGAACTAAGGAAGAAACATACAGCACAATTTTTGAAAGACGAAATAATAAAGTGTTTAAGTCAATTCAATATTGACATAATACAAATATATTCTTATACCACAGAAAACGGTGCCAATGTCTTAAAAAGCTTCGAAACTACTGAAAGAACTTCAAGAAGAAATTTAAGGACATTCCAATATTGATCATACAGCCTCAACAAATAATAGTGAAGATGAGTATGAAGACATTCATTCAAGATTATCGTCTGCACTGGGAGTTGTTAGATGAGCATACATTACAATTAGCTGCTCATGATGGATTAAAAAGTATTGAGTCTAGTGTCGAAGAATGCAGAAAGGCGGTGAAGTCGCTTCGAGCTATTCGTGGAGGAGAATGTAACACTCAGATTCAAATTTTGGATACCACTACACGTTGGAATTCCACATACGCCATGATTCAATCGCTCGTAAATTTAAGAACTTTTATCGAAAATGCAGATCTAGAAGTCAATATTGACATTGATTGGAATTTTACTACGAATTGTTTGAAAGCGTTTAACCCAATCGCCATATGCACAAAAAAATTTCAAAACAAACAATACGTAATTGGTGATTTCTACAGAGATTGGCTTGATAGCGAAATTGAACTAGAAGAATGGAAAGAAACATGGAAGGAAACATATAGGCAAAAAAACTATTAGAAGCCATGTACAAAAGAAAGGAGAAATTATTGGAAACCGATGCCTTCATTTCAGCAATCTACCTGGATCATAGGTTTAACTTTTTGAACTCCCCGTTTCTGAATGAAGATCAGAAGAAAGTCGCTGTGGTAAGAATTCGAACTACATCTTTTGGGTTTCCCAATTAATAAAGATAAACTGAATCGCTAATTAATGAAATAAAAAGTACAGTTAAAAATTTTCTTAGAAAGTGTTGGAGAGACTTTGGGCCACAATGGGACGTTAGTAGGAGATCTGGCAATACCGAGAAGGCCGGAACAGAGACTGGCCCAGAGTGTCTTCTGACAGCTACCATTCCCTAGAGATCGGTGAACGAGAGCAGTTGCGAAATAGTTTTCAAGAGTTGAATAAGTTGATCAGAGATTGAATTAAACAGTGAAATAGTTTTAAGTGCTTGTAAGAGAAGGAATAATAAATATAGACTTGAATTAAATAACAGAAAGGGCGTTTGAAGTGAAATGTTTGGTGGTGATCCTGCACGAAGTCCCAAGTTATATCCAACAGGTTATCGGCCCGCCACGCTTCCACTGCGCGAGCTTGGAGAACAAAGAAAATCAGAGACAAAAAAAAAAAAAAATAAGCAATGGGTAAGCAAAACATAATTTTAGATTGCCTCTTCTTAATCATTATAACATAATTGTGAAATAAGATTGCCGTAATTAATAGGAGAAAGCGCTAAGTGACGCAATAAAATTTCGCGGCATAAAGGCGATATTTCAGGAATCACAAATGGATTCCAGGAATCACGAAAAGAGTCAGAGTGTTGTAAATGTGAGAGAACAGTTTGATGCACCAAACAAGTGCGTACACTGTTGATTTTTTTTTTCTTTTATTTTTTTTTTAACAAGTGCGTACACTGTTAAACTTTTTATTATGTTTTCTTTCTTTCTCGTACATGACGTCGTACGTCATGAGAACCATGAGAATTATGCAAAATGGAGTCTCTGCGTAGAAGGCTCGTTCTGAGAATCACAAAGTGAGTCGCAGAGCAGCGTATCGCAAGTCGAGACATGAGAGGCTGATTCCGGGAATCACAAGCCCATGAGAATGAAAATTTTTTTTCTCTCTCTCCATTAAAGCAAAACAGACAAGGATCACCGAGATCAGAGTTAGCGTGTGTGAGTGTGCCTCCGCCACTCAAGTAGTAACGGCGAAACTGTTATACAGCTAGCCGGATTGAGGGGCGGCACATGCATTGACAATGACTTGGTATATGATCCGAATAAATGTTGTAGTACAACAATTTATTCGTGTGTGGACAAATATAAATATATAACCGAGGATTATGTTTGGCAGATACAGAAAATAACAATGCACCAGAGGAAAGCAAAGAAGGTGAACAACAGAGAGGAGGAAACTTACAAGAAGGAGATACAGAGAATACCCCTTCAACGACAAAGTCCGTTCAAGGTAAAGTAATATAAAATAACACACACATAACAAATTAAAAGAGGAGGAGTACAGATGTAAGATCTGACATGGATCCATGTACAGAGGCTGTATAAACACTAAAGCAGTGTGATGTACGCATTCCCGCCCGAACCCAACCTTAACTGAAAGTGAGACCCGATCATTAACTAAAACCGCCGTATCCAAATCGTGACATCAGACAGCGGAAGAAGCGCGCGAGCACGAAACTCAGCCATTTGCCCGCCAGCCTGAATCACGTTCGCACCGCCTCTCCGATGTGTCCGCGAACAATAATGAAGGAAAGTAACAAAAAAAAAAAGTAATGCACGGGAATTACAGAAGTGAAGTGAATAGTTGGATAACCGGACTGTGAGTGAATCCAGCGCAATTGGAGGAAGAAACAACCCGGTGACCAAAATCAATCAAGATCGGCGGCAGGAATTTTTTAAGTTTAGCGAATGACTTAATTTATGAGGATAACCAAAGGAAAAGAGTATATTTAAGAATGTGTAGCTAACAAGAAAATTGTTCAACGAACCGCAGGCTCGGCGGGCAACAAAAAGAAGCAAAAGGGAAAAATGTATATAAAGAAAATCGGAGATCCCCACGCTCGACGTGCCAGCATCAAAGTAATTTCCTGCGGAGCCCCAGCACAATTTCCTGCGGAGCCCCACTACATTTTTCTTGCGGAGCCCCACTACATTTTTCTGGCGGAGCCCCAGCACAATTTCTTGCGGAGCCCCAGCACCACATTTTCGTTTAAGGAGTACCTCAAAGGGGTAAAAGGCACTGCGTGCTTGCAACGTGGGATCAACTCCACGGCCCCCCCATCAAGTGGCAAAATAAATCAACAGCAGCGATCTCCAGTGAAGGACGACCGGCTTGGCCCCATCATACGAAATACATCTTAGCTTTAGGATTACCAGCAATTCTGTCGGATAGAATCACCCATAATTGAAGTTTTTTTGCAAAGCGGCTCGGGAGCTCCCTCGCCTTTTGTACCGGTAGCCACAAAAAGAGGTGGTATATTCACTTTCATCTAGTCCTCCCGCCATACCGATGTCGAGGTTCCCAAAGTTTAGATATCAATTTTAGAAATTATGATAAATATTCTTTTTTTTCAATCCTTCTGATCTAGCAACATCGCCACTGGAAGATCGATCTCCCAGGAGCACCGTTACCTACCTATTGGTGAGTCAATATACCTTTCTTTCTTCCTAATTTAGTTCAAAGAAACAAAGAAAAATTATAAAAAGAAAAAAACAAGATTATTTTACGTAATCCGATAGATTATCCGGGGCAAGACATACTCTAAATTCTGAACGTTAAGCATTATTTGTTTGTGAAAGAAGAAAAAAAGAAGACATTTAGTTCTCGGCGAGAGGGAACCCGCAAGCCCATAACAGTAGCTTAAATTCGCGATTTGAAGACATATCCCTTACAGATTTTTATAGTTGATCTAATGCCGTGTTTTCCAAATTAAATTAAGGAATTTGTTTCTATTCTTTTTATCTGTAGATTGTATTTATAGTTCTTATCTGGACCCACGGAGGCCACTTTGTACTTACGAAAAAGAACAAGAAAATCCTGCTGTTAGTTGACAACTGTCCTGCACATCCTCATATTGAAGACTTGAAAAGCATAACCCTGGTGTTTCTGCCTCCAAACACGACATCAATGTTGAAACCCATGGATCAAGGGATTATTCGAGCTTTGAAAGCACATTTTCGTAAAAACTTTGTCCTGAAAATGATCCAGTTACTAGACGGCTGCGGAAGCAGTAGTGTTGAGTACCCAAAGATCACTATTCTTGATGCTATTCTAATGATTCAAGATGCCTGGACCCAACTCAAGCAAGGGACAATTTTTAACTGTTACAAACACGCTGGTTTTGTCCGAAGCAATGTAGAATGTACCATAACTTCAAACGCAGATGATTTTAACGAAGAAGACGACGCGACGTACCACTGAGCATTTGGGTAAGGGCTATTGATAAGCATCAGTTACCCATAACAAACGAGGACTTTGAACAATACGCGTGTGTCGATGATGCTGTCGCCACTTGTGAAGAACCGTCTGATGAAAACATTGTGGAAATATTATCGCCAACGACGCTGTTGGGTAAATCAAATGTGTATCATTGAACTAAAATTGTTTGTGAAGTCTACTCCAACATATCCGTTCTTTAGTACTGCCACTGCCTGTAACCAAACCAAATTGTAACACTCTACTACTTTTCTTTTCTAAATACAGTCCTGCTTGAACTCTCACACAAGGTGGTTGTTATTTTCTTGTGCTTCCTTTTCTCTGGCTACCCAACAGGTTATGGGCCCAGCATAAGAACGTGCCTGGTATTTGTTGCGAAGTATATGTTAATCTGTTTTTATTTCGAGAATCGCGATTCAGCGTGAAATTTAATTATTTCGGGTGCGCCGAGGATATCGCGTTGCGAAATTAGTGAATATATTTCGGGATCAACATTGACCGCGTGTGAGCGCCATTTAAGTTTTTTTTTAGAATGGAGAACGAGCAAGCGCAGATCGGTAAACTCCAAAACATTGAGCAGTGGAGTGTCTGGAAGTTTCAGATTAAAACTATCCTTAACGCGCAAGACATTTTTGATGTGGTGAATGGGGACACCATTGTGCCGACGCCTGGCGATGGTGTGAAGCAGGAGGATTTTGACAAATCCTTGAGGCTATGGCAGATAAAAGACCGCAAGGCACAAAAGGTTATTGCGACTACTATTGGGCAGCAGCCTTTAATTCATATAATGAATTGCAATACGTCGCGCGAGATGTGGACAAGGCTACACGCAGTATACGAGCAAAAATCAAAGACAAGCATTCATTTGCTGCAGCAACGATTTTACAATTTCGTTAAGTGCCCCGAGGATGACATCGCTACACATATTGCAAGATTGGAGGCTCTTGTTCAGCAGTTGAGAGAAGTTGGCGAAACAATCTCTCCAAGCAAGCTGATGACAAGAGTATTAATGACATTACCAAATGAATTTAATCATTTTTTTAGTGCTTGGGAGTCCACAGCAGCAGATCAGCAGACTATGGAGAATCTCACGTCTCGTCTAATCATGGAGGAGGCTCGCCTGTCGAGCTCAAAGCTAAAGCCGCAGCATGACGCTTTCGTCGCTCGCGCACACACAAGGGGAAAGCCCAGTAAGGCAAAGCGAGGTAAATGCTTTAAGTGCGGAGAGTTTGGGCATTGGAAAGGTGAGTGTCCTAGTTCTGACTCTGGTACAGGCAAAAGCAAAATGCGGGCCAACAATTCTTCGTTAAGTAGGAAGGGTAATGCTCTTTTGTGTAACGCGATTTTGGCTGACGAAAGTGTCAAAAACACCGATTGGGTACTAGATTCGGGCGCTAGTCACCATATGTCGTTTCGGCGTGATTGGTTTGTTGACTTTTGCGAGTTGCGGGAGCCGTTGCCTGTTATTGTCGGTAATGGAAGTAAAATTTTTGCGTACGGAAAGGGACATATAAATATTCGGTCATTTAATAAGAGAGATTGGGTGGAGATGCATTTGGCGGACGTTTACTATGTGCCGGACATAAAGGTTAATCTGTTTTCGTCGGGAAGTGCTTTGGACAAAAATTGCGAGCTAATCTCAAATAGCGAAAATTGCGAAATTAAAAAGAAAGGACGTATCATAGCAGTGGGAGTACGCGAATGTAGACTCTATAGGATGATGTTTAAGGTGTTGTTGCCGGAAAATAATTTTGTATCGGTTAATGTCGCGGAAAAATGCGAAACTATTGAGACTTGGCACCAGCGGCTTGGACATACAAATATCAAGCAAGTTCGTGCAGTATTGCGCGATCGGGGAATTTCTTTTATCGATGACCGGAATTTCTTTTGCGATTCATGTGCCATTGGAAAGCAACATCGGTTGGCCTTCAAGAAAAGTGAGTCCAGGGCTAAGCTTATTTGTGATTTAGTTCACTCCGATCTTTGCGGGCCTATGCAGGAATCATCCATTGGCGGTTCTAGGTATTTTATAGTCTTCAAGGATGATATGTCTCAGTTTAGGCACGTGTATTTTCTAAAGGAGAAAAACGAGGTACACAGTGTCATTGCAAGGTACGTAGATTTGGTAAACATGGAAACTGGCCGAAAAGTTAGGGTTCTAAGAACCGACAACGGGCTCGAATATGTAAATAAAAATGTTGCGTTGCTCCTTGAAGGTCTTGGTATTCGACATCAAACTTCAACTACCTATACTCCACAACAAAATGGAAGGGCGGAGAGAGAGAATCGTACAATTGTCGAAATTGCCAGGACTATGCTGCACGCTAATGATCTTCAGATTAAACTTTGGGCTGAGGCCGTTAACACGGCAGTATTTCTACTGAATAGGTATGGGGCAAGCCCTGTACAAAATAAAAGCCCATATGAGTTATGGTTTGGCGAAAAGCTGGACATAAAAGGTCTGAAAGTCTTTGGTAGTTCAGTGTTTGTACACATTCCTGTACAGAAAAGACGAAAATGGGATAAAAAGGCTAATCCTGGAGTTTTCGTCGGCTATGCTGATAATACAAAGGGCTGGCGGGTGTGGATACCTGGTACCCAGAAAATAGAAATCTCTCGAGACGTTTTGTTTAAGGAAACGTGTGTTGAGCAGCCCAGAGATCATTCAGACAAGCTAGCGAGAACCAACGAAGGTACAGCAATGGTGGAGGGCAGCGTTCAGGTTAGTGCGAATAATGTAAATGACGTTGATGATGATGAAGTCAAAGGTCAGGACAGTGCGAATAACGTAAATGACGTTGATGATGACGATGAAGCCAAAAGTCGGGACAGTGCGAATAACGTAAATGACGTTGATGATGATGATGGAGTCATGATAGATGGTCATGAAGAGTATATTCTGGCAGAGGAGGGATCGCTTCCGAGTGACTCAAATCAGAACAGTCCTCAAGCTAAATTTGTGGAGGAAGACAATATTCGATATCGTCTTCGCAGCACAAAGCAAACGTGCTCTTTATCCAACCACATGGCAGTGATACAAAAAGGGTATGCGTTTGTTACTGAGTGTTATGAGCCAAAGAGTTTCGAAGAAGCAATGAGGTCTGAAGACGTTGATCGTTGGCAAGAAGCCATGCGAGAGGAGATTGAGGCTTTACACAAAAATCACACATGGGAACTTGTTGAAATGCCCAAAAATAAAAAAGTGATAAGCAGCAAATGGGTGTATAAAGTTAAGATCGGAAAGAGCAACATTCCTGACCGATACAAGGCTCGGTTGGTGGCCCGTGGATTTTGTCAAGAAAAGGGACTTGACTATAATGAGATATTTAGCCCAGTTGTTAAATTTACCTCAATTCGGACCATTTTGGCTATTGCAGCCATTGAGAACCTATGCCTAAGACAGTTTGACATTAAGACTGCCTTTCTAAATGGCAAATTAGATGAGGAAGTTTTCATTACCCAACCAAAGGGTTTTGAAGACGGTTCAGGTCGGGTGTGCAGGCTACATAAGAGTCTTTATGGACTTAAACAGTCACCAAGATGCTGGAATCAAAGATTCACTAGGCTGATTGAAGATTTTGACTTCAAATCAACGGAGGCTGATTCATGCGTATTTGTCATAAATCAACCTGGAAGGAGAATTATGATGGCTATATATGTGGATGATGGTCTGATTGCGGCAACTAGGGAGGAGGACGCGATTGCGGTGGTGGAGTATTTGAAAAAGCATCTGGATGTAAAAACAAACGACACTGGATGTTTTCTGGGACTTAACATTCAACGGAATTTGGACGGTTCCATCTTTGTCAACCAATGTTCATACACGGAGGGAATGTTGAGAAAATTCAATATGGAGCATTGTCATCCTGTGTCGACTCCAATGGATGGATCCATGAACACAATGGATCAGGAATCTTCCAGGGTTGCATCGTTTCCTTATAGAGAGGCTGTGGGCAGTCTCTTGTATCTCACCATCGCTACTAGGCCCGATATTGCATATGCAGTGAATGTAGTTTGTCGTTGCTTGGAGAACCCGTCCCAGGCACATGTAAACTGTGTGAAGCGAATATTTAAGTATTTGAGAGGCACCACAAACATGGGTATATTATTTCATAAAGATTCGAAAGCTTTTTTGACTTGTTACAGTGATGCTGACTTTGCTGGTGATGTGGCAACCAGACGATCAACTAGTGGGAGTTTGTTTCTTCTGGGATCATCTCCAATCTCCTGGACATCGCAACTTCAGAGATGTGTTAGTCTGTCAACAACTGAAGCCGAATATATAGCGGCATCAGAGGCGACAAAGGAATTGATCTGGATCATTCGTCTGGTTGAAGACCTGTTGCCGCATTTCAACACTACACCAACATTATTCCTGGATAATCAGGCTGCGATTAGGCTAGTCAAAAATCCAGAATATCACAAAAGGACGAAGCACGTTGACATCCGGATCCACTTTATTCGGGAGAAGAATAAAGAGGGTTTATTTGAGCTTAAATTTGTATCTACTAATGACCAAATTGCAGACGTCATGACCAAGGCTTTACCAAGGGCAAAATTTGAAGTTTTTAGACAGGCAATGAGTATTGGGTCTTATTGATTTTTTGCATTTGAATTCATATTGTTAAAGTAAAGGAAAAATTTCAGTTAACGCTAAGTGGGAGTGTTGGGTAAATCAAATGTGTATCATTGAACTAAAATTGTTTGTGAAGTCTACTCCAACATATCCCTGTTCTTTAGTACTGCCACTGCCTGTAACCAAACCAAATTGTAACACTCTACTACTTTTCTTTTCTAAATACAGTCCTGCTTGAACTCTCACACAAGGTGGTTGTTATTTTCTTGTGCTTCCTTTTCTCTGGCTACCCAACAGACGCGAATAGCAAAGATAGCGACGGTGATGATGACGAACCAGAGGAGATTCATCCAACCTTAAGTGTGTCTGAAGCTCTGAAGGCTGCGGAAACGCTCAATGTGTTTGTTCAGACTAACTTTGATGATGATCTTATGAAAACAATGATGTCACGAATTCACAATGCTGTACGAAGTTCTTACTACCGAATAAAAGTTTGTCAAGAACAAACTCAAATAACAGACGTTTTACGTTAGTTACACCGAGTTTTTTCGTGTACATATTTCGTATGTAATTTATCTCTTTGTATTGCCGTACATTATGTACCTATGTTTGTGATTTGGACGGTTTAAGAAACTTTCGCATTTATAATATGTATTCGTAAGTCAAGTACATATGTACTTAAAAAATAATCTTTGTCGTTTTGTACGTCGTCCGGTTAGTACGACATAGTATCGCCGGTCCCTTGAAGGTCGTTATATCCGGATTCTACTGTATATGAAAAATTACAAACTAACCCCCAAATATAATATAACGAACTGGTTAGCACATCTAAAAACCGAATTAAAAAATAATAATGCGGTAGAGGTAGTTTTAAATCCGGATATATATAAAAACGATAAAACAGAGAAAACGTTAGATATGAAAAGTATAGCGTGTCAAATAATTATAGCAAGAACAGAGGAGAATTATCATAACAAAATCATTAATTTAACTGAACCCACAGAAATGATAGAGAAAATGAAAGAACAGAGAAAAATAGAATCAAATTTGTCAGGTACATCGGTCAGAGAAAAGTTATACACAATACAAAAATCTAAAAATGAAAAAATAGTGGATTTTTGTAAAAGATTCGATGAAATTGTAAGAGAATATGAAAACAGGGGACCAGATACACCACTAACAGAGGAAGAAATAAGAGCAGCCTTTTATAAAGCTGTTAAAAATTCTAATCAACAACTGAGAACTATACAAGCTTATAAAAGCATCAAAAAAAGAAAATCTAAGCATGAATGGAGAGATTATTTATTGCAGACTGAAAGCGACTTAGCAGAGGGCCCAATAAAAGCAAATTCGGCCAAAACAACGGAGAGACGGTCCGAATCAGAGCAGAGGAAACTACAGAGGGCCAAAACAGAGGGCTATTGCTTTAGATGTAATAAAAAGAATGCAGACCACTGGGCCAGAGATTGCCCTCTGGCAAACGTAGGAGCGTGGTTCTGCTACGTATGTGAGGAGGTTAGGAACCATAAGGGGACGCAATGCCCTAATTCCGTCCAAGACCTAAGGTATGACTATCATAGATCTTGTTACGAGTCGTCTCGGCCAGATTAAACTTTTTCTCCACCACCCTACCCCTTGTTTATGCCCGACACTGTGCCCAGGCCTGTCCCTCTTCTTTCGGCGCGCACTGTCATCGCCGTCCCGAGCAGCGACTACCAGCTGGCAAAGCGCGTGCGCGAAGGATACCGTTAGATGACGTGATTTCTCTCGAGAGTGTCCACCAATGGGAAGGACTTTTTGAAAAACCCACGCGCCCAGCCGCAGGTCGGCCAAGCCAACGGAAGAAAGTCAGTTTCTTTTGAGGAGGAATGTTGGAGAGTCAGGATGGGATAGGATAAGGAGGAGGTTATTTTTTAGACTTTTAAGTTTTGTGAGCCCATGTTAAAGGAACTAAAAGGAAAAAGCGGGTGAAATAGCGAACTAAAGGTGAGGCTTGTTAAAGCCAGATCAAAAAAAAAAAAAAAACATTTCTTTTTGTGTGTAATTGCGGGCGGGACATTTTTGAGTTTCAGCCAAGAAAAAAAAACTGAATTTTGAAAAACTTAATAATTTTGGTGAATTGTTCTACAAAAAAAAAAAAACTACTAGAAGCCAAAAAGAAGGAGAGCGGACCTGGACCTCGTGGATCGAAGACGGACCCAATCGGCCTGGACTGCAGCTATAGCAACAAACCTCCAGGGCGCCCCATCGTCAGGATATTCCATCAACCCCCCCGCTCCCTCTGCGTAGCCTTAAGTGAGGTTAAGAAACAGGTAGTTTTTTTCTTAATATAAATAGTTTTTTGGAATAAACCGAAAAAAAAACCAAAAAAAAAATTTATTATTTAGTTCCTTTTTTTGTAATGGCTTGGTCGATTTGCGTCAGTAACTGGATGCTTTAAGGAGGCTTAAGCTCCTTCGCGCCCTCGCTGGACCGCTCTCGAGGGAGGAATTTCCCGGTTCTTGTTTTTCGTTGTGGTTTGGTATTTTATTTTATTTTTTTTCCCTGAAATTTTTATGCTGGTGGTTGCCCTCGGACAGCTGATGAAGATGTCGTGAGGTCAGACGTAGAGGGGTGGAGTAGCTGGTTGCCAATGTGAGGCCCCGTGTGCCTGCGAGTCCTTCTAGACCACCTGCCGCTTGCTGGTCATCTTGTCAGCGTTACCGCCACCGCAGCCCCAATTTCTAAAAAATTTTTTTTTTACGCATACCTACACCCCCCCATTCGGCGCGATACAACCCCCCCCCCCAGCCCTGAGCTTTAACCGGCGACCAGTGGCGGCGCGAGATGGGCGGTCGGCAGAAAAGGTATGTAACAAAAATGGCGCCCAACGTGGGGCCCGATGGTTTAGCACTTAGTCCGGAAGATCGGTAATCTTAGGGTTGCTATTGTGATTCTTGGAGTATTTTAGTTTTTTTAGGGTTTGAATTGGTTCTAGGTGGTCCTGTCCCACATCACCCTAATGCTGAAGCGCTGTAGATTTGTTTTATATATAATCAAGTTCAGTGACTACTGCTCGGTGGTTCCTAGCATTTTATCCTGAACTGACTAATTTAGAGGATTTTGTCGAAATGAAATTTGGTGGCTCCGAACTTCGAATTTTCCAGAATTATATATCCAATCTCCTTGTCCGGTAGTTTTCCTAGAGGGTTTCCGAGATTTCGTGATCGGGTGTTATCATTAGCTGTGTTTTTTTCACTTGGGTTAAGTTCTAGTTCTCTGCTTTAACAGAGAAATACAACAACAACATGGAACCCAGAAATTTATCGGGTTGTATGTTTAAGAACTACAGGATAAGTTCGAAAATTTTCCACCAGATTGCGCTGTAGACCTACTTTCATTTTTCGTTGTTGGTAGCATTGCCCCTTGGTGAAGTTTAGTTTGTTTTGACAGAGGAAAAATGGAAAGCAATAAGTAAGGAACAATTACAAATTATGTAAATAATGTACTTATAGTAATTTCTGATATAGATTACAGAGACACCCATGGACATATGCGGAGACTCGGGCATTTTTGGCGGCATATGCCGCACGAAAGGAGGAATTTTCGCACGCCAGGAAAAAAAAATTTGCAATGGCAAATGTCCTGGAGGACTTAATTGCCCAAAATGCGTTAAATAAATTAACTTTTAGATTTTTTCCCTTTTGCATAATTTATTTTAAGTCGGAGCCAGTCACCGTCATTTGCCTACAAAATAAATTAAAAAATCTATTGCGGGCATATAAGGCAGCGAAAGACGGCAACAAAAGAACCGGGAATGCCCGAGTTCCTGTTCCCTTTGAAGGAGAGCTGGACGATATATTTGGGAGAGAACCAAACATTTGTAATTCCGGCACAGTAAATTTGGGAGTCTGCGCTGGAACACCACTTCTGCCCTCTTCAAGCCCGAGGCAAGAAAGAATGCGCCTTGTCTTTGAATCAAGTTCATCGCCTTCACCGCCCTGTCCTAGTCCTAGTCCTAGTCCATTAATAGTACCTGAACTTTCCTCACAATCACCATCCCCATCGCCTTCACCGTCCTCTTCCACCTCATTAACACCCCTTGGTCCCTCACAGTCACCGCTTCCCCGTAATAAGACAAAATTTTCAAAAAATGACCTCATCAGGCTCAAAATAGAGGAAATTGACAAAAAGGCAGAGGCAAGGCGCATTCAATTCGAAGGATCTGAAAGAGCGAAAGCGGAAAGATTTAATTTATTCATGGAGCACAGAAGAGAAGCCCACAGCGAAAAAATGAGTATGCTGAGGGAATTTCTAAATAAAGGTAGTGCACCTTTTAGTAATCATATATGAATATGATAGTGATTTTTTTTTTCAGATTCCAATACTAATAATTAGACTTGCCATATATTTACATCATGGTTTTGATGGGTCTTATTGAAAAAGAAATTTTTTTTAAGTTCATGTTATAATACCTTTATTTGTTAAATAATTTACAATATGCTGTCTTCTGTTAATTACCTCTATAGGTTCATTTTCTACAACTTCCTCCTGTTCGAATTCTCTTATAGCTACTTCTGTTGATTCTACAAAATCATCATTTTCACTTACACAAATATTGTGGAGTATGCAACCCGAAACAATGAGGTTTGTAATTGAATTTAAGCTTACTTGCTCAGTGAAGTGCATTAGCCGCCTAAACCTAGTTTTCAGCATGCCGAAAGCATTCTCAACTGCAATTCGTGCGGAAGAATGCAATATGTTAAATTGTGTCTGCTCCCGCGACAGATGACCATTATCTCTAAAAGGAGTAATAATCCACTCTGAAAGTGGGTATGCTGAATCTCCAAGCAGAAGGGAGTTATGGGGAAATATTCTTTCTTTATTCTCATGCGCTTGAAGAAATAATTCCGATCTTCTTAAAACTCGACTGTCATGCAGGGACCCAGGTTCACCGGCAAAAATATCCCGAAATTTCTTGTTGATATCAACTACCGCTTGTAAATGCACGCTATAATAGTGTTTTCTATTGAAATAACACTCTTTGCTCTCCCTTGGAGCTCTTATTTTTATATGAGAGCAATCTATAGCTCCAATGACAAAAGGGATTTTCTTTTTCTGCTCCCATGCATTTATGAGACTAGGAACCTCCTGTTGAGTTGGCCATTTCAGATAATTGTGGCCTATTGTTATGAGCCAAGTGGATACTTTAGAAACCACATTCCAAGCTCCTGATTTGGATATTCCAAACAAATTACCGATTTCGCGGAATGTATTTGTATTCCCCATATACCACAGAAAAATTAAAATCTCCTTTTCGGCGTCCACGCAAGGTCTTCCTCCTTTCTGCTGATTTCTCACCGCTTCAGAGTTTTGATACAATTCTGAAAATATAAAATATGAAGTTTGGATCACACTTTAATAGCCTGAAAATAAACCTGTTAAGTGGTCCACAGTGGATCGATTTAACCGGAAGTGTTTCTTAAAATCGTCTGCACTATAACTTTTTATTGTTTCTATAAAGTCAGAAAAAACTGGGTGATCTTCATTGCCTGCCTCTGAAACAGAAGTATCCGATGCAGATGTATCACTTTCATCATCATTGAATTCTGGATATTCTTCGTCAGATTCTAAAAGCTAATTAGAAATTGAAACAAATTTATGTAATAAAAGTTTCATTGAATCTCTTACTTCATTTAGCAATGCAATGTTCTGCTCAGTATCCATTTTTATTAATTATTTCACTATATTCTTCGCAAATTATTTATTTCACTTTGATTCCTTTTCACGCTGTCAATTTTATTTGTCACTTCAGAAAGGCAAGCACACCAACCTTTAAGAAACAAAATTCCTTTTCTGTGTTTATAACCTGCATCGTCTTTTTCATTTGACACAGAACTAGAACTTAACCCAAGTGAAAAAAACACAGCTATTATTAAGCGTGCGAGAAGGACTAGAAAATTAGTGTTGGTAGTTCGCGGTAGTTTTGGTTTTCGCATCGGTGGCCCAGTTGCTCAACGCCAGTCTTTAAGTTCAGTATTTAATATTTTCAAAATTTAAAGTGGTTTATTCGCTTCAAGTGTGGGTGGTGAATTTTGTAATAGTTCAGTTTGAATTAGAAATTCATGATTTAGGTATTTTTGTGAACTGTATGATCAAGATTAGTAAGTGTCAGGCCAATTGAATTGCCTTTAGGACTTGTCGCTTACTCCTTTAATATTTTTTTTTCTTCTCTTGTTTCTATATTTTTAATTTTAATTTCTTGGTTATACATCTTTTGTTCTTTAATAAGAATAAAAGATTATTTCTGATACCCCTTCACAATGGATGTTAGATATTTAACTCCAGATGAGTTTTCGGTTGAAAGGCAAATCAGAGAATTAGTCAATGAGTCCGACTTTGATCGGTTGCCGAAACTTTTGGAGAAAGAAGCTGCAAATGAGGAATTGGCGCCCCAGCGAATCCATAATATTCGCTCAGTCAATACCGAATTGCGTGAGTGTTCGGCAAAATGTAGTGAATTGAGTAGGTTGGTTGAAATAGGAATACGTGAAAATAACGAACAGGACTTGCAAATTGCAAAGAGCCGGTTGCTGCATTTGAAGCATCGGTTGGTTCGGCTATTGTTGTATTCTCCAACCCTTAAGCCTTCAGTAGAGCCTTTACAACAAGAAGTAGGCCAACAGTTATATTTAATTGAGACGATAAATGCAGATACGTCTTTGGCCAGTGGAGAGAGTCCAGCCCACCTTACTAAACCGAAGACCCCTTTGGTGAGCGAGGCCACTCTAGTGGCACAAGAAACGTCCGGAAAGCATGGAGTAAGACCTAAAGTGCCCATGAAGGGTAAACACACAGGCGAACTTCCAAACCCTAGAATATCTTTAACCAATCCAGGCCTACGTAAATCTTTGAATACCTTGTTCGAGGATGCCGATGATACAGTCCCTGACTTTCGTAACCCTCGAGCTCCTGCTATGCCACGTGAACCTGTAGCTCGTTCCAAAAATTTTGGTGCTAGTAATTGGAGGGATATGCCCAATACAACAAATTGGTCCCCTCGTAGACCCAAGTATAGTAGCACAGCGCAAGCGCCACGATACTTTTCCCAGAATGCTCTCCCACCTTCTCGTGACAATGTTCATGAGTTAAGTCTTCCACGTTCTTCTGAAGAATATCATGACTCACGCTGGAGCAAAGTAATTTCTTCCTGGCGTTTGAAATTTTCAGCACAGCCAGGCGGTCTCTCTGTGGAAGAGTTTTTCTTCCGATTAGAGGTGCTAGCGTCCGGGGAAGGCATACCTCTGAAATTTATGATTTCCTACATTCATCAGATGTTGGATGGAAAGGCTTCTGACTGGTATTGGTTACACCGAAGAAAGTATCCAGGACTTACATGGGGCCAACTTCGAGGCGCTATGTTGGGAGAGTTCAGAGACTACATGTCGGACCTTGATATAAGGCGGTATATCGATATGAGAAAACAGGGATCCAAAGAATCGTTCGCAGATTTCCGATTGGATATCGAGAGTAAGGCCGCACGCATGCGTAGCCCAATCCCTGAACGGGAATTGGTGGAAATCGCTCGTCGAAATATGAAACCGGTACTTCAGAACTCCCTTGCCAAAGATGTCATTCTTTATATGGATGCTCTACAAGACGCGGTTCAAATTTACGAACGTTTATGGGTGAGACTGGGTATGACTCCTGACCCATTTCCGGTTCGTCGGGTTAACGAACTTTCGTATGAAGAAGCGGGACTTGCGGATCAGCTTTGTGCAGTAGGTTTGGAGGGGCCTAAGAACTCTGCGGGGAAGGAGTATCTCATTTGCTGGAATTGTAAGGACATGGGGCATAGTTTTCTGGATTGTCCTTCTCCTCCACTGCATATATTCTGCTACGGTTGCGGAGCAGAGGATGTAGTAAAACCGAAATGCCAGAAGTGTAGGCCGGGAAACAAATCAGCGGGAGCAGCTACCCCTGGGAGCGCCCTCCCGCGACGTTACCCACCACTACCCAGGAACACTACCGATTTGCAAAACCCCAAGACACCAGGTGTGTCCCTTCCGCCCCTATAAGGGATGATTCACAAACTAAAGACCGGCCAACTGTATCGAAACGAGTCCTTCGAGTTCGCCATTATTTTAGTCAAAAACAATTAGCTTTGAAAGAACTTTCATCCGCCTACTTGCCTGATCCCTGTGATGAGCGACCCTATGCACTAGTGACTATATTTGGTAAAACTCTTAGAGGTTTATTGGATAGTGGGGCGAGCATAAGTTGTTTAGGTGAAGGAGCTCAAGAACTGCTGAATTCCTCCAATAAAAGCTTTACAAGCCTCCTTTCGAGGGTTCTAACCGCAGATGGATCCAAACAGGCAATAATCGGTTACGTTGATACGCCAATAACTTACCTTGATAAGACCAAAACTATTCGTCTATACTTAGTCCCCAGTTTGAAGCGCACCCTTTTCTTGGGTATAGACTTTTGGAATGAGTTTAACATCAAACCTACGGTGGTAGAAAGACCATCCACATTAAGTGAACTGTCTGTGCCCGAAAACACTCATTCGTTAACCAAGGCTAAAGAAAAGAGATTGGAAGAAGTCATTGCAAAATTTCCTTCTTGCGCTGAAAAAGGACTAGGTAAAACTCACCTTACCGAGCACACTATCGATGTCGGGGATAGTACGCCAATTAAGCAAAGGTTTTACCCGGTATCACCGGCAGTCCAAAAAGTGATGGATGCAGAATTAGACCGCATGCTTGACCTTGGGGTTATTGAAGAATCGGAAAGCCCATGGTCATCTCCTGTAGTTATGGTGCGCAAAGCCAATGGAAAGATGAGATTATGCCTTGATTTTCGCAAGGTAAATTCAGTAACAAAGAAAGACGCCTTACCATTGCCTCATATTGACGGTATACTAAGTAGGCTACCTGCACCGAAGTTCATTTCTAGTATAGATTTAAAGGACGCCTTTTGGCAAATTCCTTTAAACGAAAAATCAAAGGAGATAACAGCCTTCACGGTACCAGGTAGGGCACTGTACCAGTTCACAGTTATGCCCTTTGGGTTGTGTAACGCCCCCCAACGAATGTGCAAATTGATGGAAGTCATTCCATATCGTCTCCAAGATCGTGTTTTCGAATATCTCGATGACCTGCTAGTCCTTACCGAAGACTTCGACAGCCATGTGGAACTACTGAATGAAGTTGCTCGTTGCCTCGAGGTTGCAGGATTGACTATTAATGTAGAAAAATCTCGATTTTGTCAGAAATCGGTAAAGTATCTTGGTTATGTGATAGAAGAAGGAGGTCTCAGAACTGACCCTGATAAGGTTCGCGCCATCGCCGAATATCCTCAGCCGAAAACCGCGCGGAGTATCCGCCGATTTTTGGGAATGGCCGGATGGTACAGGCGCTTCATTCGTAATTTCGCTTCTATCGTGGCTCCTATTTCAGATCTTCTAGCCAAGCGTAAATCCCCAGTTTGGACGAACGAGGCAGATAAAGCCTTTAAAGAAATCAAACAGGCTCTGTCATCAGCCCCAGTGCTGGCTTGTCCAGATTTTCGGAAGCCCTTTATTCTATCCTGTGATGCCAGTTCCTGTGGCGTGGGGGCGATTTTGGTCCAACTGGATGAGGATGGGCAAGAGCGTCCGTTGGCTTTCATGTCCCAGAAGCTCAACACTGCCCAGCGTAATTATTCCACTACGGAACTCGAATGTCTGGCTGCTGTGCTCGGTATGAAAAAGTTTAGACCTTACATTGAGGGCTCACACCAAGGGCGTACCCAGGTAGGGGCAGGGGGGGGCAGCTGCCTCCCCCTAGAAGAAAAAATAAACTCGCCTTTTCCCAGATGGCAGTCGTTTTTGTTTTTAAATGGAGTCGCGCTTTTGTTTTTAAATGGAGTCTCGCTTTTGTTTTTATATGGAGTCTCGCTTTGGGGTTTTGCAGTTGCAGTCGATCCTTTAAGGATATCAGTCGTTCGCTAAGCTGAGCTACGCTGTTTAATTTAATTTATTCATCGAGTAAAAAACGCTGTATTCCTATATGAGAAGTATTTTCGCCGTGAGTGCATATTTACTGTTCCGCGTTTCTCTAATTATTGTATGAACCTTGCATTAAACGGATTAAAATAGTTCATTTGTGATTTCTCTACACCCCGACAAATCAATAGAAGATTATTCTCGGATAACTCAGTTTTTGAGAGCAACGTGGATTTATTGTCACCAAATGGATATCAGGAAATTCTTTCAAAGAGGTAAGTCAAATCACATATTGTGATTATCCAGTATCGATAATAGAGTCCGAAAAAAGCGGGTGGTACTCCGGGAGTGCCGGCAGAAGTGAAAACTTGAACATTAACGTTGTGCATTTTTGAATATTTTGGAATGGTTAGGGAATAATTTCGCAGGAATTGCTTTATTTATCAGTATAAAAGTACTATCATTTATGTGGTAAAATACAATATTCATTTATTGCGCTATCGTACACAAACATGACAATTTATATTACATAAAAAATTTAACACTTCAGAACTATTACAATTATTTTACATTAAAAAGTTTATCTCTCAGAAAAATCAACTTTCATCCATAATTTCAACGACTCTTTCACCATCATCATTACCAGCATCATCATCGCCAATCTCTAAAACTGATACAATAGGTTTATGGTAGCTGAAGTAAGAAACGAACAATTTTGATTCGAATCTATTTAAATGGCTAATAAAGACCGCATCAATAGTAGTTTTGTATTTCATTGTGCGCGTAGCAGGCTGTGTACAAACACACACGCACACTCGCGCAAGCGCCCTAACCGTCTTACGAATTTTCGATCAGGGTCACGTGTCCTGACGCGAATTTTACATTTTTTACCCATCCCAAAAAAGTGCACTTCAAAAATAAAAATAAAATCATATGGTGTAGGTATGTGTTTAATGTGTGTCCATTTTTTAGGGACTACTGGTCAAAAAAGAAAAAAAGGTCGAGATAGTAGCAGTGGAAGCGATGACAACCACGACATAACTATAATGCCACGATCATCGGAAAGTAACACTGGACAAACACCACATTCTCCAGCAGCACCTGTGAAAATAGGTGTCCCTGACTATTCCTCTCCATCAACATCGCAACAAGCTTGTGCGGTCAAATTCGATCCCGAAATTATAATAAACGATCACGATGGCTATCATGAAAATGATCTGGGTCGTTATGTTGCGTTAGCTACCCAGCTATCGACGGAAAAGAAGAGAGAATTATTACAAAATCCTTGGATCCCGCCAAGAAATTATGATTACGAAAATGATGCAAGCCATTTGCGAAGAAAATTCAATCATGCTTGGTTGGATCAATATGCACCGTGGCTAGTATATTCCAAGCGACTAAAAGGCGCTCTTTGCAAACACTGTGTTTTATTCCCTCCGCCCCTGAGCACTGTGAGAGGAATTTTGGGATCATTTATGATCAGGCCATACACACAATTTAAGAACATGCATGAAAACTGCCGAAAACATGCTTCTACCAACTTTCACCTAACAGCAACAAATGCTGCAAAGAACTTTCTTGAAAATGTTCCTGTGGACATGCAACTGGAAAGCGGACACAAAAAAGCAATTGATGAAAACAGAAAAATATTGTCATCGATTATTTCTTGTATAGTATTTAGCGGTACACATGATATGCCTCTTAGGGGAAAACAACCAAATGATGGAGTTTTATTAGATTTCTTGAAGTTACGAATCGATTCAGGCGACGACAAATTGCAGAGTCACCTAGAAAAGTGCCGCCGCCATGCAGTTTACACATCGCCAAGAATACAAAACGAGTTAATAAATTTATGTGGCGAAGTTATAAAGGAGAATATAATAAGTGATGTTAAAAAGTCAATGGCTTACGCAGTTTTAGCTGATGAAACAGCAGACGTAGCTGGGAAAGAACAGCTATCAATAGACTTGCGATTCTACGACGAAAGCAAAGGAAAAATCCGAGAAGAATTTGTAGGTTTTGTGGAACTAAAGGCACAAAGTGCTACAGCAATTGCCGAAGCAATTGATATTTTCTTGACTAGTTCTAACCTCCCAACTGAAGATTGCGTAGGGTTTGGGTTCGATGGCTGTTCTACAATGGCAGGCAAAGAGGGCGGCGTACAACCATTTTGAGAAAAAAATACCTTCGTGCGTTATATTTTCACTGCTCAAGTCACAAACTCAACCTAGTTGTTAATGATGCGAATGCAGTGCCGGAAATCAGAAATACTATCGCCACCATAAAGGATGTTATAACCTTTTTCAGAGAATCGACTACACGTCGGGAATGCGCTCCAAATCTATCACGATTGTGTGAGACAAGATGGTCCGAAAAATATAAATCAATTAGGAAATTTTCTCAATATTTCCCAGAGCTTGTGAAATCTCTAGAAACATTATCCGTAGAGGGAAATTATGCCACCAGAAAATCTGCATATCAGTTGCATTCAACCGTTACAAAGCCAGTGTTTATCGTTGCTCTACTAACAATAGCCAAATACTCAGCAGTTTTAGAACCAGTAGTCAACGCCCTTCAAGCTAAGTCGATCGACATGGTCGCAGTGGGAGAACATATTAACCCTAGAAAGATAATCTGCGTAAAATTGACGCATGCTTGTTCGAAATATTGCTCTCTCGTTCTAAATAGTGCGAATCTGTCGCTGTGTGTTTGGGACATCTCAGTCGTAGCTGGGACTTTCCGTGAGGCGGACGCGTAAGTGAGGTAAGTATCAACAATTTTGAAATATAACGACCGCGTTAGTCAAAATGACACATGATTATCTTTTAAGTGACTTTTACGATTTTAACATAAATAGATATTCGTGTTGTTTTTTTTTTATCTGATAATACTTTTTTTCATATTTTATATTGTTGTTAAGTTATTTAGATATCCTGATTCAAATAAATTATAATGGGGAGTCGAAATTTGACAGAAGACCAAATTCTGGCTGCTCTTTTGGAGAGTGATGACGAGCTCACCTGTGAGGACACTGGTAGTGAGGTTGAAAACCACGAAAGTGAAGATGACGTTCAGAGCGACATAGAAGACGCTTTTATAGATGAGGAGAGAGAAGAAGTGGCGACGCCCAGCGGAAACGAACCCTTAGGCGAAGAAAGTATTGCACAACCGGCTTCTTCATCGGCTTTTCATCGAATACTAACTTTACCGCAGAGGTCTATTAGAGGTAAAAATAGGCATTGCTGGTCGACTTCGAAGTCAAAAAGGTGTAGCCGAGTCTCAGCACTGAATATTGTTAGATCTCAAAGGGGTCCGAAACGCATGTGCCGTAATCTATATGATCCTGTCTTATGCTTCAATATTTTTTTTACTGATGAAATAATTATCGAAATCGTAAGATGGACTAATGCCGAGATATCTTTGCAACGACGGGAATCTATGACTAGTGCTACATTTCGTAACACGAATGAAGATGAAATCCGCGCTTTGATTGGAATCCTGGTAATGACAGCAGTGAGGAAGGATAACCATATGTCCACAGATGAGCTATTTGATCGATCTTCGTCAATGGTGTACGTCAATGTGATGAGTCGTGATCGTTTTGATTTTTTGATCCGATGTCTTAGAATGGATGACAAAAGTATACGTCCCACACTTCGAGCAAGCGATGTCTTTACTCCTGTTCGAAAAATATGGGATCTCTTTATCAACCAATGCATAAATAATTATATTCCAGGGGCTCACGTAACCATAGATGAACAGTTACTTGGCTTTCGAGGACGGTGTCCGTTCAGGATGTATATTCGTAACAAGCCAAGTAAGTATGGCATAAAAATCCTAATGATGTGTGACAGTGGTACAAAGTACATGATAAACGGAATGCCTTATTTGGGAAGAGGAACTCAGACCAATGG
Source organism: Machimus atricapillus (assembly GCA_933228815.1). Taxonomy (NCBI): domain Eukaryota; kingdom Metazoa; phylum Arthropoda; class Insecta; order Diptera; family Asilidae; genus Machimus; species Machimus atricapillus. Next base: position 16,249,445 of record OW121786.1, on the reverse strand, counting down.
CGTACCCCTCGGTGAATATTACGTGAAGGAGTTATCAAAGCCCCTGCATGGCAGTTGTCGTAATGTTACGTGCGACAATTGGTTTACCTCAATCCCTTTTATTAAAAAGTTTACTTCAAGAACCTTAGAAATTGACGATTGTGGGAACCGTGCGATCGAATAAACGCGAGATACCAGAAGAAATGAAAAACAGTCGCTCTAGGCCAGTGGGAACATCGATGTTTTGTTTTGACGGACCTCTTACACTAGTCTCTTATAAACCAAAGCCGGCTAAAATGGTTTACTTATTATCATCTTGTGATGAAGACGCTGCTGTCAATGAAACAACCGGAAAACCTGAAATGATTATGTACTATAATCAAACTAAAGGCGGAGTGGACACACTAGATCAAATGTGTTCTCTAATGTCCTGTAGTAGGAAGACGAATAGATGGCCTCTGGCTTTATTCTATGGAATGATAAACATTGCATGCATAAATGCTTATATTATATACAGCCACAATGTTACTAGCAAAGGTGATAAGGCTCTAAGTCGCAAAAATTTTATGAAAAACCTTAGCATGGCACTGTCGTCGTCGTTTATGAGTAAGCGATTAGAAGCTCCTACTTTGAAGAGATATTTGCGGGATAACATCTCTAATATGTTGCCAAAAGATGTCCCTAATTCATCAGAAGACAATACTGGAGAGCCCCTACCGAAAAAACGTACTTACTGTACATATTGCCCCTCTAAAATAAGGCGAAAGGCAAACGCATCGTGCAATAAATGCAAGAAAGTTATTTGTCGAGAGCATAATATTGATATGTGCCAAAAATGTATCTGACTGATTTTTATGTAACTATATGTGCCTATTACATATAATCTATCTTAAATATTTAGTATATAACTCAAAATGGCTGTTTAGTACAAATAAAATTAGTGATTTGTGAAGAAGGAAAAATGGTTCCTAATTTTTGTTGATTTTTGAAGAAGTTTAGTTTTTGTTTTTTTTTATATAACAAATAAATATACATATATACATAAATTGTGGTATTTATTATTTTATTTGTGTGTAAAAATATAATACTGATTGGTTTATTCAAATAAATAAATAAAATATAACATTACAGCTAGTAAAAACTCATGCGTCAATTTTACACATGATTATCTTTTACGTACATCTAAATATGATTATCTTTCTAGGGTTAAAGAAATCACTGACGTTCTCAAAAATGACCGCGAGTTTGCTGATAGAGTAAGTGATGAATTGCTTCAAAAAGCGCGAGCTATTGCAGTGGTTTTGGAAGTCGCAATTTCGGTTCCACGTTTTGCTAACAAGCAAAAACATAGAAGCAATCCGCCATCAGACAATGATAACGAATATTGGCGACGTTCCCTTATAATACCATACATCGATTCATTCACGTCATCGTTGAATATTCGATTCTCCCAAGAAAATACTCCAGCTTTTGCTTTAACTAAGTTGCATCCCTTGTACATGACCAAAACCAGTATTACAGACTTACACAAGAACGCAGAATTGTTTAACCAAACTTATGATTTGGATCTCACCGGAGAACTGGACCTTTGGCATAATTTATGGATAAAGAAGACTTTATCAGATGACAAATTAAGGGATATAGAGGTCATCGATCTGTTAAACGAGGCAAACTTTTTTTACCCTGCTTTAAGAAAAGCATTAATAATTTTAAGCACTATCCCATGCACTACGCCGACCGTAGAACGGTCCTTCAGTACCCTGCGAAGAGTGAAGACGTGGCTAAGAAGCACCATGGGAGAAGGAAGACTCACTGGGTTATGTCTGATGAGCGTACATCGCGATTATGTAAAAGAAAACCGTGAGTTTTTTGAAAAGTTGGTCATAGACAAATTTGCGGCAAATCCGAGAAGATTGATATTAAATTAAAAAATTATTTGTGTAAATTTGTAAGTAAAAGTAATTTTTCATTTTTTGTTTGTTTTATGTATTAGATGGGAAACATTATACCCGACCGTCTCGAAACAGGTATGAGCTGCCCCCCCCCCCCCAGCTCAAATCCTGGGTACGCCCTTGGCTCACACTTCAAAATAGTAACAGATCACTCTAGCTTAAAATGTCTAATGAGCCAGCGTGACTTGAGTGGCCGCTTGGCACGCTGGAGTCTTAAACTACAGGTTTTCGACTTTGAAATTGAGCATAGAAAAGGTACACAGCAGGTTGTTTCAGATGCCCTTTCTCGAGTACATGAGGAAGCAGTCGAGATCGCGGCGGTGTTATCTATGAGTATAGATTTAGACTCTACGGCATTTGAAGAACCCAGCTATGTGGTGTTAAGACAACGCATTCAGGAGCAGGCTGATTTGTTGCCAGACTTAAAGGTAGAAGGAAATAGGGTATACAAAAAAGTCTTTCCCACTGCTACAGATGAGTCTCTGGAGCATGAATGGAAGCTCTGGGTGCCAGAAAGTTTTACCCTTGAACTTATTCAGCGGTCTCACGATCCCCCTACTTCAGCACACTGTGGAATGTCTAAAGTGTATGAACGGCTCAGTAGAAACTTCTACTGGCCTGGAATGGCTCGTCAGGTTAGGGATTTTATTAGGGGTTGCGACATCTGTAAGCAGAGCAAAGCTCCAAATGTTACCCTGAGGCCGCCGATGGGAAACCAAGTCATTGTCGAGCGCCCTTGGCAACGAGTTTTCATTGATTTCCTCGGTCCTTACCCTCGTAGTAAAGCAGGAAATACATACCTCTTCATCGTACTAGATCAATTCATGTCGCTTCGTACTGCTCAAGCCCATGCGGAAGGCAAACGCTGCTTTAGTAGTCAGCTACTTAGAAAAAGAAGTATTCTTGTTGTTCGGAGTCCCAGAGTTTATTCATTCCGATAACGGCGTACAGTTTACTTCTAAGGAGTTTAAAGCCCTACTGTTTAGAATTAGGGAAATCAAAATTGCACATGCATTCTTAGCGCAAAGCATTGTTGCAAGCTTGCACCTTTTGTTTTCCTCATTGCAGATAAGTTGCCGTGAGAATTGCTCCCGCCGACGCGGCAGGTGTCCCATCTCGTCTGGCGCGTTGGGTTTATCAGAATTCCCGAGCGATGAAAAGATGCAAACTTGCAATTATGTGTAGCTTTACTTGATTGTACTTAGTATTTAAGCAAATTTGAAGAAATAAAGTTATCAGTTTTGTTATTACCACAAGACACGACGGATTTCATTTAGACCTCTACGCTACTTCAGCAATCAATTAGGTATACTGGTACAAGAACCAGAATACCCACAACTAAAAACGTCAAGGTACAAGAACCTTGACTCATCAGCACGTCGAAGTAAAGTAACTTCAAGACACCTACTTTCTAAATATGGTACGAAGCACTCCTTCACCCCGCTCTATAGTCCCCAGTCTAATGCGTCGGAGCGAGTTAATCGTACAATTTTAGCGGCCATTCGTTCCTACATAAAGAAGGACCACCAGGATTGGGATAAATATGTAGCTGAAATAGGTTGCGCTATCCGGAACACGGTTCATTCAGCAACTAAATTCACTCCACATTTCTTGGTTTTCGGAAATCATTTACTTACTCATGCTGCATGCACAAGATTACCAATTGTTACGCAGTATGCGTCTGCTGCAACCCAGCGATATCCAATTGCTACCACCCACGGCGAAACGACAACTAGTATATGACAAGGTGGTACAAAGCCTCAAGGAATCTTATGATAAAAGTGTGAGAGTATACAATCTTAGAAGTCGTGAAAGAAACTTGAATGTTGGTCAGATTGTATACCGTCGAAACTTCTCTTTGAGCAAAGCTAGCGACAAGTATAACGCGAAGTTGGCTCCAAAGTTTCTGCCTAGTAGAATAAGAGCTAAACGCGGTAATGCTTGCTATGAAGTAGAAGATTTGAAGGATAAATACTTAGGAGTATTTCACGCTAAGGACCTACGTTTTTAATTCAGCCGAGAGCATGAAACGTTCGTCAGGGGTGGGTTGTCAACCCCTCAGGAATTATGGTGTTCGCTCTTACCCTAAACCGAATAGTTAGTTAGTCAATAACCCCGGCGAATCTTCAAAAACTTTTTTCTCTTCTCAAGTTTTTTCGTTTCTTCTCCTTTTGAATTGTCTTTTCCTCATACCGACTCTTGTTCCAAGCTTTCGACGAACTCGGGGCGAGTCTTCATCAAAAGCTTGTGGGTGTTACGAGTCGTCTCGGCCAGATTAAACTTTTTCTCCACCCTACCCCTTGTTTATGCCCGACACTGTGCCCAGGCCTGTCCCTCTTCTTTCGGCGCGCACTGTCATCGCCGTCCCGAGCAGCGACTACCAGCTGGCAAAGCGCGTGCGCGAAGGATACCGTTAGATGACGTGATTTCTCTCGAGAGCGTCCACCAATGGGAAGGACTTTTTGAAAAACCCACGCGCCCAGCCGCAGGTCGGCCAAGCCAACGGAAGAAAGTCAGTTTCTTTTGAGGAGGAATGTTGGAGAGTCAGGATGGGATAGGATAAGGAGGAGGTTATTTTTTAGACTTTTAAGTTTTGTGAGCCCATGTTAAAGGAACTAAAAGGAAAAAGCGGGTGAAATAGCGAACTAAAGGTGAGGCTTGTTAAAGCCAGATAAAAAAAAAAAACATTTCTTTTTGTGTGTAATTGCGGGCGGGACATTTTTGAGTTTCAGCCAAGAAAAAAAAACTGAATTTTGAAAAACTTAATAATTTTGGTGAATTGTTCTACAACAAAAAAAAACTACTAGAAGCCAAAAAGAAGGAGAGCGGACCTGGACCTCGTGGATCAAAGACGGACCCAATCGGCCTGGACTGCAGCTATAGCAACAAACCTCCATCGTCAGGATCATCCATCAACCCCCCCGCTTCCTCTGCGTAGCCTTAAGTGAGGTTAAGAAACAGGTAGTTTTTTTCTTTTCTTACTCTTATTTTCTTTTTCCCTTTCTTTTTTTTGCTTTGTCACACGGCAGGAGAGATAGTATAAGTAGTTTTTTGGAATAAACCGAAGAAAAAAAACCAAAAAAAAATTTATTATTTGGTTCCTTTTTTTGTAATGGCTTGGTCGATTTGCGTCAGTAACTGGATGCTTTAAGGAGGCTTAAGCTCCTTCGCGCCCTCGCTGGAGGAATTTCCCGGTTCTTGTTTTTCGTTGTGGTTTGGTATTTTATTTTATTTTTTTTCCCTGAAATTTTTATGCTGGTGGTTGCCCTCGGACAGCTGATGAAGATGTCGTGAGGTCAGACGAAGAGGGGTGGAGTAGCTGGTTGCCAATGTGAGGCCCCGTGTGCCTGCGAGTCCTTCTAGACCACCTGCCGCTTGCTGGTCATCTTGTCAGCGTTACCGCCACCGCAGCCCCAATTTCTAAAAAAAATTTTTGGACGCATACCTACACCCCCCATTCGGCGCGATACGCCCCCCCCCCCCCCCCCCCCCCAGCCCTGAGCTTTAGCCGGCGACCAGTGGCGGCGCGAGATGGGCGGTCGGCAGAAAAGGTATGTTACAATCTAGAGATGATAAATATAAGGTAGACAACAGAGGTAAAAATAGTAATAGTAGAGGCAAGGGTACATTCAGAGGTAAAACATATAAAACTAAAAATAGATTCGACCCATACAAAAAGGGCTCTGCAATTAATCAAGCAGGTAAGCAAGAAAATTTATACAATACGGAGTTAAATTTTATAGCCGACTCGGGGGCTACAGAACATTTAATAAATAAGGGTTTTTTACTGAGGGAATATATTAAGAGCACCGGGGAGGAAATACGTTGCGCAAATAAAAACAAAAGTGCAAATATTAAAATAGATGGCAGAGGTAACCTAACAGCAAAAACAAAAGAGGGAAAAACAATAAAACTAGTGAATATTATAACAGCTTCTAATTTGGCTGATAATTTACTGTCCCTCAGAAAATTTGCTGATCCGGGTTATGGTATATATTTAGATGATGAAAAATTAGAAATTTTTAACAGAGATACAAGGGGAATATATTTAGAGGGTTGTTATCAAAAACCAAACTGGATAATAAAATTACTCACCAGCAGTCAAGATAGCAACGATAGAAAACAAACAGAGTTTACAATGGTGGCAAATATAGTAACGATCGGAGATTTCATCACTCAATCTCAGACAGATCTTAATCAGATCCAGTCAGAGTTTGGGAGGGAGAAAGAGGATGGAATAAAGCTAAAAACCAAAGAAACAGAGTCGGGCGAATCTTAATATATAAACCTACAAGCTTTTTTTGACAGTTGGTCCTCTCATTTGAATTTCTGTTGGGGCAAATCGACGAAATCAGGCTCAAAAAATCGACAAAAAATTAACGCAACTTCGTATCGAAGCGCTTTTTTTAATTTTTTTTTACTTTTTTTTTTATTCTACTATTTCTAAAATTTTTAATCATTTTTCACCGACTTCAGGAGGTTGCATCGACGAAATTTCCACTTTCTGCACGTTTTTTTTTCTTCTCAATAATTCTCTGATACTTTCTACCCTCTCTACTTTATCGACATTAATTTTTTTTTTCTCACCCCCCACCCAAATCCCACAACTAGCGTTTGAAAAAATTTCACCTCTTTTCACTTCTTACCCAATTCTTTTTTTTAACTATTTTTTTCCCCCCCATTGGATTATGCTAAAAATTTAATTTTTTTACAACTACCTACTTTCGACTCTTCTGCTACTTTCACAATATTCACATTTTTATGTTTTTAATTATATTATTTTCAAATCCCCCCCAAACACATTTAAAGTCATCCACTTTTTTCGCAATCTTTTATGTTTTTACACCGACATACCGATGTTCCACCAACAAAATTTGCACTTTCTGCACGTTTTTTTTTCTTCTCAATAATTTTCTCATACTTTCTACCCTCTCTACTTTATCGTCATATTTTTTTTTTTCCTTACCCCCCACCCAGATCCCAGAACGAAGGTTTGAAAATTATTAACCATTTTTCACTCTTCTCCCACTCAACCATTAACAATTTTACAAACTATTTTTTTTCACCCCCATTGCGTTAATCTAAAAAATTTTTTTCTTCACAACTACCTACTCTCAACCCTTCCGCAACTTTCACCAGATTCACATTTTTATTTTTTTTATTATTTCATCTCCAAATCTGCCCCAACCACTTTCAAAGTCACCCCTTTTTTACGCCTTCTTTTTGACCATTTTTCCGGTTTTTATTTTTTCTCTCCCAAACCGCTCTCTAGAAGTTTTTCATTTTTAAATATGTGCAAGAAGAAGTCATTTGACATCTTATATTAAAAAATTATAAACTTTCTATACGTTATTGCTCAGATAATCACCCCATTCGACACCGAGCTCAGCGGCGATTCTCGGTCTGTTGCCATCCACCACGCCACCCCCTGACGGGCGGCGGCTTTGCAGTCAACACGATCTTTTCGGTTGATTTTATGCTTAGCGCGATGAGGGAAAACTGATTTTCATACTTCTCATGCTAATTGCTCAGCCGTCTTATCTCCGATTTCGATTATGTAACTTTTACAGGGTAGCTGATCATGTTCTCAACCTTTGGATCTTTACCACACATTTTTTCGTCACTCCTTTAACCCCGTTAATCAAATCCAAAGCAAACACTACCTCTGAAAAATTCTGAAAAATTCTTTCCCTCAGAAAGACTAAAATACAAAACGCATCTTCTTAAACTTTCTTTTATTGCAAAGATAATCTAGAGACCTTCACTTTAATCCCACCCTGGACTCTCTACGAGAACGTTTTCATACAAAATTTTACGAAAACATATTTGCACAAAAATAATTCAAGCCCATTGCAAGGCAACATTTCTTGCCGCACAAATCGAGCACCACCCTCGACGCCTCCCAGCCCCGCGCCAACAAGTCGCTCGCTGGATTCCTTTGATCAGCTGATCAAGATTTCTGACTTATTTAATAAAATTGGATTTGTGTTTTTTTTTTTAGGGGGGAGGGAGGGGGGGGGGGATCTCTAAGGAGAGTTTTTTAATAGACTTTTTCTTATTTTTTCTTTTTTTAACACACTTTTATTAGCTTCGCCTGTAAAAAATATATTTTGCTTCATCCGTCCACCCACCCACCCACAGTTGAAGAAAAGTCTACTTTCTTGATTTCTGCGTATTTTCATTCAAATTTTCCACTTACGCAGGAATTTTATGAATTTTAAGGCTGCATAATGGTTGTTCTGCAAATACATTACAGTTCTCCTATTAAGCCTTTAGGATTTATGACATCATTAATAATTAAAGAAGTTATATTATTACGTTTTATGACATTTTTAACTGACTTTGGCTTACTCTGTATATGCGTCCTATTTTTCAGTATGTGTTTAGTACTGAATGTAAGACATTCAAGTAAATAAATACATATGATGATTATTGCTTTTGCTTATCATAACACTTAATTAATATATTGATTATTATTACCTCAGATAAGAGAGAATTTTAAATTTTAATCGTTTGTGTTCAAAAGCATAAGTTCCAGGTTGGTGAAATTATCGGAAATCTTAGCTAACTTAAAAGAAAGATATTTTGCGTATTGAACATTCTCTATCTTAAATGAAGACAGAAAACACAACACTGCTTTGAGTAATTGGCAAATTCAAATTAAATAATAATAGTATTTTGAGCCAGGAGAACTTTGAAGTGTACTATATACATATTCGTGACCCCCTTACCCCGCAAAACAAATCCAAAGCCAACCCTTCCACCAAATTAATACTTAAAATGCCTCACACGATCTTTTCGGGTGATTTTGTACTTAGCGCGATGCGGGAAAACTGATTTTTTTGCAATTCTCATGCTAATTGCTCAGCCGTCTTTTGTCCGATTGACATTATGTAACTTTTACAGGGTAGCTCATCATGTTCTCAACCTTTGGATCTTTAGCAGATATTTTTTCGTCACTCCTTTAACCCCGCTAATCAAATCCAAAGCAAACACTACCTCTGAAAAATTCTGAAAAATTCTTTACCTCAGAAAGACTAAAATACAAAACGCATTTTCTTAAACTTTCTTTTATTGCAAAGATAATCCAGAGACCTTCACTTCAATCCCACCCTGGACTCTCTACGAGAACGTTTTCATACAAAATTTAACGAAAAAATATTTGCACAAAAATAATTCAAGCCCATTGCAAGGCAACATTTCTTGCCGCACAAATCGAGCACCACCCTCGACGCCGCCCAGCCCCGCGCCTGCTGATCAAGATTTCTCACCTATCTACTAAAATTGGTTTTGTGTTTTTTTTTTTTTTTTTTTGAGTGTACCTGCCAATCTGGGGATCTCTAAGGAGAGTTTTTTAATAGACTTTTTTTATTTTTATATAATAAAGGTTGCCTTAATTTAGGCAAAACTTAAAACTAAAGATATTAATTTTATACTAAAGGGTTCCTTAATTTAGGCAAAGCAAGGAAAAATATTTTTCGCTTCATCGGCCTCACCCTCGACGCCGCGCCGCGCAGCCAAAAACCCCCGTCCGAGAAGTCTCGAGCGAGCGAGTTTTCCTTTGATCAGCTGATCAAGATTTCTGACCTATTTAATAAAACCGGTTTTGTGTTGTTTTTTTTTGCAGTGCGTGATGGAAAAAATTTGCCCCGCATGACGGATTATTATTTTTATATATGAAATAATTATGTATATCGAAAAGATTTTTGTATTTCTTTTTGGTGGGTGTGTTTTGTGTTTTTGTTTTTTTTTTTGTGTGTACCTGCCAATCTTGGGGATCTGTATTAAGGTAGTTGTCTCGCTATAGTCGAGATCAAAAGTTTCAAGCTAAGCGCAGCGAGAACGCGCATGTTCAGTACACGCAACGCAAGGAGATCAAAATTGTTGATGCCGACTGTACAGTAATATTTTTGTGATGTTATCTACGATAAAAAATATATAAGAAATGATTATGATATGTTACCATAGGTTAGGAAAATCATTGTTTGTTACAAAAATAAAATATAGCTACAAATACAGCGCGCGCTGTTGCCACATCTATCGGTTCATTACATTCTCGAATAAAATAAAACTATGCAAGATAATTAATAAAAAACGGTACCGCTAGCATCTCACAACTTTCTGTATGTTATTCTTCATTGTCTAAGGAATCACTTAGTTTTTTACCAAAAAGAATAGTGTAGAAATTAAGTGCAGTGGGTGATGGAAACAATTTTCCCCTCATGTCGGATTATTTTTTAAGACACTTTTATTTTTTTATTATTATTATTTTATTTTTTTTATTTATTATTATTATTTATGTAAACAAATCTTGGAAGTTAAATTTGACCCACTTCCCGGTTTCCGATTGAGCTGAAATTTTGCAAACACGTTTAGCTTGGATCACAATGCATGATTAGCTAAGTGACGTCATTCCAGGTCCAATATGGCGGACTGTGGAGCTCTTTTTTTGTTATTTTTAGTTATGTGTCTTGGACAACTTCCAATTTGACCCACTTGTCGGTTTCCGATTGAGCTGAATTTTGCATAGGTGTATTGGCCAACCTTTACCATTTCGCTGACCCCTGTATCCCGCACAAGCCGGCGAAGCCGGATATGTGGGTCGCACTAGTTTAATATAAATAGAAAAATATGGGACTTAAATAAAATCATTCGAGAAACAGAATTAGGAAACCTACTAGGGATACAAAAGAGTTCCAACTCGGAGAATTGTAAAGAAAATTTGAATGAAGGAATGCTATGGCATGTTAGGCTAGGGCATGCGTCGTTAATTATCTAAAAGAATCGCAGAGACAAAATAAAAATTTAAAGAAAGTTAAGTTCGACAAAAATATAAAGGATTGTGAAACGTGTATATTAGCCAAAATGGAAAGTCTTCCTTTTAATAAACAGAGGGTCAGAGCGACTAGAGCTCTACACACCATAAATATAGACACGATGGGACCAATCAAGCCATCGTCATTCCCCGGAGGAAATAACTTTATAATAGTCTTCGTAGACGACTATACCAGATATGCAAGAGCGTACAGCGTCAAAAAGAAAGAACAATTCAAGGAAAGAAACAGAGTATGTTCCTAAGAAAATGCCTAAAAGAATAGCTAAAAATAACCCAGTCAGAGATCCTAACTTCGTATACGCATCAGAGAAGACATCCACAGATGTAGAAAAAGAGAAAGTTACAGACGAGGGAGCTTACGTGAACCTGGCCACCATAAACAAAGACCCTACCACATACAAAGAAGCAATATCTTCTGGTAGCAGAGAAGAGTGGAAATTAGCAATCAGAGATGAATTACAGTCAATGGAAGAAAACAACGTGTGGGAAATAATTCCAAAATCAGAGGATATGAGGAACCTGATAGACTCCAGATGGATTTTCAAAACAAAAACAGGAGGGGACCAACAACTCAAACATAAAGCCAGGTTGGTTATCAGAGGTTTTAAAGACAAAAATGTATACGAACTAAGAGAAACATACGCGCCAGTGTCCAGACTACAAACATCAGAGGTGCTCTAGCAATCATAAACAAGTATGACTTAGAGGCTGTACAACTTGATGTAAAGACAGCCTTTCTCAATAGTATTCTTGAAGACGATGTCTACATGAAAATTCCAGAGGGACTAGAAGTAGACCCAGAAACCAAAGACAAATTTGTATGCAAACTTAAGAAGACACTTTATGGACTGAAAATAAGTTCCAAGAGATGGAATCAGAGGTTTACAGAGGTAGTGAACAAACTGGGACTGGAAAGAGACATCAACGATCCTTGTTTGTTCACGTGGAGGAAAAATGGAGAAATGGTACTGCTGGTACTATATGTGGATGATATCATCCTGGCTAGCAATGTTCCAGAAAAATTGAACGAAATTAAAAACAGCCTGAGTTCGACGTTCAAAATGAATATATTTCTGGGTATGACAATTATCAGAGAGAGAGTTAACAGAGTGTTGACATTAAGTCTAGAGGAGTACACAAATAAAATAATAAAGAGGTTCACTAGTGCAGAAATAAATCCGCAAAAGACTCCAATGATAACAAAACAAGTTAGGAACCGAAATTCAGAGAAATTAGAAGACAGAGAAACATGCAAAAATCCGTACAGAGAAGCTATAGGAAGCTTACTATACCTGGCTGGAGCAACCAGACCAGACAGATTGGATTCACGGTTAATTTCTTGGCTAGACGACAAGTCTCACCTACGGAGGGAGATTGGTCGGAGGTAAAGAGAGTACTCAGATATCTTAAGGGAACAGTACACAGAGGATTGACATACAGAGGTTGCGGAGAAGAACTAGAGGCATTCACAGACGCGAGTTTCAGAGACTGTGACGACTCAACGTCCACCGAAGGATACATCATTAAATTGTTTGGGGACACTAAAGCGTGGAGAAGTCATAAACAAGCTTATGTGACACTATCTACGTGCCAGGCAGAATACTTGGCAATGAGCGATGCTTGCCAGGAAATAGTATCAATGGACAAAGCTCTCAGAGACATAACAGGAAAAATATTCTATCCGGTTACAATCAGGTGTGACAATATTTCTGCAGGAAAGAGCACAGAAATGGATGGATCACATAAAGTGAAAAACTTTGACTAAAATACGGAGGAAATTCAGAGAAAACTAAAAACCCGAGAAATGGAAGGAAAAAAGGTTCACATGGCCCATACCCATCATGGCGACTATTTAAAAAAGTGTGTTCTGGAGGGAAAAATTAGGGTAATTATGACTACACCTTTGGCCCTACAGAGTTATATTCATATATCTCAGAGACAAAATATTAGCAGAGTAATATTTTAGAGTAAAAATTTAATTATTTTTGATTTATTTACATAAGGCAAAACTAAATAATGGCCCAAAGGGAGGGAGTGTTGGAGAGACTTTGGGCCACAATGGGACGTTAGTAGGAGATCTGGCAATACCGAGAAGGCCGGAAAAGAGACTGGCCCAGAGTGTCTTCTGACAGCTACCATTCCCTAGAGATCGGTGAACGAGAGCAGTTACGAAATAGTTTTCAAGAGTTGAATAAGTTGATCAGAGATTGAATTAAACAGTGAAATAGTTTTAAGTGCTTGTAAGAGAACGAATAATAAATATAACTTGAATTAAATAACAGAAAGAGCGTTTGAAGTAAATGTTTGGTGGTGATCCTGCACGAAGTCCCAAGTTATATCCAACAGAAAGTTCATAAAGGACATTGCAGGTAGCGACGGCAGGTATGTCTGCTAGGAGGATTTTATCACAGATAAGAATCCAGATGACGACTCTAGAACAAGCAAATGGTCCTCGCATAAAGCAATTGCGAGAGATAACTTCTATGCTATGGCCCTCACTCGGAGCGCTTGGCTATGCACTTTTTGGGTCTCTTAGCTAAAAATCAAAGCTTAGCATTTGTAAAACGCTTTTTGCTCTTTGTTTTATTTCAGCTTATATTGATTTTTGAGGGATATTTGGTGCGGTGGGGTGCGGGCGCTACATCAGGCAGCCAGGGACACGAAAAATTTCAATTAACGTAGCGCTGCGCAGGGGGCTTGTGGGACTGCCCCAAAGTGAAGCGTGAGGGAGTTGAATTTTTCTAGGAATCCTCTGAGTTGCGTGCTCTGCTCAATGAATGAATGAAATCTTCGTTTAAAAAATTAGTTTGTAAATTTTTTTTGTTTTTAATTTCAATCTGCTAAAGATGCATTTTGGATTGATTAAAATGAATTAATTAAATTTATTACTTGCTTACAAGCTTGAAGTACAAAAGTCCCTAATATTAGGCGAAAAAGGAGTACAAAATATAAAGTAAATAGATATGAAAAACTATAAAATTAAACGTTCCAGATAAAGGTAATTCCAATAACATTATAATTAAATTATTTTATAATGTAGTACTTCGTCCTCCTCACAGTTACTTTCCTTAGATTTTAGCGACAAGACTTTGATAGAGAGAATTTTCCCTATTAAATGATTAAATTCATATAAGGATGGATTTTGATTATTTCCACCTGATGATCTTAACAATGAAAACATATTTTCTTCAACATCTTGATTAAATTTATAAAGTAAAACGTAAGATTTCTGTGGAAAACTATCAAGAAGCTCACCTGTTAATAAAAGTATGCTGCGAATTCTTAAAATTAGACCATCGAAACAGTAATTTTTTCTCCCAGTAGAAAACGTCTCTATGAATGGAATTATATCTTCAAGATAACTTCTAACAATTCCATCTTTTTTTATTGCGCTCTTGTAGATATTGCGATTAAATGGTCGGTTAAATCGCCTAATATTAGGGACTTTTGCACTTCAAGCTTGTAAGCAAGTAATAAATTTAATTAATTCATTTTAATCAATCCAAAATGCATCTTTAGCAGATTGAAATTAAAAACAAAAAAAATTTACACACTAATTTTTTAAACGAATTTTTGAGTCAATGAAAAACACCTAAATAACACAAAATCGGAATTTCATTAGATAATTCAAACCTCATGAATCTGTCCGTGTGTCTTTTTCCCTTGAATATTTCATTCATTCATTGAGCAGAGCACGCAACTCAAAGGATTCCTAGAAAAATTCAACTCCCTCACGCTTCACGTTGGGGCAGTCCCACAAGCCCCCTGCGCAGCGCTACGTTAATTGAAATTTTTCGTGTCCCTGGCTGCCTGATATAGCGCCCGCACCCCACCGCACCAAATATCCCTCAAAAATCAATATAAGCTGAAATAAAACAAAGAGCAAAAAGCGTTTTACAAATGCTAAGCTTAGATTTTTAGCTAAGACAACCAAAAAGTGCATAGCCAAGCGCTCCGAGTGAGGGCCATAGCATAGAAGTTATCTCTCGCAATTGCTTTATGCGAGGACCATTTGCTTGTTCTAGAGTCGTCATCTGGATTCTTATCTGTGATTTTATAATGCCTACATTAAACATTTGTATTAGTTTCTTTGAAAAAAATTGTGTATAGTCTAGCGACCCAGCTATCCTTTACCGCGATTTCTGAAGACAAAAGCTGAAAAATTCGGCAATTATCAGACTTCACCTTTCTATAGTTAGCGATTTAATTTATTACAAGAAATAACCTTTATTGTCATGCAACCGATTTTTTTCAATATGAGATAAGATTTACAAATTTTTTTTTTTAGCGTCATTTGCTAAAAACTAATGAAATCAATCAACGACTATCTCGGATGTCTCCAATGTGGGTGAATTCTATGACCACAACCAAAATATAAATCTTGTTCAAGAATCTCCGAATTCTTCATCTGCTTCCAGTTCAGGCCCAAGTCGCGCATTTTCAAGAAAAATTGAAATCTTTAATTGGCGTAATATCAACTCGTTTAACGGAACGCAATATAAAACAAAAATTAGAAAATCTATGTTATAATGACAGATTACCTTTCGATACCAATGTATTAGATTATTGGAAAGGGATTTATAATAAAGATCCTGATCTCGGTCGCTTAGCCGAAGTAGCTCTAGCTGTTCCAGCAACCCAAGTTTCTGTTGAACGGGCATTTAGCGCCATTTCTACTATTTTAACCAAAATGAGGTCAAAGTTGTCGAAAGAAACAATTAATAATATAATTATATGGTCGAGGGGGTTTTGTTTTTTATACTATAAAGTGTAAAGCTTACCAAAAATTTTGTTGTGCTTTTGATATTTTTATTCTTTAAACAAAAACTATAAAAAAATTAATACTTGAGCATATAATTTTATTTTAAATAATTTTTTTTTCGTAGCTATATACGTTGAATATTACCTAAATAGACATAAAAGAACATTTCAAAATGCTGGAGCGTATGAAGGGTCATAGCGACCTTGGACAGGTAATAAAACGTGGAGAGGAACGGTAACACCAGCTGCTCCACAACTAGACGGAATTTTCCTAGCTATGTACATTTTAGTCATAAATTACACGTGTTCTGCGCTTGTTGTGTATATTTAAGAGTAAAAGTTGTGTGATTTTTTGTATATTTCTGACGAAAGTTTTATTGAAGACGATTTTTCTTCTATTGAATTTCTATATAAGATTTTTTATTTGTTCGTTTGGTAAGTAACCTCATCAGTGATTATTAGATGATCAATTAAATAATAAGTACAGATAATTCGATCACAGTTTTCTATCAATGGATGAATCAAGGACCAATTGTAGGTACGACTGATGAGTATAGCTGCATTATCTGTGAAAAATTGGGTTCATCTTCCGAAACCAATTCAGATTTAGGTGATATTATAAAAATAAATAAAGGAATAACTACGTTACGAGCTGCTTTAAGCGAACGACAGGATGGCTCATCTCAAACTGAATTTGTTTACGCTCATACAGGTTGTCGCCAAAAATATATTCATAAAAAATATATTGAAACGTATACGAAGAGGCCAAATGAAACTCCATTTTCGCCTCCGAAAAAGAAGCTCCGAAGTAGCACTGATTTATCGAACTTATCCATTATATGGGAAGTATTAAAATAGTTACTCCAGCTGATGCTATACAACCTCGACGACCTATCAAACGTTTGAACACTCTTCCACCTGAATCTGAGTTTGTTGAAAAAGGCAATATTCCTCTTCAAATATATCCAGCTTCTTCAGGTAAAGGTTTTTCAAACATAATAATCAAGTTATCTGAAGTTGAACCGGATGGATATTAAGAAATTGACTACAAATGGACACTTGAATCATAGACAAATAACACATAGATTTCCATTCTGGGCCCAAAGCTCAATCCATTGAGCTTTCAATTTGGTAGCCTGATGTCGCCTGATCTTACTAACACATCCCTAACGTGGTTCGATATATCAGTTCGGGAGAGAAAGAGAATTGTTCCTTTAGCTCGGCACGCGGGCAGCATGGTTTCTATGGCGCGGGCGACAGCGCGGCGTGGCGGCGACATATCTCTTCCTCTTCTCTCGAGTTTTAGCCGTCCATCAGCTGTTTTGTTCTGCGCAAGGGGCTTGGGGACTGCTCTAACTCTAACGTGAGGCGTGAGGGAGTTGAATTTTTCTAGGAATACTCTGAGTTGCGTGATCTGCTCAATCAATGAATGAAATATTCAAGGGAAAAAGACTCACGAAAAGATTCATGAGGTTTGAATTATCTAATGAAATTCCGAATTTTTGGTTTTTAGGTGTTTTTCATTGACTTAAAAAATTCGTTTAAAAAAATAGTTTCTACAATTTTTTCGTTTTTAATTTCAATCTACTGAAGATGCATTTTGGATTGATTAAAAGGAATTAATTAAATTTATTACTTGCTTACAAGCTTGAAGTACAAAAGTCCCTAATATTAGGCGAAAAAGAGTACAAAATATAAAGTAGATATGAAAAACTATAAAATTATATAAAAAGCTGTCAATTTCGCAGCTTTGATTGACGCCTACAATTTGCCTCCACTTGATTCATCAAGTGTAAGGGCCGGTGCATCATAATCGAAATTCTTTTTTAAGTCATTGTTTAGTTTTAAATTAAAATCACCTAAAACAAAAAATTGCAGTTTCACTAGATCGTTCAAATCTCATAAATCAGTGTCCTTTTTTCATTGAACAGAGCACGCAACTAAGAGGATTCCTAGAAAAATTCAACTCCCTCCGCTTCACGTTAGGGCAGTCCCACAAGCGCTTTGCGCAGAACAACAGAAATTTGAAAAAGAGGCAGTGTTTTCTCACAGAATTGAGAAATTCTAAAATTATCTCACGCACACAAACTTAAAGGAAGTTGAACTGGTTGAGCTTTCCTCTCAGATTTATTTTCATAGGAACAATTTTTTGTATGAGAATGGATATCTATCTATTATTTGTCTATGCTTGAATATTCTTTGCACGTAGCTATTTAAAATTTACAAATGATAATAAATTTCTAGGATGGAATGGATTTATGAATTTATCAACCAATACACATGATTTTGATTTTTGATATGTCCTCAATAATTTTTTTACGATTTATTAATGCAGCTCCAAGTGATTATAACACACTTTATACAACTATGAAAACTTCCGTATATAATGCTAAAGAATTAAATATAAGAACATGCATTTAAACATTCGATCAACCTCTGTATATGAAAGCACGGGACATAGCTAATGCTGTGTGTTTATTTGATGAAGGAGTGTAATACTTCATAAAAAATCACAAAAAATAAGTGTAAATTTACAACATAATTAATTACGTCGGGTGCGGAACGAATTTGTAGGTGAAGGGGGAAGTGAAGCTTTACGGGGGAATGCGCACTTTACCTATTTATCCGCGGAACGCACCACTACAAATGTAATAGAACTGTCAATCACTATCACAAATATGTATATCTCGTATCTTTATTGAATTCCGCACTCGCGTAAGCATGCCTAGTCTCGCATCAAATGCGCACTTCGCGCACTCATTCAGCGCTGAAGTCCGCCTAGTCTCGCATTACCCATATGTATTCTTTTACAGAATCAATTGTTGAAGACGTATGCTACTACATATTCGGAAATTATAATCTGAGGACAACTTGGAGGACAATAATGGCAACATAATTCAGTATGAAGAAGCGATTCCCTCTACATCCAGGAGTAACAATAACTCTTACTCGCTATAGACTCAACATTTGCAGAACCTAAAGGAGAGTAGACCAGCAGGTTCATCTACTAATCGGAACATTAATTTAAAGCAAAAATTAGCACTTCTCTGCGACCGTCAAACGGAACCATTCATTTCGAAAATTTTAGAATACTGGAAAAAACATAGAAGCATGACTTAGTCAAGCTCGCCGAAGTAGCGCTTGCTGTCCCCGCTACACAGGAGTCAATAGAACGAGCTTTTAGCGCACTGGCCACAATTCTAACAAAATTAAGAAATAAGCTTTCATCCACAACACTTAACAGTATTCTGCTTGTTAAATTAAATTTTGAATTACTTAAAAATAATAATTTTTATTTTGGTGAGCAAGAATAATATTTTGTTGGAGAGCTTAGAATTGACTACTTTGCAACCTTCAAGTGAGCCGCAGCCTTGATGTGGAACGAACCACGATCCACTTTTCTACACATCACTGAGTCTCTTTCAATTCTTTCTCTTTCCTGTTCAGAGGTCATCAAGATCGGACGTGTTAGGATTCTCCACCACTGCTGTCAAATTCTGATGTGCCACTAAATAAAGTCTTGTTTAAATCGTAAAACATTGTTTGATTTAATCTGCCCATCATATTTAGATTTTGTATTTTAAGTTATGTAAAAATTAATGCCATAATATTCTTTTTTTTTCGTCAAAAATCAAGATCCAGGAACGTGAATAGGTTACAGAACAAATACGTGCAGATTTGGTTTACAATTAAATTAAATATAATGAGCCCAGATGGTGTGGCAGGTTACAAACTAATAAATTAATTATGGGTTTAGCCAGAAATATCGCATTTTAATCACGATGACTCTAAAAAATAGAGCATACCTTGATTGTATGACGAATCTCTAGGGAAAACCAATTGCAATACAACACTGAATCACTATAATTCTTCTAATTTGGATTTATTTGAACAACTATTTTATTTTTAAATTATTACTTGCTGATGAAGTATTATACCGTGTGAAAGTCCAACTTGAAGTGCCGTCTCCGCTGAAATTAACCATATTGCCCCCCTTGAATAACAACATGGCCGCTCTTGAATAAACAATATGGCCACCCTTGAAATTAACCATATGGCCCTCTTGAATAACAACATGGCCGCTCTTGAATAAACAATATGGCCACCCTTGAAATTAACCATATGGCCCTCTTGAATAACAACATGGCCTCCCTCGGATACCAGGCACTTTTCTGCAGAATCCTGCTGTTTTTTGGTGTATTCTAGTGGTGTGGAAACTTATATTAATTTATTTTGTTTATTAATTTTTACAGTTGATTGCGTCAACACGAGCTGTCTAGTCAGCTTTCGC
The DNA here is from genome assembly GCA_933228815.1 of Machimus atricapillus. NCBI lineage: Eukaryota > Metazoa > Arthropoda > Insecta > Diptera > Asilidae > Machimus > Machimus atricapillus. The sequence goes on along the minus strand of OW121786.1, from coordinate 16,229,626 downwards.
TCACGAACGAACTTGAACTAACTTGTTATTATATTAGTAAACTTAGCTCACGAGCTGTCTGGTCAGCTCTCGCTCACGAACGAGTTTGAAATATTAACAGGGCTCGCGCTCAGAGTCATAGCCAGAAATTGAAGAGCCTTTGAAGCGGTTCCGAGAGTGAGCTTCGCGGGTCTGTGAGCTCCTAAAGGGCTCTTGAGCGAGCCTTCGTACCTTGCTTTAATTACTCACGATATTCCCCTATGTCGATTTTCGAAGACCGTTCTGGATATAATGGAGTTAAATGGACGAAGCTATTTGGTAATAATGGATTATTTTTCAAAATATCCGGAAGTGGTACCCTTGTTCAGAAAGACTGCTGCAGTAATTATAAGCAAACTAGGGATAGTATTTGCAACACCTGGAATTCCAAAAGAAATAGTAGCGGACAACATGCCGTTTTCCTCGTTTGCTGTTAAAACATTTGCAAAAACGTATGACATAAAAATTCCCACATCTAGCCCGCACTATCCGCAATCGAATAGATTAGCGGAGGGAACTGTTCAATTTATGAAAAATCTTTTGAGGAAAACTACAGATAGTAAGGGAGAACTATGGATTGCTTTGCTTGAAATAAGAAATACTCCAATTAAAGACGTTAATAAAACATTGACAGAACTACTAATGCGTAGACAAACGATATCCCACAACCCAGGAAAACAACAGAAATTTCAGGGAAAGATTGATCAAGAAGATGAGAGTAAAATTAAGTAAAAACAAGAACAATAAAAAAAGTATTATGACTTCAGAACTCACAAAAAAGAGGAGTTTAAGGAAAATGAAACGGTTTGGCACAGGAATTGAAACTTTTGGGAGAAAGTGGTAATTAAAAAGAAATTAAATGAGCCGATATGCTATATAATTGAATTTGAAGGTGGAACGACTGTTCAAAGAAATTCGTGTACCCTAAGAAAACTCAAAATATGTATAATAATAAAAATAAGAAAATAAATCATGAAGGGTTGAAGCAGTCCCAAATAATAAATGTGAATACAAAATAATGTAATTGTAAAATCCTTATAGAATGTACTGCCATTATAAAATGTTTGATCTTTAAACAAAAATAAAATAGGTTGGAGTCGAATACTAAATGAGAATATGTACAAATAGAATTGTAAAACTCTGACAATCCTTATCTTGGTTTTTTGATAATGTTTCAGGGAGAGATGAAGTAGAACTTATACAGAAAATTGAAAATGAATTAGAAATTAAAAACATGAATTTGAAATATACAGGGTTTTTTGCTAAGGTCTGAACAGGGGTATGTCAATCGATTCTACATGGTCTCCTGATTAACGTTTGTTCGGAGACCCCCCTTAAAATCGGTCCTTTCCCCCTAAAATCGCAATTGAAAATTTGGAGATGGTCAACCTAGAAAATGCTTTATAAGTTCTTTCAGAGACATCCTAGGATTCAGGTTGAAAATGGCAATTTCAAAGCCCAAAATTTGACCTTGACTTTGACATTCTGGCGATTTTTTGTATGGATAGGTCGAAACTTTTTTTGATAAAAAGCTTCCCTGTCATGTGGCCTTTCTCAGGAAAAAAACCACACTCGAATCCGACGGCGCGTTCCGAAGTTATTTGTGTTATAATAATTAATACAACAACAAAACCCACTATCCGCAATGAAGTCGAATTGAAAAGTGGGCGTCACATTGAGCATTTGCTCCGTAGGGCTAAACCACTTGAACAAGCTAGAATTTCAAAAAAAGTAGATAGTTTTTTTACAAGTACCAACATTCAACAAACGTTTCGAGAATATTTCGGCCACGGAGGCGACATTAGCATTTCACACAATTTATCATCACTTTTCCAAAAGTCAACAGATTGTACAAATAAATTATTGAAGGAAATTCTACCGGACTCTGAAAATAAAACAATTTCTTCAGCTAGAACTAAAACTGGAGCAATTATAAAGGGTGTGTTAGCATCGCAGGAAAAAAGCAGAATCAATATCTACACTTTTTATTGAGATAATGGACAATTTTTCAATTAAATCAATCAATTTTGGAGGAGTTAATCGAGCTGGACAGAAAAAATTTTTTAATAATGAAAACAAATGTGAATACTTCTCTTGTTGGAATAGGCTGCCCAGGACACATAGTTAATAATTGTATTCAGTTCGGAATGGATTCTTTAAAATAGACATAGAGTCTTTAGTTATGAAGATATATGTACATATGGACATGTTTCGGTATATACAATTCGAATAGAAAGATTGAAAACCTTTTGTAATTTAGTGGACAGTGAATACAGGCAGCTGCATTCTCGTACTAAAACTCGGTGGCTCTCTTTGTATCCATGTTTAAACAGCATATTGAATTCTTTTGAAGCTTTAAGCCTTAAAGTTTAAGGGCATACTTTTTATCTGCAGAAGTAACAGTCCCATTTATAATTAAGAGGATTTTTGAAAAAGACTTTAATGAATCATATTTGTATTTGGTTTTTTCATTCACTAGCTTTTCTTTTTTATGAAAAGGTGAAGTCCATTGAAGAAGAAAATAATTCCAATGAGGGCTTTGATGGCATCTTTAGTCGAAAGAAAAATTTATGCATTTTTAACACTCAAGTCAAAGAAATTTAAAAGAAAAATTATTTCCGAAGGATATGAAAAAGAACCTATCATAATTAAAAGTAATTTTATTCACACATATATCCATTGTATTCAATATATTGCTTTATGGATAGATCAGTTCACATAATTTAATTGTTTGGATGAAACCTGATTTTGTTCCAAAGTGAGATGATATAGAGCTATTTTATTTTTAAACAATAAAAACATTGAAATTAATGAAAAGAAATGCTTTGATCAATTCGGTAAATTGAAGTGTTTTGTTATTAATTATATGAAAAGTGATGAATTTTCAAACCTTTTATCACATGAAAAGTGGGTAAATTACTTTAAGTCTTTAGCAGAAGAACATTGTAATTCTGAATTTAATATTTGTCAATGGACAGACAAAAGGAATACATTTTTGGTAGAGTAAGTGTTTAATTATAACATTTCAAATCATATTCCTGCTCTGAATTTTACGATTACGTCTTGACGCAAAAAGAAGTCCTCTTAAAAATTAAAAAATCAGAGAAATGTGAAAAGAAATCAGGAACTTAATAAATAGAGCTGTGTTTGTTATCTACGTACATATATATAAATAAGTTATATTTTGTTATTGTTTTTAGTTTTTGTACGAATTATAACACATTCAATAAATATTATTTAAATAAGCGAATTTTTATATGAATTTCAAGATTTCCTCTTCAAATATTCTACATGAGCTTATGTTGTGTCCTCTTTTTTCTAAAAAGAAAAAGGGGATCCCTAGATAACAGTCAATGAATTGAAAAAATCGTTCAGCGAAACGACTCCTTTTAAATGCAGCATTTCGTAGCTAATTTCTTAATTCTTAAAAGTGGAGAGAAAGTTTATCATACGAGATCAGATAAAGATAATAATTAATAAAATATATTTTGCATATGAATATCAGCTAATTCGTCGTAAATGGGATAGCCTGTATATTGATTAGTCGTCAATACCAAAGACCCCGTTTACACTAGCGCAAGCATGCTGCAGTGGCATGCCGGTGACGTCACAATTTGCGGGAGAAACGAAGGAGAGGCAGGGGACGAGGCAGTCATGAAGCAAACCGTCTCTGAGGCTGCCTGATGCATGCCCGGGCGGAAATTGAGAGTGTGTGTGTGTGTAAGGTGTAAACGGGTCATGATAGTGTTCGCTTTTCAACCGAGCAGGCAGCTCAGAATTGACTAATGCACATGACTAGTGTAAATGCGACGCTCATTTTCAGGAAAGCAAGCGAACATGCCACTGACGCCTGCTTGCGCTAGTGTAAACGGGGTCAAAGATTTGTTTGAGAAGGCATAAAATATTTATGATCAACTCTATTTGTAAATAAGCGCTGTAAATAATAGTAAATAAATTGTAAATGTCTCTACCGAATCGAAAAACAATTTAAACATTGCCTGATATAATATCAAGTGGCATTGTAATAAAATGTGTTAAAAATTGCTTATTGACTTTGCCTTGCATTTGTGTAGAAAACAAATAAGGTAATATTTTAAGGAGTTCGAAAAATCCTTTTACTTTGCCCCCGTGAATAGTCTGATTAGTAACATGTTTCATATAAATAAAATAAAGGCTACTTTGAAAACAACTACAAAATGAAGCAATAGCTTCTTTTTCCCACCCCATCGTGCACGCACCTGGAGGTAGATGACGCTTCCCGATGACAAACTTTTTCCTTCTCAGCTTGAACGCAAGATCAGTTGTCTCCGGTTTAAAAACTGCCAGTGAATTCAAAGCATCCATCATTTTCATGTGAAGAAGCCCATGATATTCCTTGAAGAACGGATTCGTTTCCTTCTCAGAGCCCGCAAACGCCTCTAGTTCAATAGATATATCAAACAAATTTCGAATCCTAGGCGCAAGCGTTGCATCCTAAAAAAAGTAAAGTTTATTAACTTGTATACAAAAGTTAAGTAGAGTACGAACCAGCACATTAATCAAATGCATCGGGATTGTTATAAAACACACTGCCGAGTGGTACCTCACAATCGACTTTAAAGTTGTTAAGAATTTTATCAAGTCTAGTGTAAAACCATCTTTGTACCAAAGTGGAGATCCCAGGGATGTTAAGCAAATCCTCAAAATATTCTTCTCATTGCTACTATCCTTGAGGGGGTACTTATCGCTTTTCGATTTATCACTTAGCTCCTTAAGCACACTAATGTAAGCAGGGTTGCTAAAGATCTTTTGGTGATTGCTAAGAACATTTCCTGCTTGGTGCTCCGCCCCTTCCCAAGATGAAATATCAAACGCACTTATAGTTGCTTCGTCGATTTGTTCAGTTAAACTGGAGTACCTCGCTGCGGTGACTGCTGATTGTTCTGAGTTTACAACGGGCAAAAATCACTGTACCGCTAAGCGATTCTAATTCCACCCCCTTCAAAATCTTGATTTCTAAATTGAGGGTTCTCAGCTCGGCCTACATCTACATTTTGATTTTCGACCGGCTTAGGGACCTTTCTTACCTAAAATATTTGGTTTAATTGCGAAAGGCTTCTGCAGACTTCAAAAAAATTACCAATTCCTTCCGGTCGTCGTCCAAGCTTGCCAAAAAATTCGACTACCCAGAAAAACGCCTTCCGTTAAAAAGTACTTCGCCAAAACTTTCGAGTACACAGCGAATTTATCTTCCTCTGCAAAATTAAAAGGAAATCAATTCACTTTCTTAAATTTCATTACAATTCTTACCAATAAGTGGTCCATGGATGAATTTCCAGTTGATGTAATGAGCTGGCCATTGTACACACTAGTTTTTGTACCGACGATGTTCTTTTGTTCGGTTCTTTTTCTAAAACTCGACATTTTACCCGACGCGACGCTCAAATATCAGAAAACGAATAACTAAAACAGTTGCGGCGTTCTAAAGCACATGTGACAACAACGACAGCTGATCCCGTTATGAATTCTTGGAGGAACAAACAAAAATGGAGAGGTTTTATCAAGAAGATTTTAAGCATTTCTCCACTAAGGCGGGGTCTCCATTAGCAATTTCTGTTATAACATTTCGGTATTAAGCCGCGATCCCAATGTATCCGCACCGTTCCGATCCGTCCGATCCGCACCGCTCCGTTGAGAAGCCTGGTTCCAATGCTTCCGAAATTTGACAATTTTGTTAGTATCAAAATGGAAAGAAATAAGCTGTTGAAATATTTTAAATTGTTTTGTGAGCTATACAAGATATAACAAGAATATAAAAAACTAAAACGGCAAAGAATCATGAAGTTAGTATTCATATAATTTTTATTTTTTTTGCCATACAATTCTGGATGTCTTCGGATATACTCGATAAATTCTTCTAAATTCATTTTTTTTTTACCTAACCGTCCTGCGTCCACTCGGAGCAGTACAAATCATTAAATTGTCTCAATAAAATTTTTTGTGAGGTTATGCGTTCCGTAGCAATCCGAAAAAGTTGAAAGTTAACCAACTCTTCCGTACCGATCCGATCCGTACGTGCCATTGGGACCACCTTTCCGAGCGGCCATATATTTCCTAAGCAACCATCGAATTTTAACTATGACAGCTGGTCGGATCGGAACGGTGCGGATACATTGGGATCGGGGCTTAATTCTCATAATGTGATAACAAAATTTAGAAATTGTATCAACAGCAATTGTATTTCAAAATGGAATAATTTCATGTTTGCATTCGTTTTAAGGTGCTTAACCCATAAAATGAGTTATGTAACAATTTTTGATGCAATTACCTGATGGGTTTATGTCATTAAAATTGAGTAATGCTCCAAAAATATATTTAATAATTCAAACCTACAGCTAACTGCTCAAAATCCGTTAATGGTGTGAGCAAGAGGGAACGAAAAGTGAACCATTTTAATACACTCAGGCGTTTTGATTGGGACGAGTGGTCCATTTTTATATGTCAGTGGTTTTACACGATTAGTCTCTCCGTTTTCGTTTGTTATGAATCTGACAATTCATCCCGAAACACGAACCAAAGGTATGAGTCTTTGCTTGAACATGATTGTTATCTCAAATAGAAACTAAAGGCCGTTCTCCAATGCACGGACCACCCAACCACGAACGAATCAAAATCGCGCCATCTCGTCCCACATGAATGTGGCGTCATCTTACCTCTCGCTCGTGTTTTGGTCGACCTGGCTAACATTTTCTTGGTGCGTGTTAACCACATAGTACTAGTTGCCCATTCAGCAACGATATTGTACCAGAATAGTGACATCGCCGCAGCTGTTCCGCCGGTTGTCAAAACATCAGTGCACTAATTATAACACGAAACTTATAAAAATGTGCACGGTAGTTTCAGGAGAATAATAAAAGTTAAATTGATAAGTTTGTCCGCTTAAAAAGTGGTAAAAACTTCCACATTTAACATTTGCCCGATTGTGTTTTCGCAGCTGGCAGGCACAACTACAGGCAAGGGCTTATACTTTACACGGGATTCAGCATTTTCGTTCGGTGGTTCGTGGTTGGGTGGTCCGCGCATTGGAGAACGGCCTTAAGTGGATGCCTGGGAGTAAATTTAATCTGAACAGTGTACTCTGCTTTAAGTGGATTATTTCACTTCTTTTCATATTTTAACACTTTCCCCGCGAATCGCGAGAGATGCTCGTGAACGGCAGTTTTAACTCACGGACGACGGCTACTACTTGTGTTTCGTTTTATACTATAGACAGACTTTAGCTTGGGAACCAACTATTCCAGTTAACCCAAAAATAGTGACACACGTAGGCGAGATGATTAACTTTGACATACAATATATGTCAGCCAGAATTGAAGTGTGAATTTTGTTGTTTTGAAATGAAAGTGCGTGAAATTCTTCCAATCGTCATTATTAAAAGAAGAATTATAATAATGTTATATAATTTTTTTGCAATTTTTACATCCTAATGACAAATAATCATTAGGTCTGTTCCATGACAAAGTCGTTAAAAAAAACCTGGGGCGACCCAGGGCGCCCTGGGTTTTGGTTTCTCATGGAACGACTTCAGAGCGAAAAAGAAGAACAAGAGTGGTTGTCAGTTGCGTTTGTGACTTTGCGCAGAGTTTAGTCGAAGTGAAGTGTTTTTAAAGAAATTAAAGTGTTTTTTGTGGCAATTGGTGAAGTGTTTTAACATCAGGCTTCATCCGCTCGTCGTCGATTCGCAAAGTTGCCGCTGTGTCTGTTCGTTAAATTTCAAACTTAACAGCTCTCTTTCGCTCCAGCATAAAACCCAGGGCTAGTTGGGGCGCCCCAGGTCGCCCTGGGTTTGCTGTCAAATAGTCATGGAACAGCGAGCAAAAAGCCCAGGGCGCCCTGGGTCGCCCCAGGTTTGCTGTCAAAATTCTCATGGAACGCTTTCAATGCACCCTGGGGCGCCCTGGGTCGCCCTGGGTTTTGTCATGGAACAGACCTATTGGAATGGCTGGAACATTTCCAAAGATTTAAAGTTTGTTTATTGGAAAGTGCTTAGTTAGCGCCGAAACCAAGCAAATTTTTCATGGTTTCTAATCATTTCACATGTATGGGGAACCAAGTCGAAACCACCTGATTTGAGTTGATTTCGCGATAAACCAAGAAGGAGCGTGGTTAACCAAATAGTATGTCTATACTATTAGGGTGATGCGACAAAAACAATTGCAAAAAGGGTCCCAGGCAGTGGCTGCAGCATGCGAGAGAGTCTTACCTAGGACACCATAAAGAAGACGAAAAATAGGAAAATTGTAATTCAAACAAGTTAATTTTTTATTAAATAAAGTCTTTTTCTTTTGCAAAATTCCCTTTTTTTTAAATATTTTATCTAGTTTTAAATTATCTCCAAATAATATCTGAGACCAAAGACATGTGGTTTCTCCTTTTAGATATCTTATGGAGAGATTTCTAAAAACGACGCAACGTAGGATATCTTTCCGATTCCGACATCTTATATGTAGTTATGTAGATATATGCATGTAAAATATTAATTTCATATTTCTCAAAATAAATTAAATCAAATTCATTGATTACTGTAGTCATTTCATTAATCGTACCTATTCTAGAGCACAGGACTGACATAAACTAGCATAGCAAGCAATTTTTATTTGTTTCGATCTCCAAGCTACATTTTCGATCTCAAAAAGTAATCACAGAGAAAAAAGTAGAGAGAGTTTAGAAAAACAAAATCGCTACGTCAAGTACTGTACATATATTTGTATTTTTAACCCCCGACGCAAAAAGAGGAGTGTTATAAGTTTAACGTGTCTGTGTGTCTGTCCCTGGCATCGTAGCTCCTAAACGAAGTGACCGATTTTGATGCGGTTCCTTTTGTTTGAAAGCTGACGTGATCGAGATGGTTCTTAGCTACAATTTATTCGCGGGTTTCAAAATGGCGGCCAAAAATTGCAAATATTAAGGGATTGCCATGAAAATTAGTATTTGGAGGTGTTTGGAGGTGCTTATTGCGAATCTCAGCTCGAAATTTGGATATTCAAGATGGCGAATCCAATATGGCGTCCAACAATTTTCGAACTTCAACGAATTTAAGTGAAATTTAGTACTATGGATATTTTGATACCACTAATTTTGAATCTACTGACAAAATTTGGAAATTCAAAATGGCGAACCCAATACGTATGTTACTCAATCACGCCTTAAAGTTTGGTCCCATTATTTTCATTTTTTAAGTGAAAGCATTACACATCCCGACTTAACATTTAGGGTACTTTTTATTCGCGGGTTTCAAAATGGCGGAGCCAAGATGGCGGCCAAAGATTGTAAATATTAAGGGATTGTCATGAAAATTAGTATTTGCGAGATTTTGGAGGTACTAATTGCGAATCTAAGCTCGAAATTTGGAAATTCAAGATGGCGAATCCAATATGGCGTGCAACAATTATCGAACTTCAACGAATTTCAGTGAAATTTACTACTATGGGTATTTTGATATCTCTAATTTCGAATCTACTAATAAAATTTTGAAATTCAAAATTGTAGACCCAATATGGCGACCATATATCATAAAATTTTTTACGAAAGTCGAGCATTTCAAGGATCTTTAATTAAGTAGTACTTATAATATACCGGGTGAAACCGGGTAACTCAGCTAGTACATATAATAAAATTGTAACAGGTATTGTTTTTGGTATAGATATTGATAAATAACCAATATGGGGGGTCTTTATTAGAGCAACAGAAGCCAAATCAACAGTTTTTATAATTTTTGTCTGTCTGTATGTTTATACACACTTCACGCAAAAACTACTGCATGGAAGCGAGTGCAGTTTTCACCATGTGCATAAAGTTGGCGCGACAATTTTTGAATTTTTGAAAAAAAATAAATGTGCCAGAATGTGCCCAATATGTGCTATTATGTGCCACGTAAAAAAACAATCGTATGAAAAATTGAATTTTTATGAAGAGGTCCTTTTTATAATGTGAAGTTAGCACCGTAACATTACTTCATCAGAACAAAACAAATTGTGCTGTAATGTGCCCAGCATGTGCTGTTATGTGCCATGTAAAAAATAAAAATCATATGAAAAATTAAATTTTTATGAAGAAATCCTTCATCAGAACAAAACAAATTGTGCTGTAATGTGCTATGAATGTGCTATTATGTGTCACGTAAAAAAAAAAGGGTGGTACTCCGGGAGTGCCGGCAGAAGTGAAAACTTGAACATTAACGTTGTGCATTTTTGAATATATTGGAATGGTTAGGGAATAATTTCGCACGAATTGCTTTATTTATCAGTATAAAAGTACTATCATCTATGTGGTAAAATACAATTCATTACAATTCATTTATTGCGCTATTGTACACAAACATGACAATTTATATTACATAAAAAATTTAACGCTTCAGAACTATTACAATTATTTTACATTAAAAAGTTTATCTCTCAGAAAAATCAACTTTCATCCATAATTTCAACGACTCTTTCCCCATCATCATTACCAGCATCATCATCGCCAATCTCTAAAACTAATACAATAGGTTTATGGTAGCTGAAGTAAGAAACGAACAATTTTGATTCGAATCTATTTAAATGTCTAATAAAGACCGCATCAATAGTAGTTTTGTATTTCGTTGTGCGCGTAGCAGGCTGTGTACAACCACACACGCACACTCGCGCAAGCGTCCTGTCAGTCTTACGAATTTTCGATCAGGGTCACGTGTCCTGACGCGAGTTTTACATTTTTTACCCATCCCAAAAAAGTGCACAACGCCGCTAAAGAAGTTTTCACTTCAAAAATATTTATATGAAAAATTGAATTTTTACAAAAAGGTCCATTTTATAAAATTCAGTTAGCGCCGGAACGTAACTTCATTGAAACCGAACGAATTGCTCAAAATGTGCTATCGTGTGCCACGCAGAAATTAATATTTTATTGGAGAATTATCATTTTACGAAGAAGACCTTCAAATCGATTCGAAATGTTCTGATATATGCCGAAGTAGAAGAAAAACAAATGATATTACGAAGAACTAAGATTTCTTACAAGAAGTTAGCTCCTCGTTGTCACTGTTTTTGATTATCGGTAAGTGCGCTACAATCACTGACGTATAATACCTACAATGGACCGCTCACGTACCCGATTTCCCATTGAAGCCGACGATTGGAATTTTGTTCCCTCTCTTTCGCTCTGAAGCAGTGACAGTTCGTGAATTGACGTAAAATTAACGTCCTATAATGTTAAAGATTTCTCAGCGGGCTGAATTGCCGTTAAAAATAGAAAAATCCAATCGAAATAGTTTTTTTTTTTGTGGAAATATTAATTGAAATCAAACATATTTGTTACAGTCTTAAGAATTTTATTAAGGAAACTCAATTCAAACTGAGTTTTGTAGGCTCTTTTCGATTTCATTTCACTCAGAATGCAGAACATGAGTATTAGTTTATTTTATTGGAGTGATATTCGTTGGGATTCTTAAAATTTAGCTCTTATGCTATTAAGAGCTTTTATTTTTCCTTTAATTAAAACACATTAAATGCTCAATCGTTTATATTTATTATTATTAGTAATATTAATATATGTATGGGTACTCCGGTTTCATAACTTAAAATTTATCAATCAAAAATTTGTAATGTGTCACCGGGATGTAAACAATACTTGTAAACATGTGGTCACTTATTTTATAGGGACACACAATTTAAGTTCAATGAGAGAATTGTTAAACTCAACAAACAGTTTATTCTTATTCAGGTTGAATACAAATGTCTGATAATGGCAGCGGCTGCTGTCGTGTCCGAAGAGCTTCCAGATGACTTCTCAAGTGTCTGATTATTCCCTCTAGATCTGTCACTCTTTTCTCCGAGACAGGGGCGCTGCTGTCATCTCGCCGGAAGTTCCCATCTTTCCCGCTTGGTGTGTTGTGGTCGAATAGGAGTCGACGCCACAGCTACTCCCCCCCGAGAAACTTTCGCCGGGAAGTTTGAAAGTTACTCGCCGACTGTAGTCTCGCAGAGGTGGGTCCATGTCTGATCCCCAACGATGTGACCGATCTTGTCCGGGAAAAATCGGGGAAGACGAATCAGCAGCCGAGGTCAAAGGCTGACTGGATCCCTGCTGACCAGGTGAAACATCGGGTCTGTGAAAAGACAAATGTTGTTTTGTGGGGAGATGTTGAGGAGGCTGGGTTTGAGGAGTCTGAGATTGAACTTGTGATGCGAACGGCTGAGTCCGAACCGACCGAGGTTCAGCCCGCAAGGATGGAGACCTGCCCTGTACCGGCAGAGGAACAGTCCGTGCTGAGATGTCGGGAGGATCGGATTTACTGATGTAAGCCGGCTTCAATCTGTCCACCGAGATGCTCTGTTGCGAACCATTAACGTCAATCCTGAAAACCCGGTCCGTTGTGCGCTCAATGACCCTGAAAGGACCAGCATATGGATGTTCCAGTGGGGCCTTTACCCGATCACAGCGAATGAATACGTGTGAACAAGTGTACAAATCCTTCAGAATGAAAATCCTCGACTTGATGTGATGTGCGGTTGGAGTCGGGCGCAATCCACGAGCAAACTCTCTGTGCTTCTCCAAGAAAATCTGCGGGTCCGGCCGAAAGTCCTCAGAGATGAAAAATTCTCCAGGGATGCGTAAGTTGGTTCCATACAACATCTCAGCCGGAGAAGCCTGAAGGTCCTCCTTAAAACTCGTTCTCAGCCCCAGCATGACAGTAGAGAGAATCTCAGTCCAAGGCTTTGGAGAACACATCAAAGCGGCCTTAAGCGTCCGATGAAACCGCTCGACTAATCCGTTGGATTGCGGGTGATAAGCGGTCGTTCTGAATCTCTCTGCACCAATGAAATTTATAAATGCCTTAAAAATCTGCGACTCAAATTGAGAGCCTTGGTCGGTGGTGATTGTAACCGGAGTGCCATAGTGGCTTATCCAGTGATCAAACAAAGCCGTAACAACGGATTCAGCGGTCATATCCCTTAATGGCACTGCAACAGGCCATCTAGAGAACCGATCAATAATGGTCAGACAATAGTTAAAACCATTCACTCTTGGCAGCACAATCAAATCTAGATGAATGTGATCAAATCTGGATTCAGGCACAGTGATGCGCTTAGGCATTAATTTATTATGCCGGTGCACTTTTGATTTTTGGCATGGCAGGCACTCTCTGGCCCAAGCAGTGGCGTCCTTCTTGATACCAGGCCAGACAAATCTCTCCGTCAGCTGCAGTGAAGTGACCCTCCCACTGGGGTGAGAAAGGCTATGAACGATGTCAAAAGCAGTCCTCCGGAGCTTTTTCGGTAAATAAGGACGGGTGATGCCCCGCAGCTTTTGACAAAAAACCCTGATGTTAGGCTTCAACTCAATCTCCTGCAACCGCAAACAAGTACTGCCCCGCAGAAGGTCAACGAGTTCAGCATCCGCCCGCTGTTCCTGCATGATGGTCTCCGGATCAAGTATCATGGGTGTATCGATGGCCTCTACACGTGAAAGCGCATCAGCGACAACATTTTGATCTCCTTTTACGTACATGATGTCCGTAGAAAACTGGGATATAAAATCCAATTGACGGAGCTGTCTCTCAGATGCGTTGGCAAGTTTCTGTGTGAACGCGTGAACCAGAGGTTTGTGGTCCGTCTTTATGGTGAAGTTGCGGCATTCCAACAAATGGCGGAAGTGCCGAACAGCCGAATAAATTGCCAGCAACTCGCGATCGTACGTGCTATACCGTTTCTCCGTTTCCGTGAGCTTTCTAGAGAAAAAACCCACTGGTCTGAAGAAGTCATTTTCGGACTGTTCCAAGACCGCCCCAATACAGGTTGTCGAAGCGTCAGAAACCAGAACGAGCTGAGCGCCAGGCGAAAGAAAAGATGACTGCGTAACCTCAGACAGGACCCGCTTGAGCCCCGAGAAACAATCATTGGCCTCTGGGGTCCAAATGATTTTTGTTTTATCGTTTTTTATAGAGTTTTTAATGTAACACTGCAATGGTAACTGAAGCTGAGCCATATTCGGAACACACTGTCTATAATAGTTTATCATCCCCAAGAACCGCCTCAACTCAATAACAGTCTCAGGTCTGGGGTATTCAGCAATTTTAAACAAACGATCAGCTTTTGGAGCGAAACCGGTAGAGTTAATAGTATAACCTAAGAAATCGACCTCACTTTTAACGAAACTACACTTGCCGACATTAATTGAGAGACTGTGGTCTCGGAGTCTTTGGAAAACTTGTCGCAAATGATCTCGGTGCTGAGCAACACCTTCGGACATAACGAGAATGTCATCTATGTAAACGAAAACAAAGTTCAAATCCCGGAAAACACCATCAATGTACCTTTGAAAAGTCTGCGTAGCATTTTTAAGGCCAAAAGGCATGACCAGATACTCGTATAAACCCCATGGGGTGGTTATCGCAGTCTTTTTGATGTCCTTCTCATGCATGGGAATCTGATAATAAGCCCGTTCCAAATCCAACGTGGTGAAAACAGACTTACCGTGCAATAGGGGAAAAAGACTCTGGATCAGAGGTGGTGCATACTTGTCTGCCTGAGTTATTGCATTCAACTTCTGGTAATCACCACATAACCTCCAACCCGAATTTCCCTTTGGGACCATATGAATAGGACTAGCCCAAGGGCTGCTTGACGGCCTGATTATCCCTTGATCCAAACAAAACTGAATTTCCGCCCTAGCGGCTGCAGCCTTAACGCCGGCGAGTTTTCTGGGCCTAGCAAACACCGGGTGTCCGTTCGTAATTATTTGATGAGCCTGATCCTTTTTTTCTAGTGCAGCAGAGATGTCAGAGTGTGGTCTCGTGATTTCCAGAAATTCCCGAAGAATGTCAGCGCAGGGCATTCCAGAGTGGATTGTAAAAACACCGAGATGGGGTGTTTTCAGTAAGCATCCCCCTGAAGCAAATGACGTCTTAGAGTCAATCAACCGTCGATTCTCCAAATCAATTAGCAGCCCGAAGTGTTTTAAAAACTCAGCCCCTATTATAGGCCTCTGGACATCCGCTATCAGAAAAGCCCAAGTAAAATCTCTGCGAAAGCCAAGATTGAGTGAAATTATCCTCGTACCATAAGTGTTTATCTGCGCGGAGTTAGCAGCGAAAAGAACCAAATTGGACGGCGGCTGATTACCACGGAACATTGCAGCAGGAATCAGAGAAACAGCAGCCCCTGAATCAATCAAAAACCTAAGGCGACTCTTAGGATCATATATGTGTAAACGGGCCTCAAAAGTATGCGGTTTTGCGCTGTCGCCCAGGGCCTCTACTGACGACAGCGATTGATGTTTCCCTTGGCCTGCGGAGAGTGTGAGCAAGGGGAAACGCACTTGTTCGCGTTTTTCCCAAATCTACGATGATAATAACATAAACCCTCTTGAGAGCGTCGTCGACCGGGGACTTCCTCCCTGGAGCGCGATCTCGATCCACGCTCCGTGTGCCTTAATTCCCTGAATTGCACCAGCAGATCAGCCATGGTCCTCTCCAAGTAATCGATCTTTGCAAGCGTGGCTGAGGGCAATGGCACCGTACTGTCTCTCCCAGCACCAGATGAGACGGCCATAACAGCCTCACTGCGATTAATTTCCAATAGGATTCGGTCAGCCATTTGAGCCTGACTGTCAAGCTTAAGGTCACTTGAACCTGCCAGAATCGCCCTTACCTCGCTGGGCAATCCCTCAAACCAAATCTCGCGCAGCGCATCATCAGGCAAAATGCCCGCCGCCATGCTCCTCATTTCCCTTAAAAATTGCGAGGGCTTTCTGTCGCCCAAAGAAATGCCCCTCAACACCTGTCGCAATTTATCTCTCCGGGACATACCCAATCTCTCGATAATAGCATCTTTAAGGAATTTATACTTATCTTGCGTCGGTGGATTTTGCAGGATGTCAATAATCTCCTCCGTGGTTGGTCCATCCAAAGCACGCAGAACCGAAAAGTACTTGGTGTTGTCGTCACTCACTCCGATGGCAGCAAATTCTGTCTCCACCCGAATGAACCACAGATCCAGCTTTTTGGGATCATACGCGGGCAACCTGGGCTGACGAACATCGCGAAAAATAGCTTCCAACCTTTCCTCCATGTTTTCTTTATTGGCCTGTGCTCTAGTTTGCACTCCGGAACTTGTACCCTCGATCATCAGCTTCCACAGGAAAATTGGAAATGGCGGCGAAGAACAATTTTAAAGCGGCACCGTGTACGTGCTCAGAGGGAAAAATTAAATATCTCCCGATTGTTGGGGTCACCAATTTGTGGTCACTTATTTTATAGGGACACACAATTTAAGTTCAATGAGAGAATTGTTAAACTCAACAAACAGTTTATTCTTATTCAGGTTGAATACAAATGTCTGATAATGGCAGCGGCTGCTGTCGTGTCCGAAGAGCTTCCAGATGACTTCTCAAGTGTCTGATTGTTCCCTCTAGATCTGTCACTCTTTTCTCCGGTGACAGGGGCGCTGCTGTCATCTCGCCGGAAGTTCCCATCTTTCCCGCTTGGTGTGTTGTGGTCGAATAGGAGTCGACGCCACAAACAGATGAGCTTAATGACATCTGTCAGATTAGGATAGGGATCGCGTCAATCTATCTTCATTACCGCCGCAGCGCCATCTTCAGTTTCAACAAGCAGTAGGCTATCTTACCTTCCACTCGGAGACTACGCAGACACGCAAACCCGTGGCCTCGCTTTATTGATATTCACCGCGTCTGACATAGTTATTAATTGTCTCAGGCAGCATAAGAATAATAAAGACTGAATAATTGAATATATCAACTGGGCTAAAGAGATAGTCAGAAGAATGGGCGAATTAAATCGGCATGTGGAAAGCATCATTAAAGCTGTCACCCACTTGGGTTGGCCATATGATAGTCAGCGAGAGCAGCCATGATTTCCGGCCCCCTCGTGCTGTCTTTCCAAGTTGGATACTCGAGAAGATCGGACGTACAAAAAGCGAGACATTCCCAGAGGAGGCGAAGAAACTTAAAACTAATCGTAGGAGGAAAAATAATAACGTGGAGGAAGGTAAGGAAGTGCCGAGTTAAAAATTGAAATCACATTGTGTGGAGCAAGAGCTAACTCTAGTAATTATTTCCCGAAGGGAAGGGCGTTCGTCATCAGGCGTAATTATTCCCCGAAGGGAAGGGCGTTCGTCACCAGGCTACCGTTCAAGGTTATCCTGTAATCCTGGTATCCAGCCACCGTTTGAGATGATCAGGGTTATCAGGCCATCGATCATCATCTGGTGTTCATACTATCATCTGAGGCCAAAGATTATCTTCTCGTTATCATTTGAGGCCATCGAATCATCTCAGGCCATAAATTATCATCTTATCATCTCATCGGTCATCGCTTTAGCATCCAAGGCCATTGGTCATCATCTAGGATCATTTAATTTAATCTGATGTCATCTTATCAGCATCTGGGATCATCTTATTCCATCTTTCTCCATCCAGAGTCATCTGATCGTATTTCATCTAATTTTGTCAACTCGTTCCCGATAAACATAACGCAACATTGTACATCTCGTATCCACAACATAACATCAGCTTGGCGGTCGGCGCGGGCATATATCATCAAACGATGCGGAACACAGCAGCTAAGTCACTTAATTAGTTTAATATTACTATTATTATAGTTAGTAAGAGGTTAGGGTGGCCACCAACTACATGTAGTAGACAGGGTAACATGAAGAATATATCCAGGTGAAGTTGAACTTGCAAATTTTTATTATATAACCCGGGAAAACATTACAAATTCTCGAAAATATTGGTAATTTTGCAAGGATAAAAATTTAAAAGCATATTTATGACATTAATAATGATTTTTATTTACATTAATTGCATTTAAAGTACATATTTTTTAAATTTTTTTTCAAAAAATATTCAATTTCAAATATTTTTGTCAGCATTCTGCAACTCCGCATTCAAAACATCTGCGGAATCGGCCCATCCATGCAATGCGATGAAAATAGACAGCATCATATAAATTTCCATATGTCTCACCTCGTCCCTCTGAAGCAGTAGGTTGTCAAATTGGCCATCGCTTGAGACAGGAGATTGAGCGGTCCATTGTATTAAACGTCAGTGGCTACAATGTTATAACATTATGATACTTTGTGCTGTAAAGTAGAAAAAATGAACAGTGTTTACGACAGTGCTATGATTAAATGCATAGTAATACTACGTGCTGTCGAACTAAAATTCACAAAAGCATTTTCGGGAATACTGATTGGGCTAATCGAAATTTACTCGAGAAGTTGGCTCATCGTTATGATTTATTCCTTGTTTTGTGCTATGATGTAACAGCATAGTAATACTATGTGCTGTAATATTAAAATGGAAAATAGTATTTTTGGCAGTACCAGAAAGTGAAATAGAAATTCAGTCGAGGAGAAAGCTTTTTTCCAACTTATACCTTGTATATCAATCCGTGTGCTTTGATGTAGAAACATAGTAATACCATAGACAAATAATAGATAGATATCCATTCTCATACAAAAAATTGTTCCTATGAATATAAATCTGAGAGGAAAGCTCGACCAGTTCAACTTCCTTTAAAGTTTGTGTGCGTGAGATTATTTTAGAATTTCTCAATTCACAAAGCTGTGAGAGAAGCCTGCCTCTTTCTCTGCTTTTTCTGTTGTTCTGCGCAAAGGGCTTGTGGGACTGCCCTAACGTGAAGCGGAGGAAGTTGAATTTTTCTAGGAATCCTCTTAGTTGCGTGCTCTGCTCAATGAAAAAAGGACACTGATTCATGAGATTTGAACTATCTAGTGAAACTGAAATTTTTTGTTTTAGGTGATTTTCATTTAAAACTAAAGAATGACTTAAAAAAAAAAAAAAATTGAAAAAAAAAAATTTTTTAGGAAACGCTTTTCTTTACCGTTAAAAAAAACGGATAAAGAACTATAATTACATTCGAAATGAGCGCCCCACGCTTTTCTTTAACGAATGTGTGAGATTTTCTCGATTTTTTAAAAATTTGTTTGTAACAGTTTTTTTTTAAAATTTTGTTTAAGTTTGTTTAAGTTTGTTTTATTTTTTTACTTTTTAGTTGATTTTTGTTTAATTTGATTCACAATAAGGTAAAGAAAAGCGTTTCCTAAAAAATTTTTTTTTTCAATTTTTTTTTATTTTTTACTTTTTAGTCTGATATTATTGCATATTCGTGAATTATCTCGGGAAATACGTATGTCTGCAAAATTTCATTCATTTTCATTGAAGGAAAGGCAGTCAAATTAACGTCCAAAGTTTTGACCCAAAAGTGTGAAGTAAAGAAAAGCATTTTTACTTTTTAGTTGATTTTTGTTTAATTTGATTCACAATAAGGTAAAGAAAAGCGTTTCCTAAAAAAATTTTTTTTTCAATTTTTTTTTATTTTTTACTTTTTAGTCTGATATTATTGCATATTCGTGAATTATCTCGGGAAATACGTATGTCTGCAAAATTTCATTCATTTTCATTGAAGGAAAGGCAGTCAAATTAACGTCCAAAGTTTTGACCCAAAAGTGTGAAGTAATTTTTTTATTTTTTACTTTTACGTCTGATATTTTTGCATATTCGTGAATTATCTGGGGAAAGACGTATGTCTGCAAAATTTCATTCATTTTCATTGAAGGAAAGGCAGTCAAATTAACGTCCAAAGTTTTGACCCAAAAGTGTAAAGTAAAGAAAAGCATTTAATAAAAAAATAATTTCAATTATGATGCACCGGCCCTTACACTTGATGGATCAAGTGGAGACAAATTGTAGGCGTCAATCAATGCTGCAAAATTGACAGCTTTTTATATAATTTTATAGTTTTTCACATCTACTTTATATTTTGTACTCCTTTTTCGCCTAATATTAGGGACTTTTGTACTTCAAGCTTTTAAGCAAGTAATAAATTTAATTAATTCCTTTTAATCAATCCAAAATGCATCTTTAGTAGATTGAAATTAAAGACAAAAAAATTGTAGAAACTATTTTTTTAAACGAATTTATTAAGTCAATGAAAAACACCTAAAAAACAAAAATTCAGAATTTCATTAGATAATTCAAATCTCATGAATCTGTCCGTGTGTCTTTTTCCCTTGAAGATTTCATTCATTGATTGAGCAGATCACGCAACTCAGAGGATTTCTAGAAAAATTCAACTCCCTCACGCCTCACGTTAGTGTTAGAGCAGTCCCACAAGCCCCTTGCGCAGAACAACAGCTGACGGGTGTTATTTGTCATGGTAATACTATGAGCTGTAAGGTAAAAATGACAAACATTTTTATTTTTTACGTGGCACATAACAGCACATGCTGGGTACATTACAACACAATTTGTTTTGTTCTGATGAAGTAATGTTATGTAATTTTTCATACGATTTTTTTTTACGTGGCTCATAATAGCACATTTTGGGCACATTCTGGCACAGTTATTTTTTTTCAAAAATTCAAAAATTGTCGCGCAAACTTTATGGACATGTTTACACCGATATATTGCTAGAGGTCTAACTTACTTAAAACATAGGATCCATTTTACCTCAGGAAAATATCCTATTCTGATTGTTTTAAATTTAATATTGCCCGGTTCTTACGTTATTTAATGAACTTAACTTTTGAATCATAGGTGGCGCTGTTTATCATTTTAAAGGTTTATCTCAACCGATATCAACCGATTACAACTAATCTATGTAGCCATAGAATCAAATAGAAAAGAAGAACACACAAAGCCATTGATTCGAAAAACTTGAACTCTTTGAGGTTTTTCAAAAATATATCCAAAAAGCGACGACGCCGACTATGTGGCATCGGCAACGGTGGGCCAAATGGAGGGAAAAAATGATGAAAATTGAGAAAAGGTGGAAAATGTGTTAATTTTATTGTTAGTGTAGGGCTCTCAAAGTTTTAAAATGCATTTGACTCTTCTGCACAAGTGTTCTCGGTTAGCGGTTTACGTTCTTGGGTAACGCTTTCGACAAGAGTTAATTTACTAGTCAGTCATTAAAGAGAGTTACAACTGTGCAGTCGACTTTTGATTTGAACTCCCCAAATAGTCCCTACAGTAATCAGAAGTGGAATTACCGCCTGAGAAGTGATTTGTGAAAAAAAAAAAGATTATTATAAAGCAGAACTTAAATAAAATTGTATTGCTCGATTAAGCGAGGAATATTTGTGAAAGCAAACAATTCAGTGTTTGATCGGTCGAGTGGAATTTTGTGATACCTAATGTTATGTTAGACTAAACGTGGAAGCAAACATTAGCCAGACTATTTTAAGTCTTATGATAAAAGAATAAGAACCAAACTATTTTATGATTGTCGGCAATTTATTATTATGAGGCATATGTGCTTATGTGTTCTTACCTGCGAAAGTGTCTGCAGATTTTGAAACTACACCCACCACGTGGTCAACAAAATCTACTAAAATCTGAATTGCACGTTATCATCGAATCGGCTAAAGACCAATTCTGCGTAAGAAAAGAAATTTATTTGTTTAAAAGGCATATTTTGCTATTTTCACATATATTTATGTAAAATGGAACCACATGTGAATCGGTTTCTAGAAAATGCTTCCGTACAACTGTTAAAGGACAAATTGGGGCAATTGGGTCAACAAACTATAGGACTGAAGGCAGAATTAAAGTACCGTTTGGAGCAGTGTATTTTAAAATTGTCAAAAGAAGACCTGAACAGGTACTTCCCACGAAATACGATGGAAGATAGCCGGGCTGAAAATCAAAATGAGTCCATGCAATCCTCAACAGACTTCCAGAATAGGGAGGAAATATCATCGGCGGGAGGCAGTAGCTCCGATGTTAACTTGGATCAAGAACTCGAAAATCTTAGGGAAGCAGTTCGGAAAAAGCAAGAAATTGCTGAGTTGAAGCGGAAACTCGCCGAGTTGAACGCGAACGAAGACACCATAATGCCATCAAGGTCAGCAGCTGTACACTTCCGCGATGTGGAGGATTCTTTAACACCTTTCAGTGGAGACGATATGATGTGTGTGACGAAATGGATCTCAATTTTTGAAGAATCTGCTGATATATATGAGTGGGATGTGCGCCAGCGGCTTATATACGCCAAGAGAGTGATGAAAGGAACGGCTAAAATTTTTCTCCGGACACAGTCTTTCAAATCCTGGGTAGAATTGAGAGAAGGACTTATCAAGGAATTCGCAAAAAAGGTGACGTCTGCTGATGTACACAATGATTTAAGAACCAGGAAAAAGAAGCGTGATGAGTCCTACTTAGCTTATGTTCTGGCAATGCAAGAAATAGCAGCCTTGGGGTATATAGAGGAATCAGACTTAATTAATTATATAATACAAGGTATCCCGGACAATTATGTGAATAAGGCGATCTTGTACAACGGTAATACACTCGAGGAATTAAAACACAACCTGAAGAAGTACGAAAAAATAAAACAATACCATCAACCACTGGAACAACTGAAATATAGCGTGAAGAAGCCAATAGAAAACAAGCTGCTTAAGTGTTTTAATTGTAACAATCGTGGTCATACTGCAAACCAGTGCGCAAAGGAAAAAAGAGAACGAGGGTCCTGCTTCAAGTGTGGAAAATTTGGACACAAATATGGGGAATGTAATCAACCACAACAACAGGTCTTGTCTCTGGAAAATCAGGAGGAAAATCAAGCGACATCCAGCGTAATGTATGTAAATGCATATTCAAATAATTTTGAATTTACTGTCAGGTATGGTTCAGATAACTTTAAGGACTGGAATATATCCTTACCAACCCTTTTGGACTCTGGAAGCGCGATTAGCTTAATTCAAGAGCAATATGTACCACTAAATGTTAAGACCCCAAACACGGACGATGTAAGTTTTTATGGAGTTAATAATAGTAAACTTATTGTATTAGGAGTGCTAAACTGTAAGGTAAATTTTGAAAATTTGAATATTAAATTAAAAATGTATATTGTTCCAAATACAACAATGAAATATTCCGCTATTTTAGGTAGAGATTTTTTAACAAAAGCAAATATTAAATTAACCATAGATAGAAATGTCCAGCAAAGTATGAAAATGCCCAGCGATCGTGTTCCAGTTGCAAGTACGAATACGGTTCCGATTGACGAAAAAGAGCCCACACTAGAATATGCTATAAATGAACTGTTAAATTTAAATTTGGCGGATAATGAGGTGAGCTTAAATTTAGATATTAATAAAAATATGAATCATAATGTCGTTGAAGAAATTAACGAGATTGTGTCTGATGTTCGAAACTTTTCTGTCGACGCCGAGTTAGAATTAAAAAATAATGATTCGTTTGAAATGAATATTAAATTAACAAAGGATCATCCGTTCTATTGCACACCTCGACGGTTATCCTATGCTCAGAAAACTGAACTACAGAGAATATTAAATGATTTATTAAAAAGAGGTATAATTAAAGAAAGTAATTCCCCGTACGCGAGTCCGATTGTTCTGGTCCAGAAGAAAAATCGGGAAACGAGATTATGCGTTGATTATCGCGAGCTGAATAGGTTGACGGTCAAGGATAATTATCCTTTACCCTTGATAGAGCATTTATTAGATCGGTTGCGCGATAAGAGATATTTTACCATCTTAGATCTCCGAAGTGGCTTTCACCATGTTAGAATGGCTGGGGACTCGGTTAAATTTACAGCTTTTGTAACACCTTTGGGGCAATTCGAGTACATTCGAATGCCTTTTGGTTTAAAAAACGCTCCGGCAATATTTCAGCGGTACATAAATCATATTTTCCGACCTTTGATTTCAAACGATAAATTGTTTGTTTATTTAGATGACCTTTTGATTGCAACGGCCACGATAGAAGAGCACTTAATTATTCTGAAAGAGGTTATGAATTTGGTCAGAAAACATTGTTTAAATTTACGGTTCGATAAATGCAGATTCATGTACGAGGAAATAACTTATTTGGGATATGTTGTGAGCAAAAAGGGAATACGTCCGAATTTAGAAAATTTAAAAGCCATTAGTGAATTTCCTACTCCGAGGTGTATTAAGGACGTTCATAGCTTCCTGGGATTGTGCTCTTATTTTAGGAAGTTTATTCAAGGCTTTGCCACAGTCGCTAAACCATTGTATGATTTGCTAAAGAAGGATTCATCTTTTGTTTTTGATCAAAAAGAGTTGGAGACGTTTAATACCTTGAAATCAAAATTATTAGAAGCGCCGATTTTAGCCATTTATAACCCACATAGTGAAACCGAGTTACATTGCGACGCTAGCAGTGCAGGTTTTGGTGCAATTCTACTGCAGCGCCAATCGGATAAAAAATTTCACCCGGTATTTTATTTCTCTAAAAGAACAACGGACATAGAATCGAAATACCATAGTTATGAGCTTGATACATTGGCGATTGTGTATGCTCTAAGACGTTTCCGAATATATTTATCGGGTGTTAAATTTAAAATCATTACGGATTGCCAAGCGTTAACGCTTACACTCAATAAAAAAATCCTTAATCCTCGTATATCAAGGTGGGCATTAGAGATGAAGGAATTTGATTATTCCGTTGAGCATCGTTCATCCAATAGAATGCAGCATGTTGATGCTCTTAGCCGTCATCCCGAAGTTCTGGTCGTAGAGGATAACTCTTTTGAATTCTTGTTAGCGGCAGCTCAGCATAAAGATACTACCATTCAAAAAATCGTTACAGAATTGGAACGGGGTGAGAGTCGGTTCTATGCTTTATTAAACGGGTTAGTTTACCGAAAGATAAAGGGTAATGTAAGGTTTTATGTACCTGCGCAAATGGAAAACCACGTAATTCAAACGCACCATGAGTATCTTTGCCATTTGGGCGTTAACAAATGTTATGAACACTTACAAAAGTTCTCCTGGTTCCCGGACATGAAAAACAAAATTAAGGCCTTTATCGCTAACTGTTTGAAGTGTATATATTTCTCGCCGAAGTCGGGCAAAATTGAAGGAGAATTAAATAATATTCCAAAAGGAAATAAACCTTTTGATGTAATACACATTGACCATCTAGGACCCCTACCCTTGAGTAACAAAAAGAAGCATATTTTTCTCATTATTGATGGCTTTACGAAATTTTCAAAATTATATCCTGTTAGCTGTACTAAAACGAGTGAAGTAATTTCATGCTTGAACTCTTATTTTACAACTTATAGTAGGCCTAATAAAATCATATCCGATCGCGGTACTGCTTTCACTTCGTCTGAGTTTGAGGAATTCCTTGAACGATGTAATATAAAGCATATAAAAATTGCCACACACTCACCGCAATCCAATGGACAGGTAGAACGCATAAATAGAACAATTATCCCCATGATATCGAAGGAGTTAAGTCCTGAAAGTACGTCTGATTGGTATAAGGCTTTGCCAAAAGTGGAATACGCGATGAATAACACTGTTTGCCGCAGTATAGGGACAACCCCAAGCATGCTTCTATTTGGTGTTCGTCAAAAAGGAGAAAGTTGCGATAAAATACTTGAGTTTTTACAGTCGGACCAATGTAAAGAACAGGAAACAGACATTCAAACAGCTCGGGAGCGAGCATCAGACACAATTGAAAAAAATCAAAGCTATAATAAAATTTATTACGATAGCAAGCATAAACCACCCCAGAAGTATTAGGTAGGAGACCTTGTCGTACTTAAAAACATAGATACTACCGCTGGGGTTAATAAAAATTTTTACCTAAGTATAGAGGGCCGTACAAGGTCTTGAAAGTACTAAAGCATGACCGATATATTGTTAACGACGTGGATAATATGCAAGTTAGTAGAATCCCCTATCAGGGCGTGTGTTCAGCTGCAAATATGAAACCCTATGTGCAATTCAAACGAGAGTGCACGGAACAGGATCGCATGGCATAAAGTATAAATAAAGTAAAATAAATAAATAAAAACTCCTTGGCGTGAGTTTCTTTGATGACTTTCCTGTATTCATAGATATAAGTTGTTTCGTAGATTTTATGATGTAGGTGAATAGATTACTGATTAATACAAGAATGTTAGGTCTTTTTATTTGGTAGGTTTCCAATAATAATGAAAGCTGATCAGTGTTCTAACAAAACCTTTCTTTTATAAATGGATCACGTCTAATAGGACGGTCGTTAGTTCAAACAGTTATCAAATGTATATTTTGGCTTGTTCTATATTATAATAGTCTAAAAATGTATTTACATTAGCTGAATCAACGTGTAAACCTTGAAACGCGAACCGTTGCCCGAGATAGTGCGTTTATCATTGTTATTTTTTGTAATCGAGTCGATTAAAATGTCAGCATGGCCGATTGTAGGGCTCTCAAAGTTTTGAAATGCATTTGACTCTTCTGCACAAGTGTTCTCGGTTAGCGGTTTACGTTCTTGGGTAACGCTTTCGACAAGAGTTAATTTACTAGTCAGTCATTAAAGGGAGTTACAACTGTGCAGTCGACTTTTGATTTGAACTCCCCAAATAGTCCCTACATTAGGCAACTGGTACAGTTGTTTTTGTGTGATGCGTACGAAGTCGCGGGCAAGAGCTAGTAAACTAAACATTAAAGTTTTAAAGTACTTATTATATATTAAGATACTTATAATTGTTATATGAATTGGTTTACCTCAGCATAGACTAAATAATATATAGACTCGCAAAGCCCATACAAAAATTTCGTCTCACTGATGAAGGAAATAGCTGGGTGATTTCAGCGCTGAAGTGGCCACTTTAGCAATTACGAGTAATGTTTGCATATTCGTAGGAGTTTTATAAAACGTCTGCATTCACTTGATATGGAGATATGGGGCTAGTTATGTACATATATGTACATTAAAATTTGCGCTTGAGATTGCGAGTTATGTGAGAACAAGAACTTTGATTGTGAAGGTATGTTTCGATGCTTTCCTGCATATTTTATTTATATATAACGATATCTGGCCTTGAAAAAGGCATATGTACCCCTTTCACGTAAATTTATTGAAAATGCATCAGAAAAATAGCAAGTGGATATCTTGTATAGATATTGTTTTTAGATATTTTTTAAAACGGGATATGGGGGCGGCTTAAGTTTTTTATTCTAAGAAGGATGTGTATGTAATTTCATATATGATTTTTTTGTAAAAGATAGTGGATCCAATAAAGTTAACAAATAAGCTGATAACTGAAGTGAATAAACGAGATATTGTAATTATCAATGAATTAAGCTTCCTGGAATTTTCTGGCTAACTGACTTTAATTAAATTAATTAATTCAAGAGTTATCAAAGTAATTTAAACAATTCAATATATCTACGACCCATGAATACAATTTTTTTATTTCTAAATTCAATAAATGTTATATATTTTTACCAGTATAGTACATACACTTCACTTTATTTATTTAAAATTTGTATACGATTTTTTGCAACCTTTGATTCTTTAATTTCTGCTGACACCCAATAACAGCTTTTCCTAATTAAAACGAGCATTAAAAACTCAAGGATCTGAATTTTATGCTCTCTACAATCATCAGAAAACCACGCTGGAAACCTCATATTTGTCTCCTCTATAGCTTTAGACACTAAATGCCTTTTAATTCCGTCTTTATGGATATTTAATTTAAAAAACCGCTTAAATATATCAATTTGCATAGAACAAATATTAAAAAATTCATTTGTTGGGCATTTTAATTTAGTAGTGTTTGCTGAAGTATATGACTTAAAACCAATAAAGTATTCGTTTGGCAAATCTAATGTGTTATTGAAATCAATTATCACGCTTTCACAATGCACACACTGAATTTTATTTAACATTTTATGGGCAATATAACCGGAATAGTACCTAACAGCATTTTCTGAAACCGCACCCGTCTGCATAAAATTTTCTATATGCTCAGTTTCTGCTACCCAGTCCTCTTCTAGGTTTTCTGTACTATTGAAAATATTATCCTGGGAAGGTTGAGGATCTGCAGAGCCCTCTAAAATATTAGTACTATCCTCACAGTCGTCAGTATTCTCGGAAATAGTTACAACTTCATTGAATTCCAAACAGTTGGATGACTCCGCTAATAATTGCATTCTTACATCTTTTTTAGATATTAAATGTTTAATATTGTTATTAAACTCCCTGGCCGAAGGAAATCTATTAAATCCGCCCATCGAACGAACTAAAGAAAACTGGTTTTCTAAAATATCTTGCTGCAATTTTGCAGTTAACAAAAATTGAAAATCTGGTATAGCTTGCGTTTGTTCCAAAATAGTAAAAATTCCATTTATATAATGAACAATGCCATCTATAGCATAAACTTTAGATGGCTTATTAGAAGATTTTGAAATTAATTTAACATTTTCAAAATAACTTCTCATTTCATTTAAGAATCCTAAAGATTTAATATTATGAGCACTAAGGGGTTGTAAGAAAGGATTTCTAGGTGTTAAGTACTTACTATTTAAAATATCAAATAAATGATTTACTTTTTCAATAAAATCAGCTGTCGATATAGCTACAATCGACATTTCTCCCTCAAATTTGTTTAATTTTGCCAGAGTACGTATTGCTGAAGCAACGGTCCAACTAAAAACTTGTGTAGCATTTTTAACTTTCATTTTTTGAAAATTATTCGGCTGTATGTGCTCAGCTTTTAGCTTTACACAAAGTCTGGCGCCCCCTTTTTTATCTATTTCATACAGCTTTTTAATTACATCCCACGATACTCTACCGTCAGGTGTGAACAAATCCCATTTAAGCAAAATATTTCTTAGTGACTTAACTAGATGTACTACAAGGTGTCTCACAAGTAAGTTCACATTTGCTTATCTTATTACGCGAAAGCAACTATTCTGAGGGGCGCGGGGGGTATGTCAGTCGGTAGTCTGGCTCTTGGGAATTTAGTCGCTATGGAGCGTTTCTCTGGTGCGGACCGTGCGTTGTGCGTACGTGAGTTTTACAAAAACGGTAATTCGGCGACTGTAGCGCGTAGAAAATTCTGCAGTATTCGACATATTCGTCACTTAAATGATGCGCCTAGCACTCGACTCATTGCAAAATGGGTTGAGAAGTTTGAAGAGACTGGGTCAACTCTGGAGAAACCAAAATCTGGGCGGCCAAGAACATCAAGAACAGCCGAAAACGTGGACAGTGTTACTCAGTCTATTCGAGATGATCCAAACCTCTCGATTCGGAAGCGTGCTGTTGCTTTAAATGTGCACAGATCTTCATTATGCCGCATTTTACGGAGACTACCTGCCGAGCTGTCATAGGCAATTTTAGTGCCCGACTAAATGAATGCCGAGAGCGCAACGGTTTACATTTGGACGATGTTATTTTTAAAAAATAAATTCCCAAACAGTGTACTTCAATATAAAATAAACATTTTTTCAATAAAGCTAAGACTTTTCTTTTAAAAAAAGATTTAAATGTGAACTTTCTTTTGAGACACCCTATATATCATAAAGAGCTATTATTTGCTGAGAGTTCACATTGAATAATGGTTCTGTTTTTGAAATATTTAAATTATTGAAACATGACCTGTTATTGGATCCTTGATCGCAGACAATTACAGATATATTTATATGACAATCTTGGCAGCCTTTAATAATTTCCAAAATAAAATCTTTTAAAATTAATCCAGAAACCGGCCCGGTGGAAACTATATGCCCAATAGTGTAAGACCAATTTGATAAGAGTCCCCTAATCATAAAGCAACAGATGTCTGTTCCTATTTTATTTTCCCTAATTTTTCCGTTATCTATCACGCCATCAATTTGATCAGATTTGATATTATACTCCAATTCTTGGCGGATACGAATTTCATCAAAAATAAGAACTGCCTGCTGGGTTTTTGCATCGGAATTTTGAAATATTTTCTTTAAATGTTCCATAACTTGACTATATATACCTGGCTTGATCTCTTTTATAATTAAATGTTTTTTAAGAGTACTTGAACATGGCAAACTAAATTTTAAGGATCTTAAAAACTCATAACATTTAGGAGACTTATAATAAATATTTTGTGCAAGAATTCTTTGATCTTCGGGAAAAGCCTCTTATTCCTTTTTTGCCTAAAATCATTTGGCAAAATATCTTTGTATCTTTCGATACGTTTAACTTATTTTTAATAACTTCGATATTCGAATTCTTTTTCTTATACAGCCTTGGCCAAAAGTATTAGGCACCCCCTGAAAATCGTAAAATACAGTTTATTTGTGCAAATTAGGGGGAAATAAAACTATAGTTAGGTTTAACTTATTGACCTTTATTGTTACTATTAATATTTTGTCGGTCCGCCCTTAGCTTCTATTACAGCAGCTATTCTCTTAGGAATTGTACGTACAAGTTTTAGGCACTCTTCAGGAGAAATTTCGTTCCACTCTTGCTGGATGACTTGTTTTAGTCAGGTTTTGGATGTGATGCTGTGCTCATGTATCTTCCGCTTCAGTATGCACCAAAGATGCTCAATTGGATTGAGATCTGGTGACTGTTCAGGCCACTCTTAAAGGTCAAAAATTTTTTTTTCTAAATATCGCATACTGGTTACAGATGTGTGGTATGGCGCGTTGTCTTGTTGGATTTTTATGTTGTCCGTATTAGTGTCACCATAAATGTTCGTAATAGATGGGTGTAGAACCTTTTCCAACACGGCAATATATTTTTCGCTATTCATGCGTCCTTCGCAAATAAACATTTCACCCACTCCAAGGGACGCCATACAACCCAAATCACCACGCTCAGAAGACGTTTTTTTCGGATTTTTGAGGTACTCTCGAATCAATTTTCGATCATCACGTTTCGAACTCACTCTTTTTGTACCCGTTTTTTGTCTATTACTGTGTGATCCAGTGTCTAGAAAACGTTTAATAGCACTTTGCACCGCACAACGCAAACATTTCACAGTTTTTTTAATCTCAACTTGAGACTTGCCTTGTTCATGCAAAAACTGAATTCGCATCCGTTCTTGCTCACTAAGCTCCCTTGTTTTAGGCATTTCCACACTATTAGTGACTAACACTTCAAACTCCGTTAAAAAACTAACGATATTTCGGCACTTGCTTGCATTACGAGCAGTAATTGCAAATTGAAATTTTTTTACAAAAAACTCAAAATTACAGATTTTCCCAACAAGATGTTTTATGGTCCTTCCAGGAAAAATTTTCTTACATTAATTACCATTTATGATTGCTGGGAACATATTGACAAACAAAATAAATCATTCTAGCAATTATTTTGTAAGATACCTGAAAAAAACTAGGGTGCCTAATACTTTTGGCCAAGGCTGTATGTACATTTTCTGTTAACTTTACGCAGTGTACTTTTTTTATTTCGAAGCTGAAAATACTTATTCCGCCAATAAGTAATTATCTTTTGGTTTTTGACACAATTATTACATGTAAGTGCATCCTCACATTCAGACGATACTCTGCGTCTTTTGTGAGGAGACTAAAATATCAAAAACCATTTCTTTGCAAGATGCCTCTTTAGAAGGCACTTCTTTATCAAAATCCATAGGCATATCTCTTCTGGAATACGTTTTCTTTGAATCGCATCTCTTAAAACTGTTTTCGCTAGATTTTTCAAATGAATAGCAAAAATTATCCGATAATTTAACGGAAGGAATGGCGTGTCTTGCAAGTCGATTATTCGCAAAATTATTTGGTTGGAAGTGCTTGTGGCAAATATAATATTTCCCAGACCCCAAAGCCCCAAATTATCATTAATTGCTTCGCACCAATCATTAAATCGTTTGGTTCCAAACGGGGGGAATACCGAAAACTTAGCTGACGGATTATCTTTGGACGAAACTTCACAATATTTTGCAATGCAGCGAAAAATATATTTTTGTTTTCTACTTTCCATTTCAGGTATTTTCAATCCAAATGCTAAAACTTGAATGCGACTCTTACAGCAAGAGAGAAATTGTCACACTTGTTAGTGACAGGCAGTTGCGTGGCCAGCTTTGTAGGAGGGATTCTGTAGTTTTGTCTATTTCCAGAGTCTTATACGGAGCGTTCAGAGTTCGAGCCTCGGCTGCCGCAGGATGAAGGATGGACGCGTTCGGTGAAGTCGTTCACTTTTTTTCTTTTGGCCGGATTCGGAGCGGGGACTTACGCGGCTGTGTAGGAGGGATATGCCGTGGCACACGTACCTGCCGGGGGAGATCTTGCGGAGCATTACACCGTTGGAACTATGAAATGTAAATTCTTTGCCTGTGAAAGAAAAGAGGAAGGAAGGGAGGAGGTTCATCAGCTTATCAACATCATATTAATCCTTAATGCAGTACCTGGAAATTAAATAGATTAAATAGAGTAGGGAAAGTAATGATTTTGATTGAACCACTTAGAGAAATTCTACAGTTAGAAAGAGTTTGAAGAGTAATTTCATTTAATTTTATCAAATTGCAGATTAATTTAAAGAAGAATAATAGTTTACGGTTAATTATACTTTATCTACCTTTTTGTGAAGATTGATGTATATCGTTGGGGAGGGTCGACGCATGCGCAAATCGCGGTTATAATTGTATTTCTAACAACAGTCTACCTGGTCCCAGTTTCCTTCTTAAGGAAAAGACGCAGCCGCATACCGGGAAGAACTTTCCTCATCGGTAATCCCGCACCACACCCACAATTTTCCTCATCAGTCATTCCACACCACGACCAACGCAAAGAGAGCCAACCGTAACCCGAGTTTACCCGTTCGTTGCCAGGAAAATGGAAAAGAAATAGTCAAGTTCACTCCAGATGGGAAAGGGCATGAATGCTCCACAAGTGACAGTGGCCTGATTGAAGATATGGCAATACAAAATATAAGAGAAAAAGTCTTCGAAAAAGGCGAGTCGGTCTCGGTAGGTGAAGCGGGCGGCTCTCGTTCACTCTAGTCCAGGAAGCAGTGCAAGGCAGTCATCAGTGATCCTTGTGGTTCAAAAGAAAAATTTGTGCAGTGAATGTGAGGAGAGGAAAGCCATCTTGGGGGACAACAAGGAAAAAGCAGAGATCGGTGCCAGGAGGAAAAGCAAAACGAGTGAAGCTGGAAAAAGGAGGTCCGGAAAAGTAAAGAGGAGGCCAGGAATAAAGGAACCGGCCGTGGATGCAGGAGAATTTGGGAGATTTTCTTTCGAGGATCGCGCGTTGAGAAGCAGGGAGCTGGGACTGGGGCGGACATTCCAAGGAAAGGAAAAAGCTAAGTATTTCTATATATGGTTTGTTTTGTGCAATTGGGGGGGTAGGTTTCACAAGCAAGCGGTCGACCCACCCCAAATCGATTTGAGTTTTGGGGCTCGCATTTTCTTTTTTTTTAATAGTCGAGCTTCATTCGTGTCTTAAAACTTTGTTACGCAGGGATAACTTTCGTTTCTTTGTTTTTTTTAATAGTCGAGTTTCATTTGTTTCTTCAAACCTCATTACGCAGGATTAACTTTTGTTTCTTTGTTTTGTTTTATAGTTGTTTGTTTCTAGAAGAAAAAAATATATGTTTTGTTAAAATACACAATTAGCTGTGGTTTCTGTTGCCCGCCCTCCTTAAAATTATTCGGAGGTTCTCGGTGATCCACAAACCGAGTGGCGCTCAACAAAAAGTTTCATTTTTATTTTGTACAGCACCGACCGCCCGGGTGTTATCCCGACCCATCTCCAAGCTAACCGGGGAAAGTCTCCGCGGCGGATTACGTGGGTGACAATTTTGGCGCCCAACGTGGGGCCTGACTTTTTACGAAAAGGTAGGCGGTCGGTGAACGTGCAGGTCATAATGTTAATTAAGGGGTGAACATATGATCACCCGAGTGTTTAGTGAGGGGGCGAGATTTTCGGAACCAGCAGGAAAGGCATAAGTGTTACTGTTTATTGCTTGTGAGGGGGGGGGTCGACACGCTTGTGAATTATTAAATAAATTATTTTTTTTTGGTGTTGCTCGGTTGGGTTTGTTTGGGATTTGGAGGATTTGCCTAGCTGTATTTCTGGTAGTGGGTGGTATAGGCGGATTGCGTTCGTTCGATTCTGGCTTCGGTCGATTGTTGTATTTGGTGGAATTGGTAATTAACAATGGAAATTAACAGACTCAATCAAGATGAGCTTAATTATGAGCTCACTATCAGGGGGTTACCAACAGGTAAAGTCACGTTTCCGAGAAATAAATGCGGACAACGAGTGTATTGCGGAGCAGTCGATTGTTATGTCCACTGACTTGAATATCACTCAAATCAACCTGCAGCACAGTAAATCGGCCACTGCTATTCTCAGTGGAAGGTTAAACAAACTGCGGACATCCCCCCAAATAACACTAATACAGGAACCATGGATATGTAGAAAACGTATCTGCGGTTTCGGTATGGTCAACTGGGGGCAACTCTTTCATTACGAAAGGACGGAACGACCGCGAGCTTGCGTGTTTGTATCGAACACAATTGAGGCCACGATGTTAAGACAATTTTGCAGTCAAGACGTCGTTGCGGTGAAAGTATCCTACAAGATTGCGGGGGCCAGGCATGAGATCATTATTGTCTCAGCCTATTTACCCTATGACTCCATCAGTCCACCTCCTTCACGGGAACTTATGGAAATTGTAAGATACACAGAATCTAATAATTTAGGTCTGGTGATTGGATGCGATGCCAATGCCCAGCACACCATATGGGGTAGCAGTAAATGCAACCCTAGAGGAGAAAAATTATTAGACTTCATTCTGTCGCACGATCTCGTGGTTAACAATGTGGGCAATGATCCAACCTTTGTCACGAGTAGGCGACAGGAGGTAGTAGATTTGACACTTACTAATAGGAAGATGTCCAACCTTATTACTAACTGGCGAGTTCTAGATGAGGAATCTCTCTCGGACCACAGATACCTAAATTACAGAATAGCCATTGATGACATTTACATCCCGGCTGGACGTAATCCAAGGAAAACTGACTGGGAGAGGTACAAACAAATTCTTTCGGAGAAAGAAATATATGTACCCAAGCTCCGATCAACAAAAGACATTGAGGATGAGACTGAGAAATTGAGTCGGACCTTGATAGATTCTTTTGAGAGTGCTTGTCCCGTCAGAAAGAGCCGATGTGGCAAGAGCGTCCCCTGGTGGAACAGCAATCTGTCGAGGCTCAGGAAGAATACCAGGAAGCTTCTGAATAGGGCACTAAAAACCCAAAAAGAAGATGACTGGACGGCCTATCGAACCCTACAGCGCGAATATAAGTACGAGATAAGAAATGCCAAGGTCTCATCTTATAGGAAATACTGTGAGGAACTGGTAGGAATGAGAGAAACAGCTAGGTTAATCAAAGTCTTTCAGAAAGACGACTTAGCCAAACTGAATTCCCTCCGCAAATCTGACGGCGGATATACGGGTTCCAAACAGGAAGCCTTTGAGATCCTGGTTCAAACCCACTTTCCAGGCAGTCACAAGATTCAAACGAATCAAAGTTTAGAAAGGTATCCAGAAAGGGTAACCATTACTAGACAGGACAGATATATAGCATCCAAAGTTGTGACGGAGGAGAAGATCGAATATGCTTTGTCCTCCTTCGAAAACTATAAGACCCCAGGTCTGGATGGTATATACCCGGCTATGCTAAAAGCAGGAGGCCATTCCCTAGTTTCGGCACTAAAGAAAATATTTAGGGCCTGTTTAACCTGGGGATATATTCCAACTGCATGGCGAAAGGTCAGAGTAGTTTTCATTCCCAAACCAGGCAAGGAAGACTATGCTCTGGCGAAAAGCTTCAGACCAATCAGCTTGACATCGTTCCTGCTGAAATGTCTGGAACGTCTGGTAGAAAAATACATTAGAGGAGAAACGTTGAGACGGCATCCCCTTAATGAGCACCAGCATGCCTATAGGAGTGGTAGATCCTGTGAGTCCGCATTGCACGATCTAGTCTCTAAGATAGAAAGTGCTTCGGACGAGGGGCTCTACGCTCTCGGGGTTTTTGTTGACATTGAGGGGGCCTTCGACAATGCCACGTTCCCATCGATGTGTAATGCTGCCACTGCATATGGTGTAGATACCGTGCTTGTAAGATGGATCTACTCTATGCTATCTCAGAGACTACTTTTCGCAGAATGCGACACCGACACGGTAATGAAAGTGGAGAAAGGCTGTCCGCAAGGAGGAGTACTCTCCCCATTACTGTGGTGTTTCGTAGTAGACTCCCTTTTAGACGAATTGCAAAGTCTAAATATACACATACAGGCGTACGCTGATGATGTGTGTGCACTCGTTTGTGGTAAGTCACTTAGGGTCGTCTGTAGTAAGATGCAGAAAACCCTAGACAAGATCCAGAACTGGTGTGAGAGACATGGCTTATCAGTGAATCCTTTGAAAACAACACTTGTGTTGTTCACTAGGAAAAGGAAACTCGATAACCTTAAGCTCCCAATTTTGAAAGGTGTAACCATTCAACTCTCCAAAGAAGTGAAATATCTAGGGGTAATCCTAGATAGCAAACTGACTTGGAAGGCTCATGTCGAACACAAAGCATCTCGAGCACTGAATGCTTTCTGGCAATGCAGGAGAGCTTTTGGGAAGACATGGGGTCTAAAACCCGCTATTGTGCACTGGATGTACACAGCCATAATTAGGCCCATAATCACATATGCGTCAGTGGTCTGGTGGAGTAGAACGGAGATAAAGACTACCTGTTCTATTCTTAACAGAGTACAAAGGGAAGTCTGCATAGGGATAACAGGAGCTTTTAGCTCGACCCCTGGTGCGGCCCTCAACGCAATGCTCAATTTGCAGCCCCTGGACCTCGCAATCCAGGAAGAGGCAATGAAAGCTATTTGTCGACTTAAAAAGAGTAGACTATGGCATGATGGACATGCCACCGGACATGGCGTCTTATCCCGAAGACTTGAGGAGCACTGCACCCTCTTTAGCATGCCGAGGGACGATATGACGCAAATTACCATGTTCCGAAGAAGATTTCAAATTAGTCTTCCAGTAAGGGAAGAATGGGATGATCCCAACAAATTACTGGATGGATTAGATGACATCTTCTACACAGACGGATCGAAAACCTTAACCGGTACGGGCGCTGGATGGTATTTGAACGAGGCAGTCAAATACAGTATATCACTCGGAACAACCGCAACGGTTTTTCAAGCCGAAGTGTTCGCCATTCTCGAAGTGGCCAACTGGATAATTGCCCATAGGTGGCATAATAAGAGGATTGGCATCTGCAGCGATAGCAAGGCTGCTCTTGTCACCCTACTTAACCCAACCACCAGATCTAAGATTGTCCAGGAATGTAAGATTAGACTTAATTCTGCTGCCAAGCACAACCAGGTCAATCTTATATGGGTCCCTGGTCACCAGGGAATCGATGGCAATGTGGCCTCTGACGCTCTAGCGAAAGAGGCCGCAAGCTCTCCTCCCCTGGGACCGGAGCCCATTATTGGTGTCAGCTTTACAGAGCTGAAAAACTGGATAACTAGATTCATGGACTCAATACATGGCCAGAGATGGTCCAGTATATCAACCTGTAAATTCACCAAATGGTTCATTAGCCGTCCAGACAGTAGCAATGCAAAACTTTTACTTCGCTTAGACAGAAAAGATTGCAGAACGCTTGTAGGGACGGTCACAGGACATAACACATGCGGCAAGCATCTGAACACCTTAGGAATCATCAGCGATTCAACGTGTCCTTCGTGTGGGGAGGACGAGGACAGCACGGAGCACTTCCTCTGTAACTGCCCGGCCTTCTCCCGCGCGCGCATGACGACACTTGGCGCCGATGTAATGAGAATGGAAGACTTCAATTCTCAATCCCTATCTGATGTTCTTAGCTTCGTCAAGATGACTAAAAAATTTGGATAGGGTAGGGGACGAGTGCAATGGACCGTAGTCTGAGCGCTCGAGGTCGACACCTCCCCCTTTCTTTCAAGAAGAAGAACAGGTAAAGTTGAGGAGATGCGGTCCTCCTTTAGGGCGGCATTGAAGGCGGAGAAGGAGGGTAAGAATATATTGGTCTCTCCATATCCTTACAAATTTGAAGAGGATATGAAAGTTTTAAAGGAAAAGAGTGAGGAGATTAAGACGCTTATTGAAAAGTTTAGCGGTCTTCCTGGATCCCCAGAATATTCAAAAATTAGGACCAAGCTTGAATGGGCTATGGGTAGACTTGGACGGGTGGTAACAAGCGATGGCGAAAAGGAAAAACAGAAGTCCTTGATTCGCGCCGAGCTAATTATAGCCTTGGGAACCCTTCAAGTAAAGGCGGATGGGGACGAAGAAGAGTGTGACGATTCAGACTCTGCGGAGGAGACATTGAGGTCTCCTTTGGGTGTTGTAGGAACATCCACTGCACGCCAAAGAGTTCTAATTTGTAAATGGAACGTCCATTTTTCGGGAGAGCCGACGCAGTCCGTCAATTCGTTTTTGGACCGGGTGAGTGAGCTGGCTGAAGCTCGCGGGGTCAGTAAGGCGTATTTGTTTCGGTCGGCTCTCGATCTTTTTGCCGGCAAGGCATTAATTTGGTATCGCGCTAACAAAGCACAATTTAATTCATGGAATGACCTGGTGCGTGAATTGAGAGTCGAGTTCTTACCAACGGACTATAATGACCGCTTATTAGAGGAAATCAAAAGGAGAACTCAGGGGAAGGACGAAACAATAGGTCTTTATGTAGCAATGATGTCAAACATGTTCGCTCGGTTGATGGAGCCCTTAACAGAGGCCCAAAAATTGAATATTTTGAAGAAAAATATGTCTCCCTTTTATCAGACCCAGTTGGGCCTAACCGGGGTGAAAACGATTCAAGAATTGGTCGAGTTGGGAAGGCGCCTCGAATCAGTTAGAGCGTCGGTGGAGGCATTCACACCACCACCTTCCAAGAAGAATAGTCAATTGTTAGAACCGGACCTTGCTTATGTTTCGGTGGACAAGCCTGGGATATCTGGTGCCCAGTATCCGCAGTCCAAGCCTGATATGTCGAGAAAATGTTTTAGGTGTAACGAGGAAGGTCATTTAGCAAAATTTTGCAAAAAGAATCGTAGTTGTTATGGATGTGGTGCTCCGGGGATTATACGTCCACAATGTTCTAGATGTAATCCGACTAACAATAAGCCCACACCTACGACTCAAAGACCGAATCCAAGTTCATCGGGAAACGGAAACGGGGCTCGACAGTAGGCGGCAGATCGAGCTCTAGTTACCCCAAAAAGGCCGCTGACTTTCAGGATGGAGGGATATTGGGAGTGCGGGGAAGTATGTTAAACGCTTTAGTGGATTATGTTTTTTTCAAGGTGGACGAGGATGCACGCCCACGTCTTGAGGTCGAAATTTTTGGTATTAAGGTTAGGGGATTGTTAGATTCAGGGGCATCAAGAACGATTATGGGAGGACCAAGCTGGCAAAATTTCAAAAACATGGGGTTAAAAACTCAGACCGCGTCAGCCCAGACAGTGATCCTAGCGAACGGTAAAGAGATCACAGTCCTCGGAGAGTTGAGCCTGCCTATGGTTCTGTGGGGGAAAACTAAGGTTATTGATGTGCTAGTTATACCGGATGTGCCCGACTTTATTTTCGGTATAGATTTTTGGAAGGCGATGGGAATATCGGCTAATTTGAGGGACAATGCTTGGCAGTTTATGGGGGAGGAATGTCACGTTAACGCGTTAGAAGGACATTCCAGGTTGAGTGCTGCGCAAAAATACCAACTGGAAAATTTAATAGTGAAGGCTAAGGCTGAAATGGGAGAGGGGTTGGGCTGTACAAATATAGTAGAACACATCATTGACACTGAGGCACTGCCAATTAAGCAAAGGTATTATCCTGTCTCGCCGGCAATACAAAAAGCAATAAATGCAGAGCTTGACAAAATGTTGCAGGCGGATGTAGTCGAACCCTCTAAAAGCGCTTGGGCCTCCCCAGTAGTAATGGTTAAAAAAAAAGACGGATCGTATCGATTCTGCGTAGATTACCGAAAACTTAACAAGGTAACCAAGAAGGACGCATACCCCCTCCCCTATGTTTCCGCTACTTTAGATAAACTCCGAGATGCAAAGTATCTTTCGTCCTTAGACATTAAATCAGCTTTCTGGCAGGTACCAATGCAGGAAAAATCCAAACAGTATACCGCTTTCACTGTTCCAAATAGGAGTCTGTTTCAGTTTAAGAGAATGCCTTTCGGGCTCAGTAATTCGCCAGCGACGTGGCAACGCCTGATAGACCGGGTCTTGGCGGGCCACCTGGAAAATCACGTATTCGTCTATCTGGATGACGTGATAATAGTGACCCCAACCTTTGAAAAACATCTAGAGGCCCTAGAAGAAGTCCTTGAATCCTTGCGTAAGGCAGGACTCATTATAAATTACGATAAGTGTGAATTTTGTCGGCCGGAATTAAGGTACTTGGGCTATGTCGTTGGCGAGAAAGGACTGCAGGTGGACCCTTTGAAGGTTAAGTGTATCTTGGATATCCCTCACCCTAAAACAGTTTCGGATGTGCGTCGATTTATTGGTATGGTTTCTTGGTATCGCCGATTCGTACCAAATTTCTCTAGCTTGCTGGCACCCATAACGGAGCTTTTAAAGAAGAAGCGAAAGTTTGTCTGGTCGAAGGAGTGCGAGGAAGCCTTTCGAGAGACTAAGCAGAAGTTAGTAAGCAAGCGCACCCATCTTGACATGCCCGAATTTCGAGTATGACTTTGTTATTCATACTGATGCGTCTGGTTATGGTCTTGGGGCCGTCCTGACCCAACAGATGGACGAGGAGGAGAAGGTAATCGCTTATTTGAGTAGGTCTCTGAATCGTTGTCAGAGGAATTACTCGACTACGGAACGAGAATGCCTGGCTGTGTTATGGGCAATTGATAAGTTACGTCCGTACGTCGAGGGTTCGAGGTTTACCGTGGTCACAGATCACGCTTCGTTGGTGTGGCTGCATAATTTAAAGGACCCGACTGGTAGGCTGGCGAGGTGGGCGATGCGCCTCCAACAGTATAATTTTGAAGTTATTCATCGGAAGGGAAAAGAGCACCTTCTGCCGGATTGGTTGTCGCGTTCGGTGCCTAAAGTTGATTGCGTCGAGTGCAAGGACGATCCTTGGTCGAATGGGATGCTCAATAAAATTCGTTCAAGACCAGAAAATTACCCGAATTGGAAGGTGGAGAATGGGTGTTTGTGGAAACACCACCGACCCAAATACCCCGCATTGGCTTCGCGAGACGATTTCTGGAAACGAGTTATACCCAAAGCTCAGAGGCAAAAGCTTATTTTTCAAGCACATAATATACCAACCTCGGGCCACTGTGGCGTACAAAAAACTCTGGATCGTCTCGCTGAGGAGTGCTATTGGCCAAAAATGAGAGCCGATGTCGCTAGTTACATAAAAAGGTGTACTATTTGCCAGTCAGTTAAGCCGATTCTTTCCAAACCAGCTGGCTTAATGGCGAGTCATAATGTGGCGGGTGGACCTTGGGAGTGCATTGCAATCGATCTGGTAGGGCCCTTACCACGATCTACCCGGGGTTATAACTATATTCTGACAGTTGTTGATCAGTTCAGTAAGTTCCCTCTTCTGTTCCCTTTGCGGAGCGCAACAGCGGTACCAATCTGTCGTATTTTGGAGGACCAAGTGTTTCTCCTTTTTGGGGTGCCGAAAGTTCTTATCAGTGATAACGGCGTCCAATTTAGGAGTAATGAATGCCGGAAGCTTTGTAGAGAATATGGGGTGGAAAACAAATTTACTGCTTTATACCATCCCCAAGCTAACCCGGCAGAGAGAATCAACCAAATCATAAAAACTATGCTTCGAGCTTACGTTTCGGATAACCACCGTGTGTGGGATATACATTTAGCGAAAATTGCTTGCGCGATCCGTACGTCAACACAGGAAGCTACGCGATTAACGCCGTATTTCGTAAATTTTGGCTTGGAAATGGTTAGATATGGCGAGAATCATAAGGAAGCGGTAAATGGTGAGTTTGACCCCGGGAAGCGTGCGGTTGCACTGGAAGAGGTTAGAGGGGATATTAAAGTAAGACTTTTGCAGGCCGCTAATAGGAGTTCCCATACATACAATTTGCGTAGGAGGGATCAACGGTTCTATAAAAACGACACAGTATGGCGGAGGAGCTACGTCTTGAGTGATGCTGCCAAATACTTTAGCGCTAAATTGGCTCCAAAGTTCATAGGCCCTTTTAAAATAGGTAAAGTCTTATCTCCGTGGACTTACCAGCTGGTCGATGGTGGGGAGAAAGATGCAGGTATCTGGCATGCTAAAGATTTAAAGCCTTATATTGCGGGAAAGGATCCGAGCAGTATTGATTGACCTAAGTTTTTTTTTTGGTAGCCTTAATAAGGTATCCAACCAGCTTCACTGGGTAGTGTCAGGTTGTCGTACAGGCCGCCTCTGACCAGGGTAGTTATGCGGTTGACAAACCTTTTGTTGTTCATTTTTCAATTTTGTTCTTGTGTTTTTTTACATGGTGACGACTCGCTTCTCGAGAATCCCATTAAGAGTATATTTTGTGAGCTGAACATTTCAAATTCTTGAATTTTATGACTTGAAGATCTGATGGCCTTGCACATTAGCCGTAGGTTAGTGCTGGAGTTGCCAACGACAGGAGCCAGCAAGGGGGTTTCCTTTTCTTTTTCTTTTTTTAAGATTTTTTTTTTTTCATGTTATTCTTATTTATTGAATCTTTCTAAACAATTTAGAAACTGACAATAAGTGTTCAAATCTTACAACCTACATAACTAGAAGTACTTAGTTCCTTAACTTAGGTAAAGGAACTTTTATTAATTCATATTTTTATATAGATATATGTAGTAAAAGTACGTAGTGATTTAAATAAGTGGAAGGTCTGCAAAATCTTTTCGACTGAGACGTCTGACATATTGGCGTTTCAGAAGATTTTTAGCTAGTCTGTTTGGATGGTTCCTCAATTTTGTTGAATACGAGTTTGCGTGTTTAGTTATTTCCTCCTGTACCGTTAAAATTCCCAAGTCCTTGTGTATGTGTTTGTTCTTTATATACCATGGTGCTCCAGTAATTGTTCTCAGTATCTTTGATTGTACTCGCTGTAGCTTTGCTACGTTTGATGCTGAAGCTGATCCCCATAGTTGTATACCATATTCCCATATTGGTTTGATGAGAGTGTGGAATATTAACACTTTGTATTCCAATTTCATTTTAGAGTGTTTACCTATTAGCCACAATAGTTTTTTTGTTTTTAAGTTACATTGGTTTTTCTTTGTTTCAATATGTTTGTTCCAAGTCAGCCTTCTATCAAGGTGTAAGCCTAGATACTTAACTCCATTTTCCTGCGGAATATGTTCTTCGAACAGCTTTATTGGTGGGCACGTTTCTCTTCTGAGCGTAAATGTCACATGGGTGCTTTTCGATCCGTTTACTTTAATTCTCCACGTAGACAACCATTCTTGAATTTTTTGTAGGTGTTGGTCAAGATTTTTTGAGGCGATCCCTGGGTCCGAGTGAACACTTAAGATGGCGGTATCATCAGCGAAGGTAGAAATGAGAAGGCTGTCATTTGTTGGAAGATCGGACGTGTAGAGAAGGTATAGAAACGGGCCAAGGACACTTCCCTGGGGCACTCCTGCAAGTATCCCATAAGGCTGAGAGGTGGAACTTTTATGTCGCACAACAAATTTCCTGTTTAATAAATAGCTTTGGAAGAGTTTATGTGTGTTAAGAGGCAACAGAGCTTTGATCTTGTGAAGCAAACCCTCATGCCAGACTTTATCGAACGCTTGGGCCACGTCCAGAAATACCCCAGAACAATATTTTTTTTCTTCAAAGGTTTTTCTTACACATGCGACAATTCTATGCACTTGCTCTATCGTGCTATGTTTTTCTCTAAAGCCAAATTGGTGCATGGGAATAATCTGGTTCTCTATGAGCACTGGTTGCAACTTTTTAAGTAGCAACTTTTCGAAGAGTTTAGAGAAGATTGAGAGCAGACTGATTGGCCGATAAGAAGATGCAAGAGTAATATCCTTGCCCGGTTTAGGTATCATAATGATTTCAGATAGCTTCCACTCATCAGGAAAGTATCCCGTACGAAG
The DNA here is from genome assembly GCA_933228815.1 of Machimus atricapillus. Taxonomy (NCBI): domain Eukaryota; kingdom Metazoa; phylum Arthropoda; class Insecta; order Diptera; family Asilidae; genus Machimus; species Machimus atricapillus. Next base: position 16,185,677 of record OW121786.1, on the reverse strand, counting down.
TATCCCCTCGAATAGATTCTTCAAGTACTTTACGGCTATATGTGGCAATTCTTTTATCATCTTTCCAGTGATTTTATCGTGACCTGGGGCTTTTTTGGGGTTGAGATCTTTAATGAGTTTATATATTGTTTTGAGACTTAAACGTAGCGATATTTCTCTTGATGCAGTATTGAGGAGAGGAAGTCTAGTATATCCCTTTGGTGCGTTTGGCGTGAAAACTTTGATTAAATGTTCAGCAAAGACTGTAGCTTTTTCCGAGTCACTTCGTGCCCATTCTCCATTGCCTTGTCGGATAGGCGGTTCCATTGTTATGGGGTGCTTTAGTTTTCTAACTGCTCTCCAAAGCGAATAGTCTGTAGCGTCTGTAGGAGTAAGATTACTAAGGTAGTTCTGGATTCCCTTGTATCTGCTTTCCTCTAGCGTTTTGTGGAGTTTCCTAGTACAGGCTGCTAGCTGGCTTTTTAACCGCGGTGATCTGGATTTTTGCCATTCTCTCCTTATTTGTCTTTTTTCCTTTATGAGATCGTCGATGTCAGCTGAGAAAACTCTTTTCGGTCTTTTTTTACTTCTGCGGATAGAAGTAGAGATCTTGGCTGCTTCGGTTAGAAGTTGGGTAATGCTGTGCACCGCTGCCTCGACCTCATGCTTGGTTCTTAGATGGACTTTAGGTTTAATGTGAGCACTGATATATTTTCGGTAAGTAAGCCAATTGATGTTTTTATTGGACCAACTGGGAGACATTGTATCATGCTTTAGATTTAGATCTAATGTGATTATGCTCGGAGAATGGTCTGATGACAGTTCCAAAGATGTTTCGGCCTTCAAGTGGTGACGTTTAAGGTTTTTGGAGACCCCAAAATCGATTAGGTCGGGTATTTTGCGGCTGTCTGTGGGCCAGTATGTTGGTTGGCCGGTGGATATGATATCGAGGTTTGCTTTTTGGATAGCCGACAGAAGGCTTCTGCCCTTAGGTGTAATGAGCCTCGAGCCCCAGTGGGTATGTTTCGCATTGTAGTCACCTGCAGCAATGAATTTTGTGCCAAGTGTTGCAAAAAAGTCAGCAAATTCTTTTTCTGAGATTGTGAACCGCGGGGGACAATAAACAGCGCTTACTACTAGTTTTCCTCCTAATTCTTCGATGCAGATTGATGTGGATTGTAGGTGCTTCTCGCGGTATTCATTATAAGCATGATGTTTTATTCTTTCCTTTATCAGGATACCAGTGCCGCCACAAGCTTTACCGTCAGGGTGTTTAGTATCATAGAATCTGTAGCCCTTCATATTGAAGTTATTTGCTTGGGTGAGGTGAGTCTCGGAGATTAGCATAACGTCTATTTCATTTTTCTCCAGGAAATACATTAGTTCAAGTTTATGTTGGCTAAGGCCGTTTGCATTCCAGTGACATAGTCTCAGAGTGTTCATTGTTTCGAGAGAATCAGTTGGAGTAGCATATTTTGGTTTTTGATTAGTTCTTGCATCATGTTTTGCATAGTAGTCATAAATTGGTTCATGTTTTGAATGAATGATTGTAGGTTTTGGTCTGCATGACCTGAAGGTACTTCAGTTGTTCGAGCATTCCCACTGCCCTTTAATATGTTTGCGTATGAGGTTTTGGATGGATTGCTTGGGTCGATAGTTGCTGCGGAAATATTTTTTTGGGCAGTGACCTCTGGCTGTATCTCTTTTTTCTTTTGTTGCATTTCATAGACAGGGCACCCCCGATAATTTGCAGTGTGAGGGCCTCCACAGTTACTACATTTCTTGACACTGGCATCATTTTTCGGTTTCTTGCATTCAGTGGTTTTGTGTAGATCTCCACATATAACGCAGACCGATGGCAACCTGCAGTAAGTTTTTGTATGTCCAAACTCCTGGCAGTTTAGACATTGTGGTGGACCAGATCGCTTTCTGGGCTCTTCAACAAAGATTCTATGGTTGAGTAGATATTTCAGATTATAAATCGGATGCACTTCGTTCTTTTTTAATTTTCTGGCATCTGGTTCTAATTCCACTCTATATAATGGTTGAACTTCTTTAAAGCGGTTTATAATGTTAAAGACGTTTTTAGCTACAAAACCCTCGAGGAGTAAAGCGTATTTTATATCTTCCACAGGAAAATTCTTTTCAATGCCTTTCAAGACAACTGTAAGCCCTTTGCTAGATTTCAGCTGATAAGTGTAGAAATTTTTGTTGAGCGACTCCAAGAAGTTAATTAGTTTGCGATAATTTGATTCATCACAGGTTTGTATTTTAGTTTCCTTGATAGACCCCCTGCGAACATTAGTGACGTAGTAGTTGTTTCTACCAATTTCTTTAGATAGCTGGTTGATCAGCGCTATGCTATTACTTTCACGGAGATACACAGGAGGAGGCTTTGAACTGGGCTTTGGTGGTTGCCCGTTAGCAGTCTCGACAGTATTTGATTGCTTGCTCGTAGTAGGCTGCGCGTTGTCATCATTATCTGTAGACAGTAGATGGAATTTGTTCTGGTTTAGGGGAATCTCTGTAGCTGAGTTTAATTTTTTGGTTGCACTTTGTATGTTAGCCGATTTTGGGCTCCTATTACGTTTGGTCACTGACACATATCTATCAATACCTGTTTGAATATAATTATGGGTCATGTCTGAGCCAGGTTTTGCTGAGTTAGACTTTGCAAGTTCAGAATCGCTAGCTACGCTACTTTGTTCTGTCTCTATTCCAGCTGTATTTGCGGCGGAGTCGTGGAGGCTTTGCGCTGATGTTGCACTTCTTAAGTGTAAGGCACCGGGGTCATTCAGATTTTCCGTTGGAAGCTGATGGTTCGGAGAGGAAAATTGGGTAGTTGTTAACTGCTCATGATCAGAGCCCATCCGGTACATTTCACGCTCAGCCGGCTTGGGAGGTGTTCTTCCCAGCCCCATGACGATATTTAGTGCTATTCACTAAACACCATCAACTTTAAACATCAAGTCGAGTTTATGCACTTATACACTACTTATGTTGCACTTTGCACCCTCTGCACATTTATTGCAATTCCATTTATTGCTTACAACACAATTTAGGCTTTACGCGAGCTACGTAAAAACACGTCCGATCGCGGCCGCGAATGAACTTTTAAGATTGCAACAATTTTTTTTTTTCTCATCCCCACCTCTGACCCTAGGTCTGGCAACACCTTTCCTCGATGGGGTCGGAGATGCGGGCAACGCCGAGAAGGCGCCAACTTCACCTGTACACTGGTGAACGCCGGGATGAATTGTAAACGTGTACAACACATATTAATAAACCTTAGGGTTCTGGATTATAAGTTGTGGAGTTGTGGAACTCTGGGGGAAAGTTTCGTCATTCAGAACAGAGGAGAGAACATTATGTTTGGGTTAGTGCTTGTGCACTGCAATTTGATGGCCACGGAAAGTGGAGGACTTAACACAGCTGGTGCCAAATATTTAGTTTTGGTAACGTTCGATCCCCTGTGCGTTTCTATGGTGTTGGGATCGTGCTTAGGTGCGAAGTCCAGTAGAGCACGAATTCGATCCCCTGTGCGTTTCTATGGTGTTGGGATCGTGTTTACGCGCGAAGTCCAGTAGAGCGCAGGTTGATCGACTGGGAAAAGAGTTGTATGGTTAAAGTCCTATCGGGGGTTTCCCGGATATTATTTCTTTTGCCGTAGATCTGTAAACTTGGAATTCGCGAACATTCTATTCTGTTTGGGTAATATAGACAGAGTTGTTCTGCTCAAAAGTGAATGAACGAGCTTAGGTATCTCGAACTTTGGGTTTCACACCCCAATACTTACTGGTTTTTGGGCGGTTACGCCTGGGTTGAATTTTAGTTTTCATGAGATTTCTACGAAATCTCCAGAAGGAAAGGGAGGTGTGTCACACTTGTTAGTGACAGGCAGTTGCGTGGCCAGCTTTGTAGGAGGGATTCTGTAGTTTTGTCTATTTCCAGAGTCTTATACGGAGCGTTCAGAGTTCGAGCCTCGGCTGCCGCAGGATGAAGGATGGACGCGTTCGGTGAAGTCGTTCACTTTTTTTCTTTTGGCCGGATGCGGAGCGGGGACTTACGCGGCTGTGTAGGAGGGATATGCCGTGGCACACGTACCTGCCGGGGGAGATCTTGCGGAGCATTACACCGTTGGAACTATGAAATGTAAATTCTTTGCCTGTGAAAGAAAAGAGGAAGGAAGGGAGGAGGTTCATCAGCTTATCAACATCATATTAATCCTTAATGCAGTACCTGGAAATTAAATAGATTAAATAGAGTAGGGAAAGTAATGATTTTGATTGAACCACTTAGAGAAATTCTACAGTTAGAAAGAGTTTGAAGAGTAATTTCATTTAATTTTATCAAATTGCAGATTAATTTAAAGAAGAATAATAGTTTACGGTTAATTATACTTTATCTACCTTTTTGTGAAGATTGATGTATATCGTTGGGCAGGGTCGACGCATGCGCAAATCGCGGTTATAATTGTATTTCTAACAACAATCTACCTGGTCCCAGTTTCCTTCTTAAGGAAAAGACGCAGCCGCATACCGGGAAGAACTTTCCTCATCGGTAATCCCGCACCACACCCACAATTTTCCTCATCAGTCATTCCACACCACGACCAACGCAAAGAGAGCCAACCGTAACCCGAGTTTACCCGTTCGTTGCCAGGAAAATGGAAAAGAAATAGTCAAGTTCACTCCAGATGGGAAAGGGCATGAATGCTCCACAAGTGACAGTGGCCTGATTGAAGATATGGCAATACAAAATATAAGAGAAAAAGTCTTCGAAAAAGGCGAGTCGGTCTCGGTAGGTGAAGCGGGCGGCTCTCGTTCACTCTAGTCCAGGAAGCAGTGCAAGGCAGTCATCAGTGATCCTTGTGGTTCAAAAGAAAAATTTGTGCAGTGAATGTGAGGAGAGGAAAGCCATCTTGGGGGACAACAAGGAAAAAGCAGAGATCGGTGCCAGGAGGAAAAGCAAAACGAGTGAAGCTGGAAAAAGGAGGTCCGGAAAAGTAAAGAGGAGGCCAGGAATAAAGGAACCGGCCGTGGATGCAGGAGAATTTGGGAGATTTTCTTTCGAGGATCGCGCGTTGAGAAGCAGGGAGCTGGGACTGGGGCGGACATTCCAAGGAAAGGAAAAAGCTAAGTATTTCTATATATGGTTTGTTTTGTGCAATTGGGGGGGTAGGTTTCACAAGCAAGCGGTCGACCCACCCCAAATCGATTTGAGTTTTGGGGCTCGCATTTTCTTTTTTTTTAATAGTCGAGCTTCATTCGTGTCTTAAAACTTTGTTACGCAGGGATAACTTTCGTTTCTTTGTTTTTTTTAATAGTCGAGTTTCATTTGTTTCTTCAAACCTCATTACGCAGGGTTAACTTTTGTTTCTTTGTTTTGTTTTATAGTTGTTTGTTTCTAGAAGAAAAAAATATATGTTTTGTTAAAATACACAATTAGCTGTGGTTTCTGTTGCCCGCCCTCCTTAAAATTATTCGGAGGTTCTCGGTGATCCACAAACCGAGTGGCGCTCAACAAAAAGTTTTATTTTTATTTTGTACAGCACCGACCGCCCGGGTGTTATCCCGACCCATCTCCAAGCTAACCGGGGAAAGTCTCCGCGGCGGATTACGTGGGTGACAAAATTAAGCCAAATAGCTGCCTTTATATGGAAATACAAATACACAAATTCAATTATTTGCCTTCTTTTTCCCCTCTTGCATTTTGAGTCATCCTCCACCGTGAGCGCGCATGGTTCGTCGGCTTGCCCTGCGTCCTGCGCCCTATTCTGGGAATTTGTCGAGCATTTTCGACCAACGGGACAGATTGGGGTAAGGACAGAGGCAGGGGCCACTCAAATAGCTCAGCTCCTCTCAGCTGTTGCGCCGACGCACAAGGCCCATTACACCTAGAATTTCGTAAAGCACGAACTTGTACTATTTGCAAGTTCTTCATGTTTTTAATTTTTTTGGTTATGTAAAATAAACAGAGTGGATAGAAGTGCCCAAAAGTAGTCTAAACCGAGCAAATAACCCTTAGGATATGCAACAGTAATAACGCTAGTTTCTTTAACTACCACTTGCGGCGCTGAAATCACCCAGCTACATTTCTTCGCTTTCCTAGTCTATATATTATTTAGTCTATGACCTCAGTTAGGATGCTCCGAGATGTAGACCGTTCGCTGTTAAACGCAGTTATGTTGAATTGTTTTTGTAATCTCTACTGTGGTCAGCCATATTACGATTATTTCCTGCGATGCATCTTTCGGGTTCGCAAATTCTTTTGCCAATTCCCTGTCGTTAACCAAGGAAGTTAACGATGTTTTGCATCCCATAATAAGAAGAGGAAGTTGGTTCACTCAGTAAGAGTTCTTTTCCGAAGCAAGGAATTTGTCCGGCATAGGCCGACAACAGCAGGACGATCTTCTTCGAATCTTTGAAGGGCTAATTATTTGTTTGAAATTTTTTTTAAAATTGCTAACAACTTACTGAGATTTTCCTACATAAGTAAGTAGTCCCAAGCAGACGTTTTCATTAAAATTATTGAAGACTTCCTCGTCGCACATTAGGACTGAACGCCTTCCCGCTGTAACCTCTTGATGTAATTCCGATTGTGTTTAGGCACGCAGTAACTGGGCAGTTAATCGGTCTTCTGGACACGTTCACCAGCGATTCATTCGATTTGAAATTTTTGAAATCCGACATGTCTTCAGACAGAAGAACCTTGTATTCTTTTGCAGATTTTTGAAACTGAGCTATTTGTTGACTGTTGAAATTTTTTAACAAATCCTCAAGGTTTTTTGGCCATTTTATGTTTGCATTTTTAGAGCTTTCACTTAACAATTTCCTTCAGGTCTATCGTTACAGCGCTTACCTTTTCTAAGTAATTCGGGAACGCTGAAAATAATAGAAGATAAATAATAATGTTCCTTTGAAGAATGGGTCAGAGAATGTGAAGAATTCGATAATTCTCAATTAAAGATTGTGGAACGTGTTGCGAATTTACATCCTACAGTCCTTCTCAAATGGCAAGGCGCTAAAAACTGGAAAGGACCCTATATAAGCGGATGCAGACTACGATTCATGCTGGCTTTTTTGTGATCTGAGGCTGAGGATATATGTATGTAGGAGTTGAAGCCTCCTCAACAGGCAGAGCAGCTTAGCAACTTAGATCACGAGATCATCCTGTTAAGCCCGTTAAACCGAATCAGCCCGTAAAACAGTTAACGAGTGAAGCCAAAGAATTGAGCTAGTGAGTTAGTTCCGATCTCTTCGCCGAATTGATAAGCCGCTAAGCTAATATTAGATACGCACGTGTGTTTAAGCATTATTAAATTTTACTTGCCTTTTTCTTCGAAGACTTGCCTTGTGTAAAGCTCAATTAATACTTAGGTACCTTTCCTAAATATCATCCGGTGTGAAATTATTTACTTAACTTTATTTGGACAGAACTATTTTTTTATAAAACTTCCTTTGTGAATTACCTATGGAATCAATAAAAGTACCATTAAAACTAAAGCTTCTTTTAATTGAATCACCCCTTCCTCCCACATGTATGTATATGAGGAGTGTGACCGTAAAAGGCGTAAAAACACCAGAGAAAAGTGAAACTGTAAGTCACATGATCATTAAGATTGAAAGACTTACGGTGCTTAGCTGGTGAAGGATTTTGGGTTGTCGCAAATAAATTTGAATTTGAATTTTAAATTAATAATAAATAAATAAATAATAAGGTTGAATTTAATTGTTGGGTTTAATTTAGTTTGTAAGTTTGTACGTGAATTGAATTGAATAAATTTTAGCAATTAAATCGAATGACAAATCTTTTAATCAGCAATCCAAACCCACCTACATAAATTGAAAGATAATTGTTTTAGAAATTGTTTTAAACTCTTTCCTTTTCATCGAAAATACAAATACACAGCACTAATGCCCACATGTAGATGAAAGTTCACCTTTGTAATCGTTTTTTATTGTGAATAAATAATAAAGGGAACTGCTTAATAAAATCTGCGAAAAGCGCTTTCTTTGCAAATAAATCAGGCCCTGACCTGCCACCGAAGAAATTGTGGGATAATATACGGAAGTTGGGTATGGCAAGGAGGATACGTCTGTGGTTATTGATCCTAATGAGCTCAACCGATTTTTCATAGTGAAAAGCTCTCCCTCCATATCCACTGATATTCTCCGAGAGGTCTCCTGTAGCAAGGGGTTCACTTTCCAATGCGTTGATGAATGCGAAGTGTCGTTAGCAATGCTGTCCATAAAATCTAATGCTACTGGTCCTGATGAATTCTAAGCTCTGATTAAAAGTGCTACCGACCAATTCCACACTCAGCCACCCTGACCTCTAATTTTTCCCTCAAAACGTACGGCATAATTTAACACAACTTTTTAAATGTACATACATATGTATAACTCCATAGTTGTGATCGCTGTCGCATCTTCTTATGCCGCTGGTGGCGCCATTCATGATAATTCTCGAAAAACAATCATTTTGAAAAACGGCAGGAGTTGAACTATAGGGACCTTCGAATTAGTACCTATATTCTGATGAAAATTGCAGGCGACCGATCGCACAGTTATAAGAAAACTATAAAATTTATAAAATTCCAAATTTTTTCTTTATTTTGTCCCATTATTTTGTATAATATTTTTTTATCTTGCTGTCCTCCCTTTTGGCAGCCCCATATGCCTTTTGCATCTAACATCTATATCACTAACGAAAATTAATTTATTGTATTTAAAACTTAATGAACATATCGTGTAAAAAATTTACATACATAAATATATTATTGTTTGAGTGTTTAAAACTAGTAACAAAAACAATAAATAAAAAAAAAATAGACATTTTTTGTTGATTTATGTTTTAAAATATTTTATGATAGAACATTTTCGCGCTATCTACCTACCTTCTGAACTTGATCGTTATATTTCATTATTAACATTTTTGATGTTTTTAAAAATATATAAAACAAGAATTTGCTACTTACAAAAATAATGTACAAGAATAATTTCACTTCCTTTGATTTAAAACAGAACATTACTCTTTTTTGTATTGAACATTCAAAACTTATAATTTAGATCAGGAAAGTTTATCCATTACTTTGATAGCGATGTCGAATATGTAAGGTACATTTACTTTTTTTAATCTTAATTCTATTTTGAGTTTCATATAAGACTCTAAACTTAATCAGACTATTCAGGTGCACAAAGTTTTAACGAAAGCTGAAGTGCAAAGCCAATAAACAGAAAACACATTTGCAAATAGCGCGAAGCAACAGCTAGAGTCGGAAAGGAAAAAAAAATTAGTATTTGATCATAATTTTGATTACACAACATCTAAATACAAGTTGAGTCCACCACAATTGATGGTGCACTTCTCAAAATTAGCATCTCTGATGAAACCCGGGAAATATTGAAAACTGTTTCCGAGGTGTCCACTGTTTTTAATATGGTAAGTAATGTTGGAAAGATTGAGACCGAAAACTTTGTAAGGATTAAATAAAATTTTAAAACCCCCCCACTAAAATGAGGTAAGTAACTAAAGAAAATTCGTCGGGGGATGCCATTCCCTGCCCTGAATTAAGAATAGGAGAATATCAATTAAGACTACATGCAATATTTTAGTTCATTTCCGGGCAGGTAATGAATGGCCTCCCCCGACGAATTTTCTTTGGTTACTTACCTCCTTTTAGTCGGGGGGGGGGGTTCTAAAATGTTATTTAATCCTTTTTCTATTACGACGTTTACATCCGTCGTGGGTTTTTTCAGAATTTTTAATTTTGTTTTTTTGACATATTAGGTACATATTTCATAATTGTTGGATATATGTATGTACATATGTACACTGGCAACACATTACCCCACGTTGTAACTGTCAATGGTTCGCTGTTTGATCTCACTCTGTTCTGAACTCTCGCTGAATAAACACCATATAAATTCTAACAAAGGGTATGGGCCCAGGGCTAATGTGAGGTAAAGTGCCTAAAGTAAGTTTTTTTTTGTACGTAAAAGGAAAAACTAAAGAATTCGCAGTGCCTAAAATAAGTTTTTTTTTTGTACGTCGAAGACTAAAGAGCCCCCGCGTGTGTCGCGATGTCACAGATAAGCTTTTGCTCCATCGAGAAGCTGGATGGAGACAATTATGAGCCATGGAGCATGCAGGTGCCAAGCGTGCTCATCCAGGGCGATTTGTGGGGATATGTGAATGGCACCATCCCTATGCCTGGGGTTGGTGGAGAAATCCCCAAGTGGGCCGAAAAGGATGGGAAGGCGCTTGCTGCTACTGTATTGGCGGTAAAATCGTCCCAGCTGAGCCTCATTAGAAGGTGTGAGACATCAAAGGAGGCCTGGGACAGATTAAAAGCTGTTTTCCAGCCAAGGGGACCTGTAAAGAAGGTGAGTCTGTTTAGAAATCTATTAAGCATGAGATTCACCGAGGATCAGAGAATAACGGACTATTTAAAAAAGATTTTCGACCTCGTGCACCGACTAAGAGAGGCCGACTTGAAGTTGGAGGATAACAACAGTGAAATTCGTATCATCATTCTGCTCTCAAGCCTCCCGAAATCATATAGTAATTTTGTAGTGGCAATAGAGTCACGCGATAGTTCTCCGACTCTTGACAGTCTTAAGGCTAAACTAATTCATTAGGGCCAGAGAAGGATGGATGAGGGCGGTTGCGATGAGCCCGAGCAAGCATTCTTTGTTAAATCACAACCAAAGGCAGAGAAGAAGGCCAATAAAGCCGTTATTTGCTACTCGTGCAGAAAGAGAGGACACATAGCTGCTGAGTGTAAGGGAAAGAAAGAGCTAAGCGAAAAACGTAAATCCGGCCCTGGCAATAGCCGATCCTTCATCGCTACAAATTTTTCAGCCAAGTGCCGGGAAAGGATTGAATTAGCGGCCGATAAGTTCATCGAGGCCAGTGGGGTAGGGACGGTTAAATTGCCCACGATTGCGGGAGACATAAAAAAAAACGTGTTGTATATTCCGGAGCTAAAATGTAATATCGTTTCTGTTTCAAAAGCCACGGAAAGCAAGCTAGTCGTAACGTTTAACGGTTATAGCGCAGAAATAAAGGACAAAAATGATTAAGTCATTCTTCGTGCCAAGAAAAACGATGACTTATTTGTGTATGAAACTGTTGACAATTCTTTTAAGGCAAACACGAATGCCCTCTTTAGTTTGAATAAAATGGACGAATACCACAGGTGGCATGCGCGATAAGGGCATCTGAATAGGAACTGTAGGAAGTGTTTTTCCGAGCACCAGATGGCACCAGCTCCTAGAGAGCGAAAGTTATATTCATGTGTATATATATAGGCTTGGCTGTGATGTCTCTCCTTGCTTGAGTCAGTTCTTTGCACGAGCTGCTAAAGAAAACTTGGTTTAAATAAGGTCGAGTAGTAAGGATCCCACCTCCCTTATATTCAATATCCGGCCCACAAGGGATGCTCGCCGGAAGTTCGGAAAGCATCCCCCGGACGGGGTTTTCTGCAAGACGGTTCGCACAGGGCATAAGAAGTCCTTGAGGCGGGGGCGAGAAAGACTCGTTCTTGTTCGGTGCATCGGGATACAAAAAATGAAAAATAAAGTCGAGTGCGAGTTGTGTTATTGTAGATGGCGGGTCAAAGGGAGAGGGTTGGTGTTGTCTGTGAGGAAGACAGGGGATGAAAACCGGTTTTGGAAACAATCAGTCGATAAGACGTTAAAAGCGCAGAGCGTGCAAGCAGGTATGCTCTAGGAGGTTTTTTGATAACAAGAGCAAAAAATCGGGAGGCCGAACAGGTAAAGAGATCGTGCCTGTGAAATGATCGGCCGAAAGAGCGGATAGACAGCTTGAGCAAACAAAAAAACAAACACGAAAGGTCGTGAGGCAGCCGCATGCCTCGGATATAGAAGGTGAACAAGCCGCCTGCAAATAAGTACAAAGAAGAAAAAAAGCTGCTGGTCGGAGCCAGTGTTGGCATTTTACGCGTAAACAGCTGCCTCATTGAATTCTTTACACAAATGGCGTAAATTACACGTAAAGAAATGTAAACAACATAAAGAAGCGTAAACAAATGTAAAGAAATCAGCTCTGTTCAGAAATCATCATCACTCATTAAATCAAACCTATAAATTACAAATCCATTTTTGGTTGCATTTCTGAACATTCTCTCATTCCGTCTCAAACCTACAAATGTACGTTCCGTTTCTGGTTGCTTTTCTAAACACACCCGTCATCTGTCAATCTGCTACTTTCCTCATTCTACTTTTCGAAGCGTGCTGTGCTGATGTCATGTAGTGAAGGAGGAAATTCACTGAAAACTATCAATCCCAGTTTGTAAAATGAGCAACAAGAAAGGTGGCTCTGTTGGTGGAAGCGGAAGGCCACAAAAAAATAATTATCAAATACTAGGTTTTGAGTTCAAGAAATCGTCTAATGGGAATTACTCCGTTCTTTGCAAAGTTTGCCAGAAGATTCTACAAAACACTGCGGAACAGCGACTGAAAGGTCATAGGTTTGTATTGGTTTAATTTGTATATACACAGTAAGATATTTAAAATGTGTTTTAGAAATATCTGCAAGTTCCTTTCCGCTTCTGAAAGTCAACAAAGTAATGAATCTGCGGAATTGGAAGATAGCACATTGATATCTCTTGTGGACGTTGACACGCGTGAAGTATAGTTTTTTGCTTTTTATAATACATTTTCCACTTTTTAAGCTACACTTTAATATTTAGGACCATCATACAAATTGCCAAATAAATCACCGGCACGAGCAACATTCATTTAATCATATTGGAATCAAAGGCGAAGGTGATCAAAGTAGTAGTAAGGGTTTAGACTTAGCTATCAATCCTTGTGCTTCATCCGCATCTTTGTCATCAATGGCATCTTCTTTTGCATTGTCGTCATCATCAGCTTTACAGTCATCTTCCTCACAATTATATCCGTTGAATCCATCGCCATGGTTTTCTTCAAATAATGATATCTCCACAAATGTGTCGCCAGTTCCACTATCTACATCAAAAAGCTGCAAACGACCTCGAGAAAAGATACAGAACGACAAAGTTGTTACAATTAAGAGGTTTGTGGATAATGTTTCTGACAGAGAAGTCGATGAAATTACGCTTTCGTTGGCCGACTTTTTCTATGGTTGTAATATACCATTTAACGTTGTTGAGTCGGAACTTTTTCGCAAATTCGTTGCAAAGTTAAGACCAGCTTATGTACCGAATATCCCTCATCGAAGATTATTGTCTTCTACACTTCTTGATAAAGCATTTCACAAATCAAAAGAAAAATCCCGATCCGCATTACAAAGGGACTCAGTACTTCTTATAGATGGATGGAGAAATACATCCTCGAATTCCAGAACTGTTGTGTGTATGCTGAGCGACAGCAAAAGTGAAAACCCTGTAAGCACTTTTCCTACTAAAAGTATAAAATGAATATTTATAACATCGCATATATTATTGCTTTCAGATATTCGTAGACGCATGGGACATAACTGGAGAAGCAGAAACTGGAGAGCGATTGGCAGAGATCCTTTGCGAAGCCATAGATACATCCAAAACGGCATACAATACCGAGGTGTATGTTGTTGTCTCGGACAATGCATCTAACATGATGAAAATGGGGAGGAATTTGAAGCACATAGTTTGGCATAGTACTTGTAACAGTCATACTGGTAATCTTTTGGCCAAAGATATTCAAGACTCGTCATTATCCGCTAATGTGGCTGAAGTTTTGAAGTGCTTTAAGCAACCGGATTTAGAGAAAGCTATTATAAAAAAAGGTGGAAAGAGAGTCAAACTACCATGTATGACGAGATGGTGTAGTCACAGAGATGCGTACGAATGGCTCCTAGAACACATAAGTAGTATAAGAGTTGTCGCTGCTGAAGATAGTGGAAATTCAATAAAAAAAATTAAATCCAAAATAATACAACTAATTTTTGACGAGGAGTTCATAATAAACGTAAAAAGTTCACTTAAATCTCTTGAACCCGTATGTGCTCTTATTAATACATGTCAAGAGTCGAAAACATCCGTTTCTGACGCTGTACACTTATGGTTGAATTTAAAGGTTAACGAAAACCATAAGCAGTTCTACAAACAGAGATTAAGTATGGTACTTAATGCTTATTCTCTATCTGCTTATTATTTGCATCCACACTATAACAATGATTTAGTACCAAAAGAATACTTGCCTGAAATTAATAATTTTTTAATTAAAACACTAGGTGCCAATGGACTCGACGAATTATATAAATTTAAAAAACGTTTGGACATATTTAGAACATTATATGACAAAGGTATTGAAGATCCTGTTCTCTTCTGGAATACCGCGGAATTCTACGTTCCAGAATTATCGCGGCTAGCGATAAAGTTGCTTCAAATTCCTGCTTCGTCTGCAGATTTGGAACGGCTTTTCTCAAAATGGAGTTTGATACATAATCCTATCCGGAACAAACTGTCTTTTGAAAGATCAAAGAAACTGATGAATTTATATGTAACACTTAGAATGAAACACAAATATTTTGAAGAGGACGATGACGGTGCAGAAGATTTTGACTCCTAAACCCATATATTTTAAATAAATCTATATATACAAAGTTTCATGGCTCTTTCTTTATCACCTGGCCCCTCAAGAAGAAAAAAGTGTTATAAGCTTTTTGCATAACTTTTTTTAGTAAATCCTTAAAAAAATATTTATTTACGTTGTTTACGCTTGCATCGGTTTAAATGAAGAGGTAAATTATGACAGTTCTTTACGCGTAAATAATAGCGTAAATTACTTCGCGTAATTTACCTTGCCAACACTGGTCGGAGCAGCTCGATGAAGAGCCAGGTTCTAGTCTTGTCATGCACATGTGGTCCTGGCTCTCGTGCCGCTCATGCATCGTGTGCATGCAGCGTGTGATAAAGAAACAAAGATTAGATGAAGATGATCGGTCGCAATCAGTGAACCAAGATCAGCTGTTCTGCGTGATGCGCTTTAAGCGATCAATGTCGGCTTATCAGCGCAATGGGGCGATAAAAAAGGCGCAAACGCTCCGAGATAGCACTTATTTTTACTTTTTATTAATAGCGATCGATACGTGTTATCCGCAAGGTGCGTTTTAACACGAAGGCCGTACTGAATTTTCACCAGTGATCCTGGTGTTCTGGATAACACAAAATGCGGCAAAGATAAGGCGACAGGTACGGGTTGTATGAATGAAAAACGAGTTCGTCTTAGTTCAATTAGCTTTATTACAAACAGAATAGATACTTTCTCTGTATAATAAGTACAGAACTGTTTTTTTTTATTTTACTTGTTTTTATTTTTAAAATGTACATAATATTTTTACTTTTTCCTTAATTTTTTATCCCGACTCCAAGGGTGGAATAGGCTCTACACTGATGGATCAAAAAGGTCGAAACATGTAACGGCGTCAGTAGTTACGTTTCCAACATCCACAGAATCACCCAGGATCCAAACCTATCCTCTCAGCGAACATAGCTCCAGTTTCGATGCGGAAGTTTTCGCGCTGTGGAAAGCTGTGGAGCATTGCCGGACCCTGCCCGAAAACTGCATAGTTTTTTCGGACTGCATGGCGGCGGTTCAAGCCTTGAACAACCCAAGCCCGGAGGAGGCCCTACTAGCTGACATCAGGTCGACATTGATCAAATCTAAAGGGGCTATCGTCGTCGAATGGGTTCCGAGCCATGTCGGAATCCATGGCAACGAACTCGCCGACCGAACGGCCAGGGGCGGGCAACATGCCCGGTCTACTGACCCACCTAGCGTGCCCCCTCTCACAGGCTATATCCTCCGCTTCAGCCTTCATATCATCAAAGGGGTCTATGAGGAGTCCTGGCAAAATTCATCAACGTTCATGTCCGAGCACTGGCCGACCATTAAGCCACCAACCTACAATAGGAGCCTCTCTAGGAAGGAGGGCTCGATGATATTCAGGATGAGGACTGGCCACACCTTATTCACCAAAAGCCACATATTCCTTGGGGTACCACAGCGAGGATGTGTTACTTGCCAATGCCGTCTATCGATAAAACATCTCCTCACCTGCGATGACGCCCGGTCCCACTACGGTCCAGATCTCCCACCCTTAGCCACGCTACTGGACCCCTCCGATCCGGAAGCTCTGCTAAGCATCATTAACACCCTGGGGATTTCGTCAGTGATATAAACCAAACGTAGTCTCATTTCTAGCTCTTCACTCTAGAGTAGTTTCGTTCAAAAGGATATGATAAGGAATAAGACTAACTAGAAATAGGATTTAATCTGAATTTGTTACTAGCTGTACCAGTTACTTTAGATTGAATTATTGGTTCCCTCTTTTTATTAACTTATTTAAAAAATCGAATTTTTGTTGCTATATTTTAGTTTTGACGCTCCTGTAGTATAGGATTAGGACTAACTAAAAATAAGATAGAAAATGAATTTTCATTGTTAGTTTTTTAGTTCTGTAGTATAGGATTAGGAATAAAACTAATCAAAAATAAGATAGAAGTTGAATTTCCATTGTTAGATATTAGTTCTAGCATAGTGCGTCATATGGGCTCTGCACCCGAGTGCGCGTTGTAATGATAGGATATAGATTTAACTCTGTATTCTATCTATGAAATAAATAAATAAATAAATAAATTTCGTTAATTTTATTTTAAAAAGTGATATTTCTTACTCATGTTTGGTAAAACTGATTTTTAGAAAACCCCCTCTGGAATCGTCTTTCCCATCGAAGGTCAGATAACATCCTACATGCTGCTGGTTCAGGTCCGCGATCTGACGCTGGGTTTTGATTTTTTCGGCGAAACGAGGCGGCAAGAAGACATACGTGTTATCCACAAAGTGTGTTGTAACACGAAGTCCGTACTGGGTTTTCAGCAGCTTAAAACCCTTCACCTGGTATCCCTTCCCTAACTCCAGGGCTGTGATTGGTACCAGCGTGTCATAACTATTTTCCGACACACTTTGTAGTAGTTCGAACGTGTTCTGTGAAAATTATTTTTAATAAGTTATGTTTTAAAACATAAAAATATTTCTGGTACGCCCCATTGTTTTAAAAAGTTGTTCCTCCAGTAAGGTAAAACTGCTGATGCTAGAAACTGTTGGGGATCGGTTAAAGAAGGCATGGGCTTATATATCGCTTGGCTTCTCGTTCTTTTTCAACAGCTACGGTTAAAAAGTAAAAATATTACCAGGAAAGTTGGGAAGTTATTTATGCATTGCATTAACACTTTAATTTAAAATAAGTACTGTACTCTTTCTATAAGGCATATCCCAGTCTTGTTACAGGGCCGTAAAACACTTCGGAAGTGGTCTGCCCTGCATCGGGGATGCTGTATTCTAACGATACTATTACGTTTGCCGGGACTCTCTCTTAGTTTATACGACGATTGCAAATTTGTTGCAATTTTCAAAGAGGTCTTGAAACTAGATTATCTGTATGGGTGCAATTTAAAGTGAGTTATATTAAGAACGCTCTGGTGCTATTATCCTAATGATCTTATCGTCTAGGTTATACATGGTTAGAACCCTTTTCTTAGCTTATAAGGTGAGTACAGCTTTTGTTGCAGTTTTCAAGGCGAACCTGGGCATTAATTATCTGTAGGGTGTATTTTAAAGTAAATTGTGTTAAGAATGTTGCGCCGTTATTAATCTGGTGATCTTTTTGTCTAGAGCAAGAATTGTTTCTAATTTATAATGCAGGCGGGTACAGCCTTGCTGTATTTTAAAAGAGAAGTACCTTAATTTATAGGACGGTTACAACTTTGTTGCAATTTTCAAGGCGATCTTGAACCTAAATTATCTGCAGGCTGTATTTTAAAGTGAAACTATGTTAAACGCGTTATGGTGTTATTATTCAAATGATCTTATCGTCTGGACTATACGTGAGTTAGAAGCCTTTTCTTAATTTATTAGACGACTGTAACCTTGTTGCAATTTTCAAAAGCCATCTTGAACATAAATTATCTGCAGGATGTATTTTGAAGTAAATTATGTTAAGAACGTTGCGGCGTCATTATTCTGGCAATCTTATCGCTTAGGTCTAGGCCTGCTTTCAATTTATAACGTGGGTAGATGGAGTTTTATGATATTTTAAAAAAGATGTGCCGATTTTTCATTTATAAAGGTGTGTGGGTAATGAATATTACCGTTTTACCTGGTCTTTTTGGTCGAGCAGGGTATGTATAAAAGTCTACAACAATTTTGCAAGGAGACAGTCGTCGTGCGATTTTAAGCGATTTTAAGAAGAACGAGAAACTGCAAGTCAGTACATCTTAAAAGGTGTGGCGTGAAAAGTACAGTTTTCAAGTTTTTCAGCATTTAGAGATAAAAGGTGAGTACACCCCCACCCCTATTTTTTTACCGTATTAAATTTTATTAAATTATGTAATGACTTTTTTCATTAATTTCTTACACGAATGTAGTGTTTTCACTGAATGATAACTTTTGGATCAATATTATGATGTTTCAAAAAACGCGCCATTCTAAATGACACTAGTTCAGTATTACCAATAGCCAGAACGATTGGCACTGTTCTTCACTGTTCTTCTTTAACAAAATGTCGATACGTTTGGCTTCAGTGTGAATTAAGAGATTTGCATCTTTTTGCGACAGTTTAGACAGTTTGATGATTGAGAAGCCTTTATAAATGAAAAAGAAAGTTCTTAAAAAAGAACAAGATTAATTGAAGATATTGTGTGGTAGTTAAGGCCATTTAAACTTTCTAGGTTAGTGTGCAAATTTGAATCTCATCACAATTTGAATTGTTTTAACATTTTTTTGATTTGAACACATTTTTGATTGTTGTTGTTTTTTCTTTTTTAGAAAAATAATTCTTTTCTCAATGACATCGCCATGAATTTTGTGCCAAACAAACGACAAAAAACATTGCACCATTTTTTTAAAAGACAAAAACACAAAAAGTGTTAATTTTTATTTCATCTGTCTTGTTTTTTAAGTTGAAAAAATATCTTCGAGGGGGGGGGCCATGCCCCCCCCCCCTGGATCCGCCCTTGCTACATCGTTAACCAGCGCGAGAGAAGAGAGGGAGCCCGAACAAGAAGACACCGTGGATTTTACACAGTGGTATATAAACAAGAGAAATATTTTGGCTAGATTTAAGAAACTGTGAAATAAAAAGTGAAATGAAGTCGGAAGAAGTGATTCTATATCTAAAAGGTGCACTAGGTCTAAATGTGGAAATTTTCTTATCCGCTTTAGATACCTCTATAAAGGTACTGAGAAAAGAGAATGTGTCATTTTAGGACCGCGAGAAATTTTGTTTACTAGGATTGTTAACAAAATTTTCAACCTTACATAACGTACCTCTTTCAAATACCGTGTTAAAGAGTGCCATTGATTATTTAAATGAGGGTGAAGATAATAATTCCGAGGTCGTTGAAATTAACGGTAGGGCGTCCGGAAGCGCCATCGATCCGTTTAATTTATACGATCAAAATAACTCTGTCGCTTGCGAAAGTGAAAATACAGATTCACTAAGCGCGAATGTTGAACAAGCTCAAGTGTGTCAACTTGGTTGCGGTTATAAGTTATTATCAAAACAGTTAACGTTTTTTAGAAAATTTAAAACAGAAGGTACGAAAATAACCTTTCAGCTACAAGATTTTTCTACTGCTGGTCAAGACCC
The DNA here is from genome assembly GCA_933228815.1 of Machimus atricapillus. Lineage (NCBI taxonomy): Eukaryota > Metazoa > Arthropoda > Insecta > Diptera > Asilidae > Machimus > Machimus atricapillus. The sequence goes on along the minus strand of OW121786.1, from coordinate 16,166,057 downwards.
TTTGAAAATTTTAGAAAAAATGTTCGACAATGTCCTTAAAGATCTGACAGCAAATCGGGGTAGCTGAAAGAATGAATCGAACACTGATGGATATGGTGCGATGTTTATTATTACAGTCTGGTTTAAGTGCGATATTTTGGGCAGAGGCGATTGCTACAGCTTGCCATATACGCAATCGAAGTCCTTCGAGCGCTTTGAACGGACAAATCCCATACGAAAAATGGACTGGAAATGCACCTAAGGTAAATCATCTGCGAAAATTTGGAGCGCAAGTATTTGTGTTGGATAATCCAAGCAAGGATAAATTAGCGCAAAGATCAATCGAAGGATTGTTTGTTGGATATCCTCGAGATCGGAAGGGATACCGCGTGTGGATACCAAGCACGCGACAACTCATAAACGCTCGTGATATAAAGTTTGTTGAGAAACCTTCAGATTATGTGCAAAATAATAACGAACTGAGTGAGTTGTTTTCATCAAAAGATCTACCCACAGAAAACATCGATAAAAGTCCAAGAGTTGTTCTTCAGTATTTTAATTAGTAGAATATGTTACCGTGCAATTGCCAAGTAATTATAATTATTATAGAAATAAAGATGTCTAATATTGATACGGTCACTATAAATGTTGATAGGTAATTGATTAGATAACAATTTATAACAAAGTTGTTGAATAGGTGCTTCCATAGACACTAACTAATATAACTGACTTGGTTTTACCTAAGATCTCACAACTTTTGGCGACAGAAGAACTGCATTGCGAGACTTGGCATTTTTTTACATTTTATGTTTTTGATGGGTTTAATATTCATAGACTCTTTAAATTTTTTGGCGCTCCCTCTTTCTAAATTCCCGGACGTCTTTGATATTACAGATTGTGAAAAGGGCTATTATCCTTATTACTTCAACGTAGCTGAAAATATTGACTACATTGGAACATTACCCTCTGTTCGACGAACTAAAATAAAAATAAAAAAACTGAATTAAAAAACAAACCAATTATTCATTTACATACCTAGTACCTGCAATAGCACAGGTACATCCTTTTTACCCTAAAAATAAAAATAAAAGAATTAATAATCTAGTAATCACATAACACAAAGGCCACGTAAACAATTTCTTGGCCATTGAAACAACAATTGCACGGGATAAGAGCAGGCGTAAATATTCGCACAAACTCCATATTCCCCTGCAACTAAACAACATAAATACAGAGAGCACAACATGCCCAACTAAAATAAAGGCACCACACCTGAGTTTTATGACCAATACAGGTGAGATAACGCAAGTTTTCCCACCTGTGACAGGTCATAAACAAACCAGGCCGGTGTACAAAACCACACTTTTTGGTCAATAATTATGCCAAGTTCTGAAACAAAAACACACAAAGCAAACACTTCACAGGGTACTTACCTCATTTGGGGCGATTTAGGGCACTTCACTCCCGAAAAAGGGGGTATTATACCCCCGTGACGTGACCAGACGTCCCGTTCTGAACGGGACTGTCCCTTTTTATAGTTACGAGTCCCGGTGTCCCCGAAATGAACTCTGTGACGCCAAATTGTCCCGTTTTCTGAAACCGCGCGAAAATTTGATTAGTATTGAGTGTGCGAGAGCGAGACCGCGTCGTCGGTCGCCGCGACGATAGCCGAGAGTGACGAAGACGTCATCGCTCGCGTTTCGTTGACTAATTGTTTGACAGATTTTTCGTTCGCCCACTTCTCGATATTTGTTTTGCTGTTGTTTGATGCTCGTGTACCTAGTAAATAACTTAAACTTCTTTTGTTTTGGAACCATAATTTAAAATGCCGAAGCGCAAGTGTACGTTCAATGTTAACTTACAAGCAAAATATCCGTTTACCAAGCAAATAAATACTCCCTCAGATGTCAGATGTGAAAAGTGTCGAACAGAATTTAGCGTTTCCCACAGTGGTGCCAGTGATATTGAACAGCATCTAAAGTCCGAAAAACATAAAAATGCCGATCGTGCCGCCGCCGCTTCGAGTTCTTCGATGTTAACCTTTTTCAAAAAATCGGACGCACCAACTTCAAAGGATCTGGATACCGCCGCGGCAGAAGGCGTCTGGGCTTATCACACGATACAAGAAAACCACAGTTTCCGCTCTAATGATTGTGCGTCGAAATTAATTCAATTATGTTTTGATCCCAAATTTACATGTGCGCGTACGAAATCAGAAGCTATTGTAGTAAATGTTTTGACGCCTACAGCGATAAAAGAATTAAAAGATGATCTTGATAAATCCAATTGTATTATAATACTAAACGACGCTTCAAACCACGGTAACAAGAAAATATACCCTATTTAGTGCGCTTTTTTCAACCTTACATAGGTGTGCAAGTAAAAATTTTAGATATCCAAGACCAACCAGGTGAAACTTCTGACATCATTGTCAATTATTTAAACCAAGTGTTGACAGATAATAATTTGACAGCAAAAGTTGTGGCATTTTGCGGAGACAATGCCAACGTTAATTTCGGAGGCGCGGCTAGGCGAGGAACTATCAATGTGTTAACGAAATTACAATCATCTCTGAAAAAGCCATTAATAGGTATTGGATGTGGAGCCCATGTAATCCACAATGCAATAAAATCTGCTGCAGACAGGCTACCCTTAAATTACGAAAGTATTATTGTGAAGATATATTCATTTTTTTATATTTACACGATTCTAGTTGAAGCTCTAAAAGAGTTTTGCGCCGAAACTGAAACGGAATATCAACAAATGCTCGGCTATAGCAAAACCAGATGGCTTGCTCTTATGCCTGCCTTGGAAAGGGTTTTAATAATGTATCAGCCATTAAAAAACTACTTTTTGAGTATTGAAAAGAAAATTGTGAAGATGCCCGTCTAAAGGATTGCCCCTTGCCAGAATTTCGGTAACTTTCGTTAAGAAGGAACGAGAGGGAAACGTGGAAAGGAGATAGCCGAAGACTTTCTTAATGGCGGCCGTAAGCAGGGGAAGTGACGATTATATACAACCGAAAAATGAAAAGAGATAGCTGAAGACTTTTTTAATGGCTGCTGTGAGTGAGGGAAGTGACGATTATGTACAACAAAAAGTAACGATTATGCACCAAAGTGGGGGAAGTGACTGTTATGCGCCATTTTGAAATCAGGACGATTTCTGACTGTAAAAGCCGAATCGCGCTTGCACTCAGCCTGACTTGTTTCCTAGCGATTGGTACAGAAGCAACATATTCCTTTTTGTTTAAAAAAAAAGAAAGATTATGTGAAGTCTTGGGCACCTGCAACGGTGCTATACAAAATTGATTAAAGCATTTATTTTGTTCAAACTACTTTGACTACTTTAATTCATGTATCAAAGGCACACTATGTTTTTCTTAAATTTTCTTGGTATTTTAGTAGGCTTCCCCTAATAAGTTTTTGTTTTCGAATTATTCGTAATTTTGTTTTTGTGTTTGACACATATTAATTTTTGCGTGTTAGAAAAAGTGCTCAATTGAGTTTTTTGGTTGTTTAAAAGAGTTTTCCTTCATTCAAAAAGCCTGTTGAATAGTGATTTAGTGTGAACAAACCCACGCAACTAGAGCTCAATTTACACCGCTACACAAGAGACAACCCGCAGTTTTTCAAGAGAGAACCCGCAGTTTTTCAAGAGAGAACCCGCTGTTTTACAAGAACTCTGCTTTTTTGGCAATACCACCGGCTTGTGAAACGCCGCACAATAGTAAGTCTATTTGTTTATATGCCTTTAATTCCACTACAAAAGACAATCCCGCATTGTTACAAGGAATTAAAGGTCCCGCTATTGTTCTTTGTGTGTGAAACCGCAGTCATGTTTCACATGATTTCAACAGTCAACTATTATTATCTAAAGACTGACAAGGGTTGGTTTTGACCAAAGTCAATTCCAATCTACTTGGTGTTTCAAGTAATGATACATTGTTCAGAGATTTCATGTTAAACCTACAAATAAAGTATAATGTCAAGTCTTGTTCATGACTGTCTATCTTTGTTTAAACTCCCTGTAACCGGCAGCTATTTTAATAGTCATTTATTCAACACTTTTACAAGGTTAGTTTGCCTCTAAATGCAATTTTGAAACAGGTCGGCCGGTTAATCTAGCTTCGTACATTGCCAAGGGAATTGCAGAATTCTCCGGGTCCACGGACTCAAAAAAAACGGGATTTCAAGGATAAAGGAACATCAAAAATTTCGCGACTCCACGGATTTTTAAAAAAAAGAGTATAGGAATAAGTGAATAAAAATACAAAGAAATATATATTTTTCTATTGGAAGTGTTGTGAAATTCTTTGTAAAGGATTAATTAAAGAATAATTTTTGACTAATTTAAACTATTTTTTGTGGTTGTTAAATCTAATGATTTATATAATAAATAATCTAAAATAAATGTTCATATATTTTAAGTGTATTTTAAGTAGCAAGCTCGTTCAAATAAATTGAAAGAAAACTTACGCTATTTTGTTTTTATTTTACCGCTACACATTACCACCAAGAAACCAAGATCTTTGGAAATTTTTAATTTCCACTCTTTTTTTATTTTTATTTCTAATTTTCAAACATACACCCTCCCCTGAAGTATATGGATGTTCAGCCATGAAACTAAAGGAAAGGGAAAAGTTTCTAGATTGGTATAACGTTGTGTCTAAAGGTACTTTTAACAACAGGGAAGAAATGTTAAAATATTGTATGAATGTTAGTATTTTGCGTTTGGAATGCACCCGATTTATACAAGAGTTTCCTGATATAAAGCAAGTAAACCCTTTTACAGAGGCTCTGACTATTGCCTCAACCTGCATGCTTGTTTTCCGAAAAACCTACCTTACAAATAATACTCTGGGTATAATGCCTAAGAATGGTTACTATAAATCTCAAAATCATTCGTTTATTGCTACAAAGTGGCTTATTTGGCAAAATCTCGAAGCTAATCAAGAGATTTTGTGTGCATATAATAAAGGAGAAGTGAAGCTGGAAAGAGGTGGTTTGCAAGCGGATGGGTTTAATCCAAAAACAGGCACGGTTTATGAATTCTTTGGCTGTTTCTACCATGGATGTCAAACCTATTTTAAAATCCAAGAGATAGCTAATAATACCCAAAAGATTGAGACTATGAGTCAAAGATTTGAGGGTACGCTTAAAAGGATCGATACGATTAAACGGCTGGATTACAAGCTAGTATATATGTGGGAGTGTGATTTCAGAAAATTTTTAAAAACTGTTCCTGATTTAGACAAAAAATTAAATGATCGTGTCGCAAATATCCCTCTATCGCTTTCCACGCAGCGCCGTTTTTGGTGGACGTACAGAAGTTTTCAAACTGTACCATAAGGTAAAAGGGAACGAGGTAATACGGTATTTAGATTTCACAAGCTTGTACCCTTATATTAATAAATATGCACCTTACCCTATTGGACATCCCACAATATTTCGAAACTGTAATATGCCGACAGTATCAGAAGCATTGTTAATGCACGGATTCACTATGTGCTCTGTTATACCTCCTTCTAACTTGTTTTTGCCTGTGCTACCTTTTAAAACCAATAACAAGTTGTGTTTTACTCTCTGTAAAAAATGTGCAGACGAGAACAAAATTTCTACTTGCTCCCACGATTAAGAAGAAAGGGAAATTACCGGTGTGTGTGTTATACCTGAAGTGGCTTTAGCTGTGAAAAAAGGGTAAATATCAGATAAAAAGGATTTTTGAAGTTTGGAATTATGACTACACCGTGTATTATCCGGTTACAAAGTCCGGAGGTCTATTTACAGATTATGTCAACACCTTTCTAAAAATCAAACAAGAGGCAAGTGGATGGGGTAGCAAATGTTTAACCGAAGATGAGAAAGATAACTTTCTTGAATCATATAGGATAAGTGAAAGCATTTTTTAGATAAAAAGAAAATTCGTAAAAACCCGGGTAGACGTAACACAGCAAAAATCTGTTTAAATTCTTTTTGGGGTAAATTTGCTCAAAGAGAAGACAGAAGTTATACCAAGATTTTCAATAATTTTAAAGAATCGCCAGGAATTGAAATTTGTTCCTTAAACCCGGTTAATAAAGATACCATGTGGGTAACGTGGAAATATATTCAAGAAAACCCTAACACCCTGCCTCATGTAAATATACCCATTGCCGCTTACACAACGGCATTTGCCAGACTTAAACTTTACGAAGTGTTAGATAAAGTAGGACGAAATGTTTTATATTGCGATACCGATAGTTTGATATTTGTGGATAATAAGGTAAACCCTTTTTCCTTTGCTATTTCCGACTTTTTGGGCGACCTGACGGATGAAATTGAATGTTTTGGAGCTAATACATTTATTTCAGAATTTGTGAGCACTGGTCCGAAAACTTACAGCCTTAAAATTGAGACTGAAAAAAGTCCTGAGTACATTACCAAATGCAAGGGTATTACAATTAACTTTGAAACTTCTAAAATTGTCAATTTCGAGTGTTTAAAATCACTGGTTATTGAGGAAAGCTTTCAGGATAGAGTATGCGTGACAAATAATAAAAAAATCAAACGAAAGCGACCGGGAATTATTATATCTTCACTGGAAAAAAAAAATCTGTCATTTACTTTCGACAAGCGCGTTGTTAATGAAAATTACTATATTACGGCTTCAAAAAGCGGAAAATCAATAGTTAAGTAGCACCATATTGTATAAAAATAGTTTTAAAGATTGTTGTACTTTTAGATAAGCACTTCGAGTCTTAAAAATGTTAAGAATTTAATGTATTTGGATATAGTACCATATTGTGCAAAAATATTTTAAAGATTCTTGTACTTTTAAATAAACACTTAGAGTTTTAAAAATGTTAAGAATTTAATGCATCTGTGTATAGAGTTAATTTAAGAAGAATTTAAGAAATTGTCTAGTATAAGTTAATAAACTATGTTATTATAAGGATTATTGCTACTTTAGACAGGTGTACAGTAGGGTGGAGTGAAACATATGAAAAAAAAAATTTTTACTCTTTTCAAATCTCCTGTATTATTAATTGGTGACCATATGTAAAAGCTTTAATCATGCAAAAAATCAAAGGTCTACGACTTTATTTTCAGGTGGCGCATTGAGATAATAGTTTCAAAAAAACTAATATTTTTACTTATAAGCCTACCCTCAAAAAGGAGTTATTCTTACATGCTTTGCTTACAAATATACTGTTTTTAACTGCGTCTAAGTGTGATCTCGAACGGAAATATAGTATTTTCTTATAAAACTTTAATATATGTAGGATTAAGAAAAGGTTGTTGCCGAGAAGTCCCCCGGTGCCACTCCTGATTTTAAGTTGCCGAGTTGATTTAAGTCGTCCTTCCTTCCTTCGTTCCGTCGTCGTCGGCATGCCAACGTTAAGTAAATTTTCATAAAAATGCCTAAAACGCGTAAAGATTTCCGGTGTCCTATATTTGGTGATCCAATCAAATTCAGTGATAACATGTTACCTACATATTGTGATGTGATTAAACACTACTTATGGATTAGAAACGAAATGTTAGAGTTGAATAATGGAAAGGACCCTTCAGTCAAAGATTTATGTGAAATTATTGCTTCCCATATTGAAGCAATCTGGAGTAAAGCATCTATCCCTACAATTACCCATCAACAAGTCGTGTCTGTCTAGGCTGATTTTATATTATCAAAAGTACAAGAATGTGAAAAAATTACGTAATGACTCCAAAAAGCAGGTATTCTACGATGACTCAATAAATAAGTTGTTTGATATCGCAACATGTAAATGTGTATCCCGAGAACTATGCAAATGTGTGACTAAAGTACCCGTTGCTGAGGAAAACTTCTTAAAAGATCAACGAAATGAGCGCAAAATGTATATTGGTTCTGTGGATAAGGTGACAACTCAATCTATGCAACGTCGTGAAATTAGGAAGCGAAAATATGAAGAGTTTGCTGCAAAATGTAACGTCACTCCAAGTACATCATCATCTGCCCCAGCTATAGTTTGGACGCCTGACAGTTCTTCTGCTGAAACATCAGATGAGGACGATGAATTTTGTACTGCAGAATTAGTATCTAATCCATCCCTTAAAAAAACTCAACAGATGAGATATAAGCTGAAAAATCTTGCTACAACGTGCGATAGAACTGGAGTTTCTGATCGATCTGCAGCATTAATTGTAAATGCTGCGTTACTTGACTTAAATGTTATCAGTACTGAGGACTCATCAAAAGTAGTAGACCGAAGCAAAATACGCAGAGAACGGCAGAAGATTCGTAAAGAATTGCAATCTATAGAAAAACACGAACCTTTAACGGCTATTTATTTTGATGGTCGTAAGGACAAAACTTTGACTATAACTAAGGCTAATAATATATCCCAAAGGAAGATTATAGTTGAAGAACATATCTCAATCATATCAGAACCTAATTCTGAATACATCGGTCATCTTTCTATTGATTCGGGTAAAGCGGCTGATATTGAGAAAAATATTGTCGACTTTCTTGAAAACAAATATGAATTTCGTTCTTCTTTGGTGGCAATTGGATGCGATGGTACTGCTGTTCTGTTAATACTGGTCGGAAAAATGGAGTCATTGTTTTATTAGAAAAACATCTGAAGCGCCCTTTGCAATGGTTTGTGTGCTTGTTACATGCAAATGAATTACCACTTCGTCATTTGTTCTCCAGTCTCGACGGTAAAAGTACAGGCCCCAATACTTTTTCTGGCAGGTTAGGAAAACAGCTTGATAAGTGTCTTGACTTAAAAATAGAAACATTCGAACCCATCTCCACCGAATTGCCGGATCTGGATATTGATTTGTTGAGCACCGATCAAAAATACCTTTATCAGATGTGTTCTGCTATTTCTTCTGGTACAGTTCCACCAAACTTAGCTAACAAAGACCCAGGACAACTAGCCCATTCTCGATGGTTAACTTGTGCTAACAGGATTCTTCGCTTGTATATTGGCACAGCTAAACCAACAAATAATTTGAAAGAACTGGCCACTTTCATCATGAAAGTTTACGCACCAAATTGGTTTGATATCAAGTCAAAATCCTCTTGTAAATTTGGTCCGCTTCACATCTTTAATATGGTCAAAAGAAGTATATATTTGCGAGATGACTTAAAAAGTGTTGTCTTAAATACTATTCAAAGAAATGCTTTCTTCATGCACCCAGAAAATCTATTGCTGGCTATGTTACAAGATGATAATCAACAAGTACGAGAGCTGGCTCTTCGGAGAGTTTTAAAGGCAAGAAAAGAGTCCAAAGGCAAGAAAGTTCGTGAATTCCAGTTACCAGAGCTGCGACAAACTATTATGATTTGATAGAATGGGCGAAAGAGAAGATAACGGAACCTCCTGTAACAATGAAATACAGCGACTCGGAAATTACTACAAAAATTGCATCTGGAGGTAAATTGTTTGATATTGAGAAGTACCCTTGCCACACTCAGGCAGTCGAAAGGTGTGTCAAACTTGTAACTGAGGCTTCGGCGTCTGTTTGTGGACCCGATGCTAGAGATGGTTTCATTCGTACTAGAATAAAATCCAGGCAAGAAATACCTATTTTTGACACCAAATCTCAGTATTTCCGTCAAAAAGAAGACACTGGGACTTCTGATACTGAACATTAAAATGTTATTTTTATGGTAATTTAATATAGTTATTCATTGTACTAGTAGTTTTAAATTTAAATTCAGTAAAATATGCAGTATTATTGTCAGAAATAAATGTTTATTTGTAACTCTTTTTTTTCTTATTTTTCTACCTTCATTAGGTAGGCCACCTCAAGATATTGAGTTAGAAAGCTGGTATTTTGCATGAACATTTCCATTACGATGGATCACTGTTTGAGAAACCAGGAAACTTAAAATTCAGAAAAAAAAAAATTTCACTCCACCCTAGTGTACAGGTAAAAGATCAACTGTGCGCGAGGTGATCAGCCATCATCGTCAATAGTTACAAGGCGATTATCCTGTTACGAAATGCTGTAAAAAGACATCCTGGAAGATAATATGGATGCGACACGTTCAAAATCTATTGGATGTCTACCCTCATTTAAAAGTCTTATAGTTTGCGAGCTCAAAAGCTGACAACAACTTTATCACCGGCTGCAAGCCCTTGCAACTAAAATCACACAATGTTATTAATAACCTTTTGAACTTTAAAAGTGATAAATTACTTGAGATTTGTATAAAGGTACGATGTAGCTGGAATTTATTCAGTCTGACGGATTTCAAGATGTTCAGCACCAGAATCTTTCCAAACGCAGTTTTACACATCGCCGAAAGATGTCCATGGTCGGGGGTTCTGCTCTGTAAATTCAGCCCCGAGGTATCTATTTGGATTTGTGAAGAGTGTAATGGCCACGACTGGTCTCTAGAGCAGCAAAGGTTTCGCTATAAAACAGTTAGGAGGTCCTTCGGATGTTATCAACGGTTAGTGCAGAGATATGAACCGTCATCACTTCAGTTCCTGGCCTACAAGACTTTATGGACATCCCCATCTGACATGAAGCAGTTTCTCGACCTACCCCAGTTTTGTAAAAAGAGAATCTTAACTTCAATTAACAGATACGATGGTCCATTGTCATCGCCATCATCGGTGAACATCAGGACTCAGAGGTTTACAACGTCTTAATCGACAACAACTGTGTTGTATTTTTAAGACCACCATACATCCTTTCAACATACCACCTGCTTGTTCTACCTGTCATGCACCTGACAAAGCGCCGAGCGAGCACATGTAGCGCCTCACATATATGTATGTCGGATAAACAAACTGTCGCAATTCCCAGAAATTGACACCACGTGCGAATTCGGGCAGGTCAAGTGTGAGGAGTGTGGTCATCATACTTAAAATATGTTAGTTAAGAATTTTGTATAAATAGGGTAAGATATTCTGAATAAACAAGGATTGTAACACCGAACTTCGTCGAGTTCACTTGGTGACTGCTTCTCAGCCGCACCACGCCCAATCCTTTGGAGATCTGCTCTTGTAGCTTACTCCGCTAAGAGTTCTGCCTAAAGGCTGGCTCAAGGAAAAACCCCTGGATTTTGACGTACCCCTGGAGGAACATTACATTGCGTAGAGTGAAATTTAGGATAAAATCAGGGCCAGAAAGTGTGAATCCTGTTAATTGGCTAAGAAGGGCCGTGCAGGAAGTTATTGCGTACTCCATAGAAAGTGTAGCGCCAACTGACCAAGTGGGCATAACGTTCTGCGGAAAAAATTTTCAAGAACGAGGCCCTGGTTACATGAATTTTAGACCTGCTGCAGAAGTAACAATGCAGGATGTATGGGAACTTATTTCAAAAATATTTCAAAGCAATTCTGAAGGTAAACAATTTTATATATCTGTTTTCAAAGTTTAATTTGATGTTTATTATTAGATTATTCCACTGACGACTTTTGCCTCCAAATCACTACAGTACGCTTACCACAAGGAAGAGGAAGGAATTCAAGCAGTGACTACAACTCTTTTGAGGAGGAGTGCATTAAAAGACGAGGTATTGTTACCATAAGCAACAAAGATAATTTATGTCTACCTCGCGCTTTGGTTACGGCTATTGCTTATATCGAAGGCGATTTAAATTATAACAAAATAAGAAAAGACAGAGGAAAACTGCAATTAGAAAAGGTAAAAAAATTATTAAAAGAATCTAATGTTGAAATTCCAAATAATGGTGCCGGTGTATTAGAACTTCAACAGTTTCAAAATTTCTTAAAAGATTTTAGCATTATTGTATATCAATATAGAGGCAGGGGCAAAGATCTCGTTTTTGAGGGAGAGAGAAAAGCAAAGTGCTTAAATTTAATCTATCATAAGGGTCATTATAATGTAATTACTTCATTTACCGCGGCTTTTTATTGTAAATATTTTTGTGAACACTGTCATCATCCTTACGACCACAAAAACAAACATCGGTGTGAAAAAACCTGCCCTTGTTGTCAACAATCACCTGTTTGTCAAACAACCGTTTTAAATATTCCGTGTGAAAAATGTAATCGGTTGTTTCGAGGCAAACAATGTTAAGACAATCACACAAAGTCAACCTCAACAGGCAGAGTTTCAATATGTGATCAAGTCAAATGCTGCAAAGAGTGTTTAAAAACATATGCAGCAAATAGTAGAGTGCATTTATGTGGAGAAATTTTGTGCAAAACCTGTGGTGAATATGTGCCATCAAACCATTTATGTTATATTAAACCCGTTACACACCAATCAGTTCTTTTTGTTTTTTATGACATTGAAACAAGACAAGAAGAAGAAGTATTGGCTGAAAAGGTTATTGACGGAGATAGAATCGTAGAAATTAAAAAACATGAAGCAAACTTATGTGTTTTTAGTCAAACATGTGATAATTGTATTAATAGCTGTGTTTTTTTCACCGGGATTTGTGACCGGATTTAACAGGAAATTTTGCATTGAATTGAAATTTATTAGTAATACATATCAAAAAATGTTGGCTTGGCTAAAACAAAATCAAGTTGCCCTGGATTTTATACCCATTTTACGTCAAATAGCAACCCAACAATTTATCTGGTTTAAGGGTTTGAATGTTGTATGCGTAAATATCATGGCTAATTTGATGCGCTTTCGCAAATTTTAAAATCTTTATATACGTGACAGTCTTTAAAATTTCAATTCAACGCAAAATTTCCTGTTAAATCTGGTCACAAATCCCGGTGAAAAACACACAGCTAATGACTCTAATTTATTTTATTGTCAAAAATATGGGCATCGCTTAGTAACATATAAAAGTGAAGATTGTGTGGAAAAGTTTATAAAATATTTACTAAAGATCAGATAAAACTTTAAGAAAGTAACAGTTTTAGCACACAATGGTCAAGCGTTTGATCATCAGCTTATATTGAATAGTTTCCTACATCAGAGCGATATTAAGCCAAAAATAATTATGAGAGGGACAAAAATTATATTAATGCTTGTTGGTAATATAAAATTTATTGATTCGTTGAATTACTTTCCTATGGCACTTTCTAAACTGCCAAAAGCGTTTGATCTCCCTTCTATTTACAAAAAGGGTTATTTTCCTCATACTTTTAATACTCTGTCAAATCAGAATTATGTTGGTGTATTACCTGTGATGTACACGCCGGTTCAGAAAGTATCTGACGATACGACAAAAAGAATGCAAATACCAACACCAGAAGTGTAACCTAAGCTTTAGGCTCCATCCACAGAACCCGGAGTTTGATGACTGTCAAGTTGGCTGGAGGGCACACGAGCTTGAGCGCCGCCATTCCTGCAAGCGCTGTGAACGAGTCAACACGGACCTGGCGAGCCGCCAGATATTAGAAAAAAAAGAGCACAATTAATAAGGTGGAAGTGGCCCTCCCGGCAAAACTACTGAGATTCGTAGTGATTGAGTGGACCATCGCCTTCCTGAGTGAATAATCTCTGCATAGCAGCGGTAAGTAACCAATAAAATCAGCTAGCAACCGGACTAATCACGGGATCGACAGGAGGCTGTCGATCTACCCCTTTGCCAAATAGTATTCTTCTCGTGGGCTCCGCTAAGCCCCAATCTACTCTTGGAGGCCTATCCGGAGCCCCGCATCAAAAAGTACCGCCCCCGAGCGAGAACGCCACCACGGAATTCTTCCAGAAGCGGGCCCCACTTGAGAGTCGCCGTCAAGATAGACAGGAGCCCGAGAAGGCTCAACGCCGCCTGCTCCCCCCTTGCGCTGGGAAGGCGCCCACATCCAGACGCTGCAGGGAAAAAGGGCATATTTATCTACATCACCCACTAGGATCGCCGTGCCGTCCTGCAGCCAGTTCCAGCAAAGCTTCTAGCGATCATCTCGTCGCGGGAGCACTTGAGGCCCTTCTTCAGTCCCACGAACCTGCTCGTTGCAGCCGCATCGCCGTCCCGTGCGCCCCAGCAGCGCCCAAACTGTTGCCTCAGCGTCAGTTCTACTTACCGATGGAATCGCCGATCTTGTGCTAACCTAAATATTAAGTACCGTTTCACTTTTTCTTGCGACTCGTTTTCGTTGCTCGCAGTCCCGTTAGCGCTCTAGCAATTGCATTTCTAAGCCAGTTTCCGATAGGAACAAAAATTCAATTTAAAAAAAAAAAAAAAAAAAAGTAACGTTTGCCAGATATTAACGAAACCTGTAAGCAGACCACATCCCCTGGTCGAGTTTTTTTTCTAAAGCAAGATGCATAGTTAATCAGTCGAGCCCAACCCACACGCGCCCACATAGTCGCAATTTGATTCGGTTTTTTTTCGATTATTTTTGTTTTGCCACCCCCATACAGGAGCAGAGCACTGGCGATCGATCGGCAGGAGTTCCAGCCCCGGGATTTCAAATCTTTATAATATCGAGATATACATATGTATATACGCAAATCGTTATGTGGATGAGTGTCTTGACTTTATTTTCGGGCAAGTAGTCCAGAATTAACCAGGACTGTGGCTTCGTATGCATAGTAAGTCATTTAACTCTCAAGTTTATCTTCCTTTATTATCATATTTCTGAATCAGCACTGTAATTTTTAGTATATAACATTCCCTAAACCTAATTGATAAATTTCCCTTTTTGCATTTTTTTCGGGAGTATATAAGCTTTGTACTGGTTACATAGTAAGCCGCTGACGCGCCTCCCGGTTCTTTTGTAACGTTTAACCATTCCACTAGGGAGTAACGTTTCTTGATCGCGAGACCTTTTGTTATAAAGTTCTTTGCTTATGCGCCTAGTACTGGCACCCAATATGAATTGTTATGAATTACGAGTTAATTGAATTTTCGAATAAATTTACAGATATGTATAATTAGATTCCGTCTATGATTCGCGACTGACCATCCCTCTCTCTCTCTCCCCCTTCATCGTAGGTAGGGTCATTCAGGCAATACTAGGGGTGGGTTGTGCAGAGGCTTCCTGTGGGGAATTTTCATTTGTATTATCATCGGATCGCCTTTTCCTGTTCCCCTGAGGCGAAGGTGAGAGCCTCACTCTTCGGATCTAATCCTGCACGGATGCTCAGACCCTGTTTGTTTACTTATCCTTCCTTAACATGTCCCTTTCCCATGCCGACGAGCTAAGCACGTGCTAACCAGCTAGGCGTGCACCGACCCAACGTCTGGACTGCATTCCACCGAAAGTCTCACGAAAAAATATAAATTTTTTTTTGTTGTGGTGTGACCAGACCACGAACCCTTATGGCCTCCGGTTGCTGTCCTTGTCGTTAGGGCAGATGAGGCTAGGCTTTCACATTACATACCACCCATTCAATACTATAATCATGATTCTACGAAAGAGGAAGATCGCGAAGTTTTTATAAAGTGGTACGAAGAGCACAAAAGTGATCATTTTATAATGCAACAGGAATTATTAGATTATTGTGTAAGTGACGTTAAGATATTAACCCAGGCATGTTTAAAGTTTAGAAAACTAATGATTGATGAGTGTAATACTGATCCGTTTCTTGAAGCTACCACAATAGCTTCGGCATGTAATCTGGTATTTCGACGTAGTTTTCTTAAACCAAATATGATTGGAATAATACCAAAAAATAAATACAGATGTGTTGATAATCAATCAAAAATTGCTTTACGATGGCTAGTGTGGGAAGAACAGAAACGAAATATAAATATTTTGAATGCCCTCAAAGGAAGAGAAAAGGTCGTGAAAGGTGTCAAAGTAGATGGATATTGCGCTGAGACAAATCAGGTTTTTGAATTTTATGGCTGTTATTTTTATGGACATGTTTGTTTAAAATACAGACGCAATGATCCTTTACATGAAAATCCTATTGTGATACCTTGAACTACCGCTATGAATCTACAATGGCTAAAGTGGAGTGTTTACGCTCCTTTGGATATGAAGTCATTGAAATGTGGGAGTGCGATTTTAAAAGTATGCTTAAAATAAACAAAGAATTAAATCAATTAAAGCTACACCCGATTGTGCATTCTGCACCATTAGATCCACGCGATGCCTTTTATGTAGGTAGAACTAGAAACACTTTTATGTATTACAAATGTGGGCCCGAGGAAAAAATTAAATATATTCATGTTTGCTCGTTATACCCATGGGTTTGCAAATATGGAAAATTTCCAATTGGGCACCCTAAATTGTTTGTCTCTACAGAATGTTCTCAAATAGATTTGAAAAAGACTAATGGAATAATTAAGTGTAAAATTTTGCCACCCCAAGATTTGTACCATCCTGTGTTACCTTTAAAACAAAATAATAAGTTAATGTTCTCCCTTTGCCATACTTGCAGTGAGGAAAAAAACCAAAATGACTGCGAACACTCATCAGAGATGAGAGCGTTATTAGGAACTTGGGTAATAGATGAAGTTATAAAAGCTATAGAAAAAGGCTACAACATTCTTGAAATATATGAGATGTGGAATTATGAAGTTGAACAGTTTGATACAGCAACCTCAACAGGTGGTCTTTTTACAGAAATGATGAATAAATTTATTAAATTAAGACAGCAGGCTTCTGGATGGCCTGCTGATTGTAATTCCGAAGAAAAAAAACACAAATATATGGAAAGTTTTCTTTCTAAGGAGCAAATAAAGTTAGAATTCGAAGCGATCATTAACAACCCAGGGCTCCGGTCTTTAGCAAAGCTCATATTGAATTCGTTTTGGGGAAAATTTGGTCAACGGGAAAACCAACCTAAAACAGATATTATAACGAGTCCAAGTGAGCTTTATGCAATTTTAACGAATTCTTCTGCTGAAGTTTACCATTATTATTATTAGAAGAGGGTCGCAAAGGCGAGGACCGCCTCCCCTAGGCAACGCGACCTGGTGAGATCTTTTGTGCAGACCCAACTTAGTTTAATACCCATTTATATTGAAAATTCTGTTACAAATTCAAATAAGCGTATTATATTGCCAGAAGAAAATGCTGACAATTTGCAACTAAACCCTACTTTAGACTCATGTACTATAAGAGATAATATCTCAAAAGCGATTGTAGATTTCACAATTAATCAACATAATAAAAGCAATCTAACAAGGAAAGATATTTGCAATTCACAAAGAGATATTGAACATCTATTGGTTTCTGTGTTTAAAAATGCAATAAATCCATGCGTACTATCTTGCAGTAATGAAAATGTAACGCAACAATTTCATGGCATGGAAAAATTTTTATTTGATTGTTTTAAAAATGTTAATACAGAGCACAAATTTTTTTCACACTTAACTAATTTGGGAATATTTAAATACCCGTACATTTATACAATTAATAACGAAATTAATGCTAGAATTGTTTTAGGTAATCCTTCTTTCGATGAAAAGAAAATTTCAGTTGTTTTAATGCCAATATCTTTCCAAATTAAGAAATTTTTAGAAGCTCCGGGCGTATTAAGTACTATATTAAAAAATGTAGAAGCACTGCAAAACACACAATTTAATCATTTTATTAATGGTACTTTGTGGAAATCCATAGAATCACAATTCAGGGAAAAAATTGTATTTCCATTATTTCTCTATTTTGATGACTTTATCGTCAACAATCCTTTAGGAGCATATGCATCCGACTATTCCATATGTGGAGCTTATTACACAATACCTGTTATTCCTAATTAATTATTATCTTTCCAAGTTAGAGAATATTTTTGTAGCAGGAATATTTAAAACAAAAGATTTCAAGTTAGGATGTGATAAAATTTTACATCCACTTTTGAATGAATTAAAAAAACTAAAATCTGATGGTATTGAAATTGATACCCCCCAGGGTAAAAAGCATATATACGTGTGTTTGGCATTAGTACTAGGAGATAACCTAGGTCTTAACAGCATATTGGGTTATGTTAAATCCTTTAACTCTAATTACTTTTGTAGGGTATGCAAACAAAACAAAAATGAAACGAAATTTAGCATCCGTGAAAATGTAAATTTATTACGAAATACTATAAACTATAACGAAGATTTAATAACCAACGATTTTAAACTCACCGGTATTAAAGACAAGTGTGTTTTTAATCACCTAAAATTCTTTGACGTTACAAAAAACTACTCTTTTGACATAATGCACGATTTGAAGGTGTTTGTAATTATAGTTTATGTGAAGCATTTTTGTATTTCATAGAAAAAAAGAAGCTAGTCACTATAAATGTTTTAAATACCAGAAAGCAAATGTTTAACTATGGGGCAACAGAACTTGGCAATATATCACCTCCTTTAGAAATTAACCACCTAAAAAACAGGAATATGAAACTAACAGCCAGGGAAATGATGACATTTATTCATTTTATTCCTTTGATAATTGAGGATTTAGTACCCAGGGAAGAACCTGTTTGGATTTTCATTATTACCCTTGTAAAAATTGTTGATTTAGTTCTTAAGTCATCATTCCAATATTTTAAATTCGAAGAGCTTGAAAATGCTATTGCCATTCATAATCGTTTATATATTGAATTATTTGATACAACTTTAAAACCAAAGCACCATTTCCTCGTGCATTATGTTACCACAATTAAAAATTGTGGGTCACTCAAAAATTTATGGAGTTTACGATTTGAAAGTAAACACAAGGAGTTCAAACAATATGCTACAAATATAACTTCTAGAAAAAATATATCCCTTTCACTTGCTATTAAAGCTCAATTAAAGTTTGCAAAATATATATCAAATGAAAAATTGTTTGTAGATGAAGTGTCTGTACTAGACAAAGAATTTTTCAAACTAACGACAAAGCCTTATTGTAGTCATTTGATAATATCTAATGAGGTTCCTGAAGATTCTGATTTAGCTTTTTCAAAAAAAGTTATGTATAAAGGAAAGTTATATAAATCCGGTTATTACATAACAATAAATAAATCGCTATTTGAGATAACTGAATTTGTAACGATCACCCATTCAACTTTTCTTATATTACGTAGAATCAATATTTTGTCATATGATAGTCATACCAGATCATACATATATTGTAGGATCCAAAACTAGAACCTATTATATGAGAACTTTTAAGGAACTTGACAGTCCTCCCATACATACTTATATTTTACCAAATCAAAAAAATGTCATACGTTTGAAGTACTTTTAAGTTTATAAAACCGCATTACTTATTAGCTCTTAAGTTAATGTATACTTCTTAAGGTTATACCTATTAATAAAATGTTGTGTGGCATATAGTCAGTGTTTTCTTTTACAATAATTTTTTTACATTTTAAATAGTTTTGCATACATAGTATTTGATATTTTCCAGCGTTTGAAATATCGATTGAAATTACTGCATAAAAATTGAATTTTTTCAGTTAGGATAACCTAAAGTTATTCTTCCGTTGTTAAAATTTACCTCTCCAATGCAGTGTTGATTTAAAACAAATTATAGAAATTTTTCATTGTTTTATTACTATATAAATCGATAAAGTATAATGTTTATTTTGACTTTAAAAGGGACATTTCCAAAGGTATACAAAAAAATACTGCCGGCTCGGATATAGGAAGCTTGAACTTCACCTTTTTTATATTCTTTTATTTTTTCAACTTTCACAAAATATATGTATAATTTTCTTTTTATTTTTTCAACCTTTCACAAAAAATATATGTATAATTTTCTTTTTGTTTTTTTCAACCCTTTACAAAATATATTTTTTTTTCTTTTATTTTCTTTCACAATTTCACTTAAACAATATGGTGTAATCTAAGTCATGCAGGCAGGTTCCTGGGGATCGCGATAGCCTTAGGAATGGCAACAAAGCTTACCACGAATTCGTGCGCTTTTGCTGCTAGATCCACCGGCGAAGAGACGAACGAGAATGAATGTCAATGCAAAAGTTTCTGGCTTTTATACTGACATAACTGTAAAAGGGATCTCGCCAAAAACTCTCCAGGACATTTCAGGCTGCCACATGAGGCGTGGAACCCGTTGCGGAACCACACCTTTTACTAACAAGCATTTGTCGTAAACAAACTTCAAAAACACAACACGTCAACCATTTAACCGTTCTTCCCTACATCCAAAAACATTACCTCCAATTAATTAGTACTCCGAATTAATAAAAAACTGTTCAGATATTTGACATCAACCAAACCAACAACATCTCCGCCCACAGTTTGTGTTCAAACTTCTCATCACCTGACGCCAGCGAAAGATGTTGTCATCACTGTCCCCTGCTACAAGGCATAGAGGGGAAGGAGACTCACTAACTGATAAGAGCTCTCTTATCACTATAGCATCTCTTATCTACACGGAACACACATTGTCAGCAGCGATCATCTCACCACGCATCGTCCATTACTTGCCCGGCCGAAACCAGAGCACTCGGAGATGTAGCAGCTGGAGATCCCTTTGCTGAGGAGAGAGACACCACTTACCGCGGACGATCTTCACTTGTCCTACAGCAGCCGAGCGATACACAATAATTGTACCCAGAACAAGTCTTAAATAAAGTAGTGCTGTGCAACTCCAGAAGTAATTTCGCTTCATATTCCCGAGCTCCTGCAGGAATCTTGCCACCCTCACCCTCCCGGCTATTCAACATTTGGTCCTTCGTACCGGATTATCCAGGCATTATTCTGGTGAGTAAGATTCTGCACATTTTTTTCCCTAACCAATTTGTTGCACGTGGTGCAATTAATTTAATAGCTCCACAGTATTCGGAGTGCAATCGAGTTCATAGTGCTAACAAAGCGTAATCTCACGCAATCGTAATCAAATTCGCGTTGTGCGTATTCTTTTGTGAAAAAACCCAGTGCGAATTAAAAATCTGGAAGGTTCCGCAGTTAACGGTAGTACGGCAAGATTATCCCGCTATATACTTACAACAGTTATGTGCACTGCAATGCATGTGCAGTAAAAATATCTATACACATGCCAGTTCTTCTACGGTGGTTGAGTTAAATAATTTAACTTTTTTTCGCTTACGTTTTGCGTAAGTTATATAATCAAATTATTATTGTTCTCGATAAATAAATTTCGACATAAATTTTGCTTCTTGAGCGGAACATTGACGGTTTGATCATTTGATTTGATCAGTTTTGCGTTGTTTCAATTTGAAATATTCTTCACCTTAAATCAAGAGGTTCTGAAATATAATCAAACCTGCCGGTGTGAGCACCTGAAAATCATTTGCGTTATCGTAAAACTGAGACCTCGCTAATTTTCATTGAGAATTAATTTGTCCCATATACACATTTCAACCCAGGTAAAATATGAGTACCGAAGAAGATCTGATAAAGATTCAAAATGCTATATTGGGACAGCTCAAAGATTTTGTTAAGAATTTTAAAAAGACACCTAAAGACAGATTAGCGAGGCCTGGACATGTACAGGGCAGAATAACGGTTTTGACCACGATCGGGAATGAATTTAAGGCTAATGATTTGCAAATACGTGCTTTAGGTACCGATAGTGAAGAAACAAATTCTTATTTTGCCAGTACTTGTGATGAATTTGCGGACCTTTATTATGAGAATATGGGAATTCTCAATGATCTTTACGATAGTCTCACATCACCTCTCGCACCTCAACAAACAACGGCAAGTACAGCCAATCAAGATTTAGGTAATAACGCTGAACAATTGAACTCTGGGACCACTGAACAATCAAATTCAGTCGCAGTCAATGCAAGCTCAAATCTCAATGCTTCAAGTCCCTCACACCTTGATGCTAGTATGTTGAACAATTCTTCTCTACGAAAGGAAATCAAATTGCCCCAAATAATTATCCCTAAATTCTCTGGTGATTATTCTTCTTGGCCGTCCTTTTACGATTTATTTAAATGTATGATCCACGAAAACGAAAAATTATTACCGGTCCAAAAAATGCATTATTTAAAGTCTTGCTTAGCTGGTGAAGCTGAACAGCTTACGAGACATTTGACCATCACTCAGGACAATTATCAAGTTGCATGGAACATTTTATGCAAAAGGTTCCAAAATACTCGCGTGCTAGTCAATACCACCTTAAAGATACTTTTCTCTCAGCCACATGTGCAAACGGAATCGAGTGTTCATATTCGTAACTTACTTGACCGAACGAATGAATGCTTGGCTTCTCTTAATAATTTAAGTATAAATACCAAAGAGTGGGATCCTATAATTCTATATTTAATGGTCGATAGGCTGCCAGATGAGACACGGCAGCTGTGGGAACAAAAGCAGGGCTCCAAAACAAACCTTCCAGAATTATCAGAGTTGTTAGAATTTCTCGAAGCTAGATTCAGGTCACTTGAAGCTCTTCCCTCAAAACTTCAAAGGACGTCTCGTTCCTCTACAAGTAAAGCCAATTCTTATCACACCACCAAGTTTAGATGCCCACTTTGTAAAGATTCCCATGCACTAAAGGACTGCTCGAAATTTAGAAAAATGGCTCCGCAAGATGGCAAGTTGTCATATCGAACACGCTGTGCTTCAATTGTTTGGCCCAGTCGCACACCGTGGGTAATTGTGCTTCGGGTCAAACATGCCGAGTTTGCCAGAAAAAACATAATACCCTTCTGCACAAACCCTCCCCTCAAAGCGATCCATCATCAACCAAGTCCTCGTTAGCAAGCATGCCAACTTCAGCCAGTCCAGCAAGGATAAAGTCTCCTACTCGTCCACCCACATCTCATAGTGAGAATTCTAGTCAAGAAGACCCCTCTCGTGTAAAAACCTATTTCTCTGTCAAACGAAGAAAGGTTTTACTTGCTACTGTGTTAGTTAAGGTCTTAACAAAGGGAGGCGACTCGCACGTATTTCGAGCATTGGTAGATCTTGGATCAGAAGCCGCATTTGTCACTAATAAGGTAGTGAAAGGCCTGGGCCTAAAACCCTTTAAAGATGTAACACATATCACTGGTCTAGGTAATGTGGTTACTGCAAAATCCCAAGGGGCAGTCTTCCTCAAAATTCAGCCTTATGCCAACGATAGCCCAATTCTTGATATAAAGGCGAGTATTCTCAACTCACTTACTGATTCACTGCCAGCTACAGACCTCTGCGAAAAAGAATGGACGCATCTTAAAGGCTTGCCTCTTGCAGATCCTTCTTTTCGTCAATCTGGAAAGATTGACATGATTCTTGATGCGGCAACTTATGCAAAAATTATTCAAAATGGTATAGTGAGAGGAGAACATGGTATGCCTGTAGCTCAAAACACTTCTTTCGGTTGGATCGTGTTTGGAGGAATTCCTGTGCAACCCCTTAATTTACAGTCTGAAAGAGTCGAAACGTCTTCCGTAGCGTTGTGTAGTCAAGTAAAGGATGTTTCAGATGACACTCTAAAGCGATTTTGGGAACTTGAAGAGGTGAGCTTTCCTGAGTCGCGGTCACCAGATGACGAGTATTGTGAAGAACATTTTATGAAAACTCATAGTCGCTGTTCTGATGGGCGATATATAGTACGGCTTCCGTTCAATCCCGCATGCAAAACAATTAAGTTTACCCAGTCTCGTGATATTGCTCTTAAACGATATCAGTCCCTTGAAAAACGTCTTGAATCAAATTGTCAGTTAATGACAGATTATAACGAATGTCTTCAGGAATACTTGGATGAGAACCAGATGAAAATTGTACCTCCTTCAGAAGTTTCAAAAATGATGCCTGAAACTTATTATATCCCTCATCATGCGGTTTTTAAATCCGACAGCCTTACAACAAAGACAAGAGTAGTGTTCGATGCTAGTTGCAGAGCATCGAATAATCAGTCCCTAAATGATCTGTTGTTGCCAGGCCCAGCTCTTCAGCGAGATATATCCCTTCTTTTGTGTGAATGGCGCCAACGAAAATTTGTTTTCACAGCAGATATAGCCCGAATGTATAGGCAGATACTTCTTCACCCAGATGAATGCGATTTCCAGAGAATTCTTTGGCGACCTTCTCCTCAAGACCCTGTGCAAGATTTTAAACTGTTGACGGTTACATTTGGAGTTCGAAGCTACCCTTTTCTAGCCATTCGTACAATTCAACAACTGGCCCAAGATGAAGCACAAAAATTTCCTTTGGGGGCCAAGGCGTTGCTAACAGATCTCTATGTAGACGATGTGTTATCTGGTGGTAATACATTGGAAGAAGTTATCGAAATACGAAATCAAATTGATAAGATTTTAAAGGCTGGAAAATTTGAGCTGCGAAAATGGGCGTCGAATAATCCACAATTGCTTGAAGGTATTGCTGAATCAAATTTACTTAGCACACCATCTGTTAATTTTGACAATACCGTCAAGACACTCGGAATAATTTGGAAGCCAAGTGATGACTCATTTTCGTATAATATTAACTTGAAGATTCATTTAACCCCATTCACAAAAAGGAAGGTTCTGTCAACGATTGCACATGTCTATGACCCCCTGGGATGGTTGTCTCCTATCACTGTCACATCGAAAATCTTCTTACAAATTTTGTGGCAAAGGCAATTAGATTGGGATGAACCGCTTCCGACAGATTTAGCAGCAAAATGGCTGAATTATATGGAAATTCTCTTTCAGATAAGGGACATCTCTATTCCACGATTTCTAGGCACCGAATCCTGTAGCGATATCCAGATACATGGGTTCTGTGACGCGTCAGAACGAGCATACGCTGCAGCATTGTACATTCGTTGTGAGATTAATAGCTCTGTGTCAACTCTCCTCGTCACTGCAAAGACAAAGGTCGCCCCTTTAAATTCAATAAGCCTCCCTCGCCTCGAACTTTGTGGAGCAGTACTACTTTCCAAACTTGTGAAGAAATTTCAACCCTCTCTTCCATGCACTGAAGGAAACATTTTTCTGTGGACAGATTCGACTATCGTCCTCTCTTGGCTTAATCAACACCCTAATTCTTTTAAACCCTTCGTTAGTAATCGGATTTCTGAAATAATAGCGAATGTGAGTGCTGTAAAGTGGAGTCACGTTTCTTCTTCAGATAATCCTACAGACGTAGCAAGCCGTGGTCTGCAGAAAGGAAAATTGGCAGAGTTGAAATTGTGGTGGCAAGGACCCGAGTGGCTGCCACAACCCCAATCATGTTGGCCATCTCGATTTACCACTTTAATAGACCCTAAAACCAAACCTGATGAGTTTGAACTAAAATCATCAAAAAATTTTCTTGCTCTTGATAATATTAACACAGATGCTTCGTATATTTTACAAAGATTTTCATCTTTACCACGGTTATTAAAGGTGACTGTTATTCTTAAAAGAATCGCTGAGAAAGGCAGAAATAAAAATCTTCAACTGTCTGCATATACGACTCCAGAGGAATTCAAACTAGCACGGGAATTTTGGCTTAAGCATGAGCAAGCTAAAGCCTTCCCTAAGGAGATTAGGTGCTTGCAGACCAAAACCCCTATATCCAAAACCAGTAAGCCTTTTTTGGATGAGTCTGGGATCGTACGTGTAGGAGGTAGATTGCAAAATGCTTCAATCCCTTTTAGTCAACAACATCCTATAATTCTAGATAGTCACAGTCACTTCACTGAGCTTCTCGTTAGACACACTCATGTTGTGTGCCTTCATGGGGGACCCACATTGACGCTGGCACTTCTGCGGAAAACGGTGTGGATCGTTCATGGTCGCACTACGGTCAAGAAAATCCTTAGAAAATGTATCACATGTTTTAAGCAATCGGTAAAACCTCAAATTCAATTAATGGGGTCTCTTCCAACGCCGAGGGTAAATGTATCCCGTCCCTTCACAAATGTGGGAGTTGATTACGCTGGCCCATTTAATCTAAGTATCGCCCGATATCGCGGCTGCAGAACACATAAAGGCTATGTTGCTATTTTTGTTTGTCTATGCACAAAGGCCATGCATATCGAAGTGGTTAGTGAACTCACCGCAGATGCGTTTTTGGGTGCATTTAGAAGATTAGTGGCACGGCGGGGCCTCCCTCTAAATTAGATCATGATATGAAAGTGGCACATGAAAGAGCTGCTAGAGAAACTGCCAATGTCGTAAGCATTGAAGGGATCCATTGGCATTTCATCCCCCCGGCCTCTCCCCACTTTGGGGGTTTGTGGGAGGCGGGAGTGAAATCGGTGAAATACCATTTGAAACGTATTGTAGGAGAATCTAAGTTAACGTTTGAGGAAATGTCCACATTCGTAGCCCAGGTGGAAGCTTGTCTTAACTCGAGGCCTCTCTGTCCCCTTAGCGATGATGTAGGTGATTTTGGGGTGCTCACACCTGGCCATTTCTTGATTGGCGATTCTCTTTTATCACCTCCTGAAGAAGACTTAACTGCTGCTAAGGTAACGTCTTTAAATCGATGGAAGTGTGTTCAAAGGATGACGCAAAATTTTTGGAAGATATGGAGCAAAGAATATTTATGTCGGTTGCAACAGCGCCCTAAATGGCTCCATCGTTCAAAAAATTTAAAACTTGGCGATCTCGTTCTGCTGAAGGATGAAAATTTAGCATGTTGTAAATGGGCTCTTGGACGAGTCATAAGAACTTACCCTGGAAGTGACGGCATTGTCAGAGTTGTTGATCTATTAACTCAAAACGGTGAAAAGAAACGTCCAATTACCAAACTTTCCGTACTACCGATAAATGTAGACGAGTAGAAGAAACCATGAATTTTGTCGCGATTGAATTTGAGTGGGAGTGCGTAAGTTTGCGCTTTTACGGACTATGCGAATGTTTTCCTTATATATGAATAAAATACAAAATGTGCAGGATTTTACTAACTTGAATTAAATATGAATTCCCAAACGAACCTTTCCTTTTCCCTCGCACAATTGCACAATAATTGCTCAATATCACAACTGCTATTTCCGACAAGTTAAAAAAGGCTATTCAAGCTTCACCCAAGGAAGATGTACCACTCCACAGCCAGCATAATTATTGAAACCCAAGGATTTCAAGGCGGGGAGGATGTTCAAACTTCTCATCACCTGACGCCAGCGAAAGATGTTGTCATCACTGTCCCCTGCTACAAGGCATAGAGGGGAAGGAGACTCACTAACTGATAAGAGCTCTCTTATCACTATAGCATCTCTTATCTACACGGAACACACATTGTCAGCAGCGATCATCTCACCACGCATCGTCCATTACTTGCCCGGCCGAAACCAGAGCACTCGGAGATGTAGCAGCTGGAGATCCCTTTGCTGAGGAGAGAGACACCACTTACCGCGGACGATCTTCACTTGTCCTACAGCAGCCGAGCGATACACAATAATTGTACCACGAACAAGTCTGAAATAAAGTAGTGCTGTGCAACTCCAGAAGTAATTTTTCTTCATATTCCCGAGCTCCCGCAGGAATCTTGCCACCCTCACCCTCCCGGCTATTCAACAGTTTGCCTGTTGACCTGGCAAGTCCTACACAAATGCAGAACGAGCGTCGGCCATAACTCTCCACTCAATCTCATTCTATCCCGTTCCAAAGTTCTTCCCTTTCTAACACATTAGTGTTAATGGAAAAATTTAAATTAGTAAATTTCTCAACGGGCAGTTATGCTTGCCGTGAGTGATCGGTCCTATTAGAACCGTCGAAAAATTCCGCAACGAACCCCACGCCTAGAATGCGCGTGCCATTAAAAAACTGGCCGTAAAAAAAGGGCAGTGAAAAAATCGATTGACATCTTTAAAGTTTCAGCCATGTTTCCCTATTTTTGTTTTTTTTTTATTTAATTTTAGTTTTATAAAGGCTTCCGGAGGAACATATAATGTTCTAAATTATGCTTTTTGTAAACAAGTTTCAACTGAATATATGTATATACTTTGATGCAAATTTGCTAAGTAGAAGCCTAATAGAGGGCTGATATGTATTAAATTAAACAAAAATTGAAACTTAATACTTTATCGAATTATATAATAACAAGCTGACCCGTGCCCACTTCGAAGGGCGTCAACCATTTTTACTTGTGATGAAATTATCTTGTGTGGTTCTTTAGTACTGTGGCGTCTCCATCACCACCACCACCACAGGCGCAGCGCTCTCGGCGGCAAGCGCAATGTGGCCGCCTCATCGCCACCAACACAGGCGCAGCACCCTCGACGCGAGCGGGCGACTTCGCCCCGGAGTCTCGTGCTCGACGTGAGCCGAACTCCTCACTTGCAGTCTGGTCCTCAACGCGAGCAGACCACTTCGCCACGCAGTCTCGTGCTCGACGTGAGACGAGAGCTCACTTCCAGTTTGGTGCTCAACGTGAGCAGTCGACTTCTGCCAGCCTGGTGCGCGAACCTCAGCCAAGAAAAATCGATATCTTTCGGTTTCCAATATTTCTACGCCGGAACTAAAGTTAAGAACATTGTAGTGCCATATTCAAGAAATAAATACTTTTAGTGAACAGAACACATTGTTTCCATCCGGATAACATTATTTTCCCTAAAGTGGTGACCCCGAACATTCGAGCAGTGCACGTCGCGACGCAATTTTTTTTTCCGAGAATTTTCTCGCCTCGCGTGGTGCATCGTCGTGGCGCATCCTTCCTTTCCAGGAATTCGTGCCCCAGCCGAGTCCGTTGGTTTCGTGATTCCGCGAAATTTCTTCGGTTGGTCGTCGTTTCCCAACTGAGTCCGTTGGTTTGGTGATTTCGCGAAATCTCCGGAGCTGTGCCGTTTTTCCCAGCTGAGTCCGTTGGTTTGTTATTCCTGGAAATTTTTTTTTGTGTGCTCGCTTCTTGAACCTTGTTTCTGTTCTTGCCGGCTGGCGTACGTGATCGTGCTCGTGAACTCTCTACAGGCCAACTTCCTACCTGCCAGAGGCACGTGCGCCGTTCGTGAACATGTTTTTCTCTCGGTTCACTGCGCGCATTTCCCGTTTCGTTTCCACCCGCCGCGCGTTCTCATCTCGCGTTTCTTGGTCAACATGAGCACCAAGGGCGACTCGACCTTCGTTTCGGCCGGGACCACCGAGGAAGCCCGTCCTCAGCCCTCTCATCCGACTGCGTGTTCGGACCGGCATCTGACATCCACAGCGTCAGCATTGCCTCATCATACGTCGTTCCAGTGGGCCCTTGGAGCCACCCTACACCGGCCTTCACCGTGTCATCATAAGGGTTGACGACCGCACCGACGTCATAGACGTCAATGGTTTTCCCAAGGCCCTTTCGTCGGTTCATCACGGCCTCAGCTGCAACCACTGCAGTCTCCACGGCCTCAGCTGCAACCACTGCAGTTTTCACGGCCTCAGCTGCAACCGCTGCAGTCTCCTCAGCCGCAACCGCCGCGGTCTTCACAGCTTCAGCCGCAACCGCCGCGGTCTTCACAGCCTCAGCCGCAACCGCCGCGGTCTTCTCAGCCGCAACCGCCGCGGTCTTCACAGCTTCAGCCGCAACCGCCGCGGTTTTCACAGCCTCAGCTGCAACCGCTGCAGTCCTCACAGCCTCAGCTGCCACCGCCGCAGTTTTCACAGCTTCAGCTGCCACTTCCGCAGCTTTCACAGCCTCAGCTGCAACCGCTGCAGTCTCCACAGTTTCAGCTGCCACCTCCGCAGTTTCCACAGCCTCGGCTGCCACCGCCGCAGTCTTTACAGCCCCAGCTGCCACCGCCGCGGCCATTTTCCTTGGACCGGTCGCCATCGGGATTTTCAACGTCCTCTCAGCGGCGCCAGTCCAGCACCACCACCGCAAAAAGGGTCAGTTTTTTTTTCATTCCCTTCGCAATCCGCGAAGGTCATTGGGGAGGGAGTAGCTGTGGCGTCTCCATCACCACCACCACCACAGGCGCAGCGCTCTCGGCGGCAAGCGCAATGTGGCCGCCTCATCGCCACCAACACAGGCGCAGCACCCTCGACGCGAGCGGACGACTTCGCCCCGGAGTCTCGTGCTCGACGTGAGCCGAACTCCTCACTTGCAGTCTGGTCCTCAACGCGAGCAGACCACTTCGCCACGCAGTCTCGTGCTCGACGTGAGACTTCCAGTTTGGTGCTCAACGTGAGCAGTCGACTTCTGCCAGCCTGGTGCGCGAATCTCAGCTAAGAAAAATCGATATCTTTCGGTTTCCAATATTTCTACGCCGGAACTAAAGTTAAGAACATTGTAGTGCCATATTCAAGAAATAAATACTTTTAGTGAACAGAACACATTGTTTCCATCCGGATAACATTATTTTCCCTAAAGTACTGAGTATTTAGGATTTATTTTATGTTTATTTTATTTCTTGTTGGCTACATTCATCCTATTTGTTGGAATTTTGGCACTGGCAACACGCCTCTTCAACTGTTAACTCCCTGTAAAACTTTGTAAAGCAGTCAGTCATCCTTTGGCGCTCATAAAGTGAAGTTTACAACAAATCAGTCTTTGTCTTTTTCACCCTAAATTCCCAACAGAGGTTATGGGCCCAGAGTGGCGTGTGCATAAAAGTTACTAGAAAACTAACTATCGTGATTCCTAAATTGTAATGCGCTGGTCGCAAGGAAGGAACAAAGAAAACAATTTGTGAATCTCGTGTACCGGCGCTGAGAAAGTGGACTCGGTATTTCTGGTGAAATCGCGTTTGTCGCGTGCGAAAGACCGATTTGTTTTTGTCTGAAAAACACATAGGTACTTAAAGCCGAAAGGATGTCTCAGGTCAATTTTTGCTCCATAGAAAAGTTAGATGAGCATAACTACGAGTCCTGGTCTATGCAGATCAAAAGTGTGCTCGTTCAAAATGACTTGTGGGTTTATGTTAACGGTACTATAGAAGCACCGGAAACCAGCACGGACAGAAACAAGTGGGCCGAGAAGGACGGAAAGGCATTGGCCACGCTCATATTAGCGATAAAGCCTTCACAATTGAGTCATGTCAGGAGATGTGAAACTTCAAATTCGGCTTGGGATAAATTAAAAATAGTGTTTCAGCCAAAAGGTCCAATGAAAAAAGTAAGTTTGTTCCGACAGTTGCTTAACCTCAAGATGGAAGCAGGTCAAAAGGTGACAGACCACCTGAAAAAGTTCTTTGACATTGTGGAGAGATTGCGCGAAGTGGAACTGATACTAGATTAAGACAACTCTGAAGTTCTAACCATCATCCTGCTTTCCAGCCTGCCGAGGTCGTACGACGGTTTCATAGTCGCGATAGAGTCAAGGGACAGTTTTCCGAGCCTGGATGACTTGAAAGCTAAGCTGGTTCAGGAGGGGCTTCGACAACAAGATCAGGAAGGTTCTAGTGAGTACGAACAATCATTTTTCTCGAAGTCTGCACAGAAATCAAACCGGCTTAACAAACGGGAAAGAGCTGGAAAAACAGTTGTTTGCTACAATTGTAGGAAGAGAGGGCACGTAGCGGCGGAATGCAAGGAAAAGAGAGGGAGCAACAACCGTTGCGACGGAAAGAACAGTAACCGATCCTTCATAGCAAGACATTTCTCATCAGAGGCTGCAGCCGCACCAGTTCATAAGGCGGCTTGGATTTTTGACAGCGGTTCAACGAGTCACATGTGTTGTGATTCAGCTGCATTTATGACAATGGAGCCGAAACGGGAGAGAATCGAGCTAGCAGCAGGAAAGTTTATTGAATCAAGCGGAACCGGGACGGTTAAGCTACGTACTAATACTGATGATATATTTCTTAATAATGTGCTCTATGTACCAGAATTAAAATGTAATTTTATTTCAATTTCAAAGGTTACAGATAACAAATTAATCGTAAATTTCAACAGAAATTGCGCGTATATAAAAGACACAAACGGTGAGACTATTCTGCGCGCAAACAAAATTGGGAATTTGTACGCTTACGAAAACTTTATTGACAATATTCGAAGTGATGGTAATATGCTTTTTAGTGCGACTGAAGTCAATGAATTTAAGAAGTGGCACGCCAGGTACGGACACCTTAACGTAAACGATTTGCTGAAATTAAAGACAAAGTGTATGGTTCGTGGGATGGACTTTAAAGCAAATTCGCAAGTTCCTTTCCCAGATTGTGACATCTGTGCTAAAAGCAAAATTTGCGCGAGACCCTTTGGTACAAAAACTGAAATCTCAAGCAGGTCACTTTTGGAAGTAATCCATACAGATGTATGTGGACCGTTTCGCGTCGCGTCTAATAGCGGAAAAAAGTATTTCGTTCTATTCATAGACGATTATTCGAGAAAGATTTTCGTGTATTTTTTAAAAAATAAATCCGATGTTTTCGAGACTTTTAAAGAATTTAAGGCGGAAGTTGAAAATTTTACTAACAAAAAAATAAAATGTCTAAAAAGCGACAACGGCAAGGAATATTTGAATAAAGATTTCAACAATTTTTTGAAGCATCACGGAATTCGACATAATCTTAACGCCCCTTATACTCCACAGCAGAATGGTATCTCTGAACGGGCGAACAGGACGATAGTGGAGGCAGCCAGATGCATGTTATTGGAGTCCTCGCTTAGGGAATCTTTTTGGGCCGAAGCGGTAAACACTGCTGTCTACCTGAGAAATCGCTGTCCATCGAAACTATTGGGAGACAGGACACCGAAAGAAATTTGGTATGGTTTCAAGCCGTCCGTGGCGCATTTGCGAATTTTTGGAACGAGAGCTATTGTATTAAACAAGGCACCTGGTAAGTCTAAATTTGAACCTAAAGGCATTGAAATGATTCTCGTGGGCTATTGCGATGATACCAGAACTTACAGGCTGTATAATGAAAAAACGAAAACTATACACCGAAGCAGAGACGTGCGTTTTTTGGAAAATAACTCCAATTCAAGTAGATTAGTTAATATATTAAACTCTCAAGGTGGAGAAGACCAGAACGAATTAAATGAAATTAAGGTGAAGGAAGCCAGCGAAGATGATAGCGTGTTCGAGTCTTTCACCGAATGCCTGGATAATCCTACAAAGATTGAAGGAGCAACCCAATTGCTCGAAAATGAGGGAGCAAGCACCAGCTCCGAACATGGAAACGAAGAGGAAGCTTATTTGGACGCAAACCCACGGAACGATGAAGGAGCTGAAGCTGAAAATGAAGAGGAAATTTACTTAGACATCGACCAACAGCACGAAGAACCACCTGATGATGAAGGAATATGTGCGAACACCAAGCAGCAGCTCCATGGGGAACCTGAAGCAAAGAGCACTCCAAAAAGGGGAAGACCACGCATCCTTCGCACTGGGAAAAGGGGCAGACCAAAAAAGGTATCATCTAGCTCTTTAAACTTTATGAAGAATGTCCCAGTCCACAGCTTTTCAGTACCCCTTACTGCAGAAAAAGCGCTATCCAGCCCAGAATCAGAACAGTGGAAAAAATCAATGCAAGCCGAGTTTGAATCTTTAACGAATAAAGGAACATGGGAACTGGTGGACCTACCGGAAGGTCGAAAGTCTATTAAAAACAAATGGGTCTTTACAATTAAGCGTGACAAGGAAGGGAACCCGGAGCGGTACAAGGCACGGTTGGTAGTTAAGGGTTGTAGTCAACGCTTTGGTGCGGACTATACGGAAACGTTTTCACCAGTAGCCCGATACTCGTCCGTGAGACTGATTTTGGCGTTGTCCGTTCAATTTGATTTGTTCGTACATCAAATCGACGTGGTTACTGCGTATTTAAACGGAGATATCCAGGAGGATATATATATGGAACAACCAAAACATTTTACCAACAAGGGAAAGCCGAATAAAGTGTGTAAACTAAAAAAGTCCTTGTATGGACTCAAACAATCTGGCCGTGAATGGAATAAAAAATTGAACGAGACTCTTCTGAAGATTGGGTTTTCAAGATGTAAACTGGAAAGTTGCATATACACAATGAACAGCGAAGAGGAGTTCAATATTGTCTTAGTGTACGTCGACGACATTTTGATCTCGTCAACAAAGTTGGAAAATGTAGAGTGGATTAAAAGGCAGATCAGCATGGAATACGAGATTGTTGATAAAGGCTCTGTAAACCATTTTTTGGGAATGGAAATTTCGAGAGATGATAATGGAATTTCAATCTCTCAGAAGCAGTTTATTTCTGACCTTCTGGAGCAATATGGTATGACGAAATCCCGCACAGCCAATATTCCCTTAGACCCCGGTTTCCATCTGCAGAAATGCAGTGAGGGTGAATGTCAATTCAAGATTGATGAAAAGGGATACCAATCTCTTATGGGATCTCTGAATTATTTGTCGCTTTGCTCAAGGCCAGATATTACCTACAGTGTCAGCAAGCTCTCACAGGCTAACAAACATCCTCACTTCGAGCATCTGAAGGCGGCTAAACAGGTGCTAAGGTACTTAAATAACACGAAACATTTTTCCTTGTATTACAGTAAGTCTGCTGAGGGCCTAGAAGGTTATGCGGACGCAGATTGGGCCGGCTGCCATGAGGATCGAAGGTCTTACTCTGGGTTTATCTTCAAGTTGGGTGATGCTGCGATTTCATGGAGTTCGAGGAAACAACAATGCGTCGCTCTTAGTAGCACTGAAGCCGAATATGTCGCCTTGTCGTCCGCTGCAACCGAGGCGGTGTTCCTCCGGAACCTTTTAAAGGAAATGGGGTTCAAGAGGTATCAGCAGACCACAACTCTTTACGGGGACAACTTGGGGGCACAGCAGCTAGCTAAAAATCCAATACACCATTCCAGGACAAAGCATATTGATGTCCGTGTTCATTATATCAGAGAACTCCTGCAGGAAAACATCATCCGTCTGGAGTACGTACCGTCAGAAAGAATGGCTGCAGATGTGTTTACAAAATCCCTAACTAATACAAAGCATAGCAAAGCCATTTCGATGATTGGGCTGCAAGATCGAGGTTAATCATCAAGCTAGAGACGTGTTTCCATTGAGGGAAAGTGTTGGAATTTTGGCACTGGCAACACGCCTCTTCAACTGTTAACTCCCTGTAAAACTTTGTAAAGCAGTCAGTCATCCTTTGGCGCTCATAAAGTGAAGTTTACAACAAATCAGTCTTTGTCTTTTTCACCCTAAATTCCCAACACTATTGACAAATGATGCATCTTGTAAAAGTTTGCCAAGCGATCCATTTTTACGTATGGAACATACTGACTGTTGTTCCAAAATCGGGGAACAAAGCGCGAGCCCGCGAAGAATATGCGAAACGGCTTCATTCTTAACGTTCGCACTCGTCGCGGCTTTCGCACGCGAGCTTTACAGAGTAGTCCGATTTTGATGACTCTTTTTTATTACATATAGCTGGGTTACCCGGTTTCACCCGGTATATTATAAGTACTTCTTAATTAAAGATCCTTGAAATGTTCGACTTTCGTAAAAAATTTTATGACTTATGGTCGCTATGTAGGGTCCGCCATTTTGAATTTCCAAATTTTAATAGTAGATTCGAAATTAGTGATATCAAAATACCCATAGTACTAAATTTTACTTAAATTCGTTGAAGTTCGAAAATTGTTGGACGCCATATTGGATTCGCTATCTTGAATTTCCAAATTTCGAGCTTAGATTCGCAATTAGCACGCATTAACAATGGGAGAAATATGCAGCAGAACTAAATAGTTTGGGTCCTCCTAGCAAATCTGGGGAGAAATGGTTGAAAGTAAATTGTTAATTTTATTTATAGTTTAAATGTATTCATTTATTTTGTGTATAGGTATGTAAGAACATTTTGTATTGTAATTTTAAAACTATTGTCGATATTCCTTCAGTTATAGTTTATCGTAAAAGCGTAGCTAACACTGGCAGTACTCCTGTTGTAAGTTAAACTGTAACGCACTCTCTGGTGCAATCGAAGCTCCTTCTTCTCTAATAAACCATCGTGACGAACGGACGCCTTTTAATTTTTCACTCCCGCCGCCTACAACTTTCAGAAGTGAGATACCCAAATTTCGAGTTTGCAAATTCGGCCTGTAAAATTATTCGCGGATTTTATTTTATGCTTAGAAAACAAATTTTATTAGACACTAAATCCATTATCGTATACGGATCGCAAAATAGTTATGTTGTGATATTTACGTTTATGCATTTCACTTTAAGACATGTGACCAGACCAGATGTGATCCGTGAACATTTTGTTAATCCGCTGTTGTGGGAGTTCGAAATTAACTCTAAATAATCTAGAAGTTTGTGTAAGGCGGTCCAAAGTAAAATTTTTACGAGAAGGGTGTACAGTGGGAGATATCTACGCGATGAATGCAAAAGCACGTGCTGAACAATTCCTTAATAACGCTACGGTGCCAGCGCTAAAGGAAAAACTGGAAGCTTTCGGTCTGAGCACAAATGGAGTAAAAGCGGTGCTAAGAATCCGGCTAGCCGATAAAACTAAAGAATTGAGCGATATTCAACTTGAAGAATTTTTTCCTACAAACGTTCTCGAATCCCTCAATAATGAAGACGAAAGCGAAAGCGCGGATTTCCGGAACACCGAAAATTCCAACCTATCAACCGATGCAAATGCGCTGCAGACAGAAATAGAAAATCTCCAAGGTATAATTCAAAAACGGAAGAAAATTATGGAATTGCAGAAAGAATTGGCCGCTTTATCTAACAATGAATCCCAGAATACAACATACCACTTTAAGGAGATAGAGGAATCACTCCCAACGTTTTCTGGAGATGATACCCTTTCTGTTAAACGCTGGATCAGGAGCTTCGAGGAGGCGAGAGAATTGTATGGTTGGGATGAACGGAGAAGTTCTATATATGCTCAACGCCTACTTAGAGGAACGGCAAAATTACTGGTCAGATCAATATCATGCAGGTCCTGGAGCGAGCTCAAATCATCACTATTGGAGGAGTTTCATCATGGTGCCAGTGCAGCTGATACCCACAATCTATTAAGGCAGCGGAAAAAGCGACGAGAGGAGACTCTGCAACAATACGTTTTGACGATGCAAGAAATTGCTTTTTTGGGTGAAGTTGATGAACAGGATCTAGTTTATTACATCGTTAAAGGAATTCCAGACTCTGTGGTGAATAAGCAGCTCTTATACACTGCGGATAATCTTTCTGATTTAAAACATATGCTGAGAAAATACGAGAGGCTAAAGTCAAGTGCGGTTGAGTTTCAACCCCATCTTCAACAGTCAGTGCCATCGAAATCGCAGCCCAAATCATCTTATCAGGCAAGTGGGACAAAATCAAAATGCTACAACTGCAATGAGGCCGGCCATATAGCTACATCGTGTCCAAAGCCACGACGTGAGAAAGGATCTTGCTATCGTTGTGGACAACAGGGACATAATATTACAAACTGTCCCCAACAGCAGCGTAATTCAGTGATGGTGCTTCAAGATACCGAGTTGTCCCATTCAGGAAGTAATGAATATTTGCAACTTGATATTTCTCATGAATTTCAACGTCATTTTAGCTATTCCTTTAGTGGCAAATCATCCCCAAACGTAACTACAAAAATCAACGCAGTCACCATGGTGGACACAGGAAGCCCGATTAGCTTCATTCAGCACTGTTATGTTCCGGCGTACTTGATCCTACCACTGGAAGCATCTGATCCTGAATTCGTTGGTATAAATAATAGTAGGCTGATAATGTTAGGTAAGGTGAATTGCAATATTTCTTTTAACGATAAAAGAGTAGATTTATGCATGTATGTAGTTCAAAATAAAACAATGAAATATCCAGCGGTCGTAGGTAGAGATTTTTTGCAAAAGGGTAATGTAAAATTAATTTTAGGTAGCGATTCGAACAAATTAAAAGACGACAAATATAAAAATTTAGAAACTAAATTAAACGATAAGACAAGTCATAACGAAACACTAAATCACAGTGGCAGTATTAACGAAGATGATTTTGTAAGAGATATTCTAAATATTAATACGTTTGATGATCAAACAGAAAAGCAAAATTTTAAAATAAACGAAAATTTAAGACATGACGAAAAAGAAACCATTAAGAATATTTTAAATAGAAACGTTGAAAGTAGTAGCAATTCTTTAAACTTAAGCGATAATTACGAAATGAGAATAACACTTACAAATGCGAATAATGTTTTTCACTGTGCGCCGCGACGGTTGCCTTATGCTCATAAATTAGAGCTAAAGAAAATACTTGATGATTTACTCGAAAGAAAAATTATTCGCGAAAGCAGGTCGCCCTTTGCGTCACCTATTGTATTAACTAAAAAGAAAAACGGGGAATTGAGACTTTGTGTAGATTTTCGGCAGTTAAACAAAGTGACTCAAAAAGATAATTATCCATTACCCTTAATTGAAGACCACCTGGACCGATTGAGGGGTAAGAGGTATTTCACATTGCTTGATTTAAAAAACGGATTTCATCATGTAAAAGTAGCCGAAGAGTCCGTCAGGTATACATCTTTTGTCACTCCGTGGGGACAATTTGAGTATTTGCGTATGCCATTTGGCTTAAAGAATGCCCCTGCTTCGTTTCAACGATATATAAACTTAATTTTTAAAAGCTTAATTGACTCCGGTAAACTACTTGTTTA
Organism: Machimus atricapillus; assembly: GCA_933228815.1. Lineage (NCBI taxonomy): Eukaryota > Metazoa > Arthropoda > Insecta > Diptera > Asilidae > Machimus > Machimus atricapillus. The sequence goes on along the minus strand of OW121786.1, from coordinate 16,127,911 downwards.
TATCGACGACCTTCTCATTGCTTCGGACTCAAAGGAAGAGCATTTTAAAACACTAGAAGAGGTAATCGATACCGCGCGTAAACATAACCTAAACCTTAGATATGATAAATGTCTCTTTATGTACGAGAAAATTACCTATTTGGGCTATGAAATCTCTAAAAACGGGATTGGCCCCAACTCTGAAGGTTTACGCGCAGTCAAAGAATTTCCTATACCTAAAAATATTAAAGACCTTCACTCCTTTTTGGGAATGTGCTCTTACTTCCGAAAATTTATTAAAAATTTCGCCATCATTTCTAAACCATTATATGATCTTCTTAAAAAAGGAAGTGAATTTCAGTTCGAAGCAAAGGAATTACAAGTTTTTGAACATCTTAAGTCCTTACTGCAGGAAGCACCGGTATTGAGCATCTACTCACCCACTGCGGAAACTGAATTGCATTGCGACGCAAGTGCGTTGGGTTTTGGTGCGGTTCTGATGCAGCGGCAGGAGGATAAGCGACTTCATCCGATTTTCTTCTTTTCCAAGCGTGCAACTCCTCAAGAAAGTCGGTACCATTCTTATGAATTAGAAACATTGGCAATTATTTATGCTTTAAGGAGATTCCGAATTTATTTAACCGGGGTTAAATTTAAAATTATAACGGACTGCAAGTCGCTTACGCTTACGCTGAATAAGAAGTTATTAAATCCCCGAATATCGCGTTGGGCTTTAGAGCTCCAAGATTACGATTATTCGTTGGAACATCGCGGTGGTAACCGAATGTCCCATGTTGACGCGCTAAGCAGGTGCCACAATGTATTAATAATCGAGCCTGATTCCTTTGAGCATGCATTGGCGGCGGCGCAAAATAGGGATGGTGAAATTAGAAAATTAGCCGAAATGTTGGAAAAAAGAGAAAGCCCCTCTTATGAGATGATAAACGGATTGGTGTATCGGAAAATCAAAAACAAAGTTCTCTTCTATGTTCCAGCTCAAATGGAGAGAAATGTTATTCAGACCCATCATGAGACATTGTGTCATGTAGGCACCGACAAATGTTATGAGTATTTAAAGAGTACATATTGGTTTCCCCACATGAAGGCGAAAATTAAAAACTACATTAGTACCTGTCTGAAATGCATTCATTACTCTCCCCCAGTAGGAAAAAAAGAAGGAGTTTTGCATAGCATCCCGAAAGGCGATAAACCCTTCGATACCATCCATATCGACCACTACGGTCCTTTACCTTCTTCTGTGCTCAATTTAAAGAAACATATACTTGTAATAGTCGATGGCTTTACTAAATTCACTAAATTATATCCCGTCAAAAGCACCACCACAAGGGAAGTTCTTATTTGCCTTAAGTCATACATGGCCAATTACAGTAAACCCAATAGAATTGTTTCCGATAGAGGTACTTGTTTTACGTCGGAGGAATTTTCTAAATTTTGTAATGATTTTGATATTCAGCATATCAAAATAGCAACCAACTCTCCGCAATCCAACGGCCAGGTGGAGCGAATCAATCGGATAATAACCCCTATGTTGGCTAAAGAGTCAGAAATTGAGCCAGGTGGCTGGACAAAGTTTATAGGAAAAGTAGAATTTGCTATCAATAATACCGTGAGTAAAAGTACCGAAACAACCCCCAGTTTACTTTTATTCGGGGTTCCTCAAAAGGGTGTAGTAAATGATAGAATTCGCGAGTATTTGGAAAATAACTTCACAAAAGACGAATCGCGGAACTTAATGGCTATTAGGGAAAAAGCAAGTGAAAACATTATTCGAAATCAGGAAAATAATAAAGTTTTGTTCGATAAGAGGCATAAACGGCCAAACGTATATAAACCAGGAGATTTGATTATGGTGAAAAATGTTATTACGGTTCCCGGTATTAATAAAAAATTGCTACCGAAGTATAAAGGACCTTATCAAGTCACAAAAGTTCTATCAAACGATAGATATCTAATAAAGGATCTCGAAAACCTGCAAATAGCAAGAATACCTTACGAAGGAGTAGTTTCTCCTGAAAATATGAAGCCATATATTGCCGTTTGATCGAAACGTATTAGTATTATCGTTTTATATAAGTATTACGTAATCTGTTTATTGGATGCAATTTAAGTTACTGTAATTATGTATATTTGGAGAAGCAAACTCTTGTATTATATCGTAGTGGTAGTAGTTTCTATCAGTCAATATAAATCGTGGGCGATTTATCGTCAGGATGGTCGATTTGTAAGAACATTTTGTATTGTAATTTTAAAACTATTGTCGATATTCCTTCAGTTATAGTTTATCGTAAAAGCGTAGCTAACACTGGCAGTACTCCTGTTGTAAGTTAAACTGTAACGCACTCTCTGGTGCAATCGAAGCTCCTTCTTCTCTAATAAACCATCGTGACGAACGGACGCCTTTTAATTTTCCGCCGCCTACAGGTATGGACTGATTTAAAATTTAATATTAAGAAAAAAATGTTGCATAACAAAAAGGAGTTCAAAGCGACTGGTGGTGGACCTAATACCCTGTTTCAATTTACGCCGATCGAAGAGGATGTAATAAATCTTTTAAATTTAAAGCTTTCAACGAATCCGCCAGGAAAAGAGTTCGGTATAGAAAATAACAAAGAAAATGACTCCAACAACTGTGCTGGTGGCAGTTACATAAGAAGTGATAGTTTCAATGAAAGCGAATTAAATGTTTCAAATAATAGCACTGCCACAGCAGATGTTAGTGTTAATAATAGTGTTGTTATTTTTGATACTGCTCTTTCTGAAAATGTCTCTGCCGATCCCGAATTTTCTTATACATATGCGTCTATTGATGCTGTAGGTAATGTAACCAGCAGCGATCTGCCTAACACAACAAATAGCCGTAGAGTAAGAAGAAATGTTCAACGATCTCAGTCTCAGACTAGTGATATCAATTCGCAAAAAATTCAACTTTTGCAGAATCAAACAACATCACAAGAAAAATTCCATGATAATATGATAAAAGAAATTAAAGATATTAAAGAGTATGTGAAAGGAATTCATGAATTTGAAAAGAAAAATTATTATCTAAAAAAGGACATTTATAAATTGAAAAAGGAAAAACTACAAATTTATAAAGAAGAAGTGAAAAACAAAAGAAAAGATCGAATCTTGAATCTTCAATTAAAAAAAGAAATATTAGAATTAAGCAAAGCTCAAGAAAATTTGGCCCAAACAAATATTATTTAAATAATAGAAATAAACTAAGGTTTATTTCAACACAATCTTTATTTCTGTACATTGAAGAACTGAATTACTTTTTGAAATAATTGAGCCTTGTTATTTTTTATATTTATTTGTTTTTTATGTTTATGTTAGTATGAATAAAAATATTTTGAATGATTCTATATATATTTATTTATATAATACTTAATTTAATTTTTTCTAGCACTAGACATGTTTACACCTACATATAATTAAAGAGCATTCATAATTCTTCCACGAACAGTCTCACCTTCTTGATATGCTAACGTGTTTATATTAGCGTCTATTAAATTGTCCATTGTGTTGCTTTCATTATCTGTTTCAATAAACTCTTCCACATTGTTATGCGAGTCTACTTTGTATTTTATACAAATATTATGTAAAGCTACACATACATTAACTATTTTGGTAGCTCTTTCTGGAGAGTAATGCAGTTCTCTTGCGCCTAACAAACACCTACATAAATCTATTTTTAAGAACTCCAATAGTTCTCTCCACTATTATTCTTGCTTGGGTGTGGTGTCTATTAAAACGAGCCTCCAAAGAATTTTCTTCCGTATTACGAAACGGTGTTATAAGATATGGCGCAAGCGGATATCCTGCATCACCTTGCAATGAAATGTATGTAACTATCGTTAATAATTGGAATATAGTATAATTACCGAGAAGCCACGTATTTCGCTCTCCACGTTCATAGTCTTCCTCTAATCGTCTCTTTACGGCAGAAGTGTTCCATACCAAGGAGTCGTGTGTTGAACCAGGGTGCCTTGCATCCACATATCGAATCATTTGATTGTGGTCACAAAACTGAAAAAGAAAGAATAAGTTACTAATTTTTAAGGTTCTAAAGCTTTTTCATTAATTTTTTTGAATTATTACTTACAATCATAACATTTAAGCTTGTGAACCCCTTTCTGTTGAAGTAAATGTGCTGTATACTTTTTTTTGGTGATATTATTTTAATATGTGTTCCGTCCACTACTCCAATTGTACCTGGAATTCGACTCTTTTCATAAAAAAATAGTTTCGCTCTATTTGCTTCTTCCGCAGTATAGGTGAAATTAATCCATTTTGGGCATAAATATTGTTCAATTATTTCAATCATTTCTGTGAGGACCAAAGATGTTGTTGACTGTGCTAACCCCAGGTTAAAATCACTTCCTACACTGCTTTGATATGAGCCTTGAGCGCAGAATCTCAAAAGACAGGCCAATTTTATAACGTTCGGGATGCATGTTGATCGAACAGATGGCCTTAATTTCGGTTCAATCTCATTAAGGAGATAAGAAAATACTTCTTTCGTAACGCGAAACGTTTGAACAAAACTATCGAAAATTATTATTATTATTATAATATCCAAAAAAGAAAATTAAATTACCGAAAATCATCCATCTCTAAGGGGTTAGAAGAGTCCCGCAAATGTCTCCTTTTACGAAGAGTTTCCAAAATTCGTACTGAACTCTCATCTTCACTGCTCGAATCCGAAAAAAACAGTTCCACTGAAGTCATTTTAATTTCACAACTATTTTCAATCACTAACTTTTGACGGACAAATTTTTTGAATATAAAATTTTGACATATACAAATCAATTGCAGTAGTTTGCTAGCGCACCGTAAAGTTATTGTGAATCATTTTTATGGCAACACCAAAAACTCGCTTCGATTGTGTTACACAATACCACAAACAGCTACAATCGAATAGCCAAACATGAATCGATCGAATGACGAATCGATAACTGCAATAGGCACCTTAAATTCGTTGAAGTTTGAAAATTGTTGGTCGCCATATTGGATCCGCCATCTTGAATTTCCAAATTTCGAGTATAGATTCGCAATCAGGAAATCCGAAAACCCCCGAATACTAATTTCAATAGCAATCCTTTGATATTTACAATTTTTGACCGCCATCGTGGGTCCGCCATTTTGAAACCCCCGAATAAAAAATAGCCTATGTCACGTCACCCGCGGATAGTGTAGCTTCCCAACGGTGAAAGAATTTTTCAAATCGGTCCAGTAGTTGCGGAGCCTATTCATTACAAACATACACACAAAAATACAAATCTTTCCTCTTTATAATATTATAATATTATATTATTATATAATATTATATTATTACACTAATATATATTAGTGTAGATGTAGATAACACAATGAAAAATTTAAATAATTTGTTTTAAAATAACACTACATTGGAGAGGTAAATTCAGCCAAGGGAGGAGTCATTCACCTTGATTATTGAATCCGTTCGAATCGAATCGAAAAGAGCTTATAAAAGCCCTTTTTGACAAAAATTCCTTAATAAAGTTGCTAGAATTCTCAAAAATTCATTCTAGTTACCTTTGATTTCAATAAATTTTTCCGCACATAACGTCAAAATAATGCGATTGGATTTTTCTGTCGGATTACTTTAACCTGTTTCAGCAAAAAAATTAATAGAAAGCAAAGGTAACTAGAATATCCGTTTTGAACAGAGAACGATGTTAAAAGCAGAAGCAGCACCAATACTAAAGCTTGTAACTGATGTAACGAAAATTCCACTTTCAACACAGGTATTCAATAATTAAAAATGCTAAAAGAAAAGGAACTGGACCTTGATCAATATTTTGTTTTATTAAATAGATTTCATCAGGTCATCTTCAGGAAGACACTACTGCGTCCAGTAGTGCAAATAATACTTTCAGAGGAAATGTAAGATAATAACAAAAGTAGATAGGCTAGGCCGGTTCGGGCGCACTTTTCCCATAAGGTTTATACAGGGGGCAAAAAATTCTCATTTTTGCTTCAAAACGGTATCAAAAGCTTCTCTTGGTCTTGGACGAGCAGTTTTGTGGTGCGTGACGTCATGAAAGCTCTCGGTCTGGTCGTGGAGGATCTTCTGGAAAGCTCATCGTCTACGTCTAGGAGCAGTTTCCAGATGGTGACGTCATGAAAGCTCGTGTCTCGGACGTGTGTGTGTGTGTGTGTGTTTGGGGCGCCATAAGGTGCGATCCCCTCCCCCTCCCCGCAGGAAGTCATACCCCTCCCCACAGGAAGCCATACCCCTCCCCGCAGGAAGCCGTACCCTCCCCCTCCCCGCAGGAAGCCATACCCCTTCCCCTCGCCCGTAGGAAGCCGTACCCCTTCCCCCTCCCCGTAGGAAGCCATACCCCTCCCCTAGCCCGCAGGAATCCGTACTCTCCCCCTCCCCCGCAGGGGAAACCATACCCCTCCCCCTCGCCCGCAGGAAGCCTCCAGAGATGATTCGAGCTCTGCAGTAGGATGAATTTTAAATATTAGAGGTATAATTAAAGTTAATAATACTGTATATTTTTTGGGTTCTATGGATTCGAGAAGATGTTTCCAGTTGGGGTATTGGTACTGTTGGGGGAATAAATTTTAATCAAAAATCGTCTACGAGCAACGGTTTCCGAGATATTAGTATATAATTTTTTATTATGTTTTGCTAGGAAAAAATTTTTCTTCAATATACTTCACACTTGGTATTTTCAAGGTGTGTATAAATAGATGATAAGGAACTTCGTGATTTAGTGTTTTTTCCTAAAGAATCTCCGAGAGAGTGAAATGATAAAAAGAGATGAAAAATAAACTAGGAGTGAAAGAGACAGAAGATCAAAGGCTAGTATAAAAAGAAGACGTGAGCAAGATTATCCTCAGTTCCTCTTGTACCTTTGAAGTGATCAGTTTAAATAGAAGACTAAGAAATAAATAAAAAAAAAACAGTGAAAATGTCCCAACCACAACGTCAGAAGATAAAACGTACCATCACTGAAGAAACATCAGCTCAACCAGCAAATGGCGGAGCATTAGAAGTGATCAACAATTGGGGAGTTCATCCATGCATTAAAGTAACTGATATGGAGCAGCATACAGCTTATAAAATACATGGAATCAAGAAAATTACAACAAAATATGGAGACCGTGTCATAGTGGAGTTGCAGGATAAGCAAATGTTCCTGCCGGCTAGATATGGTAACTTACCAGACAGCACACTGGAGGAAATCAGACGTCAGGCCAACTTTTTCGTGACAAACTTGGGTCCTCTTGGTGAATCATTCAACCTCATCTTTACGCAGCATGACAACAACAACATTGAATACTTGAATTCATTATCATACTTTGAGCCCAACCTTTATAATAATTATTAAAAAAAAAAAAAAAAAAAAAAAATGTGTTACATATAAAACAAAAAAACTTCTTTCATATTTCCCAATAATATTCCCTGGCCCTCCTCCAAGTTCTATAAAATGAATTGTAATGCAAAACAAAAGGTTAATTTGCATAGAGTTCTGGTAATGAGCAGTTATAAAGATTCTACCAAGCTGCTAGAGGAAGATGGAGACAGAGGAAATAGGTTAAAAGAATTAAAGTACCAGATAAATTCTGCTACAGTTAAATCAGTTATCAAGCCAGGGAAAACATCTGAAAGTAAAAATACTTCTGCCGTACGCTACCAAAAGATAAAAGATAATAATAAAGGGTAAGTATTGAAAAATCATTTTTCTAAAACAACAACCAATCAACCAACTGAATATTTCAGATGAACATTAAGAAATTCCTTGCCGATTACTCTAATGTTCTGCTAGAGGAGCATAAGAATACAATAGAAAAACGCTACAAATTTCTTCAGCAATATGAAAATGTAAACAAAGTAACATCTAAATATGGTGAACATTACACCAACTGTACATGGGCGTATGATGATGCAACTGAGGGGGCAGATACCTGCGGATGTCATGATGTGCAACGGTTTAACCGGGAGAATCAACGCCTCATGAAATTTTACATGAGGCTGACAAGAAACAACTGTAAGGAATGCCGAAAAGGGTTCGATTTATTCTAACACCAAAAGTATACATTCTACATGTGTGGGAGTTTGCATACAGAGCCAGCCGTAAGGGCACGTGGCATATATGTGCACTCGATAGGATGAGGTTTCAGCAGAGAATTTACAATACAAGTAAAATTCTGGAGTCTATACTGAACCAACACCATCGGGATGTAATATACAATACAAGATTTTATGATAAGGAAATTGAGCAATAAAACAATTGTTTATATTTTTTAAAATGATTTTTTATTTTAAATTATAATAATACATCTTTAGAATTTATCCATGAGTTGTGGTTTGATGAGAATCCCAGCCATTTCACGTAAACTTTATCGCCTTTCGACTTTAGAATTTTTTCAACAAGGTAGATATGAGGATGTTTCACTTTCAGCAGCTCCATTTCGTAAAATCCTCCTTTTATAGGATTACCCTGGTAGTCCTCAAGCAGATATGTGACTGGGGTAGTCACTTGAATTTTAGCAATCTTGAAAACTTCAGCAGTCCAGTTTGGTGTATAGCCTTTTTCGAAAACATGTTTATATTTGCTAATACGAACAGAGTCTCCTTCTTTATATTTAGGTGAATCAGCAATCTTTATGTTATTGTACACTGTAGCGAGAAGATGCTTTTCATTGCTTGCATTGACATCGCAAGGGCGCATTTGGATTGTTCGATGCTTTTTCATGTTATATTGAGATAGTAGTTCCTTTATCATTTGAAGCCACTTGTAAGAACCATTCATGCTGAACTCCTTCCACATCATGCTCTTTAAAGTTCTGTTGAATCGTTCAACTATCGATGCTTTGAGCGATGTATAGGTAGAGTAGTGATTAATTTTATGATCACTCATTAGATGTTTAAAGTGTGTGTTATAAAACTCCTTCCCATCGTCTGTTTGCAAGTTTTTAGGGATCCGACCCTCTTGGAATATAGATTGCATGGCTTCAGTCACTTCTGTACCGGTTTTTGTTTTAATTGGTATAGCCCAAGCATATTTGGAGAAAGTATCTAAAACAGTCAGCAGGAAGCGGTAGCCTTTATTTACATGCTTATAAGTATCCATTTCCACTAAATCCGCTTGCCATAGATCATCCAGTCCTTTAATAATGACTCGACGCCGTTTAAAATTTCGACGAGCAGGTTTGTGAAGCTCATCGACAACTTGTCTCTTACTCATATTACAGATAAATGAAAGGATAAATTGTAGCATTAAGCTTTATTGGTAGACACCGTCTTGCTGCTGCTGCTTCTGATTCTCCTTATTAAGTATGCTAGAGAACAAATAATTCTCAATTCTTTCAATTTCACCATTAATGTATAGAGTTAGATTTTCTATAGTTTTTTGAGTGTTTTTACGTGTGTCATCGTCTTGCTTTCTTATTTGTGTATCAACATAGTTTTTAGTTGTAGCGTCAGAATTTGTCTCGGGTTCTCCAAGGTTTGTGATGTGTTTAAATGCCAAATCATAGTTTCCTTTGGGGTTTAAGTGAAATCCAATTCCTGCAGATCCGATTGAGCCCTGTTTACCAGCAGCACCAGGTTTTCCGGGAGGACCCGGAGGACCAGGAGGGCCATGAGGACCAGGAGGGCCATGAGGACCAGGAGGACCAGGAGGACTATGAGGACCCCGTTCCAGTTTACCACTCCTTAGTGATCGTCCAAACTTGTCAACGCTCATTTCAGAAATGAATGTATTCATCGTATGTGCCAAAATTTATATTATTATTTCAGCCTCACGCAGCTCCTCAATGATTGATATAATTTCATTAGTATGACTATTATTTCCAGCTTGTTGGGATGCTATTAGTATATGAAGTCTATTAACTAGTTCATTAGGATCATCCCAATAGACATAGTTAATGTTTTCTTTAGGAATTCTCATAATTCCTGTTCCAGTACGCAGTGTAGGAGTGTGTGCTAACTTTTTTATTATTTTTTTATATTTATAGGTATTTGTTCCTTTTATTTGTTTATTTTCATTAAAATCACGCCTGTGCGCGCTTGTATCGTTTAAAATTGATCGATAATTGTACAAGTCATCTCTATTGTAACCTCTAGGATGTTTCATAAAAATCAGGTCAGATAAACCTTTAGTTATCTTATACGACCTGCCTCCAATAACATAACTTTCATCTTCAGCTTTTAATGTTGAATTGCCAATCTTCCATCCATCTCTGTAGTACACCCCATAGGTTTTATCAATTTTCATACTCTTCTGATTAACCAGATGCTTATATTTTTTTAATATTTGGCCTGGTGATTCCAATATCCGTGAACTATGTTCTTTTAATGTTGATGATTGTATTGGTGTGGCAAACTTATCATCATCATCATCCTCATCCTCAAGAGCATCAACATCATCATCATCAACATCATTAGCGCCAGCTTTTTCATCCAATGAATAATCGTCAAAGTGGAGCGGTGTGCTAGTTGATTGCATCTTTAGACGTTTACGTGCAGGTGGTGGTGTGTATATTTCATCATAGATTTGTCTCTTCTCTTGCTCAGGCTCTGCTTTAATTTCTTCTTTAGGCTCAAGCTTTACTGCAGTCGTTAGCTCTTTTAGCGTGCTGGTAATTGGCTTAAAGGTTTCCTTCAATTGAGCTTCTGTTTCTATTTTACCGGTCTTGAGAGCTTTATACTTTTTTCGTATAGCATTGCTTGTCTTTATAATATCCTTCGTAAGCTTTTCATCCATGTTGTTGTTGTTGTTGTCGTGATGACAGTTACAGCTACACTAATTAACATCAATACAGGGCTGTACAACTTATACATCCAGCTATACAGGCCTGTACAGACAGCTATACAGGTCTGTACAGGCAGCTATACAGGTCTGTACAGGCAGCTATACAGGTCTGTACAGACAGCTATACAGGTCTGTACAGGCAGCTATACAGGTCTGTACAGGCAGCTATACAGGTCTGTACAGACAGCTATACAGGTCTGTACAGACAGCTATACAGGTCTGTACAGCTATTGAGCGTAATCTGTGTATATGCTCCTTTTATAGGCTCATGAAGGCGTCAAAGCCTTTCCGGTATCGTCCTCTATCCATAGGACTATCCTTTTCAATTACCAAGAATCCATACTTGTATTTCCAGCACTCAGCACACGCTTTCCGGAACTTTTCAAATCTCATATCAGTATTCACGTGTTCGTTGTAAATATGTTTCAGGTTCAGGTCATCCTGCTTGAATATGATGAACAGATTTGCATTATCCCGAATCAGATGCTTTGGTATATGAGTGTACGTCTGACAGAGGTAAAAGCTGTCTACATCATTATGTCGACCCATGCAAAAGTATGCTCTAATATTATTCTGTTTATCGCAAGCCACATCATCAAAGATGAAAATAGAGTTTGGCTTTGCTTCTTCTGGCGGTATGACGTCACAGTTGTTCGAAAATGTAAAATAACCCAGCCCAGATATGTGGGACACAACTTTTCTTAGATACTCATATTTTGGTTGATTTAGCGACTTTGAATAAATGTAAATATTTTCAAATCGTAGTCCATTAGGGTGCTCCAGTAAACTAATCATAACGTTAGTCTTGCCGCAGTTGGATGGTCCAACAATAATTCCTCTTATGTTCTTTGGCAACAATCCTCCATGTTTCTTCTTCTCCTCTGTACTTGTAATTGATGACTCAACATTTCTAACTGTTAAGCATTCTTGTTGCTTTATAAACTTCATGATGAGTACTGTCCAAATTCATATAAATACAACTGCTTTTATTAGTCTCCATTAGTCTTGGCATAAATGCATAAAATGATTCATCATACTGACAATCACCTCAGTCATCGAAAGGTCATCAGAGGGAAAGGATTAGTCAACTCTCTAATCAACAACTTACCAATAGAATTACATTTACCTGGCTATCAGTACTGCGGGCCAGGAACAAAGTTAGCTAAAAGATTAGCCCGAGGTGACCCCGGTATTAATCCCTTGGACGCTGCTTGCAAAGAGCACGATATCGCATACTCAAAGTATCGCGAAACAAGTGATCGTCATATTGCCGATCGTATACTAGCAGAGAAAGCTTGGCAACGCATAAAGTCCAAAGAAGCTTCTCTAGGAGAACGCGCTAACGCTTTGCTAATAACAAACGCGATGAAAGCTAAACTTAAGCTTGGAATGGGGGTGAAGGCTAAAGAGAATAAGAAGTTACGCCCGACTTTTCGTGATGCTGTACGTAATGCACGTAAAGTTCTAAAATTGAGGAAGCCCAAAGATCTGCTGGAAGCAATAAAAATCGCTACAAGTGCCGCGAGAGATATCGTCAAGAGAAAGAAAAAGATGATTAAGACACCACGTGTGATACCTATCCCTAAAACTGGTGGTGTTCTACCATTCCTCATCCCACTATTTGCCGGTCTTTCAGCCCTTGGAGCATTATCAGGAGGTGCAGCTCGTATAGCTAAGGCGGTAAATGCTGCAAACAACGCACGTCAGGAGCTAGCAGAAGGAAAGCGACATAATGAAACAATGGAAGCTATAGCGTTGGGTAAACCTGGACATGGATTGTTCCTTAAACCATATAGGAAAGGACTGGGGCTTTTCCTTAGCCCCCAGCCAAAAAACTACTAAGCGTGCTACCCAAAAGACCGCTAAATGAACTTGATCTACATAAATATGCACAACACATACCATACTTTAGAGGAGTATTTATGCGTGATCAGCTGCCTAGAAAGCCATGGAAAAGAGAGTGCGGAATTATTAATCTGGATGTTTCATCAGGACCTGGAACACATTGGGTAGCATACAAGAAGAAAGGAAGCCTCATTGATTACTTTGATAGTTTTGGAAACCTACAGCCACCACGAGAAGTTTTAAATTATTTGGGTGATAACATCACGTATAACTATACACCTCACCAAAATTTTGATTCAGTAATTTGTGGACACTTGTGTTTAGAGTTTCTATATAATTATATTCAACCTCTCTAATAAGATAATATGTATATAAATAAAGGTCTCAAATATAAACAGAGTCATTTCATTTCAAGTAGTCATGTCGATAACACTCTCCCTTAGTGGCAATACATCGGTGCTCACAACAGAGTATTTTCCACCATTAGAACTGGAGGGCGACTACGTCTGTGCACTCATTGATTTCCAAACATACAATTCTATTCCCAATATTGATGAAGGAAACAACTTGCTGCATGTGGGGAAGACAGTTATTAAAATACCAGTAGGATCATATGAGATTGATGATATAGCCAACTATGTGCAAAAAAGCTTGATGAAAAACGCTACGATTCTAATAAGAGCAAACAATAATACTTTGAAAAGTGAAGTGAAATCTTCGGAAATCATTTATTTTGATAAGGAAAAATCTATCGCTTCATTATTAGGATTTGGCAAACATGTCCTTCCTTCTAATATACTACATACATCAGATTTACCTGTTAATATTATCAAGGTAAACGCCATAAGAGTTGAATGCAACATAATATCAGGCTCGTTTATCAACAATAAACATGTACATACGCTCCATGAGTTTTCTCCGAGTGTAGGTCCAGGCTATAAAATAGTGGAGGTGCCCAAGAACCTAATCTATTTACCTGTGAACGTGAAACGGATAAGTTCTCTCACATTGAAGTTTGTGGATCAGGACGGTGACTTGATAAATTTTAGAGGAGAAACAATAACCGCTAGACTTCACTTAATGCCTCAGAATGCTTATCTATAATAATAATAATAATAATAATGTGTATAAAAACAACAGTAGTAGAGAGCAAGTCATTAGTCAGACAACAACCTTGAAACGTGCAAGACGTGAGTTGACAGCTGTAAATAAAGAGCTTCTAAAATCATTAGGATTTATTTTGAAAAATGATTGATATCTTGGATATTACTCGAAACGTCGGTTATGATAATAGCATAACAAAAATTGACTACCACACCTATTCACCATTCCTCGCATCATTCAAAAACAACGATGAGATCCGTATTTCAGTGCAACATCAAGACCTATATGTCTTGCCGGCTGAAAGTTTTATTTATATTGAAGGGGTACTAACCAAAGCCGATGGAACAACAACAACAGATACCGCAAAGCTGGTGAATAATGCTGTAGCCTTTCTCTTTGAGGAAATTCGTTACGAGATCAACGGTGTAGAAATTGATAGAACACGAAACCTTGGAATTGCTACAACCTTAAAAAATTATATATCGCTGAATCAAAATGAGAGTAAAATATTACTCAACGCTGGATGGTCTCCTGAATCGTCAATTATAACATCCAAAGGATTTTTCAACTTTTGTGTACCATTGAAATTACTGCTAGGCTTTGCTGAAGACTACAAGAAAATCATTGCAAATGCTAAACATGAGCTTATATTAATACGAAGCCGTACAGATGATAATGCAGTTGTATCACCGACTGATGCAATAAGCGTAAGCCTTTTCAAACTTCAATGGCGTGTTCCTCATATCAACGTTGCTGATGATCACAAGTTGATCCTGCTAAAAACTCTTGAAAGTAGCAGTGAGATACAAATACCATTCAGGAGCTGGGATATATACGAGTACCCAGCACTACCATTATCAACTCATCATACATGGACTGTAAAAACAACATCACAATTGGAAAAGCCTAGATATGTCATCCTAGCTCTACAAACTAATCGGAGAAATGATAAAACAAAAGATGCTAGCAAGTTCGATCACTGTAAACTGACAGATGTCAAAGTCCACCTAAATTCAGAATCATATCCCTATGATGATTTAAACCTGAAATTTGATAAGGGTAATTACGCCCTCCTATATGATATGTATATAAAATTTCAACAATCGTACTATGGGCGTCAGTTCCAACCGCTTCTTTCAAGAGAGAAGTTTGCGAGTGACGCAGCGATTGCAGTAATTGATTGTTCGCGTCAAAACGAGAGCATTAAAATTGGCCCGGTGGATATAAGGCTGGAATTCAAGACGTCTGAAAACGTCTCCGCCAATACAACAGCATACTGTCTGCTGCTGCACGATCGTGTTGTGGGATATACACCTTTAACCAACGAAGTCAGGAAACTCGTCTAGAATGTTTGTAATCATTGATTTGCAAGGATTTAAAGACTACCACAATAAATTTATATTGAAAGAACTGGCAATTTTAACCAGTGAAAATCAAGTACAACACTACATATTCCAACCTCCATTCCCCTATAAGGATTTAACTCGAGCAGAAAAGAGACAAATTGAATGGGTCCGACGCAACCTTCATGGATTTAGGTGGTCTGATGGATATATCCCCTACCACAGAATATATGACGTAATCGCACCATTGGTGCGGGATAAAAACATTTATGTAAAAGGCGTCGAAAAGATGTGTTGGCCGAAACAATTTTTTGGAAATAAACTGACACTTTATGATGTAGAGGAAGAGGGATGTCCAAAGCTAACGACTCTGGAAACAAGTGGACCATCTTGTATCATTCATCATGGTAGATGTGCTCTGAAAAATGTGTTCACATTAAGGAATTTTTTAAATAAAACAATTTATTAAACGTTACAAATATTCTTTTATTTCACAATATTTTATTTTTACATAATCTCTTAATCTGCATTCCTTATACTACAATGTCCCCATGGTAGAGTTTCATGTCTATTATTATTAATTAAATATCGCTTATTATAAAAAGGACTTAGGGATATTTTAGTTTGTTTAGTGCTATACAATATGTGATTATGGGAAACTATGCTATTTTGTGTACGCGTGCACTCCAGGTTTTCGTTAAGACATCTCACATAGTCTTCAAAGGTTATCTCTGTCTTCACCACAGCGGTTTTAACGCCCTTTGCCTTCTTTGTTGTTTGTTGTTGACCGGCTTCTTTTTGCACTCGCAATGCATACATTTTAGCGCGCAGACCTACAAACTCCAGCATTATATCACCGCTGTTTTCATCCTTCATAAGACCAGGTACCTAAATAGAAAATATTACATAAGTATTTATGTTTCTTTGTAATTATGTGTGTGTGTGTGTACTACCTTCTTATTGACTTGTGGTATGCCATAAGGATTATTTTTGGGGTAGTCGGATGTATCAAAACGATGAAGATGTTGCTTCATATCTTCATAAATGTCATCAGTCTGCACTTCATATATAAGAGAATCAGTGTCGGTGTAGCACAGCTGACAATTGTCATCATATTGATTTTTCATGTAGTTGTAGTGGAACTCGTACAGTATAGTTTTTGATATGTCCAATATTGCCATCCCAACGTAGATGGGCTTATTGAAAATTACTTCTGTTTTAAGTAATTCCACAGCTACCAAGTGATCATCAAAAATCGAGCGCGAGTGGAAATTAGGCTTTGATATAAGTGCTTCAGCTCCATACCGTCCTTCCCACGCTGTTACAAGCTTAATATCTCGGCGAAGACGAACATTCTCCATCGTTTTACCAAATACGGCATTGCATAATAACTTGAACAGATTCTTTTCGAAATCGTTCTTAGCGTTCTTTCTCAAGTTGGCGTTTAGTTCTATGTAAGGTTTTATCCACGCAGCCTGAGAGAATTGCAATGCGCGATGAATTTTTGTTACCTTGAGACCTTCAGTCAAGTACTGCTTCAAATTTCTGTAGTGGATCACGTAATTTGTCTTATTGAATAATGTAGCCAACATTTTTTCCTCCTTGAAACCTGGTGGAGCACACTTTTCTGGGGCCATGGGTAGATCTTTTTGTCTCTCATGAATATCCGTTGGATATTCTAAATCGACTTCTAATATGTAGCCAGTAGTTGAGTCATCAGGAATATCAAAGTTTAATGTGCCTACATCATCCACCCATTTAATATCCTTGTACGGTAAATATTGTGTCATAGCCCATGAGTACATTGCGTTTATGTCATAGTACATGAGGTATGACGATGTTTGGCTGCTATCATAATCGGACATGTACTTATTATTAGCTCGTGCATACCTTTTTGAGCACTGGGTTAGACCACCGCGAATTCCTTTTTCCACAAAGTGAAGAATATTAACATCGTGTAAAAGTTCAATCTCTACGCCTGTATATTTTAGCATCGCATCCCATGCAAACCCGGGTGCGGTATAATAATGCGCTGCGTCTAATCCATAGTTATTGATACATCCCTCCCTGAAGTTCTCAAAGACATCAGCGAGTAGCAGTACGTCAGTTTTCAAGTAGAGATCGCTATATTCACCAAGACTTTGCACTTCGAATTCTGTCCACACCTTCTTTGCGTGCTCATAATCCTCAGTACTAATGTCGCATTTTCCCATAGAGTTATAGAAAAATTTGCGGTCCGGCAATTGAGTCTCATCAAGATTGTCCCAGTCCTTAATGTGCTCGTATGGAAAGACACCTTTCCTTGTCAGTAGCTGGAACTTATCATCGCTTATGTTTGGAAGTTCAGAGCGTACAATTTTCTTTTCAGCTAGATAAGATGAGAGTTTATCCAGCGATGATGGCATGAAGCGAAAAGAATCAATAAATTTGTATATGATTTCGCTGCCTTCCATATACTTTATAATCGCAATATAATTTTCCGTATTATTAGGTATTATTTTTAGACGACCCTGCGTGCTGTTTGCTACATCTCTGATGAGGAGATGAGCATCGTACTTGCTAAGATTGTGGAAGACTATAGGTATCGTTCTGCTGTCCTTGTAATTAATGTTGCAATCCTGATGAGCAGCTCCTCTATATTTTCCTGTGAGGTGACAGTGGTCTCTCACCTTAATGTCTGCGGGAGTGAATACTTTTCCGCATATATGACATGTTCGAGCATCCACAAAGTCTTGAATTTGGTTTGGTGAAAGAGGGCCCATTGTTTGAGCGTTTTGAAGAATATCTTGAGCTCGTTCCGCGATATTCTCTAGTTCTTTTGCGAACCACTCTGCACAGTTTAAACCTCTGTAGCTATTGTAGTATGAAAGTTGTTCGTCATATGAGCATTTGAAATAGTAGCCCACGCTGTGCGGCTCATGCTGTTGATATTGCTCTGTCTTTCCGAATTTTTTATAAATAGGTTTCAATATGCATTCAAAATCTGCATAGACTATGAATGGAACTCGTTCTTTGTTTTTGAAGTTCTTAAATTTAAGACTTTTTTCAGGCGAGAAAGCAACTCTGTACTCATTGAGTTTTTCACAGTCTTCCAAGTGTCTACTGAGCTTTTCTTGCGTGTGAAAGTAATGAAGGCACCGATCGCAAAAATATTTTGCATGATCCTTTTTAGATAATTGCGATGAAAGGAGCCGCGATAAATGCTTTATCCATACATAGTGATAGCGGATGGGCTCATTGTTATTACTAGAATCTTCCTCCTCCTCTTCCTCCTCCTCCTCATAACGGTCCTGTATTAACAACAGATTAACATGTTGTTCTTGACGATTTTTCGTTAAGCGCGAAGGGTTTACCTTGTATTTTTGCTTATTTTTTACCAAAATATATACATTTATGCTGAGCTCATTCATTTTCTCAAATTTTTCAATATGTGGTCTGGTGATCGGGAATGCTATTCCATCTAGTTTTAGGACTGTGGAATAGTGGGGATATTTTGTTACACGTTGTGGATCTTTCTCTACCGGATGTAAGGCCGATATTATCGCCCAGGCAAAACATGCATTGTCACTATTCTGAACATTGATGCAAGCTTCTTTTTTCTTAATTTCAAGAGGTAGTTCAATATAGGACGATCCCAGCAGTGGTGTATACTTATTGATGTTAATCATCAAATTAATGGCTTGTTTCAGCGCCCAACCAGAATCTCTTTCTTGGAATTCTTCTAATTCCAACGCAATTTTATTCATTACGTTTTCTGCGAACCATTCTGCTATGTTTGTGTCCTGCGATATAACCACATTTTTTGTGTTTATATATTTTATCTCCTCCAATTCCTCGCGACTTGAAGCCTTTACAAATTGTCCGCAAAATAAACTATTAACCTTTAAAAACGCTTCTTTCTTCAAAGCATTTATAATCCTTCGAACAAATAATTTGCCACAATCCTCCAAGAATTCGAGAGGGTCTTTGTGGGCAAGATTAATAATTACCCCTGTTCGTATACTATAACAAATTAAAAAAATGTATATATATATAACACTATCTATAATACCTTCGCATAATAATTATAAAAGTTTGTATGAAGAAAAATATTAACTTACCGATTATTAAAGGATGCTTTCATATCCTCCCACTTTACTCGGGTTGACATCCAAGAAGAGCGGTTGGAACTGTGTCCTGCACCGACCCTCACTTTTAATTATGTTAATTCAGATCTATGTCCTAATATGGTGGCGATGTCTGCTAAGATTTTATTTTTAACACCATTCATTGTAGCCCTGCTCAGATCTTGTTTGAGAGCTCTCAACTCTTTGGAACACACTTTCACACTTTGATCCACTAGCACGTGATTAACTTTAGCATCCTCAAGGGCTGACTTAGCCCTTTGCACACAATCACTTACTTGCACCAGCTGTTTCAATTGAGTGCGATAACCTTGCAAAAGGTTAAAACCATTGATAAATTTCTGTTTTTCGCCAACAGTCTTTGCTCTTTTTAGAGCTTGTCGTAGAGCTCTTAAATTGTTGGAACACTCTTTAACACCTTGTTCCACTAGCTGTACATCATTTTGAGCATTCTCAAATGCTAGTTTAGCGCTTTTTACTAAATGATTAACTTGCACCATTTTCACAATATCCTTTTAGTCCTTTACAAACTGATCATTTCTTAACAATATCCTTTTTCTCCTTTTAGTCCTTTTTTATGCTTTGACCTTTGACCTTACTTCATTATAAAATAACCCCGCACAAACACTTAGGTTAAAACTTATGGCGAACTGAATTCGATGTATAGCAGTCGCTTGATAACTACTGAATGATATAATTTACATAATATCATCTATTTATACACACCTTGAAAATACCAAGTGTGAAGTATATTGAAGAAAAATTTTTTCCTAGCAAAACATAATAAAAAATTATATACTAATATCTCGGAAACCGTTGCTCGTAGACGATTTTTGATTAAAATTTATTCCCCCAACAGTACCAATACCCCAACTGGAAACATCTTCTCGAATCCATAGAACCCAAAAAATATATAGTATTATTAACTTTAATTATACCTCTAATATTTAAAATTCATCCTACTGCAGAGCTCGAATCATCTCTGGAGGCTTCCTGCGGGCGAGGGGGAGGGGTATGGTTTCCCCTGCGGGGGAGGGGGAGGGTACGGATTCCTGCGGGCTAGGGGAGGGGTATGGCTTCCTACGGGGAGGGGGAAGGGGTACGGCTTCCTACGGGCGAGGGGAAGGGGTATGGCTTCCTGCGGGGAGGGGGAGGGGTATGGCTTCCTGCGGGGAGGGGGAGGGTACGGCTTCCTGCGGGGAGGGGTATGGCTTCCTGCGGGGAGGGGGAGGGGATCGCACCTGATGGCGCCCCAAACACACACACACACACACACACGTCCGAGACACGAGCTTTCATGACGTCACCATCTGGAAACTGCTCCTAGACGTAGACGATGAGCTTTCCAGAAGATCCTCCACGACCAGACCGAGAGCTTTCATGACGTCACGCACCACAAAACTGCTCGTCCAAGTCCAAGAGAAGCTTTTGATACCGTTTTGAAGCAAAAATGAGAATTTTTTGCCCCCTGTATAAACCTTATGGGAAAAGTGCGCCCGAACCGGCCTAGCCTATCTACTAACAAAAGTTTATGCAATGAATTTTATTTTTCATATATTAATTGAGCCAACGGATGAAGTGTTAGTAGTTGAGAACCCTCCTACTAAATATGCACTTACTGGGGTCCTGGAGAATGCATCATACTCTGAATGTGAAATTGCACCCAGCAGTAGTAAGTTGGGAAGTAAGTCAACATTGACTCCTTCGCAAACAAAAGTTTCAGTTGTGAGTATGCATTGTTTTTACAGCATGCGGATTATTACTGATATATTTTCTTCTGCTTATAAATGCTGATTTATATAAATTTAAACCTTAGAGCTATCATTGTGCTACAATTAAATATTTGCAAAGTAGTCCAAAAAAGCATTTGTGAAAGGAACTTTAATTGTATTGACAAAATCAATTCCTAGCTGATGCAATTTTCTCCAATTTTCTTTAAATTGATTTATTCTTATAAAAAAATTCTAAGCTAGAAGTTCGGTTCGTCTTTATATGTACATATATCATAGACATATGGTGGTTGATGCTTGCTTTTGTTTATACCCTAAGAATATTTTTTGTAAAACTCCTACCTTCTTTTATTATTAATTATAAGTATTAACGCAGGGGTATTAATATTTTTTATATACACATAACTTATGGGGTTGTATATTTCATTAATACTAACACTGAACAAGAATCTTCGAATGCAATAATAGATAAATTAAAATCGAAGATAAATGTTCTTCAAGGAAAATTATTCCAGAAAAATAAGTTGGTTAAAAGACTGAAACAACAAAATAAGCGGACGCAAACAAGAGTAATAAATTTTAAGTCAATATGTACCACCTTAAAAAATAGAAATTTAATATGCGAAAGCCAAAATGAAATATTGGAAAAGGTTGTAGGTCCTAATAGGCAAATTTTTGAAAGACAGATTCTCAAAGGCTCATCAAAAAAATTGAGTAAAGTCCTACAGCTTGCAAATCCAAGCATTTGCTCTGAATTTAAATTTCCTGTCGCCAAGAGCATATTAATATGTACGGAAAACAGTTGACAATTGCTTGCCACATAGCAGAACCTTACGGAAGTGGTATGAAAAAGTTGGTTGTGCTCCTGGATTCACCAAAGAATCCTTCGAAGCAATTAAAATGGCTGTAGAACAGGCAAACGGGGAGAACATTTTCGTAAACCTTGTGTTCGACGAAATTCATATTCGTCAGCATGTAGACTGGGACGGCAAAAAGTCTCATGGTTTTGTTGATGTAGGCGATGGGGGAAATACAAATATCATAGCTAGCCAGATTTTAGCATTTTTAGCAGTTTGCATTAATAAGCCTTGGAAGATCCCATTAGCATATTTTCCCATTTCCAGTATGATTGCTGAACAAAAATGCAATATGGTGACTTTATGTTTACAAAGTCTATTAGAAACTGGCGTTGAAGTGGTTGGGGTTACCTTTGATGGAGCGGCAGTAAATTTAACTACAGCGAAATTGCTGGGTTCCGATGTTAGAGACATAAACTCCAAAGGATATTTTAAGCTGAAAGATAGCGAAGAAAAGTATATATTACTTCCGGACCCCTGCCACATGCTTAAACTGGTTCGAAATGCTTTTGCTGATTTAAAAATATTTGTAGACAATCAGGGAAACATGGTTAAATGGGATTATTTAATAAAATTAGTGGACATACAAGAGAAAGAAGGTCTTCATTTGGCAAACAAATTGCGTAAAGCACATATTTATTTCCACAACCAGAAGATGAAAGTGAAGCTTGCCGTACAAACTTTAAGCAAGTCGGTTGCCGACGCTTAGACTTTTGTAGGGAAACACTTAAGTTAAAAGAATTTGCTGGAAGCGAAGCTACCTCAGGTTTCATTCGAATTCTCAACGACGTCTTCGATGTTTTAAACAGTCGAAAAATTTGGGAATTTGAATTTAAATAAAGAGCTTTGTGTGAAAACAATATTTCAATTCTAACCGAGTTTTCTGCAAACGCTGTGAAATATATCTCAGCACTTAGGCTATCCTCAGGAAAATATTTAATAAAATCTTCGAGAAATGTGGGATTTATAGGTCTTATATCCTGTTTACGAACGGTTCGTGAAACCAAATAAATTGAGCTTTAAGGCGCGTTTCCAATACAACGTGGAGATTCAGAGTATTTGCTATCTCCACGCTCCACATGTCAGAATTGTATCTTTTGTCTCTTTCAAAATCTCGCTCTGAAGCCGAGAGTCAGCGCGAAAGTAGGTTCTAGTTCTACTCCCGCGCTGGCGACTGCGAAAAAATTTCGGAATTTTAGCTTCAATTTTTTGACGCAAGATAGAGCAACTATGCAATTGATTTGTTGAGTGAGAAAATTTGCAAAGAAAACTCATTTCGGCTGATAAAATCAATTGTGTGTTGCATAATTTCTTGTGAGGATAAAGGTTTTTGGAAAAATTTTCATTGTTTCAGTCATGATATTATTCTTGAAATTTGCATTTTCGAATCAGCTGGCTTCTGCATTTTCGAACAGTTTTTGAACTACCAAACGCGGCTTTGATTTTCATTATCTAGTACAACTGCATTAAGGCATAACAGAAACAATAGCTGCAACTTGGTTTTCCATCACAACTAATTCCAAAACAGCTAATTATCACACTAGTAAAAAGTGACATGTAATCATATGATTTCGAAAAACTGAACTTCCGAGCATGCGCTACGCTGGCGCTACGCTGCATTTGAAACGGGGCCAGCGCTGGCGCGAACTTGACGCTGTATTGGAAACGCCGCTTTATACCTCTATACAAAATTAATCCAATCCAGAAGCCCTCTTGAGCATTATCTACACCCTGGGGATCTCATCACTAATCTAACGTAATCTAGAACCCCTTAATGGTAGTTAGTATATAGAACCTACTAATTGTAGTTAGTCCTAGTTGTAGTTGGTCATAGCTAGTCCTAATTGTAGTTAGTCATGGTTAGTCCTAACTATAGTTAGTCATAGGTAGAACGTAGATCACCATAAGTGTAGTTAGCCATAATTTGAATGTAATGGTAGTTAGTATATAGAATCTGCTAATAGTAATTATTCCTAATTGTAGTTAGACATAGTTGGAACGTAAAACCGCCTAATTGTAGTTAGCCATAATTATAATAGTTTACTTAGATAGTAAGTTTCAGCTAGAATGCGCCATATGGACCTGGTATCCGAGAGCGCTGGTAAGAGTAGGGCCAAAATTGTATTTTGTTCCTACTGTTAATAAATAAATAAATAAAAATAAAATTAATCAAGGCCATATCGAACTCTTTTTTGGTTCCATACGAATGGGCTTAGGATACAACAACAATCCTACGGTTAAACAATTCACAGCAACTTATAAAAAGCTGTTATTCAGGTGCCAACTTAGAGATGGTGGAATAGGTAATTGTCTTCCTTTAGTTAGAGCATATAGCGGTGCTCAACGCCAGTAATTTAATGCCTTTGAAGGAAATTAATAATACCACAACAAGGCCCAGTATGCTAGATATTCCCGACGATGTTTATGATTCGACGATTTTAGATGCGCAGTTTTTGGAAGAATATAGTTATGCAACAGATCCAACAAAATTATCTAGCTATGCAAATTATGTAATTGAATACATAAATAGCTGGATTTGTTGTTTTCAAAATAACAAAAACTCTTTATTGTCCCGAATGCATTGCAGCTTTGCAAGGTGAACTCAAGCATCAGTCTTTAATAAAATATAAAAGTAGAGGACTTTTGAAAGTACCCTTCGAAAGTGTAGTATTGATTTGCAATAGAGTTGAAGCCGAGCTTCGAAAAACAATACATTACACATCTGGAAATATATTACAAGGGTATTTATTTAAACAAATTTCTTCTTCAGTGCAAATGTATTGTATTGGAAAAAACCTTTTCGAAAATCAATTTGTACACATGACAACTACGCAACACTACAGTCTTCTCATAAAAGCAATAATTGAAAAATATTTGCATACGCGCTACTACTTCATAGCGAAGAAGTCCTGTGAAAAAATGTCAATAAGGCAAAAATTAAATAAACTAGTCCTATTCAAAGGAATGTAAATGAAATATTTATGAAATAGTACATAAGAAAGTAGCATATCAGCATTGAAGCAGAGAAAGCATATCGGCTACTAGGCCGCAATTCCGCCGAAGTCGGTCCCAAGCCCGGTTGAAAAAGAAGGAGGGAGGTCAGTAGCTAAGTACAGGGTCGATCAATCGATTATCTCTCTGCAAACAATTATAAATAAACAATAATAAATAAAGTGATTATTGAGCTGTCTGGTCCTGGTGCTGAAAATCCTAATAATTCTTACTAAAATAGTCTTTTACTGTCAGAAGAACATCTCCTTTGTAAAGCAAACTAAATGCTATTATGTTGTCCTATCATCGTAAAAAGTTTAAAAATGCAAGCCAAGTTGCCCCCACCGAAAATGTTCTTTGAACTACTCCCATGTTCTTTTGTTTCGGTGTAAGTTTGCACTCACACATTCTTGAAATTTGCCTCAAAAATTTTTCTTAAGTTCCGTTCCAGTTAGTTTCCTCTTCAAAGCTCCTCAGTAAGATTTGAAATGACCGCTTTACGGAGTTGAATTGAAGTGCATGTAAAGCAATATTAAGGGCCTGTCCGAATCCAAGTCTATGTCTACGTCTTCGTCTAGTTATAACAGTTCGTGACGTCAGCGAACAAGCTGAGCTATTTTAACAATTAAGACGAAGGCAAAGCTAACCTGTCCGAATTGGTTTGCTTAGCTTGAAATTTGACGTTGGAAGTAAACCTAACGTAAGTTATTTGTCTGTGCCTAAGAGGAGGACAAAAGTGTAGTGTTCAAAATATAATAAATTAATAATGGAAGGAAAAGTACCAGAAAATATGAATGCAAACATTATTAATTTTAATACATTTTCTTTAGTCCCTGCAATAAAAACATTGTTCTTCAGAACATGTCTATAACAATTGCAATTCATTTTACTTACATTTTGTACCTGACATTTTTAATTTTTCTTAAAAAAGTCCTATTTCACAACCAATTGCCCGTTGTCTACTTCACGAAGTCAACGCGAGCCTTGACTCGCTCATCAAGCTAATAGGCCAAGAGCCCGCGACGATCAGACCTTCGTTATTTTATAAAAGCTGAAAGTTTCTCTATGTATGTGCCTAATACAGGTAAAAACGATCCCCGACTATGAAGTTTGGAAAACGGTGGGTTTGACAGGTAACTGGTGTCAAAGGTGTGTAAAATTGGACCTAACTTTCGTCATAGTATAAAACCCAGTTTTTATATATTTTATTTGGAATAATATTGGAAATCACGTCGTCCATTGTCAGACACTTTGGACGGTTGTAACCCCCTGTCAGACACCTTTAAATTATGCTAAATTATAATTCTACTTACGTCATAGTATAAAAGCTGAATTTTATATATGTTACTTGAGGAACTATCAAAAGATGTTTTCCCAGCTGTCAGACCGTTTCGATGGTTGCTTCACCTTGTCAGACACATTGAAGTCGGGTTGAAGTTGCGAAAAATTGACAACGGGTCCACCTAGAAAATGCTTAATACGTTCTTTCAGAGACATCCTACAATACTGGTTGATAACGCATTGGAAAGCTGAGCCTTCAGGCTTTCCAACGATACCACCCACGACCCAATCCGCTAACAAAAAAGCGGGAGAGACCGCGTCAAACTTCGAAAATGGCGATTTCAAAGCCCAAAATTTGACCTTGATCCTTCATTCTTCCGATTTTTTGTATGGTAAGATCGAAACTTTTTTTGAGAAAAAGCTTCCCTGTCAC
This sequence comes from Machimus atricapillus, assembly GCA_933228815.1. NCBI lineage: Eukaryota > Metazoa > Arthropoda > Insecta > Diptera > Asilidae > Machimus > Machimus atricapillus. Next base: position 16,101,410 of record OW121786.1, on the reverse strand, counting down.
GTAGCCTTTCTCAAGAAAAAAACCGCACTCGAATCTGACGGCGCGTTCCGAAGTTATTCGTGTTACAATAATTAATACAGCAACACCCACTATCCGCAATGAAGTCCAATTGGAATGTGACGTGAAGTCCAAGTCCAAATGAAATGGTGCGTTCCGTCTACTGTGATCTTTCACTGTGCATCATCTGTCGTTTACTCTGTATTTTGTGGTGAACTATTATACGTACAGTACACGTTTTATTATTCATTTTTGCAGTTCATGAAATAAATGTGGTTCTGTTTTAATAAAGTGTTATCATGGGAGACGTATTAATTTGTGTTGTTTGTAAAAAAAATGATGGCAAAATAATATTGTTTTCTGAGCAGACATTAAAAAAATGTAAAACTGTTTTAAAAGCCAGAAATAAACATAACCTCAAATATAAGGACATTATTTTGCCTGATGAATATACAGACGGTGGTTATCACTGGGGATGCTATAAGGTATTCACAGGACTTCCGGACAAATATTTTACTTCAAAACTTTCAAGTTCTGAAAAAAACAGTGAAAAAGAAAAATCAGCCTGTGTACCTACAGACAATTTATCTCCAGCCACGCCGTTGATACCTGAGTTGACCATAGACCCATCTCATTTGCAGTCTTCAACAGAATCAACAACAACATCACAATCACAACCAACTTTAATTTCTGAACCAAAAGAACTACAATCTACAACTTTTCCAGAAAATGTTGACATATTTGAACCAGATGTAAGCGACAAGAACGATTCAACTCAGGGCGCAAATATTCTGACCAAAAGTAATGCTAGTATTAATAACTATCAAAACTTTTGTGTAATCTATATATATAAAAATCAATTGCTGTCCGTTAGTCTTGCTAAAACTCGAGAACGGCTGGACCGATTTGGATGATTCTTTTTTTGTTTTGTTCGTCTCAATTCAGGGGTGGTGTAAAAGGTAAGAAAATTAGGAAAAACCTAAAGGAAAAGCTAAAAACGTAAGAAATCGAAAAACAGCACAAAACATACTTCGATTAGATTATAACACTTTGAATGCAAAAAATTTTAGTCAAAGTAACACTTTGAATGCAAAAAATTTAAGTCAACGTTTGCTGTTCGTTAGTCTCGCTAAAACTCGAGAACGGCTGGACCGATTTTTCTAATTTTGGTCTTGAATTATTTGTGGTGTCACAAATTAAATTTCTGAACGAAACCTCTATGTCGATCGATACCTCAGACAAAGAGTGCATCCTTCTATCTTTGTGAGTGACGATTACCGCTACGTGCGCGAGAACTTTCTTTACTTCGGTGATCCTTTGTGATAGTGATATTTCAAGTTATGTGCTCTTTTTTTTTTGATCTTTTGTGATAGTGATACTTTACTGCTAAGTGCGCGAGAACTTTTCTCACTTTGATTAATTAAAATTTACGATGCCGAGGAGAAGACGACCTGACTTAGGTCGTCGCAGTCAATCAAATATGCGAAGAGCTACCTCACGTGCTAACCGCATTGATGACCAGAGAGAGACAGATCAAGAAAATAGTCGTATTGCTATGTCAGAATTGCGTTCTTTAGTGAGTGACAATGAAGTAGGTAGGCTTAGAAAGCAACGAGTTCGTGCACATCAAACACAACAACAGCGAGCACGACATAATGAAATTGAGCGATTCCGCAGACGCAGTGCTCCTGTGATTCTGGAACGAGCTGCATTCCACTATGATCCGGCAATAGATTATTGTGCCGACAAATCGGTAACAATTGGGGAAATGACAATAATTTGTAAATATTGTAAGGCGTTCAAATACAGTGGTGAATCTACAGGATTATGTTGTACTGGAGGCAAAGTAAAATTGCCACAATTGGTCCCACCACCAGATCCTTCACGCTCTTTAGCTTCTGGGATTGGAAATGATTCCAAGCACTTCTTGGCCAACATTCAGAAATATAACAGCTGTTTCCAGATGACATCGTTTGGCGCTACACATATTATACAGGACAATTTCATGCCCACTTTCAAGGTATTATACCATAATATTATTTTTTTATAATATTCAAATTTGTATTAAAATATATATCGGAAATACAGATACAATTAATCATGTGCAATTAATCGAAAATAATAATAATTATGGATTCCTTTTGTTTGTTTTAAGTTTATTTTATACAAAAGTTTAGGTCTTTTATTTATCGATGAGGCAGTACAAAGTCTGCCGGGTCAGCTAGTCTGTAATAAAAAAAATAAAAAATTTCGATCGAAAATGCTTCCACTTCATAAAGCTGATATAAACCAATTTAAATCTGTTATACTACCCAAAATTGAAGGTCAAGAAGAGTATATTGAATTGTTAAATAAGTTGGAAAATTTCTCTGATCCAAAAATACATTATCATACTGAATGTCGAGTCAATTTTAATAATAAAATATCTCCATCGAAAGAAACATTCAGAGAGTGGCATTATCATCGAGAATATCACCAAATAGTTTTTAATGAAATTAGTAGCATCATCGAGGAAGATGTAATCAAGAAAGGGCGTTGTTATTTATTGGTATATTTACATGAATTATATACTATATTAATTCATTAGATCAAATTTTTAAAGAAAATTCCATAGAAATGAACGTCACTTTTACAGCACATCACCTTGAGGAAAAAATTATGAAAAAAAAATTTTTAAAAAAAATAGAACCGACTCCAAAAAATCCCAAGCTCTAAAAAGTATAAAATAATTATATTAAAAGTCCTCTGATACTACTTTCAACATTAAATACCAAGACTTTCCTAGACTTTTGAAGTCGGTGTGAAAACCTGACTGATATTAATCCAATTAATCCAGACAAACTGATTGCATTCATTATTTAGTATTGGATTAATATCATAGTCAGGTTTTCACACCGACTTCAAAAGTCTAGGAAAGTCTTGGTATTTAATGTTGAAAGTAGTATCAGAGGACTTTTAATATAATTATTTTATACTTTTTAGAGCTTGGGATTTTTTGGAGTCGGTTCTATTTTTTTAAAAAAATTTTTATTTCATTCTTTTTAGTGTAATATGTTTTAGTAAATTTTTTTTGGTCCGCCATTTTGAATCCTCGCAATCGGGCGCCGAATGTACAACCAAGTACCAAAACCTTATCTGTGTATATATTTTGTTTTTTGTTGATTTTCTCAAGAAGCGCTGAATCAATTTCGATAAAATTTATATGGGACCACCTCTGAAGTATGACCTACCAAACAAAAAAAGAATCATCAAAATCAATTCATAATTGGCGGAATTATCGCGTAACGACATACAAAAAAAAAAAAAAAAACACAGTCGAATTGAGAACCTCCTCCGTTTTTTCGTCGGTTAAATATTTTCTGGAGATATTAAATTTTTTACTATTCGTAATAAAAAAATAATAGCGCCCAATTATTTACAAGCAATAGATGATACAGTATATGAAAATTTACAAACAGTAAATATTTTACAAAAATCTGCATTGATTCTGAGAAAATTAATATTGCAAATTGATCACTGATAGTGGGTGTTGCTGTATTAATTATTGTAACACGAATAACTTCAGAACGCGCCGTCAGATTCGAGTGCGGTTTTTTTCTTGAGAAAGGCTACGTGACAGGGAAGCTTTTTCTCAAAAAAAGTTTCGATCTTACCATACAAAAAATCGGAAGAATGAAGGATCAAGATCAAATTTTGGGCTTTGAAATCGCCATTTTCGAAGTTTGACGCGGTCTCTCCCGCTTTTTTGTTAGCGGATTGGGTCGTGGGTGGTATCGTTGGAAAGCCTGAAGGCTCAGCTTTCCAATGCGTTATCAACCAGTATTGTAGGATGTCTCTGAAAGAACGTATTAAGCATTTTCTAGGTGGACCCGTTGTCAATTTTTCGCAACTTCAACCCGACTTAAATGTGTCTGACAAGGTGAAGCAACCATCGAAACGGTCTGACAGCTGGGAAAACATCTTTTGATAGTTCCTCAAGTAACATATATAAAATTCAGCTTTTATACTATGACGTAAGTAGAATTATAATTTAGCATAATTTAAAGGTGTCTGACAGGGGGTTACAACCGTCCAAAGTGTCTGACAATGGACGACGTGATTTCCAATATTATTCCAAATAAAATATATAAAAACTGGGTTTTATACTATGACGAAAGTTAGGTCCAATTTTACACACCTTTGACACCAGTTACCTGTCAAACCCACCGTTTTCCAAACTTCATAGTAGGGGATCGTTTTTATCTGTATTAGGCACATACATAGAGAAACTTTCAGCTTTTATAAAATAACGAAGGTCTGATCGTCGCGGGCTCTTGCTCTATAAGCAATTGACTTAACTGTTATACTACGTAGCTAAGCTCACAGCCATAGACATGAATTCGGACAGAGCTTAGCTCGGTGTGACGTCACGAACTGTTATAACGAGACGAAGACATAGACATAGACATGGATTCGGACAGGCCCTAAGTACGTTTTGCTGGTTCGGTCGACTCTGCATCTGATTCAATCCAAATCTTAAAACTTTAAAGTTAGCTGATGTTCGCTAGGTTGGATCAATCATATTCTCTACTTATTTTAATTCTGCATTATGTTGGATTAATCATACTTCCCTTTTGTTTTGATTCTGAAGTCCAATACCAAATCGGACTCTTTTTTAAGAGTTCTCATAACGTAGTTCGGGATTAGTTGAAAACCCATTACCGAAAAGAGTTAAGAATACCAATAAAAGTGTTATATTTACTCCACATTTTTTTCAGTGTAATAACATCACAAGATTTAATTTATCAGTAAATGGTGTCCAAATACCGAATCAGCCTATAGAATTTAATTATTCAAAGGAACAACCTATTAGTACAAGAGGATACATCTCCTTGTTCAAAGGAACTGGAATACATTATTTCCATAAAGGACATCATATTTCAAAAAAAATTCTTTGACAACGGCTGTTTTCTTCTTGCTTTTGATTTAACTTCTGACCGTTCATATAATTCAACCTGCGGAAAACTATTAAACCAAGGTACGGTTTGAATTGAAGGAAGATTTAAGGAGGCTTTGAAGACAACAGTAACCTGTGTCGTGTATGCTGAATATGACGGTAGTGTGGAAATCGATAAAGATAGAAACGTATACACTAGCTTCTAAAACCTATATAAAATGATACAAATTAGGCTTAATCACAGTGCATAGACAGTGAAGCCAGCTATCATGAGTTGCCTGCAGCCCCGGATCTAAGGGGGGCAAACCGGGGCACTTGCCCCGGGCGGCAGTTTCATTGGGGCGCCAAATCCTTGAGACAAGAATTCGAAATATCGAACAAATGAAGCCTCTTTTCCTACAATCTCATAGGTTTTTATCAAGAAATCGAATCTTAATATAATATGTTTGAAAAACAAACTTTTCTATTTCCATACGCCCAGTTAGGTTTTGAACACATACTAAGTGATTTATGAACGCATTTTAACAGATCAAGTAAATTTTTGAACGCGTGCGTAGTGTCCGTGATCTTTCTGCCAGGGGAATCGGAATATCCGTCACATCTATACGAGCCGAGCGGAACAAATTCAAACAGTCGAACGTCAAGTGACAACACTGTTTATGTGGTTGATTGCGTTTGCGAGTAATCAGCGTTAATATAATAAGTAATTTATTAGGAAATCATATATTATCGTAGTGGAAATCAACAATTTGCAAGAATTACAGGTAAGAAATAATTACATATTAGAGGTATATTTTTTATGGGTGCTTTTGTAGGTACCTACTTTATAAATATCGTCGTTGAAGCGTGTAACAAGAAAAACTTCCGCCGATGCAAAATTGAACTTTTGTTTTCATCTATTTACTATAACTATTTAGTAGCTAAAGTACAACATAACCAGAGGTCGGAATAGGCAGACTATGGCCCCGATTTTATGTAGCAGATTTTAAGCAGATCTCTTAATAACTTAAAAAAATTTTAAGAGGTGGCTCTATTCTATGTAACAGAGATGGTGGTTAATTTCAAAATTAAAAAATAACAGATTCACCACAGCAGTCGGTCATGTGTCAAACTCTGTGTGTTTGAGTTCGTTCTTGGTGGACTGGTGCTTTCGTGCGTGGCTCTCGGGCTCTGTATATTGCGCAATACAGAATATTTTTAATATATCATTTTTGAAGTTAATGTCATATTTTGTTAAACCAACTGAGTCCCCGATTCTATGTAGCAGATTTTAAGCAGATCTCTTAATATCTTAAAAAAATTTTAAGAGGTGGCTCTATTCTATGTAACAGAGATGTGGTGAATTTCAAAATTAAAAAATAAGAGATTCACCACAGCAGTCGGTCATGTGTCAAACTCGGTGTGTTTGAGTTCGTTCTTTGGTGGACTGGTGCTTTCGTGCGAGAATGGAGGAAGTAGATTTCTTAATAGGTAATATTTTATATATGTACATTTATATAATTTGACAGTCTGCGATCGGTAGTGGTAAGGATCGGACTGCTGAGAGCTTCTCTGCGACTTTTTGGCGATTTTTGGAGTATTTTAGCGAGCGAATTTAGTTTCGCGGTTGCGGAGTGCCGGATTTTTGAATTTCGCGCCCTCCGAACAATCCCATCCTGCGGGAGCTTGCGCCCGTGGCGACACCTACGGGAATTTTCGTGTGGAGTGAAGGCACCAAAAGCCGCGCGTGAAAGCGCGGGAAACGTGGCCCGGCGGCCTGACAGCCATCAGCTGTTCAGGGGGTTCTCTTTTGGAAGTTTGAACTAAGAATAGTGAACTAAGTAGAGAATCCTTAGAGAAAAACTCAAAGACAAGTGTTTGTGGAACTAAAGCTAGCCACTCCTTTTTTACTTCTGGTGGAAAATTAAAGAAAGGCCAGGTTCCGGCCTGACGACAACGGAGAATATGGCGTCTGGCTCTGCCAGCGCCAATAGCTTCAGTGGGCTGCCAATAATGAGCGGAAAAAAACCCAAAGCTGGGGTTAAACGATCAAAAGTCGATCCTATTGATTTCTTCCCCGCTCTCGCACCAAAAATACCAGCGATAACAGCCAACAACGAACACCCAAAATTCATCGTAATCCAAGCGCAGGATGAAAAAAAACCTCTGAAGAGCTATAACCAATTTGCTGTTCGCAAAGGGGTGGACGCGATCTCCACCAAGTTTACTCAAGCCAGCTACCTTAGGGATGGAGCCCTTCTCTTACTTGTGGACAACAACCGAGTAGCCGACGTCTTCCTCAAGACAACGACTATAGCCAACATTCCCGTTAAAATTGAAATGCATCCTACCCTCAATAGCGTTAAAGGCACCATTTACTCGAACGACTTCCGAGGAATGAGTCAGGAGGAAATTTTGGAGGGTTTAAAAGACCAAGGGGTAACGGAAGTTACCCAAATTACTAGACCCAGCGACGAGCCCGGCAAACGAATCCCAACAGGTCTACTAATACTGAGCTTCAATGCATACAAAATCCCGCCATTCGTAAAGGGCCCATGGATCAACTACCAGGTAAAGGAATATTACCCCTTACCCATGAAATGCAAAAACTGCCAAAAGCTAGGGCATACAGCCAAGTGGTGTAAGGAGACCACCGAGACTTGCGGCACATGTGGAAAGCCAGCTCCACATCCCCTCGACGAATGTTTAGGCAAGTTCTGTGTCAACTGCCAATCGGACTCCCACGCCTCCACAAGCCGGGAATGCCCGGAATTCCTTAAAGCAAAGGAAATTCTAAAAATCCAAACCACCAGAAAGTGCAGCAGGTATGAAGCAAGAAAGGAGTATTACGCAACATATAAGACACACACCGGACCCTCCTACTCCGCCGTAGCCAACCCTTCAACCACAAAAAACCCAACACCCACCGCACAGCAGAACAACACAATAGCATCACCCTCCGACACGGCCGCCCCAAAGGTAAACGCCACCACAAAAACACCTACCCACAAAACGGCAGGACCTACGACTGAAAACACAAAAACCTCAAAAAATGCCCCCTTGCAAACTTCCCCCCCCACGCCAACTTTAAACAACAACCCGACCACACCAGCAAACCCTCCAACTAATCAACAACCCAGTACATCCACACCCGAAAACCTCAATCAAATGTCCTCAAATGCTATTAACCAAAACACCACAATTCTGAATTCCGAAGAAATTAATACCACCCCCGCCTCGAAAACACCAATAACAAAAAAACCCAAGAGAACAACCAGATTAACCATGAAACGCAAAACAAGCCAGAAAAAAACCGCCAAAAAGCAAGAAACATCGGACGACGCCATGTCTACCTTCTCTGAGTGATCAGAGGAGTAAACATAGTCATGCCGATGTCTAGACAAAACCCAAACTCTCCAAGCCGTTCAATAAAAAACATATCCATCCTGCAATGGAACATTCGTGGCGTGGTACGTAACCGTACAGGTTTAGATCTATTAATAGCCCGCTACAAACCACAGGTCATATTACTTCAGGAAACCCACCTAAAAAATGATGAACTCCCGGATAGACTGGGTAGCTACAGGTGTTTTGGGTTCAACTATTCGAGGGAGCACAGGCATGGGGGGGTGGCCGTACTCGTCCACAACTCCATCCCGGTTACGCCCCTCAGAATAAGTGGACCCATCGCTGCCTGCGGGGTTACTCTAGAAACGGCCAATAAGCTCACAGTGGCCTCCATATACTTAGAACACCCTCTAGATGTCACAACCGCGGACCTAGTCGGTCTGACTGACCAGCTTCCACCCAACACCATTTATGGTGGCGATTTCAACGCCCACAGCCCCTTATGGGGCTCGGGAGTTGGAACCGGAGGGGAAGACGGGTGGCCAGATGGATTGAGGACCGCAATTTATGCGTGCTAAATACCGGCCGACCAACGTTCTTTTCTGGGAGGGGTTCCGCGTCCCACATAGACATAACCGTAGCCCCGCCCCCTTTAGCACCAAGATTAACTTGGACTACCCATGAATTCTTAGAGGGAAGTGACCACTTCCCAATAATTATTCATACGAATTTCGTCATGGCCGGAGGGAAACGCGAAAGCAAGTTCTGCGAGAAAAGGGCCGACTGGCAAAGATTCTCCTTGACGGTAGAATTCGAGCTAGCTCGACGGCCCTGCTCACAGAACATCAACAGGGAAGCAGCAGAACTTACCAGGGCCATTAGAAGTGGCGCAGCCAACAGCATGCCTACAGTCCAAAACTCTTCCAAAACCCAACCCGCATGGATGAATGGGGAAATTATACAAATCATCCGGGACAAAAACCGGGCTTGGAAGAGATTTCAGAGGAATCCGACCTTAAATAACCTCATAGACTACAAAAAAAAAGCGGCAATAACCAAAAGACACACAAAAGAGGCCAAAAGAGCTGCATGGGTCAATTTTGCGCAAAACATCAACCCCAGCGTCAACCTCAGAGAGGCGTGGCAGAAAGTGAGAATGATTTCAGGAAATCTTTCAGGAAGGCGCATAGCAGCCATCCAATCCAATGGGATCATTACCACCGATCCTCTCAACATAGCCAAGGAACTCGCCAAACAATGGTCGGCATATTCGGAAGATGAATCTTTCAGAAAGGAGCTCATAGATTCAAGGGATGGATGGACCCACCCCGACCCCTCTTCCGCAACAACCACCCACCGGTCGATCACCGGGCCCATATCCCTTCTCGAGCTAGGCTGCATGCTTAGCAAGTGTAAGGGAGCTGCGCCTGGACACGATCAGGTGACGTACAGGATGCTTAAAGAGACCCCTCTCTCCTTTAAGGAGAGATTGATAGGCCTCTACAACAGCATTCTAACAGAGGGGATCTTCCCACACGTGTGGAAGAACTCCGTCCAAATACCCATCCCCAAAAGAAACTCCACAACAACCGGCCCACCTACCCCCCGAGACCTTCGGCCGATCGCCTTAATCCCGTGTATGTCACGACTGTTGGAAAAAATTCTGGCAAGACGGCTAGGTGACCTAACGCAAACGGAGCTACCCAACAGTCTTCACGGTTTCCGCAAATCTCACGGAACAACATCTCTGCTCCTAGAACTCGAGGCCCATATCATGGGAAGTCTCAATACCCAAAAACCATCATACCTCATGTCCGCAGATATCGAAAAGGCTTACGATAGGGTCAGACAGGATATCATATTAACCCAAATGGCAAAATGGAATTTTGACCCCCCCTCCACCCACCTAATCCAAAGCTTCCTCTCCTCCCGAACGATCCAAGTTAAAATTAACGGCTTTTCTGCTCCAAGAAAGCAAATTAAAAATATCCTACCCCAAGGCTCCCCCCTGTCCCCCACCCTTTTCAACATATTTATATCCTCCCTCGGCCAAAACCTAAACAACATAGAAGAACTGACGACATTCATATACGCCGACAATCTACTGACCGTGACGGACGCTGAACTGCCAAAGGAGCCTTTAAGAAAAGCAGCAACGGCCATGGACATCTGGAGCCATCAAACGGGAGCTATAATCCCACCACAAAAAAATGAGATAATAATTTTTTCGCGAGGAAGGACCCCACCTCCCACAACAATAGAGATAGCCGATCACCAGATTCCAGTAACAAAAGAGCTAAAAATTCTGGGGCTAACATTCTCCAGCAGACTCAAGTGGACAACCCATTGCAAGACCGTATCCAATAACTTGGAAAAAGTCAACAATATCATCAGGGTGATTTGTGCCGGCAAAAAAGGAGCCCCCATCCACGCCTCCATTGCGATAGCCAAAACGCTTTGTGAAGGCATCAGCAACTACGGGCTGGCTATCTACTCAAGAACGACAATCACCAACCGGACCAGGATCCAAACTAACATCAACAAAGTCCTGCGTACCGCCACCAGCGCCCTAAAGTCCACCCCCGTACGTGCAATATGGACGGAATGCGGAGTCTGGCCAATCGAGGACCGAGCCAACAGAGCGGCCATCAAGATAATCGCACGGAACTGGCTAGACCCAGAGATGCCCCATTACAACACCATCCACCGACTTCACGAAACGAGGACCCGACCCAGGACAACCCCAGCCCTAAAGGCAGCCCTAGGGATAGCATTAAGTCTAGGAACTAACTTACCCGACCCCTCCCAAATTGCATGCTCCCCCTCCAACCCGTCCTACACCCCAAACAAAAACATCTTACTACTCCCGAGACACAACAAAAATAACTACCCCAAAGAGGTTCACCAACTCCTCCACCGAGAGTTTCTAGAAAAATTCCCCGAAAGCCACAAAATCTACACGGACGGCTCAGCATCGGAGAACCACGCCGCCGCTGCATTTATAGTTGCCCCACCCAGCCACAAAGAACAGCTGTCCACCAAACGCTTCAAACTTCCTTTGGGGGCGTCGAGTTTCGAAGCCGAAGTATTTGCTATCTGGAAAGCTCTACAGCACGCCATCTCAGCAGGGAACCCAACCACAATTTTCTCGGACTCCCTATCGGCCCTCAAAGCCATAAACAACGGAAGGAACTCGGAACCTATTATCAAAAAATGCCGACAGATGGTGGAAAACTCCAATAACAGCATTAAGCTGGCCTGGGTTCCTGGGCACATGGGCATCAGAGGGAACGAGGAAGCCGACCGTCAAGCGAAAGCCCGATTCACAGCGGAAGAGCCAGTGGAGGAAATCCCTATGTCCTCGCTCATGCGGCGACGGGGGAGAAACGCCCTAAACGAGAAGAGACAAGGGTGCTGGGAGAGGGAAACAACATTCCTAGCTACGCACTGGCCCAAGATCTCCCCACCAACATACAACAGGGACCTAACCCGAGCCCAAGGAGTGGCCATCTTCAGGGCAAGAACCGGACATACACTTCCAACCCACGGACACCATTTCTCTAAAAGCCCAAGAGCGGGTTGCCATTTTTGCCAAACCTCACTGACCGTCAAACACCTATTGAGCGACTGTCCCCTCACCCAAAGGGCCTATGGGGGCCCCCTCCCCCCTCTACCCATACTCCTCGACCCCTCCACCCCTGAAGAGCTCCTAAAACTGCTAGATAAAACTAACCTTACCTACAAATTATGATCAAGGATAAAATACCAAAAACATAGGGTTGTCGGAAACAAAACACTCCCTTTTTTTTAGAAATTTATAGATTCATCATGAGACTTTTCTCCTCAGAGGTGTTTGGGGTTCTTTGCCGGTTGATAATAAGCCTACTTTGTTTGAACAATTAACCTCTATCTATTTATGTTTGATTATGAATCTAGAATAATTTCTGCTTTAGAAACAAACCCTCTCTTTTAAGTTTAGATGAAATTTGGAATTTCTCACACTGTTAACTAGTTATAATTCCCCACTGAAATAATGTCCTTTTTTACGCCGTTAAATATTTATAAGCTATATCTTTAATTGAACCACTATCATTTCTTTGTATCTACCCTTTGTTAATTAGTCATAAGTCATATTGATAGAAGCGCCATATGGGCCGGGCACCCGAGTGCGCCTTTAGGTAGGGCAAAATTGCATTTTGTTGCTGCCATGAATAAATAAATAAATAAATAAATAAATAAATATAATTTGAAACGATTATGGCATTAATTGTAGAACACCTCGAGGAAGAGGAGGAGGAACTCCTCACATTAAAAAGAAAAAGATCTGCGCGTACAACCCGCTGCCAACATGATGCCTTCACGGCTTTTGCAGCCGGGAATCCTGCTGTGCTAGATTCTCTGAACAGGTCGCACAAAATAGGCGACCCAAGTATAAATGATATAGGACTGACGGAGACGACTGCAGAAGAATCGACCGTTTCTGAGATACTCGCACCAATAAGAGCAACATCTTCCTCCGAAATATCTTCGCCTACACCAGCGCGCCAGCGAAAATCAGCTCGTAAGTACACACAGTAAAATTTCTCAACAATAGTGATTCTTGATATGCGAATATTTAAAGTTGCAGAGTCCCTGGAAGTGCTTACAGATGTAATAAAAAAGTCCGAAGACGACAGAAGAAGAGTGGAGCAACGCAACCAAGAAATTTTTTCTCAACTCGTGTCAGCCATCGGCACTATTGCAAACGCAGTGTCGTTATTGGCACAAAAGCATGTATAAGGGACGAAGAGAGAGGAATTTTTCAAAAAAGCATCATAACCTCCTCGATGCACAATTCAGCTTCAGAGACTGCTACGCTCAATTGTGCATCGAGGAGGTTTTGATGCTTTTTTGAATTCACTCTTTGGGCCTTATTCTCGTTGTCACGCGAATCGGATCGAAAAGAGCTCATAAAAGCACCTTTTGAATTGATATTCCTTAATAAAATTCAAAACTTTTAGTAAATTCATCTCAGTTATCTTTGACTTCAATTAATTTTCTCGTTCTACGTGACTAAAATAGTAGGTAAAAAATATCAATCGAGTATTTTAGTCACTTAGAACGAGAAAATTAATTGAAGTCAAAGGTAACTGAGATGAATTTGCTAAAAATTTTGAATTTTATTAAGGAATTTCAATTCAAAAGGTGCTTTTATGAGCTCTTTTCGATCCGATTCGCGTGACAACGAGAATAAGGCCCCAAGTTTCTAAGTATTTTTTTGAATCCAAGTGCCATTGAAGGCTGTGAATTATGTATAATTAAATGGTTTTGATGCATTTTTAAATGCACTCTTTGTTGTAGTTTTTAAGTTTTTTTTTCAATCCAAGTGCCATTGAAGGCTGTGAAGTATAATTATATGATGAATTAAAACAATAATTACAAACTAATTGAATTGTGTTTTATTAGATAATAAGGTCCGGAATTTCACAATTCAAGACATTTCTCCAATATTTTAAAAGATCCATCGAGCTCTAGTGAAAACGGGCAAGAGAATATGTTTCGCGTATACTTAGACCTCTTCGGTAAAGATCACACACTTTCCATTTTTCAACAGCGTTTGACTTTAGAGCACCTACATTTGAGCCTCTTAAATTAAGAGGCAATTGAGGTTAAATATTTCTCTTATTTTCGTACACAGAATTCGAATTCTTTTAATAAAAACTCACCACTCATGTTAAGAGATCAGCTGATATTTGACGTCTCTTAACTTGCTACATAGAATACAAATTCTTTTATTTCCTCAAATAAGAGGTTAAGAGCTCTTAAATGCTATGTAGAATCGGGGCCTGAGGTTGTTAATTGGCGCGGATGCTTTTATCCAGCCAAAAAAAACGTGAAGGGTCTTTCGAATACTGTATTGTTTTTTAATAAGTCGCAAATAAAGAATCTTGAATCTTGGTGGACTGGTAGAGAATGGAGGAAGTAGATTTCTTAATAGGTAATATTTTATATATGTACATTTATATAATTTGAAACGATTATGGCATTAATTGTAGAACACCTCGAGGAAGAGGAGGAGGAACTCCCCACAATAAAAAGAAAAAGATCTGCGCGTACAACCCGCTGCCAACATGATGCCTTCACGGCTTTTGCAGCCAGGAATCCTGCTGTGCTAGATTCTTTAAACAGGTCGCACAAGGTATTGTGGAAAGAATTGGGAACTATTTTAAATAGTTTACCAGGACCTAGAAGAGGAGAGGAAGACTGGAAAAAAGTAAGCCTTGTACTTATTATTATTTAGCTTATGTCGCTATTTTTTTTATTGTACTTCGTAGAATTTGAGAAGTTGGGAATATCAACTGAAATCAAAAAAACGAAAGATGCTTCACGAGCTTAATGCGACAGGGGGCGGCCCCGAATCGAACATTAGATTGAGCGAGCATGAAGAAAGGGCCTTACAAGTGTTCGGGAAAGTTGGGATAGAAGGCGACCCGAGTATAAATGATCCCATCAAAAACATAAAATGTAAAAAAATGCCAAGTCTCGCAACGCAGTTCTTCTGCCGTAAAAAGTTGTGAGATCTTATGTAAAACCAAGTCAGTTATATTAGTTAGTGTCTATGGAAGCACCTATTCAACAACTTTATTATAAATTGTTATCTAATCAATTACCTATCAACATTTATAGTGAACGTATTAATATTAGACATCTTTATTTCTATAATAATTATAATTACTTGGCAATTGCACGGTAACATATTCTACTAATTAAAATACTGGCCATCCTCCTCTTTTTTTAGAGGGTAATATACATCTGTTGTCCGTCAGCTACTGATTTTCTTAAAGCCCACTCCCTGTCTGTATTGATTTTTCTCAGATGCATTGATGTATTTTTCATTTACTATAATGAAATTCCGGGATTTTTCTTTTTTTTCCTTCCTCTATGGGCTTAACGCTAACTAAAATTCAAAATTTGAACAAACTAATCGATTTGGGGGGGCACTACGGTGCCCCAAGAACGATTCATAGCCTACTACATTCACACTTTCAAAATTCAATCGCGGCCAGTGGCAAGCATGAGTACAAGTAATGTCTTCGACTTTTCCGCGGGCCTGGAAGAATGCTATAGTGGTGCCGATACCAAAGAAATCATCTCCTGAGAGTGTATCCGACTTCCGCCCTATTAGTATCCTATGTTTCTTATCAAAGGTACTGGAGAAACTTATTTACAAACAAATTGTTGAGTTTGTTGAGGTGAATAGGTTGTTCACAAAATGGCAGTCTGGTTTTAGGCCAAATCACAGTTGTGAAACTGCCATGTTAAAAGTTTCGACCGATATTAGAGTTGCCCTGGATAGCAACCAGTTTTGTGCTCTAGTTTTACTAGATTTTTCTAAGGCCTTTGATAACGTCGATCATGGCCGTCTATTGGCTAAGCTATCAGAAAATTTCCTTTTCACCCCCTCAGCTTCCACTCTCATTAGGAATTACCTCTCGAATCGCCAGCAACAGGTGAAAGTAAACGAAGATATTTCGAGGCCACTTTGTATGTCCCGAGGGGTTCCTCAGGGGTCTGTTCTCGGCCCTCTATTATTCAGCCTCTTCATCAACGACATTCCTTGCATAGTTGAAAATGCCAAAATTCACCTGTATGCAGACGATTTACAACTATATCTGAGCAGGCCTATCGGACTTGTGGAGGATTGCATTGATCGCATTAACTCAGATTTGGAGAGAGTACATGGGTGGGCTCTACTGAATGGCCTGACACTCAGTCCCGTAAAGTCGCAGTTCATGGCTTTTTTCAATCCTTCTTTCGATCAATGCAATATCCCTGATGTTTCTTTGAATGGTCATACTCTTCCTGTCCAGGATCGGGTCAAAAGTCTGGGAGTAGTCTTGGGTAGAGAAATGAAATGCTGTGACAGTGTTAATGCGACTATCCGTAAGGTATATGCAGGTCTGCGCAGACTATGGCTCTCGGCTGGTATTTTACCAACGCATCTTCGTTTGATGCTTGTGAAGTCGTTAATCTTACCACATTTCACCTACGGAAGTGTTATATTCCCGAAAATGGATAGTGTATATGCACGAAAATTAGAAGTGGCCTTTAATAACTGCATTCGTTTCATCTTTGGTCTTCGTAGGTTTGACCACATCTCGAACTACCGGTCTGAATTCCTTGGCTGCTCGTTGAACACATATCTCAAGCGCAGATTGGTGATTACCCTTTACAACATATATTTAATTCAGGTAAACCAGGTTACCTAAGAGAATTTTTCCAATTAGTGACTTCCACACGTAAACGTGATTTAATTATTCCGCATTTTAAAAGAACTGTGATGGAGAACTCCTTCCTCATTCAAGCGGCTAGGCTATGGAATGGCCTACCGTAATCTGTACATGCTTTGGGGACTGCCAGCGCATTTAGAAGACACATTGGATGTATAGACTTTGACTAGGGGATTTTCTTTCATTTCATTATTTCCCCTTTACTTAACTTCATTAATCGGCATGGTATTTCTCTTATTTCAATTTATTTCTCTTATTCCATTTATTTCTTAATCTAAATTCAATTTGTTCTATTTTAGTTAGCTTAATCTTACTTTTTATCATTTCTTAATTATGTATTTTTCCACTACATCATCGGCCGTAGTAGGTACAAGCAAAAGATTGTTAATCTTGTGTACTCATAAGTTGAAATATATTATTATTATTATTATTATTACAAGCGCATACGTTATTTTTTGAATGAACGTAAATTTTAATAAATCATTATTTTTCATTAAATATAATGAAATTTCGGGATTTTTAAGTTTTTCCTTCCTTTGTAGGCTAAACAATAACTGTGTTCAAAATTTGGAGTTTCTATGTCTGCTAGAAGTGCCTTAGAGTTTTGATGATCGGTCAGTCAGTGAGTGACAAAATTAAGAAACTTTGATTAGTTATAATTCTTAAACTACTGGTCAAATTTAATGAAATTTGAAATATACCGTGTTTATACAATGCCTGCTTGGTTACTGAAAATTCAGGCTTCTAGTTTTATCCACAAAGAAGTTATAGGGGGGTCGAAAATGGCTTGAACTGCTTCGAGAAAAGGATGGTACGGGCGGCGGTGCTTGCTCGACTTGGCGGGGGCACGGCAGTTAATAGGACTTACGGATATAGGACTTACGGAGACGACTGCAGAAGAATGGACCGTTACTGAGATACTCGTACCAATAAGAGCAACATCTTCCTCCGAAATATCTTCGCCTACACCAGCGCGCCAGCGAAAATCAGCTCGTAAGTACACACAGTAAAATTTCTCAACAATAGTGATTTTTGATATGCGAATATTTAAAGTTGCAGAGTCCCTGGAAGTGCTTACGGATGTAATAAAAAAGTCCGAAGACGACAGAAGAAGAATGGAGCAACGCAACCAAGAAAATTTTTCTCAACTCGTGTCAGCCATCGGCACTATTGCGAACGCAGTGTCGTTATTGGCACAAAAACATGTACGAGGTCTGTTCAAAAAGTATCGCGAATTTTGAATTTCCTAGGGCTACGTATATTCGATTTGCGATTTTTTTGTGGCGTTATGTTGGTACTCATGTCCCTCACTTATGCTGATAAGCTCGGCTATTTTGAATGTTCAGTTAATTTTTGATAGCTATTTTGCTTGGACGGCTTTTGGCTCATCTTCGATTTTTGCCTATTTTTGCTCAATTTCGACCAAAAACAGCATCGCATTAACATTGCTAAGGAGCTGTTGGACTCTGTCCGTGACGACTCAAATTTGCTCCAGAGGGTCATAACTGGTGACGAATCATGGGTTTATGGTTATGACGTGAAGCAAAAGCTCAATCATCCCAATGAAAGCTGTCGCACGAGCCAAGACCCAAAAAAGCGCCAAGTTCGGTCGAATGTGAAGGTTTTGCTTACAGTTTTCTTTGATTGCAGGGGCGTGGTGCATCATGAGTTCTTGCCACAGGGTAAAACGGTCAATAAGGAATATTACCTGCGAGTTATGCGCAATTTGCGCGAAGCAATCCGCCAGAAAAGCCCGGATTTGTGGAAGAACAACAATTGGCTTTTGCACCATGATAACGTCCCTGCTCACACATCGTTGCTTGTGCGCGAATTTTTGGCCAAAAACAACACACTAATGATGCCGCAGCCACCGTATTCCCCAGGCCTGGCCCCCTATGACTTTTTCTTGTTCCCAAAACTGAAAAGGCCCATGCTACGCCACGATTGAGGAGATAAAGACGGCATCGAAGAAGGAGCTGAACAAGATCACCAAAAATGATTTTTTGAAGTGCTTTGAGGATTGGAAAAAACGTTGGCACAAGTGTATAATATCTGATGGGAATTACTTTGAAGGGGACAAAATAGATATTCATGAATAAATAAATACTTTTTGAAAAAACACAAAATTCGCGATACTTTTTGAACAGACCTCGTATAAGGGACGATGAGAGAGGAATTTTTGGCGAATTCAAAAAAGCATCAAAACCTCCTCGATGCACAATTCAGCTTCAGAGACTGCTACGCTGAATTGTGCATCGAGGAGGTTTTGATGCTTTTTTGAATTCACTCTAAGTTTTTAAGTATTTTTTTCAATCCAAGTGCCATTGAAGGCTGTGAATTATGTACAACTATATGGTTTTGATGCATTTTTAAATTCACTCTTTGTTGTAGTTTTTAAGTTTTTCGAAAAAAACTTGCAGTAAACCCCCCCAGGTCATCTGGATTTGGAGAGAGAGGGTGGAAGAAAACCCCCCCCCCCCCCCCCCCCCATAACCTCATTGCGCCTCGTGGACGAGCAACGTCCCCGTGCAACTGGCCTCCCAGGCAAGGAGCCTTCAATCCATCCTAGTTCACCTCACTGCGTGGCAGCCCATCTGATCCTGTGACGTCACCATCACACCCCCTAGATGGAGCAGCTAATGTGGACCAACCTCAAGAGTAATACCTAACCCCAGATAACCCTGCTTCGGTGCAAGGGCCCCTCACCCAAAATGTTATATTTTAATTTACATCAGTAGTTAACTAAAGTAAATTTCCTAGATCTTGAATTGTGTTATTTAAAAAAAAACAAAGAAGGAATATCTTTGGATGCAAAATGTTGGGTCAGGGACAGATGTTCCCCACCCATCTATTTTTATTGGATTAAGTCGCTCTACATACCAGTTTTGTTGCATTCTTCTTTTATAGTAGGGAGATAAGGAGTAAAGTAAATGTTATTAGGATAAGCCTATAGCTAATGAAATGTATCAGAGTAATTATTAAAAGGAGTTAGTAAATGAACATGTATTAACAGTTTTGATTCAGTGACCTTCGCTCCCGTCTCCGGGTCCCGGTGCAACGAGGGAATTCCTGGTAGGGGCGTACCTCCCACAGGGGGTGGCTACGCACAGAGAGGTTGGGTTAGTTGGAGGACAGTGGTGTGGGGGCGCCTCTGTTCCTCCTCCCCTGTAACAGAACGAGCGGGTCCTCCCTAATTATTGTCCCGCCCTAGTTCCTTTCCTTAATTTTTTTATTCAGTGGGACAAGGTGTCCACAACGATTACTTAGAAGGGTTCTCTCCCTTCCCTTCTATTATGGGAGCGCGAACAAATGTCCGCCGAGCCATGGTGGAAGATTAGGTCCACGAACCCCACCCCAAGCCGTCGAGCTAGTACGTGCTGATCGCTAGGCGCTCCTCGGACCTATTCAACCTGGCAACCCCTGTCTTTGGCTCAACGCCTATCTACGTGTGTACTGCTGTCCGTCTGCCTGACGCGACGCCCGTGTGTCTCTCTCGTTTTAGTCACGTTTACTTTTCCTTCTTTCTTGCAGCAGGTATAGATAACTCTATTTTGACACACTGTGTGTGTATTGTACTATAAATATATGTATATTGTACCATATACATTTACATTACAGAAGAAAATGACTCCTACCGTGGGGCCCGATACAATACAATGCATGCACATTACATATTGTATAACTACATCTTATATCCCGAAAGTTTTGTGGTTGTAACCGCTCTATATTATGTCTTGTCGTAAAGTTTAGGTAAATATAGTTTACATATTCCGACCTCTGAATATAACACTATTACATTGAAATTTGTAATTCAATAAATTCTACGTTTTTGATGTAAGTTTTATGACTATAGATTATAGAAACCAGTTAGTGGGATATTTTAATTTACTGGGTTTTTTAGTATTGTAGTTATAAGTAAACTCTACAATACAATAAAATAAAATCTTCAGGAAGAGGTAACGAGAAGTACCTATAGTTACTAAACATTGCAATCAGGCCCACGTTTCAGTGAGCTTGTAATTCAGCTTTCATCAAACTATAGATACATATTTATTTATATTTTTAGGTTGGAAAAACCAAGCGATGAGCGCACCAAGAAAAAAGCTTTCTGGGGCTGAAAACAGAAAAAGAGCAAAGATAAAATTGAAGATGCAATGAATTCGGCTTCTAAGATGAGAAACTGGCTTCTCGAAACAGGCGGATCGTCAAGTTCCACTCATACTTTTGATACAACGTCAAGAATTTCGAACTATGTATTCTTGCATTTTGGACACTCAGGGTGTGTTTCTTTATTCATTCCGAATATTCGGAACACTCAATAAGCGTTTCTTTATTCATATAAAGTATTCCGAATATTCTGTTCGGCGTTCCTTTATGCTTTTGGAATATTCTGAACGCATTCTTTTTAACCAGTCTCAGGAGGTGGAATAAAAGGAATATTTCTGTGTCAGTTGTCAAAAGTAATTAAAATATGTCGCTCCAAAGCGTTTGTTCTTTACTACGTTATAATACTCTTCTTTACTTGATCACAGCTCTCACAGTTATTGACTTAATTCGAAATATGCCACTAAGAATATTTAAATGTCAAAATCTTATTCCAAAGTTTCCAAGTCGTTTCTTTATTCATTCTATACCGTATATTCCTTGAAAATTCCTTTCGTTCCCTTCTCTCCATGGAATGAATAAAGAAACACACCCTCAAGTTAATTCAACTGATCAGTCGAAACGTCGAAGCTCAGGTGGTGGTGAACAGTCTTCACCGTCCGTATTATCTCAACAGGAAGATGACACTTAGCTTGTATCTAGTGACTTACTGCAATCGAGTAGCAAAGACAAAATTATAGATGTGATCGATCCAGGTACTTTGTCGGGCCACGAGAAATTAACAGATCAACAAAGGTCATTCTTGAGCAAACAAGCTATATTACTAAATAATGAACATCCAAACAACATAGAGTTTAAGTCCACTGAACGCAACGGTAGGCATTTAACACATAGCATGTGGTTCGGAACAATGGCGAATAACGAAAATATTAAAAGATCCTGGCTTGTTTATTCGAAAACAAAAAATGCACTCTACTGCAAGCTATTCGACAGCACTTCTACATCAGCCTTGTGTAAAGATGGTCTCAAAAATTGGAAAAAGACTTCAGACAAATTAAATGAGCATGAAGTATCACAAACGCATAAAGAATGTTTTATTAAATGGAAAACCCGTCTGCAACAAATGAAATCAGGTCAGGGCATCGATCGCGACGTAGAGCGATTAATTCACTTCGAGAAGTAAAAATGGAGACATATTCTACATGTAGTAATGGACGCTGTCATGTACCTTGCCACAAACTGTCTTTCTTTTAGAGGTTCTAAAGAAACACCGAGTGATCTCGCTGAAAATGGTCCTCAGCCTAATCAAGGAAATTTTCTTAATTTGATAAGTCTGCTCGCTAAATATGATCCTACTCTCAAGTATCAATTGAACCACTTACAAAAAGGATATGTGTCCTATTTGTCAAAAACGATACAAAATGAAATCATCGATATAATGGCAAACAAAGTTCGAAATACCATTTTCAATGAGATCAAGGATGCCAACTATTTCACAATCATGTTTGACTGCACTCCAGATATATCTCACACAGAGCAAATGAGCCAGGTGATTCGATACATCAAAATAACAGAAACTGGTTGTGAAATAAAGGAAAGTTTTATTGATTTTATTGAAGTTGACGGAAACACTGGAGAATATATCACACAGCGCATTCTAGAAAAACTAGAAGCTGATGGTTTGGATGTGCAAAAATGTCGTGGACAATCTTACGACAACGGATCCAATATGGCCGGCATATACAAAGGAGTCCAATCCAGAGTTATGCAAATGAACGAGCTGGCAGAGTTTGTACCGTGTCTAGCGCACTCTTTAAATCTTGTTGGCGTGCATGCAGCTTCAACATGCCCACAAGCAGTTAGCCTATTTGGGCTTGTACAAAAACTTTATTGTTTCTTTGTCGGATCCACCACGCGGTGGAAAATAATGCAAAAGTGTACAAAAACAAACTTAAAAGGAAGTAGTCAAACCAGATGGTCGGCTAAACATCAAGCTGTTACTGCTCTATTAAATAATTTACCGGAAGTTGTCAAAGCTCTGGAAGAAATTGAAGAATTCTCTCTAGCCGCAAAATCTAAGTACGAAGCTGGTCATTTGCTACATGCGGTAATGGATCTTAAATTTATCCTCAACTTGACAATTTGGGATAATATTCTTCGAGAGATTAACAGAGTGAACGTTGAAATATAATACAAAAAGAGGATATTATCATTTCGCATTCTGTGGCGGTAATGCAAGGCCTTGGTAAGATCTTGCAAGAAATGAGAGAAAACCCGGTAGAATATTGGATCAAAGAAGCTACACCTGTATCAGAAAAGTTGGAAATTGAGCCGGTTCTTAAAAACAAACGAATTTCCAAAAAGAAAAAGCAACACGACGAAATCTGTGAAGACGAAACAAGAATGCTAGATCCGTCTAGGCTATTTTCCAAAGATATAAAAGTAGTGTTTGACAACATTTTAACAGAAATTGAGATAAGAGTAGAGAGTGCAAAGAGTCTACATGAAAAATTCGCCTTCCTCAGTGGCCACGCCTTTTTAAATATGTCGACAGAAGATCTGCAAAAAAATGGAGCCGATCTAGCTTTAAAATATTCAAAAGACTTGAATGCAATTGGTTTTTGCCAGGAACTTGCCGTATTTAAAGAGCTAGTACATGAAATGAATGAAAAATCAAGTGCCTTCGACCTGTTACAACATCTGTACAAGCATGACTTGCAAGAAGCGTTTCCCAATGCTAGTATAGCTTTAAGAATTTATTGCACATTACCAACAACATCTGCAAGCTGTGAGCGAAGCTTCAGCAAACTGAAAATAATTAAAACTTATCTACGTTCTACAATGAGTCAGGATCGTCTATCTGGCCTCGCGATCCTAGCCATTGAAAACAAAACTGCCTATGCGACGGACTTTGAGGAGCTAATAGATTCTTTCGCAGAAAAGAAAGCACGCGGTGTAAAGTTGTAGTCTTTCCTGGTTATATATTTTTTCTGTGTTTCTGTTTTATGTCACAAATGAAAGTTATTAGTTATTAGATAATAAAAAGAATAAATTTATTAAAGGATTATTATTTTAACAAATGGTCACAAAAATGCTACTCATTGGCAGTTTTAACAGTTTTTCTCAAACACTGAAGGGAGGCGGCGCCATTATCAAGGTTTTGCCCCGGTTCGAAAAAATCGTAGATCCGGGGCTGGTTGCCTGATAAATGTCGAATACTTTTCTGGAGGTTGCTTGACGTTCTTGAAAAAGGTTTCTTTTGCGGGATTCACTGCACAAGGTAAATTATTTACAAAGGAGATTATCTTCAAATACCCCACATCAGCTCCAGGGTGTATTGACCAATCAAATAAATTTGGGAACATTGAACTTAGACATTTAGATGACGACCTAATAAAACATTGGCAAGATTTACCACAATACTTCTTTGCGATGCGCCAACCAAGGAATTTATAAATAACTATGCTACATCTTATACCAACGTTATTGACGTAGGAACAGCAACCCTGCATTCTGAACAAGAATGAACACGATCGATCTTACAAAATCATTAGCGAATAACCCTACTACAAAAAAGTTTTTTAGAGGGGTATTTGCTTGTGATCGTCTGCCAAAAGAAATAAAAAAGCCCGCATGCGTCATAGCTAATACGGATCCTGCACGAAAGAGCGGTACCCACTGGGTTGCATTTTACATTCCGAAAAAAGGCCCTGCAGAATACTTTGACTCGTATGGCAAATTCCCTAGTAACAGATTTTTTCGCAACTTTTTACACGCTAATTCAGATGTGTTTGTAAACAATAAAAAACGATTACAAGACAAGGTGCACTTTCGTCTACCTGTGGCCATTATTGCTGTGTGTATCTGTATTTTCGGTGTAAAGGGAAAAGTTTAAAACATTTTCTAAAACAATTTTCCTTTAATAATTTTAGATTAAATGATAATAAAGTTGTGAATTTATATCACAAAATATACTTGAGAAAATATTTAAAATCTGGTGGGGCTAAATATAACCAGTTTTGTACGCCGGAAAATAAGGGTATAAATACGAGACGATGGTGATGCACACTTAATGTTGAAGTATAAATCTTCTCTTGAAGATGGAACTAGCACCTAAAGTTAAAAAGCCTAAACGGTAGAGTGCAAAAATAGTGTGTGCAGAAGAGTTTAAAGTGATGGACACAAAATTCAAAAAGAACTTAAACCTATTCGAAAAAAGAGCAAAAAAGCTTCAGAGCTCCAGGGCGAAAATATTTTGCTAAACTATACATATCATCTGGATCATCATCATAATCAGAAGGTTGTCCTTCCTGTTTGCGGCAAAGATAGTCTTTCATCGTCATGGTTTTACGCCTGTGTCAACATTTTACTCTGGATGGCTGGGAATTTACAAACATCTAGTTAAACTAAAAGACGAAGTTATTCCAGATATGTTCCAGCCAAACCAAGAAGTGCTTCAGACGAAATACACCATCCCCGTTGGTACAGAAAATATTGAGCTGACCCTTAATGAGCTCTATCAACTGAATGATATGCAGGATTTCTTCAAGATTGTAATGTTCCATAATAACAATGCAGCCGAAAGTGTAAAGGAATATTATAAAAAATATTGCGAAAAATGTAAAAGTAAAAATTTAATTTTGTTTCCTGACGAAGACGTTTTTATACCGTCTAGAACTTCTTATGTGCACCTGAATTATTCTAGACTTTTCTTCGAGATACCTTTGTATTGCAGTACCAATATTCTGTTTGATATAATAAACATTTAATAAATTTTTATATAAAAAATAAATAAAGTTTCTGATTTCATTTTATAATTTTATTGATTAACATATACCAGTACATGTTGAATACACGCAAGCAAATAAAAGAAATTAGAGGAATCAGCAATTATTTCCTCATAAAATGTGTATCCTTTTCGTTGCTTGCTGAAAAAAGTGTGTAGCGGGTAAATTAACTAAAAGAATGTGTGGTTGTAATTCAATTCCCTGTTTTATTTCGCCTTTTTGGAAAATTCACAAAAATTGGTCCTTCTATTTCTCCTATAGAAATCACACGACCAATTCGTCGAGTTCTATTTCTGTGGTATAGAATTACAGTTCGAAGTACCGTCGCTTCTACGCGAAAATTCTAATTATGCGTCTTCTAGATTAATTTCCAAAAATTCTAATTCTACACTGAGAAAAATGTCGCACTGTAAATTCAAAAGTTTTTCTTTTGGTTGCAATAGTTTTGATTTTTTAGAGTTTGATTGATTCATCAATAGTAAACATATTAATTTCAAACGTTTTTATCTTTATTTTAATGTTATTTCGTTTTGTTTCAGTTTTCATTCATTTTTAATTTTGGAACAAAAGTGAAAACTTTTCATTCAAACAATAATTACATTCATCCGCTGAATCAAATGTAAGCATTTTTGAAACAAAAGTATTTTTAATTTAAAAACAATACTTTCAAAACTCTTTACTTTTGATTCATTAAGAATAATTTTTGATTTAAATAAGAGGTGTTTTGTGTGTTGAAATGACAAAGGATTCAAAAGAAAAAAATTTTAAAGCAAAACGATATAATTCGATTTAAAATGTTTTGCTATTGAATTAAAGCGAAAAACTTTTGTAGTGAACTGTACAAGAAATGCCAAAACAAAACAAGTGGCAATCTGCACGAGCACAAACAAAACTGCCGTGCAGTACCATGTTCTGATGTAGGCAGTAACGGTTTCCAGTTGACTACGCGTGGTTGGCTATGAGTGTGGTAGTGTTCTTAATTGTGCATCGTAACAGATCATTTTCGATCTTTGCAGCAAGTGCAGTGATTCGACGCCGGGTTTGTTTTAAAGCGGTTATTACAAAGCGAAATGGAAAATAATTCCTTTGGCACAGATTGCCTAAATGTAAACTTAACTAGTGCGAGTGTTACACAAAGTTTCTTGGAAGATATTGCAGTGGTTTTCCATGACAGTGAAGGTGATGACGGTTTAGAAGAACTATTATGCGAGTGGGATCTTAAGGTTTTGGCACCAACACTAAAAGGTAAGAAAATTAACCCTTTACGGACGAGTGTGCGATTTATTTTTTAACCGACTTCAAAAAGGAGGACTGTATGTTTTTGTAACTTGTTACGCGATCATTCCGCCAATTATGAATTGATTTTGGTGATTCTTTTTTTGTTTGGTAGGTCATACTTCAGAGGTGGTCCCATATAAATTTTGTCGAAATTGATTCAGCGCTTTTTGAGAAAATCAACAAAAAACCAAATACATATGTATATGTATAAGAAGTATACTCCTTAAATACTTAAATTCTCCCACGTAGTAGGCAGTGATAAGGAAAGAATTGTCATGTTGAAGTAAAATATAATTTGTTAAACAAGATTACGAGTAATAAACGTTGAATGTTGTTTCTTGTTTTTACAGAGAAACTTTTCGGTGTGTTACTCCCCCATATCTAAGTGGAATTAAAGCTATAACTTATTATATATGTATACACAGATAAGGTTTTGGTATTTGGTTGTACATTCGGTGCCCGATTGCGAGAATTCAAAATGGCAGACCAAAAACATTTTACTAAAAAGAATGAAATAAAAAATTTTTTTTAAAAAAAAAAGAACCGACTCCAAAAAATCCCAAGCCCTAAAAAGTATAAAATAATTATATTAATAGTCCTCTGCTACTACTTTCAACATTAAATACCAAGACTTTCCTAGACTTTTGAAGGCGGTGTGAAAACCTGACTGATATCGAATACTAACTAAATAATTAATGCAATCAGTTTGTCTGGATTAATTGGATTAATATCAGTCAGGTTTTCACACCGCCTTCAAAAGTCTAGGAAAGTTTGGTATTTAATGTTGAAAGTAGTAGCAGAGGACTTTTAATATAATTATTTTATACTTTTTAGGGCTTGGGATTTTTTGAAGTCGGTTCTTTTTTTTTTTTATTTATTCAAAACAGTTTAAGTTATTCGGTAAAAAAATCCAGTTCGAATTATTTTGACGTTATATGCGGAAAAACTAGTAAAAATCAAAGGCAACTAAAATGAACCTGTGAGAATTTAAAATTTTTTTTATTCCCCTTCATAAAATGTTTCGGGTCGGCATAAAACAGAAATTTTTGATATTGGCTTCATAAGAAATCTAATTTTTTTTATATATCTCGCAAACTGCTCATCGAACCGTGAAAACAAAAAAACATGTGTTAAATATGTTTTGAAAATCTATCTGATGACATAAAACACGACCCTCCATCCCCAACCCCTGGGGGTGGGGGCAATTAAATTTAGAATGGGAACCCCAAATTTTTTTTGCAGATTTTGATTCTGCGTTGAAAAATAGGAAAGTTTTGTCTGAACCATTTTTTTCAAAATCATGAAAGATAATGCTGTAATCAAGCAAACAAATTTGTTGTAATTCTAAAAAAAGTTTGGGAACGGTGCAATATTTCGCAAACTGCTTATTGAATCTGAAACTTTTTTTAGAATTACAACAAATCAAAGTATACTTCTTTGTCCTATTTAATAATTATGTTTTATCTTAGCTGCAGGCATTACAAAAGGAAGTCTTAAGTATTTATCGGCAGATGACATCCAAGAAGCAATCACTAACATTTGTCACACACACAAGCAACGACAAGCGGTCCGCGCCGCACGAACCAGAGGAGAGAGTCAGTCGTCAGTGAGTCGCCGTGTTGTTCGCAATCGCAGCCACAAGTAGTCGAGGGCAAGAAGAAATTATACGCTGGCGTTAATAAAGTTTGTTTTTGGGACTATCGGAAAAATATTGTTTCCCTTAATTATCCCGAGGTCGAGTTTTCCTACAACCCTTCCATTCCTGACACATTGGACTACGTGCTGAATTTCGCGAGAAATTACTCATTCGGAAAAAGAAAGAAGTATGTATGTATATTGCATACCATTTGTGATAAACATATACATACATATATTTATCATGTCAGAAAATAAGTAGAGTGGACTATCTGAAAATGTTAGGCCATTCTTGCGCCATTCAAAGTTGGTGCGCGCTTCTTTAGTGCAATTTGCATACTCCATCCTACTTATTTTCTGAATACCCATGTACATACAATATATGTTATATTATAGAGTACTTTAAAAACCCCATTTTGTAGTTTTCCCTCGATGATGAAACTCTAGATATGAACTCAAAAGTACTATCCTGGTTAAAGAAGGAGTACAGTAATACTACGGGAACAGAAAGCTTCAAAGGATTTTTTTCATTACGTGTAAGTACATAGATCTAAAATCTCTCCTGTTTTCGTCAAATTAAATATTAAAAGTAGATATCGAATTAAAGAAATATTGGACTTGATATTTGAAATTAATGGGATTTTAAAATTTCAAATTATAAATTTATCATAACTTAAATACGATAGTAAAATCACATTTTCAGGATATCCACTCATTTTTGAAGACAAGCCTTACTGGTAAAGCATTATTAGAATATTACTCAACAAACTCAAATTTAACTGAGAAGCACAGACAAGATTTAATAAAGATATTGATAGAAGAAATTAATTTGAATGAAATAAGACTTGCTCCAAAGGATTTCCATGAACTGTGTCAGGAAATAACGTCAATTTTTCCGACTGAACAAGCTCTACGTTAATAATCATTAGTTTTTGTGTGATAAATCTTTAACTATTAATAATTATTTTATAAATATTTAGGATTATTACTATATTCCACGTGGACCGAAAAAAACCCTGGAGGGAAATTGTACGACAAATATATGAATTCTCGAACAAAATTGAAAAATATGGTCTGTTACAAAAACAAGTACTGAGCTGCCCACAACCTTCTCTTTCTCCATATTATAATTCAGAAGTTGATGAAGAACTTTTACATGATCTACAGGAATTTTTAAAATATAATTTCACTAATTGGGACGAAATAAAAGATAAATGGGAGAGAACATATACGCTACGAAGGAAACAATTTCATGTAGCTTCTTCAAGCAACCTTTTCATTGAGTGGCCATTATACAAACATTGTCGAGCGCCAGAACTTGTTAGTATTAATTATTTTTGGTTATTCAACTTCTTTTGAATTTTCTCGTATTTTTTTATATGCATTTAAATTTTTATATGTATTTTCAAATAAATATCGATTTTAAGCTATTATATGCAGGAAAGGAAAATTGACTCTTTTCTAAATGGGCAAAATTCCGAGCGGACTTAAAAAACTACTATGTATAACTTAAATATTCACAATAAGAGTTCACGTGTATTTTTGACTCAACTTCAGGATTCAAATAATAATGGTAATATGGGGGACTAGCCCCCATTTAAATTTTATTTAAATTAAAATAATTTATTATTTTTATTTTGTATTTTATTTTCACTTGTATTATTATTTACAATTTGTTTATTTTAAGTGTTTATTAATTTTTGGGTTTATTTTATTATTAATTTTTAATTTAAATCTTCACCAGCCGGAGTCAATTACCAAACTGATATTTTCAATTTTATAAAACAAAAACTTCATCTCGTGGCCTGCTACGATTCCACTTTTAATTCACAGCTTGCTTTGTTGCAACCGGCACACTAAGAATACTCTGTAGATAAAGATATTTTTAATAACTATTTTTGACCTTTCAGATTCAATTGATTACCTCACAACTATTCTACTGAATTCGGTCATTCTTCCCACCTGCAGATTTAAGGACGACGCGGGAAATAGCAAACGAAAAGCAACGATATCCGATGCGCAAGAAAGCATTGTTCTACATGTAATTTCGGTAAATGACATAAAACGAAAATTAAATCTTTTAAGAGACAAATACTTCTATTCAAAATTAACTTTACAACCAATGATTGTTGTGGTTGGGATAGATATAAGTCAACTGAATGAGTTTTATGTGTTTTTTGATGAACAAATGTATAAATTTGACAATTTTGTATCCAGTTTAGATACTTGTTTTAAAATATTTCAAACTTGTTGTATCCAATATCCTAAAGCTTGTTATGGGGTTTGGTTATTTATACAGAAATTTATCTATGAAATTGACACTCTATATGATTTAAAAATTCCGGCTGTTATACAACTTATATCAAATATTACTGAAACTAAGAATATCTCATCATCAAAACATATGTTTCTCAAACCACTAATAACACATAACTAAATATTTTTCCAAATAATTATTTACCAAAAGAAATAAGTACCTACTTATGAAAAGAACATATGAGCCGTTAGTTTTGAAATTGGTATAAGTCCACTCTTTTACCATATCATTTTAACAACTTCTTTAGTTAATTCGTATCTTGTAGACAGCCCTCATGTGAATTTTACAAAAATACCTCTTTTACTTTGGACCTCCTCTTTTCTTTCCTACTACGAACTTCCTATAGCCTTTAACTTCTTATATTCCCAATTCAAATAGGCGCTGACTGTTTGAATTGTTCACTCAACATAAGGTGCTGACTTGGTTGAGATCATTTGTTCTAGGAGGCGACTAGAATAACTTCCTACCACGAATTATCCATCACAATTCGAAGAGGATCTGACTAGTTGAATTGTATCCACTCAACATAGGAGCTGACTATGGTGAGATTACTTGTTCTAGGTGACGACTAGAACAAAATCCTAACACTCATTGTTTGAAAACTAATCAAAAAAATCCTAGCATTCTTTGTCTCGAGCATTGATCAAGACAAATCCCATCAACACTTGATTTAGTACCAACTGAATCAAGAAATTAAGTTTCATTGTCTTAAACACTGATTAAGACAAATCTTATTTACACTCAATTTGGGATTTGACCAAATTGAGATTTCAACTGCCGTGAGCACTGATTAAGGCAAATTTTCCTACCACGTAATTTGGGATCTAACCAAATTACGATCAATCCAATTTTCCTCACAACAAATTTTACTACCACTTAATTTGGTATCTGACCAAATTAAGATCTAACTTGTATTGAGTTCTGATCAAAACAATTCTTACTAACCCTTAATTTGGATCCTACCAAATTAAAATCAGTCTAATTTAACTTATCAAAATAATTTTGCTCCACTCGACTGTGCAATGACTAGACAAGAGAATTCATCTGCCCAACGCCTACCGTGGATACAGGTGAGTACCTTTTCATTTTATGTTCTGACCGAAGTCCCAGTCAAGAATCTATTTCCTGATTTGGGTCAAGCCAGAACAAGAGCAAAATTTATTCACCTGCTTGCTAACCTAGCAGCCGGACATCCCTCAATCTAAGCTACTCGCCATCAGCTCCATCGCTAAGCTATTGCAAATTTGGTACTATCAGCAGTTTATTCGTTGCTCTAAAAAAACGAAACGTGAAAGGGTAAAGGTCGTGGAATTCAACATTCCAGACATTCGTGATTGATTGTGGTTGACTGTGATCAAATTGTTGCAGGCCAGTTAACCCGTGATTGTTTTCTTTATTGTTGGGTTCGTTCACTCATCTTTTTGAGATCGGATAGAACATGTTCTGTTTGTTATTTCTGCATACTGCATACATCGTATTTAACTGTTCATTTAAATGTCAACCCCGTAATTATATTTAATTAATGCTGTTATTTTCAAACAACACTAAAAGGCTCATATTTTATATATGTATATGCACCTTTTTAGCTTTGCTGATTTTACTTAGGAGTTTGTCAATTAAACCCATCTTATCATAGTGCTATATTTCATGTTTGCTTTCGTGAAGCGTGTTAGAAAGAGTGAAATTTTGTTGTGAAAAGACAACAGTTTTTGCAATTATTATCTTTGCTACCTTTGAAAAAGAAGAATATATTGTGTCGGATACTTTTTGCTGAAAACGTATATGAATATTGTGGCAGATTAGTCTAATAGGCAGAAAGCATTTTTAAAATTTTTCAAGTTCTGCTAATTTTGTGACGTTTTTAAAAAGGGCACTTGTGTCAGAAAATTTGTTCCGAAAAACATTTATTTTCTGCAAGCTGTGTTAATTTGTGACGTTTTCTAAAAAAATTTGCGAAAAGATGCTAAAATTTAATATTACAAAGGATTTTACCACTCATATTAGGGGATAGTGGGGGAAACCCGAACGCGGGGTAATCTCGAACCCAATGGTTTTAAGGTGTTAGAAAAAGATAACCATATTTTACTTGCCGCCGTTTCGAAGACAACGCCACCAGCAGTGCCAGTCAACAACACGGGAGACGCGGACGCACGTACTTGTCAAGGTATGCATTTTTCAATATTTTACATGTTTTTGATGTAATTTTTTTCGTAAATTCAAGTTGTTGTTGCTTTATTTCTATCTACAATATTAATTTAATTTTTACATAGTGGAATTCTTACATATTAATCAGCTAAATAACAATGACGCAATCGGCAAAAGAAATATAACCTACATTTTTTTTTCCATTTTATTGTTTTCGATCCAGCGGGGAAAAGGCGAACACTTCATGTCGGGCAATCTCGAACGTTCGGCATTACCCCCCTCCCTTTTGTTGGTTCCCATTCATCTTTTTTTTATTATTGTTTCAGATGCCTCGTAATTACCAAGGAAAGACCAAACCGATGTACAGTCTTGAAGATCTCAAGAAGGCTGTAGACGATGTTAAAACCAAAAAACTCAGCATCGGCAGAGCAGTAAAAACTTATAATGTTCCAAAAACAACTATTTTTGACTACCTAAAGAAAGCAGTGATAAATCAGCCAAGGTCTGGACGAAAACCTTTATTTACAGATGAGCAGGAAACGCAACTTGTTGATTACATCATAAAGTGCAGTAAACTCTATTATGGCCTAACCATAAAAAAATTCGCCAAATCGCGTACGAATACGCAGAGAAGAACAAACTTCCGCACAATTTCGACCAAGTGAAACAACTAGCCGGAAAAGATTGGTATTACAATTTCATGAAAAGACATCCCAACATATTTCTGAGGACACCTGAGGCGACTTCACTGAATCGTATCACTGCATTCAATGAAACTGAAGTTAAAGTTTTTTATGATAATTTGAATGCTATACAAGACAAACATCATATTTTACCTGATAAAATCTTTAACGTCGATGAGACGGGTATATCAACGGTCCAAAGAAATCAGAAAATAGTGGCAGTAAGAGGTCAGAAGCAAGTTGGTAAGGCGACGAGTGCTGAACGGGGGTCTACAACAACAGTTGTTTGTGCATTTAGTGCAGCAGGCCAATATATTCCTCCATTTTTTATATTCAAAAGGAAGCGTATGAATCCACAATTACTAAAAGGTAGTAACCCTAACATGGTTGGGGCTGTGTCAGACTCTGGATGGATAAATGAAAGGTTATTTGTGGATTGGCTACACCACTTTATTTCATATGCAAAACCTTCAAAGGTAGACCCCGTTTTGCTCATCTTAGATAACCATGAGAGTCACATAAGACTTGATGCATTTTTACTCTGCAGAGAACATGGAATCATTATGCTAACTCTGCCACCACACACCTCACATAAACTCCAACCCTTGGACTTGACATATTTTGGCCTATCAACACTGCATACAATCAAGAATGTGAGAATCACATGGCCGATCGATTTGGACAGCCCATTACACAGTACGACATAGTCGAATTGTTTACAAATGTTTTTAACCGTTGCAGTAACCTTGGAAAAGCTGCAAGTGGATTTAGATCTGCAGGAATATATCCCCATTGAGTTCGACTCAATTCAGCCATATATATCTCAGAATACCGCTCAAGCAACAATAAATCCAACACAAAACATTCGTACTCAACCTTCAGATAACCAAGCAACTGACGTTCAAGAAGCTTCTGATGCTCACAACCATCCCGATATAACTGCAGTAGCCCAAGTTCACAGTGTTGAAGATCTTGATGTTCAGGCTTCCGATACAGGTCCTGTTAATTTACAAAGCGATGATACAAGCTCGCATGCAGTTTCCCTATCCGAGATCATTGAATTGCCGATTATTCCTCCAAAAATATCAAAACGCAATATCAGGAAGAGAGGATCAATTATTCTTACGAGCACACCTATAAAAGACCAGTTAGAGGAAAAGGAACACAGAAAAAGAGCTAAAGCAGAAGAAATCAAGGAAAAAATAGAAAAAATGGCAAAAAAAAGATCTCAAATAAAAAGACTAGAATGTAGTGATACGAAACAAAAAGGAGAAAAAGAAAATGGAGACTACTTTTGTATTTTTTGTAGCGATAAATATATAGATCCCCCCGTTGAAGACTGGATAATGTGCTACGTGTGTCAAAAATGGGCTCACGAGAATTGTACTGACGGACAGTCAACATCGTTGGGTTATAAATGTGATCACTGTCGTTATTAATGTTAGTACGTAATTACCCCACTTGGTGTTCGTATTTACCCGACTAATGCCGGGTAAAGTCGAA
This sequence comes from Machimus atricapillus, assembly GCA_933228815.1. Classification (NCBI taxonomy): domain Eukaryota; kingdom Metazoa; phylum Arthropoda; class Insecta; order Diptera; family Asilidae; genus Machimus; species Machimus atricapillus. The sequence continues at coordinate 16,066,428 of OW121786.1, read as the reverse complement.
CACTAAGGGTTTGATTTTTTCGTCATATTGTTACAATTTATTAAAAAAATACAAATGTTGATTAATAAATTCGTTAGATAGATACGTAAACTTTATAATTAACCAATAAAGAAACTGTGATCAAATTTCACTGTTTTATTTCAGTTTACCCTTAGGTGTTCGTCTTTCCCCCACTTTCCCCTAAGCGTTTCAACCTCACGGGTCGAAAAGTAGAGTTTAAAATTACTTCACCGCCAAAAAATGAAGAACCCACGTCCTGGATTCGAAGCTCTATACAAGAAATTTTGCATTAATGATCTTCAGCCAACAGATCAGATTGGCATTACTTTCTGCGGCAAAAGTTTCAAGGAGAGAGGACTAGGTTGGATCAGTTTTAGACCTGCTTTTGAACTTAAAGTAGAAGATGTTTGGGAAATGAAAATAAAAATCTTTCAAAGTAATTCTGAAGGTAAAAAATAATTTTGTTTTTATTTAAATTTCTTGACATAAATATTTACATACTTTGTCAAGAATGAGCACGGACACATTTTGCTTAAGCAACAGAGCGTTTGCCTGTGGGAAGAGGAAACGAACGTCGAAGGAAATATAATACATTTAACCAAGAGTGTAAAATGAGGAGAGGTATTATAAGCATAAATAATAAAGACAATTTATGTTTACCCCGGGCCTTGGTAGTTGCGATTGCCAATGTAAATAAGGAAGTCGAGTTTAAAAAAATAAGAAGGGATATTGGAGGGTTACAGACTAATCGTGTAATAACGATGTTAAACGAATCAAAAGTAAAGATACCGATTGAAGGCGCAGGTATTTCCGAGCTTCAACAATTTCAAAATTATTTAAAAAATTACAGAATTGTTGTCTATCGGTATGCAACAAAGGGGCGAGACATCATTTTTGAGGGTCAAAATGATGGGTCCAGAGTAAATTTAATATATCACGACAATCACTACAACGTTATTACATCTATCACAGCGGCATTTTGCTGCAGTTATTATTGTGAGCAATGTCATGTGCCGTAACACATTAAAAAAGGTCACAGGTGTAATCAAAGTTGTCCTTGCTGTCAGCAAACTCCTGCATGCACTAATAACAACAGAAATATTTTTTGTAAAGACTGTAATCGTGGCTTCAGAGGAGAGCTGTGATGTATGCACTCCCCTCTGAACTACTGCAGCGCCACCGAAAAGTAAACCCGAGCCTTAGTCACAACCGCTGCATCAAAAGTTCGATCGCTGTCAGCGGAAGAAGGCACGAACACGAGGCTCGGCCATTTCTCTTGAAGCCGCAGCAGTAGTCAGTTCCCCAAGTCAGTGAGGTGCGGAATTTTAAAGCGTAAATTTTTGTTAGTGGCGCTACACATAACGGGACAGCGCTAGACAACCGCCTCACGGGCACGATCCCATAAAGGCAAGGAGAGACGAAATCCATAATTAGTAAAAGGGAAACATCTGCGAAATTTTAAAGGTGAGTATCACCCAAAATGGGAAAATTTTGTTATTTCCGTGAATTGGCCGATAACTCCATCCCACCCGCAGACACATCGGGTGGTTTGGCCGCAGGGCCCCATCGGAACTTTTTCTGGCCCGCTATAGCAGAGCCCCACAGAAAAAAATTTTTCTGGCCCGCTATAGCAGGGCCCCACAGCAATTATTCCTCTGCCCGTTCCATCAGGGCCCCACGGTAACATATTTCTGGCCCGTTAAAGCCAGGCCTCATCACAGCACCCCCCAATATCTTTTACGGAGCCCCCAACGATTTGACGGAGCCCCAATAAGGAAGTGATATTCGCCCCAGTGCCCCATCAAAGAAGCGACCGGACGCCACATCTACCTCAAGGCATCGCACTCCTCCATAGGCAGGCATCCAGCAAGGAAGACCACCCTCCCCGGGACATCCAGCGAAGACGCCGTCGATCACCCCCTTGTCTGCAGACTATTAGCAAAGATTATATAAATACAAAGATGTAGCAAAGTGGCTAAAATCCACTTCGCGCTTCAGGGGCCAGTTCTGGCCCCCCATAAATGTGTTGGTGTTGTGTAGGCGGGTGTAGGCCCGCTGTGTTGCAACAATAAATTTGTTTGCAACACTCGGGGGTGCTCAACTCTGTTGCTTCTTCTCTGACGGTTTCTTTGATGTCGTCCGGCTTCTGTGATGTCGTCGGGTCGGAAGGTCCTCTTCTCAGTGTTCACGTTCACGGGAATTAATACCTTGAGGGTGTCTTGAATGTTATTTTGGAGCAGCCTGATGGCTAAGACTCCGGTGGAGCTGCTGAGAAGCTAAACTCCGGGGAAAGTGTTGTGGAGGAAGGGTGTAAAACTCTGTCACACTTGATTCACTCGAATTGTTTAATTTATTGTCTTCTTATAAACACACTTTCGTTACACCAACTGTTCTCTAATTTGAAGATATATTAACTTAGATATTTTCTTAAATTCCTTCCGTGACCGAACCCGATTACTTTCCCGACTTAACTTCGGTGATCTTAAGATCACTTCTTAACTTTTACTTTAATATCTGAATCTCGGACTTTGACTTCTTATCTGGAGGATCGACTCCTTACTTTGGATATTACTTTTCAACTGTGTGATGTGGATCTTCAACTTCGACTAACCAGTGCTCAATTTTCCGATCGTAAGAAACCTCGGTTTCCGGTGGCGATCGCTTTTCGGTGAAAATTGATCCAGCACATATTGTCGCGCGAGCACTTTCGTTCTTGCGCATGTGCTGTGATCGCACTTTCACCGGGCACTTGACTTTGGGTCAGGTTGTCGCCCTCGGGGTAATTTACGCAAGTCGTAAATTATGCCGTGGGACTATATTACCGCCGGCGACGCCTTGAATAGTGCAAGGGGTGCACATTTGGTAATTTTTAGGCTGAAGTGTGTTGTGGTCAGGGGAAAAGGCTAATGTCATGATCAAAGCATGTAAGCAGAAATAAAATCTTCACGCCGCCTATGGCTAGTGTAAATTTTCTATCCAGGGGATTTGCCCTAAAATGCACGGCGGCTGTGGCAAGCACAGTAAAATTTTACCGTCTCTCGAACTGCGGACGGCGAGCTTCGTAGCTAAAAATGGCACAAAACTCGCCGGCCGCAGCTCGAGGGACAACCCAAGCGGAAATATAATCGAGGCGCGGGCCATCTGGTCGCTGGCAAGTGTTGCACCATGGCTCGATCGCCTGCAAAAAAAGTTCACGGTGCACCCAAATGCATCGAATCGGCGGCAGGCACGGCAATCAGCGAAGCTCGATGCCGTTGCCGTCTACTCGCACACCGGCGGTGTGCGCGCGGATTGGCTGCCTCCTGTCGGTGTGGGAGTGGACGGCAACGGGATCGGCAACGGTCGGGCTGACTCATCCGGCGGGAGATCGACGCGAAAAAGATTGAGTCGGGGCATTCAGTGGGAGAGCATCAAGAAGTAAAGTCGGCGGAAAAATTTTGAAAAGCAGAGTCGGAAATTAAAAGCGAAAAAGTAGAGTCGGAAATTAAAATCGAAGAAGTAAAGTCGGCGGAAAGATTTTGAAAAGGGAGTCGGTGGCGAGTTCTCGAGAAAAGAAGGTTTCGGCGAGAAATAGTTAAGTTCGGTTTGGAGAAGCTCCTGAGGAACATAAGTTTTTTTTGTCACCGAAGTACAAATAATATTGAAGGACGGTTCTAAATTGAGGCGGTGAATTAAAAGTACGAATTTTTTTTGTTTCGGCAGTGTTTCACGCAGTATAATTTAGTTAGAGAGTGAAAACTCGGCCGGCATTGAGGGTGTCCCGAAATAGTGAAAAAAAAAGACCAGAAACAAGTAAAGTTGAATTTAGTGGGAGAAGTAATTTATTTCGTGAAAAGAAAAAAACAGAACCATAAAGAACAAAAAAAGAGCATAAAAACAAAAAAACCTAGTTCGGTGACGTAGTGCCCAATTTGCCTTCCAGCCCAAAAAAATTTAGGTGCGTGATCGGGGACTTTCTTAAATTCCTCCGGAATTTAGAGGACAAATCGCGGTGCTCAGTAAGTTTTACCTAGAAAAGAATCGGGAGAGTTAATTTAGAAAAAACAGTAATATCCATTAAACGTCCAGACTCACCGTATATTAGTACGTATATTGTTCCGGAGTTCGTTAGAAAAACCGTAATCGTAATTCCGGTGTTCCGTTAGTAAACGTCATACGGGACGGGCCACGGCTCTCGAGGGGCGGTGTTAGGCCGCGGCGGGATATTTGATGCAATCCTGAAAGAAAGTAAAAGAAAAACATTGTAAATCAAAAGACAAAGAGAAGAAAAGTAAAATAAAAATATAAAAAAAAAAAAATTAAAAGAAAAATTGTACAGAAAAGTGATTTAAAGAAAGAGTTTTTGTATATAATTCTATTTGGGAAAACAAATAAAATAGTGAAAAAACAAATTTTTTTAAAAGAGATTATAAAATGACTTTGAACAGAATTAATAAAAATCAGTACTTTAGCAGAGAAGATAAAGAAATTATTTAGTTAGGTTAAAGGAATAACTAAGTTTAGTTGAAGACATATATGTGAAAGACAAAACATACATACAGTGAAATTGAAATAACAAGCAAAAAGAGACTATTCTTGTTAGATTGCCGATTAATTAAGTGCCCTTGTTTGTGAACAATTTTGACACACACATTTTAAAAGGTGAACAAATAAGTATGAATTTACTTAAATAAATCAAACTGCGACTAAGTATCTAACCGAACTCATAATTACATTACTAATTGAATCACTAGACTCCTATATAAATAAATAAACTATAAACAAGTAAAATATAACAACAAATACCTAAATAAATACAAATAAGTACATACCTGAGACCAAACTGAAGGTCCTGGGACACACCGGTACCACGACGGGGCCGCACATGAAGAGGCAGGGTACCGGGCGGCGGCAACATCATCGGCGGCGGGATCCTCCACATCACATCAACATCACGTCAGCATCGGCGGCAGCGACGACAGCAGCAGCAGCAAGGCGCCCACCGATCCGGACTAAAATTTGTAAGAGTTTGTAATAAATGAAAAAAGAATTACAATAAGCAAAGGTATGTTTAACTCACTATAATATTTTTTTGTTGTCATTCTCTGGGTCCTCTCTCCTTCCTCCGATTACAGCTGGTCTCCCCATGAATAGGGGTCATGCACTTTGAACTTGTTGGTTGTTTGTAAATACTTAAGGGACCTCCCCAAAATTTTGATTGGCCAAGGGGAGGTCAAAGGGTGGTTGGGGCATAGGCCAGTGGGGGTTCATTTCGACCAGAACCCCCCGTCAGAGTCAACCACAGGCAGTGGCAGGGATTCGGCCTGCACTGTCCTTTTCCGCCCCTCTCGATTTTTTCGTTCCGTCGCGGGAGAAAATTTCGTTGTTGGTGGGCCGTTCCGGGTGGCGCAGCGCGGCCTTTCGGCAAACCCCCCCACACTACCGCATAATGCTAGCCTGCCAGCTCCCGCAGCCGCACACCCCCGGACGAGGAACTTAGCCGGGTCCTCGAGGCACTAACCCGCAACAAGTGTTAAGCACTTCAGCGTCATAAATTAAGTTCTTTGTTTTAGATATTTATGCTTGAAACGTGAGGCGCTTCAGCATCATTTTTATCTAAATTGCTTGCAAATGTTTTAATATTTTATCTCTGAAGTGTGAAGCACTTCAGAGTCACAAATCGGTACATAACATTCCTTTCCCCTGGGAAAAAGAGGATTATTCTTTGAAGAGGAATAATTCTCAGGGTCAAAGGTATGTATGTTGTTCTATTGTCTTTAAATTGTTGGGAAAGTTCGGTTACAGTTTACAATTACCTTATATGTACATATGTTTATTATATGTTATATGATCTTAAAATAAAAATATTTTGAAAGAAAACATTTTTTATGTTAGTCACCCCTATTCTTGATTCCGTCGGAAAACTAATTCGTTCGAAACAAGTATTCCGAACGGAATCGAAGTTTACATTCCTAAATCCGTACGGAATCTTTTAGTATTGCCATGAGGAATTAGATTCCGAAATCAGCTGTTCGCTGTCAATCTGCCCTTTCGGTAAAATATTTGAGAGTAAAGTGACGTGTGTGTAATAATTAATTTTGATTATTCGTGAAAAACTTATTTTATTTGAAAAAAATGGATAGCGTAGCTGCAGCCGTGGTAAGTGAAGAAGAGGAGCAACGATTTTCTCTAAGAATGCATAGGAGAAATTTAAGGATAAAATTCGATGCAATGAATTTATCTGATATTGAGTAAGTAGTTACTATTCTTAAGATAAAAAACAAAAATATGTTTATTGTTTGTTTAAAGGTTCAAGAAAAGCTTTAGAATAAGCAAAGCTGCATTTACCTTAATTTTAAATGAAGTTAAGGATGACACTCCTTCGCCGCGAAAATGTGGTCTCTCTGCCAAGGAAAAATTATTGGCCACTTTACGTTTCTTGGCCGAAGGAAGTTATCAGCACGGAAGTGGTAACGATTTTGAAGTGGCTATTGCTCAGTCCACATTTTCTAAGGTTTTATCAGAAATGATAAATATATTAGAAAGGAAGCTATGCCCAAAGTGGATATCCTTACTTATGAGCGAGGAAGAAAAAAGGGAAGCAAAATTGCATTTTTATGAAAGGAGCGGATTTCCAGGAGCAGTTATGTGCGTTGATGGGTGTATATATGTATGTTTGAAATTTAGAAATAAAGATCAAAAAAGAGTGGAAATTAAAAATTTCCAAAGATCTCTGTTTCTTGGTGGTAATGTGTAGCGGTAAAATAAGAACAAAATAGCGTAAGTTTTCTTTCAATCTATTTAAACGAGTTTGCCACTTAAAGTACACTTAAAATATTTATATGATTATTATATGAATTATTAGATTTAGGTTACAGCCACAAAAAAATAGTTTAAATTAGTCAAATTATTCTTTAGTTAATCCTTTACAAAGGATTTCACAACACTTCCAATATATAAATTTTTTTGTATTTTTTGTTCACTTATTCCTAATCTTTTTTTTTTAAAAAAATCCGTGGAGTCGCGAAATTTTTGTGGTGTTCCTTAATCCTTGAAATGCCTCTTTTTTTTAAAGTCCGTGGAGTGGAATCCGTGGAGCCGGAGAATTCTGCAATTCCCTTTGGCAATACGAAGCTAGATTTACCGGCCGACCTGTTTCAAAATTGCATTTAGAGGCAAACTAACCTTGTATAAGGAATATGTTGCTCCTGTACCAATCGCTAGGAAACAAGTCAGGCTGAGTGCAAGCGCGATTCAGCTTTTATAGTCAGAAATCGTCCTGTTTTCAAAATGGCGAATAACCGTCACTTCCCCCACTTTGTTCGTTACTTTTTGTTGTACATAATCGTCACTTCCCTCACTCACAGCCGTCATCAAAAAAGTCTTCAGCTATCTATTTTCCTTTTTCGGTTGTATATAATCGTCACTTCCACTGCTTACGGCTGCCATTAAGAAAGTCCCCGGATATTTCCCTTTCACGTTTCCCTCTCGTTCCTTCTTAACGAAAGTGACCGAAATTCTGGCAATGCCACTAGTTTTTGACGGCCGCGTTGACTCAGGTAAACATTGACTACTGTCATCGGGACATAAAGTTGCGCGAGTTCCGCGGTTTTTAAGTTTTATATATGTATACCCCCTTTTTCGGGAGTGAAGTGCCCTAAATCCCCCCGAATGAGGTAAGTACCTTATGAAGTGTTTGCTTTGTGTTTTTTTGTTTCATAACTTGGCATAATTATTGCCCAAAAAGTGTGTTTTTGTACACCGGCCTGGTTTGTTTATGACCTGTCACAGGTGGGAAAACTTGCGTTATCTCACCTGTATTGGTCATAAAACTCAGGTGTGGTGCCTTTAGTTTAGTTGGGCATGTTGTGTTTTCTGTATTTATGTTGATTAATTGCAGGGGAATGTGGAGTTTGTGCGAATGTTTACGCCTGCTCTTATCCCTTGCAATTGTTGTTGCAATGGCCAAGAAATTGTTTACGTGGCCTTTGTGTTATGTGATTATAGATTATTAATTCTTTTATTTTTATTTTTAGGGTAAAAAGGATGTACTCGTGCTCTTGCAGGTACCAGGTAAGTAAATGAATATTTGGTTTGTTTTTTTCATTCAGTTTTTTTTATTTTCAGTTCGTTGAACAATGGGACTCATGTCAAAATAATACCACCAAAAGAAAATAGAAATCTTTTTTATAATAGGAAAGGCTTCTACAGCTTAAATGTTATGATCGTAAGTGTTGATTAGCAATATAATTTCTTTAGAACAATTTTAATCTTGTAGATTTGCGACCATAACCAACGAATTTGTGGATAGGCATCATGGTTCTAGCCACGATTCGCATGTTTGGAAGACTAGCGCAGCTCGTAATTTTTTTCTTCAGTCTTATAGACGTGAGGACCAATATTGGATTTTAGGTATGTATATACAAATGTACTATTTAATCAAAACGAATATTTGGTACCCAATAAAAATGAAATTGAACATGTTATTTTTATAGGTGACGCTGGCTATCCTTTAGAACCTTGGCTCATAACCCCATTTCGTTCAACAGTTGAAGGTACCCCTAAAAGCAGATACAATAGGAGTCACACGAAGGCTCGCAACATCGTAGAGCGCACAATTGGGGTCCTGAAAAATCGCTTTCGCTGTCTTTTGGGGGCAAGGCTACTTCACTACTCACCAGACAAGGCAATCAAAATCGTAAACGTCTGTTGCGCGCTGCATAACATTTGTTTAAGTTTACGAGATATTCCTGACGAAGTTCCAATTGATGAGGATGCAAATAACGTTGAAAATTTCAACCCTTCGGAAGAAAATTCCAGTTATTTTACAGAGGCAAACCAAATTCGGAATTCGATTTTGAATTCCATGTAATATTCGTAAGACAGAAAATAAATCTTTTTCTAACTGAAATAACTTTTATTTATTTAATCACATAATTCATATATATACATATATTATACAGGGTGGCCGGAAGATTGACGTCAAAAAGAAAAAAACAGGTCCCTCGTGTCATGGGGTATGCGAATCACCCCCATGTATGTTCTGCGATTTTGCACGGTTTTCAAGTTATGAATTTTTTTATGAAATTTTGAGAATTTTCGACTTGACCATCTTAAAAAAAATCTAAAAAAAAAGTACAAGACTTTTCTGATATTTTTTGTTTGTAACTAAATCGTCATGAATGGTACTTTTATACGTAAAATAACCAGCTTCGTAACTTTGATAAAAATTATGGAAATGTTGGTCTCAAGAGAAAAAGTTACGTATTTTGAATTATGATCTAAATTTTCAAATTTAAATTAAAAATCTAAACAGGCTACTTCATGGTTTCTTAGTAGGCTTAAAAGTGCGCTCAACTCTCAGCTTTCAGAATCATTAATAAAAAATGGTACTTAACAGTCTACTTTTGCTAGAATTAGCCTTCAAAGACAGCAAGGTGGAAAAAATCAAAGAATTGGTTAAAAATAAATTCTTGCCATTTTATGATTTTTCTGATCAAGTTATGATAGAAAATGCTGAAAATTAATAAAAACTAGCTTTAGAGGTTGGTTGATCACGAAAAGTTTTAGGTAAGAAAAAGGAATGGCAATAAATCACACATCATAATGTAAATAAAAAGAAATTTATTTATAAAATTTAAAGTAAGTTTTCAAAGTGGCCACCTCCAGCCGCAATGCACATTCTACACCTTCGTAGAAAATTGTCTTTTAATCGTCCAAAAGCTGCCCTGTTCTCTCTTACGACACGTTCGGCTTCTCTTATCTTCTGTCTCAGCTCGTCTTCACTCGAACATTCTCGGGCGTATACAATTTCTTTGTAATAACCCCAAACTAAAAAATCGATGGGATTAAGGTCAGGTGAGCGTGGGGGCCACTTGATTGGTCCGCTGCGTCCGATCCATCTGTTAGGGTATCGTTCATTTAAGTGATTACGGACTTGCGTTGCGTAGTGACACGGGGCGCCGTCGTTTTGAAATGTCATAGTTCGACGAAGCTGAAGATTCACATCTTCCAGGAGCAAAGGAAGTTCATTTTCGAGGAAATTTTTGTAAGTTTCTCCATTAAGTCTGGACGGCAATTCAAATGGACCAATTAGTTCGCCATTGAGGATTCCAGACCACAAGTTAACGCTAAAACGTTGTTGGAAGTTTGATGCTCTCACTTCATGAGGACTTTCAATCGCCCACGTGTGGTAGTTGTGCATATTAAAGATTCCACATCGCTCAAATCGTGACTCATCTGTCCACAAAATTTTATTAAAATAGCCAGGATCTTCTCTCTCTTTTTGTAACATAGTTCGGCAAAATTCAACGCGCAATTGGTGGTCTGCAGGCAGTAAAGCTTGGACTCGTTGAATGTGGAATGCATGGTATCCTTCTTCGTGAAGTATTTCTTGGATAGAAGTTCTTGGGATGTCCAGAGCACGAGCCATTCTTCTCGTACTGGTAGATGGATTTCGATGAACTTCTTCGAGCACCCTTTCTCTGCGATCCGGATCAACTGTAGGGATTCCTTCACGACCACCACGTCTACCAGGAATGCGGCCCGCCATTAAGGTTTGGTGCGTGTTAATAAAAACACGATGGTCTGGATAATGCTCAGGTTGCGGCCCACCACGACGTTGAAGCTGTTCACGATATAGTCGCGCTGCTTCAAGGCCGTTCCCTCGTGCAACTCCGTAAAAATAATGCATTTCAGCATACTGACTTAACATGTAACTCATCTTCTACACTTCAAAGCAAACAAAGTCCAAATAAATAAAACCCCCAAATGTTTCAATATTAGCTTTTTGTAGTAATTTCTGGTTAGTTAACGAAGTGAGTTAACCTCAAGAATCTCAAAATGGCAAAAAATAATTTTTGAGTAAATGTCTAATTCTTTGATTTTTTCCACCTTGCTGTCTTTGAAGGCTAATTCTAGCAAAAGTAGACTGTTAAGTACCATTTTTTATTAATGATTCTGAAAGCTGAGAGTTGAGCGCACTTTTTAAGCCTACTAAGAAACCATGAAGTAGCCTGTTTAGATTTTTAATTTAAATTTGAAAATTTAGATCATAATTCAAAATACGTAACTTTTTCTCTTGAGACCAACATTTCCATAATTTTTATCAAAGTTACGAAGCTGGTTATTTTACGTATAAAAGTACCATTCATGACGATTTAGTTACAAACAAAAAATATCAGAAAAGTCTTGTACTTTTTTTTTTAGATTTTTTTTAAGATGGTCAAGTCGAAAATTCTCAAAATTTCATAAAAAAATTCATAACTTGAAAACCGTGCAAAATCGCAGAACATACATGGGGGTGATTCGCATACCCCATGACACGAGGGACCTGTTTTTTTCTTTTTGACGTCAATCTTCCGGCCACCCTGTATATATATCTATATAACAAAAATAACAAAATAAAATATTAATTTTCAAACAATAAACGAAAACTCAGGAACTATATTGAGGAATTCAAAAACACTTAAGTTACGAAAAGAACTTTTTAAGCAACTCTTTCCATTTCCAACTCTAGTATCTTTCTTTTTATATTTATTTTTTCTAAATTTTGTTTTTCTGTCTCTTCATTATGCCGACGCATTTCATTTAATTTGGCCTTTTTTATTACTCGAATATCGTCCAAACATCTATAAACTCTCTTTACATTTGAATTTATTTCCTGCATATTTTCATTGCAATTTTGAAAAGCAGTCTTCATTGAGTCATGGAAATCTTTTTGTAATTTAACTTGTTCCTTCAGCACATCAAAGGTTGTCTCCTTGGAAGCTCGAGATCTTGTGCTATTTTCTGAACTTGAGGGCTGATTATATTGAGGTTCTTGTTCAGACGAATATTCTAGAGGTGGTTCATTTTCAACATTTCGTTGGTCACATTCCTCACTACGTCCAAGTACACCGAAACATGAGGAATTTTTAACACCTTCAATAGTTTCATTTATGTTGGTAATTGCAATGACCGACTCTTCCGAAGGAGAAAATTCGTGTATTTTATTTGGGCCACCTCCAGTAGCTAACTGCTCCTTTTTGTTGTGAGTTAATTTTTTCTTAATATAGCACTTATAGTCGAACCAAACCTGCAGAGAATACCTAAATAAATTGTTTCTATTATAAATACCAACACACCTTTTTCCATCCAGATGGATCCTTAATAGGTGGTCCTAAACTATTAAGCTCCTTTGCTGCATTTTCCCAAAATGGCCCTTGATTCCCTTTAGAAAAACTCTAGCTACATCAGGTTTGTTTTGTAGCAGTTGAACTAAGCGCTCATATTGCTGTTTCTTTGTTGTTTTCGCCCTAATTACCAAATGGTCAGCGTATAAGTATATAACAAAAAAAAAAAAAAATTACTTACATTTGGTTACACACACCGTTCCGCAACTTCGAGTTGGCGGAATAATTTTGCACTGATTTGACATTCCGAACGAAATAGGGAATGATTGAAAATCCGTTCGAATGTTTTTTCGGGCTCGAACGGAATTCGGGATATCAAATGTGAGCTCGTTCGAAATTTTTCGATTCCGTCGGAATCAAGAATAGGGGTGAGTAATTCTTACTTGTATAATGTTTCTTACAAGGTAAGGGTTAATAACTTAAAAAAGAAAAAATATTTTTTTTTTTTTTTGTTATTTTATTGTTTGGATTGTTTGCCGAAAATTGCAAGCTGGGAGGTCTGGTTTCCGTAGCATTTCAATTGTCGTTCGGCTTTTACCTATGAAGTTTCGGGTTGCATGGGAGTCTTATGGCCGGTTATGTTTTGGCCCGCGTGCTCCGATCGTGTGAATTTGTGCAACCCGAGGTTTCTTTCTATCGTTCGCGGATCGATAAAATCATTCTGACTTTGGTAATCGGTGAAGTAGTTTGTACAGTGAAAGTTAAAAATTCTTAAAAGTATGATTGAGGTACTCGAAGTTAATCGTTACCGCGTCCGAGTTCCGCGGAGATTCGTCGTGACTGGGGTGTGTGTACCCCACATATCCCCGAGCAGTATGGGCTGGGTTGGACCCATACGCTTATTGTACTATGCGCCTGGCGCATTGGGGTTCTGTAATCTTTGGGCGGACAGTTACTTACGGGAAGGCTACTACAATGTAGCCTGGATATTGCCAGGAGGGTGTATTTGCGCGCCCTTGGTAAGTAAATTTTTTTTTTTTGTTTTGTTTTGAATTAATAATGATTCTCTCTAATTCCTATTTCTTTTTATAGGGTGCAGGATTAGCCTGGTGGGCGAAATGGATGAGGAGGAGGCCCTTAATTGCCCCTACCCATTATCGGAGGGTTCCCTATGGAGCCTCGACGGAGAGGAGTAAACAGCAGTATCATATCCCCCTATCGACGAGGGATTCTACAAGGGGTCCTCCGAGGAGACCTCCACTTCCTCCGACCAATAGCTTTAGCTGACTAAAATTGTATTACTGAATGAATTTTCGTTTTTGTATTTTGAAGGAAAAAAAAAATTTAATTAAAATTGTGTTAAGATGACTTATAGTCCAGTCATTTGGGCCGAAAAATAGCGTTTACCTGGAAAGTTTTCCGGGTGTTTTGAAAATTGGTAATTTTATAGATTTTGAGGTGCTCTTTCCGAATTTGACTTTGCGGCCTCGTATCTTTGCCGCTCGCGCCGCCACATTGGAAAAATGGCGCCTAAAAGTAGTTTTTTGACAATATCTCCTTTCCGACTCATTTTACGATAAAAACAGTTATATACAAAATCAAACTAGAGACAATTACCTACAATTTATGTAGGTACCTTTTTTTCATAAAGTCAATAGTTAAGGCGTACGAGCGCCGCAAAGTGTACTCCAACACGCATTTTGGTCAAAAAACTCATTTCCACACCACCTTGATGTAGAGTAAGCGGCGCGTTTTTTTTTAATGTGGCCATAGTAAGTCGGTTTTTCAACGTATAGTATAATTTCTATATATTATATATATTGTTGCAGTCTCTGCAAAAAAGAAACAAAATTAATTTCTTTATTCGTTGTTCTACTAAACGTACCTCTTGCAGGGAAATTTTTAGAACTCTTCTAGCCTTCCCCTAGCGCCTGCAGTGGAATTGAGACCAACTGTAGGAATAAAGATATAATAGAAATAGATGTTATACAGGGTGTTTTGCTAAGGTCTGAACAGGGGTATTCCAATCGATTCTAAATGGTCTCCTGATCAACGTTTGTTCGGACACCCCCCCCTATCCATTCCCTTAAAATCGGCCCTTCCCCCCTAAAATCGCGATTGAAAATTTGGAGGAGGTCAACCTAGAAAATGCTTTATAAGTTCTTTCAGAGACATCTTAGGATACTGGTTGAAAACGCATTAGAAAGCTGAGCCTTCAAGCTTTCCAACGATACCGCAATGAAGTCCAATTGGAATGTGACGTCACTTTCCAATTGGAGTTCATTGCGGGTAGTGGGTTTTGTATTTTATTAATTATTATAACACGAATAACTTCGGAACGCGCCGTCGGACTCGAGTGCGGTTTTTGTCTTGAGAAAGGCTATGTGACAGGGAAGCTTTTTCTCGAAAAAAGTTTTGATCTTCCCATACAAAAAATCGGCAGAATGAGGGGTCAAGGTGTAATGGTCGGCAGTTACATCAATGACAGAAGCCCTAGCTTTAGGCGTACGCGTTTACAGCGCAGGCATCTCGCTGGCGCGCGCAACGCCAAACGGGCCAAAATGATACTGTCCCCCCGTCGTCACGCGGCCACAGCGGAACCTGCCAGGAATCGGCCATTAAAGTGGTGTCTGCCGGCGCATAAAGTAGTGCAGTGCGAAATACCAGGAAATCAAGAAAAAAAAAGTTACCAGTTCGTCAGAGGAGAGAGGATCATTCCGACTGGTAAGGAATTCCCCACAAAATAAAACACAAAGAAAAATTTAAGACGATAACACCCCCCCATAATATGGACCGAGGCTCAACCCCAAAATGTTCTCGCTTACAGTCAACCAGAAAAAAAAAAACACAATAAATTAGAAGGCAGGAAGAACAAGTTAAAACTCCGGCGCAGCACCACCGGCAGACACCCATTAGCCTCCTCTACCCGGTAGGGTGCCCGAGCATTCAGGGGGCCCGGACATATGCGGTGGGTTGAACCCAGGGCCATGCTTCTCACGAGGAGAATCATGATGGTTATTTCCCAGCCTGGCCTGCTGTCCCCTAGAACTCATGGTGAGAGCCTGTACTCGGTCCCGTCCTTCACGGACATTGACCGTTTGCTATTCCAGTTTCCTAACGCCAAGTAACATCGGTTTTGTTCTATCTTTTTCTCTTGCGTACGATTTCGATCAAATGTAATGTAAGTTTGGCTCACGAACTCCCCCCAAGCCGACGAGCTACGCACATGCTGCCAGCTAGGTACGCCCGAGCCACGTCTTCAACTTACATCCGGCGTAACGGTCCCCATTCAAATAAATTTTTTTATGTAACCGACAGCAGCTTGGTAGCGATGCCACCGTCACATTCCATAAACTGGCTCCCAACCCGCAGGGGCCCGACAACGTAACAGGACCGTTCACGTTACGAGATTCGTAAAATAGATGAAGTTCTTACATCTCCTTCAGAATTGTTAATTTTTGCAAAAAATTATACAAGCCAAAGTGATTTTGGAAATTTGCATGCACCATCCGAAAAATTCTTTAATATTTGTAAAATACATATTGCGACATTTGACAAAATCTTTAACGCAAATTTTGAAGCACATTCAATTAAGCAAAAAATTATAGAGCATTGTATTGTCGTCACAAATGAGGACCCAAATTATGCTCGCTGGTTTGAAACAGAACACCCTTGTTTTGAGCATAAAAAGGAAATATTAGATTTTTTGATTTTAGTACTCCTACGGAAACATTGCATTTGGTTGAGTAAGAAAGAACACACTAGCAAGGAATCAAAATTAAAAATTTTAACTGCTTAGTCCGATGATCTCATGCCGCCTAACGCGACTAATTGCATAGGTTGATTCGCAGCACATTTTTACGAATGGCGGTATATAGTATCACAATACAATCTCGATTATTTAAACTAATTAAGATCAGCCGAGAATGTCGCAATGACCGATAGTATGATTTTTATATGAAACATGAAATGCAATTAATAGGTTTTTATAATATTTAACCAAACATGTTCCCCAAAATTCTTTCTTAGTGGATGCCCACGTCATAAAATTTATGTACCCCCCAACATTTGTCTCCCTAAGAAGCCAATCAGTGAAGGTATCATTTTATGCAATAAAGAAGATATAAAGACGCATTTTGTTCAAAGATAAGCCTTTAAATTGAATCAAATTACCTTATTGCATGAAAATTGTAACCTCTTTGGATTAGTTTTAAAATTTGTCTATTCCTGATTCGAGAAAACCCAAAGTGATAAAATGTAAAAAGGTACATATTTGGAGAAAACTCAGAAATAATAAAATTAAGGGACAATAACAACGAAATCAAGCAAACACAAAATATCTTAATTAGCCAAGAATCGGAATTACAGATCAAATTCCCGGAATTAATATATGAGAGACAAGCAACCCCACAATATACCCCGCTTATAGTTATAGATACACAAAGTGAATCGCAGAGCAGCGTGTCGCGCGTCGGGACATGAGAGGCTGATTCCGGGAATCACAAGCCCACGAGAATGAAATTTTTTTTCTCTCTCTCCATTGAAGCAAAACAGACAAGGATCACCGAGATCAGAGTTAGCGTGTGTGAGTGTGCACCCGCCACTCAAGTAGTAACGGCGAAACTGTTGTACAGCTAGTCGGATTGAGGGGCGGCACATGCGTTGACAATAGCTGCGTTTTTTTCAATCGGATCAAGATCTAGATCAGTTTCCTAACATGTAGTTACAACAACAACACGTGATCCACACTTTTATACGGATCTGGATCTAGATCTAAACGTGTTGGTTACAAAATATTCTACGAGAGGCGCTTGTGTCATTTTTTCGTCTTTTATAGGTTGGCAGCATTAGGATTTGACAATTTGCTTATTAGACGTTACAGAGAACCGCGGTTTGTTTTTGTTCAGAGTTAAATCTCAAAGTGAAGTAGTCCTGAAAGTAGCAATGACCGAAGTAATAGCTAAGAAAAAGTAAGTACAGATGCGAGAGAAAGTGATTGCTTCCTCCTGTTTATGGCATTAAATGTTTTTAATTTTAGAGTTCCTGGATCAAGACGTGTGTGGAGCAATGCAGAGACGAAAGCTCTTTTAGCATGCTATGCTGCTAGGAGAGCCGAGTTTGAACATCCGAGGAAAAAAAAATTTGCAATGCAAAATGTTTTAGAGGACCTAATATCCCAGAATGTGTTTGTAAGTTACAAAAAACTTTATTAAATAAAAAGTGTTTGACAATAATTGCCGCTTAGTCGCAACCGCCTACGGTGGAATGCTTGCAGATCAAAATGAAGAATCTCCAGCGAGCATACAAAAGCGGCAAGGATGGGAATACGTTGACAGGCGGGAGCCCAATTGTTGTTCCATTCGAAGAGCAGATGGATGACATTTTTGGCGCTCAGCCAAACATATCGAATTCCCACACCCTCAATTTAAGGGGAGTACCAATTGTTGCTCTAAATGCAACCGAAAATGCAGAACCGGCTCAGGTATTACCACCTCCATGTCCTTCATCATCATCAAATCTTTCCCCTCAGTCACCATCTCCAACGACTTCCCCTTTGTGCAATCCAACCCCATCAACTTCCATTCTCACCTCACAGTCACCCTTCCCATCCTCATTCCCATCTTCATCCCAACGTCCAGCCAAAAGGTTCTGCAAAAGGGATTGGTATGCTGAAAAAACGCAATATTTAAAGCGAAAGGAGATGAGGGAACAGCATTTTCAACGTGCGGAAAGTGCCAAACAAGAGCGGTTCGATCAATTTATGGCGGAGGTGAAAAGAAATGATGATGCAAAAATTAAAATTTTAAAGGATTTATTAAACAAAGATGGTATTTTATAAATGTGCTTAAATAAAATAACATTTCTAATTCAATTTTTAATTTGCAGGATTGGGACATCGAAAGGAATAAAATAAAAAGAAATAAATAGAGAAATAAAGATTTAATAAAACAAGCATAATTTTTTATTTAAATTGAATGGTTCAATTAATTTATTTATGATGCTATGACACCTTTACTTAATAAATAATTTACAATTTGCTGTCTTCTGTTCACGCGTTCCCTAGGCTCATTATGTGCAATTACTTCTTGCACAAGCTCATTAACATCTGCTTCAATTGAGTCCTGTATATCTTCCAAATCATCATTTTGGCTTAAACAAATATTATGCAATATGCAACCCGAAACAATTAGATTGACCACTAATTTTAAATTTGTTTGCTCAGTGAAATGAAGCAGTCGTCTGAATCGTGTTTTGAGCATGCCGAAAGCGTTTTCCACTACAATTCGTGCCGAAGAATGCAACACATTAAACTGCACTGCCTAACGCGGTAGGTGACCGTTGTCTCTAAATGGTGGTATAATCCAATCTAAAAGTGGATATTCTGAATCACCAAGCAGAAAAGAATTGTGGGGAAATATACGGTCCTTATTTGCATGTGCTTCATTATATAATTCAGATTTTCTTAAAACGCGGCTATCATGCAGAGATCCTGGTTAACCGGCAAAAATATCTATGAACTTTTTATTTATGTCAACAACTCCTTGCAAATGAAGGCTATAATAATGTTTCCGATTAAAATAGCTCTCTTTATTCTCATGTGGAGCTTTTATTTTAATATGGGAACAATCAATGGCCCCAATTACGTTTGGGATTTTTTTTTTCTGCTCCCACAGAGCTGTGATATTTGGGACGTCTTCTTGGGAAAGCCATTTAACGTAATTGTGGCCAATCGATATAATCCAACTGGATAATTTATTGACCACTGTGATGTACACGCTGTTCCCAAATGGGCAAGAGTACACCACACTTAAATTGTGACTCAGGCTTTAGGCTTCTTCCACACAAATCACAACTCAACTACTGTCAAGTTGGCCGGAAGGCACACGAGCTGCCCTCCGCCATTTGCAACCAGATCAGCGAGTGAAGCTGACGCACCTGGCGAGGCCGGAGAGGAGAAGACAACCTGAAGCTGAAAAAAGGAAATTTAGTGAAAGTGGCATCCAGCGCTATTATTGGCAACGAAGGAAAAACACGGAGGAATCCCGGTATAACCGAGGTAAGTCACCTCCCCACGTAATTTGCAGCTAAGCTAATCAGCGATCGACAGTAGCCTGTCGATCCACGCCTTTCCCTCGCTAGAATTTTTCTGGGGCTCCGCTACACCTTAAAAGCACCTTTAAAGGCGACCCAGGAGCCCCACACCATTTGTAAAGGCAACTTTAAAAGTGCAAGCGGGAATACCAAAAAGAAGGCAACGAAAGTGCCCGGTTTAGTTTGAGTGCCCCATTGAGGTTAGCCTCACCCGAGACAGGAGCCCGAGGAGGCTCAACTGTCCCGTGCATTTCGCCCCCCCCCCGTGCCACCGGAAAGTGCCCCAATTCAGCCACCGTGGAGTGTCGCCTCTCATCAGCTGTTCCAGCCCCATTCCAGCCAGCTAAGTCATCTCGTCGCGGGAGCGCCGCCAGCCGCCAGCAGATCATCTTTTCGCCTAGTGCAGCAGCAGCGCAGTTTTCTTGTGCCCCCACTAGCACCCAGCTGCTATATTACCTTTCTATTTTCGAATTAAGTTCGCTTCAGAATTTATTTTGCGAGTTAGATTCGGTCAGCTGACATCCAGCCAGATTTCTCCTTTGTGAGCTACGGTTTTAGTTCATATTTTTTTTTGCCGTTCCGGTATTGATCGGTAGACAATCTAGTTTCCGCCCTCGATTGGTAAAATACAATAGCTAAATCACGAATAAGAACAAAAAGCAAGAAAAAAAATTAAGGAAGAAAATTCCGCGTACTGCTGTAAGCAGCACACATCCCCCAGGTCGCGTAGATTAGAATTCTTTTGCGGTTTGAGTTAAGATACTTAAGTTGTTGCTCAGCGAGCAACTCCCGCGCCCCCTCAGAGGTAATATTTATTCGTTAGCGATGTTGTTTGTTTACCACCCCTTTCAGGAGCAGAGCACTGGCGATCGATCGGCAGGAGTTCCAGCCCTGGGATTATAAGGTATGTACTGGTATTTGTAACCTTTTTCTTATATAAGATTATCGTTATTCAACGGTCAATCCCCAATAGGGATGAAGACAGTAAATTTTACCTTCGGGTCCGGGCCTAACAATTTTAATATTGCTTCCTACGATTATCCGGTTGGGGATTTGCGCTGTATATATTCGTCTTATACTTTCCGAGTCTTACGCGAGTTATTATTGGTAAATTTAAAACCTCGTTTACAGGGTTACGCCATTCGGGTGGCACCAGACCTAATCTTTTAGCACCCTTTTGAATGTGCCGGTTCTCAGTCTAGTTATCGTGGATTAGTACTTGAATGGTAATCATAGTTCGGGAGTATACTCCTCCTGATTTTTATATTATAATTTGGATATATCTTCACCTATTTGGACGTTTTCAACGGCGAAGCCGTAGACTCGCTTTTGCGTTCGCGACTACCCTCCTACTTATAAGTTTCTTTGCGGTCAACCTCGCGTGACCTTTGTAACCTGAATTGTAACCTGAATTGTACCTGAATTGTTTAAGGATTTTCTCATGAATAAATCTGTACTTATGTCTAGCTCATAAGCGCTGTCTATGATTCGCGTCTGACCATCCCTCTTGCGCCCCCTTGGTATTGGTAGGGTCATTCAGGCATTTGTCAGGGGAGCCTGAGTGATAGTGGCGGGTGAGCAGAGGCAGCCCTTTTTGGGGATTTATTCGCTTGTAGTAACTTCGGGTGGCCTCTTCCTGTTTCCCCTGAGGCTTAGGTGAGAGCCTCCCTCTTCTGGTCGAATCCTGCACGGATGCTCAGACCTTTTCGGTATCCTTATCTTCCATATATAGTTCTTCCTTTCATTCAACTTTCCGCTGAATGTGCGCGATATTATCTTCTTTATTTGGAGTGCAGCCTCCCGGCTCAAGAACCTCCCCCATGCCGACGAGCTACGCACGTGCTAACCAGCTAGGCGCGCACTGAGCCATCGTCTGGCCTGCATTCCACCGAAAGCCCCGCGAAAATATAAATTTTTTTGTTTGTTGTGTGGAGAACATTGCCTACCCCTCATGGCCTCCGGTGCTGTCCTGGCTTTAGGGCAGATGAGGCTGGGCTTTGATATTAAAATGGTTCCCAACTAGGGGCCAGAACGCGAGGTGGTCTTCGTTTACATTACACCACATTCCAGGCTCCCGATTTGGATATTCCAAACAAATTACCTAATTCGCGAAATGTGTTCGTATTCCCCATATACCACAAAAAAATGTAGAGCTCATTTTCTGCGCCAACAGAACTTCGTCCTCCTTTTTGTTGATTTCTCACCACATCGGACGTCTCGTATAAATCTAAAGTTTCAGTGATTAGATTCACAAAGCATTGTAAACAAAACAAATAAAACCTTTTAGCTGAGTTACGGTGGACCGATTTAATCGAAATTGTTTTTTGAAATTTTCATCGATGAAGTCGTTGATGACCTCCATGAAATTGGTAACTGATTGTGAGTGTTCTTCTGGCTCAGAATCAGATGAAGATGTATCCGAATCCGAAGACATTTCTTCCAAATCAAAATCGTTCTGGCTGGTTTCTGGAAATTCTTCCTCAGATTTTAAAAGCTTAAAGCAAATTTCATTAACTTTTTAACCAATAGCTTTCGAGAAATGCATACCTCAATTAACAAATCCATTTCCTGCATTTTTATTTATTCACTTCTTACAAAACTTATTCTTTCCACTGACTTGTCACTGACTTTTGTTTTGACATTTCACGAAGGCAGGTTTGTCAACTTCTCAAACCAAACAAATGCTGATCCAGATCGTTTTTTTCATTTCCTGTTGATCTAGATCTTGATCCGATTGAAAAAAACGCAGCTAATGACTTGGTACAAGATCCGAATAAATGTTGTAGTACAATAATTTATTCGTGTGTGGACAAATATAAGTAAATAACAGAGAATTATGTTTGGTAGATTCAGAGAGTAACAAAGCAACGGAGGCGACAGAGTGCAGAGCGCAACAGAGTGAGGGAAATCAAGAAGTTAGGGAGACAGAGATTCCCCCCTCAACACCTCAGCCCGTTAAAGGTAAGGTAAAACGAAATAACACACACATATAATATCAAAAGAGGAGGAGTACAGATATAAGATCTTTCATGGATCCATGAACAGAGGCTGTATAAACACTAAAACAGTGTTATAATACAGAAAAATCCCAAACAAAAATTTTAGCAAAGAATACAATTTTTTTTCAGAGCATGAAAGTCACTTAGGGACTTTGATGGAGTTAATGAGGATGCAGTCAACGGCCATAACAAACATAATACCGGCAATCCAGTCCATCGCGGGAACTCTGCATACACAGGCAGAGCTGCAAAAGGACATGCAGAACGATTTAAAAATTATGTCACAGAACATATCACGAATTATGAAAAAACCAGAGACGACTAGCAGAGGAACAGAGGTACCCATAAATTCTACCATGATTAATAATTTAGATATATCAGAAATACCACAGGGACAGTCACAATCTAACACAGTCGCGGAGTCAAATTTAGATAAGAGTATACTAGCAGAGATAGGGAAAAATTTGATAAACAAAAATAATTATATGAAAAATTATAAACTGATCTCCAAGTATAATATAACGAACTGGTTAGCACACCTAAAAACCGAATTGAAAAATAATAATGCGATAGAGGTAATTTCAAATCCGGAGTTGTACAAAAACGATAAAACAGAGAAAATATTAGATATGAAAAGTATAGCATGTCAAATAATTATAGCCAGAACAGAAGAGAATTATCATAACAAAATCATTAACCCACAGAGATGATAGAGAAAATAAAAGAACAGAGAAAAATAGAGTCAAATTTGTCAGGGACATCGGTCAGAGAAAAATTATATACAATACAAAAGTCTAAAAATGAAAAAATAGTAGATTTTTGCAAGAGATTCGATGAAATTGTAGTAGAGTATGAAAACAGTGGACCGGATATACCATTAACAGAGGAAGAAATAAGAGCAGCCTTCTATAAAACTGTCAAAAATTCTAATCAACAACTTGGAACTATACAAGCATATAAAAGCATCAAAAAAGAAAATTTAAGCATGAATGAAATGAGAGATTATTTATTGCAGACTGAAAGTGATTTGTTAGAGGGCCCAATAAGAGCCAATGCAGCCAGAGCAGAGCCAGAGCAGAGAAAAAGTCAGAGGGCCAAAACAGAGAGTCATTGCTATAGGTGCAACAAGAAAAATGCAGACCACTGGGCCAGAGATTGCCCCCTAGCCAAAGTAGGAGCGTGGTTCTGCTATGTGTGCGAGGAGGTCAGGAACCACAAGGGGACGGAATGCCCAAATTCCGTACAAGACCTAAGGTATGATTATCATAGATCTAGAAATAATAAATATAAGTTAGACAACAGAGGTAAAAATAGTAATGGTAGAGGAAAGGGTACATTCAGAGGTAAAATATACAAAACTAAAAATAGATTCGACCCATACAAAAAGGGGTCAGCAGTTAATCAAGCAGGTAAGCAAGAACATTTTTACAATACGGAGTTAAATTTTATAGCCGACTCGGGGGCTACAGAGCATATAATAAACAAGGGTTTATTATTAAAAAATTATATAAAAAGCACAGGGGAAGAAACAAAATGTGCAAATAAAAACAAGAGTGCAAATATTAAAATAGATGGCAGAGGTAACCTAACGGCAAAAACAAAAGAGGGAAAAACAATAAAACTAGTAAATATAATAACAGCTTCTAACTTGGCTGATAATTTATTGTCCCTCAGAAAATTTGCTGATCTGGGTTACGGTATATATTTAGACGACAAAAAATTAGAAATTTTCAACAGAGATACAAGTGAAATATATTTAGAGGGTAGTTATCAAAAACCAAACTGGATAATAAAATTATTCACCAGTTGTTGGATCGCGCGGGAGTCAGCAATTCTATGCTGACTCCCGGGCGGGCCAACGACAAAAAAAGCGCATCGGGTGCATCGCATTCCCGCCTGCGCAATGCATTGCTTTCGGCGCGTCAGCGATTTTGGGCACTCGGTGACTGCACTCAAGAATTGCACTCGTCAGCCCGTGGGCGCGCGGCCACCCAAGGGCCGGTCAGATTACGGCGGGGGTTCGGTGTCCGCCCGATGCGCTTGCACTTGCACTGTAAGCACAATTGCATTAAGTTCTGTATTAGAATATAAGTTGACTTGGAAATAAAGTTCATTCGTGTCTTGACCATCAATCAGAGCAGTTGTTTTAATTAAATCTCCTGGATAGTCATCAGAAGTCAAAATCGTTTCATCATTGGATATTGGATTATCATCAGGGCAGAATCGTGGAATATCATCAGGACAGAATCGAGCTGTCTACAACCAATATATCATCATCAGAAGAGCATCGTCGTCTCCAGCAAAGCAAGCATCGTCGTCTCCAGCGAATCAGATTCAGTTACATTGGTACTAAGAACCAACTGTAACGCATTTTCCCGAGCGCGCTGAGTGGAACACTTAGTGCATCAGGGCTTAAGTCAAAATAGACTGAACATTTTGGTGACCCCGACGTGATTCATTGGAGTGAAAAATTAAAGTGAATTAAGTGTTGTTGAGATAAAAGAGGACTTTCAACGCAACCCAGGAAGATGGAAGCTCTCGCCAGTCAACAGGATGCTACAGGAACGGCCATTCAGCGGGTGATCAGCAATTTCAACAAGGACTCGGCTGATCGAAAATCTACAGCGGCCTATTTTCAACGACGACTAACAGAGCTGCAAGAACTCTGGAACGAATTCGATGCTCGACATAAAACTTGTGAAGCTGCGGACCCTGATCGAGAGAGTCGGTACTTCACTTCAAATTATTACACCGCAATTTCACATCTGGTGCTCAAATACGAGAGCACTTTTAAAGCAAAAATCGACGATTTTATTCGCATGGAAGCCAGCATTTCCAAGGCAGGATCGTCAGCTGAGCCGAGCCAGGACTTGAGCACAGCAGTCAACACAATCCCGGAGCCGCAAGCAGCGACCACAAAGGATTTCAGTAATGTCAACATTTCGGACGGACCGGCTTTTTCAGTGCCTGGTACAATGTCATCGCAGGATGGTGGCTTGGGGATCACACCCAGTGATTTAACCAAGGCTATCAGACGGCAGCATATGGGCCTAGCAGCTCTTACTCGGATATTGGAAGGGATCAGTCAAACTACACCCTTCATGTCCAAACACCACATTCAGGTGAAATTGGAAGCAATCAATCGGCAGTGGACCAAATTGGAGGAGGGCCACGCTCAAATAACAGAACTCTGTGAGGACCCCACGACAGTTGGGTACCGAGTAGAGGAGTACATCAGCGTGGACGATCAAGTTCAAGATACAACAATTCATCTATATCAGAAGCTGGAAGAATTATCAGCCGTGCCAGCAGGACCACCGCATCTGGGCGCTAGTGCAGTCATTCAAAATGCGGGAGCAGTCGCAACTTCGCAAATGAAGCTTCCAAGGATTTCTATACCCGTTTTTAACGGTGATTACTTGCAGTGGCGTCAGTTCCACGACTTATTCACACAAATGGTTCATAAAAAAAATATGGGAAGGTGCCAGAAAATGTGGTACCTTAAAACCAATTTAACAGGCGAGCCGGAAAAACTCATCCGTCACTATTCCGTTTTAGAAGAAAATTATACCGCAGCGTGGGACACATTGGTGAACCGTTACAACAACATGCGGATAATTGTAACCGCTTTGTTAAATAAATTGATTGCCCAGCCAATCATCCAGCAGGAAGGTGCAACGGCGATCAAAACTCTGCACGACACCACCAAGGAGTGTCTCAGAGGCTTAAACAATTTAGGCATCAGCACAGAAAATTGGGACCCACTTGTCGTGCACTTGTTAATGAAAAGGCTCGACAAAAACACACATGTTTTATTTGAACAATCTCTCGACAATCCACGGGAAGTTCAGACGGTAGAGAAATTATTGAAATTTCTCGAAACTAGATTCCAATCACTGGAGGCCCTGGGGACCAAAGGAAAACACACAGAAGAGGTGAATCGAAAACCTCCAACAGCAAGAGCACTGGCAGTTACCACCAACAAGGCGACCAAGTGTTCATCATGCAAAGCAAATCATCCATTGTTTGCTTGCCCCCAATTTCTTAAACTCGTGCCGAAGACTCGACTGGAATTTGTGAGGAACAACAAGCTGTGCATCAATTGTCTTAGACCGGGACACAACGCTTCAAGTTGCGCATCCAGATCATGTACAAGATGCACAAGGAAACACAACACGTTGCTGCACCTGGAACAAGGGCCTCAGGGTCAGCAGGAACAATCATCAAACAACAATTCTCAAGGCTGTCAGATTCCCGTTAATCAATCACACAATACAGGGCCGCAACAAGCCGCCTTATCAGCACAGACTCCTGGCATACAAAGGAGTTTGGTTTTACTGAGCACAGTAATGATTCAGCTTATTGCAGATGATGGACGAAGCGTTCAGTGCAGAGCAATACTTGATTCGGGATCACAGCTCAACTTTATCACACAGCGAATGGCAAAGGAATTGAACCTAGCCAAGATTCCTGACGCCATGGGCATCCAGGGAATCGGCGGAGCTGCTCAGCGCGCAGAGCACAGAGTAAACGTCAAGCTTGTGTCCAACACTACAGGCTTCTCAACAAGATTAGAGGCATTTGTGTTGCCAAAAATCATCCCAAATCATCCGACCTCGAATGTAGACATAGAGGATTGGTCAATTCCGCAAAACATCAAGCTGGCAGATCCAGAGTTCAATCGAGCCAACCGAGTCGACTTCCTAATTGGAGCCGAAATATTTATATCATCAACTTCTCTCCGTCGGCCAAATTCGATTGGGTGACAAACTGCCAGTGATTCAGAACACGCTGCTGGGGTGGATCGTTTGCGGCAAGGTAGGCGACTCTTCGCAGCGGGAAGCTCCGCTTTGTGGTATCTGTAGTGAAGATCAGGAGCTAAGTCAACAATTGGAGAAGTTCTGGAAATTGGAACAGGACGAAAGCCCACGCAAGGCACTCACTCCGTCGGAGCAGAAATGCGAAGACCTTTTTGATCAGACCACAAGCCGGGATTCACAGAGCAGATTTATAGTCAGCCTCCCGTTTAAAGAAACTCAAATCAGCTTAGGAGAATCGAAGGATATAGCGTTGCAGAGGTACCTGGCCTTGGAGAGGAAGTTCATTCGAGATCCAAGCCTGAAACAGAGATATTCAGATTTCATCAGGGAATATATCGATCTTGGCCACATGAGGCTCGCTGACGCTGGATCAATCAAGGCACCTTATTACTTCTTACCGCATCACGCAGTAATGAAACCTGACAGCACCACCACCAAATTGAGAGTTGTATTTGATGCGTCGGCTAAAACGTCGAACAATGTGTCACTGAATGAGCTGTTACATGTGGGACCAGTTATTCAGGAAGAACTGTTCACCACGCTTATTCGGTTCAGAATGCCAAGATACGTGTTCACGGCAGACATCGAGAAGATGTACCGACAAATTCGCTTGAGAGAAGAGGATCAGAAATATCACTTGATCTGGTGGAGACAGGACCCCAAGGAGCCATTGAGGTGTTATCAGCTCTGCACGGTTACATATGGGACAACGTCAGCCCCATACCTTGCAATAAAGTGCCTCCAGAGGTTGGCGGAATCAGGCAAGGACTCATATCCACTGGGCGCAGAAGTGTTGAGGAGCAGTTTCTATGTGGACGATGTCATGACCGGTTCGGACAGCATGACCACTGCACTGAGCATGCAGAAGCAATTAAAGGAGCTGTTGCAAACAGCTGGTTTCAAGCTAAGGAAATGGTGCGCAAATCATCCTAAGTTGCTACAAAATCTTTCAAAGAAAGACATGGAGGTTCAGCTTGACTTCCAGGACAAGGACCAGCCTCATGTAAAAACGCTTGGTCTCACGTGGCTACCAAAGTCTGACTCATTTAAAATCAAAACAACATGGAATGACCGGCATAAGATCACCAAGAGGACCGTATGTTCTGATGCGGCTCATCTGTTTGATCCGCTCGGTTTGGTGGCACCTGCTACGGTAGTTGCTAAAATGTTCTTACAAAAGTTGTGGCGCCTGAAGTTGGATTGGGACTCGTCACTTCCGATCGAGCTCCACACAGAATGGACACATTTTCGAGAGGAACTAAAATCGCTGGACAGCATCAGCATTGTTAGACATGCGAGCCTTCACAAGGAACCCAAGTCAATGCAGCTGCACGTGTTCGCGGACGCATCTGAAAAAGCCTACGGTGCTGCTGTGTACCTTCGCATCATTGATAAAGAGAATAACATCACCGCGCAATTGTTATGCTCAAGATCTCGTGTAGCTCCCCTAAAGACACTCACGATCCCTAGGCTGGAGCTATGTGCTGCAAAACTGGCGGTGGAATTGGCGCAGCGAGTGCGAAAGGATTTGGCTGGAAGCATAGGACAAATATTTTATTGGACGGACTCTGAGATCGTACTGTGTTGGATCAATACATCATCATCATCATTGCACACTTTCGTCGCCAACAGAGTGGCTGCTATTCAAGAGCATACTACTCCTCAACAGTGGCGTCACGTCAAATCCAAGGAAAATCCAGCGGACGTGCTATCAAGAGGCATGAATCCGAGGAAACTGAAGGATTGCGGTCTTTGGTTCTACGGACCAACATTTCTTCATGGTCAGGAGTCGATCTGGCCACCAGAGCGTGTACCAAAGGTGGAGCACGTTCCCGAATCACGGGTGGTATTGGCATCAGTGTCCGAGCAACAGTCGCAAAACATTCTGGCCGGGATCAATCACGGAAATTCATTCCGCAGACTTCAACGAATCGTTGTGTACATAAAGCGATTCTCAAACGAGTTGAGGCGCCGGAGGACCACTGGAACGGAGACCAGTGGAACAGCTGCATCGGGAAAAATGGTGGCGTCTGATATTCCTCCAGTTAGTGCTGAGGAATTGGAAGGCTCCTTAATCTTTATCATAAAGCAGATGCAACAGTCTGACTTCAAGGATGAGCTCGATCAGTTGGGAAAAAGGGGAGAGACACATAAAGATAGCAAACTCTCCTCTCTGACACCATTCATCGATGAACAGGGTGTCATTCGAGTTGGCGGGAGGCTGGAGGCATCGGAGTTACCATATGATGCCAAGCATCAAATAGTGGTGTCTACTACACATCCGTTAACAAAACTGTTGATGAAATCTATACATGAAGAGAATAAGCATCCCGGACCACAGGCGTTGCTGGCAATCACACGACAGAAATTCTGGCCTCTCAGGGGAAAAACCGTTGCGAGATCGGTGGTGCAACATTGCATAAGATGCTTCAAGGCGAAACCTAAACTCATGTCCCAGTTGATGGGAAATCTTCCTGCGCAACGTGTTCAACCTACAAGACCCTTTGTTAACTCAGGAGTCGACTTTTGCGGTCCGGTGTGGACCCATTACAAAATCCGAGGAAAAAGACCTCAGAAATCATACATTGCCGTGTTTTGCTGTTTTTCCACAAAGGCAGTGCATTTGGAGCTGGTCACAGAACTGACCACAGACGCCTTTATTGGGGCATTGAAGAGATTCATAGGAAGGCGTGGACATTGCAGACATCTTCATTGCGATAATGCCACCAACTTCACAGGAGCACAAGCCAAGTTGGCTGAACTGAGGGATGCAGTACACTCAGAGGAGGCTAAGAAGAGAATCTCGTCATTATTCAGCACACGTGGTATCGATTTTCATTTCATACCACCTAGAGCGCCGCACTTTGGGGGCCTCTGGGAAGCAGCGGTTAAGTCTGCAAAGGCACTACTGTTGAGATCTGTCACTTCGGCATCATTGACTTATGAGGAATTGGAAACGGTGGTCATCGAGGTGGAAGCAGTGTTAAATTCACGACCGCTTACACCCATGTCAGCTGATCCAAATGATCTCAGTGCACTCACTCCAGGACATTTCATCATTGGCGAGCCACTGTTAAGCACAATACATCCTGAGGCAACTCCAGCGAAACTTTCCCTTCTCACACGTTGGAAATTGGTCTCGCACATCAAGAACGAATTTTGGAAACGTTGGTCCGCTGAGTACTTCAACGAGCTTCAGCAGCGCTACAAATGGCAGACCAAGCAGGAGAATATCAAGCCCGGGACCATGGTGATACTGAAGGAAGATAATTTGCCACCCATGAAGTGGCCTTTGGCACGAATAGTCAAAGTATACGCCGGAGATGATAACCTGACCAGAGCAGTGGACGTACGCACCGCCAGGGGAATCTTTCGAAGGAGCATCGCTAGGATAGCCCCCCTTCCGGTCGACGAACCAGTTGAGGCATCGCTGGCGGAAGCATCAGCACCAACTGAGGCGCCATTGGCTGAGACATCGGCAGCAACAAGCTCTGCTATCAGCACGGATGATACGAGAGCATCCCGACCGGCATCTCGACCTGCAGGGACACGGGAAGATGGAGCCACGGCAACGAAGCGAGTTCGATTTTCGCCAATGTCCACAATTGCAACAGTTCTTCTCACATGCCTTCTGTTACCATTGACTCATAGTGCTCCAGTGGAGGTGACTTCATTCACGACTCCCCCTGGGATATACTTCGAAAACTTGGGAGCAGCAAGGATAATATCAAATGAGTGGAACATCATCGCCTACTACGACATGTCGGGATATTGGATGGAATTCGAAGGACTGGTGAAAGGGCAAAAATATCTGGCTAACATATGTGCTCAACTAGGTGTTGGAGATCCATGTGCAACTACCGTGGCGCAAATTCAGCACTTGGTCAGGGACATAGAGCAAAATAATGAGTTGATGCCCTCGGACAAATCGAGTGCTCGGAGAAAGAGAGGGGCGTTAAATATAGTCGGTAACATCGCCAACAGCTTATTCGGGGTGTTGGATTCTGAATACGCGGACAAGATGTCAGAAACCATCGATGACACGAAAAGGAATGAAGAGCACTTGTTGCAGCTGATACGTAACCAGACTACAATAATTGACTCTAGTGTTAACATCATTAAGAAAACACAAGAGGAAGTTAACACACAGTTTGGAGCAATACAGGCTCAGGTTAATGAGCTGTGGAATGGAATCCATAAGATTCAAGAAGAGCTCCGTCAGCAGAAGTTGTCAACGTTGTTCACCACACTAACTACACAAATGCTGTTAGTGGCATCAAATATACAACGCATGCAGGCATCATTGATTGACGTCTTCAGTTACTCTCACCATGGTCGGATAAGTCCGAAACTTATCACGCCTCACCAGCTGAAACAACAGTTAGGGATCATCAAAGCCCATCTCAGGCCATCTTTGAAGCTACCTCAAGTTGAGGACAACATACTACAATTATACACACTGATGGACGTGGCTGCAAGAGCAGTAAAGCAGCGTATTATTTTCAAAATAAGTGTTCCGCTGTTGAACACGGAAGAATTCGAACTATTGAAAGTGCTACCGGTTCCGTTTTTGGTTAACGGGACTTTCGTCAATGTAGTACCCTCATCTCCCTTTTTGGTAGTGAACTTACACAGAGATCAGTATTATCCAATCACTGATCAGGAATTGCACGCTTGTGTATCTGTACGGGAGGACGACCATATGTGCAAGCAAGATCATCCAATCTATCAGCGCGGCTCAAATCAGAGCTCTTGCGAGATGGATCTAATCAATGACAAGCTGGTTCCATCAGTATGCAAGGTTGAGGTATTCTCAAAGGAATCGCAGTGGACACAACTGAACAACCCTAACGAATGGTTGTTCTCTGTGAAGGAGCCCGAAATGGTCAAAATTGCATGTGGCAGTAATGTCACGTCAAAAACACTCACAGGATCTGGAATATTGAGGATGCATGGGAGCTGCGTCGTTAAGCAGAGGCGAGTTATACTTCAGGGACACAATATATATCCCACTGTCTTGAGAAGCTCGTACATACCGACGGGGAACATCACTCAGGTGGTAATTCCAGAGCAATTGAGTCAGCTCACCACTCACAAACCTGCATATCAAGTCCACGTAGCGGAATTGGAGGTCCTAAAGAAGCAGATACGTCGACAGATGGACTCTAGCTATCTGCCATCCAGTTTGCCGGCCCATGACGCGCATTAATACGCCATCGCATACATTGGATCGGCCATCTCCATCTGTGTACTCATCTACGTGGTGTGGAGGTTCCGCAGCTACACGTATTCACCGCCAAGGATGTCAGCTAGATCAGGACCCATTGCGGCGGCCAGACGAGCAGACCCAGCTGTGACGAACCCTGTTTTGGGACCAGCAGCTGCACCTGCATTTACTATACAAGTAGATCAATAAGGGGTTAAAGTTGAAGCACTGCTTCAACGGGGGGGAGAATGTTGGATCGCGCAATTCTATGCTGACTCCCGGGCGGGCCAACGACAAAAAAAGCGCATCGGGTGCATCGCATTCCCGCCTGCGCAATGCATTGCTTTCGGCGCGTCAGCGATTTTGGGCACTCGGTGACTGCACTCAAGAATTGCACTCGTCAGCCCGTGGGCGCGCGGCCACCCAAGGGCCGGTCAGATTACGGCGGGGGTTCGGTGTCCGCCCGATGCGCTTGCACTTGCACTGTAAGCACAATTGCATTTAGTTCTGTATTAGAATATAAGTTGACTTGGAAATAAAGTTCATTCGTGTCTTGACCATCAATCAGAGCAGTTGTTTTAATTAAATCTCCTGGATAGTCATCAGAAGTCAAAATCGTTTCATCATTGGATATTGGATTATCATCAGGGCAGAATCGTGGAATATCATCAGGACAGAATCGAGCTGTCTACAACCAATATATCATCATCAGAAGAGCATCGTCGTCTCCAGCAAAGCAAGCATCGTCGTCTCCAGCGAATCAGATTCAGTTACATTGGTACTAAGAACCAACTGTAACGCATTTTCCCGAGCGCGCTGAGTGGAACACTTAGTGCATCAGGGCTTAAGTCAAAATAGACTGAACACCAGTAATCAAGATAGCAACGACACAAAACGAACAGAGTTTACAATGGTGGCAAATATGATAACGATCGGAGATTTCATCACTCAATCTCAGACAGATCTTAATCAGATCCAGTCAGAGTTTGGGAGGGAGAAAGAAGATGAAACAAAGATAAAGACCACAGAAACAGAGACGGGCGAGTTCAAAATAAATAGAAAAATATGGGACTTAAATAAAATCATCCCAGAAACAGAGCTAGAAAACTTATTAGAGAAACACAAAGGTCCCAATATAGTGAGACCAATGATAAAACTGGACGAGGGAATGTTATGGCATGTTAGGATGGGACACGCATCGATAAAATATTTAAAAGAACTACAGAGACAAAATGAAAAATTCAAAAAAATAAAATTTACGAAAAAGATAAACGATTGCGAAACATGCATATTAGCCAAAATGGAACGTCTTCCATTTAACAAACAGAGAGTCAGAGCAACTAGACCTCTACATACCATAAACATAGATACTATGGGACCAATAAAACCTTCATCGTTCCCAGGAGGTAATAATTTTATAGTGGTTTTCGTAGACGATTACACGAGATATGCTAGAGCGTACAGTGTAAAACAGAAAAGTGAAGCAGGTGAATGTTTGGAACATTACATCAAACATGTTAGAAATTTGTTGGAAAAACAAGAAAAAATATGTTTCATAAGAGCAGATAATGCACCAGGGTTTACAGAGGTAGTGAATAAACTTGGAATGGAAAGAGATATCAACGATCCTTGTTTGTTTACTTGGAGAAAATATGGAGAAATGGCTTTGCTAGTATTGTATGTGGATGACATCATATTGGCCAGTAATAATACGGAGAAATTAAATGATATCAAAAACAGCCTAAGCTCTGCATTTAAAATGAATATTCTTGGAGAACTCAAAATATTCTTGGATATGAAAATAACCAGAGACAGAGTCAACAGAGTGTTAACCCTCAATCAAGAGGAATACGCTAATAAAATAATTAAAAAATTCACCAACTCAGACTTAAATCCACAGAGAACTCCGATGGTAACTAGACAGGTTAAGAGTAGAAACCCTGATAAAGTGGAAGACAGAGAAGCATGCAAAGAACCTTACAGAGAAGCCATAGGAAGTTTGTTATATCTGGCTGGAACGACCAGACCAGATATTGGGTTCGCAGTAAATTTTCTGGCCAGAAGGCAGGTCTCGCCAACCAAAGGAGACTGGTTGGAAGTAAAGAGAATACTTCGATATATTAAAGGTACTGCACACAGAGGACTGACATACAGAGGCAACGGAGAAGAACTTGAAGCATTTACAGATGCGAGCTTCAGAGACTTGGACGACTCTACATCCACCGGAGGCTATGTAATTAAACTATATGGAGATACTATAGCATGGAGGAGTCATAAACAATGTTATGTAACATTATCAACATGTCAATCAGAGTACCTGGCGATGAGCGACGCATGCCAAGAAATAGTGTCGTTGGACAAAGCCCTCAGAGACATTACAGGAAAAACCTTTTATCCTGTTACAATAAGATGCGACAACATTTCTGCAGGAAAGAGTACAGAGATGGATGGTTCGCACAAAATGAAGAACTTTGACGAAAGTTTAGAGGATATTCAGAGATAGCTAAAAACCCGAGAAACAGAATGTAAAAAGAATCACATGGCAGATACTCACGAAGATTATGTGAAAAGTTGTGTTTTAGAGGGAAAGATTAAGGTAAAATGGGTTGCATCTAATGAGAATGAAGCAGACATTATGACTAAACCCTTGCCCTTGCAGAGTCATGTATACCTCAGAGACAAAATATTAGCAGAGTAATAATTTAGAGTAAAAATTTAATTACCTTTGATTTATTTACAGAAACCAAAACTAACTAGAGGCCCAAAGGGAGGGAGTGTTGGTGAGAGACTTTGGGCCACAATAGGACGTTCAGAGGGGATCTGGCAACGCCATGAAGGCGGGAACAGAGACCGGCCCAGAGTGTCATCTGACAGCATTCATTCCCAATTGATCAGTGAGTGAAGAAGGTTAAGAAAGGGAAGAGTCATCTGAAGTTGAATAAATATAATAGAGTTTATAATCAAAGTGAATTACTTATAATAAAGAAAGACATTGAATTGCATTAGACAATTGCGAGTTTTTGATTATTGGTTTAGTGGGTGATCATAAAGCAGCATCAAGGATCGAATCCAACAAAAAGCGTCAAAATGACAACTTAATTGGAGATATTAAGCTACATGAACCAAATTTATGCGTGTTTGCCAAACGCTGCGATTTATACATAAAAGAGTCCAATTTATATTTTTGTCAAAAGTGTGGCTACAGACTTGAAACTTACAAAACTAATGTAATAAGTAATTTTTTGAAAAATGTATTAGAGGCGCGGAAGAAATTCGAGAAAGTGGTGGTGATAGCGCATAACGGACAAGCTTTTGACCATTAGTTTATTCTAAATTATATACTTAACGAAACAAATTTGAAGCCCGAATAATAATGCGTGGAACAAAAATAATTATGATGAAATTAGATAATGTAAAATTCATTGACTCCTTAAACTACTTTCCAATGGCATTGTCCAAACTACCAAAGGCATTTGATTTACGGTCAATCTATAAAAAAGGATATTTTCCTCATCTTTTCAATAGCATTGAAAATCAAAATTATATTGGACTACTCCCCGCTATAGAATATTACAGCCCCGATACCATGAAAACTGAGGAACGCGAAGTTTTTCTCAACTGGTATAAAGAGCACAGAAATGATCAGTTTGATATGCAACGCGATCTGGTGGAATATTGTATTAGTGATGTTCAGATTTTGACAGAAGCCTGTTTAAAATTCAGAAATCTAATGATAGAAGAATGCAATGTAGATCCTTTTGTTGAAGCCACCACAATAGCTTCAGCATGCAATCTTGTTTTTCGCCGTAATTTCCTGCAGCCTAATACTATTGGAATAATTCCAAAAACCGGATATCGAAATGCCGATAATCAGTCAAGAGAAGCAATTCAGTGGTTAATATGGGAAGAACAGCGAAATATCAGCATTTTGCAGGCTCCGCGATGTTAGCACCTCATTGGTGGAATTTTAAAAAACCGTTTATACCATCAAAAAGGTCAGAAAATGGTCATAAAAGGTCAATTAATTTCAGGTCAGTGATAGAAACTTTTTTATGACATGTTAAAGTTTTTCAAGGTCATTAGAAAATGTTAGCACCTCATTATTGGAATTTCAAAAAACCAATTATACCTACTGAAAGGTCGGGAAAAGGTCATAAAAGGTCAATTAATTTCAGTAATTGATCACTGATAGAAAATTTTTTATCAATCGTTAAAGTTTTTCAAGGTCACATTAGAAAATGTTAGCACCTCATTGGTGGAATTTCAAAAAACCAATTATACCTACTGAAAGGTCAGAAATTGGTCATAAAAGGTCAATTAATTTCAGTAATTGGTCAGTGATAGAAAATTTTTTATCAATTGTTAAAGATTTTCAAGGTCATTAGAAAGTGGTACCACCTCATTTTAAATAAACAAAAAAACTCAAAAACTATATTTGATCAGAAATAATCTAGAGCTTTGCGCGGCTTTGCTCCTTTCAAAACTTTTCGTAAAGGTGCGAGATAATTTTCCCAAGCCTATAAAAATGAACAGTATCTCTGGACTGATTCAGAAATTGTGCTTGATTGGTTGGCTAGCCTTGCATCGAACTGGAAGACCTACGTTTCTAATCGAGTTTCAGAGATACAAACGCTGACTAATAAAGCCACTTGGAGGCATGTTAACTCTAAAGCTAATCCGGCTGATATCATATCTAGAGGCATCGGAAGCGAAGAGATCCGAATTCGATTTGGTTTTCCGGACCTGAGTTCTTGAAACTGTCTAAGAACAATTGGCCACCTATGAAACCACGTAATTTAAGTCCTGAAGATCTGCCTGAGCGGAAGAAATCTAAATCTGTCCTAGTTTGCTCCGTCTCGGATAGCTTCCTGCAGATTGTTTATGATTGCGGGGATTTCGTAAGAAATTGTCGGAGATTCGCACTTATATTGAGTTGGCTTAAAGTTAACCATGGCGAGAATAGGGTTGCTCCCAAAGGATTATCAGCATTGGATATCGACAATGCTTTTATGCATTTAGTATGGGTTATTCAGCAGCGCGAATTTGCATCGGAGATTCAGGCTCTGGAGAAGGGCAGGGAGATATCTAGCAAAGGTTGTCTGCACAAACTGTCGCCATTCTTGGAAGAAGTACCGGGACTGAAGTTGAAGCTATTAAGAGTTGGAGGGCGGCTTAAGCTTGCGGATGCACCTCTAGATTATCGGTTTCCTATATTATTACTAGGAAAAAATAGTTTCGTCGAATTTTATTTTGTTTTTATTTGTTTATTTTATTTTGTTTTTCCAAAATGTTTTATGTATTTCAAAAATATACTAAAAATTATAATAAAAAATATCACTTTTAATGATTCCGTGGTTTAAATTGTTCAAATTAATGTTTTGTTGAGCCTCTCAGAAAGCAGTTTAATAATCAATTATAATTTTTAGAAAGCTCGTGTATTCTACAAAATCATTTATGTACAATATTAGCTGTGTTTTTTTCATGATCTGATCCGGATCAGATTTCGCAGTAAATTTTGTATTGAATTGGAATTTGCAAATAATGACTCCTAACAAAACTTTTTACTTTTGTGAAAAGAGCATCAAATTGCATTGACTTATAAACCAATTTGCGTCAAATACTAGATCCAATAAATTTTTCAGTTCATGACTTGAAGTTTGGATGGGCTAAAATCATTGCAATGTGATGAATTTTTTGCCAAGTTAAAAATTTTGCTCTAGATTACAGTTTAAAATATTCAATTCAAGGCTAAATTCAAAATCCAGATCAGATCATGAAAAAAACACAGCTAATACTAGTAAATCGTGATCTGTTTCACCTTCAAAAGTGAAATGCGTCGCAATTGAATATTAAATAACAGATTTTATAGAACTGTAGGTGAACAAGCTTTCTAAAAAGTAAAATTAATTATTAAGCAATTCCCACAATCAATTCTGAACTGATACCTAGAATCAGTTATAAATTGATTACAGGAATCACTTTTGGAACTGATTTTTAATCGATTTCAGCCAAAATATTTCCATACGGAGGAATCGAAGAATAACTGATTTTATTCTGATTCCTGGAATCAGTTTTTCATTGGCTGGCCAAACATATCTCTTAAAAAGCGGACATTCTCCATACAAAATAATCACTTTTCCATCAGAAAAGAATCGATTCTTTAATAACGGGGAATCAATTCCACATCAATTTTAAATCGATTCTTGTCTATCTGGGATTGTATAAGGTACAGTAAATCAGGAAAAAACTTTTTGAAATACATTTTTTGATAGATATAGTATGTAGGCACATATTGAGTTTTAGTTTAAGAGTTGCAATATTTGATTACTCGTATAATCTACCTAATATTTTTATGTGAATCTTTATATTTTTCTAATGAATATTAAAAATTGTTATTCTATTAAAAGTAATCTCCACAGAATCTAGTAGTCCTCCACCTGCCCGCTCCCTGTCACATTATATTCCACAGGATTTAAAAACTATTTTAAAAAGCAGCGTGAAGGGGCAAATGGTATGGCCCACTCCGAAAATTATCATTCCTTATATAAACAAGCTCAGACGAATTTAGTGCATTCTGTCGTATATATTTCCTTTTACTAAATAACCATCATTCTCTTGATGATTTCAAATACTACACTACGTCTATAGCAGATACATTTCCTACCGAAAGAGCAGTAAGTTGACGATTTTACTTGCTTTAAAAATAATACATAAATATGATCCGTAGGATACCTATTATCATAGCCAAATAAATATAAAGATTACCCACTTCGACCAAGCAAAACGCGACCAAAAATTCTGAGAGCTCCACAGCGATGCCTCCACATGTGCGGAGGTATCCGTCGAGTTCGCAGGGGAAGTCTCACTTGTTCGGCGCGCTGTGCTTACTTGTGGGCCAGCGCGCCGAACAAGTGAGACTTCCCCTGCGTCGAGCTCGACGGATGCCGTCGCACATGTGGAGGCATCGCTGTGGAGCTCTCAGAATTTTTGGTGGCATTTTGCTTGTTCGAAGTGGGTAATCTTTATATTTATTTGCCTATGCTATTATGGATATTCCACGGCGAAATAAAAGAAATCCGTCAGGTAAATTGTACGATCGATTCTGCAATTTAAAATTTAGGACTAAGATTTTAAATTTATCTCTGAAGGATCCATTATCTAATAAGCCACAAGAATCAAAAGAGTCATCTGAACCTTTTTTAAATGGTAAGTAAAAGTATAAATACGTAAATAATATAGCTATATTTATTCTTGTCGTAATTCCAGACGAAATACAAAATTACATTGTATGGCTTGAAAATAATAATGATCCGGGTTTACTTCAAAAGATAATTGAATATTGGAAATTAACTTCGGAATATCGGATTAAAAAAATTTAATATGCAAACCAATCTCTCGCGGATGTGATTAAATCCTAGCCTCCCTATGGAGACAGTATCGGATACAAACTGGTAAGTGATTTAATTTTAATTACAAAACAATTTTTTTTTTAAATTAAAACAATATTATGCTTAATACCTAATATAACTAAGCAAAATATTTAAACATATTGTAAAAAAAATATTTTATAGTTTTCTAATCGTTAAAATATTTAGTTATATTCAAAATATACAATGTCCTTATTTTTAGGTAGACGTGGATTTTAGTTGCATGTTGCATGGAAAGAGAATTTTTTGTTTTCAGGTTATTCAGATTTCACCGAAAAATTCTTAAAAGCGTGCAGCTCTGACATAACAGACAAAAATAACTTAGCCCTATTGGAACTTTGCAAGCAAAGCAACATCGACAAAGGTACGTGATGGTCTCCGACATAATATTCACTATTAACATTTTACTTAGATTCCAGGGATTGCATTATATCTCTCCTACTACATGCATTATTGCAACCTTCAAGAATAAGCAGAACTTATAAACCAACAGTTCTTGATTCTCAAGAGGACTTTGTTATCCACGTGAAGACTATTAACGACGTTGCTCCTCAAATAGAAAAGATCAGAAGTCGATACGCTCAAAAGAAGCTCACACTTCAACCAAAATTAATCGTCGTTGGACCGGAAATCATTAACCTTCAAGACTTTTAGGTTTATTTGACAAATTTAAGTGCAAACTGCCCACTTTCCTTAAATGCTTAGATATTACAATTAAGCTAACACATGCTTTGAATGTGAAATATTCTCGTATAAGTAGATTAGTTTGGGAGTTCTTTGAGCAGTAGGTATATGGGTCTTTAAAAACTAGATACCGCACTGCCATGAATGAATGGATGTTATCAAACCCTGGTAAAACGGTGACTATTTATCAAGTTGGGCAATTTGTAAAAGAAGCATATCTGTCAGCTTTCAGTCCTCCGAATTTAACACAAGGATTTTTTAAAACAGGAATTTACCCCTTAAATTCTAATATATTGTTGCAGTCCTCGCCGCTCCTGCAAATAAAAATAAAAAGGAATAAAATTTACTTTCCGAACAGACTAACTAATTCCAAATATATTACAGGAAATTTTTAGAACAGGCTAAATTCGGAACGGCCCCGCGACAGGTCAAGGCCGGAAAAGCTCGGGCAGCCATCAACCTCATGTGAAGTCGAAGTGAAGAAGTGACCAGAGGTGCTACAAAGAGTGCGGAGTTCGGCGAAATTATAGAACGTTAAAATCAGAGAAAGTTTAGATTATTAGTGAATTTGATTGTTGTAAAAAGAAAATAAAAAAGAAAATTAAATTAGAACTTGTAACGAACCTACTTGGCAACCCTCAAAATGAAGAAAACACACCAGGACGAACTTAACGAAGAAACTCAATCAGCGCGAACTTCACAGCTGTCAGAAAGGACATAGCTGGCAACACCCCCCAACAAAACTAGCATAAATAACGACCAGATCCCGAGGAGGAGTCAGTTCTTGACATGCAACCGAGACGTTGACTTGGTTGTGAACTACAAGAACCAGACCTAACATTCTTTTATTAGATGCACACCGTACACCAGAGATATTGCCTTTGGTATAAATACTTTCATACCGTATACCAGAGAAGTTGCCTCTAGTATACTTACTTCCGAAACCCCAAAATCCCCTGGCTTCCTTAGAGCCTATCCGGAAAAACGTTACAAACTGTGAAAATTGCGTAGAATTGTGCAAGAAAACTTGTAAAATTAACTCGGCTTATTAAAAGACAAGAAACCCGGGAACTTGCGTTTCGTTTTTTTGTGTTTCCCCGAGTGAGTGTCTTCCAGGAGGAACTAGACGACGGGCTTTCCCCCCCGCAGCAACGGGAAGCAAGGAGAAGGTAAGTGCCGTGCTCTTATTATTCCGCGCGATTCTGTCACTCCGCGATTCTGTCATTCGCGATTCTGTCACTCCGCGGGCCTTCCCATCGCCGCGCTGCGATCCTTGTTGCCACATAAGCGCATAACAACATTGCGCAAAGCAACATTGTTGCAGCATCGCTCCTTAGCGCACATACACCAGCTTGGGAACGATCAGCTGGTTGCACGCACCAGAGCTTTTCGTATCGCAGAGTCGAGCGAGAAGTAAACAAACCAAATAAGCACTCATCTGGAGGAATCCAGCAGCTGAGGATACCGCCGCTCTACGTTGGCCCGCTTCCGCCCTCAGTTGTCCCGGTGGGGTCAGAGCCTGCAAATAGCCACCGCCACAAAAATCACTTGCACTTCCCGGCACATAAATTGCGCAACTCACCAGAAATTATTTCGCGATTTCCAAACACCGCGCACTCGTCTCATGAGCACTTTTCGCCGCACACAGCTTACAGCACAGCGGCCGGTGAGCTTTCAGCGGCGCCGCCGCCGTGCTTCTCCGTCGAGCATAACAGCCGTGTGCTGCCCGGAGAAGCCTTAACTATAATGGTCTTAAGACGCCTTAAGATAGCTTAAGATTTCTTACGACAGCATGAAGTGCCATACTGACAACTATAATGGCCTTAACCAATCTTTCGTTAATTTTCTGAATCTTTCGGCAAATCTTAGACGTACGGTCCCGAGCGTACAAATCTTAAGGGATCTTAACAAAAGTGACGTTTGGTTTAAAGTGGACGTGATTTCATTTAATTTGCTTACAAAAATGTCGACATTTGCGCTATTATTTTTGAGGACAATTTGACTTTAGCTTTTGTTAAAATAAGATTATTAGATCATGAAGTTAAATTACGGAGTGAAAGTGGTGATACGAGCACAAAAATACTTCATGCCGAGAGTTTGAATAACAAACGATCTAAAGACAATAATTCCAGACCATTTAAAAATTATCGGCCGGGACAATTTAAGAAACAATCATTTAAATTTAATAAGAGTTTACAAAAAATGAAATGCCATCATTGTGGGAGGGAAGGACATTTGATAAAAAATTGTTTTTTCAAAAAACGCCTTGAAAATAACAAAGAAAATAAAAGAAATGCTCAAAATACCGAGTCTACAGAAGAAAGGCAAAGACCCGGTTCTAGTGGGAGATCAGTTGGTTTCGCCTTTATGACTGGTGAGAATCAATTCTCAATGAATACGGGAATTTCATTTATTCTAGACTCTGGAGCATCTGATCACATAATAAATATAGATGATTTGTTTGAAAGTGTTGTGAATTTAAAGCCTACAATAAAAATTGCCGTCGCAAAAAGTGGAACATATATAACTGCAACAAAGAAGGGAAACTTGTATGTT
This sequence comes from Machimus atricapillus, assembly GCA_933228815.1. Taxonomy (NCBI): domain Eukaryota; kingdom Metazoa; phylum Arthropoda; class Insecta; order Diptera; family Asilidae; genus Machimus; species Machimus atricapillus. The sequence goes on along the minus strand of OW121786.1, from coordinate 16,023,552 downwards.
TCGAGCAGCATAGGTGTTCCAGGTCTACTCAAAGATGTGCTGTATTGTCCTGAAGCCCCACACAATATACTCTCTGTAAGGAAGATGCAACAGGCAGGAATGACCATTATTTTTGATAAAAATGGAGTAGTGGTAAAGTATAATGGTAAAAAGGTAATATTTGGTGACTCATTGAATAATTTAATAACAATTAATTTTGAACTAAAAGAATATAATGAAAATAATTATCAGCTATATAGCACAGTAAATATTAAGAGATATGATTTATGGCATCAACGTTTGGGTCACATGGGAGAATCGAATTTCTTGAAGTTGAAACGCAATAGAATGGTTGATGATGTAGAACAAATTGATAATGTTGCACCTAATGAAAATTTATGTGAAGCTTGTATAAAAGGTAAACAAGCACGCTTGCCATTTGAAAAAAATAAAGATAAAAGCTATGTAAAGCGACCATTGTTTATAGTACATTCTGATGCATGTGGTCCTGTCACTCCTTCAACAGTAGATAATAAAAATTACTTTGTACTTTTTATTGATGAATTTACACATTATTGCGTCACATATTTGTTGACATATAAATCAAACGTATTTTCAGCTTTTAAAGATTTTATTGCGAAGAGTGAGGCTCATTTTAATTTGAAGGTTGTAAATTTATATTCTGATAATGGGGGAGAATATTTATCAAAAGAAATGAAAGACTATTGTGTTCAAAAAGGCACTAGTTATCACTTAACAGTTTCACGAACCCCTCAGTTAAATGGTAATGAACTGTGACTGAAAAGGCTCGCGCAATGTTAAGTGGTGCTAGTTTAAATAAAGTTTTTTGGGGAGAGGCAGTTCTTACAGCTACATAAGTATTTAATAAATTTAACTCCAACAAGAGCTTTAAAATTAAATAAAACACCATATGAATGTTGGCATGGGAAAAAGCCAAAAATTAAATTTTTGAAAATTTTTGGTTCAACTGTTTATGTGCACAATAAAACTAGAAAAACTAAATTTGATGAAAAATCTTGGAAAGGTATATTAGTTGGTTATAAGCCAAATGGTTATAAAGTATGGGAAGTGGAAACTGAGAAGTATGTTGTAGTGAGAGATGTAATAGTTGATGAGATAAATTACCAGGTATCTAGACCTGAAATGCGGCTAGAGAATGTTGATTCTGGAAACTCTTATAATGAAACTGATATAAGTGAAATGCAGTTAAAAAGAGTAAAGGCCTGCGCCCATACGATCCAGCGCCCTGCGTTCATGCATCGAGCTTTAAGCTGTTGATGGATCTCGATGCCTGCCGCTGCATGGCAATTCAGAGGTTCGCCCATAAGATCCGTCATCTCACAATGCCACAAATTGTCAATAGTCACAGCACAGCCACAGCACAGCCGCAGCACACCCACAGCACAGCGCAGGAATTTTATTAAAGGAGCGAATTTTGAAAATTAAAAGGATAAAAATGGATCTTACTATATTAATTAAGTTTCTTTTAATAGGAATTCTGCTATTAGGTGCGTCCAATGTTTCAGGTACACTTTGCCGGGATGTAAACAGTCAGCTGTGAATGCACAACTTTGAACTTGCAAGTTTGAAAGTCCACCCTAGGTTCAAACCGGCTGATGCGTCCCGATGCATGAAAATATTGAGAAATGTTCAAAATTTCCATGCGTCGATGCATCGCCATGCATCGCTTATGGGCGAAGCTCCATAAGAAAGCATGGATTTCAATATTTTCGTGCAGCAACAGCTTAAAGCTTGATGCATGAACGCAGGGCGCTGGATCGTATGGGCGCAGGCCTTAAAGCCAAGAAAAGAAATTGGTGCATCTGACATAACGTCAAAACCAATAGAATCTGATAATAGTAAATCAGATAATTTTAAGCCTGGAAATAAAATTGGTGCATCTGACATTAGGTCAAAACCAATATCAATTATCTCTAAAGAAAGTAATAGTGAGAAATTAGATTTAGTAAAACAAGCTGAAAAAGAAAATGCCAAATCAAGTAAAAATAATAATAGATCTGTAGTTGAAGAAGATGAATACAGTAAGTCTTCATATAAAAATATAGATAAAGTAAATCAACTTGAACCTAGAAGGAGCGACAGGATTAAAAATCGTTCTATTGTTTGTTATAATGAAGACGATATAGAGGATGAATATTTCGATTGTCTCATGTGTGCTCAGTCTTTCATTAATAAAGTGCCAAAATCATTTAAAGAAATTGAAAACAGAGATGATAGAAGTAAATGGGAGCAAGCCATTAAAGATGAAATAAATTCATTAATGATAAACAAAACTTGGTGTTTAGTACCAAGGCCTGAAAATAAAAATATTGTTGATTGTAAGTGGATATTTAGTATAAAGAATGACGAATTTGGAAATCCTTTAAGATATAAAGCTCGGTTAGTTGCTCGTGGTTTTAGCCAGGAATATTTAGTGGATTATAATGAGACATTTGCACCTGTGGCAAGAGTTTCAAGTTTCCGATTTGTACTTGCATTTGCAAACCAATTTAATTTATTAGTACATCATATGGATGTCAAAACTGCATTTTTAAATGGAATTCTAAAGGAAGAAATTTATATGAGAGTTCCTGATGGGATTCAGAGTGACATTAACCAAGTGTGCAGACTCAATAAAGCATTATATGGTCTAAAACAAGCAGCACGATGTTGGTTCGAAATATTTGAAAGAGCTTTAATAGAAGAAGGATTTCAAAATTCTCCAGTAGATAGATGCATTTACATTTTAGACAAAAGCGATATTTCTAAAAATATATATGTAGTGCTTTATGTGGATGATCTGGTAATTGCAACTGCTAATGATAGAACAATGCAAAACTTTAAAAATTATTTGATGAATAAATTTTGTATGACAGATTTAAAGGAAATTAAACTATTTCTTGGAATAAAAATTGAAAGAAGTCATGATAAAATAACATTAGACCAAAGTGCATATATAAAAACTGTCTTGCAGAGGTTTAATATGATTGATGCTAATTCTGTTAGTACACCATTTCCATCTAAATTGAATTATGAAAGTTTAAACTCAGATGAAGAATATGACGCTCCTTGCCGGAATTTAATTGGATGTTTAATGTACATAATGTTATGTACGCGACCAGATTTGAGTATTGCTGTTAATATTGTAAGTCGATATTCAAATAAAAATAACAAAGAGCTTTGGCAATATTTAAAGAGAATATTAAGATATTTAAAAGGATCAATAAATATTAAATTAATTTACAAAAGAAACGAATATAAAAATATTATAAAAGGATATGTTGATTCTGATTGGGGTGGAAGTGATGAAAAAGACAGAAAAAGCACAACAGGGTATTTATTTAAATTATTTGAAAATTCTTTAATTTGTTGGAATACTAGAAGACAAGTATCAGTAGCAGCTTCTTCGACTGAAGCTGAGTATATGGCTCTTTTTGAAGCTGTCAAAGAAGCAATATGGTTAAAGCCATTGGCAGGAAGCATAAATTTAAGTATTAAGGAACCAATTATTATTTTTGAAGATAATAATGGTTGCATAAGTATAGCAAATAATCCAACAAGCCACAAAAGGTCGAAGCATATCGATATAAAATACCACTTTTCTAGAGAACAAATAGAAAAGAACTTAATTAAACTCGTTTATGTACCTACAGGTAATCAATTAGCGGACATATTGACCAAACCACTGCCAGCAGTAAGATTTTTGGAGCTGAGAGCTCAACTTGGACTGTAATAGTTTTAATATGCTTTATTAAATGTAAACAGAAATAAGTTTGAATATTTCAAATCGGTTTGATTAGGTTTTTCAATACTAAATAATGAATGCAATCAGTTTGTCTGGATTAATTGGATTAATATCAGTCAGGTTTTCACACCGACTGCAAAAGTCTAGGAAAGTCTTGGTATTTAATGTTGAAAGTAGTAGCAGAGGACTTTTAATATAATTATTTTATACTTTTTAGAGCTTGGGATTTTTTGGAGTCGGTTCTATTTTTTTTTTTAATTTTTTGTTTTTTTAAATTGTGCGACTCTCAGGCGCCTGTTTATCTTTTCGGTACTATAAAAAAAATTTTAAAAAAAAAATAGAACCGACTCCAAAAAATCCCAAGCTCTAAAAAGTATAAAATAATTATATTAAAAGTCCTCTGATACTACTTTCAACATTAAATACCAAGACTTTCCTAGACTTTTGAAGTCGATGTGAAAACCTGACTGATATTAATGCAATTAATCCAGACAAACTGATTGCATTCATTATTTAGTATTGGATTAATATCAGTCAGGTTTTCACACCGACTTCAAAAGTCTAGGAAAGTCTTGGTATTTAATGTTGAAAGTAGTATCAGAGGACTTTTAATATAATTATTTTATACTTTTTAGAGCTTGGGATTTTTTGGAGTCGGTTCTATTTTTTTTTTTAAAATTTTTTATTTCATTCTTTTTAGTGTAATATGTTTTAGTAAATTTTTTTTGGTCCGCCATTTTGAATCCTCGCAATCGGGCACCGAATGTACAACCAAGTACCAAAACCTTATCTGTGCATATGTTTTGTTTTTTGTTGATTTTCTCAAAAAGCGCTGAACCATTTCGATAAAATTTATATGGGACCACCTCTGAACTATGACCTACCAAACAAAAAAAGAATCATCAAAATCAATTCATAATTGGCGGAGTTATCGCGTAACGACATACAAAAAAAAAAAAAAAAAAAAAAAACAGTCGAATTGAGAACCTCCTCCGTTTTTTCGTCGGTTAAAAATAAGATTATCTTTCTAGGGTTAAGGTACCTTTACACTATCTGACAATGTCAGATGACATGTCGGTTTCAGATTTTAAAGAAGCTGCTTTGAATTTAACATTCAAGTCAGGTGACTTTGCTTCGTAGGTGTAAGTGTGAAAATTATTTCAAAGTGACAAATGCGAGTCAGATGAAAAATTTAACACATTTTTTAAAATCTGAAACCGACTTGTCATCTGGCATTGTCAGATAGTGTAAAAGCACCTTAGTATGTAGCAAAATCAAACTTTTTCTTTCTCGCACAACTTTCTACTCATGTACTTGACAGTCGAGGTACAAACATTGCTAGCTGTCATGCCCAATTTTTGCCTCATTCACATACACGACACGTACACGGCAGTTCCGTTCCTGTTAGTTTCCTCTTCAAAGGGTTTATATGAGAAACTCTGGAGGGATATACTGACGCAAGTTTTAGAGATTGTGAAGATTCGACGTCGACAAGTGGTTACGTTATAAAATTATTTGGAATGAATTTCGGAGAAAAGTGGGGCGAAAGGTGAAAAATCGTGAAATAAAAGTTAATTTTTTCAATTTCCGGGGTGATTGTGGCCAAGGGGTTGGGGATAGGGAGGCGGTGTTGACCTTTTAGGAAAGGGCTTCGAAATAGTGATTTTTTGAGATCGGTTTGGGGTCGCTGCGATTCGTAGAAAAAAAGATAAAAATACAAGAGCAAGGCAACATCCTGATTTACGAATCACCCTGTAACTGCCGAACGGTGCGGTGTCTCGGTCTGACCTTTCACCTCCGAACACCCTATATAGTATGTACAACATCAATAAATTTCAATGAGGAATTAATAGAACTCGTGAAGAATTCGAGCTGCTTGTGTGACAAGCCACACAAATAGTATTTCCATGTAAGCTTGAAAAGTAATTGCTGGAAAGACATAGCCACGAAATTAACACCCCGATTCTGGCGTTATGACTAGTCACAACGACTTGTGATTGAAATTTTGTGATACTTCTTGTGACTATTTGTAAATTTTATATTCTGGGGTTACAGCACTAAGCATATAACATATAGAGGACTCAGTTTGAACAAAAATTTGTCGACGAAATTTTTCTTCTTCTTCTCATTATCGTGGATCCCACAAGAATTCATTCTCTCAAAAGAGCGCAGAATGAACGATGAAAGTTCATTTCCATTTAAGTGGGATCTGCGGTGCTTGGGCTGGTCTGCTGGGTTGGGAATTGGGAGGGTTGGTGAGGCAAGAGGAAGTCTTCGCATCTCGTCAATTAAATATGCGTGCGCTGCTACTTCTGCGGGTTTGTTTGATATGTAAAGAATTTGTTGTTATCAATTTTCTTCGGTAATTCGGAAATTTATCATAATAGAAAAACCTCCTCAACACTCTTTTGCGGTTTTAGTTTAGTTTTAGTTATTTTCTTCTTCTAGGCATTTATGATACTTAACTTGGATCGGGAGGAAGTTTTTTCAGGACATTTCAATTTTTCTGCTAGCCACAAACAATGTTTTCTTATCAGCACCAAAAGGAAAAAATTTAATGTATACAGGGTGTCCGGTAAATGAAGGATAATCCTGCAACTGCGATGAGGGTAGACCATGTCCTACTATATGCTAGAATTTTAGTTTAGTAAAAGTCCTACGGTTTTCGAGATATTAATTTTTTTATTTTTTTTTTTTGAAAAAACCATCCACATTCAGTTTATTTAGTCTATTTTTTCGTCCTTGAAATGGTTGTCCTTGAAATGGTTACCTTCATCAATTTAAATTAACATAAAAAAAAATTAAAAGAGAAATGTGAACCAATTTAGCATTTTAAAATTGGCATTTATCAAGCAACTTTTTAAAGTGATTGGTACGGTTCACTTACATAGTACATTTTTTTTTGTATGGAAATTTTTCATTACAATTTTTTTTGGAGTATTTTGCAACATTTAAGGTAAAAACGAAATACTGTTTTAGATGACACATATTATACGTTAATACTGTAAAAAAAATTGACTGTAAAAAATTATAATTTGTGGAAATGGCGTGACAAAAACTGAATGTGGATGGTTTTTTCAAAAAAAAAAATAAAAAAATTAATATCTCGAAAACCGTAGGACTTTTACTAAACTAAAATTCTAGCATATAGTAGGACATGGTCTACCCTCATCGCAGTTGCAGGATTATCCTTCATTTACCGGACACCCTGTATATGCGGTGATCATAACATTTATCAGACTTCTCAAACCATGAACTAAACGATTCTGTTTGATTTATTGCTTGAACACAGAGGTCGGCGAGGTATTTTTTAATATATAATAAATGAGCGCTTTTCTCAAAATGTTTTGAAAAAACTTCCGAATACAGCTTGAAAACTCGGAAAAGTGTATCGGAAGGGGCTTGAAGTTTAAGGTGATTATCGTGATATGCATAATTTTTATTAAAGATAAAGATTTCACTTTTATTAATATCCAGTATTTCGTCTTTTAGCAAACTTCGACAGTCTTCACAATTAAATTTGAGTAAAAATTTAAACATTACATATCCACAAAAATATCTTAAAGAGTTTTCACAAAGCGTTCCTTGAGAGAAAGAACTATAATCTTCGTTTAAATCGGACATGTCAACATTGGACAATTGCGACTGACAAGATTCAAAATTTGTTTCCGAAACAGTTAACTTCTCATTCATTGAATATTCCCCGGTATCATTTGCATACGCATCCAAAGAGCTTGTTATAATTACATCTTCATCGGACTCACAATTTGTTGAACTTGTTTGTGAATTTATAATTTTCATTGAGAGAATTTTCGCTATTATTAAGTTTAATTCAAAAAGGGTTGGGTTCGAATTGGTAATACCTCTGGACCTTATTAAATAGAACAAATTTTCTAGCGGGTCCTGTTGCACTCGAGAAAGAGCAAAGAAAAATATTTCATTTTCTTGCTCCCAAATGTCACTAGCTAAATTTAAAATGGATGACAAAGTAAGAATTATACCATTTATGCAAAAAACTGTACTCAATCCACAGTACTTTACATTCTGAAAGTAAATTCTCATTTCTCGGAATCGTCATTAGCAGAGCGCGCACATTTATTTGAAGGGCAGACGCGGCGCAGGGTAGGAGAAATAGCAGCGACCTGCTGCCGCACCGCATCTTGCCTCACCAGCCAAGGCTCAGCCCAGCACGTAGCCTCCCGGAGATCCCACTTAAATGGAAATGAACTTTCATCGTTCATTCTGCGCTCTTTTGAGAGAATGAATCCTTGTGGGATCCACGATAATGAGAAGAAGAAGAAAAATTTCGTCGACAAATTTTTGTTCAAACTGAGTCCTCTATATGATATATGCTTAGTGGTTACAGTCACAAGGTGTCTCTCAAAAACTCTCCTCACTTGGGCGGAGAGTTGGATATATACTTAAAAACAAGAAGAAGAGTGTGTCAAATGTCATTTATCTTCCAAGAGAGTGCAGACCGGTGCAATTCATTAAAAGGAAGCTGAAAAGTGCAATTTTAAGTGTGTTGTGATTCAAAAAAATCCAATCCAATCCATCTCTATAAAAAAAAAAGATAATTACAAGGTAAAATCTATAAAACTCTTTCATTAACTAAATACATGAAGGTATATTGCAGCTTTGAATGAAAAAATGGAGGACGGCGGCAGCAGAATCTATAAAAGAACAACGCAGGAACAGCTAGAAATGTATTTAACATTTTTAGAAGATAATGTAGACTTCAAAACGGGCAAAAATTGCCCAAAGGATCCACACTGCATTCAAAGGAAGTGGAGTGAACTATCAGCAAAGTTAAATGCGTTAAAGGGTCCAACTCAAACTCCAAATGAATGGAAAACAGTAAGTTTTAAATGTTGTTAGCCTAATTGCATTTAATTAAAATTTGTCCAATTATAGAGTTTAGCACATTGGAAAAACCAACTGAAAAGCAGAGTTCGGAAGACCAAATGCGATAAGATGGTAACTGGAGGGGGACCTTCAAGTGCAGACAGTATTAACTGCTTAGAAGAAATAGCACTAAACTCTTTTGGCCGAGTAAGTGTACTTGGAGAAGAAGAAATCTCTGTTTTAGGGTTTGGGGAAGCACTAAATGAGGACAGCTCCTCATATGAGTATATAGAAGACACGTCCTCAGCAGGAGATACAGCAGGAGATACAGCGGGTCCTTCGTCAGCACCCCAAACACCTTCACGAAAAAGAAAATATGCCTCTTCAGATATTATTCAAAAAATAGCGAATATGTTGGAAGAAAAAGAGAAGCGAGAAAAGCGAGCAACGGAAGAAAGGTTAAGGGTGGAGGAAAAACTGGCTGACGCGTTTTTAAAAGTTGGCGAAGGATTTTCTATAATGGGCAAAGCTCTTGAAAAATTGTCCGAAAATAAATAATCCTCCCTATTTTTGAATTGAATCGAAAAGAGGTTATTATTCTTAAAAGAAAGGGGGAGGTGTCAACCTCGAGCGCTCAGACCACGGTCCATTGCACTCGTCCCCTACCCTATCCGAATTTTTTAGTCATCTTGACGAAACCAAGAACATCAGATAGAGATTGAGAATTGAAATCTTCCATTCTCATTACATCGGCGCCAAGCGTCGTCATACGCGCGCGGGAGAAGGCCGGGCAGTTACAGAGGAAGTGCTCCGTGCTGTCCTCGTCCTCCCCACACGAAGGACACGTTGAATCGCTGATGATCCCTAAGGTATTCAGATGCTTGCCGCATGTGTTATGTCCTGTGACCGTCCCTACAAGCGTTCTGCAATCTTTTCTGTCTAAGCGAAGTAAAAGTTTTGCATTGTTGCTGTCTGGACGACTAATGAACCATTTGGTGAATTTACAGGTTGATATACTGGACCATCTCTGACCATGTATTGAGTCCATGAACCTAGTTATCCAGTTTTTCACCTCTGTAAAGCTGACACCAATAATGGGCTCCGGTCCCAGGGGAGGAGAGCTTGCGCCTTCTTTCGCTAGAGCGTCAGAGGCCACATTGCCAACGATTCCCTGGTGACCGGGAACCAATATAAGATTGACCTGGTTGCGCTTGGCAACAGAATTAAGTCTATTCTTACATTCCTGGACAATCTTTGATCTGGTGGTTGGGTTAAGTAGGGTGACAAGAGCAGCCTTACTATCGCTGCAGATGCCAATCCTCTTATTATGCCACCTATGGGCAATTATCCAGTTGGCCACTTCGAGAATGGCGAACACTTCAGCTTGAACAACCGTTGCGGTTGTTCCGAGTTCATAAATTAATTTCACTAACTTTTGAGTGAGGATTTTAGCAACTTTATTAAGGAAGATTTTTTAAGAAACTACTTTTGTAACCTCTTTTCGATTCAATTCAAAAATAGGGAGGATTATTTATTTTCGATTCGATTCGGTCGGGTTCAAGAATAGGGCAAACTTTAATCATCCGAAGTATTAAATTTTTGATAAATATTTTGTTTGTGTTTTTCGAAAAGAGTTTATTTATTTTTAACCCCCGACGCAAAAACGACGGGGTGTTATAAGTTTGACGTGTGAGTCTGTGTGTCTGTCTGTCTCTGGCATCGTAGCTCCCAAACGCATAAACCGATTTTGATTTTGTTTTTTTTGTTTGAAAGGTGAATTAGTCGAGAGTGTTCTTAGCTATGTTTGATGGAAATCGGTCCAAGATGGCCGCCGTTACAAAATGACGGATTACATATTTTTTCACAACTCTCTCAATATAGGTATCAAATAAAAGGGCTTGAGTAGTAGAATACTATACACTATGACAAATTTCAGATCCAAGATGGCCGCCACCACAAAACGGCGAATAACTTTTTTTTTTCACAACTCCCTAAATATGGGTATCCAATGAAAGGGCTTGACTAGTAGAATAATGTAGGTACACTATATTGAAAGGGAATGAGGAATATTAACTGTTGGAATGATACGAGTGTATAAGTGTGTGTCATGCTTGAACAAGTGTGAGATGTCGCTCGCGGAGCTGACGGCGGTTCGAGTGCTTCTCCCGTCATTCTGAGTCGGACTTTTGAGGCGTTAGCACGCCTCCGTTGTGGTTATATATAAATAAAAGGTTCTTTACTCTACACTTGTTTTTTATTCGCCTGCTCTGCTCCCCATCATTCCTTCAGGTGATGGGCAGCCAGCACGCTTCCACCGCACGTGCACTGTGAATAAGAGAGGAGTGTTTTTTTTTTAGTGAATCAAAGGCGAGTGCTGCGTCACATACAAGGCGCGTGTGTCAGTGCAGGAAAAAGGTCGTGTGCTCGATTACAAGTGCACAGAGAGGAAAGGCAAAAAGGGACTGCAGTGCCTCGTGCACGTACTTTCATCTCAGTGTAACGACGAGGTTACAACGCGACGTAAATCATGCAGGAGGCAGGCAAGGAGGGTGCATTGCCGAGCGAGGAGAACAAGGCACAGAAGGCTGAAACAAAAACACTCGAGGTCATCAAAGAAAAGCTGTGGGCGCGCTACAAGCTACAAGCTTTATACCCAACAGAGGACATCTACTTGATGCAAACTTCAACCCCCCAGGTTTTTGCTTGGCTTTCACAAACAAGCAAATACTGAAAATAGGTAAGAGGCATATTTTGAATATGTATTAAAGGTGAAAAAAAAGAAAATCTAATTTTTCAAAAGGACAGTGCACTGGCATCAAATACCTTACGGTTATGGATGTTTTAAGGAAGGGTGCTGTGATGTGCACGGGTTTTACTTCTATATTCGTTGCTATAGCACTGACCAAATAACATGTGGAACACGCAGTGAATTGAAGCCCAAGCTTTAGCATGTCACTGATCGGGTAATACTTTCGTCAAGTGACAGCCACATGGCCGATCACGGAAGTATGACAGGGCGCCGCCATGACATCATTTTGGTGCCAGATATACGAACAGACGGACGTGTCTCCCGGAGCAAAAAAAAAAAACAAAAAAATTAGTGCGTGGAAGTGCAGTTGTGCCCTGTATGGATTTGGTTTTCCCCGTGAGATCCTGCTACTACTATTCTTTTGGTAAGAGCTCGCCTAAGTCAGATCCCCAACTTATATTTGGAATTATTGTAGGGCCCCATCGGGTGTTTTTATGCACACCGCCTGCTGCCTACGTCGCAGCCAGAGGGCCCCATCATTTTTTTTGGCTCGCCGCCTCATCAAATATTCGAAGGCCCAGCTAATTGCATCTCGCGAGTCATTCCTCGCGCATCAGCGTTTATTTTTCTGGGTGAATCCACTACGCAGGAGCCCCAGTGGAGTTTTTCCCCCCTGCCACGCCGCTGCAAAGAAGAAAAAAAAGGGAACCCCGTCAGTACGAAGAGCTGCCCCGTCCTCGCACCAGGCAACCAACCCTCGTGACCGTCGCAATCACCGTACCAGAAGCTATCAGTGTCGTCACATCCAGGAGGCCGTGCCAGAATTGTGCCCCCTTTTTCGCCGGAGCGCCCACCGGATTCATCACTGCAGAATTACTATAAGCTTTCCCTTCTTTTTTTTCTTTCCAATTAGTTTTTTCGTGAGCCGCGACCCGCGACGTTACTATATCACCATTAGTTCCGTACCCCTTCAGGGACGTTAAAAATTTCCTTGATTTACTTTTAATACTAGTAGTAGTTGCGATTGTTTTTTACCATACGCGTTTCACCCCCCGAGTAAAGTAAATCCCCGCATAATTTGGGAAGTCCCTCCCTCATAAATCTCGCGCTTGTTATTTCCATATTGGTGATGCTAAAGTACACTCCTAAATCGGTGTTCGGCTGCTCCTTCGGAGATAACAATTATATTTTCATTCGGATCCGTTTAGCTAAAGATAGGGATTTTCCTGTTCCCTCCCTATTAAAATTTTTCAGCCTCGCAGGAAATTCTGGCGATCGATCGACAGCAGTTCCAGCAAAACAGGTACGTAGTTATCTACCTTGTTCTTCTTATTATATTCGCATAGTACATAACATTTTCGGCTGAAATAGAGATCAACAGCAAACAAAAAAAAAAAAAAAACAAAAACAAAGCAAAAAAAAAAAAAGAAAAACAAGAAAAAAGAAAAGAAAACCTGAAACGTGCATACGACTACCCGTTGGAGAAGTCTCTCACCACTGTATAAGAAATCGGTAAACGAAGTTAATTTCAATCGCCCCAATCACAGTTGCGCTCAGCTGTGCTGATTAAGTTTTCGTTTAACCTTGTGATACCTTCGGGGATTTAATTTATACGGGTTTCATCATTCGGGATCCGATCTTTTGGTATTTGATTGATATCGCGCCGTCGAAAAATCCTGATTAACTGTTCAGTCTCGTAGTTTTTTTTTGTTATTTTTACTTTCGAGTTCAGTTTTCAGAAATTGTAGCAGGACCAATGTTAACACTCCCCACTATTGTTAAGTTTTTTTGAAATAATAATTATGTTGAATTTACGCAATCATTAGTATGATTGGCTGAACGCTACCTCGCCCCCTCTCTCCCTCCTTCACGTTTGGTAGGGCCGTTCGGACATAAGGGATCCGAATGGCAGGGTGGGTTGACCCGGAGTCAAGACTCTCTCCCTTATGGGGGAATCATGCATTGACCCCATGTCCTGACTCTTTCTTCCCTTGGGCTTTAGGTGAAGCCCCCTCATCTCCGTGCCCGTCTTAAACGGACACTGGATGTTTGTGTTCGATTATCGTATGTTCCCGAAATTTCCTTTTTGTTTCAATTTCTGCTTTTCCTTTTGGCGTGTTTTCTCACTTTCGATTGGACGTGGCTTAAGCGGTTCAAGAACCCCCCCCATGCCGACTAGCTATTCAAGCGCACTTCATCTAGACACGCCGCCCGAACCATCTTCTAGCCCGTCCTCGTGAAGGCTCCCACAAAAATAAAATTTTTTTTGATTTATGTCGTCAGTGCTGCGTACCCCGGCGAACTTCGTTCGGGATACTAAGTTTCTTTCGGTTGTCGGGACCATACCATCTGTCCGCCCTGTCGGTATCCGCAATGGTGTCGACAGGAGACCCTCTCAGCCTCACGAGTAGTGTGAACGGGTTCTGTCATCTTCCCGCAAATCCTCACCCCGTAAGGAGGTCCATTCCACCTTCGGTGAGCCCGAAGCTCTCATGGTGGAGCAAGCCAGGGACTAACTCTTTGTGCATTTTCATAAATCACAGAGGTGTGACTCGGTGTGAGGCCAGAGTTATGTTTGGAGGTGACTGAGCTGTGTTTTTACATTACAGTGCTTTTGCATTAAGCAAGCACAAAGGCTCAGTTGCGAGGGTCGATATCGACATTCGCTACAGGTCATCCATGTAGTGAACAGATATTTGACTAGGGCATTTGCAGAAAGCTTTGAAGTCATTGGATAAGCTGGATGCAATGCTTGTTACAAACATCAACTTGTCATCAAGCATGATGTTTAGTAGCACAAAGCTTCCAACTATAAAATCAAAGGTGTCATCTTAATTATGATTGGTTGTTTTACAGACGAACACTCAGAGAAAAATGACAACGCATAATTAAAAAGAAACGGAGTTAATTTCAAAACTGCGTGTCAAATGGCGTCGTTTATATTTTAATGTTGAAAATTTTTCCATTCATAACGAACATATATAAATTAAAAGTGAATATTTTTATATTAAAATTGATCGCAGATATATACATATCTCGCTTTGGATTTAACCTTGTTCAACGTATAATTAATAAAGAAACCGTTTTGATGAAAACATAACATTGCGCGTTATAGATTCAATACCGTTTTATATTGAGCATTGTATAAAGATAAAGCAACAATTTTGGTTCTAAATACATTGCCTTTTAATTTTAAAATGAGCATTTTAAAATGCCCTTAGTTGCATTTTATTTCAACATTGTCCGCTGTAAAACGTTAAACGTGCACATAACATTGCGCGTTATAGATTCAATAACGTTTTATATTGAGCATTGTATAAAGATAAAGCAACAATTTTGATTCTAAATACATTGCCTTTTAATTTTAAAATGAGCATTTTAAAATGCCCTTAGTTGCATTTTATTTCAACATTGTCCGCTGTAAAACGTTAAACGTGCACGTAAGCCGCTGGAAACATTTCGTTAGTGTCAGTTGCAATGGAGTCGTACGTGAGTGATGAAATCGGTGTTCATAATTCGGAAGGCCGGGAATTTCTTATACCTGTGCCGCAAATATGTAATTTTGATTTAAAGTTAAATGATATCTTAGCCGAATGGAATTTGGAGGTCTTATACACAACTTTGCAAGGTATGTATGTACATTTCGTTTTAGTGCATTGAAAAAAAAAATTCTGATTTGTGTTAAAAAGGAAATACATATTCAGAGTGTGCTTGTTTACAGAAGCTGATATTACGTACGAAAGTCTGAAATATCTCTCAAAAGAGGATATTAGAGACGCAATAAAAAGTATTGGCTTACGCGCTCAATTCCGCGAAAAATTATTTCACTGGAGAAAAGAAAAAGTGAGCGTGACATCTAAAAATTAAGAAAAGTTTTGTTAAAATATGTATTCTCTCATAAGTATGGCATAGATGATGAAACTATTTCTACGGACTCAAGGATTTTGTCGTGGATTAAAACCAATTCAGAAGTATTATCATCAAAAAGCCAGGAAGCCTGATCT
This sequence comes from Machimus atricapillus, assembly GCA_933228815.1. NCBI lineage: Eukaryota > Metazoa > Arthropoda > Insecta > Diptera > Asilidae > Machimus > Machimus atricapillus. Next base: position 16,008,209 of record OW121786.1, on the reverse strand, counting down.
GATAACCAGGTATAATGAATAAAAGTGTAATAAAGCATCGCTGACAAATAGGAACTGGGTCGCTAAATTATGTCTAAAAAACGAGACAATTTTTAGCGTTTTAGGCAAATCATGCCATTTAAAATGTTAAAAAATCCTGCTCAATTATGTTTAAACACAACTAAATAACAAATAAATTGTCTCGAACCGATTTCAGTTGTACCACGTTAAATTTTCAGTTTTTTCACAAAAATGTCCCCGGACAGGTGCAAAAGAAATAGATACAAAAATTTTTGTTGCTACTTTAGGAGTAAGATAGTGTTGTAGTGGGTTTTTGTACAGGACCAGCAAACCAGTTCCTATATGTCAGTGTAAAGTATTAACAGAAAAGTAAGGGCGTGATGTTTAGTGGTATTTGAACTGATTCAAACCGTGTTTTTTTCAAAATTGCAGGATTTATCTGCACTTTTGAACAGTTCAAGCAAGGGAAAAGAATTTTACGAAAACAACGGGAAACTTTTGGAGTTGCATAGACAAGAACTTATGTCTATTATTTTAGAGGATATCAATTATAAAGGCAAATCCTTAACTGCTGGCAGTTTTCCAAGATTAGTGGATCAAATATTATTAAATTTCCCTACCGAATACAAGGTATGTCCTGCCTTCGCCAACAATTTATTATACCTAGCAAATTTGTTAGCAAATTCACTTTGTTTTCAACAATACACACTATACCATCATATAAAAATAATTATCATATACCCTTCACGTTTTCTTGCTTACATTTCAGGAGTATTACTTTGTTCCAAGACAAGGAAAAAAAACCCCTAAAGGGAAATTATATGATAAATATGTTAATATAACTTGAAAACATCTCTAGAGAGAAACTGTTCTGATTGGAGAGATGTGAGAGATAAATGGGAAAAGACTTTTGCCATTCGACAGAAGGAACTAAAATCTACGACGCAGTCTAATTTAGCATTTCTGAACTCCTGGCCAAGATATAAAGACGCCCAAGGATATGAATTGGTAAGTATATAATTTTATTTCAAAATGATTTTGTATTGAATTTTATACAAGTCAAGTGTTTTCTTAAACTATTTATTATTTTTTATTTAACTTACAGATTGACATTGATTTTCGCCTTCTACATCCTCAAAAAGAATGCCTCCTCTTTTTAAAATGGAATGACTTCAAGAGAAAAATAGATCCGTACTACAATGAGCACATCCATGATAAAGCCAGCAAGGAATTATTAGTAGCCTCCAAGCAGCGGAATAATATCGGTAAATTTTATATATGCCTAATAATAATAATATTGAAATTTTCTTTTACAGATTCTGTTGATTATATTTACGCAATTTTACTGAATGCGGTCATTCTTCCTTCTGCTCGATTCAAATGCAGGACAACGGGTTCAAACACAATTACGAAAAAGGTTACCATAAAGGATGCACAAGCAAGTTTTTCATTACATTTAACTACCATTAGTGATTACGAAAATAAGATCAGTGACCTTGTAACAAAATATTATAATTCAAACCTAACTATTCAACCTTTCATTATTGTCGTAGGTCCTGACAATTTACATATTGAGAGTTATTATATGTATTTACTTTGACAAAATATTATACAAGCTAGATTCTTTTTTAAAATGCATTGATATTTGTTTAAAACTGTTTCAAGTATTCTCACTTGAATATCCCAAAGTATGTAACGGACCTTGGATGTTTATTCAAAAGTATTTTTTTGATATAGAAACCGAATTTGATATAAGTTCTCCAAGCATAGCATCTCTTATAAACTTTTTAAAGTGAATAATTTCAATAACTTTTTTAACATATTCTTTTCCGTATATGCATTACATAAATATCAATTGACATGTATTTCTGTTTTATATGTACCAGAAGTTTTTCTCTGTCTGTAGAACTTACAGATCATTTCAAATATTTCCATTGTTTGCCATCAACAAGCACAGTAAAATGTGTACAAAATGAATGTCATCAGCTTTTTTCTAATTTCAAATCATTTCGATCACATTTAGATTTTGTTCACAAAAAGCATGAGCCACAAGCAAATACTCTGGTATCCGAAACAAATGAATTATCCGAAGGCCTAAATGATTTAACTAATTCACAACTCATTTCAACTCATTCTCTCATTACTCAGAAACGTTCATGCCCCGAAAAGAAGTGTTGAAGATTCAAAATTTAATCCAGGACCTAGTTTCTTCACTTGGTTTGGTTTTTAAGAATTGCATTACAGATAATAAAACTCATAATGACCTTAAAGCTATTTTGGAATTTTGTGATCAGCCTTTTCGTGATATAAAAAGTGAACATCGTTTTTTCAAAGTACTTAAAGAACAAAACTTATATGAAAAGCCTTTTGTGTACGTTATAAATCGTACTATATCTCAACGCATTTTAAATAGCAATCCCACACTTTATGACTGCACTGCTCAATTTTACTTAATGCCATTAAAGTTTCAATTCAAATCATTTTTCCAGTTACCGGGAGTCTTAAAAAGAACTTTTGATAACATGAATTATCTCAGACAAAATCAACGCCTATGCAATTTTATTTCTGGAAAGGTATTTCGCGATAAAGTAGAGAAGATGCCCTATGAGTATATTATACCTTATTTTCTTTATTTTGATGATTACCAAATAAATAATCCTCTGGGAAGTCACACGTCATCTATATGTGCTTCATATTATATTTTTCCTACTATCCCACAACATAATCTCTCTAAATTAGATTTCATTTTCACTTGTGCTTACATTAAAACTTTGTATTTAAAGTCGTTTGGAAATCAAATATCATTTTTTCATTTAATTAATGAACTAAAAGAGTTGGAGGAAGAAGGTATAAATATTGAAACATCCGATGGAAATTTTAGAGTGCATTTTGTTTTAGGATTGATTCTTGGTGACAATTTGGGCCTAAATAGTATTTTAGGTTTCACTCAGTCTTTTAATTCTAAACGATTTTGTCGTTTATGTTCAGAAGAAAAGGAAAACACGAAAATTAAAAGTAGGGAAAATATTGCATTAATCCGTTCTAGGGCACGCTATGAAGCTGATGTCAACATGAACGATTTTAAAAAAATTGGCATTAGGGAAGATTGTGTATTTAACAATCTTGGAAGTTTTCATGTTACAAAGAATTATTCAGTCGATATGATGCATGATATCTTTGAGGGTGTATGTATTTACGACATATGCAATATTTTGATTTCTCTTATAGAAGAAAAACTTATAACTCTTGAAATAATCAATAGCAGAAAATTGCTTTTTCAGTATGGCTCAACTGAAGTTGGAAATTTATCGCCCTCCATCGAGCTTCAAAGGCTAAAATCGTTTAAATTAAAAATGACAGCTAAAGAATGCTGGACTTTTCTACACTTTCTTCCTCTCATGATAGGAGATTTAATACCTGCAAATAATCGTGCATGGAAACTTCTTTGTTTACTTATTAGCATAGTATAATCTCCTTAAATCCAGTTTTACACTAGAAGATTTAAATGCAATTCAGGATCTTATTCACGAACACCATACTCTTTACGTGTCATTATTTGGGCCAACGCTTAAACCAAAGCATCATTTGCTTACTCACTATCCCACAATTATTAAAATGTGTGGTCCCGTCAAATACCTCTGGAGTATGAGATTTGAAGCCAAACATAAAGGTTCAAAAACTTATTCTAATTCAATTACATCAAGAATAAATCCTCCTCACACAATAAGTATAAAGGATAGTTTAAAGTTTTCCAATTTTCTTTGCCAATATGAGAACGGGTTCAGTTCCGAACTTTCTTACGATTCCTACCAAGAAGTATTATTTAGTGATCTGAAATGTTTTGAAGATATTCGTAACCCGAAAGATTTTGCGATAGTAAGAGTACTTAATGAGCTTACATATAAAGGTCTAGCGTATAAAGAAGGTATATATTTGTCTATGTTAAACCAGGACGAAGTTGCTGTTTACAAAATTTACAAACTTTTTCTAAGCGATAATATTCCCTTTGCTTTAGTTTATAAAGTTCAAATAAAACAATTTGATGGTCATTTTCAATCATTCGAAACTGGAAGTATTTCAAATTATCTATGCATATTTAAGATAAAAAACTTTACAAGTCCACCTTTACATATATTCTTAGCAAACAATGGAAGAAGCTATATAAGAAATAAGATTATTTAACAAAGTGTACCAGTGAAAAAAAAATATTAGAAACACTCACCCCTATCATGACTTCCGTCGGAATCCAATCCAAAGGAGAAAAGCCCGTTTTGGATAAAAATTCTTTAATAAAGTTGCTAAAAATCTTCATAAATTCATTTGAGTTACCTTTGATTTGAATTAACCTTTACGCATATAACGCCAAAGTAATTCGATTGCATTTTTTTATCGGATTATATTAAACACTTCGAATAAAAAAATTAATTGAAGTTAAAGATAACTCAAATGAATTTCTTGAAAGTTTTAAATTTTGTTAAGGAATTTTTATCCAAAAGGGCTTTTCTAAGCTTCTTTGGATTCGATTCCGGCGGAATTCATGATAGGGGTAACCTTTCTACGCACTGATTTTCACTCTTTTAATTATGTAAATGAGTTGATAGTACAACTAAGGAAAAATAATTAGTATATACTGAAAGGAAGAATTAAAAATACTACGACCAGACTAGGCCAATACTGAAATCAAAATGGAATACATATGTCTATTAATGTACAAAATGAAAGTAGTTAATTTACTTACAAAATGAAAGATGTTAATTAATGTACAAAATGAAAGATGTTAATTTATGTACAAAATGAAAGATGTTAATGTATTTACACAACGAAAGATGTTGATTTATTTACAAAAAAACAAAAATTGAATACAGGATATTATCTCTAACAATTGTAGTTTATTCTTTAATGTTTTTTTACAAATATTATCTATTATTTTACAGCTCCTTTAAAAGCCATAAAATTAAATATTTTAAAGCAACGTTAATTTGATAAATTATAATTATTGAATATAAAAATTGCAACTTTAAGGTAAAATTAAAACCTTATTAAATATACATTGAACAACGTTGAACTGAAATTTAAACGTTATTAAATATACATTGAACAACGTTGAACTGAAATTGAAACGTTATTTTATCTACATTGAACAGCGTTGAACTAAAATTGAAACGTTATTAAATATACATTGAACAACGTTGAACTGAAATTGAAACGTTATTTTATCTACATACATTGAACAACGTTGAACTGAAATTGAAACGTTATTAAATATACAATGAACAACGTTGAACTGAAATTGAAACGTTATTAAATATACATTGAACAACGCTGAACTGAAATTGAAACTTTATTAATTTAAATTAAAAAACCTTAAATTAAAATAGAAACAATTTTAATTTAGCATTGAACAACTTTGATACAAAGTATTTAAAGTTTAAATTTGATGTACAACATCTTTAAATTAAAATTTTTAAATGTTGTTTATAAAACGACAATGGGCCCTATTACGAATATCGTCATTTCTGCGACTAAGATTCGATCGAACGAATCGAAAAGACCTTAAAAAAGCCCTTTTTCGGTAAAAGTTCCTTGACAAAGTTTCAAAATTCTCATAAATTCATTTCAGTAACCTTTGATTTCAATTAATTTTTTTTTCAAAGTGGTTAAAATAAGTCGATCGAAAGTCAAAATAATTCGATTGGATTTTTCTAATCGAGTCATTTTAACACCTTGCAAGGACAAATTAATTGAAATCAAAGGTTACTGAAATGAATTTATGAGAATTTTGAAACTTTATTAAGGAATTTTTACCAAAAGAGGGCTTTTTTAAGCTCTTTTCGATTCGTTCGAACGAATCTTAGTCGCAGAAATGACGATATTCGCAATAGAGCCCAATGTGTAATAAGCACATTGCTAATTTCAAAACGTCCACTTTTAAATTAAAAAGACACAGCTATGGAGCGATTTCATAGCGGAAAATTTTAAAATTAAAATGGTTTTTCAGTAAATTTACGTTGTTTTTCTCTGAGTGAAGGTACCTTGGATCTGGCTGAAGTGGGATGGCTATTCCAGCAAATTTTGGGCAACAAGCAACTGCTTTTGCGGTCCAAGGTTCGACCAGATGTACAGCCATCTCCGCCATTGTCAACACAGGCGACGGTGACAAAGCTTCTCGTCGCGAACAAGGAGACCAAGGATGAATTAAAGCCGGTTCAATCAAAACTCGATACAACCAATGCATTGCTGAAGAAAATGTTGACCTTCATGGAAAAAAGCCAGGCGTACAGTGCTCCCAACGACGCTGCAGACGCAGCTCAACAGGTCTCGGTCCAAATACACGAGCCACCCAAAGGGCCTACAATAAAATCAATTGTACCAGCGCCACAAAAGGTCAAAATTGCGACGAAATCGAGTAAGGAACAACAGCAAAATGGGTTTGACGACATCTCCCCCATCCTGAATCTCGACAACATCGAGACACCTCAGGTCACAGGCAATAGCAATCATACCGAATGCGTCGAAGAAGAAAAAGAAGACTGGAACGATCTCAGTGGTTACAAAAGGTTACCAGGCGCGGGCGAACGGGAAGACGGTGAAGTTTCAGGAAATGAAGATGTGACATCTAACGAGCAAATTGCTCAAGACAAGATGCCACTCGTTTCCTCAACTCCGAATTATCAGGTAATTCGATCTCAAGGCGATAAAACTGTAAAAGGCGCGAAAGGAAAAGATAATCTAATCAATGTAAATTCTATAACTAAAAATATAACGGAAGGGATAAAAAAGAATTTGAGCGATTTTGCGAGTAAATGTAACATCTCATCTAATTCATCTAAATTCATCTAAATTCTAGTAAAATAAATATCGAGTTTTCTAATAGTCAATCAAATTCAAATGTACAAAGGAGATTTAGTTTAACAAAAAGGATAAGTTTTGAAACTTTCAAAGGCTATTTGTTTGCTGAATTAAAGGCTAAAAAATTACACTATGTTTTTGACAAAAATGAAAAGGAAAAGGTAGATAGAAATACTTTGGAAAATGATGAAAATATAGTCAGGGACATAATATTTAATCGCATTAACTTGAATGATTATGAAAATGACTTCATACATTTAATTGACAGTTCACCTCAGGAAATATTAGATGCAATTAAAGATACTAAATTAGGTGAGGTTAATTTGGATGAACATACAGCTTTCAAAAACTTAATAAATATTAGATTTAACCCAAAAAAGGAAAACACTGTTCAATACATTGCACGTTTTGAGAAAACCGTCCGGACTTATGAAAACCATTGTGAAACAGGAGGATATCCGGATGATGACAAGCGAAAGCTTTTTTATCAATCCGTGATGAAAGCTCTTCCCGCTGTTACAATAGCTGACAGTGTCAGCCAAAGCTCAAATAACACCCACTGTGATTACAATCAACTAAAGAAACTTGTTTTACAGATTGGCCCCCGAGCTCCGTTGAAGGAGCAGACTGGTGCATTTAACACCATGTCAAAAGGTTTTGGTAACAAGAAAGATAAAGAGGACCACTGCTTTTATTGCGGTGATGACAACCATGACAGAAACTCATGTCCCTATGGAGACAACGTCTGCTTCAGATGCAAGCGACGTGGGCATAGGAGGTCTGATTGCCGTGAGGAACCTGGCTACAAACCGCCACCCCCCCCAAAAAGCGTTCAGGGCAAGGTTTTGATTCGAGGTCTTCAAAAAGGTCAAAGGTTGACAGAAGACCGTTTGGTTTTGAGAACAAGGAAGGTACGAATCGCGATCGACCAAAATCAGAAGGTAACAAACTAATTAAAAATTCAAAAAATAATCTTAAGGGTAATAATAAAGTCAGGGCCCACTTAGCTGACGAAAAAGAAATAGAGAGCGATGATTCTAGCTCGGAATCAGATAGCGAAAACGAAACAATCAATAAATTCATTGCTGATTCAGGCGCGACAGATCACATGTCTAATACATGACTGTTATTCAAAAATTTAAACTATAAGGACAAAGGAACAATAAATTGTGCAAACAAAAATTCGAAGGCTAATTTAAACTTTCAAGGTAGAGGTGACATTGTTTTACAATTAGTTGACGGGAAAAAGGTAGAAATTAAAAATGTTATTTATTCTAAAGACTTAGCCGAAAATCTGCTTTCTCTTCGGAAATTTGTGGATCAAGGACTTCAAATATTTTTAGATAATAAAAGTATAAATATATACGACCCAACAAATCACAAAACAATAATTTCAGGATTCTACAATAAACCATTTTGGGAAATAGAATTAGTTGTAGATCAAGAGGGTCCCCGTACTAATACATATAAATGCAAAGGTATTTTTGTCAATTTAGCCACAAGAAGAGGTGAATTATCTCAATTAGCCCCCAAAAAATGTAAAAAGGTAAAGGCAAAAGAATCACCAGGTGTTGAAAACAAATTGCTGAAAACTATAAACAATAGAAAAATTGAAAAGGTTAACAACTTAACTGCCGGAAAAATCAACGGATGTATTCAACTAAAATCTATCAGAAAAGAAAAATTAGACTCAATCTTGCTATGGCATTCTAGGTTAGGGCATATGTCACCACAATATTTGTTCAAATTTAAGGAACTTTATCCGGAAATAGAAAACTTTGAAATGTCTGATTTCGATGAAGGAATAAAAGAATGTGACATTTGTTTTCGAGCAAAAATGAATAAATTGCCGTTTCTTAAAACTAGACGTAGGGAAGCTGCTCCGTTGTTAAAAATACACGCGGACGTGATGGGATACATAAGTCCCGTGACATATCCCAGTCGATACCGATTTATAGTATGTTTTATCGATAGTTATTCTCGATATGCAGGAAATTATCCACTAAAACACAAGACGGATGTACCTAAATGTTTAAGAGAATATATTATCTCAATAAGAAATCTAGTAGGGAAGGATCTTAAAATTTGTTATATGGAATGCGATAAAGGTACAGAATTTACAAGTCAAAAAACAATTGATGTTTTAAACGAGTTCGGTGCTCAACCAGTTTGTCCATCAACCCCGGAACACAATGGAGTGGTCGAGAGACTTAACCAAACCATACAAAAAAAGTTAAGAGCATTTATGTTAGATTCGGGTCTGCCGTCTACTATGTGGGATATCGGGTTAGGAGCAACAACTTATGTATATAATTTAAGCCCGCACAAAACGTTGAACATGCTGTCCCCTATAAAATTGATGGCGCCTAATCACAAGGTCGACGTCAATCAGTTGAAAAGGTTTGGATGTATTGTTTATACGAAGAAAAAATGAAACTAAATTAAGTGAAATATCAATTAGAACTTTCTTAGTAGGATATCATCCGACAGGTTACTTATTATATCATCCGGAAACTAAAAGAATAATTGAAGCAAGGCATGTTAAATTCATAGAAAGATATGTTTATGGTGATGTTATATAAAGAAAAATTCGAGGAATTAAAAATAAGTCATGAGGATCCTGAAAAGACTAATGATAAAATTCAAAAACAATCAGTAAGCTCACAAAAGGGGGGAGAAAACGAACGAGCTGAAAGCTCAGATTCGGAGGGAGAGCTTAAGCTCTCAAACAAAAGGAAAAGAGGTAGGCCGCGTAAAAATGTTGCTGAGACAATACTGCTGTATTCGCGGCTCTCAGGAATGAGGAATAATCAAGTTAGTTCAGAATATCACGCATTGTTAACTGATATTACTGGAGATCCCAAAAATTACAAGGAAATTTTAAACAGACACGATAACGTAGAGTGGCTCGAAGCTGTTAACAATGAGTTAGATGCAATGACTATTAATAAAGTTTTTCAAGTAGTTGATAGGCCGAAATTAGACTCTCAAGGTCGCAAGCCGAATATTCTAACTACACGATGGATTTTCAAGGAAAAGGTAAATTCTGAAGGAAACAGAATTAAAAAGGCGCGTTTAGTTACTCGAGGCTTTCAAGACAAAAACTTTTATAATCTGCATGAAACATACGCTCCGGTAACAAGAATATCCCTAGTCTGGGCTGTGTTAGCTTTCGCAAATAAACATAATTTAACCATGTTTCAACTTGATGTAAGGACGGCATTTTTAAACAGTAAAGTACTTGAAGAAATCTATATCGAAATTCCAGACGGTCTTCCGTACACGGAATCTGAGAAAAAGACTAAGGTTTGCAGATTGGAAAAATCTCTGTACGGTTTAAAAACTAGTCCGAAAAGATGGTACGACACATTCTTTGATACGATGAAGGAACTTGGTTTTGTCACAAACAAGAACGATCCATGTTTATTTGTACTAATTAAAGAAAATTTGATCATATTAGCTTTGCTATACGTCACGTCCAAAGACAATTTATATATCAATAATAAAATTATTATAACTTGATATTTAAAAATGGCAACATTTACTATTGTAGAAGACACTGCATTTAGAAGTGATCGTACAGCAGTTACAATGTATCAGAGATTAGTAGATGGGAAATTTATTTCTTTCCTACACAAATCAAACAAGCGACTGCTCGAAATGTAAAACGTCAATTGGAAGGAATTCCATTACCAATCTTCCTCCTGAACTACATCTCTTTCATAGTGTTGTTGAAGAATCAACTTGCATCGGAGGAGATGGAATTACTGGGTCAACAGTTCATGTTATTACAGATATAAAGTTTATCAAGTACGTACGAGCTGCATTCTCTACCCTTCCTGATGATCAATTTTTGACGAATTATACTAGAACACCTTCAATTTTAAAAATTACAGCCATTCTCAGTTATATTCCTGAATTTCAAGATACTCTCAAGGAATATAGTTTATACCTTGGACACACTACCCGTAATTATTACGGCAACCATCATTATTACGCCTCAAACCCGTGATTATGATGGTTTCCAAATGATGGTCTTGCACCGTAATTTTGTACAAAATTACGGTCTTCAGCGCCTTCAGCGCCATCTGGGCTCAAATAGATAAAGAGATTTTTGAAAGCTCTTCTTATACGATGATTCCGTCAGGAGTTTTTAATTTTAATTGATTTTTTGCTGTCAGGCAGATTTTGTGCGCTATTTTCTGTTTGGTTGCGGTTTCTTTTACGCAAAAACCAACAAGCATGCGCAAAATGCCCCCAGAAATGTCTTTTTAGCAAACACACAAACCGGAAAAATACTTATTCAAAATTCTGTTTATGAAAAAACCATGGCAACTACCATCCAAAATTACGCTCAGCTAATGTGTCATACCGTAATTTTGATATTCGTAATTATGATGGTTGCCGTCATAATTACGGGGTAGTGTGTCCAAGGTATTAATGTCTGATAATAACACAGAAATTATAGAAGATGTTAATGCTGTGACATAAGAATACACTTCAAAAAATTTATAATCTTCCAGATGACATCATGGAAAGTTATACTACGATTGACGCCTGCGTAGCATATGTAGAGTCGAAAAAGGAGGAGATAATCACATCTGACTCTCAAATACCTCGACCATCATTAGAAGACTTGGAAGTATTCATCCATTTGCACCTGGTTACTATGAAGAAAAATATAGTAGAAGAATATGCCCCTCAATTTTGGCTGAATCGACAGAGTGCTGCATATGCGGCATTAGGATATGTTCGTCCTAATATTACATTAGATAACATTTCATATTCTAAATATTTTGCAGAATGGGTGACTTTTTTGAAGATCCGACCTCAGTTCACTTACCTAACTTACAACAAGATCAGGTCTGTAGAATTTCGACACAAAATATGTAAATAGAGTAGCATTACCCTTGTCAATAGACTCAGATATGACCCTTATCTCCCGTTGTCTTGGTGAAGCATTAAATCCGGCAACAAAGGCCCATTTGGAACCATTTGTTAAAAGAGAAAGTTTAAAAATAATTCAGGTTTTCAAAGGTTTGAATCAAAAATATGGAGATCAAGTAAGATATATTAAGTTTATCAAACCGGATGAACCTGGTCTAACCTTGTCTGAGTATCCCCATCTGGCTACTGTGGCAAAGATTATGGGAGATGAACGATCCGAGTCATTTAGAAATTACAAATTTAAGACTCTACCTAATGTTGATTATGACAAATTGAAGGCATTATCAAAAATAAAGACAAAACTCCCAACTCAAGAAGAATGCACTACAGAAATTGACGCAGCATTATATAAAGAATAGGGATTGAAAGATTCAGACAAAATATCTTTTGATGAGCAAGCATCTAACCCCAATGATGTGAGGACTGTATTGACTAATCTCTTGAAAGGAATGCCACCATCGAATTGAAAAGATATATTTCCAACATTCATGACAATTTTTTATTACAAACTAAGTTTTTTAGAAAAAACCGTAGGACACGTCCAAAGACTTTTAATATTGTTTCTTTAATTAAGTAATAATGGATTACTCAGATACAGCTTTCGACTAATGTACTACAAGTCCTTTTTTGACTCAAAATCTTAAGAATTTAGTCAAATATTTAAATTCAAAACGATTTGCTACTTTGATAACTGATTATTATATCGTAACCAGGCCTGAAAAACTGTTAATAGACACTTTCTTTAAGGACTTAGATATTTCTGTAGAAGCTAAGACAGCACTTTCGTTACTTAAGAGGTATAAAGCTCTAATTTCTAAAGATATACAAGAGGCTGCAAAACTCCATGAAGTGAAGGAACTAAAATATATATGAACTATAGATTTTATTTGTGCCTCATCAAGCAAGACTTTTTCAACATACGAAGAAATATGTGAGTATACCCGAGGCAGTTTGGTAACATTCTTTGGAGTATTTTCTGCAAAATTCTATTCAGCAGTAAAAGAAGATAAGTCAATCCAAATAATCGAAAGTAAAGATCAATTATATGTGACATTGAAACTAAAACAACAACCACTCAAGATGCAGTTAACATTTGTAAAGATACAGTAGAAGGGGCAACGTCTCCCTCCACTCCTTTGGAAGCAGAAACATTGGAAACAATTGATACTCTTCAAAAACAACTTCAGATTCACGCAAAATCATCTACTAAAAAAGATACTCCTAGAGACAAACCATCATCTTCACCAACAGTTGCACAGACATCCTCTTCATCAACCATCTTGCCTGCAGGCAACCCGTCTGAATTGCTATTAATATCATGGGCAAAACCATCAACCATCTCATCTCTTTTACATTGTGGCGGTTGCAACAAGCAAGCGGTGAATTAAAAAGTGAAAACGTAGCAGGCCACGAGATGAAGTTTTTGTTATATAAAATGGAAAATATGAGTTTGGCAATTGATTCCGGCCGGTAAAGATTTAAATTACAATAATTTATTACTTTTATTTTGTATTTTATTTTCACTTCTATTATTATTTACAATTTGTTAATTTAAGTGTTGTATTAATTTTTGGGTTTATTTTATTGTTAATTTTTTTAATTTAAATCTTTACCGGCCGGAATCAATTGCCAAACTCATATTTTCCATTTTATATAACAAAAACTTCATCTCGTGGCCTGCTACGTTTTCACTTTTTAAATCACCGCTTGCTTGTTGCAACCGGAGCAGTGTGGCGGTTGCAACAAGCAAGCGGTGAATTAAAAATTGAAAACGTAGCAGGCCACGAGATGAAGTTTTTGTTTTATAAAATTGAAAAATATCAGTTTGGCAATTGATTCCGGCCGGTAAAGATTTAAATTAAAAAAATTAACAATAAAATAAACCCCAAAATTAATACAACACTTAAATTAACAAATTGTAAATAATAATAGAAGTGAAAATAAAATACAAAATAAAAGTAATAAATTATTGTAATTTAAATAAAATATAAATGGAGGCCAGACCGCCGAATCAACTCAAAATTCCGTTCCGTCCACTTCGTCTTCCATCGATTCCCTTTCAGTTACCGTGCCTTCATTTTGGAAAAGCGCTCCCCAATTTTGGTTCCAAAGACTGGAGACACAATTTCTTACAGCCAGAATAACAAGCGAAAACACAAAATTTAATCACGCCCTCTCAGCTTTGGATGAAGAGCTATTCCGCCTCATCAGTGATGTTCTTAGATCACCTGACCCGGTCCAGCCATATACGCAATTAAAAGAAACGTTGATCTCTCGCTTAACAGCTAGTGCTTCCGCGAAATTAAACCAACTTTTGAGTGATTTGAAGCTAGGTGACAGATCTCCGTCACAATTTTTTCGCGAGTTAAGAGAATTATCCAATGGCAGCCTCAACGATGATGTGCTCAAAACCATTTGGATGCAGAGGCTCCCTGATAACATGAAAGCAATCCTTTCTTGTAGTTCCGGAGACCTTAATGAACTCGCGAACTGTGCCGATAGAATTTTCGAAATTACTAACAAACCATCGGTGTGCGCTTATTCTCTTCCTCCCCCAGAGGAAAGTTTATTTGGCAATTTATCAGTCCAAATTCTAAACCTCACTAAGCAAGTTCAGGAACTTTCTGTTGAAGTTAAAGCCTTAAAACAACGAGACCGTTCATCCAGTCGTTCCTCTAATCGCCGTTTCGACCATTCCTCTAATCGTTCGGCCACCCCTTCTAGGTTTAGGAGGAGAAGCAGTTCTACTCACCATATTAATCCAAATTTTTGTTGGCACCACGACAAGTTCGGAGACAACGCTAATAAATGTATAAAGCCTTGCTCTTATGTCCCAACGGATACACCAAAAAAATAAATCGCTTTTCAGCTTTAGCGACGGTTGATAGAAGCGGATATTCAAGTCGCCTTCATATTTACGACAAGTCATCAAAACAATTTTATTTGGTCGATACCGGAGCAGATATTTCCGTTATACCCGTTCCTATTTCTAAAAAATTAATTCCTTCCGGTTTATGTCTTTCAGCTGCAAATTCTTCACCGATAAATACTTACGGTACGAAAATTCTTTCTTTAGACCTAGGCCTGCGCAGAAATTTCCAGTGGCCCTTCTTAATAGCTGATGTAGCTAAGCCGATTCTCGGCGCAGATTTTTTATTTCATTTCGGTTTAATAGTGGATCTAGCCAAAAGAGTTTTAGTAGACCCTCTGACACATTTGACTTCATCTGGTATTCTCAGAAAAAGTCCACCCTCATCATTATCCGTACTAATCAAACCAACCGTTAACGAAAAAGTTCAAAAGTTACTACGTAAATTCCATAAGATCACGATTGATTCAGGCTTTACGAAACCAGTGAAACATTTAGTAACTCACCAAATTAAAACCACTGGCCCTCCTATATTTTCTAAAGTTCGAGACAGATAGCCAGTCAGTTATTACAAAAAATTAAAAAAAAGGAAAAGGCTGTAAATAAAAATATAAAATAAAAACCAATTAAAAGAAACTACCGAATAAATTTATTACTAAACCAATAACCAATCAAAAAGGAATCGTTAAACAACTAAATTATAGCGCAATATCAAATTTACAATTCTGCGCTTTCCTTGCTCAACAACACAATTAAGGAGGATTTTTCCACATCCCCGAAGATTACACCCCAGCATTTGTGTGGTGTCTCGTTGGGTTGAAAACAAGAAAGCCCCAACAACTGGTAAAAAAATTAACAATAAAATAAACCCAAAAATTAATACAACACTTAAATTAACAAATTGTAAATAATAATAGAAGTGAAAATAAAATACAAAATAAAAGTAATAAATTATTGTAATTTAAATCTTTACCGGCCGGAATCAATTGCCAAACTCATATTTTCCATTTTATATAACAAAAACTTCATCTCGTGGCCTGCTACGTTTTCACTTTTTAATTCACCGCTTGCTTGTTGCAACCGCCACAACATGATTCGGAACCAAGTCTCAAAAAGAAATATTTAGAGATTATGAAATCATCCAACAGTGATACAGCATGGCAATGGCTGGATAAAAACTTGTGGAAGCCAGCCTGTAAGAAACAACTCCTCGATGATGTAGACATGCCTGAGATAGAGGCTGAACACCTAGATAAAGTAGCAAACCGAATTGCACAAAAACTTAAAAGTCATCTATCTCTGAATGAAATTGATAAATCAACCATTGCTAATATAAATATACAGGCACGTGAAGCAGAAAAGAGTATTAAGTCTCTGATGACCACCATCCAATGTATTGACAAGACATCTCCAATACCTGGAGAGACGTTTGTAAAACCTACTATCATCCTTCCTGAAATTAGAGCTTCAACATCTGCAACACCTCAACAAGTATGTAGACCAAGAAAACATCGCTCGGGTGAAAATGAGGATCTTTCTCACCTTCTTTAATTATTAAGTGCACATTTATTAAATAATATGTTTAGAAAAAAAAAAAAATACGTTGATGATATAATATTGACAGGTAATAGTGAAAAGGTTTTGAATAAATACAAAGAAGAACTTAAGAAAAGGTTTCGCATGAAAGACCTAGGAGAGCCCAAAGAATATCTGGGTATCACTATCATCCGAGATAGGAAGGCGGGTACATTAAAATTAAATCAAACAAAATACATTGAGCAAATGATTCAGAAATTTGGCTACGAACAGGCTCATCCTCAAAAGTCACCCATGATGACTAATGAGGTTTTGAATAGAGAAAGGAGAGCTAGGGAAGGCGAATCGAGAAATGAAAAGGTAATTTCTCCCACTGCATTTAGAGAAGCTGTAGGATCTGTGGCGGTCCGTTCCGTCCCGCCCAATCCGCAGCGCTCACGGCGCAAACAACTGCTGCAGCCGCGCGAGATTTATTCGGTTTGCCCGCATCCACACAGCATCTTCGTTGGTGCGGTTTGACAGGCCACTCCTTCTTCGTGGCTCCGCTATGTCAGCCGACAGGCCACTCTTTCTTCGTGGCTCCGCCATGTCAACTGACAGCAGACACTTCATGTCAGCGCCTTCTTCTTATCCGTCCGTTCTTTTTCCGCCGTTCTTGTTTCCGCTGCTTCTGATTCGTCAGCGCGACTTTATCCGCCGCCTCTGATTCGTCAGCGCGCCTTTACCCGTCCGTTCTTTTTCCGACAAGGCAGCTTGTCAACAATGATGAAATCATTCTGCAATGAGCTCTCGACTACCTCGCATCGACTCGAACGAACACGGATCGGACCAGCAGCTCCTCGGCGTTTCGCTTAATCGAACACTGTGTAAATAATACTAAGTCAAATAAATAAGCTAATGGTTGTTAACTAGTGGTGTTTTATTTGTTTTATTTATTCTGAAAAGCACAAAGCTGTTTGTAGTGGACTCGTTTTGCATAGTTAGACTTGAAAGGTTTTAGAAGCATTTTTTCCCTGCAAATTGCAAAGATCTCTTCTTTATTTGGCTAACGCTACAAGGCCGGATATAAGTTACGCAGTAAACATATTGAGTAGACATCAACTGAACCCTACTTTATTGGAATGGAAAATGTTAGATCGCGTTTTTCGATATCTAATAAATACAAAAAGAATTTCATTGACATACAAAGGAAAAGGTGAAGGCATAAGTAGTTTTTCTGACTCTAGTTTAGCAGATTGCAAGGGCTCAATAACCACATGCGGTTATCTTGTTAGACTATACGGTGATATAATTGCGTGGAAAACACAGAAACAGCACTATGTATCCTTATCTACTTGTCAAGCTGATTACATAGCCATGAGCGAAGCTTGTAAAGAAATGATAGCTTTAGGGTTTTCTTTAAAATTGTTACCTGAAAAAACTCTTTATCCTATGACTTTGTACTGTGACAATTTATCAGCTATAAAATGCACAGAGATTCAAGGAGCGGTGGGTCTTAGACATTTAACTGAAATAAGGTATCACTTTGTTAAAGAGTGCGCAGATAGAGGACGCGTGAATGTTAAGTGGGTACCCTCCAAAGAACAGTTAGCTGACATCTTTACGAAACCCTTATCATTCTCATTACATGAAAATTTGACAAAGAAAATATTTAATTTATAATAATTTCGTTACATAATCGTTACAGTCTCTCAGGAACAAGAACGAACTAAGCTTCATGATCCTGTTTGGGGCAGGAAAAGGTATTAGGAGGATTACGCAGACAAATCCGATCAGTTCGCTACAACTGATGAGACTTGCTGTGATGAAAAGTATTATTATGAGACCATAGATGGTACTACTTATGTAAAAAAAAAAAAAAAAAAAAAAGGGTGTTCATGACAAATACGTTAATAGCTGTGTTTTTTTCACATTTGTTCCGGTTGTAGGTTTAACAGTAAATTTTGCATTGAATTGAAATTTTAAAGACTGTCACGTATATAAAGATTTCAAAATTTGCGAAAGCGCATCAAATTAGCCATGATATTTACGCATACAACCATCAAACCCTTAACCAGATACATTTTTGGGTTGCTATTTGACGTAAAATGGGTATAAAATCCAGGCAACTTGATTTTATTTTTGCCAAGCCAAAATTTTTTGATATGTATAACTACTCATAAATTTCAATTCAATGCAAAAATTCCTGTTAAACCTAGAACCGGAACAAATGTGAAAAAAACACAGCTAATGTAAATGAATAAAGATTTAATTAGAAATTAAGTCACTAATTTAATTCTAACGAGCATAACAGGAGGGAGTGTTGCAATGATATACGAGTGTATAGGTGTGTGTCATGCTTGAACAAGTGTGAGATGTCGCTCGCGGAGCTGACGGCGGTTCGAGTGCTTCTCTCGTCATTCTGAGTCGGACTTTTGAGGCGTTAGCACGCCTCCGTTGTGGTTATATATAAATAAAAGGTTCTTTACTCTACACTTGTTTTTTATTCGCCTGCTCTGCTCCCCATCATTCCTTCATTAACTAACGAAATGAAAACTAAAAACTTGAAAATTATTTTTTTTTCTGATCAATGCCCTAGCTAGATTGATGAGGAAAGTGAAGTGATGACTGGTACCTAGGACCTAACGAAGCTCACAAAAATATATATTTTATTTTTTTTATAGTTTATAACTTTATTTAAAATTAGTGGACTATCGGAATTAGGGTCCGCGAGTAATTTAAAAAGAATGAAATAAAAAAATATAATTAAAAATTTTAAGTAACCCCCGACACAAAAAAAAGAAACTCTAAAAAGTAAAAAATAAAATTTTTCTCTCGGCCTTTTAACTTCATTAAAAGAACCTATTAATGTGTTGGTTGGCCCTTTAACTTTAATATAAGTACTTATTAATATTTTGATCCGTGGTCGCGTTGGGGGACCGCTACGAAATAAATAATTACTATCCACAGATATTAGCGGTCTTCATATTACTATGAAGAGGCAGAAAGTTATTTATGTACAGCATTAAAATTCTAATTTAACATAAGTGTTATTAATTATCTATAAGACAGACCCTAGTCTTGCTGCAAAGTCGTAAAATACTTTCGAAGTGGTTTGCCTAGCAATATCGTGACGTGGGCAGGACCTATTTCTTAGTTTATAAGGCGGTCGCAACTTTGTTGCAATTTTCAAAGCGATCTTGGTGCTAAATTATCTTCGGAATGCATTTGAAAGTAAATTATGTTAAGAACGTTGCGGTGTTATTATTCTAATGGTCTTATCGTCTAGGTTTTACGTGGGCTAGACCCTTTTCTTAGTTTATATGGCGGTTACAACTTTGTTGCAATTTTCAAAGCGGTCTAACCTAAATTGTCTGCGGGATGCATTTTCAAGTAAATTATGTTAAGAACGTTGCGGTGTTATTATTCTAGTGATTTTATCGTCTAGACCAAGGCTTGTTCTTAATTTATAACGTAGACAGGTACTACTTTGTTGCATTTTAAAAGAGAAGTCATGATTTTTTCTCATTTATCAAGGAAGGTGAATAATGTTTATGTGCTCTTGGTGAAAATATTATCGTTTTACTTGACTTTTTTGGTCGAGCGAGAAGTGTATAAAAGCCTACAACAAAATCGCAAGGAGACAGTCCTCGTCAGATTTTCAAAAGGTTTTTAGAACTGTGAGCCTGTGAGTAAAGAATTTTCAAAAGTGTTCGGCGAAAAAGTACGGTTTAAAGTTTTTAAAGATTGAAGAAGTTTAAAGGTAAGCACACACAATTCTCTTTTTATGTTTCTATGGGACGCATGTTCCGCATAAAAAAAGTGTATAAAGATCGAGCTTGTCCGAGCTGTTACTATCACTTTTAATTTTAATATAACTTTTCTCTTTTAAAGGGTACCTATATTGATGGTGATCCCCGACGATAAGGAGTTTGCCAGCGCTGATGAAGAGCTGCAGTCAGAGGCAGAGATACCTACACCTTTAACCAGTCAGTGCGCGAGAAGAGAGGGATCCTGGACAAGAAGACACCGTGGATTTTATAGAGTGGTACTTAAACAAGAAAAATATTTTAGCTAAGTTAAAGAAATTGTAAATTAAAATTAAAAATGAAGTCAGAAGAGATAATTCAATATTTAAAAAGTGCACTAGGTTTAAATACGGAAATCTTTTTGTCCGCTCTAAGTACCTAAGGTGGTGAAAAAAGAAAACGTGTTATTTTCGGACCGTGAAAAATTTTGTTTCTTAAGATTGTTAACAAAATTTTCAATTTAGTTTAATGTGCCTCTTTCAAATAGTGTGTTAAAGAGTGCCATTGATCATTTAGATGTAAGTGAAAATGATAATTCCGCGGTGGTTGAAATTAACAACGGAGCTTCCGGGAGCTCTATTGATTTGTTTAATTTAAACGACAAAAATAACTCTGACGCTTGCGAAAGTGGAAATACAGATCCACTAGACGCAAATCTTGAACGCGATCAAGTGTGTCAATACGGCTGTGGTTATAAATTATTATCAAAACAGCTAACGTTTTTTAAAAAATTTAAAGCAAAAGGCATAAAAATGGCTTTTCAGCTACAAGATTTTTCTGCTGTTGGTCAAGATCCCTTAAAAGTTTTAGAAAAGGTGTTTGACAATGTGCTTAAAGATCTGACTGCAACTTCTGCAAAAGGTAGCAAGATTAGCTTCTCGCTATTGCTCCCAAATTCGCCTCATGTTAAGCCCATTTGGTGTAGTCTTAGGCCAATCGACCAACTATCCGGTGAATATATCATTGGATTGATCGCGAATATTAACCAGTCCAATGCTGTTTTTCTTTCCGATGAAGTCTTGCAGCTCGATGCAAATATCGTCAATTTTCCTTTTGCAGGAGGCAAAATAGATCCTAGAAGGACGGAAGAAAGTGTGGTTTTATCTCGGAAAACAAGCGTAATAGATGTTGGCAAAGATAATAATGTAAACTGCCTCCCTAGAAGTATTTGTTATGGCATTGAAATGACGTCAGAACATTTTAATAATCAAAGTAGTTTATCTACAATAGCCTTATTGGATAAATTAGCACGAACGTTGTGTAAAAATGCAAGGGTGGTTATTACTGACAAAGGGAGTAGTGTAAAAGATATTTATAAATTTCAAACATTTTTGAAAAATTATCAAATTATTGTTTTCGATGATTTGAGAGATTCAGACTCGATTCTCTTTAAACTACCCATTGAAAGCGATACAGCAAAAAAAGTTTTTCTTTATTACTCCAGAGGCGCTAAAACATTTTTATGTAATTAAGTCGTTAACAGGGTTTTTTAATAAAAAGTATGCCTGTTCTTTCTGTGACAGATTAACAAACCTGAAAATGCATAAATGCGAGGTAAAGTGTCGATACTGTCACTCTTATCCTCCGTGTAATTTCGTTGAAAAAGTTAGAGAATGTGAAAACTGTAACCGGATGTTTAGAGGCGATATTTGCTTTATGAAACACACTCAAAATAAAATTCAGAATAAGAGTGTTTGCGATACTTTTAAAATCTGCAAACTTTGTGATAAATTCCTGGTGCTTAATAAGAGTGAATTAAAAGAACATACCTGTAGTGAATACTTTTGCAAGATGTGTTTTAAAATTGTTCCACAAGAACACCTTTGATATATTAAGAAGTATAGAGGAAGTATCCATAAAAAATTTTTAATAATCTTTTTTGATTGCGAAAGTACTCAAAATACCTTATGTGAAAATAGCACCACATCTTATCTACACGTTGTAAATTTAATTGTTGCACAACAAATATGTCATAACTGTTAAGGCGGTAGTACACGACATGTAATAAGCCACATGCGCATGTGGCTCTGACGTCACGAGAATGTGTAGCATGTTGGTTACATGTTTCGCATGTAGCCTAGTGGTTACATGCGGTAAAAAGTTGATAGTACACGACATGTGTGTTTTGTCCCAAAATCCACATGTGCACATGCGCAAGGTGGTCGCATTTGAAAGGTTGGTACATGCGCACATGTGCTACATGTGCTACATGTGCACATGTGCTACATGGCTACATGTGCTACATGTCTGTCGCTAGTACACGGCATGCTGCACATGTACACATTTCACATGTGCGCATGGACGATTCCACATGTTCATGTGGCTTTCTAGTACACGACATGCGACTGGCTACATGCGGCATGTAACCATTCGTATTGTAGAGAGCAAAGATTACGGATTAATTGTTATAGTACAACAACCCGCTGTTGTAGTACAAGAACCCACCACCCGTAGCATAAAATCCATAATCTGATTTCCTAATCCAAATTTGACCTAGATTTCACAATCCCGAATATCGAATTTACCAATTTACCTACCTGACATATTTACCCTATTTACCCGGCATGTGATTTTAATGCAATCACTCAATATTGCCCAATTATGCCAAAACATCAGAATTCGCACATGTTGACCAAACGCGCATTCAGCTTTTTCGTAATCGCTTTCGCGCAATTGCAACATGACGCTCACTTTTAAAAATCAATCAAGGAATCTTTTTGGGCAGTCTGATTGAGAGCTTGGAGACCACATTCGCGACTCGCGCACCTTCCTAACTTTAAAAAGTAATTCAAAAATTGTAACACGAAAAGTATAAATTGTGACTTGTGAGAATAAATACTTTTAAGATCAAAAAGTGATTTTGAAGATCAAAAAGTGATTTTAAAGATCAAAAAGTGATTTTAAAGAAAATTGTAATCCAAGAAATAAAATTGTGATAGATTGATAGATACTAAATCAATAAAGAAAAGATTAAAAAGTTCAATTTCTTGTTTGTTTCTGTGAACATTTTAACTATTAATCTCGGGTTGTTTTGTCGTTGTATAGAAAAGTAATTCAATAAAATGTCGAAAAGAAAGTGGGCTGCTATTGCTGTTTTGGCAGCGCATATTTTGGAAAAGGAAGGCGATGACGACCATCAGAAGGAGAAAATGAAGCGGAAGCGCAGTGCGTGGGTGAAGAATTGGCTAAAAAATCGCGAAACGGATGACTTTTGTGCCAAATTAATGCCCGAATTGCGCGCCGAGGAACCGGAACTTTATCGAAATTTCGTACGCATGACTGCCGATCAATTTGATCGTTTGCTGCATTTGGTGAGGCCATACATCCAAAAAAACGATACCAATATGCGATTGAGCATTTCACCAGAAAATCGGCTGACATTGACGTTGCGCTACCTAGCAACTGGCGAAAATTTTACTTCTCTGCAGTATATATTTCGCATTCCGCAGACGACTATTCCACGCATTATCCCAGAAGTGCTCGATGCAATCTACAAAGTACTCGTCCAAGATTTTTTCAAAGTGAGTTTTTGTTTTTCAAATGCACAAAAATTTTATTGTAATGTAATATGCAGTTACCGAAAACTGAAGAAGAATGGGAAGGAGTGTCGCAGCTGTTCAATAAGCGCTGGCATTTCCCTAATTGCATTGGCTCAGTAGACGGAAAGCATGTTGTGATGATCGCACCGGCCAACGCTGGAAGTGTATTTTATTTATAATTATAAAGGTATATGAAGTTCGTATGCTTTATAAAATGGGTCAGCAAAATATATGGATGTATAAATTTATTTATACATAGGCACGCACAGCATTGTCTTGATGGGAATTGCGGATGCGGAGTACAAATTATTGTACATCGACGTCGGTTGTAACGGACGGCACTCGGATGGTGGTGTGTTCAACCGTTGCACTTTTGGTTAAGCGCTGGATACTGATCAGCTGCGCTTGCCTCCACCGAAAGCACTACCAGGCAGAGAAATGCCCGTTCCGTATGTCCTTGTCGCGGACGATGCATTCGCTTTACAGAAAAACATACTTAAGCCGCAATGGTGCAGCGCGTTTTCAACTTTCGATTGAGTCATGCACGCCGTATAATCGTGAATGTATTTGGTATTATGTCGGCACGTTTCCGTGTGCTACGGAAACCAATCTACTTGGATGCCGAAAAGACCAAAAGAGTTGTGCTCGCCTGCTGCGCCCTTCACAATTATTTTATTACAACAAATAAAACCAAATACGCTCCCAGCAATTCGTTCGATCAATACGATGCCGAAGGAAATTTGGTGAGTCCAGGCGAATGGCGTTCAGAAAGTCAGGTGGCAGACACATTGTTTCCTCTCGCAAATCTTCGACATTCTACAGATGACGCGAAAGAAATCCAAAGAGAATTCGCCGCCTATTTTGTCGATGAAGGGGACGTCGAATGGCAATACGGCCACCTATGAATTGTCGTTGAAAGAGTTGATATCGGTATTTCTTTTATATTTTTTTTTGTTTGCTTTATTTCTTTTTTTTTTTTTTTGTTAGTAATGCGCTGGTATTTGGTTCCTCATCGTCATTGGCAATCGATGTCACTGTTGGGGATAATGAACGCTGGGCCGAGAAAAGGCGCTTTCACTTTGACCACTACCAATGTTTGCTTCTACGAAAATCATTTCATTGAAACGTTCCACTGGCATGCCTTGTCCGTATTCATCAATATATTGAACCGGTGAAACTTGTGGTGGGTCCGCGTGACATACTTCCATGAAATCCATCATAAGGCGCGATATTTTATAGCGCAACGTTCGCGCTTTTGGTTCTGGAAGTGTTCGCAATTCCGCCAAAAGGTTGTCGCAGAACGTTGAATTTGTGTCTGATGAATGCAACGCTGCCACGGCACTGTTAAGGAGCGAAATTGCCTGCGCACTAGAGGAACCGGCGGATGATGATGGTGACGGCGGTGGCGTGGGCGTCCTCGTACGTTGACGTTTACGTCGATTGCCGGCTGCAACTTCCGATGTTGACGGTTGCGACAGATCCCAAAACTCATCCACAATCACACTATCAATGGCGGATTCTTGCAATCAACAATCGATTAATTTTTAAAATTGGAAGAAAAGGACGATAGAGAATAATTATACCAAATGCAGCGTTGATGTCGAAGATGTTGAATGTTGTTGAGTATTATATTCCAAAAACATCAGTGCCTTGAAAAATTTCCAGGTGACGGCTTTCGAATCATTTGCGCCTTGTCCCGATTTTTTTTTTCCGCAAATTAGTCAAATTCACCATGAAAGTGGTGCGCAGCTGTAGCCATTTCGCTTTCGCTTCATTCAGATCCACGCCATGAATGCGTAGCTCATCCGCAACACTTCGCCATCCTTCCAGTTTCGGCAATTTGTATTCGGCCGAAGCGATGTCCCAGAGCCCAGGATGCTGCTCTACAGATGCAATTAAACGATTAATTTCATCGTCGAGCCATACATGCTGAATTTTTCGGGTCCCTAAAGTTGATCTTCGTTGCCGACCTCGTTGCTTCGATTGCGAAGGCGGAACAAAACTGGTGGTGGTGTCATCCTCTTCCAAAACAAATTCGTCCAACATCTTCCAATCTGTGAAGAAAATATTAAGTAACTGGTGCCGTTTCATTTAATTTGGTTAAATTTCATTAGTAGACCAAACAACCCACCTGAAAATATCTCCAAATCACTAAAGAAAATTTAAAGTTACGCACTCTTTAATTTTGAAGCTCACTAGATCACATTCACTGACTGAATGAATGAATAAATAACAAAACTTCGTCGATTTATATAGTACCAAAAACTCACTAACCACGCCCTTAAAGGACAGGTCGAAAATCACCCCGAAAAAGGGGTAAAGAGTGTAAGTGTTGTAATTGCGCTCACATTTTGTTGGCGCCGCCACTAAGAATACGATAAAATGATTTTGTTTGGAAAAACCCCCATTTTTATTAAGCTACGAAAAATTTCTCAGGAATGATAAAAATTGTGAGTGATCCTAATTCGATAAACAGGGACTCTATATCGTTGCTGGTATTAGGCAGGCTAAGGGTTAATTTTATTACTCTACCTGCGCCCGGCGCCTTTCTGCTGCAATTTTCGCCTGCTCGTTAATTACTAGGGTTTTTTTGGGTTAGGCAGGCAGCTATATTTTCAAAAACAATTCCAAATAAGCGAATCCTTATTTCGAAAAGCAATGTTCGATGGCTACATGCGGTCCAAACATGTAAAGTTTTAATTTCGCGCAGGTACATGTGGTACATGCGAATGTACAAATGTAGCACATGTCACAACTCACATGTGGCGAGGTAGTACACGGCATGTAAAAAAGCCACATGTTTACATGTAGCATGGCTGCTACATGCGGTACATGCCGCATGTGAGTGTCCCAAAAGGTGCTAGTACACGACATGTAAAAAAGCCACATGTTCACATGTAGCGTGGATGCTCCATGCGGTACATGCCGCATGTGAGTTTCACAAAAGGTGCTAGTACACGGCATGTAGCCGATGTAACCACGTGCTGACGTCAAAATAGCGTCAGAGCCACATGCGCATGTGGCTTTTTACATGTCGTGTACTACCGCCTTTACAGAAAACCAGATATTAACGAAAAATGAGAGGTTTGTGGTGATAGGCAACATGTATTTAAATACAATAATGGGACAAACGTTGTAAAAAATTTTCTAGATTACTGTCTAAGCTCCCGACCTTTTGTGCCCAAGGTGTACTGCATTGCGCATAACCTGCAGGGATATGATGGACATTTTATTATTTCTGAACTATTAGATAGAAATTTAAAAATAGAGCCTGTAATGAATGGTTCTAAAATAATGAAAATGACATGCGAGAATTTAACATTTATCGATTCTTTAAACTTTCTAACAATTCCTCTTTCTAAATTCCCCGATGTTTTTGATATTAAAGATTATCCTTATTACTTTAACATAGCTGAAAATATTGAATACATCGGAAGCCCCCCCCCCCCCCCCCCCCCCCCCCTGAATTATATGGATACTCAGCCATGAAGTTAAAGTAAAAGACAAAAGTTTCTAGATTGGTATAACACCGTGTCTAAGGGGACTTTTAACAACAGAGAAGAAATGCTAAAATATTGTGTGAACGATATTAATATCCTACGTTTGGGATGCACCCGATTCATGCAAGAGTTTCTTGTTATAACGCAAGTAAACCCTTTTATAGAAGCTTTGACTATGGCGTCAACCAGCATGCTTGTTTTCAGGAAAAACTACCTTGAAAATAACACTTTGGGTATAATGCCTAAAAACGGTTACTATAAATCTCAAAATCATTCACTTATTGCTACAAAATGGCTTATTTGGGAAAGTCTAAAAGCTAATCAAGAGATTTTGTCTGCACATAATAAAGGAGAAGTGAAGCTAGAAAGAGGTGGATTACAAGTAGATGGGTTTAATTCAAAAACAAATACGGTTTATGAATTCTTTGGTTGCTTCTACCATGGATGCCAAAGTTGTTTTAAAATCCAAGAAATAGCTAATAATACCGCCCAAAAGATTGAGACTATGAGTCAAAGATATGAGAGTACTCTTAAAAGAATTAATACAATTAAGCGACTGGATTACAACCTAGTATATATGTGGGAATGTCAATTCAGAAAATTTTTGAAAACCAATCCAGATGTAGACAAAAAATTAAATGATCGTGTTGCAAATATCCCTCTGCCACTTAACCCACGCAACGCTGTTTTTGGTGGACGTACAGAAGTTTTTAAGTTGTACCATAAAATAGAAGAGAACGAGGTAATACGGTATCTAGATTTCACAAGCTTGTACCCATATATTAATAAATATTCGCCTTACCCTATCGGCCACCCCACAATATTTCGAAACTGTGACATGCCTGCAGTATCAGAAATACTGTTAATGCACGGATTTATTATGTGTTCTGTCATACCTCCTTCTAACTTATGTTTACCTGTGCTGCCTTTTAAAACTAATTCCAAATTGCTTTTTTCCCTCTGCAAAAAATGTGCAGACGAGAACAAAGTTTCTCCTTGTTGTCATGATGAAAAAGAAAGAGAAATTATCGGTGTATGGGTTATACCTGAAATAGCTTTAGCTGTGAAGAAAGGGTATCAGATAAAAAGGATTTTTGAAGTCTGGAAATATGACTACACTGTGTATGACCCGGTTGCAAAGACCGGCGGTCTATTTACAGATTATGTCAACACCTTCTTAAAAATTAAACAAGAAGCAAGCGGATGGGGAAGTAAATGTTTAACCAAAAATGAGAAAGATTATTTTCTTAAATCATACGAGATAAGAGAAAACATTGTTTTAGACAAGGAGAAAATTCGCAAATATTCGGGTAGACGTA
The DNA here is from genome assembly GCA_933228815.1 of Machimus atricapillus. Lineage (NCBI taxonomy): Eukaryota > Metazoa > Arthropoda > Insecta > Diptera > Asilidae > Machimus > Machimus atricapillus. Next base: position 15,979,862 of record OW121786.1, on the reverse strand, counting down.
ACGTAACACGTAAACGGAGGAAAGTCGCTAAGACCGGTCTCCCGGGACAGAGCTCACCGGACGAGGTAAAGGGGAGACCCGATCCTCGTACCGGGTCGTTAGAGGGTGCGGCTCCGTCGGGCTCAAGTGCGACGGCCGGGGGGGTGGGAAAAAGCTTCGCTGAGGCTGCTTCCCAAGCCCTGGTCGTTGTAATTGAGGCCGACAACCCACAAAGAGAAATGTCACAACGACACGTAACCTTTGTGGAGGATCACATTTGGAAGCTCTTGGGTGAAACCAAGGAGGCTCCAAGGTTTGAGGGAATGGTCTTTCGTGACGGAACCCTGAAAGTTCAATGCACGAATGAACATTCCCTCAAATGGCTGCTCACAAATGTGGCAGATTTTCCGGCTTTTGACGGCATAAAATTTTCTGCTACAAAGGGTAGCGACATGCCTAAGCTGGTTCGGGCAGTTGTTTGGATCCCAGGCCCTCGCAAGGCACCTGGGGAGATACTTGCCCGCTTCCGTAACCAGAACCCAGGACTGGATACTAAGCACTGGCGGATACGTGCGTTCAGTAGCAAGAGGAAGAACCCCGGTGATCCCGAAGGTTCCACTCTTGCGCTGGGCATTGACACGGAGTCGCTGAAGGTCCTGGAATCCGTTTACGGATTTCGTCCCCATTTAGGTTTTGGGAGGGTGAAATTTCACGTTCCCGGGAAATAAATGCGGACAACGTGTATTGCGGAGCAGTCGATTGTTATGTCCACTGATTTGAATATCACTCAAATCAACCTGCAGCACAGTAAATCGGCCACTGCTATTCTCAGTGGAAGGTTAAGTAAACTGCGGACATCCCCCCAAATAACACTAATACAGGAACCATGGATATGCAGAAAACGTATCTGCGGTTTCGGTATGGTCAACTGGGGACAACTCTTTCATTACGAAAGAACGGAACGACCGCGAGCCTGCGTGTTTGTATCAAACACAATTGAGGCCACGATGTTGAGACAATTCTGCAGTCAAGACGTCGTTGCGGTGAAAGTATCCTACAAGATTGCGGGGGCTAGGCATGAGATCATTATCGTCTCAGCCTATTTACCCTATGACTCCATAAGCCCGCCTCCTTCACGGGAACTCATGGAAATTGTAAGATACACTGTATCTAATAATTTAGGTCTGGTGATTGGATGCGATGCCAATGCCCAGCACACCATATGGGGTAGCAGTAAATGCAACCCTAGAGGAGAAAAATTATTAGACTTCGTTCTGTCGCACGATCTCGTGGTTAACAATGTGGGCAATGATCCAACCTTTGTCACGAGTAGGCGACAGGAGGTAATAGACCTGACACTTACTAACAGGAAGATGTCCAACCTTATTACCAACTGGCGAGTTCTAGATGAGGAATCTCTCTCGGACCACAGTTACCTAAATTACAGAATAGCCATTGATGACATTTACATCCCGGCTGGACGTAATCCAAGGAAAACTGACTGGGAGAGGTACAAACAAATTCTTTCGGAGAAAGAAATATATGTACCCAAGCTCCGATCAACAAAAGACATTGAGGATGAGACTGAGAAATTGAGTCGGACCTTGATAGATTCTTTTGAGAGTGCTTGTCCCGTTAGAAAGAGCCGATGTGGCAAGAGCGTCCCCTGGTGGAACAGCAATCTTTCGAGGCTCAGGAAGAATACCAGGAAGCTTCTGAATAGGGCTCTAAAAACCCAAAAAGAAGAAGACTGGACGGCCTATCGAATCCTACAGCGCGAATATAAGTACGAGATAAGAACTTCCAAGGTCTCATCTTATAGGAGATACTGTGAGGAGCTGGTAGGAATGAGAGAAACAGCTAGGTTATTTAAAGTCTTTCAGAAGGACGACACAGCCAAACTGAATTCCCTCCGCAAATCTGACGGCGGATATACGGGTTCCAAACAGGAAGCCTTTGAGGTCCTGGTTCAAACCCATTTTCCAGGCAGTCACAAGATTCAAACGAATCAAAGTTTAGAAAGGTATCCAGAAAGGGTAACCATTACTAGACAGGACAGATATATAGCATCCAAAGTTGTGACGGAGGAGAGGATCGAATATGCTTTGTCCTCCTTCGAAAACTATAAGACCCCAGGTCTGGATGGTATATACCCGGCTATGCTAAAAGCAGGAGGCCATTCCCTGGTTTCAGCACTAAAGAAAATATTTAGGGCCTGTTTAACCTGGGGATATATTCCAACTGCATGGCGAAAGGTCAGAGTAGTTTTCATTCCCAAACCAGGCAAGGAAGACTATGCTCTGGCGAAAGGCTTCAGACCAATCAGCTTGACATCGTTCCTGCTGAAATGTCTGGAACGCCTGGTAGAAAAATACATTAGAGGAGAAACGTTGAGACGGCATCCCCTTAATGAGCACCAGCATGCTTATAGGAGTGGTAGATCCTGTGAGTCCGCATTGCACGATCTTGTCTCTAAGATAGAAAGTGCTTCGGACGAGGGGCTCTACGCTCTCGGGGTTTTTGTTGACATTGAGGGGGCCTTCGACAATGCCACGTTCCCATCGATGTGTAACGCTGCCACTGCATATGGTGTAGATACCGTGCTTGTAAGATGGATCTACTCTATGCTATCTCAGAGACTACTTTTCGCAGAATGCGACACCGACACGGTAATGAAAGTGGAGAAACGCTGTCCGCAAGGAGGAGTACTCTCCCCATTACTGTGGTGTTTCGTAGTAGACTCCCTTTTAGACGAATTGCAAAGTCTAAATATACACATACAGGCGTACGCTGATGATGTGTGTGCACTCGTTTGTGGTAAGTCACTTAGGGTCGTCTGTAGTAAGATGCAGAAAACCCTAGACAAGATCCAGAACTGGTGTGAGAGACATGGCTTATCAGTGAATCCTTTGAAAACAACACTTGTGTTGTTCACTAGGAAAAGGAAACTCGATAACCTTAAGCTCCCAATTTTGAAAGGTGTAACCATTCAACTCTCCAAAGAAGTGAAATATCTAGGGGTAATTCTAGATAGCAAACTGACTTGGAAGGCTCATGTCGAACACAAAGCATCTCGAGCACTGAATGCTTTCTGGCAATGCAGGAGAGCTTTTGGGAAGACATGGGGTCTAAAACCCGCTATTGTGCACTGGATGTACACAGCCATAATTAGGCCCATAATTACATATGCGTCAGTGGTCTGGTGGAGTAGAACGGAGATAAAGACTACTTGTTCTATTCTTAACAGAGTACAAAGGGAAGTTTGCATAGGGATAACAGGAGCTTTTAGCTCGACCCCTGGTGCGGCCCTCAACGCAATGCTTAATTTGCAGCCCTTGGACCTCACAATCCAGGAAGAGGCAATGAAAGCTATTTGTCGACTTAAAAAGTGTAGACTATGGCACGATGGACATGCCACCGGACATGGCGTCTTATCCCGAAGACTTGAAGAGCACTGCACCCTCTTTAGCATGCCGACGGATGATATGACGCAAATTACCATGTTCCGAAGAAGATTTCAAATTAGTCTTCCGGTTAGGGAAGAATGGGATGATCCCAACAAACTACTGGATGGATTAGATGACATCTTCTACACAGACGGATCGAAAACCTTAACTGGTACGGGCGCTGGATGGTATTTGAACGAGGCAGTCAAATACAGTATATCACTCGGAACAACCGCAACGGTTTTTCAAGCTGAAGTGTTCGCCATTCTCGAAGTGGCCAACTGGATAATTGCCCAAAGATGGCATAATAAGAGGATTGGCATCTGCAGCAATAGTAAGGCTGCTCTTGTCACCCTAGTTAACCCAACCACCAGATCAAAGATTGTCCAGGAATGTAAGAATAGACTTAATTCTGCTGCCAAGCACAACCAGGTCAATCTTATATGGGTCCCCGGTCACCAGGGAATCGATGGCAATGTGGCCTCTGACGCTCTAGCGAAAGAGGGCGCAAGCTCTCCTCCCCTGGGACCGGAGCCCATTATTGGTGTCAGCTTTACAGAGTTGAAAAACTGGATAACTAGATTCATGGACTCAATACATGGTCAGAGATGGTCCAGTTTGTCAACCTGTAAATTCACCAAATGGTTCATTAGACGTCCAGACAGCAACAATGCAAAACTTTTACTTCGCTTAGACAGAAAAGATTACAGAACGCTTGTAGGGACGGTCACAGGACATAACACATGCGGCAAGCATCTGAACACCTTAGGGATCATCGGCGACCCAACGTGTCCTTCGTGTGGGGAGGACGAGGACAGCACGGAGCACTTCCTTTGTAACTGCCCGGCCTTCTCCCGCGCGCGCATGACAACGCTTGGCGCCGATGTAATGAGAATGGAAGACTTCAATTCTCAATCTCTATCTGATGTTCTTAGTTTCGTCAAGATGACTAAAAAATTCGGATAGGGTAGGGGAAGAGTGCAATGGACCGTGGTCTGAGCGCTCGAGGTTGACACCTCCCCCTTTCTTTTAAGAATAAGAATAAGACGTAACACAGCAAAAATTTGTTTAAATTCTTGTTGGGGTAAATGTTCCCAAAAAGAAGATAGAAGCTATACTAAGGTTTTCAATAACTTTAAAGAACTCTGTGACTTTATACAATCTCCAGGAATTGAAATTTGCTCCTTACATCCAATTAATAAAAACACCATGTGGGTAACATGGAAATATATTCAAGAAAACCTTAATACTCTCCCCCATGTAAATATACCTATTGCCGCTTACCTATACAACAGCCTTTGCTAGACTTAAGGCCTGCACAGACCAACGCGAAACCGCGGGAGCGGGAGCGAAACTTTTGCGGGACCAGATACTGTGGCGGGATACGGAACCCTTCACACCGACGCGGGACTGTTAGGAAGCGAACGCGGGACTGCAGCGTTTCGTTTTCAGTTCGCTGCATGCAGAGTTATCCCGCGGTTCGCGTTGTTCCCGCATGGGTTTTTTGAACATGGAATTCACTGAGAAGTTAATTGACTTAGTAAAGGGGCATGCTATTTTATACGATCTTTCGCATTCTAATTATAAAAACATTAGAAAGAAAGATAAAGTGTGGGAGGAAATTGCAGGTGAAATGAAGACAAATGGTTAGTATAAAAAAATTCTTTATTTTCTATTTTTGATACGTTTCGTTATATATTTATATATTACATATTAAAAGGCATACAAAATTAGTTATTGAAATATTCGAGGAATTGTTCACGCACTTTGAATGCCATATTTGAAGCTCGTCTAGGGTCGACTTCAAAATTGGTAAATGTACCAACTGCTGGCTCGGGTTCTTCTAATTCATTTATGTATAAGGAATCGCACTTTTTTGTCCTTATGAAATTATGCAATATGCATGTTGTCTTCACGATTGAAATCGTAGTATCTACATTCACTTCAATTGGCCTGTGATATATTCTCCATTTTTGGGATAACATGCCAAATGCGTTTTCCACGACGCGTCTAGCTTTACACAGGCTCGTGTTATATTTTTCTTTCTGGTGATGGGCTCTCGACTGTCTATAAGAAAATTGCCTCATCAGAAAAGGTTTTAAAGCAAAAGCTTCATCTCCTAGTAAGACATAAGGACATGGTTCACTTTTTCCGGGAAGACTCTTTTCTTTCGGTACATTAATTGTGCCATTTTCAAATCTTCTTCCCATATTGGAAGCTTCAAAAATGCCGCCATCACTGTTTTTGCCATATCCACCAATATCAACGCAAATAAATTGATATTCAGCCCCGACGATAGCCATTAAAACAATTGAAAATTTATTGAGGTAGCAAAAGTGATTGGATCCAGTATTTTTGGGGCATTTAATTGTCACATGTTTGCCATCTATAGCTCCTATACAATTTGGAAATTGCCAGAAATTTTGAAATCCCTCAGCAGATTTCTCCCAAATTTCCTTTGTCGGCTCTGGCATGTACAGTGGTTGCATTCTTTTGCAAATAGCCTTGCAAACTTCTGTGACAATGTACCCAACAGTCGAAAAGCCAACTCGATAGCTATGACCTATTGTAGAATAGGAGTCCCCAGTCGCAAGAAATCTGTAAAAAAATTTTTTTTAGGTCCCGAAGTAAAAAAGAAATGGAAAAATCTTCGTGACACTTATGCTAAGTATTTAAGAGGTACAAAAACGAAAACTGGACAAGCGAAAAAAAATTATACTAACTGGCAATGGGCGCCATTGATGGAGCATTTTAAGCCTTATTTGGCGTTTGCAAAAACTGACTCCAATATACTTCCACTGGTTGATTCCAATGAAAACCAAGGTGAACGATCAGAAATAGATCTTACATTAGATTCAATTGACTTTGAGGAAGAATTCTCAGAAAATGAAAGAAATAAAGATCCCCAGCCTGCAATAAATTCTGGTCATACTTCGGAAATGAGACAACCATTAACAACAGGGCAACCGCAATACTCGTACCTTTCATCAAAAAGAAAATAAAAGGAGTATTTCGTCAGTTGAAACGGTCGTACAGTACCTTGAAAATAAAAGGCGGCAGGTGGACATGGATGCCATTGATTTAACTTTTCTCGGTCATGCCAAAACCGTTAAATCATTTTCAAAAAAACGGCAAGCTTTGACGATAATGAAAATTGCTGAAATTATAATGCAGCAAGAATTAGAGCACATTGACGAAGTGTCACTTGAGCGATCTTCAACAAGCATGACATCCGACTCCAGCTTTCAGGAGTTCACACCTTCTTCAGCTGTCAACGAATTGCAACACATTGACGAAGTGTTGTTAGAGCAACCATCGACAAGCTTGACATCCACATCAAGTTTACAGGAGTTGAGACCTCCTTCAGGTGTCACAAATATTTCTTAAAACATCCAGAAACTAACAGCCAATTTTCTGTATCAGGAGAAACACAGCGAGCTTCAGTTTTTTCGTATTTAACATCATACGACCCTTGTGAAATTGAAGAAAGGGATATTTTATAATTATTTATTTCAGTTTGTTAAGTGCAATTTTATAATCACGGAGTCATTTAATTTTTTTATAGTTTTATATTTTGTTTTAAAAACGCAAATTTGCAATATTTGAATAATACCTACTTGTTTTGCAGAATTGTTTATTTATTTTAGAAAATAAATTTAGGTACTTTGTTAATTGATATTTTTTTTATTTACCTCAATGTAATTGCAAGACGTTCTTCACAGCAAATGGCTTCACGATAATTCGTATCTGCCTTGCGAATGTCTTCCTTGATAAGGTGAACAATTTCATCAAAACAGTCACTGGTCATCCTGAAATATAAATAAAACCTCTTCTCATCTTTCCGCAGTCCTGGCATTAGTGTGTGGTATTCGCCGTATATTTCGCGGTCCAAATTAATGTTGTGAACCCATTTTTTTTCCTAGGTTAAATAATATTGCGTATGTATATTATTAGTACCCTTCATAATGAGTATTAAAAAATTTGCTGTATACCTGTTATTTTCTTCATCTTCTGCTAACGCTAATAGCAAAAGAGCTTCTTCTTCATCCGATGAGGAATACATTTTTAAATGTTTATACTTGAAACTTTTTAAACAACACCTTTCACTTGCACTGACAAATTGTTAAAAGAACCGCGGGAGAATTCGCTCCCGCTTTGGTGTGAACGGATCAGCGATTCCCGCTCCCGCACAGTCCCGCGAGATTTTCGCTCCCGCTCCCGCTCCCGCGGTTTCGCGTTGGTCTGTGCAGGCCTTTAAACTTTACGAGGTGTTAGACAAAGTAGGGGAAAATATTTTATATTGTAATACCGATAGTTTGATATTTGTGGATAATAAAGCCAATCCTTTTTCATTTACTATTTCCGACTTTTTGGGTGATCTAACGGACGAGGTTGAATGTTTCGGAGCTAATGCCTTTATTTCAGAATTTGTAAGTACTGGTCCGAAAACTTACAGCCTTAAAATTGAAACTGAAAGAGGTCCTGAGTACATTACCAAATGCAAGGGTATTACAATTAACTTTGAAACTTTTCAAATTGTCAATTTCGAGTGTTTAAAATCACTGGTTACTGAGGAAAGCTTTCAGGATAGAGTATGCGTGACAAATAATAAAAAAATCAAACGAAAGCGACCGGGAATTATCATAACTTCACTGGAAAAAAACTTTTGTCATTTACCTTTGATAAGCGCGTTGTTACTGAAAATTACTTTTCTTACCCATACGGTTTCAAAAAGCGGAAAATCAGTGATTAAGTAGCTCCATACTGTATATAAATAGTTTCAAAGCTTGTTGTACTTTTAGTTAAACACTTAGGGCGTGTGCCAACTCAGCTATTCAAAAATAAATTTGTATGGGCGATTGCTTTTCAGCTTACTAATTGATTTTCGAAGGTTCGTATCCTAGGAAAAGTGAGCTCTGAAATTCTCTTTTCTGTGACACTACTTACTTTTGATTTTAATTTGACAAATATATGTCGTTTGTAATATTGTGAAAATAAAAGGAAGCAAAAATGAGCAATAAGAGGCAATATTCGAAGAGGTGTAAGTTTTTATTAGTTTTAAAATTGCAATATGTTTTTAGAAAGCTTTACTCTTTACAGTAACAGAAGAGGAGACACTTGCGATTATCCGTGCGCGAATAAAGTTAAATTATAAATTCATCAGAAAAATTTTAATTCTAAACAGGCATGGGAGTAAGTATACATATAATACAATGTTTAACAACTAACCATGGTTTGGTGAATTTCAATCTTTTAGAGATGTTATTCGCGAATCTGGCGTATTGTTGGACCACCAAGCCATTGCAAAAAAATGGTGCAACTTGCAAACCATATACAGGGTGTCTCAAAAGAAAGTTCACATTTAAATCTTTTTTTAAAAGAAAAGTCTTAGCTTTATTGAAAAAATGTTTATTTTATATTGAAGTACACTGTTTGGGAATTTATTTTTTAAAAATAACATCGTCCAAATGTAAACCGTTGCGCTCTCGGCATTCATTTAGTCGGGCACTAAAATTGCCTATGACAGCTCGGCAGCTTTAAATCTTTGTGTAAAATGCGGCATAATGAAGATCTGTGCACATTTAAAGCAACAGCACGCTTCCGAATCGAGAGGTTCGGATCATCTCGAATAGACTGAGTAACACTGTCCACGTTTTCGGCTGTTCTTGATGTTCTTGGCCGTTCTTGATGTTCTTCTACGCGCTACAGTCGCCGAATTACCGTTTTTGTAAAACTCACGTACGCACAACGCACGGTCCGCACCAGAGAAACGCTCCATAGCGACTAAATTCCCAAGAGCCAGACTACCGACTGACATACCCCCCGCGCCCCTCAGAATAGTTGCTTTCGCGTAATAAGATAAGCAAATGTGAACTTACTTTTGAGACACCTTGTATAAGGTAATTTTGAATTTATGTTACTGCTGCCTGCCTTTAAATAAAATTGATCATCAAATATAAATTATTTATTTCTTTATTTTCAGAAATGCATTAATCCCCCTACTGGCACGGGAACGGATAGCGGAGAATTGTCGGCGGCCACTTGGCCCTATTTCGATGAGATATATATTGTATATTGTATATATTTCAAGGATAAAGTAGAAATCATTTATACAATAAGAATCTTATAATTAATGCCAGAACCCTAGTTCATTCATCTATAATATTCTAATCGTAGCCTAGCAGTATTTCGATGAGATGCATCGGTGAGCTTCCAGCCGACATAATTTTAATCCGCCCTATGTAATTAGTACGGAAGAAGGCGTCTCGAGGAACCGGACGAGTAGTGAAAGGTAAGGAACATTTTGTAATGAGTGTTATATTCTTTATTTTCTAAATTTGTAATAGCCAAGAGGAGCCCAATGTTTCAACTGGCGAAGATACGTTGGACGAAATTAATTCTCCTTCCACTTCAACGAGCAGCCGTAGCAGCAGAAAAAGAAAAGCTGAGAGCGCTCTTGAAGAGCTATTGGAGATAAATAGGAGGACGGAAAAAAAATTAAATTCTGTATTTAAGGGGATTGCCACAGTTATGGCACAAAAATTCAATGTAGTAATTGATAGTGACATTGAATAAAATTTGTAAAAATTATATCACAGTTTTACTATTTTATCCTTTTCATCAATTTTTTCGCTTTTGAATAAGTGATTGACCTTCAAGGTGTACTCTAGGAGCGTTTAAGTTTAATGAAATATGCATATTTCGAAATAAAGCTAAACATTTAAATGTTTCTTATACAATTTTATTAAGACCATGTAAGTAGTTACAAATCCCTCAGTAATTCATCTCTGAAAAGTTCTGCGTCCCTTGAATCATTCTCAAAATCTTGTAAAGATCCATTTACTTCATTAACAGGCTCAATTTCCGTTTCGTCCAGTACTTCTTCCGACAGGCATATATTATGCATTACACAACAAGCAGCAGTGGTTTTTATGCAGCGTGTTATACTTAACTCTAATTCTTTATTGAAAATGCCATGCCTCCATCTGGTTTTTAAACTGCCAAATGCACACTCCACCACATTACGTGCTTTACTATGTAATTTATTGAATCTTCTTTCTCTTGCATTTGTTATTCGATTCTCTTTTATAGGCGTAATTATTGCAATTGGAGTCAAGGTACATGTATATCCACTATCACCTAGAAGATAAAATCCACTTGGCGGGAACGCAGCATTCTTATATAAAGGACTGTTTCGCAGTATTCTTTGGTCATGAACTGATCCAGAATAACCAATAAATGCGCTTAAAAATGTGCGATTTATATATTGGTCATGCAATTCTGTTGGACATTTTATACGAATGTGTGTTCCATCAATTGCTCCCACAGCATTATTAAAAATACTGCAATTTGCGCGACGATTGAATCCAGCTCCTATCGCTTGAATATCCAGACTTCCAGGGTATTTTATATATCTCGAGAAAAGAAATTCGAACTCTTGTAATTTTCTATGCACTATAGTCCTCACTGAATATCTTGTTATGTTGAATGCAGATCCTGTCACACGGTACGAAGCCCCTGATGCTAACCAAAACAAGAAGACCATTAGTTCAAAATGCATATCCCAGCCGCTTCTTTTTACTGGTAAGATTGAAATAATTTTTCTAAATGCCGAAGCTCCGATTCTTAAATGTACTCTGATTACATCTTGAATTCAAATATATGCTTTGCAAGCTCAGTTAAACCATTTCAATAACAATATGGTACAGATTGCTAAAAATGTAGGAATTTTATTTCATTAGAACTCATAAAGTAGATTTTCCTTACTCTTCCTGAGATTATATCTCCGCATACGGCAAGTAAAGATAATTGTTCTGTTTGTAATTTTAAATACACCTTTAAATACTTTAAAACAATAATTATAAAATGCAGCACTTCAATTTCCTCGTCCATTTTTATATATTTCAGATTAAATGTCAATGAAAAGTAAATGAAAAGTAAACATCATCAATTGGCACAGCTGGAATTCCGAAAAATGTTCGAAAAGGAAAAGTATTCGAAAAGTTGAATTGGCACACGCCCTTAGGCCGTATTCAAAGAATTTAATGTATGTATTTTTAAATATAGTCTAAATTCAGGAAATTTTTAAGAAATTGGTTAGTATTATTAAAATATCTTGTTATAAGAATTATTGTACCTACTTTAGATATCAGCGTCAAGAGTAACAAAGCGATTATTCTGTCACGGAGAACCGAAAAAGGCAGGCGAAAAAGGCAGCTAAATTCCGTTTCCAAGAAGCCAAGTTGGTCGTAGAGGGTTATAAGAGTTGATAAAAGTTATACGAACAGGTGTTGTAACCCATATACCTGAATCGTGACATGACCCGGGATATTTGGCGTTCAAGGAAAGAAACTTTAAATTTGAGTCACATATCTAGGAATATTGCAAGAGGTATATAACTTATTTTCGAATATCTTTTCATATCTTACGGCTTCAACATTAAGGCTTGTAATGGTCGGCTGTCCACAAAACTGACAGAAGCCCTAGCTTTAGGCGTACGCGTTTACAGCGCAGGCATCTCGCTGGCGCGCGCAACGCCAAACGGGCCAAAATGATACTGCCCCCCCGTCGTCACGCGGCCACAGCGGAACCTGCCAGGAGGCGGCCATTAAAGTGGTGTCTGCCGGCGCGTAACATAGTGCAGTGCGAAATTCAGGAAAGCAAGAAAAAATAAAAAGTTCCCAGTAAATCAGAGGAGAGAGGATCATTCCGACTGGTAAGAAATTCCCCACAAAATAAAACAAAATTTAAGACCATAACACCCCCCCATAAATTGGATCGATTCTCAACCCCAAAAAATGTTCTTGCCTACAGGCAACCACAGAAAAAAAAATATAAATTATGCCTAAGGTCTCGTCCGGATGGATAATTACATTGTAGTTGTGCGTCCGCACAATGAAAGCCAACAGAATTCAAAAAAGCCGCCTGAAAGGAAAAAAATTTCCATCTGCGGCGCTCGCAGCGCCGCGCAATCGCGGATAACTTCATTGTGTTTCTGTTGTGACAAGCCAACACACGTTTCTTTTGTTAAAACAAATTTTTTCAAGTTTTATTAGAATGCCGGGCTCTTATCGCCGCAGCCGATCCGTGTCACCAAGGAACCAGCATCGCCGCAGGAACAAGAAGCGCTCTAAGGGGCGAAAGCCCAGGCGGGAGAGATCTCGTTCCATCAGGGACAGAGGCTCCCGAGACACCGTCTCAGATGCTTCTGAGACTTATCACAGACAATTTACTCCAAGGGCTACATCTGAGTCGAACTCAGCATTGTTGGAGAAAATTCTGTCTACCCTCCAAGCTCAGGACAAGAAAATTGCAAATCTGGAAAATGAGGTTAGAGCGCGCACTACGCTCACGTCCCCATGCGCAACGGCTCAGCTACATGAGGAGCCGACGGCTCTTGATAGCCGGGGCTTTGAACCAGGTAAGCCCCTTTGGCGACCCTTTTTTCGCTGAAAATTGGTAAAGAGGGGGCTTAACCGACGGCTCCTCAGCGGCTTTCAGGTCTCAATTCTGGTCTTCTTTCCAGAAGCAACAACTGACGTGGAGCACTCAGTAACTTTTGCTATTCCCGCAACAGACGGACAGGAAGTGGAGCCTTCTTTCGCCAGCCAGCTCTTTGGATTGCAGCCCGTTGAAGCAGATGACTTCGCTTGGAATGAGGCCATCTTTGACTTTGCTAAGGCTATTGTCAGAACTGGACTGCAAGAGGATCTACGTATACAATTATTGAGCAAATTCGAGGTCAAAGGAGACCTCAGCATCTTGGGTCCTCCAAAGCTCAATAGGCTGCTTTTACCCGCCTTGAAGGGGGCATCATCAGTTTTTAAGAGGGACGAACACCAGGCTCTAGCGCAGTCCCAGATTGCGGCAGCACTGAATGCGCAAGGTTCTGGTCTGTCCACCCTAACTAAGCCGGAGTTAGCCTCGTTGCTCCCGGAAGAGGGAAAATTGGCGCTCAGGCAAATTGCTGACGGAATGCAGCTCATCACTGATCATCAATACAGGCTGTCCTTAGCCAGGCGCGCCTTTATCAAGCCGGCCCTTAATCTGCTGGGAAAATCTACAGCGGACTCAGCCCCGATTGATTAGTGGCTTTTTGGGACATCTTTTGCTGAGGAAATCAAAGATGCGCAGGCATGTGAAAGGGCAGCGCGAGAGTTAATTAAACCAACTACGGGAACTGTTAAGACAGCTTCCCGCCTGCCAGTGAGGTCTCAACCGGGTCAGAGACAGCCAGTGCAGGGAAACGCAAGAGCCCCCGTTCGTCAGTTGAACCAGCGAAATCGCCGAGCGGGGGCCTCACAATCGAAGCCTCGATTCCGGAGATCATTATCTCACCACCGCTCTCTCCGTCGATAAACCGGGTGAGTTTCGGGGGCCGTCTCGTTTTTTTTTTCTTTGAAGCATGGGAGGCCCTGACGTCAAACAGGGAGGTTCTGGATGCAGTCCGGGGGTACAGGATCCCTTTTTCCTCACCGCCACATATGCGACCTTTTCTTAATGAACCTTTTTTCTCCTCTAAGGAATCTTCGTACTGTGATGCAGAAATTGATCGGCTTCTTGAGAAGGGGGCTATTAGCAGAGTCGATCCGACACCAGACCAATTCTTGTCCTCCTTTTTTCTTATTGAGAAATCGTCGGGTGGCATGCGTTTTATATTAAATTTAAAGGATCTCAACGAGTATATTGATCCCCCTCACTTTAAGTTGGAGGACTGGCGTACGGTTGTTCGTCTCATGCTACCCAATTCTGAGATGGCTTCGCTCGATCTTGAGGATGCTTATCTATGTGTGCCAATTCACCCTTTACACAGGAAGTATCTGCGGTTCCAGTGGAAGGGCATAACTTTCGAGTTTGCGGCCCTGCCTTTTGGCCTTGCTACGGCTCCATATATTTTTACAAAAATATTACGTCCTGTAGTCACGTCACTGCGTAAAAAAGGTTATGAGTCTGTTCTTTATTTGGATGATTTTCTACTGTTCGCTTCCACTAAGGAGGCGTGCCGCGAAAATGTGCGAGCACATACAAGGGCTCTATCAGATTTGGGTTTTAAAATCAATTTTAAAAAATCGAAGTTGGAGCCTGCTCGGCAGCGTAAATATCTCGGGTTCATTTTCGACTCTGAGGCACAATCGATTTCGATCCCAGACGCGCGTCGAGGAAAATTATTTTCTCTCGTTTCAGATCTCTCAGCCAAAACTAGCTGTTCAATCAAAGCTTTTGCCAGTATGATCGGATCCCTTGTGTCTGTCTGCCCAGCAGTGCAGTATGGGCTACTATACACTAAGGCTTTCGAGAGACATAAGTTCCTCGCCCTTTCTAGATCAGGCGAGGATTTTTTGGCAAACATGACCATTCCACTAGAGCTCAAGGGAGATTTTCAGTGGTGGTTTGCACTCCTAACCGACAAAAAACAGGTGAATTACATTCGGTCGGGCCGCTTTATATGTGAGATTTTTTCTGATGCCTCGCTGACTGGTTGGGGTGCTTCTTCGACATTAGGTCGGACTCACGGGTGGTGGTCAAATGAGGAAAGGCTTCTGCACATTAATGCACTGGAGCTGAAGGCTGCATACTACGGACTTAAATGCTTTGCATCCAATCATCGGGATTGTGAGATTCTCTTGAGAATAGATAATACCACCGCTCTGTCGTACATTAATCGATTTGGGTCGGTGAAGCATCCGCTTCTATCGTCGATCTCCAGGACCATCTGGCAGTGGTGTGAGGCTAGAAATATTTTTCTGTATGCCTCATACGTCGCCTCTGCTGATAACACCATCGCAGACGAAGAATCCCGCTGCTTGGACTCGGACACCGAATGGTCCTTGTCCGCGGACGCTTTTAGGAAAGTTTTGAAAACTTTGGGCCCTTTTGACATTGATCTGTTTGCCTCCACTATCAACGCGAAATGTACACTCTTCGTCTCATGGATTCCAGATCCAGAGTCTTTTGCTATTGACGCTTTTACTCTGAACTGGAGTGAATTTTTTTTCTATGCCTTTCCCCCGTTTATCCTGCTACCCCGGGTCTTGCGCAAAATTATTGACGACGGAGCCGAGGGAGTTGTAATCGTTCCATGGTGGCCTTCTCAACCATGGTTCCCTCTGTTTCATCGCCTTTTAGTTTCCGAAGTTATAATTTTTGCCCCGGCTAATGATCTGCTTTCTTCTCCTCTTAGGAGACACCATCCAGCTGCCGAATTCCTTTCCCTGGGGGCAGGGAAGTTATCAGGCAAGCATTTGAGACCCGAGGGGTCCCACAATCTGCCATCGAAACCATAATAACATCACTTGCACCATCTACGATTAGACAATATTCAGTCTCTCTGCGACACTGGTGGAACTTTTGTCAGCGACACCGATTCTCCACATTTTCTCCGGAGACTAAACAGGTACTGGAATTCTTGGCCGAGCTGTCGGCTTCTGTAGGCACCTATTCATCCCTTAATACAGCCAGATCAGCGATATCGTTGTTGTCCCATAATGCAGTCGGCGAGGACCCGTTAGTTAAACGTTTTTGTAAGGGAGTCAGCGTGATGAAACCGTCCCGCCCCCGGTACGACTATATCTGGGATCCCTCTCCAGTAGTAACCCGGCTTGGCACTTTTTACCCGCACGAGACCTTAACGTTGGATTCGCTAACTAAAAAATTAGTAGTTTTGTTGGCACTGGCCTCAGGACAGCGCTGCCAAACGCTTGCGGCTATTCGTTTAGCACAAGTTTCGTTTTCTGGAGAGAGGGTTTTAATTCGTATACCAGATAGACTCAAAACTTCCGCGCCAGGACGCGCACAGCCTCTTTTGTCCTTTTCACGATGGGAAGGACACAAGAATCTGTGTATCGTGAGTCTCATTTCAGACTACATGTCGCGCACTCGGGACTTGCGACCAAATGATTGCGAATTTTTATTTATTACCATAAAGCGCCCATATAAGCCCGCTGGGTCTCAGACTATCAGTCGTTGGATCAGATCCACTCTCTCGGACTGCGGAGTAAGCGACATTTTCACCGCTCATAGTACGCGACACGCGTCGACATCGTTCGCGGCTCGAAAGGGGATTTCGCTAAATCTGATTAAACGCGCAGCCGGTTGGTCAGGTGAATCGCGAGTTTTCGCGACGTTCTATAATAGGGAGATTGTCGACGAGAACGCCTTCACTAACGCAGTCTTAGCTACGAATCTTGAAGTGTAAAAATTCAATGTACATATGTATGTATATAGTTTTGTATTTACTGCCCGCCATTAATTAATGATTTATCGATGTATTTATGACATGAATTAATATACGAAGAACTTGAAGTCAGTGTGTCATCCTTTAATTTCACCAAGGATTATGAACAAATCATGCTCTAAACATCTACAATGTAATTATCCATCCGGACGAGACCTTAGGCATAATTTATAGATCAAACGAACTTACCAAGTGAAGTTCGATCGTAATTATGCCGTTGGTCTCGTCCGGATGGACCTTCCCTCCCAGACCCTCCCAGGGGAAATATAATGATTTGTCCAATGCTTTAAATAATGAAGTTATCCGCGATTGCGCGGCGCTGCGAGCGCCGCAGATGGAAATTTTTTTCCTTTCAGGCGGCTTTTTTGAATTCTGTTGGCTTTCATTGTGCGGACGCACAACTACAATGTAATTATCCATCCGGACGAGACCAACGGCATAATTACGATCGAACTTCACTTGGTAAGTTCGTTTGATCTATAAATTAAAAGACAGGACGAAAAAGTTAATACTCCGGCGCAGCACCACCGGCAGACACCCATTAGCAGCTAGCGGAGGCACCCCATTTGGCCAGGCGGCCCTAGTAACAAGCCCTGGATACATCAGGAGAAGGAGGGCTACGTCCCCTTCTGCAGAAAAGACGGCATCAGCCCCTTGGGACGCCTAGTTTCAGACGTGAGCGCTGCCATATACTCCATCCAGCAGGCAAAATCCCCATCGGCCCGGGATTCGCCGTAGTTAGGCCATTTGTCTGGGGCATAGAAGCAAAGCCAGCGCCGCAATAGCCGCTCACCTCCCCTGTTCAAAGCATTTCCCGGATTTGTGCGCCGCAGCCCAGCTCAGCAGTCGGAGCCCAGTATTTGCAGAGTACCGCATCACCCCCCCTTCAAGTAACGAGGTTCCCGCTTTAGGGACTACCCGATTTTGTTCTTTTTTTTGCTTTTACCTAAATGTATCAGATTGTAACCTAATTTTAATTTAGTAAATGTACCCGGACCGCGCTCCGGAGGTTCATCCCTAAGCATCGATCAGGTTAGCAATAGGCTCCATCAAGTACCGGGCGTGAGGTTTTTGGAAGTGCGCAAAAATACAAAAAGAAAAGAATAGGGGAGTTCGACCACAACAATTTAACCTAGGCCCACTAGGTCGGGCAGGACGGACAGGCAGACGACATCCCCACTATTAAGCTTTTTCAGGTCCCAGAGGTCAGCTGCAGTCGACTCCAGCGGATCAACGGGTGAGTACCCGGTGAAGACCGGTTTTTTTTTTTGGATTCAGTAACGCATTTAATGGTTGGGTGACCGTTAGTCAAAGATTACAACTCAGTTATTTAAAGATTACAACAAAATTTACCTAAAGGTTACAACCAAATTTATCTAAAGATTACAACAAAATTATTTAATAGAAAAAAAAGGAATTTCAAGAATAAATCCAAGAAAAAAAAGAAAAAGGGGGAATTTATAAAAAAAGACCCCGTGATAGCGACAAACCGAACCAACGGGGCCTCGGTTTAAAATTAATCGAATTTTTTTTTTTGGGCCGCGATCCCCGGTGTTAGTCAAGACACCACATTGCAATTGCTGCGCGATTAATTGCAATTATTGATCTCCCCAGTCGTGTGTGTGGGAGAAATTAGTGTGTCGTCACGGATGCGACTTCCAGCAACCCCCACCCCTCACAAAGTGACTCGAAATACATAATCAAAGCAAAGGAATAATATATTAATTAACAAAAAAAAAAAAAACAATGGGTGGTACTCCGGGAGTGCCGGCAGAAGTGAAAACTTGAACATTAACGTTGTGCATTTGTGAATATTTTGGAATGGTTAGGGAATAATTTCTCACGAATTGCTTTATTTATCAGTATAAAAGTACTATCATTTATGTGGTAAAATACAATATTCATTTATTGCGCTATCGTACACAAACATGTCAATTTATATTACATAAAAAATCTAACACTTCAGAACTATTACAATTAATTTACATTAAAAAGTTTATCTCTCAGAAAAATCAACTTTCATCCATAATTTCAACGACTCTTTCACCATCATCATTACCAGCATCATCATCGCCAATCTCTAAAACTATACAATAGGTTTATGGTAGCTGAAGTAAGAAACGAACAATTTTGATTCGAATCTATTTAGATGTCTAATAAAGACCGCATCAATAGTAGTTTTGTATTTCGTTGTGCTAAGATTGCGATCATTTGACATCGTTAAACCAAATTCATTATTTAAAAATTCAATTAATAGTTGATTTTTATCGTCTGCAAAGTTTATGTTGAAATCTCCACTCAAAATCATTGGCAAATCATTAAAGCTTTTCCCGTAGTTGCGCGTAGCAGGCTGTGTACAAACACACACGCACACTCGCGCAAGCGCCCTGTCCGTCTTACGGTTTTTCGATCAGGGTCACGTGACCTGACGCGAAATTTACATTTTTTACCCATCCCAAAAAAGTGCTCAACGCCGCTAAAGAAGTTTTCACTTCAAAAAAAAAATTAGAAAGGAAAGGGAACAACCCCATTTATTCATTAAGTACAGAAAACAGAAAAAGATAGGGGAGAACAAAATTAGAATTTGGATATGGTAGCTAGTACCAGAGATCTTAGTGGGCAAGTGCCCGAATTTAACTTTTTTTCGGGAATTCAGCATACTCAAACCATTGTAAACTAGAATGCGAACGAGTAAGTTCGTGTAGCCAGGGTACTGAACTTTATTTATTGAAATAGCTTGTGGATTGTATTTTGATTTATTCATTGATTTATATTTATTTACGTTAAGTCTTGTATCGCCCTCCCGAACGAGAGCCAAACGGGAAAAACGAATTAATATTAGGAATTCATGTTGAGAATAAATTGCTGAAATCATGTTGAGTAACTAACGTTTTTTGAATCTCTGACCTTCGTGGTCGACCCCTACAACCCGGTGCACATCTGACTTTATAATGGTTGGGACGTACCACCCGCAAGGGGGTGGTAACGCGACCGAGAGGTGGGTTGACGAGGAGTCTACGGACGGAGGGCCTCCGAGCTCCTCATCCCTTGCACCCGGACCCACGGATCCGGATCCCCTGTTAGCTCCTAACCCTTGTATACCCTTTATGTACTGTGGGGCTTGTTATCATCGACCTAGCAAGAAGAAAAATATAAGTAGGAGGCATCTCTCACCCCTCTTACAGTGGAGCGCGAATAAGTACCCTTTGTGCCGACCGAAACTAGTTGTCAGGTCCACGAACCCCACCCCTTCCGGCGAGCTACCACGAGCAACCGCTAGGCGCTCCCTGGACACCGTCAACTCGGCACCCTACCCTTCAAGGCTTTACGCCATCCCCCTAGTACCTCGATGCAGATCGTCGGCCCGTCCCTTGACGGCTACGGGCACCCGCCCCGTAGGCCCTTGGTGTTAATGAATTGTTACTTCGGCATTCGGGTACGTGTGTAGGGTAACCTGCACATAACAGGCTGTAAAAACCTTTGCGATTCATATATAAGTGAGCAGGCCTTACTTCATCAAAAACTGGAGGTGCTGTTATGACTATATGAGTGCAATCTTCTGCGCCAATAGTATTTTTTATGCCAAATTTTCTATAAAACCTGAAAACACCGTTTATAATTTCGTTAATATTAACGCACATTAGAGCCTCAGAGCCTTATTGCGAGAGTCGAGTCGTCACTTTATCGATTCGACTTTTTGAAGTCGACTGCAAGAATAATTGGTATTGTGTAAGCTAATCGACTCACGTAAAAGCATTACCAGATTTCATGAAAAATCAGTCAGTAGTTTTCTCTAGCATTGTGAATTATTAGGAGAGAACTTCACCTATTGCGAATTAGTTCTGTCATTTTCTGTCAGGTGCCAATATTGGAAGGTTGTGAGGAAGTTGATTCTGTGACAAATTGTGATCTGTTTTACAGATAAATAAATATATATTGAATTGAATTGAAATATAAATAAATAAAAGACAAGAAAATTTATTAAAAACAAGAAAAATCAGCGATATACTTGACTGTGCCCATTTAATTTTTTTTTTATTTTAAATTTGAAATCCACCCATACCTGAAAAACACACGCTTAGAATTAAGCACTACATTTTATATCTTATTGTACTTACTTTTGACCACTTTTCGGATGTCTTAAGAGGTGGACCGAGGCTATTCAATTGTGCTGCAAATTTTTTCCAGTGCGGAATCGCTTCGGATTTTCTAATTATTCCTTTGGCTACATTAGGCTGCATTTCCATAAGGTGCACCAGTCTTTTCATTTGGTGCTTATTGCTAAAAGACTTTTTTCTAAAAATGTTTTAAAACATAAAATAATTGGAATTAAAATAGAAAAATTCACTTACGCATTCTCCATTTCTGACTTCCTTACACCAGGAATATTGCAAAAACGTGCAAGTCGACGCCTGTCACACCATCGACTTGAAAAGTCGATTTAATCGAAAAAATTCGTCAATAATCGACTTACGCAATTTGAAATTCTACGATCGACTCTCAGTCGTAGAAATGACGACATTCACAATAAGGCTCTCACTCTTCTTTCGCAGTTGATTTTTTATGGTCTGTGTGTAGAAATGAAACCATCATATTTCCTTTTTTATTTACAACTAGCTTGCAAAATGCATTAATATTTCGTGATGCTGTTGGTTGGCTCATTGGCAACAAGTAATTGTTTGCCACAGATTTCTGGTAGGACCCATGTCCTAAAAAATTCAAAGCTGATAATGCCTGAAATATTTTGTTCTTTGAAATACTTTTTCTTATACCTATCAAATTGTGTTGAAAACTTACTCGTAATTCAAACGGAATGTTCGACTGTTGATTGTTATACCGCTTTAACTCAGAAAGAAGTTCTCTACACACTGCTTTCGGAAGCCTAAAGAACTTAACAAAAGTATTTTCATCTACACCAAATGGGTCCGACTTATCGCGCAACATTTGAAGAGAACGTCTCCTAAGCAACCTTTTATATTTTTCTTCCAACAGGTACAATAAAAAAATGGTTAACTCCATCGCTATGACCGACTATTGCAAGCGTCACAAGTTACGACCTTTTTGTCACGGTATACACTAAGGTATAGTAAAGATGAAGTGCTGTCGGCCATCTTGCGCGTCACGCCGCCCTATTTACTTGTTATTGTGCGATTTTTAGAGCTTTTTAAGTGAAATAAAAGTGTGCGCTTCTCTCTCTCTCTCATACAAAATAGGGCGGCGTGACGTCACAGCCATATGTCAAAATTTTCTTTACTATACCTTGTATTCTGTATACCGTGCTTTTTGTGACCTGTCAAAATTGTGATGGGGGCTCAGAATGCGAAAAGTCACAAAAATTTTCTCCAAACAAAATTTGTGACTATTTCGTCTTGTGACAGGTCCCAGATCTGCTTCAGAATCGGGGTGTTAATGCAAATCATTTGTGACTTCTGGATAAACTTAAATCAACAAGTGTGTAAAAAGGACTACATTAAGGCAGTCGAAGAAATTAAAACTACGTTCCCCACAGAAGATGAAGTATGATATCATTTTTATGAATCGTGTTAGGAATACAAATACTTATTTTCGAGGTAATATACCTTGGAACTGACCAAAATAGAGGGAAACTCAAAGAAAAATATTATAGGGGAGAAGGAGGCACATTAGCACAGGGGCCGATTTGAACATGTTGATTTCTGAACGCTGCTTTATGTTAATCTATGCCGCAATTCCATTTTAATATTGGCAACACTGGCTGTGACAAACGTCAAGTCACAAAGCGCGCGTGTGTCGTTGTCAAAAAGAGTTATAACCTGTCGTCGTATTTGTACCGGCAAAGTAAAAAATAAAAATAAATGTTGTAAGGGATTTACAATCACGTGAGTAAAGGTTTCCAACTAATTCTTTCACAAAATTGTGCAGTACTTATTAGTTTTCAATCCACCTTGTAGTTTTTGCTTGCCAGTTATTTCACATTATTTTTTTTTTAATATTTTATCTTCCAAGTGACCATGGGGCAGATTTGGTCAAAACAAACGGGGCTGATAGGGATAGGTAGGACAGGACCTACCTAAGATGATTACTTTAAAATGATTGTGCAACATGATTATTTTTGTTACCAAAGTGGAAGTCTGGCTAAATTAAAAACTATAATTTTTATTTTTGTTACTGTAATGCAAGATTTAACTTTAGAAGTTTCGTAGAAGTTTATTAACCGACGAAAAAACGGAGGAGGTTCTCAATTCGACTGTATGTTTTTTTTTTTTTGTATGTCGTTACGCGATAACTCCGCCAATTATGAATTGATTTTGATGATTCTTTTTTTGTTTGGTAGGTCATAGTTCAGAGGTGGTCCCATATAAATTTTATCGAAATTGATTCAGCGCTTTTTGAGAAAATCAACAAAAAACAAAATATATACACAGATAAGGTTTTGGTACCTGGTTGTACATTCGGTGCCCGATTGCGAGGATTCAAAATGGCGGGCCAAAAAAAATTTACTAAAACATATTACACTAAAAAGAATGAAATAAAAAATTTAAAAAAAAAAAATAGAACCGACTCCAAAAAATCCCAAGCTCTAAAAAGTATAAAATAATTATATTAAAAGTCCTCTGATACTACTTTCAACATTAAATACCAAGACTTTCCTAGACTTTTGAAGTCGGTGTGAAAACCTGACTGATATTAATCCAATACTAAATAATGAATGCAATCAGTTTTTCTGGATTAATTGCATTAATATCAGTCAGGTTTTCACACCGACTTCAAAAGTCTAGGAAAGTCTTGGTATTTAATGTTGAAAGTAGTATCAGAGGACTTTTAATATAATTATTTTATACTTTTTAGAGCTTGGGATTTTTTGGAGTCGGTTCTATTTTTTTTTTATATATTTTAATAGCAATGAATATCATTATAATAAAGACAAATTATTACTCTATCCTCTCTTTTTTCTGGTTTTTAACCCATTTTTCAAAACTGCCCCATGTCGATTCAAATGTGCCCCCATGAGGAGTCAGATTTGAACAAATTTGAGTTTTAAAAAAACACATTTTTCTCTTTAACGTTTTCAACAAATTCAAACATTTCATCATTTTTATATTAACAAAGGAGTAAGTAAGCTAAGAAAAATATGTCTTTTCAATTTCTCTTTACAGTTGACTTTTTATGAGTCCAAATATGAAAAATGTGCTAATGTGCCTTCTTCTCCCCTACACTTTGTAAAAAATATAGAAAAATAGGGCTGGTGAAAAGTCGATATAATTTGAAACGTAAATTAGACTGCGTTGAACCTCCACATAGCGACCAAAACACTTTCTCTGGTATAGAACCTAGTCAATATACATATACATAATTTTTCAGTACTAACTTTTAGACGAAGATAACGATGACTTGTATTATGAGTGGCTTAAAATTAATCAGACTTCCGACAATATTTTGTTAATTTTGGAAAGATGGGCCTTCACATTCAATCGCCGTAGAAAGGATCTATTGAAAACGCACGACAAATCTGATTTATTACATAAATGGCCTATTCTGACACAAAAATTTGCGACTACGCTGGTAAGTTGTATTACAAATAATACCTCTTTTCCATTTACATTTCCAAATTTCAAAATTTACATTTCACTTTTAGCATACATAATGGGGGCCGCTACGAAATAAATAATTACTATCCACAGATATTAGCGGTCCCCCAACGCAACGACGCTTGGATCAAAATATTAATAAGTACTTATATTAAAGTTAAAGGGCCAACCAACACATTAATAGGTTCTTTTAACGAAGTTAAAAGGCCGAGAGAAAAATTATATTTTTTACTTTTTAGAGTTTCTTTTTTTTGTGTCGGGGGTTACTTAAAATTTTTAATTTTATTTTTTTATCGATTTTTGTTTAAAAATCGAAACCAAAACTGCTGCGTCAAGTGGAGAAAATAAAAAAAATTACTGTAGCGAGTACGTTATATGTTTTAATATCGATTGTAATTAATTCATTTTTGCATTCCAGCTCGATGGGTTACTACTAGACAGTGGAATTTCAAATGTGATAACATGGAGGAGCTAATGAACAGCGCAAAAAGATTTGCTGATGGAGAAGACTTTTTCACGGATTTTCGCAAGCTCGACTGGTTTTACTATAATAAACTTCTCGTCTATGGTCTTAGAAGATATGCTCTTCTGGAAAGTGATCACACATTTAAAACTGCTAAAATTAAAGTCTTAAGGCAAGTTTAAATTAAGCATATTAATTTGTAGAATACGTAAAGCATACCTAAATATTTTCAGATACCTTTTCATGGAATTAATTTTTTATGCAGTGCTTTTATTTTACAGATTGAAGCAGACTTTGAAAAATTATATCCGGCCAAGAATATCATACTTTTCACAAAATGGGAAAGCTTTTTACATAAAATAGGAAAGATCTACAAAATCAATATTAAAGATCAAAACAGTAAAAGACTTCTATCATACTTAAATGACGATCATCTAAATAAAGGTTTGATATATTTTCCATCTGCATTTGTAATTATTCTAGTTGTTTTAATATTTAGATTCTGGGGATTATATTGCAACAATACTTTTAAATGCTGTCCTAGTTCCTCATATGACCAGGCCATAGCTTATCCGCAATATTCAATTTTTTGTTCACCCCTTCCGAACTTGACAATCATCTCTCCAACTTGAAGGCAAAACATGAAGCCATTCAACCGTTTATCATAGTAATGGGCGACGAGGTAACAAACCCTGACAATATATTGGTACATATATTTTGATGACATTAAGTATAAATTCTTTAATATGTATTATCAAAGCAATAGATAGCTGTTTCAAAATTTTTCATGTTTTTAATCTAGAATATCCTCTTGCTAGTTGTATAGTATGGCAACTTATCCAAAAAGTTTTTTATAAATTTTCAACAGGCCATGAAAAGGTTTTCCCTCAACCAATCCGAATAATATGTATGTATGTGGGAGATGAGTCCGCCCCCTAACTGGACTCTTGCACTGGCAGTGCACTCTGCGTCGTTGGCGGTCGTCGTGTGCAGAAGTCACGCGCTGTAACATTAATCTCACTCAGTTGAATTCTTGAATTGTTTTTCTTTAACCTAAACTACTGAATTATTGAATAAAGTGTTTTACTTAAAAAGCAAACCAAGGACTTTAATCCCACAAACCTGGGGGCTCAACCGGGATTGTTCTTGAAAAAAAGCACTTTATAACTGTTGAGATGATCGACTTCGTGCTCTCCATATTCGTTGGTTCTGCAAAGAACCGATTCCACTAATTCCACTTATGGTGGAACTGTCAGATGCTGTCAGTTCGGAACGTGAACAGCGGAGTCATCCAACCCGGAGCCATCAGTGAATTTATTTTATTTTATTTTTTTTTTTATTTATTTGTAAAAACTTACATGGAGGTACATAAGAATATGAAATTTTCTTTTGTGCACCCATATATGGGGAAATACTACAAACAACAGTAACTTAAAACTAACAACCACACTAAGTTAATCAAAAACAGATAAAGCATAGTTATAAATTAATAAATAACAGAAAATAGTAAGATTATTAAGGAATAACAAATTGAAAATATTAAAGAATAAGAAAAATTAGAACAATCGAAGTTGACTAGAAAATGGAAAGAATAAATACTAATTTTGTTAATACAGCTATTAAAAAGGAAAGTAAGCAAGTAAAATACAGAAAAAAGAAACTAAGAAGGAAGCCAAGTAAATATGAAATTTTCTATACGTCAGAGCCACTCAAATACTCAAGGAGCATCCTCCTGAAACCACCATAACTGCGAGCTCTCTTAAGTGCATCAGGCAACCCATTCCAAAGCCCAATAGCATAAACGAAGAAGCAACGTTCACTTTGTAAGCAATTGCTATTTGGTACGAGTAGGTTAGTCACACGAGAAGACTTCAAGAATTTAACATTGCTAATCAAGTACTCCGGCTCACTTGTCCAGATTATTTTGTGGAGAAAATTGAGCATTATATATTTAACATAACATTTAAATGACATCCCAAGGAACTGACGACTACAAGAAGACACATGATCATATTTTCGAAGACCGAAAGCAAAACGAATTATTGAATTAAAAGCCACTGTAAGTGTTCTCATTGATGTACTGTCAAGCTTCCCAACTAACGGGAAAACGGAATAAAAATGTGGCATTAAAAGGGATTTTGCTAGCATTACTCTGATAGGCTTGGGCGTAAGTGACGCAGAATGCCAAAGTGATCGAAGGGTTGAATAGATTCTACCTACCACACTGCAGACATGATCATGCCAAGTAAGGGTCCCATTAAATATTGTCCCTAGGTTTTTTACCGTGCTCACATAAGGAACCAACACTCCATTTATCGTCACTTGGGGAACATGCGATATGTCTGTCATTCGCTTAGAGACCAGCAAGCATTGGGATTTTTTAGGATTAAGAGCGAGTTTATTTGATATAGCCCACTTACTCACTGAATCCAGGTCATCATTGATTTTACTGACCAATTCACATATCACACCTTTGTGAGAGGACAGATACAACTGAACATCGTCTGCATACATATGAAAACTACAGTATTTAAAGCACAATGCCAAGTCATTCACAAACAAAGAGAACAACAAAGGACCAAGTAAGGAGCCCTGCGGAACACCACTAGAAACATCACCAACAAATGAAAAAGAATCACCAGATAGCACAACTTGACGACGACAAGACAGATAATTATAAATTAATTTGACAGCATACTTATCGAAACCAAACAACGAAAACAGCTTTCTGCACAACAAGACCGCATCCACAGAGTCAAATGCTTTTGAAAAGTCAAGAAATGTTAAGATAGTGATTTTATTGTCATCCAACGCAGTCCGAATATCGTTGGTAATTTTAAGCAGCGCAGTTGTACAGCTATGTCTTTTTTTATACCCAGATTGATAGGGAGTCAGTAAGTTATGCTTAGTGATATATGCGGTAATTTGATTGGACAATATTTTTTCAAAAATTTTTGAAAAATATGGGAGAATACTGATTGGACGATAGTCTTGAGGCTGTGTTGCATTTCTCAATTTTGGAACTGGTACAACCTTCGCAATTTTCCATGCGTCTGGAAAATAACACTCCGTTATGCCGGCATTGATAATGTTGACCAGTGCGTACAGGCAGTGAGATATTATTAATGAAGCAAATTTCGGACTGACCTCGTCTAGACCTGTTGAATCCGATTTGATGTGTCCAATGGCATCTAATACCTCTTTGGTGCCAACTATATTAAAATTAAACCTTGAGGTTGCCTCAACTGACTCTTCCAGACATTGTTCAAAAACGTTGTCAGTGCTCCTAGAGAATATAGAAATGAAGTAATTATTTAAATCGTTAGGATCGATCGAGCACTCTATCATGCCTCCCTTACCAATCCCCATAGAGCGAATCTCACGCCACAATTTCGCAGTAGGGATATTGGTTTGAAACTGAGAAGCATAGTATTCTTTCTTGGCCTTTCTTATAGCACAAACAACCCGGTTACGCTTGTTCCTATAGGATACTCGCAATGAATCAGTTTGATATCTTTTCCATTTACGCAGTTCTTTATCCCGTGATTTTATAAGATCTTTAATTTCACTACTCCACCAAGGATTAATATTTCGATTTAAACGTTTTATCTTAACCGGAACATGTGTATTGTATAGGTCAGTAATAAAATTATTGAAAATTTGAATTTTATCATCCACAGATGGAGTACTCAAGATACAATCCCAATTCATTAGTGCAGCATCTCGGTTTAAGTGATCCATGTCAATTGCATTGAAGTCTCTATAAATAAGAGTATTTGTTTGGGGTTTATAGATTAGATCTATGTTTAGTGTTATATAAATTAACTCATGGTCACTGAAGCCTGTAGATATTTGATTACAAAATAGAACCTGGGTAGAGCTGGTTACCAAAAAAAGGTCAAGAAGAGATGGTGTAGAGTTATCACCAAACCGAGTGGGACAGTTGTTTATAATCTGGAGATCAACCGCAGCACAACTATTTGTAAACGCGACTGTTTTACTATTCACTTTCAGCAAGTCAACATTAAAATCACCCGCCAAGACGCAGTGCAGGTAGGCACACGATGTTACTTCAAGAAATTGGAACATTTCCTGAGATACATTAGCGTGTGGGGGATTATAGACGCACCCCAAAAGACATGTTGCACCCATCACTTCAATAAATAGAAACTCAGTACCAGAACATGAAGAACATTTAACAAGTCTTGACGGAATATTACGTCTAACATAAACAGCAACTCCACCACCACGCCTATCAACACGGTCATTCCTATATAGGCGAAAATCAGGTATCTCAACTAAGGCATCCGCAATCGACGGATCAAGCCATGTTTCGGAAACGCAAATAATATGAATTTCAGAGCCATGCAGCATAGCCCGCACTTCATCAATCTTAGGTGCAATACTTCTGGCATTAAAATGAATCGCCCGTAATCCAGTTTTTTGATTTTTAAATATTTTCAACAGTATATTAGTGGAGTGGAATGAGTTGCCTAGGAACTCTACACTATCCAGATAGAACTATTAGACAGCACTGTAGGTCCAGGAGGAGAGAAACTTCCAACGAAATAAAGGAGTGCTCTGGTGAAGACTTGCAAAACTTCCACCTAAAAATTAGTAAAGATTTATAATTTACGCCTGTCATAATCCTAAAACTAACTAAATCTTAGTAGCTAAAAAGATAATAGTGTGCCCGCTAAAATACTCTAAGAATTCTGCATCTAAATATCAGCCCTCCTATTCCCCGTTGCCACGTTCGGATCACCTCTATCATTTACCGTCGCATCACAATTTCCTCCATCCTTCTCTGCCAGATCTGGGTGGTCAAGATCATCAACGTTCATCTCAGTCGCATCGAAATGATCCAAAGCCTCCAGAGATGTTATTTTATGCCGTGGCCCATCTTTCTTTTTCCTTACGTGGACATGACCATTCCATGATGAGACCGAATACAATTTCTTATTTTGGCGAAGCCTTAAAGCTGCTTGCAATATTTTTTGGTTTGAGGTGGTAAGGCTTTCAAATGCACTAATTGCGTTGTCAGTAGTGAACTTACTATTGATCTGTTTCAATTGCAGTGGAGCCATCGCTCGGAACTTTTGTAGGAAAGCATTTCTCTCATTGACGGAAGAGAATTTAATGATTAGCGGAGCCGGAGTAGCCCTGCTTGAATTCTTCGCACGGAAAGCTGTGGTGTGTGGAAGCGGTTTAAAGCCGATCGCAGAGTTGATGCCCTCCAGCAGCTTAGAAGCGTTAACATCTGTTGCGTGTGGAATGCCCGTGACAATAGCATCTGTAAGCCTTTGTGTGCGTTGCAAATCCTCCACAGCTATTTGCATTGATACAACCTCAGCTTGAAGAGCTTCAACGGTGTTAGATAATAATTCCAGATCGGAGCGAAATTCTCTTTTGATGTCATTGATCTGTTCCACGATCTGCTTACCCATTTCATCAAACCTCTCATTTATTAACTTGGAGAGACTAGAAAGGAGCTTCCTTTCGAGCAATTCAAAAGAGTCTAGTGAACTCACTGAGCTAGATCGGTGGATATTGGCTGATGTGGGCGTGTTGCATACTTCTTTCCTTGCCGATGTTGACCCTGACACACTTCTAGTAACCATGCTCCGAGGTTGTGTTTGGGAGAGAATCTTTTCATGCACTTTCACATGTAGATTTGACCCGTTTCCCGCTGGCATGCTGATCCAAGTTAAATTTTACACACTCGATGGTTTAGAAATTTTAACTTATAAGGTTGAAATTCGTTGCGATGCAAAAGAAATATCAGATACAACACGAATAAACATCGGTCGATCGTTCCAGCGACAATTCTGGTTTGATTATGGTGAAAAAATCGGTCTAAAACACGAAAAACTGAGGAGCGCTGATTAACGTGACTACTCAACTAAGTGACACATACTAGTATATTTAGACATAAAAAACTAGTATATTTAGACATAAAAAACTTTATAAGAGTGTTTAATCTTAGAAGAGGATTAATTATATCAGAGTGTACTGTTTAGTTAACAATAACAAAGTCAGAAGTATAATAGTTCTAGTTGTGCATTTACACCTAAAATAAAGAACGTCTAACAGGTTATCGGTCCAACACGCGTTAAAAATATAAGGTGTACTAAGAGGAAGTTGTGTTCAGAAGAAATTTTTTTTAGAAGGAAGTTTTATTCAGAGGAGCATTACTCAGAG
The DNA here is from genome assembly GCA_933228815.1 of Machimus atricapillus. Lineage (NCBI taxonomy): Eukaryota > Metazoa > Arthropoda > Insecta > Diptera > Asilidae > Machimus > Machimus atricapillus. The sequence goes on along the minus strand of OW121786.1, from coordinate 15,948,971 downwards.
AAAACTGTAAGTACATAAGTGGATTTACAAAAAAAAAATACTTAAAATTTTTGGATTCCTTGGTGGAGAAAATGGCGTCATGTGATCTTCTTTAGAAGAAGGGTGGCGTCATGTGTTTTTTTTCATAAAAAAGTGGCGTCATGTTTTTCCGGGAAGACAAGGCGTCATAACGGTTCATGAAATGACAAGGCATCGTAACGGTGTTTGCAGAAGCAAGAAGCCGTGTCGTTTCTTCGAAAAACAAAAAGGAATAATCAGAAGTAAATTGAAATTGTTTAATAACAATTTTTTATAAAAAAGAGTATGTGTAATTATTTATAGTAAATAAATTCAGATAGAAAAGAAACTCTTCTAGATGGTTATAAAATTTTTATACAAAATTTTATAAATAAAAGTTAAAATCAGAAGAGGAGATAATAAAAAAAATAGAAACATCTTGAATAGACAATTATGTGATGAACAGGCAGTGCATGGGAATCACATAGTTGTTAATATTAATAATAATAAAAAATTTAACTTGCTGTGCGGTTAAATAAAAAATTGCTGACTCTAGGATTATATATATATATATATGTATATGAAAATATATATGTATTATTTAAATAAACGTTTGGTATATTTAGAGATACAAGATGTCAGAGGACAAAGAAAGGGAGATGTCCGAATCTCCATCAAATAATAATCAAGGTAAATAGTTTCTATTTAATCAGAATATATGCAATTAGTAGTCAGAGAAACCAGATCTGGAAATTTGTTTCTTTGTTCTGTTTTCAATGAAAAAGAAACAAAATCAGAAGGGTATTGAAATCCAAACACTAATCAGAATAATTGCAATATTTAAAATATAGAAGTTTTGGAAGAAAGTCAGACGCATATAAAGGGTGTTTTTTTAGGTTTTTTTTTCAATAGGGATTACGCGCTTCACTGATAGTAACTTTGGCACTTCAAAGTGACATTTGTATTCAGTATTGTTTGGCAAATCATCATGAATAAATTGACTCCGGAGCAACGTTTCCAAATCGTGGAAATTTATTTTCAAAATCAGTGTTCGGTTAAAAATGTTTATATAGAGCACTTCGTGAACATTATGGTGCGCATAATCGTCCATCCGAGATCACCATAAGTAACGTAATTACCAAATTTCGGTCTACATTTACGCTATTGGATGCAAAGCCACCGACAAGAGTAAGAAGTATTATTTGGTGCGGTCTTTGGGCCGGTGGGATCATCGGTACTTATTTTTTTTTTAAATGAGGAAGGACGACGCGTCACCGTCAGTGGCAACCGGTACAGAGTACCTAATGATCAACGAATTTTTGTTGCCAAAACTTCGAAACATTGATGTTGACGACTTGTGGTTTCAACAGGATGGTGCCACATGCCATACTGCGACCAAAACAATCGATTTGTTGAAGAATCATTTTGGTGACAACATTGTCTCACGAAGTGGACCAGTCACCTGGCCTCCACGATCGTGTGATTTGACACCATTGGACTATTTTCTTTGGGGTTATGTCAAGTCATTGGGTTATGCCGACAAGCCAGCAACTATTGACGCTTTGGAAACCAACATTGAACGCGTTATTGGTGAGATACGCTCCCAAATGCTCGAAAAAGTGGTTGAAAATTGGACATCCAGAATGACCTTTGTGAGAAATAGTCGTGGTGGCCATATGCCCGAAATTGTTTTCAAATGTTAAATGCCAAAGAAGTACTTATCTAACAAATAAAAAAAAAATTTGGTCATTTCTCTAATTTGTATGTGTTTTATTTAAAATTCAAATCCACAAGCTCTTAAAAAAACACCCTTTAGAATTGCCCATAATGTGCCAGATCGCTCCGAGTGAGAGAAGGCTGCGGAGTGATCTAAGAGAAGCTATAAATCAAATGAAAATTACAGCTGAAATTAACAAGAAAACTGCAGAGTCCATGGAGAGGTCAGCGAGGCTTATGGCGGAGTCCATGGAAAACATGACTCATGTCTTGAATATCAGACGTTCAGAGGTAAATAATAATAAAAAAATAAAAACTAACTATAAGAAATATAAACATAAAAATAAAGACGGAATTCAGAGGTAATTATAATAAAAGTAAAGGCATATTCAGAGGTAACAATAGTTGCATCACAAAAAGAAGCACAAAAGCAACAATATCAGGCACCGTGTAGTTAAATTCATGGCTGACTCAGGAGCAACTGAACATATGGTTAGTAGAGGTATCTACTTACATAACTTTAAAGTCAGCTATGGAAACATAATTAAAAGTGCTAACAAAAATAAATCTGCAAATATCATGGTTAATGGGAAAGGTGACGTATATATAAAGTCAAATACAAATGAACATGAAGTTATTAAATTGTCAAATGTCCTGGTAGCAAAGGATGTGGCAGATAATTTAATATCACTCAGACGTTTTGCAGACATAGGGCTAGTAATTTATTTAGACAATCAGAGATTAACAATTTTTGACAAAACAACAGGAATAGATATTTAAAAGGCTACTACAAGAAACCAAATTGGGAAGTTACATTAGTAGCAGAAAAATCAGAAGACAATTCATTAAATAAGTGTGGAAAATACAACAAGTACTCGTGTAGTGCTCGAATAGGTACTTTGGAGGAACTCCTGGAACAATCTCAGACGGATATTATGGAAATAAGCAGTAATAATAAAGATATCCTAGCTGAGATTGGGAGGGAGAACAAGGAGATAATCCAAAGTGGGGGATATCAAAACAATTCAGAGAAATCAGAGGTTGAGTCAGAAGAAATAATCAAGTACGATGCTATCAACTTAGATCAGAGTAAGGGAAAAAATTTAGATGTCTTGGTTGATGGAAGAAGCAACAATGGGTCAAATATCAAACCCAAAAACAAAATAAAAGATTCAATGCTTTGGCATATTAAATTGGGACATGTGTCAATTAATTATTTGAAAAAGCTTCAGAGATCTGAAAACATTTTGAAAAATGTAAGTTTTGACGAAGATATATTAGACTGTGAAATCTGTATCAAGGCAAAGATGGAAAAGTTTTTTTCAGAGACTAGACTCAGAGCAAATAGACCATTAGCTAGGATACATACAGATGTTATGGGACCTATAAAACCGGCTACCAGTCCTGGCGGTAATAGGTTCATAATAGTATTCGTTGACGATTATTCAAGATTTGCAAAAGCATATGCTGTTAAAAATAAGAGTGAAGCAGGTGACTCCTTAGGAAAATTCTTAATAACAGCAAGAAATTTAATAGATGATTGTGTGAAGGTAAATTTTATCAGAACAGACAATGCCAAAGAATTTGTCGGAGGAAAGTTTTTCAGAAGTTAGGATGAAAGAAAATATTGAAGCGAACTTCGCTCCTCCTTATACTCCTGAACACAACGGAACTTCAGAGAGATTTAATAAAATCCTACAATGGAAAATCAGAGCGTTAATGTTAGATTCGGGGCTACCAAAGAATAGGTGGATGTTCGCCTCAGAAGCCTCAGTACATTTGTACAATAGAACTCCACACAGAGCTAATAATTTTGAATCACCACTTCAGAAGTTTACACCAAAAGTTAACTTGAATATAGACAAAGTCAGACGTTTTGGATGTATAGCTTATGCTAAAATACCTTTTCCTTATACTAAATTTTCAGAGAGAGCAATAAGAACAATTATGATTGGGTACACAAAAACTGGATATGTATTGTGGCATCCAGAAACAAAGGAGTTGATTACTTCAAGAAACGTGAGGTTCAATGAGAAAATTGTGTACAAGGAGTTGTATCATTCTAAGTCTGAAGAAAGAAGTTTAGATGTGATTCCTGAAATAATGAAAGATATCAATGATGCAAGTTGGCTAGAAGATTCAGAAGAAAAGGAGGTAGAAATCAAAAGTCATGAAAAACAGTCAGATGGAAAAGGATCAGAAGAACCAACTAAGACAAAATTGGGCAGACACAAAAAAAGGAAATCGGAGGATATTACTACAAGGAACTGTTCAAGTAAGAAGCGGAAAAACCCAGAAAGGACAGACAAAACAAATAGGCCAACATGGACACACCTACGACCTGCTTTTGCAGAACATTCAAAACAAGATGCAAGCAAAAGTTATATTGGAATTAATTTTGTCAAGAGTTTAGAAGAACATATAAATTCAGAAGATCAGTTTATGCATGCGCTCATAGCAAAAATTAACAGAGATCCGGCCAACTGTAGAGAAGCATTGGAATCAGACGAAAGATCAGAGTGGATCAAAGCTGTTCAAGAGGAACTTAAGTCTATGAAGGAAAATAATGTTTGGGAACTAGTTGATAGACCTAATAAATCAGAAGATGGAAAGAGAGTTCAGATTATAGATTCTAGATGGGTATTCAAAAGGAAATTAGATTATTGTAAACAAGTTTCATACAAGGGGAGAATAGTAATCAGAGGATTCAAAGATACTAAAGAATATGAACTGATGGAAACCTATGCACCGGTGTCAAGGTTGCCAATAATCAGAACGGTGTTCGCGATAATTAATAAATATGGTCCTGAAGCGTGTCAGATGGATGTCAAATTTTTTTTAAACGGAACTTTAGAAGAAGACATCTTCATGAAAATTCCTGAAGGTTTAGAAGTAGGTGAATACACGAAAAGAAAATTTAAGAATACAATTAAAAATAACTCAGATGAAAGTCAAAGGCAAACTAAAGCTCCTTATTGAGAAGCTATAGGAAGTTTATTATATCTGGCTGGTGCAACACTACCAGATACTTCTTACGACGTAAACCATTTGTCATGAAGACAATTGGAACCTTCAGAAGAAGACTGAAAAAAGCTAAGAGGATATTTAGGTATCTGAAAGGCACTCAGAATCTGGGAATATCATTTAGAGAAAAAGAAGACACCTTACAAGCGATGTCAGATGCCAGTTTCAGAGATTGTGACGATCCATCTTCTACAGGAGGATATGTAATTAAACTGTTTGGAGAGGCTGTTGCCTGAAGAAGCTGTAAACAGAACTATGTTTCACTAACAACATGTCAGGCTGAAACTCTTGCAATGAATGATGCTTGTCAAGAGCTTGTCTCATTAGACAAGGCAATCAGAGATATGATAGGAAAAACTATGTATTCCATAACTATCAGATGTGACAATGAATCAGCAGTAAAGTGTACTCAGATGGATGGAAATCACCGACTGTAGAATTTTGATGATGACTTAAACACAAAAAACTGTACACTTGAAGGAAAAGTAAAAGTCATATCATATGGATATCTATGTCAGAAAACGAAGCAGATATCAGGACCAAACCTTTTGCCTCAGAACTCCATAATTACCTCAGAGATAAAATGATGAACTTAGATGATTGACTTAAAAATGTTCAGATGAAATCAATTAGAAGTTTTTTTTTGTTCTTTCTTTTCAGATTTGTAAAGAGAAAATAGAAGGCAAAACGAACTCGGAGACACGAAGGGAGGGAGTGTTGAGATGATCGACTTCGTGCTCTCCATATTCGTTGGTTCTGCAAAGAACCGATTCCACTAATTCCACTTATGGTGGAACTGTCAGATGCTGTCAGTTCGGAACGTGAACAGCGGAGTCATCCAACCCGGAGCCATCAGTGAATTTAGACATAGAAAACTTTATAAGAGTGTTTAATCTTAGAAGAGGATTAATTATATCAGAGTGTACTGTTTAGTTAACAATAACAAAGTCAGAAGTATAATAGTTCTAGTTGTGCATTTACACCTAAAATAAAGAACGTCTAACAATAACCTGTGAAGAAAATAAGGAAAACAAGTGAGAACTATTCGCCGGATCACAATTGCCGTTGCCGTTCGCCGTTAAGCCGTAGACACACAGACGCCGGCCGGATCTTCACCGTTGTCATTTTACCGCTGCGACCACGTTTCCCGTGCGACTTGCTGCAGGAATTTTATGGACAGGCTGAGAAAGTTGACAACGGCAAGATTGCAGCAATTGCTGAGGGACAAGAGCCTATCCCAAAGTTACCGCGTAAAAGAAGATTTCGTGCAGAGACTCGCGACCGCCTTACAATTACAAATTCGTCCACGCCGGGACATCGAAGAGGAACGCCAAGAAGCCGAAGACGAAGCCGAACAAGAAGCTGAGGAAGAAGTTTCTTCAACCGCCTTCAGCCGAAAGGGGAGCTGAGGATCGAGAGGCCCCAGTGGAAGAAGTCGACGAACCTGAGGCTGAGGAACAAGAGGTGAGCAGCGAGGCCGAAATCCGAAAAGACGATCGGGAAGGTGAGGGGCAAGCTGCGAATTTTGACCACGAGCAGGAAGCCAAATTCAACGTGCCTGCGAACGAAGAAGCTAAGATGACCACGGGGAACAGCTTTGTATTCAAAGACATAGAAGAGTCGCTTGAACGCTTCGATGGCGAAGGCGGTAAGAAATTCGATAAGTGGGTGAAAGAATTTGACGACATTTCTGCTGTCTGTGGCTAGAACGAGGTACAGAAGTACCTGTACGCACGTCCGCTGTTTAAGGGCGCTGCAAACCTGGCAGTCGAGGCTGCCTCTGGGATCATAAGCTGGCAAAGTCTTAAGGATTTGTTGAAGAAAGAATTCCACGACGCCCCGACTAGTTTGAGCGTCCATAATAGGTTAGGGAATCGTAAAAAGCTGCCGAATGAAACATTTTTGGAGTATTTGTACTCAATGAAGCATATTGCCAATATGGGATCTCTTGACGAGCGATCGCTGGTGGCTTATATCATTTCCGGCATAGCAGATGACGTCATCAATAAAACGGTGCTGTATGAGGCTAAGAAATCCAGGGTGTTCGGAGGTGGGAGGGAAATATTGCAGGGAAATAAAGCAGTGCAACTTCTGGCTCCTATCGTGATCGGTATTCTGGTGTCCGCCGTCTGGCGTTAACTTGCGGCACGTTTTTAGGAGTTCCCTCCTTGGGCTTCTTTGGCCTGGGGCACGCAGCAGCCGTGTGGCCGTTCGCCACAATTAAAGCACTTCGTCCCTTTCTCTTTGTCAGGGCAAGCACTGCCCAGGTGCGAAGAAGATCCGCAATTAAAACACTTCCTGGATGAGCGATGCTTGGATTCTTTACGCGAGGGTGACGACTGTCCTGTTGAGTTCCCTTTTTTCGGTTCCACCTGACTCCTCATAGTTTGGTAAATCTTGAATTTCTCTTTCAGCTCATCAAGGTTCTTAGCAGGGTTGTAAAAGAATGCAATCTTTTCGGCAAATAATTCTTTGGATTTATGTGAAAAGTATTTTAATTCATTAACTTCACTTTGATACTGGGACTTACAGAAACCAAATCGCCATTCTTTTTGAAGTCATGAATGATGCAGTATTTTCAACAAATCAAAAAGCTTGAAGTCATGAATGTGAAATCTTGTGATTTACTTACTTTCGTTGAAGTACCGCTGAAGTTTGCATTCGTTTGCAGTCATTTTCAATCAATTGAATTCATTAAGAGCTTCAGTGACTGAAATCATTTTCTTTGCATCGTTGTGTCTCGGGGGTTAAAAATAGTCTTTATCTTGCTAAATAAAAAAGCTATGACTGAACTAATATTCATATATTTATGACGTATTAATACAAGATAAATTGAATTTGTTAGTTGTTACAATTGTAAAATCGTAAGAGAAGCCCAATAAATAAGTTGCGGTATAGGGGTCTTCTGTGTTGTCCCTGCTTGTTATTGAACCTCGGAGGCTGCAAAGACTTTTATAATTACAGAATCTGTAGCCGGAAGTGATTGGCGGACTTACCAGGGAAGGAGAACCCGTGGCATTAGTACCTGTGGAGCGGGCCACTTACTTTTGGAACGAAGGGGACTGGAGGGAGTGCATACTTCGCACGTAACAATTTTAAGCGCCTCTGAAACCATTGGGGCGGAAAATTACTCCCAGTGCAAGGAGCACTAAGCGGATCGGATGAAGTCATCATCGAGCTGAGAAGAAGAAGAAGATAATTTTATTTATTATTCAGTAGTAGTAGATAACGATTACTTAGTCGTAGCAATTAAGGAACAAAGTAAATTGTTAAGGAAAGTAAGAAGCGTAGTAGTCTAACATAAGTAGCAGTCTAAAATGCTTGAAGTATTAGTTAAACATTTGAATAAGTTGTTTAAAGAAATTACTTACCGGTGAAATATTGTACGTCGGTCCAAAGGTAGTTAGGGATCCGTGGCACGTAAGGTAGTCGCGTTTCTGAAATGGGAAGGAAGAATTGAAAAGGGAGGCAGTCTTTCGAGTTCGTTCTGGAGATAGTTACCTGGCCTCAGCTTCCAGCGCGTCCCGTTCACATTGTCCCTCACCGTAAGCGGAATCATCATTACGGCTAAGTCACTCACAACGCAACGCGAGCAGTAGCCAACCGTAACCCGGAGGAAGTCTACCAGTAGCCAAAGTATCTAAAGTATCGAGACGTCACCAAAGTGTATTTTGCCCCGGAGCAAATCAACAAAACATCATCATCATCAAACATACTTTCTTTTCTTAAATTGGGAAACAGCCTTAACCGAGTCGCCGAACGACTCCACCGGAAAGTCAGTGACAGACATGCTTGTGGAGACGAAGTACTCCGGTAGGCGAAGCGGGCGGCTCTCTCGTGGGGCAGTGCGAGTGCAGTCAGTCTTGGATCGGAGTTGCAGCAGTAAGGTCAACAGCGGACCAGTAGTCAAGTTTTGTTTAAGTAAGCTGAAAATATTAAGTCGGGAGTGAAGAGGAAGAACGGAGCCGATCCTGTGGGAAGTCTGTGGGGAAAAGGCGGAGATTCTATCGGGAATCGTGTGGAGCCTGGAAGGAGCAGGAAAGGTGGATGCAGTAGAGGAGGATTCCCGGGATGCCGGCAGATTGGGACGGCCGCGTGGAGGATGCTTAGGAATCGGGAGGCTGAGCCACGGCATAGGCATCGGACTGCGGTTTTGCAATCATCATAAATTATCAGCTAAGTCTTTTCATTTTCTTTTTGTGGCCCATATTCGGGGCGTATGTGATCAGAATTATTGGGTGCTATGGGATTTTCCCTCTTGCGGGAACATATTGTATTTCCCGTCGCCACACGTCTCTCGAGCTACCTTGCCCGGCTACGTTGCGAATTGGCGTTGTAAATAGCTTTGCCTTGTTTTCGGGATTTTTCTAATTTAATTAATGAAGTACAAATATCGAATTTAACGAGTGAAGTATAAATATCAAATTTAATTAATGAAGTGGAAATATCAAATTCAAATAATGGAGGATTAAAGTCTCTTTTGCACATGTAAAGGCATCGTTCGTGCAATATAATAGTAATAGATGTTCTCTATGCTTTCGGAACTTTAGTAGCACTGTACTCGCGGAGCATTGTTTGTTATTTCATTTATGCAAATGTTGAAATCGCAAAATTGTGAAATATAGGCTAGTAGTGGATTACCTACGCCTTTTCTTTTCTTTTTTTTTTCTTCCCCCTGCATGTCGCTTCTTGCCCTAGTAACCGATTGGTTCTCGGTCATCCATAAACCGAGTGGCGCCCAAAATCATAAAATCCTTACTTAAACCATTCTACATTTGATCGCTGAACAAGAACAGAACCCGGCCTTTCTCCAGCCGCTAGCGGGGCATACATGCAGCAAATTTTGCACGTAACATTTTGGCGCCCAACGTGGGGCACACAGCTGTTCAGGGATCGTCATAGGTAGATGGTACTTCAGTCCAGCTGATATTCACAGCAGGTTTTTTTTTGAGTAAGGAGCGACAGTGCAATTTAGTTGGCCAGTGCAGCGGGAAATTTTAGTTTAGTGCCGGTGAATTAATGGTAGCCGAGGAGGTTGTTAAAAGGCCACAAAGCCGAGCGAGGTACGAGAAGACGTGAAGGCTAATGCTTATTGCTGAAGGAAATTAATAAATCGGAGTTTGTTATATTTTTTTGTGATTTGTTGTGGCACGCTTCCTCTTGAGAAACTCCCATTCGCTAGCTGAATAGCTGAAGAGGAGCGAACCAGCTGTTTTGGGTCTACGAAGAAAATTTTCCTTGACTTAGTTTAAGGAGATTTAGCCATTTGAAGACTGATTTTTTTTTGGGTATGTCGGGAGATAGTTGTTCGCACCAGGGGATTATTGAAGCATAATTGAATTTGGACCTGGTGCCCAGCGTTGATAACTCCGCGATTTAATTTTCCTGCATTGTTCCTATTGGATTTGTGATAAATTTGGCTGGGATTGGAATCCCGGAATTGGCTATTAGTCCGAGGGAAGAAAATTGACTCGAGATTTGAACAATTCCTTTTTTTTTGAATTTTTTTTTCCGGATTGAATGCTCCTTCATGCAGAGCAACATTTCTTTTTGGCGTAAGTCGGCGATTGAATTTTAGGTGCGGGTTAACGTTGTTAGGAAGCTGAAATAAATTTTTTGTTGTTTCGTTTTTTTGCCTACTGTTGTACCTGGTACCTATAGGGGAGAAAGAGATTAATAGGCTTATTTCTGATTCCGATTGTTGTTGTACGTGTACAAGGCCAAGATGGAGGTCAATAGATTAAATCAGGAGGAATTATCTTATGAGTTGAGTATCAGGGGCCTACCTACCGGGAAGGTCGATGAGATGAGGGTATCCTTGCGCGAAGCCCTTAGAGTGGAGAAAGATGGAGAGAACCTGTTCATAAGGCCGTACCCTTTTACTTTCTTGGAAGACGAGAAGGCTTTAGGAGCGAAGTTGCAAGAGGTCCAGGGTTTGTTAACGACCTTTGAGGGGGACTCGTCGTCCTCGGAGTACAAAAAGATTTCCACTAAGATCGACTGGGCCTTGAGGCGACTCAAAAAGGCGGTTGCCCATGGAGAAGAGCAGGAAGATAGCCAAAAGCAGCTACGAGCGAATTTTTTTTCCGCGTTAGGTTCGTTAAAATTAAAAGCCGACGGCGCTGCCGGGGTCACGGAAGACGAAGGTCCTGAAGAGCTCTCCAGTTTTATACAGAGTTTATCTGTCGCGCAGCCAGCGAGTACTACGCCGAGTAGTAAGGAGTTACCCTACCGGTGGAACGTTAAGTTCTCTGGCGAGGCGGGGCAGTCATTGAATTCTTTCTTGGAAAGAGTTAGCGAACTTTCCGATGCTAGAGGGCTGACGAAAGTTCAGTTATTCCGATCGGCTTTGGATCTTTTCACAGGCCGAGCTCTTCTATGGTTCAGGGCGAATAAGTCGAGTTTTAATTCGTGGACTGAGCTCGTAAGGGAATTAAAGAAAGAATTCCTACCTAGGGACTACGACGAACGCTTACTAGAAGAAATTAAAAAACGCACGCAAGGCAAAGAAGAAACCATAGGGGTATATGTGGCAGTCATGAAGACTATGTTCTCCCGGATGAGTGATCCTTTGCCCGAGCCAATGTCTCTAAAAAATATAAAGAGAAATTTGAATCCGTTTTACCAGACCCAGTTAGCCCTGCTTCAAGTTGAATCGATTGAACAATTAATAGAGTTCGGTAGGAAGTTAGAAACGGTCCGTAGTTCAGTCGAATCGTTTGCCCCTCCTCCATCAAAAAGAAATAGCCAACTTTTGGAACCCGATTTAGCATATATATCCACAGATGGGCCCTCGGTGGCACTCGTAAGTGGTAACTCTGCGCGCGGGTCTGCAAGTTCAAGAGTAAAGTGTTTTCGATGCAACCGACCCGGTCACATCGCACGATCCTGCAACCAAGCCGTGAGTCAAAACGTGTCTTGCTATGGGTGTGGCAAGGCCGGCGTAACGCGTCCCAAGTGTGAACACTGCAGGGGTGCGCGATCTAACGGAGATCGAACACAAAACTCGCAATCCCAAAGCTCGGTGAGTAACAATCCCGGTCCTTCTCGTAGTTCGGGAAACGCAGGCGGGGCTCGGTAAAGGTGGGGGCTCCGAGCCTATTTCGTGTTCCTAAAAGCTCCCAAATGAAGTTTCCAAACCCACGAGCTTTCGACAACGCGGAAGCTCTAGGTACGTTGTTAGATTATGTGTTCGCTAATGTGAAAAGTGACCAGCGACCGCATCTTTCGGTAAAAGTTCTCGGGGTAGCATTGCGTGGGTTGTTGGATTCGGGTGCTAGTAGGACGATAGTTGGGGGACCTGGGTGGAGGTTGTTAGATAGGTTAAAACTAAGAATAAATAAAGCAAGTGCAAGGTCAGTATGTCTTGCAGACGGTACAAAGGTAAATGTTTTAGGTGAAGTAAGCCTACCGTTGGAACTTGGGGGCCACATTTTCGTTATGGACGTCCTGGTTATACCACAGTTACCTCATTTCGTTATTTTGGGAGTCGATTTTTGGCAAAGGACGAATATTTCAGTCAATCTCAACACGAATACTTGGCAGCTTGCGCAATTAGGCAGTAGGCAACCCCGTGTCGTGTAGTTCTCGGCAGTTAATGGGACGGGTCGATGACGTGCACGTCAATGCCTTGAAAAGCCATTCTACCTTGACGGGGAGACAGCAGGAGGAGCTTAATGAAGTGATTCAAGCGGTGAAGGCTAGAATGGGGACGAAACTGGGGCGCACCAATGTTGTAGAGCTCGTTATCGAGACTAGCGCAAGTCCTATAAAGCAGCGGTATTACCCGGTGTCGCCGGCAATCCAGAAAATTATCAATACAGAATTAGATGCAATGCTGGAGGCAGGAGTGGTGGAACCGTCAAACAGTGCGTGGTCTTCGCCGGTGGTCTTAGTTAAAAAGAAGGACGGCACCTGTAGGTTCTGTGTAGACTACCGCGGATAAGCTTCGTGATGCCAAGTATATGTCTTCGCTCGACATCAAATCTGCGTTTTGGCAAGTGCCGGTCGCAAAAGGTTCGAAGCAATATACCGCCTTCACGGTACCGGGCCGAGGCCTCTTCTAATTTAAGCGAATGCCGTTTGGGTTGACTAATTCTCCGGCCACATGGCAACGCCTGATAGATAGAGTACTTTCTGGGACTTTAGAAACTCACGTATTTGTTTACTTAGACGATATTATTATTGTCACCCAAAGTTTTGAGGAGCATATTAAGGTACTGAAAGAAGTCCTCGAGAAAATATATGCAGCTGGCCTCGTAATAAATTTCGACAAGTGTGAATTTTGCCGTAGTGAGTTAAATTATCTCGGGTATGTCGTTGGGGACCAGGGTTTAAGGGTAGACCCAGATAAAGTCCGGAGTATCTTAGACATCCCAAGGCCAAAGTCCGTATCTGAAGTTCGGAGATTTATAGGCACGGTGGCGTGGTACCGCCGGTTCATTCCAAGTTTTTCAACTCTAATTGCACCTATTAGCGAGCTGCTCAAAAAGAAAAGGCAATTCGAGTGGTCGGCCGACTGCGACGAGGCCTTTCGTAAGGTGAAGGAGCGGTTGGTCAGTGCACCAATCTTAAGCTGCCCAAATTTTGCGTACCCTTTCCTAATCCATACGGATGCTTCAGGTTATGGGGTAGGCGCTGTTCTGACACAGGAGATCGAGGGCGAGCAAACAGTCATTGCTTACCTAAGCCGCTCCCTCAATCGATGCGAACGAAACTACTCGACTACAGAGCGCGAGTGTTTGGCTGTTCTGTGGGCAATTAAGAAGCTAAGACCGTATGTGGAAGGGACCACGTTCACCGTAGTAACTGATCACGCCTCACTGGTGTGGCTCCATAATTTGCGAGACCCTCAGGGTAGATTGGCCAGGTGGGCCATGAGGTTACAGCAGTATAGCTTCGAGATAGTTCACAGAAAGGGCAAAGAACACCTGTTGCCAGATCTGCTTTCGCGATTGGTTCCGATGATCGAGTGCGTACAGGAGAGACCGAGACTTGAAGATAAGTGGTATGTGAAAATGATCAATAATGTCAAGACGTTCGCAGAGAAATTCCCCGACTGGAAAGTAGAAGAGAATAAATTGTGGCGGCATTGCAGCCCGCGGTATCCCTCTTTAGCAACCGAGCAAGATTTTTGGAAAGAAGTGGTGCCAAAGTACGACCGCGGTGAGCTAATGTACAAGGCCCACGATATTCCAACCTCCGGGCATTGCGGGGTCCAAAAGACGTTCGACCGTCTCGCGCAAACCTACTATTGGCCTAAGATGCGACAGGATGTTGCTGCTTATGTGCGGCGGTGTAAAACATGCCAAAGCACGAAACCAGAGCGAAGGAGCGCTAAGGGGTTCTTGGTACCGAACGCAATACCAAATAGGCCATGGGAATGTCTGGGAATAGATCTGATAGGCCCACTTCCAAGATCCAATCGTGGATTTACCTATATTCTGACAGTGATCGACCAGCTGAGCAAATTTCCGGTCCTCGTGCCACTACGATCGGCGACGGCAAATCTGATAATTCGCGCAATAGAAGAATGCGTTTTCTTAGTTTTTGGGGTACCACGGGCCATCATTTGCGATAATGGAGTACAATTTAAAAGTAGGGATTTTCAAAAGTTCTGCGAAGATTATGGAGTCGAGGTTAAATAAACGGCGTATTACCATCCACAAGCCAATCCGGCGGAGAGGGTGAACCAGGTCGTCAAAGCCATGCTCCGGGCGTATGTAATCGATAACCAGCGTGTCTGGGATCAGCACCTCGCAAAAGTTGCGTGTGCAATTCGAACGTCGTCCCACGAGGCTACCAAACTGACTCCCTACTTCATAAATTTCGGCCGAGAAATGATAGTGAACGGCAAGCTCCATAGGAGAGGTGTTAGTGATGAAATAGTCGATCCAACAGCGAGATCTGTCGCTTTAGAGGACGTGCTTAGGGATGTAAGGAAACGGCTAATGAAGGCAGCCCAACATTCTAAACACCCATATAATCTACGTCGTAGGAACGACCGCTTTATGAAGGGAGATGTGGTATGGAGACGGAACTTTGTGCTGTCAGATGCGGCTAAATATTTCAACGCCATCGACATCGGTCCGGTTTAAGTTAGGTTTAAGTATTTTAAAAATAGTGTTTTAATGTTCGGGTATCGGTTTAAGTTAGGTTTAAGTTAAATCGATACCCGAACATTAAAACACTATTTTTAAAATACAATACGCCCTTACCTTCCTCAGCCGCAGTCCAGCGCTTATTTTCGTTTGCTGGAATGATTGACACTCCTCGGCGTGGAGCACTTTCAGACTCCAATTTTGAGAAGCTGTTAATATTAAAAACTAACAAATTCAATTTATCTTGTATTAATACGTCATAAATATATGAATATTTGTTCAGTCATAGCTTTTTTATTTAGCAAGATAAAGACTATTTTTAACCCCCGAGACACAACGATGCAAAGAAAATGATTTCAGTCACTGAAGCTCTTAATGAATTCAATTGATTGAAAATGACTGCAAACGAATGCAAACTTCAGCGGTACTTCAACGAAAGTAAGTAAATCACAAGATTTCACATTCATGACTTCAAGCTTTTTGATTTGTTGAAAAGACTGCATCATTCATGACTTCAAAAAGAATGGCGATTTGGTTTCTGTAAGTCCCAGTATCAAAGTGAAGTTAATGAATTAAAATACTTTTCACATAAATCCAAAGAATTATTTGCCGAAAAGATTGCATTCTTTTACAACCCTGCTGGAAAGACATTGCCACGAAATTAAATCGAAACCGTAAGTACTTAGTAATTATACATATGTAGGCATAAGCAACCGCAGAACCTGTAGTTAAAATATCACAGTAGTTGAATGAAGTATCACAGTAGTTTAATACAACACAGTTGTAGCCCAGTTGTAATACAGTCGATGTCAGTAGCAACACAGTAGAGTATTGCAGAGTTCAGGAGCCTGGAGAGAAAATCTCGGTAGCAGTAGTCAGTCGGTAGTCGGTAGTCGGCAGTCGGTGGCATATTACTCGTCAACGTACTTAGTCATGTTATTTTTATCTATTCGCAAACTTTTAAATAATTAACTTGTATATTTTTTGTTCAAAATAAATTGATTGACTCGTGAACGGGATTTATCTTTCCTACACATATATGGATTTAATTAACCCAAATATATCTCATTAATAGCTGAAGAATGTAAAACGAGGTGGAAGCATCTACGCAAGACTTTCGGAAAAAATGCAAACCGAAGTCTACGGGAAGTGGTGCAGAGGACAACACTTGGCCGTACTTCGAAAGTATGAGTTTCTTAAAAACTTTCATTCAACCAAGAAGGTGTGAACGTATATTTATTTAAATGATAACAAATTCAATTTTAAATTTTTAGTACTTATTTCAGTACAAGGACCAACGAAAACAAAGAAACCAGCAGTAGCACCAGCAGCATTAGTCTTAATTCTGTGGATGAAGATACTTATGTCGGGGAAGAGAGTGTATGTAACTGCAGTTCTGATAGCGACTTCAATTTTACTTCACCACCACCACCAGCTGCAAAAAGAAAGCGAAGTATTCAATCAACGTTAAAGGTGATTGAAAACTCCGAATTAGTGTTAGTAAAAAATAAAGTGTCAGAAACCAAGGAAAATTACGACACTGGTACTTTAATAACAAAAACAGTGATGTCATTGTTGAAAGATATTCCAGAAGAACACAGAGACAAAGTTAAAGCCGAGCTGTTTCAATTTGTGTTTGCAACGAGGGAAAAATATGTAAGCCTTCATTTTATGTTATTTACATATGTCAATTTTTCAATGTTTTTGTTTTCCAGGGTGCAAAATAGTGCAAAGGATTAAGAGTTAACAGAGGCGATCAAGAAATTTTTTTTTTTTTTGCATTTAAGTAATGTTTTTTTAATATATTTGAAATGTTTAATTCATTTTCAACGATTATGTTAATTTAAACTTAGTATAACAGAATGAATATTTATTTACCAGTTATGATAGAATTTTAAATTAGTATTAAATAAAACTGAAGTATTTTCTTATAAATTTGTTTTATTTAAGAATTGAAATATGTAGTATTAGATATTTATTTCGTATCAATAATTATACTACAAAAAATGTCTTGATTGCTTTTAATAGGTCTCTTAACTATTTCGTCTTGAAATACTTTCTTAACCAAGAATTGTTTTTACATCCCAGGAGCAGTGTTTTCTTAATAAAACAAGTATAATAAATTCAAAAAAGTGGTTTCTATGTTCACAACAGGAAATTTGTATTTTAAACCAATCTTGTGTCATAATTTTGCATTTCTCATTTCTGGCGTATTCTTAAAAATTTCCATGAAGCAACAGATATCAGACAGCCACGCAGAAAGAACAGGCAAAGGCAAGGCGCATGGGTAAATTCCCAAGAAAACCCTCGCCAAACGAACGGCGAACGATGTTCTGAGCTGGCGCGAGAAATTAAGTAAATGTAGGCGACTGTAGGGTCCTGCTGGCAGAACCCTAGAAGAAAAATTTCAGCTCAGCTTGTTTGTTCCTGATGCGAGTTCTTTATGTTATATCTTCTTTGGTACCAGTCACACCACTCTCCTCATCAATCTAGGGCATTGATCAGACACAAAAATAAAATCGTAGGGCGTAGCGTAACCCGAGTAAATATGTAAATAGCATTTATAATTATATGAGCGGTTGTTACCACAACACACGTCTGATAGTTTATTAAACTGTCATGGCAACCGCCAGCAATATTATCACCACACCACCATATTGGTTGCCATATTGTCCTAGCCTCCCAATTAAAACCGTATAAATACGGGAGGCTGGAGTTCATTGGTCATTCGATCACTAGCTGGCTTTCCGGCAACACGAAGATAAGAGCTTTCTTTTATCCACAAGTGGCTTTTCTACATTATCAGGCTTTCCTTCAAGTCGCACACCTAGATCTAAAGGGAACTAACCAAAAATCTCAATTTTTGAGTTACGCACACCATCGAATTCCTTATCTCAATACCTACCGACCAATAAAACACATTTAAAAATATCTCCACTACTCGACGGTACATGGCGCCAAATGCCTCTTTTGTTGAATGAGCGAGCCTCGCTCCCTCCCACCAAAACAGCGACATCGCTAGTTGCAATCAGTATTACAAGCGGAGCGCACGTGCCCGTTGCGAACAAATTGGAGTTATTTTGAGTTGTACCCGTATTGTTGAAATTTGAAGCAGTATTCTTTTGAGTTGTCACCATTTTGATGGTTAGTGCTGAGTAAATTAATACAACATTTCGAGTTGAACCAGTATTGCTGGCAGGGTGAGTAAAGTTTTTATTTTTATTTAGAATTGTTACCGTATTGTTGAAACATCTTTGAATTTGTAGTTGAGTCTGTTTTGTTGAATCATATTTTAAACTCTTATATTTCTTTAAAAAATAAATGAAATTGATTTTTTTTTGCTATTGGCGATTGGAGTCTTTTCATCTTAATATAATTTTATTTTCATCCTAGCAACTACAGAGTTTGTTCCGTTTTTACTGATCAATTTTTGAGTTAGATCTGTTTAGATGGGCTCCGCCAAATCTAAAGAAGAGATGAGGCATATTTCTAAATATATATGGGGGACCAGCCTCCATTTAAATTTTATTTAAAATATTTAATTTTAAGTTAAAATAGTTTTAACTTTTATTTCCACATTTATTATTAATTTTAAATTGTTTTAGTTTATTATTTTATTTACATGATATTTGATTTTACATTTTATTATTAATTTTTACATTAGAACTTTATCATCCGAAGTCTATCCGAAAACTGATATTTTCCATTTTTTAAAAACAAAAACTTCATCTCG
This sequence comes from Machimus atricapillus, assembly GCA_933228815.1. Lineage (NCBI taxonomy): Eukaryota > Metazoa > Arthropoda > Insecta > Diptera > Asilidae > Machimus > Machimus atricapillus. Next base: position 15,930,401 of record OW121786.1, on the reverse strand, counting down.
TGGCCTGCTGCGATTTCCACTTTTATTTCACAGCTTGCTTTGTTACAACCGCCACATACATATATAACAATTGATGTGTTTAGAAACGTAGCTCACAAGCTTATTACAACTTATCGTAACACTTTCGGTTATAAGGACATGGAAAGTAATATGATGTCGCCTGGAAATTCTCCATTAATATGATGCAAAGAAATCATTATTTGAATTGGTCAGAAAAATCAAAACCAAAAAACAATATTCCCTTAAGAATGAGACGATTTTCGAAAAATTTCGAATATACTTGCAAAAATTGGAATCCAAATGAACATACAAATGTAGACGGGGAAACCATAAAAAAAAGGACGTTTTGATGTGATTTAATAGGCAAGTAGTGTTGGGGCAACTGGCAACCCTGTTCACAATTCATCGTGAGCCGTCAGCCTAAAGTGGAGAGAATTCAGCCGAGGAGCCTGCCTGCCGAACGGGCCCAATTTATTCTGATCATGGCAGTACCAGAGTGCAGTACCGGAGTGCAGTACCAGAGTGCAGTACCAGAGTGCAGTACGAGAGCGAGTCAGTCAGTTAGCAGAGAGCCAGCGCTCGTGAAACGTCACCTTCCTACATCGAACCAGCAAACCAAGCGACTTGGAGTTTTTAAGTGACAAATAAAGTTAGCACCCCCTAAAAAGAAGTTTAGTTTTGGAAACCTGCCCAACCAGCCCCGCAAAAAAAGAATTCCCCAACAAGTAGCTTTTACCAAAGAGGAGTAAAGTGAAATACAGGCAATAACGAATGAATTATACGTTGAGCAAAGAAAATTATTCAACGACCTTGCAAAATCACCTATTTTTAGAGCTATAATCGACACTTGGCCTTTACTTTTAAAAAAAAAAATTTGTATATGGTCAATTTGAGAGTTTAACAGAAAAAAACATATTTAATATCGCCTCAACGTTTGCGGAAAAAACGCGAAGAATCATTAAATATGCAGAAACTAAAAAGCCAAGAATAATGATTAAAGTAAACAAAATAAGGCCGAGCGAGATTCTTGTTGGTCTTGATTTTTTGTGCCATTTTTTGATGAAGATTTGACATTTTTATGCAAATCTTCTGATGTAAGTACATATAAAATAATTTTGTCATGGAACTTTACATTTTTTCTCATTACATTACTTACCCTATCTTGTCTTAAGAGGGTATTCTGGTAATGAAGCATGAAAAGTGTAATATCGAAATCTTTTGAAGATTTGCGAATTCTGGTTCATACTGTTTTGATATTACCGCTTTGATTTTATTTGATTTTGCTCTAATAATAAGAATTTTTCAACATGCAAAAAAAAAAGGTTCAATATTGATTACCAAAATACCCTTTAACTTCGCCTTGTCTATTTTCTATCTACATTTTTAACAAATTCATGAATATGTTTTATATTTTAATTTTTATAGATTGGTACACAACTTTCCGATGTAACACCTCGAACCTATTCTCCTTGGTTTGCCATTTGCGGTAAATTATTTAATTATATTAAACTTTTTTAAATAACCTAATTTCCTTAATACAACATATAGAAACAAGCGATGACCGAAGCATTCTCTATGTCTTTATTGAAAGGGAGATTCCAAACTCAACCTCCAAGGACATCCAAGAGGAATTATTGCAGGTGTTTTGTTTTTATTTTATTCTAAACAAAACCTACCCCGAGGACGTATCTCAAACATTGGATTTTATCCAAAGATACTTTTTTGAGATCCACACAGACAAAACAAGAGGGAAGAAGAAAAACACCAATGCTATGACGAAAGTCTTACGTTTAATAAATGCAGTTTCACAAGAATATAAATAAATAAATATAATTGATTAAAAACGAAAAGGAGAACTTAGAACCCTATTGCGAATATTGTCATTTCCGCGATTTTTTCTGGATACAAATTCCCCAATAAAGTTTCAAAATTCTCATAAATTCATTTCAGTAACCTTTGTTGTATCAATTCATTTTTCCCTTCAAAGTGTTTAAATAATTCGATTAGCAAAATCCAGTCGAATTATTTGGACTTTCAATCGACTTATTTTAACCACTTTGAACAAAAAACTAATTGAAGTCAAAGATTATACTTAAATGATTTTATGAGAATTTTGAAACTTTATTGGGGAATTTTTATCCAAAAAGGGCTTTCGTAAGCTCGATATTCGCAATAGGGCCCAATTTGGAAATTATTTGATCTCAGTTATTGTTTACGTACTGAAATTTTCAAATTCATTGAAAATGAAAAGGAGTACTGAATTTGAAAAATATTTTAACTCAGTTATGATGTATGTACTGAAAAAGAGAACTTAATTTGAAAAATATTTGAACTCAGTTATTTAATTTTTAAAATGTTTGAACTCATGTATGTTATTATTATTTTTTGTTTATGTATATTGATACATATGTATATTGATATTGAAACTAAATATTTTTTTCTTCCTAGTTAACCCTTTTTTGATTGTTCATTTTTTGTTGTTTTACGCAAATATAGCATCCCTATTCTTAAATCCGATGAAATTCAAATCCGTTTGAAAAGAAGGAAATTAAAAGCAAAGATGAAAACTTCAGGAAGTGTCGAACACTTTGGTAGTTTCATGTTGCCTATGTCCTACATTCTGAGTAAAGTCCATCAATCCATCAGTTAAAAAATAGGGTTCAAATTTCGGGTAAGTTTCACGCAATTTTTAGATTTTTCCAAACACTATGATTAATTTTACAAATATCAATTGAATTCATTTACAAAGCCAGCTTGTAATTTTGCGAATTCATGCGGAATTCGTTTACAGCTCAAATTATTAATATTACAATCAATTTGTAATTTTTTTCAACTGGTTGAAAATTACTACAATATGAGTAGCTATTTTGTTGCCTACTTTTAAAGTAGTAAAAAATTTTTACTGTGTATATACGTAATTTTGGCTACAATTTTAGAATTGTAAATTTTCTAAATTAAAAAACGGCTATTTATTTGCATTAAAAGCTTGAAGCAATTAAAATTGTGATCTTTTACATAGCTTGGCACGTACTGTCAGTCCCCAAACATACTTCCTATTTATTCGGGAGATAGATACAAAGTTTTCATCTACTTTGAGAAGCATCGTTACCTACTTTCAACTTAGCCTACTTTGCTTACTTGTTTAGATATTTAACAACTTTCATTAAAAAGTTTTCATATATATAATTGAATACTAAATTACTATCTAATCTTGTAGGTATTTTCTCTAGCTTGAAATATTTATTTCATCTAATCTTATGCTTACGCAACCAATTTATAAATGGAAACTTTCTCCACAGAAGGAGTCGATTAAGTTTCTCAAATTAGATAATTTAGGCCTTTTCATTTTTCGAATTTTAACAATTGTTTATATAAGGATTAGCTAAAGTTTCTAGAAGTTTGAAAATCATACATTGCTTTAGGAAATTTTTAGGTGAATTGGCAACTGTTTTCTTTCTGTGTGTGAGGTAAACAGACTCGACTGCCATTCAAGGATGTGGAGACACGTGCAGCCGAAGTTTTGGAGATGGTTCATTCGGATCTGTGCGGTCCCACCGATATCAAATTGCTTGGTGGTGCACGTTATTTTATGGCGCTTGTTGATGACTGCAGCAGAAAGGTGTTTGTATATTTTTTGAAGTCCGATGTCGGAAGCTTTTCAGAGATTTGTTGATTTTAAGAATCTCGTTGAAAATCAAACATCGAAAAGAATAAAATTTTACGCACTGATAACGGCATACAGTTCTGCAGCGATTCATTTGAGAAGATGTTGAGCAGGTGTGGCATAAAACAATAAACTACGACTCCCTACACACCGGAGCAGAATGGGCTAGCGGAGAGAACAAATACGAGTCTTTAACAGAAGAAGATTGTAATTCGGAATTTTAAATTTGCAGTTATTTTTTTCATCATTTAGAACGGGGTTTCTCGGTCTTGTGAATAGTCAATGGACATACAAAAGGAATAAATTTTTGGTAGAGTCAATATGAAAAAGAAAAACGTAGTTTTAAAATTTATAAGCGAATTCTTTTTGTTATCCTCTGCACGGCTATGAATGTAACGACTAATGTACCGTTACACAATTTTAACGGTGATGCACGATAAGAATTATTTGCTTGGTCCTTTCATTCGAAGAGTGATTTAATTTAATGAGTATGGCTAGGAATAAGTACAACGATTTCACCAAGGAGTGCATCACAAGTGATTTTAAAAAGAGTTTGACTCAAAAGGCAAGCGAGGATTAAATTCGCTGAAAAATACCAGAACTGGACCCAAGAACAGTGGAAAACAGTTTGATTTAATTTGATTCAGTCTGATGGAATGACAATTGTCAGACGTCCTATCGGAACAAGACTCAATCCTAAATATTGTAATCATACAATAAAACATGGAGGAGGCTCTGTAATGGTGTGGGGATGTTTCTCCTGCGCAGGAACTGGACGACCCATTGTTCGAATTGAAGGCGAAATGGATCGGTTGCTGTACAAAGAAATCCTGGAAAATCACATGCCACTTCTTTGGAAGTTTCAACACGATCGCGACCCAAAACATACCTCAAAATTTATAACTGACTGGATCAGAGAGAAGCATATCGATATTCTGGATTGGGCTGCGCAATCACCTGATTTAAACCCTATAGAAAATCTATGGGAAATTGTTAAGAGGCAGTTAAGAGGACAGAGGTTCTCCAACCAACGGCTGTTGTTGGAAGCAATACAATCAGAGTGATCGCAGATTCCAAAAAAAAAACCATTGAAAACCTTATTTTATCGATGCCAAGAAGATGTCAATCCGTAATCAAACAAAAGGGCTTCACTACTTTGTAAGTACCGAAATTTATTATGTTATTATAATTTTTTTAAGTTTAGTCGAGTTGCTTTAGTTTTTTCCAGACAATTTTTAATACTTTTAAGAACTTAGACTGTTTATCAGTGTGATATGTTGAATTTATTATAATATTATTTTGTCGTTATTTAGAACGATGTAAGAGGATTAATTTAAATATATTTTATTTCAAAGTAAAGCATAACCTTGTTATATTTTTTTCTTAAAGACTGCTTTTTTGTCGAGTTGCTTTAGTTTTTTCAAACACTGTATAAATAAGTTATAGTTTGTTATTATTTTTAGTTTTTGTACGAATTATAACACACTTAATAAATAACAGTCAATGAATTGAAAAATTCATTCAATGGACTCCTTTCAAATGCATCATTTCGTAGCTAATTTCTTAATTCTTAAAAGTGGAGAGAAAGTTTATCATACGAGATCAAATAAAGATAATAATTAATAAAATATATTTTGAATATGAATATCAGCTAATTCGTCGTAAATGGGATAGCCTGCATATTGATTAGTCGCCAATACAAAAGATTTGTTTGAGAAGGCATAAACAATTTATGATCAACTCTATTTGTAAATAAGCGCTGTAAATAATAATAAATAAATTGTAAATGTCTCTACGGAATTGAAAAATAATTCAATTGTAATAAAATGTGTTAGAAATTGCTTATTGACTTTGCCTTGCATTTGTGTAGAAAATAATTAAGCTAATATTTTAAAGGAGTTCGAAAAATCCCTTTACTTTGCCCCCGTGAATAGTCTGATTAGTAACATGTTTCATATAAATAAAATAAAGGCTACTTTGAAAACAACTACAAAATGAAGCAATAGCTTCTTTTTCCCACCCCATCGTGCACGCACCTGGAGGTAGATGAAGCTTCTCGATGACAAACTTTTTCCTTCTCAGCTTGAACGCAAGATCAGTTGTCTCCGGTTTAAAAACTGCCAGTGAATTTAAAGCAGTCATCCTTTTAATGTGAAGAAGCCCATGATATTCCTTGAAGAACAGATTCGTTTCCTTCTCAGAGCTCGCAAACGCCTCTAGTTCAATAGATATATCAAACAAATTTCGAATCCTAGGCGCAAGCGTTGCATCCTAAAAAAAGTAAAGTTTATTAACTTGTATACAAAAGTTAAGTAAAGTACGAACCAGCACATTAATCAAATGCATCGGGATTGTTATAAAACACACTGCCGAGTGGTACCTCACAATTGACTTTAAAGTTGTTAAGAATTTTATCAAGTCTAGTGTAAAACCATCTTTATATTAAAGTGGAGATCCCAGGGATGCTAGAAAATCCTCAAAATATTCTTCTCATTGCTACTATCCTTGAGGCTGTACTTGCCGCTTTCTAATTTATCATTAAGCTCCTTAAGCACACTAATGTAAGCAGGGTTGCTAAAGATCTTTTGGTGGTTGCTAAGAACATTTCCTGCTTGGTGCTCCGCCCATGCCCAAGATGAAATATCAGACGCACTTAAAGTTGCCTCGTCGATTTGTTCAGTTAAATTGGAGTACCTCGCTGCGGTGACCGCTGAGTTTACAACGGGCAAATCACTGTACCGCCAAGCGATTCTAATTCCACCCCCTTCAAGATCTTGATTTATAAATTGATGGTTCTCAGATCGGCCCTCTCCAACATTTTGATTTTCGACCGGTTTAGGGAGCTTTGTTACCTAAAATATATTTGTTTAATTCCGAAAGGCTTCTACAAACTTCAAAAAAATTACCAATTCCTTCGGGTCGTCCACCAAGCTTGCCACAAAACTCGACTGCCCAGAAAATACACCTTCCGCTAAAAAGTACTTCGCCAAAACTTTCGAGCACACAGCGAATCTTCCTCTGCAAAACTAAAATGAAATCAATTCCCTTTCTTAAATTTCATTACAATTCTTACCAATGGATGAATTTCCAGTTGATGTAATGAGCTGACCATTGTACACGCTAGTTTTTGTACCGACGATGTTCTTTTATTCAGTTCTTTTTCTAAAACTCGACATTTTACCCGACGCGACGCGCAAATATCACAAAACGAATAACGAAAACAGTTGCGGCGTTCTAAAGCACATGTGACAACAACGACAGCTGATCCCGTTGTGAATTCTTGGAGGAACAAACAAAAATGGAGAGGCTTTATCAAGAAGATTTTAAGAATCTCTCCACTAAGGCGGGGTCTCACGTCTCACTGACATATAGAAATGGACCACTCGTCCCCACTGACATATAGAAATGGACCACTCGCCCCATACAAAATGCCTATGCAGCGATGGTGCACTTTCTAGTTCCCTCTTGCTCACACCATTAACGGATTTTGAGCAGTCAGCTGTGGGTTTGAATTGCTGTCAAATACATTTTTGGGGCATTAGTCCGTTTTATTTGCATAAATCCATCAAATAATTACTACAAAAATTATAAAATAATTCCTTTTGTATCTTAAGTCCCTTCAAAGGAATGCAAACATTAAATTACCCCTTTGTAAGATACAATTGAATTTTACACAATTTCTAATTTTTCGGATGAAATTGTGTTATTAAATTATTAAAATTAGTCTTTTCTTATCTCATATTTTTAATTCTTCTTATATTATGTATGATTTACGACAAAAACGGCACAAAAACCACAAAAAAACCTGAGTGGCGTAATACGGCGAATCATTGCGGAATTAATTACATTTAAGTCCTTTTACTGTAACTAAATTAAGTGAAGTATACAGCAAAAACACAAAAGTGCTCTAATTTTTACTTTCGAGTTCTTAAAACAGTTGTTTAGCGATATAAATCGCATATCCAGAAGAGAGCATTTCAACATTGTGCTGAGAATTTTTCAATGAAAAATGTGTTATTCCATAAACTTTTCGCCGCGAAATTATTTGAAAGTTGATGCTACTTTCAGGGGAATCAGATTTAAGCGTGCAGGTTACAAATAAAATTAATAAAATTTTTAAATTTGCCGCCTTTTGAAGCCCCCTATCTCGCGTAAGGCGAAAGAAACAGACAGATATATGACTTCTATATCTGAACTCTCCTTAGGTGGGAACTTTCAAAACGGTGCACCATTTGAGATAGCAAATCGAGTGGTCCATTTCCATATGTCAGTGCGGGGTCTCCATCAGGAATTTCTGCCTTGACAGGTAAAAAACTAGCATGAACAGTAGTTTAATCACAGATTTTCTGTTGTAACAGAAAATTTGAGATATTATTCCGGACAGAAATGTTTTAATAAAAATGTTTTCACTTGTCATTTGGTACGTTATAAAAATAGCCGGAGGATGCAATATGCAAATATAGTAAAAATGATAATTCGGCAATTTCTAAGATTTTAAGTAATTTTAACTTTTGTAAGGCACGATGTTTACTTGTCAACGACATGGTGGTAAATGAACTTTCATAATAGAATTTGTCCATGCATAGTACATATTAAATGTCTTAGGGTAATGCGAGACTAGGAGGACTTCAGCGCTGAATGAGTGCACTAAGTCCGCACTTGATGCGAGACTAGGCATTCTTACGCGAGTGCAGACTTCAATAAAGATATAAGATATACATAACTTTCAACTTTTTCAGAATGCTACGGAAAGCATAACCTCAAAAAAAATTTAAATTGTCACAATTTAATGATTTGTAGTTCTCCGAGTGGACACAGGACGGCTAAGTAAAAATAAATGAAGTTAGAAGAATTTATCGAGGATATCCGAAGACATACAGAATTGTATTGCAAAAAAAGTAAAAATTATATGAATCCTAACTTCATGCTTCTTTGCCTTTTTAGTTTTTTATATTCTCGATATAGCTTGTATAACTCACAAAACAATTCAGAATATCTCAACAGCTTACTTCTTTCCATTTTGACACTAACAGAATTGTCAAACTTCGGAAGCATTGGAACCAGGCTTCGCAACGGAACGGTGCGGAACTGACGGATCGGAACGGTGCGGATACATTGGGATCCCGGCTTTACAGTAAAGGAATAATTTACCGCATACGTCACCTAGGTTTTTTTGTGGTTTTTGGAATTTATAATATGGCATAATAAAAGTCTAATTCTCATAATGTGATAACAAAATTTAGAAATTGTATGAAAAGCAATTGTATTTCAAAATGGAATAATTTAATGTTTGCATTCGTTTTAAGGTGCTTAACCCATAAAATGAGTTATGTCACAACTTTTGGTGCAATTACTTGATGGGTTTATGTCATTAAAATTGAGTAATGTTCCAAAAATATATTTATTAATTTGAACCCACAGCTAATTGCTCAAAATTCGTTAATGGTGTGAGCAAGAGGGAACGAAAAGTGAACCATTTTAATACACTCAGGCGTTTTAAATGGGACGAGTAGTCCATTTTTATATGTCAATGGTTTTTACCGATTAGTCTCTCCGTTTTCGTTTGTTATGAATCTGACAATTCATCCCGAAACACGAACCAAAGTTATGAGTCTTTGCTTGAATATGATTGTTATCTCAGATAGAAACTAAGTGGATGCCTCCGAGTAAATTAAATCTGAACAGTGTACTCTGCTTTAAGTGGATTCTTTCACTTCTATTTATATTTTAACACTCAAAATAAATCAAATTCATTGATTACCGTAGTCATTTCATTAATCGTACCTATTCTAGTCCACAGGACTGACATAAACTAGCATAGCAAGCAATTTTTATTTATTCCGATCTCCAGTCTCAAAAAGTACTCATAGAGAAAAAAGTAGAGAGAGTTTAGAAAAACAAAATCGTTACGTCAAGTACTCTATATTTGTATTTTCTTTGTAGTTCTCATGAAATTTTGGTTAATGCATCAAATGTTGGTCCCTGACGTTATACAATTTGCTGGCACCCAAAAACTGTTTTTTCATGCAAAAGCAGTAAAAGTATTGGCTTTAAATTCAAATATAAAATCATGATTCTTAAAGCTATCTTTCAAAATAATAAGTTTTTGTAAAAATTACTGGCATATACATAGACGGGAATTTCGGCGGCACTGAGCACGCACACAAAAGGGAAAGTTACTGACACATCGCGGGGATTGCTTCATCTAAATTTGCTAATGTCCTATCCTGTACTCTTCGATCTTAAGGTTGACGAGTAGAACACATTTTTACTTCTTGTTCATTTGTTGCGGATGAACTAATTAAATAAAAGCCTTTTTCAAAAAATATATTTTTGATTCATCCATAGTTTTTTGATTAAACCAGCATTTATTAAATAATTTCAAAATATGATCAATATGTCTATTTGGGAATGTTACTTACACAATTTGTAAATAACAAGCTTTTCTGTCATTATTTAAGGCAAATATGTATGTGGTAGAAATTTTATTTAACCAGAAATATTTAACGGTTTTTTTACCTGACTGACCAAGAAGGAGGGTAATGTTTTACGCGTGTATGTGTGTATGTGGGTTCGTATGTCCATTTCTGTGTGACCTTCTGTAGCCTAAACGGCTTGACCGATTTTGAAGAATGAGGTGTCATTAGATTCGTCTCAATAGGAGAAGTGACATAGTGAAATGCTCGACTTTCGTAAACAATTTTATGACTTATTGGGTCCGCCATTTTGAATTTCGAAATTTTAATAGTAGATTCGAAATTAGTGGTATCAAAATACCCATAGTATTAAATTTCAATTAAATTCGTTGAAGTTCGAAAATTTTTGGACGCCATATGGGATTTGCCATCTTAAATTTCCAAACTTCGAGCTCAGATTCGCAATTAGCACCTCCAAAAACCCCCAAATACTAATTTTGATGGCAATCCTTTAATTTTTTTGGCCGCCATCTTGGGTCCGCCATTTTGAAACCCGCGATTAAAAAATAGCCTATATGGTGGCCCGGAATATGTAGTGTCTTCACTCAAAAAATGAAAATGATCGGGTCGGTCGTTTAGGCGTGATTGAGCAACCAACAAACAAACGATTTTATATATACATACATATGTATATAGGATAGGATAGGATAGGATGGGGTCCACAAAAAAAAAATTGAGGGGGAATAAAAAAATTTTTTTTTATTATAACAATATATAGGAATCAAATGAAAGCAAATCCTCAAATTATGTGTATTTTTACAAAGGAATATGCAATATTTTAAGAGCAAAATTTTTATTTTGAGTAATTAAGTACCAATAATAAAAACAAAAACTAAGTTTTAATTGCATTGATTGAATTCAGTTTTGTGCCTTTCACTGTTCACATATAATACATATTTTATATTTTCTCATTTGTATTTATTAATAATGGTGCTAAGGTCCTATACGATTTTGTGATACTTCAAATATAATAGTACACTTAAAATATCAGTGAAAAGTTATAAAATAATTAAATTAAATAAACTTTAATTTGTTACGGTATATGCATGTTACCCTTGCCAATATTGTAACTTCATTGTAGGGTTAACGCAAACATATATTTTTTAATTCAATATGTGACGGATGATAGATATGCTAGGTAGTTATTAGTAAACTTATCACTTCTTTTATGTCCAATGACTAATTCAAAAAGTGTGGAGCGCTTTTTTGTTATGTGTACTTTTAATTAATTTAGACAGCGCCAATATAATCAGCGCCAATCGGCTCAAGCAACTTAATATTGTTTTTTTTTTCGTCTGTTCGTGTGTGCTTGAGAATTGACACGGAAAATTACGACACCTGCAGCTCGTTTCTGTAACTTCAAGTAGAGAATATCTCTACTGGCATTCTCCATTTGACGTCATTTTGACGTCATTTTCCAAAGAAACGCATCAAAACAACTGATAGAGCTAGGCATGGTGAATTCGTTTCACGTCACCAGAATAGAGAAGTTTCTCAACTGAGTTGCAGAAATGAGCTGCTGGAGAATGGAGGCTGTCGTCATCCAAGCAGATGCCTAGGACTTCGTAAAACAGCAAGGAGTTTAAGCCGAAGTTCGAGGAGGGCGATGTCAAGTAGGAGGCGGTGGACACCTGGATATTGGGTGAATCAAAGCCGAAGTCCGACATTATGCGAGACATCCCGGGAGGTTTGATTAAAAGTGCAAGGTATTTACCAATCGAGTGGACCAGCGTTTCTCGTTATCTTAATTTACCTAAACTACTTGAAACTAACAAAGCGAATTTAGAATGGGAAAATTCTAGTTAGCTTTTGTTCATATTTTTTGTTATTTTATGTCTTAGGGTACGTTCATGGTCGAGCGCTCCGCGGGGAGCGAATCCGCTCAATTCCATAATTCTCGTTTCGATAGGCGAAATCGTCACTTCGATATTTCATAGTAAAGCGATTTCGCGTTCAAGAATTGATTGGTAACCAAGAAATGTGCGAAGAAAAATCAGACTAATGTTATTGTTAGAAAATAGTTATTATAATTACTTTCCATATTGTTTTCGTTTTGAACTTCCTCTTACAGTTTTCCCATTATATCTGTGGCGGTCCGTTCCGTCCCGCCCAATGCGCAGCGCTCACGGCGCAAGCAACTGCTGAAGCCGCGCGAGATTTATTCGTGTTGCCCGCATCCACACGGCATCTTCGTTGGTGCGGTTTGACGGCCCACTCTTTAGTCGTGGCTCAGGCATGTCAGCCGACAGACCACTCTTTCTTCGTGGCTCCGCCATGTCAGCTGACAGTGCACACTTTTTTTTATCCGTCCGTTCTTTTTTCCGCCGCTTTTCATTCGACAGCGCGCCTTTATCCGTCCGTTCTTTTTCCGTTTTCTTGCTAATGAAAGAAGCTTGTCAACATTGATGAAATCATCATTCTTCTTCGATCATTCTTCGACTACTTCGCACCGCCTCGAACGGACACGGATCGGACCGGCAGCTCCTCGTCGTATCGCGAAATTGAACTCTGTTAACTTGTGTAAATAATACTTAGTAAAATAAATAAGCTGTTTGTAGTGAACTTGTTTTGCTTTATTAGACCTGTAAAGTTTTAGAAGCATTCTTCCCTGCAAGCGTGCAAATATCTTTATTATGGTAATCTGGAACTTTCAGATCGCATAAGGGCTTCCTTCTTGTGATACCATTTACAAAATCTTCCATTATTTAAATAACAAAATGGGCTAAGGTCTAGTGTACGGTGTACTCACTGAATTTGACCACACTTTGTACAAGGGTTCTTCTACCCTTAGAAGTGGCGAATATGCAAAAATTTTCCTCCGGAAACATTTAATTTCCGAGATATTTAAATTAAAAAAATTTGTTCTGACAGGCAGAACAATTTTTACATATTTTGTATATTCGCCACTACTTTTGTACCAAAACACTTTTATTGTTACTGCACTTTATATTAAAACACCACAAACACAATTATCACAATTACACCTGTTCCTTATTATTAATAAATGCTGGAAAAAGAAATATTAACATTTTTTATTTTGAGCACTCACCTGAATCCATATGTGGCGGCACCGGCTGTCATTCCCAAACTGCCGTTTGGTTTTTAAAGTTGTCCATCCTTCATTCGTACAATTTGCTGCGGGTGCGTTCAAGAAACAGACATTGATCGAAAATATGTTATTTTTTACTTATCGAACTCTGAATTCCTTTCCGTTGTTATCTGAATACCCTCTGTGCCTGAGTCTAGAAAAGATAATTTCGGTGATACTTCCCTTATACAAAATCTTGATATTGTCATTTAATGTTTTTTCTTTCTTAATTTTTTTTTTTGACTGAAATATTATTAATACCCTCTGTGCCTGAGTCTAGAAAAGATAATTTCGGTGATATTTCCCTTATACAAAATTTTGATATTGTCATTTAATGTTTTTTCTTTCTTAATTTTTTTTTTGACTGAAATATTATTAATACCCTCTGTGCCTGAGTCTAGAAAAGATAATTTCGGTGATATTTCCCTTATACAAAATCTTGATATTGTCATTTAATGTTTTTTCTTTCTTAATTATTTTTTTGACTGAAATATTATTAATACCCTCTGTGCCTGAGTCTAGAAAAGATAATTTCGGTGATATTTCCCTTATACAAAATCTTGATATTGTCATTTAATGTTTTTTCATTCTTAATTTTTTTTTTGACTGAAATATTATTAATACCCTCTGTGCCTGAGTCTAGAAAAGATAATTTCGGTGATATTTCCCTTGTGGGGATTTTAGTGCAGGTAAACTAAAAGACCACTTAACTACTTTAGAATTCACAATTTGAATTTATTACTACTAATTCAATTTCTATCGCTGATTCAATTTGTGGGGGAGTCGCTTGCGCAGCGTCCAGCTCAGGCAGATTCACTTGTCGGAATGTGATGGCGTCGGTCCTTCTTCTTTCCTTGGTGGCGCGCGAGTTGTGTGTGTGTTTGTGTGTGGCTGTGACATGTCCCAGGGGCTGCCATACTTTTTGGTATTACCACAGTGAAGTAGTACTGCCACAGCACTGCTGACGGTAATGTGGCACTGCCACAGTACTGCTGACGGTAATGTGGTACTGCCACAGTACTGCTGACGGTAATGTGGTACCGCCACAGTGCTCCCCTCTTAGAGGAAACGTACGGGAGGTCTGACGCGACGTCCCGATGTGGTCCTTGATGTCACTTCAGGCTCGTGACCTTGCGTTGATGGAGTGGCATCAGGCTCCTCTACGGAGTACGAGGGCTTTAGTCTGTCGAGCGATATGTTGACTCTCCTGGTGCGCATGTCCACCGTAAAATACGTTGCATGTCTGGCAAGGACTCGGTATGGTCCCTCATAAGGTGGCTGCAAGGAACGGCGCAGTGGTCCAGCTCGGACGAAAACCTGCTCACATGTTCGCAAGTCCTTAGGCACGAAAGTTCTCGCTGTGTCGTGGTGAATCACCTGGGTAGGCCGCACCGAAGACATATGCCTCCTCAAGTCTGAGACAAGCTCTGATGATACCGATGTTCGACTCTCCCCGTCAAGAAATTCCCCAGGTAGTCTGGGAGTCTCACCGTAAACCAATTCTGCCGGAGTTGCCTGAAGATCTTCCCGAACGGCGCACCGTAGGCCCAAAAGCACCAAAGGCAGAACATCACCCCATGATGCAGTTGCGTGGCACATTATAGCCGCCTTCAATGATCGATGCCACCTCTCGATCATCCCATGGGCTTGGGGATGATAAGGTGTCGTACGAAGGTGTGTGATTCCTAGAGTTCGCATAAGTTCGCCGAATAGTTCCGACTCGAACTGCCGACCAAGATCCGTCGATATGCGTGCTGGAACTCCGAAACGGGATATCCAACCGTCGATCAGTGCTCCCGCCACTGTAGCCGCCGTCATATCTGGAAGTGGAAAAGCCTCAGGCCAACGGGTGCCTCTATCGATACACGTGAGACAGTACAAATTACCTTTTGATGAGGGCAATGGCCCTATGAGGTCTATGTTGATGTGCGCAAAACGCTCACTTGGCATTGAATATTTTGAAATGGGCGTTTTGGTGTGCCTATGAATCTTAGCTCGCTGGCACGGAACACAAGCCTTGCAAAAGCGAGCGCAATCCCGTCGCAGAGAAGGCCAAACGAATCTCTCCGCGATTAGCCTAGCGGAAGCCTTCGGTCCCGGATGAGATAACCCGTGTAGCTTGTCAAACACTATTTTTCGATGCGTCACAGGAATGAATGGTCGAGTGCGACTCTGGGATGTATCACAATAGATGAGGTCTCCAGACTCGGGCAACCGTATCTTTTTTAATTTTAGCTCAGACCTCTGAGGGTCTTCCAGAAGATTAAGAAGGTCTTGATCGGACTCTTGCTCTTCAGCTATTTTTGCGAAATCGATCGTACTAGGGACCGAGGTAATAGCTTCGACTCTGGACAACGCGTCAGCGACCGAATTGTCCTTTCCGGGGACATGGTGTATGTCCGTTGAAAATTGACTTATGAAGTCCAACTGCCTAGTCTGTCGCGGGGATGTTTTTTCAGCTTTTTGATTAAATGCGAACGTTAGGGGTTTATGGTCCGTGAATATGGAGAAAGCTCTTCCGTCCAAGAAATTTCGAAAGTGCTTCACAGCCTTGTAAATTGCAGTCAACTCCCTATCGTAAGTGCTGTACTTACTTTCCGCTGGGGTGAGACGTCTGGAGAAGAAAGCTAATGGTGTCGTTTCATCGTTTGTCGTCTGATGAAGAGCTGCTCCAACGGCTCTGTCGGATGCGTCTACCATTAAATGCAGCTTTGCATTTGCGGCTGGATGAGCCAACATTGTTGCATTAGCTAAGTCCGATTTGCAAGCCCGAAATGCTGATTCCGTTTCTGACGTCCACTGAATAGGCGTAGTATCGCGTTTTTTATTTCCCTTGATAAGCGTTCGAAGGATCATTTGGTTCTCCACGGCACGTGGGATAAAACGTTGATAAAAAGATATCATGGCCAGAAATCTTTTCAACTCCATCGCTGTCTTTGGTCGGCTGAAATCCTGAATAGCCGAAACCCTTTCCGGTATAGGCCGGATACCCGACCCAGTAACTTTATGGCCCAAGAATGTAACTTCAGATTTCCCGATCTGACACTTTGAAACATTGATAGCCAAGCCATGTTTACGTAGAATACCCAATACAGTTTGTAAATGTTCGCGGTGTTGCTCAACACTCTCGGATGCTATACAGAGATCGTCAATGTACGAAAAAACAAAATCATAACCTCGCAATATGTCATGCATGAAACGTTGTAGGGTTTGACCGGCATTACATAGTCCGAATGTCATGTACCGAAACTCGAATAACCCAAAAGGCGTTATGATTGCAGTCTTTGGAACGTCCGACGGTTCTATGGGTATCTGATGATACGCGCGCTGTAAGTCTAATGTTGTAAACACTTTTTTCCCGTAGCACACATTAGTTAAGTCGTGTATAAACGGAATAGGGTATCTGTCCGGCACGGTAATCGCGTTCAATCGGCGGTAGTCACCGCACGGTCGCCAGCTTCCGTCAGTTTTACGCACCAGATGCAAAGGACTCGCCCAACTGCTCTTGGAAGGTTGGCAAATTCCGTGGCTCATCAGGAATTCGAATTCCTCGCGCGCAGCCTTCAGTTTGTCCGGTGGCAAAGGACGAGATCGCGCCGAAACTGGTGGTCCTTTTGTCACTATATGGTGAGTGACATTCGTGACCGACAACTTCCCATTTACTCGAAGCGTCGCCAGATCCGCGAATTCTTTACAAATCTCCGCAAATGGAGCACTTGCATCGATTGCCGAAATTGTCTGATGGTGCACACGATTAGCTACCACTCTCGTTGACAAACTTGTTTGCGAATCGACCAATCGTCCCCGCTTCACATCAACTATCAGCCCGAACTCGCGTAAAAAATCCACTCCGAGGATTGCGAAATCAGTCTTTGCTATTATAAAATTCCAAGTAAAAGAACGGCGAAGCCCCAACTCCAATGTGCAGCGTCGTTCGCCGTACGTTGGAATAGTAGTTCCATTCGCGGCGTACAGATATAGTGATGAACGAGGGTTCATGCTATCTTTCAAGGTAGGAGGAACAAGCGACACGTCTGCGCCTGTGTCGATCAAAAATTTAAGCTTAGTTAGCTTATCGAAGATGAAGAGGCGATGGCTTGTAGGGCTGCTCGAGACCGCCTCGTGAATTGAGCTGCCTAACAGTTTTCCGCAGGGGCTTCGCCACCCCGGGGAACGAAACTGCAAGGCTGTCTGCATTTGCGCGCACTGTCCCCGAATCGCTTATGATAAAAGCAAAGGGAGTTCCTAGAGCCGCCCCGAAATCCTATCTTCGAGCTCGATCTTTCGCGACTTCGCGCACGTCCTGACACCCTTTCACCGGTCAATGCTGACAGCTTCCGCGTGAGATTCGAAATTTTTTCCTCCAGCGCGCACAATTCCGCCGACCTCGCAAAAGAACCGGAATGCCCTGTGCCAATCGCCGAAACAGTTTGCAGGTCACTGACCTCCACAATCTTGTCCGCCATTTCCCCGAGTGAGGTTAAGGGATCTTTACTCGTGGACAAAATCGCACGCACCTGCTGTGGAAGTCTATTTTGCCAGAGAGTACGCAAAAGTGTCTCCGAGACATCGGCACCGGCCAAATGACGCATCTCGATCAGCAACTGGGAGGGCCGCTTGTCACCCAAGCTTATCTCGCTAAGCAGGCGGGTTATCTTTTTTTCAGCCGACTCGGAAAACTGTCTGAGTAGAGCCCCCTTAATTGAAATGTACTTGCCTGAGTTCGGTGGGTTCAAGACTTCGTCACGCACCTGGCTCAACACCTTGCCGTCCAACGCTGATACCACGTGATAGAACCTTGTGTCGTCCGCCGTGATACCACAGGTTGCAAATTGCGCCTCAATTTGCGCGAACCATATATCAGGAGACTGGGCCCAAAATGGGGGTGGTCGCAAAGAAATTCTCGACACTTCAGGTGCAGCAGCAGGTCCTCTTGGCTCTGCATGATCGGGCAAAGCACCGCCACCGATGTCGCCGTCGTTCGCCATTGCGTCCCGCAAAATTATATGTTGTGGGGACCAGACTCCGTAAATGTTCCAGGGGTCACCAGTTGTGGGGATTTTAGTGCAGGTAAACTAAAAGACCACTTAACTACTTTAGAATTCACAATTTATTACTACTAATTCAATTTCTATCGCTGATTCAATTTGTGGGGGAGTCGCTTGCGCAGCGTCCAGCTCAGGCAGATTCACTTGTCGGAATGTGATGGCGTCGGTCCTTCTTCTTTCCTTGGTGGCGCGCGAGTTGTGTGTGTGTTCGTGTGTGGCTGTGACATGTCCCAGGGGCTGCCATACTTTTTGGTATTACCACAGTGAAGTAGTACTGCCACAGCACTGCTGACGGTAATGTGGCACTGCCACAGTACTGCTGACGGTAATGTGGTACTGCCACAGTACTGCTGACGGTAATGTGGTACCGCCACACCCTTATACAAAATCTTGATATTGTCATTTAATGTTTTTTCTTTCTTAATTTTTTTTCAATGTCTGTTTCTTGAACGCACCCGCAGCAAATTGTACGAATGAAGGATGGACAACTTTAAAAACCAAACGGCAGTTTGGGAATGACAGCCGGTGCCGCCACATATGGATTCAGGTGAGTGGTCAAAATAAAAAATGTTAATATTTCTTTTTCCAGCATTTATTAATAATAAGGAACAGGTGTAATTGTGATAATTGTGTTTGTGGTGTTTTAATATAAAGTGCAGTAACAATAAAAGTGTTTTGGTACAAAAGTAGTGGCGAATATACAAAATATGTAAAACTTGTTCTGCCAGTCAGAACAAATTTTTTTAATTTAAATATCTCGGAAACTAAATGTTTCCGGAGGAAAATTTTTGCATATTCGTCACTTCTAAGGGTAGAAGAACCCTTGTACAAAGTATGGTCAAATTCAGTGAGTTCATCTCACACTAGGTTTGTTCCACAAAATGTGTTAACACGCCCAACTACTTTAAATTTTGAAGCGAATCTGCTCAACTAAACAAAAATTTTTATTTCCATTCGCTCATCCGCTCGATCTTGAACGTACCCTCAGACAGGTTGCTGTATTGTGTGTGCGTTTTCATGAATACTGAATAAATAACCGTGTAATTACTGAAAATTAAAAGTAAAAAAAAATTTTTAAAGACAAACTTTTATTGAAAATATGTGAACAAACAGTAAAAAATACATTTAAGTGAGATTTGTCGTATATGTACGTATGTCCATATATAGTAAGTATTCTAGCTTCAGAATAACTCATTTCATTTCATTTCATTCATTTCATTTATTCATTGATCATACATTGTACATAAGAATATAGTTCTTTAGACGTACAAATGTGTGTGGTGTGGTAAAACAAGGGCCAAAAGAGAAGAAGGAAAATTAAGTACTTAACTAATAATAAAATAATAAAATAAAATAATAAAATTTTGAGATAGATGACTGGAATTGAATACAATTACAATTAATGACAGGTAATTCCAGAACTAAACTAACACGAACGTGATATTGAAGACGAGATACTAACATGCTCTGTGAGTTAGATTTGCAAAAACGATATTACATCGCTTAATCAGTGAGGTAATCTCTAAGTAGGTTCCTGAAGGTGTGAGGTCCCCGCGCGCTCCTGACAGCATCCGGTAAGGCATTCCACAACCTGATTGCGCGGATGAAGAATGTACGCTCGCTACTAAGGCAATTAAAACGCGGTATTAAAAGCTGTGAGGTGCGACCCATAGACAGAAAGCTGATACGGGACTTCAAGTAATTTGGAGACATGCCCCAGACAATTTTGTGCAGGTAGATTAGGGTGTGGTAGTTTAAAAATGAATTGAGTGAGAAGCCCAGAAATTTCCGCACATACACCGAGACATGGTCAAATTTACGCAGCGTAAACACATATCTTACTATCGAGTTTACTGTCGATGTAAGTCGTTTCAAGGATTTGCTATCCAGTCCACCAAAAACAGGAATAAAGGGCGTGATATATGGCAGAAGAAATGCTTTCGCTAGTTTAATCCGAATGTTAATAGGCGTAAAATAGGCAGAGTGCCATAGTGAGCGAAGCCCTCGGTATATTTTGAAAGATAATAGGCTTACGTGGTCATTCCATGAAAGAACTTCATTAAAAGTGATGCCCAAGTTGCTTACTCGGCTCACATAAGGGATGGGCTCCCCGTTTAGATATATGTTTGGAAGTGAGGTTTTGTCTATGACTTTTTTGAATATCACTATGGATTGAGACTTCTTCGGATTAAGAGTCAGATTGTTTGACATTGCCCAATCAGAAATTGATCGCAGATCGTCATTCATCTTAGCAATATATTCACCGACACTATTTTTGGGACAGGA
Source organism: Machimus atricapillus (assembly GCA_933228815.1). Taxonomy (NCBI): domain Eukaryota; kingdom Metazoa; phylum Arthropoda; class Insecta; order Diptera; family Asilidae; genus Machimus; species Machimus atricapillus. The sequence goes on along the minus strand of OW121786.1, from coordinate 15,909,839 downwards.
CAAGAACAACTGGACGTCGTCAGCATACATATGAAATTTACAGTAATTAGTAGATTCACTCAGGTCATTCACAAATAACAAAAACAACAATGGTCCCAACGAGGAGCCCTGAGGAACGCCACTTGTAACATCGGCATAGTTTGAGAATTTGTTGTCGGAAAAAACGGTCTGGCGCCGCTTAGTCAAGTAGTGAAAGATCAATGAAGTCGAGGTTTTATCGAATCCAAATTTGCAATACAGTTTGGAGCACATCTTAAAGTGATCCACCAAGTCAAATGCCTTAGAGAAGTCAAGAAGAGTTAAAACAGTCAAGTGATTGTTGTCAAGACCAACACGAATATTCTCTATTACGTCCAGCAAGGCGGATGTACAGCTATGCCCTTTTTTGTAACCAGATTGAAAGCTAGTAAGCATACTGGAAATAGAGATATACTCATTAATCTGGCAGGACAATAGTTTTTCAAACACTTTGGAGAGGCAAGATAGGATGCTTATAGGTCTAAAGTTCGTGGGATCATTCTTCTGTTTATCTTTTAGGATAGGAATGATCTTGGCAACCTTCCATACTTTGGGAATAGTTGAGGTCATCAAGCAGCAGTTGAAAATATCGGTTAAAGCCAGAACGCAGTGGTCAATAATAATTTTGATGAATTTAAGGTTGATATTGTCCAAACCAACAGCATATGACTTAATACTCCAGACAGCTTCGATAACTTCATAGTGGCTAACATTCCGAAAGCTAAATGCAGAGGAGTTGCTATCGAGAAAAATTTCATCAATATTAACACAAGGGCTTGGTAAAAATACGGAGGCGAAGTATGAGTTTAATAGATTTGGTTCAACCAAGCATTGTTCATTCACCTTATTATGCATTCCGACTTTACGTAGGTTGTTCCAGAGCTGTCTGGGCGGTAGGTCTGTTTGGAACTAAGTACTGTAGTAGCTCATCTTTGCCTTTTTCACAGCACTATTTACCAGATTACGTACCAACTTGTACGTCTCCCATATCCTCACATCAGAGTATTTCTTATACAGTGCGTGAAGTTTATCAGGTCTAGCTATAAGTTTTTTAATGGACTCGGACCACCATGGACAATTACGATGAACTATTCGATGCTTCTTGATCGGGACATGTAAGTCGTATAATTCCATCACAAAATTATTGAAAGTAGCAATCTTGTCGTCAATATCGGTGATTGAAGAAATTACTTGCCAGTCAAGGGACGCAGCGTGAGAATGTAAATGTTCGTAGTTAATATATTTAAAATCTCGGTATGTATAACTATCAGAATTGTCCGAATGGTCAAGATTTATGTCAAACGTTAAATAAATAAGGTCATGGTCGCTAATACTCGACAACGATAATTGATTAAAGAAGAGGACCTTATCAATGTCGCTAACAAGAAACCAGTCCAGGAGTGAAGAGGATGAAGAACAATAATGGGTAGGCAACATATTATTAACTATCTGCAGACCAACAGAGAGAAAAAGGTTAGAAATGTCACTTGCTCTGTTGTTACGATTTAATAAATTAACATTAAAGTCACCGGTTACGACACAATACGGATAGAGACAGGACGAACCATTCAAAAGCTCAAGCAGCTCCATCGAAGGATCGACATTTGGCGGACAGTAGACTGTGCCGAGAAGGCACTTAGCATTCACCCCTGACACCTCAAGGAACAAATATTCTGTGGGCAGGTCGGCGGACACAGAAACAATGCGAGCCTTAATATCGCTTTTAATATAGATGGCAACACCACCACCGCGACGACTAGCACGATCATGTCTGAATAGGCAATATCCCGGAACAGCAATTAGTGCATCGGGAACGGAACCACGTAACCATGTCTCAGTGATACAAATTATGTCTAAATCGGACCCCCGCAATACATCGCGCACCTCATCGATCTTCGGCAGAAGGCTTCTGGAATTGAAGTGAATGATTTTCATACCATGAGCTCTATTTTTGAAAACCTTCAGCATTAGGTCGGTCGAAGATAACGCCCACCCGGAAGTTTGGAAAACCGTATTACTCATGATCGCGCAGAGGAAAGGAGAAGCCACCACACCCCCGCAGATCCACCAGAGAAACCTAATGAACGCGGAAAATAAACACGAGCAAAAACATCACAGAGCACGTTATTTACAACTTCAAGATACATCTTCCGAGTCAGATAAATTAATAAAATATACATATAATAATAAATAAAGCTATAAATAGATTAAATAATAAATAATTACAAAAACAAAACAATCAAAAAATTAGGAATATATAAAAACATTAAGAATGTATAAAAACTTAACTAAATTAAACATAGGTGAGTTCGAAGGTAGATATAATAATAAATAAAGCTATAAATAGATTAAATAATAAATAATTACAAAAACAAAACAAGTACAAAATTAAAAATAAATAAAAACATTAAGAATGTATAAAAACTTAACTAAATTAAACATAAGTGAATTCGAAGGTAGAAATGATTACTTATTCCCTGACCCACCACAGAACTGTCGTAAATCATTAAGTGCATTGATGCACACAGCATCCTCGGCATCATTAGGTTTAACAAATACCTGACCACTACGAATGAACACGGATGAGACCAGCGACGCATTCCAAAGTCGAAGAGCTTCCCGGTGAATTTGGACATCGTTCGGAGTAAACTGCTTTAAGCTATCCAGGGCAGCAATGCACTCAGCACCTTCGTTGCCGACGGCCCTGACAAAGACTTGACCATTGCGCACAAAAACTGAAGACAGCACAGAAGCACTCCGAAGCTGGAGAGCTTCTCGATGGATTTGAGAATCATGAGGAGTAAGACTTTCGCTGATGAACACCTTTCTATCACGATCTGTTGAATTAGGGTACAGATCGCCAACCGTGATAGCTTTGTGAACTTTCAAATGAGCATATAACTTAACAAGCAGGTAGTTCTTGTCCTGTTTGCTGTTCATTTTAATGATAATTATTGGGGGATTCTTGGGTTTCCGTTCCCCCGAGTTCGGGTTTGATTTATTTCGCACTCTAAAGATTCGCTTCAAGCTCACAGACTCACAGTTGAGGGTCTTACACAAATTGGTAAATGCGACGCTCAGGTCTTCGTTTTTTAACACGGGGACACCAGACCAGATCAAGTCTGGTCTCCCCTCTAGGTAGCTCACCATCATAATATAGGCGTACGTAGATAGGTAAGTTCTAGGGAGATATGTATATGTGTAATAGATGCGTAGAACAAAATCAAATGTAATAGTCTAGTCTAGTTGCTAGTTCAAAGTAACACTTACTTCAGGTTGCGAGTAGGATAAGCCCAGTTCATTGTAAGCCGTCGCACTGCTAAGTACTCAGAGTTAATAAAGAGTGTTACCCCCACGTGTGCATATTATTTTATTTAAAACATTACATGGCGCAGCCGAAAAATTTACACATCAGTGGTACAGTTGATTGATGGGTCGTGTAAAACAGCAAGTTGAAGCAGAAAAGAAAAAATTTGAAAAAAAAGTGAGGCCACGTGGTAGACCACCCAAGCAGGTTATAATAGTGGAATCACCGATGGAGTACATTAAAAAAGTGGACAAATTGGATCTAGAAGGCAATGTGGCCGAAAACTGGAAACGGTTCAAAACAAATTTTAATATCTTCGCTGGAGCGATAGAGATGGAGAAAAAACCCGAAAAAGTAAAGGTGAACATTTTCTTAAATGCAGTCGGACCTGAGGCTATTGAAGTATTTGAATCCTTCGGACTATCAGAAGAAGATGCTGCGAAATACGACTCAGTTGTGAAAGCATTTGATGATTTTTGTCGGCCGAAAAAGCGTGAGTTGTATGAAACATTCCTGTTCTATACTAGGCAGCAACAACCGAACGAACCGTTCGATAACTTTTTAATGGATGTCAAAAAGTTGGTGCGTACCTGTGGCTTCAGTGAACCAGATCGCATGATCGGCGATAAAATAGTAATGGGTGGTAATGATAGTCAGCTTCAAAAAAAATTATTGGAAACGGATAAACTGGATCTCAACAAGGCAATTGAGATGGCGAGGGCGGCAGAGGCAACAAAGGCGCAGCTTACAGAGATGCAGAAATCGACATCAAACAGAGCTCTGGATGCAGTAACTCACAACAATTCTAAAGCAGAGTACAATCAGGAAAAATTTAAACAGAATAGCTATACTAAGTCGAAGAACAATCAGGTAAAGAAATTTAGTCCTAACAGTAATGAGGGTAATAGGAACCAAAAAGGTAATCATTATAGTTCTAATAGTAAAAATAGAAGTTCTGCAGGTAATAAAATAAATTGTAAATTTTGTAGACAAACACATGCATATCGGGAATGCCCAGCGTATGGAAAAAAATGTAAAAATGGTGGGAAAGTGAATCATTTTGCAATTGCATGCACCGTAAAGAAAGTAAAAGCTTTAGAAATGAGAGTTGATGATCGAGAGGAATTTTACATTGATGGAATTGTAAGTAGAGAACAAAATAACGTTGTTTTTAATAGAAACGCTTGGTTTCAAGAGATCAAAATCGCGGACAAAATTATTAATTTCAAATTAGATACGGGAGCTGAAATCAATGTGTTGCCTTTGCGTTATCTAAATGCTGATCAAATTAGTAAAATTGAGAAAAGTGAAAATAGATTACAAGCGTATGGTGGAATCAATTTGAATGTTGCAGGCATAGTGCTACTGAAATGTATATGCAAAAATATGCAGAAATTTGCCGTCGTAGAGACAGATTCAGTGCCAATTTTAGGTCTACCGGGATGTGTTGAGTTCAGATTAGTCCAACGAATTCATAGCATAACAGAGTGTAAAAAGCATGAGTTCATAGAGAAAAATAAGAGTTTATTTGAGGGATTAGGGTCATTTGCTAAAAATATTGATATTAAAATTAAAGACAATGCTGAGAGTAGTATAAAACCCGCCCGACGAATACCACTGTCATTAATAGATAGAGTTCGAAATGAATTGAATGATATGGTTGAGAGAAAAATAATCGAAAAGATTACAGAACCTGTCGACTTTGTGTCGAATCTCGTAATAGTCGAAAAAAAAAAACGGAAAATTAAGGCTTTGTATTGATCCCCAAGATCTCAACAAAGTTATTAAAGTAGAGAATTATCCAATACCGACATTCGAGCAGTTAGCGCAGAAATTAAATGGTAAAAGTGTTTTTTCGGTCTTGGACCTTAAGGAGGGCTATTGGCAAATAGAGCTAAGCCAAGAAACCAGCAAATTGTGCAGCTTCAGTACACCTTTTGGGTGTTACAAATTTTTGCGTCTCCCTTTTGGTTTGAGCATTGCCCCTGAGCTGTTCCAAAAGCACAATGAACAGAATTTTGCAAACATACCTGGCGTAGTAGTCTACTTTGATGATATTTTAATTGGAGCCGAGACAGTAAAGGAACATAACAAAATCTTAGATCAGGTTATTCAAAGGGCAACTGCATTAAACATTAAATTTAATAGGGAAAAAGTTCAATTTTGCGTCGACAAAGTAAAATATTTAGGGCATGTATTTTCAAAAGAGGGTGTTTCCTGCGACCCAGATAGAATAATAGCCATTCAAAAAATTAATCCGCCGAAAGACAAAAAAGACCTTCAGAAGTTGCTGGGCATGATTAACTATGTCAGAAATTATGTACCCAATTTAGCAGACATATCCAATCCCTTACGTGAATTATTGAAAAATAACGTTGTGTTTCAATGGCTGCCGACACATGACCGTTGCTTGAATAAAATTAAGGAAATCATAAGTAATGCTCCAACACTTAAAACTTTTGATCCGCGAAAGGAGATCACGATTGAAACAGACGCATCTAAATTTGGATTAGGGTGCTGTCTTATGCAGGAAGGCAAGCCTGTTTCGTTTGCATCGCGAAGCCTGACCGATGCTGAAGTTCGGTATGCGCAAGTCGAAAAAGAAATGCTTGCGGTAGTGTTTTCTTGCCAAAAGTTCCAATATTACATATATGGTAAAAAAGTTACAATAAAGAGTGATCATAAACCACTTGTTAGCATAATGAAAAAAGATTTAAATGCGATTCCGTCTGCACGACTTCAGAGAATGAAGTTGCGACTAAGTAAATATGTTATTGAATTGGTCTATCAGCCAGGTAAATACTTATATATTGCGGATTTTTTATCACGATATTATAACAAAGATGAAAAGACAATTGAAATTGAAGACTTGAACGAGTTAGTTCACTCCTTAAACATGAGCGACCCCAAAAAGAATGAATTTAAGGAAGAAGTCGCGCGTGACCCGGCTCTAAAAGAATTAAAAGAAGTTTTAGTTAGAGGTTGGCCGAAAAATAAATCCCAAATAGCTGAAAATATACGAATTTATTATAAGTTTAGAAACGAATTATTTATTGAAGACGATATAATTTTCCTTAATGAGAGAGTTATTGTACCAGACACTCTTAAAAAGTATGTTCTTCAATTACTACATCAAACGCATCTGGGAATTGAAAAAACCAAAGCAAGAGCGAGAACTTTAGTGTATTGGCCCAGAATGAACGAAGATATTGAAAATCTCATAGCTAAATGTGAAACCTGTCAGAAAATCCGTAGTTCAAATATAAAAGAACCAATGCTCTATCACTCGGTTCCAAGTTTTCCTTTTCAAAAAATTGGTATAGACATATTTCACTTCGACCATGGAGACTATCTAGCAGTGTCTGATTATTACTCTCGCTATATTGATATTCTAGTATTAAAAAATAAAACAGCAAATGAAATTATAAATAATTTGAAAACAATCTTTGCAAATCATGGTATACCAAATGAAATAATAGCGGATAATGTACCATTTAATTCCTTCAATTTTAAAAGTTTTTGTAATAAATATGATATTAAATTAACAACAACAAGCCCACTATACTCTCAAGGTAATGGCTTTTCAGAAAAATCAGTTAGTATTTGCAAGAATCTATTGAAAAAATCGAAAGATAGTAATACTGAAATTTGGCTAGCCCTTCTTGAGTATAGGAATACGCCACTAAAAGAAGTTAATGCATCTCCGGTGGAATTACTAATGAGCCGAAAAACAAGGACATTAATCCCATCTCGAACAGAATTGTTTTCACCTAACGTCGTACCCGTAATGAACAAAAACATTGACTTGAGAAATAGTAAAAGAAAATATTATTACGACAGAAACGCAAAAACAACACAAACCTTTTACAAAAATGAAAAAATATGGTGCAAAGAGGGGAAGGAATGGAAAAAATCACAAATAATTGACACGGCAGGTAGCCCTCGGTCATATTGGATTAAATTAGCATCTGGACAGGTGTTACGAAGAAACACAAAATTTATAAGAAACCGTCCAGAATAAAACGTCACTTCCCCACAATTAACGAATAGCAAATTGTAATTTAAGGGCAGATATATAAGCTAAAAGACTGAATGAACTATGAATTGTTGAATTACTAAATAAACAAACATTTTGAATTACATCATGGAACGAATCAAAATAAGAAATAGACATTTGAATTATATAAACAAGTATCAGAATTAAATAGATTGAATTGTGAATATGTATACCTAAGCATAGGATAATATTAAAAGGGGGAGGTGTAATAGATGCGTAGAACAAAATCAAATGTAATAGTCTAGTCTAGTTGCTAGTTCAAAGTAACACTTACTTCAGGTTGCGAGTAGGATAAGCCCAGTTCATTGTAAGCCGTCGCACTGCTAAGTACTCAGAGTTAATAAAGAGTGTTACCCCCACGTGTGCATATTATTTTATTTAAAACATTACAATATGTGTGAATCTAAAACTTTTCGAAATATCTGGGTAGTGCCCCGCCAAGTCGAGCACAGCGGTACCATCCTTTTCTCGAAGCGACTCACGGCACTTTTGACTTCCCCTGTAACTTCGTTGTGGATTAGGCAAGAAGTTTGAATTTTTAGTGATCTAGAGGTCATACCATAACTGGCTATATTGCAAATATACCTTATAATTATATACTATAGTTTACGAATTATCGCTAGTCAAAGTTCTTTAATTTTGTCACTGACACACTCACCGATCATCAAAATTCTAAGGTACTTCTAGCAGTCTCACAAACTTCAAATTTTGAATTTTAGTTAGCGTTTTGCCTACAAAAGTAGGAAAAAATGAAAAATCCCGAAATTTCATTATATTAAATGAAAAATAATGATTTTATTAAAAATTACGTTCATTCAAAAAATAACGCATGCACTTGTACTCATGCTTGCCACTGGCCGCGATTGAATTTTGAAAGGATGAATGTAATAGGCTATGAATTGTTAGTTTTTTAACTACAAATTTTGAATTATAGTTAGCGTTTAGCCCATGGAGGAAGGAAAAAATGAAGAATCCCGAAATTTCATTAAAGTAAATGAAAAATACATCAAAGCATTTGAGAAAAATCAATAGAGACAGGGAGTGAACTTTAAGAAAATCAGTAGCTGACGGACAAGATATATTACCCGAGAAAACAAAAAGGAGGATGACCTACAATATCCAGTGCCTCCTACTGTTTTCAGCGCCGATTTTTGGACCCACGGGAAAACTTAGAACCTACCTAACATTTGTTAATTTCGCAATTTGCATTTGTAACCTTCTTCTTTTGCACATTAAATATTAATTTTTAAATTATTCGACGCTACCACAATTTAAAGATTCATTTCTCAACAAAATATCACTTTATTAATTATTTGCCACCAATCCTTTGAGGAGAGAACAAAAAGATATGACATGTTATGAAAAAACCGTGGCAGCTTTCGTTCTTCTTCTTGATTTTCTAAAAAGTCAGAGACGGCGTTAAAAATTGTTGATGGGTGTTTTATTTTCAAAAGTAAAAATATCCTTGAAACGGAAAGGGCTCGAGCATATATGATTCCTTTTTTTACATCACTTTCACTTAGTCGAATAGCCATTAACCATTTCTTTCTCAAAATTTCACCTCGAGGTAACCTACAAAAATACCTTTTTCTGACTACGTCTCTGCGCCAAACACCCTTTGGTGGTTGTTTGCATAGAAATATAAACTAAACACGGAACGGCTGTACCGTGTAAAAACGCTGTACGTGAGCGTACACTCAAAAGTAGCTGGTCCAAATAGTATAGCAATAGTGTGCAAGAGGGACGCTGATACCGAACTATCAGCAGCGTATCTTATTTAGTGAATGTTGGCGTGCAAAGTGAATATTCGGAAGGGCATATGGTTTATGCCAGGAACTTTTCAATTTATTTTTATGAATATGTTCTTAAATTTTCTTTGATATTGTTTCATTTGCCGCCTTTATTTATAGAATTTTGCAGTAAATTTAAACTATTCAAATTTCTTTAAATGCCCCCTTATTATTTATAGAAATATTTACACCTGCACTGGCTGAACACAAATGCATAGCAAATTCTAACACATCTAGAGAAAGTGTACGCTCAATTGGGCTTACAGCCATTCCGTGCTTAGTTTATATTTCTATGGTTGTTTGTTTGCAAAAATGTGACAGTCAAGCGCCTTCAAAATTCAAGATGGTGAGAACTTTTGGCTACGCTGTCATATATATACTTTACTATGGGATGTCGCATCCTCTAGTTCCCTCCTCAAAGCACCAATCACAAGATTTGACAAATATCAGTTAATACGAATTTGCTGTCTGTCACCATGCATAATTTTGGCAATACCATGGCATCCATGGTACCGATACCAGCTGTGTATCAGTAGTAAAAGTATGACAACGATAGGAAAATTTAAGCCGGGCAAGGTAGTTCGAGCCGCGCTAGTGAAAACAGAGAGAGAGAAAGAGAGAGATTTCTTCGGTGACAATATGCCACAAAAAAAAACGCTTAACCGTGTGATCTAAAAAAATTATTCAAAATTTTTAAGAACAAAAGGATAAAGAAAAGAAAAGGACTTAGCTGCACATTAGTCATTATCGCCGCAGCCCAATGCCAATGGCCCAACCTCCTCATTTCCCGGGTGCCCGCGCCGCCCGCCGGCGAAATCTATTCGTTTCCCGGGAATCCTCCAGTCCTTGTTCCGATTCTTCCTATGCTTTTCCGCTCCTTTCCCCTCCTGTTATCCCTTTGTAACCACTTCTTTTCCTCTTTTTTGTTTTGTTTTTGTTCTCTACCCGTTACTTGACATTAATTGCGGCTAATAAAGCAAGGGCAAGAAAGATTGCTTTTAAGTAAAGCCGATGTGTGCGATTTTTGGCAAGTGCCAGTAAACGCCGAAAGATATTACAGCTACAACGTAGTAAAAAAAAAGTGTTGTACCTTAACGGCGATTTGAGATTCCACGGCAAAAGAATTCCCAAAAATCGCACATAAATGAAATAACAAAAAAATCTGTCCTTCAGGACAACAAATACATCAAAGAGTATATTAATAAAATACATACCATTTTATCCAAAAAGCACTTTTTTCACTCAAACAAATACCGAAATGTTGAAACCAAAACACAATTATTGCAGCAATTACAATGCACTTGTTATGACATACATATAACAATACCGTTATAAAGTATTTCTCAACGGACCAGGAATACAATTGGGGGCTAAAGATCTAAACGCTTTATGAGTGATAATAAACCCAAAATATGATTTCAATGGATGATCGAAATTATCGATTATTTGTAAGGGAAGTGGTTTAATGAAGACAAATTTATGTAATATAATTAATATAATATGTATTTTGCATAGTTAAGTATGAGTAGTTTATGAACGTCAAATAGTCATACTCGTGGTTATGTTGTGGCAAAGAACGTATAACATAAAGAACTCGCATCACGAACAACCAAGCTGAGCTGAAATTTTTCGTCTAGGGCTCTGCCAGCAGAACCCTACAGTCGCCTACATTTATTTCATTTCTCGCGCCAGCTCAGAACATCATTCGCCCTTCGTTTTCCGAGAGCTTTCGTTGCCTATGCGCATGCGCCTTGCTTTGGTCTGTTGCCTCTGCGCGGCCGTAGGAGTGTCGGGATTTTTTGCTATACATACATATATGCTTCCCATTCTTTGTTTACAATATTTAAGTTCGAACTAATTTAAGGCCGAGTCCAACAATACCTCGTTTATCGAAATCGGATTAGACGAATAATTACATTTTCGTTTGAGAAATTTCTTGGTTTAGAAAACATTTTAAAACGAATTATTTAACGACATATTGAAAGCAATCAAGACATTTTTATATTATAAATATTCATATTATATAAATAAGTATTCAACAATTATTTCACATTTCCGCGTTTTGTTAATTTTTGAATATCAATTTAAGTATTTTAATTTGAATTTTCAATTTCTGATTCAATTCTAAATTTAATTTATTTATTAGATAGCAGAACAAATTAAAAAGTAACATTCTGAACATTAGCCGCTGCTCCTAGTGTTTTTTACAACCCCTTAACCTCCTTATTTATACATGTTGAATAACACACCTAAATTTCTTAACATCAAAAAAATTCTTTCTTAGCTGATGTGTAATTTCCTTCCCGCTTCCAAGAATCCCATCATGTTATCAGGCAAATCGTAGCACAGCCACAGTGCGACGGCTCGAGAACAAATTCGCTTGCGGCTGCCTACATGCCCACACGAACTGTGGCCTACAAAATTGTCACTGATTCTTTGCTGAGGTTTTGCACGCTTTCCCTTCACGTATTCCCTTCGCATCCGGCGAGCTGAATGATTTTCGACGAGGTTTTGAGCCTGATGCGAGTTCTTTATGTTATACGTTCTTTGGTTGTGGTTAACCTCCGAGTTTTTGAACGACCATAGTTAACCATGGTTAACCATGGTTAAGTTTTTGAACGCGCTCCAGGTCGACCAAAACACGAGCGAGTGGGAAGATGAGGTCAATATGAATGTGGGACGAGATGGCGCGATTTTGGTTGGTTCGTGTTTGGGTGGTCCGTGCATTGGAGAACGATGATGATGATCTAATTGTTATAAGTGAATTATGATGTGTTCGTGGCATATTGCAGTGAGGGACGGATTGATCAGGGCGCGCTGAAGGCTGGGACGAGGTAAATACTTCAAAGAAAAATCGTAAAGTCATCCGTCAGCGGTTACACACTTCCTTTTAATTTCTTTTCCCAATTAAGAAGCACGGCTATCCTATGTGAGCTACATCGCGGACTTCGAACTACCTTCGGACCGACGCGACGTACAGGAATTTTCACAGTAAGTAACTAATCTATTTATTTATTTCATCTTCCATTCATGACGCAATTTCAAGCAAGCCATTTCCCCTTTGAAGAGGAAACTAACTGGAACGGAACTACCGTGTACGTGTCGTGTATGTGAATGAGGCAAAAATTGGGCATGACAGCTATCATATGTTTGTACCTCCATTGTCAAGTTTTGCTGTCGAGTGCATGAGTAGAAAGTTTCGCGAGAGAAAAAGTTTAATTTTGCTACATACTGAAAGTGTTTTGTACAGGTGAGGTATACTGTACTGAAGACAACAGATAAAGGAATATTAATTGTATATGATTTAGAAAAATCAGTGACGGGAAAAAGAACTAATTAGCAATAAAGTGTGCAGTGCCGGGTTGCCAACATAGAAGACGTTGTCGTCCGTCCGACGTATCATTCCACAGTTAAGTTTGTGGCGACCATAATAGAGGCGCTGCACAATGCCAACAGATGTCACTGGTGGCGTTAGAGAAAGAGCACTTTGCTTATTTCGACTAATTGCATCAAATTAGTTTTTGTTTTACAAAGAAGGCTTTGATTAATTCTGCCGATAAAATTTTCATATTTTCCGGAACATCGATGAGGCAAGTCCCCAACATAAATTGTCCTCCCAACAAACCAAATAAAGAATTTCATTACAAGTTAAAAGTAGAGTTTTATTATATTCTAAAAACTCCACATTGGTGACCCCGACGCTCGAGACGAGCACGGATTCCGAAAAAGCCTGAAAAAAAAGCAACTTTAACGGATTCCGAAAAAGCCTGGAAAAAAAGCAACTGGCGAAAACATGGAGCAGGATCATCTGGAAAATCAACGAACTGCCGGCACCGACCATCAAGGAGGCACAAATTGTCCACCGCGGGATTCCCACACAGAACAGGTTCGTGAAGTTCAATTTCAAAATATTCAGACGGTCTCCGTTCGGCCTATGAAATTTTGGATCCATAGCCCAACTATGTGGTTTAGGCAAATGGAAAATTCATTTGCCTTAGCCGGAATTACACAAGAGGTAACAAAATTCCGGCATATTTTATCGAACCTCGAATGGGAACAGCTTAGGGAGGTGCAGGATGTCGTCGACAGAGATTACCTTCCCTCTGAAAAACCCCACACACTAATTAAAGAGCGTTTAATTAGTCGTTTGTCCGCCACACCTAATCGCGACATCAAGCAAATGTTGGAAGAGGAACAGTTAGGGGATAGGAAGCCTTCCCAGTTCCTGCGACAGTTGCAGCGACTGGCCCGCGATATGGTGGCCAAGGAATTTGTGCGCACCTTATGGATAAGTCGCCTTCCTGCGCACATTCAGACTGTAATTGCTACTCAGTCTGATGATGCAACCCTCGAACGGCTTGGCGAATTGGCTGACACTGTTTTCGATCTGGTGCCACGGCATCAAGTGGCCCAGCTTACACGTCAGCAAAGTGACGAGCGAGCACAGTCGAGACAACAAACACAGGTTGTTTCCCACTCAGAAATTAGTCAACTAACCGAGCAGGTAGCTGCTTTAACACGCCAAGTATCTCAACTCATGCGTGATAAACGATCCCGATCCACATCTCGCCCTAGGCAACGTTCCAATAGTCGGAATAAAGCCCATAACGATACACAGCACATATGCTGGTATCACAACAAATTCGGGCAGCAAGCACGATCTTGCAAACAACCCTGCAAATTCAATTCGGGAAATGCTGCGGTGGATCACTAGTGGCGGTCAGTGATTCCTGCAAGTCAAGCCGCCTATTCATTACGGACTTAACTTCGAAGGTGCGATTTCTGGTTGACACAGGGGCGGATATGAGTACATATCCTCGACGTTTTGCTAAGGCCTGGAAGAATAAGACCAACTATTCTTTGTACGCAGCTAACGGCACTACAATCTCAACCTACGGATTTATACACCTCTCGGTTAATTTGGGACTTCGGCGAGACTTTACATGGAGATTTGTTGTGGCTGATGTTGATACTCCCATCATCGGAGCCGATTTTTTAAACCATTTTAATTTGCTGGTTGACATTCGGAATCATGTACTTCGAGACGCTACTACGAGCCTTTCAGCTTCGGGTTTTTGCACAGTTGGCGTACCTACTGTACAGATAAAATCAGTGTCAGACGACAGCAAATTCGCACAGGTTTTAAAAGAATTCCCCATCCTAACCAGACCCGATGGTGCATTCAAAGAAATTAAGCATAATACCATGCACCACATTACCACCAAACCCGGTGCACCAATCAGCTGCAAAGCTAGAAGGCTAGCTCCAGACAAACTGAAGATCGCTCATCGAGAATTCGAAACGATGATTAAAATGGGCATCGCTAGAAGATCCAAGAGCCCATGGTCATCCCCACTTCACTTAGTGTCGAAAAAGGATGGAGGATGGCGTCCTTGCGGGGATTATAGACCCTTAAATGATAGGACAATCCCAGACAAATATCCTCCACGGAATATTCAGGACTGCAGCGCCAACCACGCTGGAAAAAAGATTTTTTCAAAAATAGATCTAGTCAGAGCATATAATCGATTCCTGTGGCACCTGCTGACATTGAAAAAACCGCAGTCATTACACCCTTTGGCCTTTATGAATTTCCTTTCATGACCTTCGGCCTTACGAACGCAGCTCAAACATTCCAGCGTTTTATCGACGAGGTCACTGCTGGTTTGGATTTCTGTTTCCCGTACTTGGATGACATTCTTGTGGCATCACAAGATGAGGACCAACACTTGAAGCATCTACGACAACTTTTTCAACGCTTGTCCCAGTATGGAGTAGTAATTAATGTGGCTAAATGCGAGTTCGGAAAAAGCCAGTTGAACTTCTTTGGTTTTACCATTTCTACCAAAGGAATCCGTCCACCATCTGAACGTGTTCAGGCAATTCTGGATTGTCCACCACCATCTACAGTAAAACAGATGAGAAGATTCCTTGGATCTCTTAATTATTACAGACGATTCATTCCGAGATCCGCTGAACTCCAGGCACCTTTGAACGAATATCTCAAAGGCCCAAAATCAACAACAAATGAAAAAAAGCCCATCTCATGGAACCCAGATTTGGAAGCAGCTTTTTCATCTCTAAAGAATGCCTTAGCTAAGGCAACACTGCTGGTTCATCCAGACACTTCGCTGTTTTGGGGACTTTTCACCGATGCTTCAGATACGGCAATGGGAGCAGTCCTTCAGCAGAAATCCAATACAGAGTGGCAACCACTTGCATATTTCACTAAATGTTTTAACACCGCCCAGCGTAAATATAGTACATATGATCGCGAACTCCTGGCCGTGTACTCTGCGGTGAAATATTTTCGATTCATGATCGAGGCACGACGGTTTGCTATCTTCACAGACCACAAGCCACTTGTTTTCGCTTTTAAACAGAAGCCAGAAAAGTGTACTCCACGTCAATTTAACCATTTGGACTACATATCACAGTTCACAACTGATATACAGCACGTTCCCGGTTCTGACAACATAGTTGCTGACATGCTCTCCAGAGTGGAGGCTGTCGCTGCTCCTGTAGACTTCAGCGAATTGGCTGCCTCCCAAATGGACGACGTAGAACTCGGAGATTTACTACGCAACAATCCGAACCCAAAACTTGGAAAAACATCCCTTCCCAATGGACCTGACCTTTACTGTGACGTCTCCACTGGAGTTTCCAAACCTTTTGTGCCAACAGGTCTTCGAAAGAAAGTTTTTGACAGCCTACACTGCTTAAGCCACCCAGGCCCCAGAGCATCTGCAAAACTGGTGGCGAGCAAGTTCACCTGGCCGTCATTAAGGAAAGACTGCATCACATGGGCACAAGCCTGCATTCCTTGCCAGCGCACCAAAGTTTCGAGGCACACTGTTTCACCATTAGGAGATTTTTCAATACCTTCGAGCAGGTTCGAACACATCCACGTCGACTTGATCGGACCACTCCCAATATCCCGTGGTTACAGGTATTGTCTAACGGTGGTAGATCGTTTTTCTAGATGGCCTGAAGCGTTTCCTCTCACCAACATCGAGGCTAACACGGTCGCTAGAAAACTCTTCAGCGGTTGGATTTCGAAATTTGGCGTTCCTCTGCGAATCACATCGGACCAAGGACGCCAGTTTACATCTGACCTCTTCAGATCTCTATCACAATTTTTCAGCATCAACCATCTCCGCACTACGGCCTACCACCCGCAGGCCAACGGAATGGTGGAGCGCTTACATCGGCAACTGAAGGCTGCTCTCGTGTGCCATGAGACAGAAGACTGGACAGACATACTTCCTGTTGTTTTGATGGGAATCAGAGCGGCATTCAAAGAGGACATCAATGCTACAGCAGCAGAAATGGTCTTTGGACAGTCCATTCGCCTGCCTGGGGAGTTTCTCTCACCTTCCTCTTCGATAATTACACCAGATAATTTCGCTAACAAGCTTAGAGCTCATTTCAGGTCTCTACACCCTAGACCGATCGCACGTCATGGCACCCGCCCTACGTTCGTTCACAGAGACCTCGCTCAATCATCTAATGTTTTTATCAGAAGAGACACCCTAAAAGCAGCACTACAACCGCCATATGAAGGACCATTTCCGGTTATCGGTAGGGCAGCTAAATATTATACTGTACGAGTTCGAGGCCGTGATACAGTAATATCAATCGACCGCCTCAAGCCGGCATATCTCCTGGCATCTGACGACCCTACAGTTCCAGCTATACCAACCGAAAACAACTCTTTGAAGCCGGATTCTACCAATTCGACCAGCCCAGAAACAACACAGTCAGCAAAGATAACTCGTTCAGGTCGAAAAGTCCATTTTCCAAAGAAACTTGCCGACTATATTACGTGACTTCTACGAAGTCACTGCGGAGGGAGTACTGTGGCGACCATAATAGAGGCGCTGCACAATGCCAACAGATGTCACTGGTGGCGTTAGAGAAAGAGCACTTTGCTTATTTCGACTAATTGCATCAAATTAGTTTTTGTTTTACAAAGAAGGCTTTGATTAATTCTGCCGATAAAATTTTCATATTTTCCGGAACATCGATGAGGCAAGTCCCCAACATAAATTGTCCTCCCAACAAACCAAATAAAGAATTTCATTACAAGTTAAAAGTAGAGTTTTATTATATTCTAAAAACTCCACAAGTTTATAGTTAATATTACTATGAGGCTCTATTCACTTAAATATCTCCTTATTTATGTTAGAAAAAATGATTTGCTTTTCAACAAAAACATTGTTTAAATTTTCTTGGCTGCCATATTACTTGTTTGTATCCTAGATCAGTGCCGTAGTTCAAAGTACAGAGTAGATACAGGGGGCAAAGGAAAATTTTCACCAAGTAAAATTTATACTTACGCGAAAAATCCATCAAACATTTGCTAATAAACAGTTTATATTAGTATCTTACGTTATATATATTGTTTATTGCTTAATATAAGTTTCCAAAAATGATCGTTTTCGTACTTTGTGGATGAGTGCCCCCACCGAAAATTTTCTTTGAACTACTACCATGTTCTTTTGTTTTGGTATAAGTTTGCATTCATACATTCTTGAAATTTGCCTCAAAAATTTTTCTTACGTTCCGTTCCAGTTAGTTTCCTCTTCAAAGCATTTCCCTAATAAGTGACACTTCTACCTTTCGGCATCTACATTAATGTGGTAAGAAAAATTATTCAGATTCTTCTACTACATATCTTAACATACTATGAAAGATTATTTCAAACAATCTAGCAATCTCAACATACCAAGAAAGACTATTTCACATATTACTTCTAGCAATTTTAACACACTAAGATCAGTTATTTCGGATACTTTTACTAGCAATCTTAACATGGTAAGAAATATTACTTCAGACATTAATTTTAGCAATTCTAACATATTAAGAAAGATGATTTCACATATTACTTATAACAATTTTAACACACTTAAAAATGAATTATTTCGGATACTTTTGCTAGCAATCTTAAGATTATTTCAGATATTACCTCTTGTAATTTTATCATACTAAGACCCCTCTACGTACTAAGAAAGATTATATCCGGCATTTGCTCTTCTTCTTCTTGTTCAAAATAACCTCCAAATTGAGTCTACTGAAGAGTGCGCCTCTTGCGCCGAAATAAATAACTTCGCATCGATGTCGATGAACTCAATGGGAATAAGGATCCCATTTAATTTTAGATAACACATTCGGCTTAACGCTGGGAGTGTTGAGCAAACTTGATGAATTCGTTTGTGCCGAGCAGTATGCAATTCTAATGCCTAATCTCCATACAAAACCAGACCAACTAACCAAACCAAAAATATCTGCAGCTCTGTCATTCTCATTGCAATTTCATCACCTATCTCGCTCATTTTGGTCACCAGCCGCTAGTTTTTTCCTCTGTGTGAGTTAAACCATTTTAAAACCATTTGGCGTTGCCACATGCAATTCAGCGCATTTAGTATAGGTTAGTACTCGAAAAGTTGCAAAGTCAAAAATAAATTGTTGTTAAATCGGTTGTTGTGGCCAAAAGAGTGCCAAATATTTGTATCATAATAATTATATTTTTATTACAAAATGCCCTTTTATTGGACCGGTAAGTGAAGCAGTGGCTGACTGACATTTCACAACTACATTGCTAATATGCCGCTTAACTTGTTGATTATTTCTGGGGGAGTTATTGTGCTTTGGCTTTAGGTGAGTTCAGGTAGTTTAATGAAAAATTTTGACTTGTGGTGTCAGTAGATGTAATTGCTATATTATCCTGGGTCATTAAGTATTTGTCTATTTGTGTTTTGAGATTTATTTTATTTAGACTTGATTTGTCAGCAGTTGGTTTTTTGGTTTTGGTTTGGTCTGGTCTGGTTTTGTATGGAGATTAGGCATAACTGTTTTGCATTTTTGGTCCCCCACAGCTCTACAACCCGCGCCAGCAGAATACGTACAGTAAGGATAAGAGTTACACCCTCGGTATTTCGCATCATTTGTGTTTTATTTGAGCCCGCCCAAAGTGTAAGTGCAACGCATCCACGCACGAGATTTCCCACCAAAAGCCCTTCTTCCACGGATTCCACAGAACAGGTACGCCAGCACATTTCCCAGTGAGAGATTCTGAAATGGGATAAGATCTTTACAGCGTTCGAAGTCTAAACAGAAGAAGGGAAAACACAAATTAATATTAAAATCCACTAGAGTGATTTCATCCGCAGGCTCTTTGGCTTTTGGGAGCACCTGTTTTGCGGATTTACATTCTATCATACGAGACTGAACTACATACATACATTTCGGCTTAAGCAGCATAGATTTTGGGGCAGTGTTAATGAAGGAATGAAGGGTCAATATGATGGGAACTTCCATCCAATTTTTAATATTTTAAAAGAACCACGGATATCGAATCGAAGTACTACAATTATGAATTGGAGACCTTGGCAATAATTCATGCTTTGCGCAGATTTAGAATTTATGTAATTGGAATACCCGTCAAGATCGTAACAGATTGTCAGTCCTTTAACTTTAAATAAGAAATTCTTAAATCCTCGAATATCTCGTTTGGCTTTAGATTCTAAAGTTTAGAGTGACAGGAAATATTTCATAATTTCTCAATTTTTTTTTATCATGATCAAAATACGAAACTCCAGTTTTGAGAATTATATTTTTATTTAGATATTGCTTTTCTAGCAGTGCATAGTCGAAAACTTGGATCTAACTATAAAACTTAATAAAATACGGTCATATAGAGTTTCGTAAATTTCCCAATTTTTGCTATAGTGCTATATAAATGTGCCTCGTAAAAAAAAATCGTATGAAAAATTGAATTTTTATAAAGAGGTCCTTTTTATAATGTGAAGTTAGCACCGTTACATTACTGTGGGAGGAAGAGGTGATTTAATTAGAAAAGCTTTAGTTAAAGAGGTAATTTTATTGAATTCACGGATAATTCACAGGTAAGTTTCGAAAAAAAATAGTTAAGTTTGGTCTGAACAAAGTTGATTCGATAATTTCGCACTGGATGATATTTTGAAAAAAAGGTAAGTATTAATTTACACAAGGCAAGAAAAACTTAAAATGGCTTAACCATACGAGCGTGTCAAAAGGTTACTTAGCGGCTTAACAACTTAGCGCAGAGATCAGAACTGACTGCCTAACTCCGTTTTTTGGCTTTACTCGCTGGTTAACTCCTCTACGGGCTGATTCGGCTTAACGGGCTTAACGGGATGATCTCGTGATTTCAGCGGCTACGCTGCTAAGCTGCCCTGCTTATTGAGGAGGCTGCAACTCCTACATTCGGCTATCCTGACATCTTCATCTGACTCAGATGAATCTTCTTCGCTTTCTCCATCAAACCAACGTTTCATGTGATCGGCGGCTGAGCTTGTCGTCCCTGGTCCTTCGTGGTTTCCCACTTTTTGTTTGCGGTCTTTTCCTTTGATTTTGATAACCTTATATGGTCCCAAAAATTTAGGATAGAGCTTTGCGCCTGGAGCGAATTGTGTACGTTTAATAGCGACCAGGTCATTAATCGCATAGGTGGTGGCAGATTTTCTTTTCCTTCTAGCATAGTTTTTGTTTTCTTCTTGAATTTCTCTGATTTGATCCTTGGCTTGTCTTCTCATATCTGACCTGGATGCCTCAAATTCTTTGATGAACTCCTCGTCCAATAATTGTCTTAACTGATTGTCTTCAGATTTGGACATTTTTACACCTATGAGTAACTCGAAAGGTGTTTTTCCTGTAGCTCGTGAGATTGTTGAATTCAGAGTTTGCATAAGTTTCGGCACGTACTTAAACCATTTCGTTGGTTCATTTGCACACATTTTGGATAATACCGAGATTATAATTTGGTTCAAGCGTTCCACCTGGCCGTTTCCCCTAGGGATTCCTGTAATTGTTAGCAGATGCTGGATCCTTCCTTCGTCGCAGTAGGTCCTGAACCTTTGTGAAGTGAAGGCGGTGCCCCTGTCGGTAATAATACGGTAAGGGTTACCAAAAACTTCACTCTGCATATCTAATTTTTTTATGACTTCTTCGGATGTTGTAGATTTAACTGGATACAGCCAGCAAAATTTCGTGAAAGCGTCTATGATAACAAACAAGTATTTGTAGTTTTTTGCTGTAGAAGGCAACGGTCCTAAATGATCAGCGTGGTAGGTGTGCAGTGGCAAATCAATTTTTTCAATTGGGTTCAAATAGCCCTCTGGCTTTCCTGCCTTTCTGGCGACTAATATGCACCGAACACAGTTAGAAATTACATTTTCAACCCTCTTTGCTAAGTTTGGAATGTAATATTCTTGGCTTATCAGCATTTCGACTTTCCTTTTGTTGATATGACCTTGCTCGTGGCAATGTCTTATAATTTCCTTTTTCTGTGACTTCGGGACAACTAGTAGATGATTCCCAGCAACAAATTTATAAAGAATACCGCTTCTAAGAACGTAATCTTCGTATTCTCGGTCCTTCAATACGCCCATAATTAACCGACACCACTCGTCTTTACTTTGAGCATTACGTATTTGTTGAAGCAATCCATCTTCAACGGAAAATACTGCCGGGAAACGACTTAGCGCGTCGACGTGCTTCATGGCTGTACCTGAACGATGAGCCACGGTGCAATTGAATTCTTCCAGCTGAAGAGCCCATCTTGCCACCCGGCTACTTAAATCCCTTTTCTTCATTGTTAACTGAAAGGCTTTACAGTCTGTAAATATCCGGAACGATATGCCTAGTAGGTATGAACGAAGCTTTTTTAATGCTTTAATAATCGCGAGGACTTCTAACTCATAACTAGAGTAGTTTTTTTCAGCGGTAGTTGTTTTGAAGCTTAAGTAGAAAACAGGATGCCATTGATTATCATCGCTGTGTTTTTGCAGTAGCACTGCTCCATAACCTTCCTTACTGGCATCGGTGTGTAATTCAGTTTCAAAACGGGGACTGAAGAGCTTTAGCACCGGATCTTTACATAATCTTTCCTTTAGTAGCCTGAACGCATCCATTTGTAGGGGTCCAAATTCAAACGTTGTATTTCCTCTTAGTAAATTCGTCAACGGGGAGGCGATGATCGAGTACTGGGGCACAAACTTTCGGAAGAATCCTGTGAGGCCTAAAAATGCTTGCAATTGCTTTACGTTTTCTGGTACCGGATAGTGTTTGACGGCTGCAATTTTTTCCTCAGAGGGTTTTATGTTCCCTGCCTCAATAATATGCCCAAGGAAAGTGATGTTTCTAGTGAGAAATTTGCATTTTTCCCACTTAATTATGAGACCGTTCTCTTCCGCAATTCGTAACGTTTCTTTGAGTCCTTCTAAGTTTTGTTCTTCGTTTTCAGAGGGTATTATAATGTCGTCCATGTAAATGAATAATAGGCTTTTTCGAATCAATGGCTGAAAAATTGTATTTATGAAGCGCTGGAAGACTGAGGGGGAATTGCAGAGACCGAAGGGTGCTTTCAAAAATTCGTATTGCCCATCTGGCGTTACGAATGACGTGTATTTACGGCATTCCTCTCTGATATCCACATGAAAGAATCCGTTGCGTAAGTCGAGGCTAGTAAATACGCGAGCATCGTGTAAGCTTTCTAAAATGTCCTCCATGATGGATAGGGGGTACCGGTCCTTGATAATTTTTTGATTAAGTTTACGACAGTCCACGCATAACCTTGCAGATCCGTCCTTTTTTTTGGCTAGAACTACTGGACTAGCGAAACTTGAGAAACTAGGCCTTACAATACCTTCCTTCAACCACTGCTGTACCTGGTTATTTACTATCTCCCTCTCGTTGCTTGCAAGCCTACGTGGCTTTTGATATACGGGTACTTCATTTTCCAAGCTTATGGTCATTTCTATGCAAGACTTAACCGGTTTCTCAGGGGTATAATTGGAAATTAGAAATTCGATTTCTTTACGTAGCGCTGTATTAGCAATGTTGTCAGTGACTTTTGTGCTTGAGCTTTCTATCAAATGTACTACATCCATTTCCTCAAAAGCGACAGAATTTTTTAACTCAGGTTTTAACTTACAATGCTTGCTTATTGTAATCTTTCCATCTTCGAGGATTAGCTTTGCGTTCCTTAGCAGATCCTTTCCAACAAGGATATCAGTTGAGATCCAATCATCTGGGACGATGTGGCATTTCATAACAAAATTATGCTTATCGATGCTGAAGTTTAGAGTACAAGAGCCCAGGGTCATTTTAAGATGCCTTCCGAAGCCTAGGAGTGGCGTACTAGGCCCTGTAATTTTGCTTAACGTAGATACTTTGGTATCAACCGATTCCCTTATTAATGATACGTCGCTTCCTGTATCTAAAAGGCCGCAATATTTTTTTCCCTCCAGAAAAATGTTAACGCGCATGTCCGGAGTCGTAATAATATTAACCTTAGGCACATCTGTGTGAGCTTTGTCCCGCTTTGGTTTAGGGCAATTAGGAGACATGTGCCCAAACTCATTACAGTTGAAGCATCTAGGTCCTTTAGTTGTTCTATGAGGGCAATTCGAACTATGATGTGACTTCGCACCGCAGTTTGCGATCTTTGGATTGATTATTTCCCTTTTCCTTTTCGAAATTAGGCTTTGCTGCTTTTAGATTTCTTTCCTTTTTCATTGTTTCGTATACCTTAAATTTCTGTTTCAATTCATCCAAATTTTTTGCTTCATAAAGGGTTGCTTTATTTGAAACTTCATCTGGGATTCCCGTAACGATGTAAATGATTAAAGATTTATCATCGATATCTCCCTTACTCGCGATTTGTTTCATTGAGTACAAATATTCAAGGTACGACTCACCTGCATGCTTTTTGCGTTTCTCCAGGGCTCGATGAATGCTAATACTTGTTACCTTCTCGCTGAATTCCTTTTCCAAATGCTCCTTCAAATCTTTCCATGAGTAAATTCCAGTAGCCGATTCCACCGACAGCCTCGCAGCTCCCTTAAGAAGTCTCCTTGTGTACAGGTATTTTTGAACATCCGTCCATCCACAGACAATGGCGATGTCTTCGAAGTTTTTCAACCAGGTTGACACTGTCCTCGATGATTCTCCATTGAATGTTTCTAGTGCTTCTTCGACGTCCCTAAATACAAAATTGCTTCCATTTCCAGATGCTTCTAACTTCGGGTCTGGCATGGTCTCTGCGGTGCTATGAAATCTTATGTCGTCCGTTTCTTCGCGATCCTTTTTTGCGTCCGTGGGCTGACTTATTACACTGTCCTCCGATGTATTTCCACTATTAGCGTTACTTTGCGTATCGTGAAAAACCCAGTCTTCGTTTGACTCGGAACCTTCGCTCACTTCTCTAACTTTGCTTTCACCTTCGTCGTGAGTTGATTCCTTAAGCGCTATTGCTAGTGTCTTTATTAAATCCCACTTTGTTTTATAGCGATAATAGTCCGCGTTCTCGTAATAAAGTTTGCAATTCAATAGTAGTAAGTTTGTCTAGATCATCCATAAAATTCGTTCACACAAAAACCGAAATATTAACACAGCTGATCTTGTAACAAAATTAAAGACCGGTTAGAAATTTTAGCAACTACTTATTCTTAGAAGAAAGGGGGAGGTGTCAACCTCGAGCGCTCAGACCATGGTCCATTGCACTCGTCCCCTACCCTATCCGAATTTTTTAGTCATCTTGACGAAACTAAGAACATCAGATAGAGATTGAGAATTGAAGTCTTCCATTCTCATTACATCGGCGCCAAGCGTTGTCATGCGCGCGCGGGTGAAGGCCGGGCAGTTACAAAGGAAGTGCTCCGTGCTGTCATCGTCCTCCCCACACGAAGGACACGTTGAATCGCTGATGATCCCTAAGGTGTTCAGATGCTTGCCGCATGTGTTATGTCCTGTGACCGTCCCTACAAGCGTTCTGTAATCTTTTCTGTCTAAGCGAAGTAAAAGTTTTGCATTGTTGCTGTCTGGACGTCTAATGAACCATTTGGTGAATTTACAGGTTGATATACTGGACCATCTCTGACCATGTATTGAGTCCATGAATCTAGTTATCCAGTTTTTCAACTCTGTAAAGCTGACACCAATAATGGGCTCCGGTCCCAGGGGAGGAGAGCTTGCGCCCTCTTTCGCTAGAGCGTCAGAGGCCACATTGCCATCGATTCCCTGGTGACCGGGGACCCATATAAGATTGACCTGGTTGTGCTTGGCAGCAGAATTAAGTCTATTCTTACATTCCTGGACAATCTTTGATCTGGTGGTTGGGTTAAGTAGGGTGACAAGAGCAGCCTTACTATCGCTGCAGATGCCAATCCTCTTATTATGCCACCTTTGGGCAATTATCCAGTTGGCCACTTCGAGAATGGCGAACACTTCAGCTTGAAAAACCGTTGCGGTTGTTCCGAGTGATATACTGTATTTGACTGCCTCGTTCAAATACCATCCAGCGCCCGTACCAGTTAAGGTTTTCGATCCGTCTGTGTAGAAGATGTCATCTAATCCATCCAGTAGTTTGTTGGGGTCATCCCATTCTTCCCTAACCGGAAGACTAATTTGAAATCTTCTTCGGAACATGGTAATTTGCGTCATATCATCCGTCGGCATGCTAAAGAGGGTGCAGTGCTCTTCAAGTCTTCGGGATAAGACGCCATGTCCGGTGGCATGTCCATCGTGCCATAGTCTACACTTTTTAAGTCGACAAATAGCTTTCATTGCCTCTTCCTGGATTGCGAGGTCCAAGGGCTGCAAATTAAGCATTGCGTTGAGGGCCGCACCAGGGGTCGAGCTAAAAGCTCCTGTTATCCCTATGCAAACTTCCCTCTGTACTCTGTTAAGAATAGAACAAGTAGTTTTTATCTCCGTTCTACTCCACCAGACCACTGACGCATATGTGATTATGGGCCTAATTATGGCTGTGTACATCCAGTGCACAATAGCGGGTTTTAGACCCCATGTCTTCCCAAAAGCTCTCCTGCATTGCTCGAAAGCAGTTGCTTTGTGTTCGACATGAGCCTTCCAAGTCAGTTTGCTATCTAGAATTACCCCTACATATTTCACTTCTTTGGAGAGTTGAATGGTTACACCTTTCAAAATTGGGAGCTTAAGGTTATCGAGTTTCCTTTTCCTAGTGAACAACACAAGTGTTGTTTTCAAAGGATTCACTGATAAGCCATGTCTCTCACACCAGTTCTGGATCTTGTCTAGGGTTTTCTGCATCTTACTACAGACGACCCTAAGTGCCTTACCACAAACGAGTGCACACACATCATCAGCGTACGCCTGTATGTGTATATTTAGACTTTGCAATTCGTCTAAAAGGGAGTCTACTACGAAACACCACAGTAATGGGGAGAGTACTCCTCCTTGCGGACAGCCTTTCTCCACTTTCATTACCGTGTCGGTGTCGCATTCTGCGAAAAGTAGTCTCTGAGATAGCATAGAGTAGATCCATCTTACAAGCATGGTATCTACACCATATGCGGTGGCAGCGTTACACATCGATGGGAACGTGGCATTGTCGAAGGCCCCCTCAATGTCAACAAAAACCCCGAGAGCGTAGAGCCCCTCGTCCGAAGCACTTTCTATCTTATACCCCAGACAGACGGGCACGAACGAATGAACGTTCTCGAAGAATGATCATTGCCGTGTCGTCTGTCACCAAGAATGAAGTTTGAATAAACATTCGTAACTACATTCTCGTTCTCATCAATGAAGTTCCGGAAACTTCATTCGCAGAGAACGAGCATGGAAATCCTGGAACAATCAGCTGATTTCCAGTGTCAAAGTGTGAATTGACAACTGCCAGCCAGCCAGTTGAGTTTTAATTCTGTGATCATGGAGGTGGGGAAGGAGCAGGAAGGGTTGCAATACGTTTAGTAGCTTGCGAACGTTTTCGTAAAGTTGCTATTAATTTCACCGATTCACTCGTGCGCATTTTAAATTCAAAAATTCTCGACTCGAATGAAGTTGGCCGTCTGTCATGCATATAATGAATGAAGATTCGAGAGAACGATCATTCATCGAACGTTCATTCGTTCGTACCCGTCTGTCTGGGGTATTAGAGACTAGATCGTGCAATGCGGACTCACAGGATCTACCACTCCTATAGGCATGCTGGTGCTCATTAAGGGGATGCCGTCTCAACGTTTCTCCTCTAATGTATTTTTCTACCAGACGTTCCAGACATTTCAGCAGGAACGATGTCAAGCTGATTGGTCTGAAGCTTTTCGCCAGAGCATAGTCTTCTTTGCCTGGTTTGGAAATGAAAACTACTCTGACCTTTCGCCATGCAGTTGGAATATATCCCCAGGTTAAACAGGCCCTAAATATTTTCTTTAGTGCTGAAACCAGGGAATGGCCTCCTGCTTTTAGCATAGCCGGGTATATACCATCCAGACCTGGGGTCTTATAGTTTTCGAAGGAGGACAAAGCATATTCGATCCTCTCCTCCGTCACAACTTTGGATGCTATATATCTGTCCTGTCTAGTAATGGTTACCCTTTCTGGATACCTTTCTAAACTTTGATTCGTTTGAATCTTGTGACTGCCTGGAAAATGGGTTTGAACCAGGATCTCAAAGACTTCCTGTTTGGAACCCGTATATCCGCCGTCAGAATTGCGGAGGGAATTCAGTTTGGCTGTGTCGTCCTTCTGAAAGACTTTAAATAACCTAGCTGTTTCTCTCATTCCTACCAGCTCCTCACAGTATCTCCTATAAGATGAGACCTCGGAAGTTCTTATCTCGTACTTATATTCGCGCTGTAGGGTTCGATAGGCCGTCCAGTCTACTTCTTTTTGGGTTTTTAGTGCCCTATTCAGAAGCTTCCTGGTATTCTTCCTGAGCCTCGAAAGATTGCTGTTCCACCAGGGGACGCTCTTGCCACATCGGCTCTTTCTAACGGGACAAGCACTCTCAAAAGAATCTATCAAGGTCCGACTCAATTTCTCAGTCTCATCCTCAATGTCTTTTGTTGATCGAAGCTTGGGTACATATATTTATTTCTCCGAAAGAATTTGTTTGTACCTCTCCCAGTCAGTTTTCCTTGGATTACGTCCAGCCGGGATGTAAATGTCATCAATGGCTATTCTGTAATTTAGGTATCTGTGGTCCGAGAGAGATTCCTCATCTAGAACTCGCCAGTTGGTAATAAGGTTAGACATCTTCCTGTTAGTAAGTGTCAGGTCTATTACCTCCTGTCGCCTACTCGTGACAAAGGTTGGATCATTGCCCACATTGTTAACTACGAGATCGTGCGACAGAACGAAGTCTAATAATTTTTCTCCTCTAGGGTTGCATTTACTGCTACCCCATATGGTGTGCTGGGCATTGGCATCGCATCCAATCACTAGACCTAAATTATTAGATTCAGTGTATCTTACAATTTCCATGAGTTCCCGTGAAGGAGGCGGGCTTATGGAGTCATAGGGTAAATAGGCTGAGACGATAATGATCTCATGCCTAGCCCCCGCAATCTTGTAGGATACTTTCACCGCAACGACGTCTTGACTGCAAAATTGTCTTAACATCGTGGCCTCAATTGTGTTTGATACAAACACGCAGGCTCGCGGTCGTTCCGTTCTTTCGTAATGAAAGAGTTGTCCCCAGTTGACCATACCGAAACCGCAGATACGTTTTCTGCATATCCATGGTTCCTGTATTAGTGTTATTTGGGGGGATGTCCGCAGTTTACTTAACCTTCCACTGAGAATAGCAGTGGCCGATTTACTGTGCTGCAGGTTGATTTGAGTGATATTCAAGTCAGTGGACATAACAATCGACTGCTCCGCAATACACTCGTTGTCCGCATTTATTTCCCGGGAACGTGAAATTTCACCCTCCCAAAACCTAAATGGGGACGAAATCCGTAAACGGATTCCAGGACCTTCAGCGACTCCGTGTCAATGCCCAGCGCAAGAGTGGAACCTTCGGGATCACCGGGGTTCTTCCTCTTGCTACTGAACGCACGTATCCGCCAGTGCTTAGTATCCAGTCCTGGGTTCTGGTTACGGAGGCGGGCAAGTATCTCCCCAGGTGCCTTGCGAGGGCCTGGGATCCAAACTACAGCCCGAACCAGCTTAGGCATGTCGCTACCCTTTGTAGCAGAAAATTTTATGCCGTCAAAAGCCGGAAAGTCTGCCACATTTGTGAGCAGCCATTTGAGGGAATGTTCATTCGTGCATTGAACTTTCAGGGTTCCGTCACGAAAGACCATTCCCTCAAACCTTGGAGCCTCCTTGGTTTCACCCAAGAGCTTCCAAATGTGATCCTCCACAAAGGTTACGTGTCGTTGTGACATTTCTCTTTGTGGGTTGTCGGCCTCAATTACAACGACCAGGGCTTGAGAAGCAGCCTCAGCGAAGCTTTTTCCCACCCCCCCGGCCGTCGCCCTTGAGCCCGACGGAGCCGCACCCTCTGCCGACCCGGTACGAGGATCGGGTTTCCCCTTTACCTCGTCCGGTGAGCTCTGTCCCGGGAGACCGGTCTTAGCGACTTTCCTCCGTTTGTTTTTGCTCAAGGGCTGCGTAGGTTTTTCCTTGGCTGCTCCAGTGCAATCCGCACCAGTCGAGGTGCTCGGAGCGGACGAGTCCACCTCCGACCTACCTCTCTTGGTGGCTACTGGCACTGGAGTTGAGGAGGAAGGAACAGAGCCCTTGACAAAGTCGGCTTTCGCTTCCTCTGCCTTAGCCCTGTTCTTCTTGCTCCTCAGCCGTCGCAGCTGTCGTTTGGACAACCCCTCCTTTTTCTCGGTGCTGGTTGGAGGCGGGGTGATCTTGTCCGTAGTGGGAGCAGGATTAACCGTAGTAACAGCAGGCTGCTTTCCGGTCCTTTCCTGTTCCAGAAGAAGGCTCTCCATTGACCGTGTCAATGTGCCAATCGGTGATGGTCCGTCTTGCGACGTTCCATCATCGGAGTCCAGGAGTGTACTTCCTCCTTGGCCTGGACTCGCCACCTCGGCAGTGCATGGAAGTGGGACCTGCACATTCCTAGTCCCGGCCGCTTGTGAAGCGGGAGGATTCCCAGCAACAGGCTGGTTACCCCGTGCAGACTCTAATTCCTTAGGTTTGCCTTCCATGATGCTTTTGGTTACCCTTCTTCGTCTGACGCCTCAAGACTGACCTGTTCGACATGGGAGACCCTGCCGGCAGCACCCTGCTGCCGCCGACATAGCTCAGTCGATCATCGACGCACGCAAGCTCCTTCACCACGGCAAGGTGAGGGTACCGATCGAAGGAATAGCAACTACTTGCGGGTAAAAGAAAATGAAATTTTAGATGTCTAAATAAAGCACTACTGTTTTCAACGGTTTCTCAGGCCCTTTGCAACACAGAAATTTCGAGAACCTGTCCGCTAGTTTGCTTACTTCGGTACGCTTCGTTAACTTCACTTCTTCAAATCACACTTTTTCTTTATTAATTGTTCACTTCCCACAGGTTCTATTGCGATTTGCAACCACTTCTGACACCAAATTTGTGGGAGGAAGAGGTGATTTAATTAGAAAAGCTTTAGTTAAAGAGGTAATTTTATTGAATTCACGGATAATTCACAGGTAAGTTTCGAAAAAAAAATAGTTAAGTTTGGTCTGAACAAAGTTGATTCGATAATTTCGCACTGGATGATATTTTGAAAAAAAAGGTAAGTATTAATTTACACAAGGCAAGAAAAACTTAAAAAGGCTTAACCATACGAGCGTGTCAAAAGGTTACTTAGCGGCTTAACAACTTAGCGCAGAGATCAGAACTGACTGCCTAACTCCGTTTTTTGGCTTTACTCGCTGGTTAACTCCTCTACGGTCTGATTCGGCTTAACGGGCTTAACGGGATGATCTTGTGATTTCAGCGGCTACGCTGCTGAGCTGCCCTGCTTATTGAGGAGGCTGCAACTCCTACATTACTTCATCAGAACAAAACAAATTGTTCTGTAATGTGCCCAGCATGTGCTGTTATGTGCCACGTAAAAAATAAAAATCATATGAAAAATTAAATTTTTATGAAGAAATCCTTCATCAGAACAAAACAAATTGTGCTGTAATGTGCCCAGCATGTGCTGTTATGTGCCACGTAAAAAAAAGATTTATATGAAAAATTGAATTTTTACAAAAAGGTCCATTTTATAAAATTCAGTTAGCGCCGGAACGTAACTTCATTGAAACCGAACGAATTGTGCCGTATTGTGCTATCGTGTGCCACGCAGAAATTAATATTTTATTGGACAATTATCATTTTACGAAGAAGACCTCCAAATCGATTCGAAATGTTCTGATATGTGCCGAAGTAGAAGAAAAACAAATAATTTTATGAGTGTGCTATGATGTAACAGCATAGTAATACTATGTGCTGTAATGTTAAAATGGAAAATAGTATTTTTGGCAGTACTAGAAAGCGGAATAGAAATTCAGTCGAGAAGAAAGCTTTTTTCAACTTATATGTACCTTGTATGTATATCAATCAGTGTGCTTTGATGTAGAAACATAGTAATACTATGAGCTGTAAAGTAAAAATGACAAACATTTTTATTTTTTACGTGGCACATAACAGCACATGCTGGGCATATTACAGCACAATTTGTTTTGTTCTGATGAAGTAATGTTATGGTGCTAACTTTACATTATAAAAAGGACCTCTTAATAAAAATTCAATTTTTCATACGATTTTTTTTTTTACGTGGCACATAATAGCACATTTTGGGCATATTCTGGCACATAAATAAATAAATAAATAAAATATAGGACCCATTTGACCACAGGAAAATATATTATTTTGATTGTTTTAAATTTAATATTGCCCGGATCTCACGTTATTTAATGAACTTAACTTTTGAATCATAGGTGGCGCTGTTTATCATTTTAAAGGTTTATCTCAACCGATATCAACCGATTACAACTAATCGATGTAGCCATAGAATCGAAGAGAAGAGAATAGAATAGGAACACACAAAGTTAAACAGAAATTACTAATAATAACAGTGTACAAAAAGGCGACCCTATTGCTAGGCCGCTTTTCCTATAGCATAGATTTTGAGGAAACTAGCGTCGCACTAACATGAACAGATAAGTTAGTCGTTCTGTATAGTTGTTACTCGAAAAAAATCATAGATGGCGCTGTCATCCTTTTAAAGGTTTATCCCAACCGATTACAACTAATCTACGTAGCTATAAGGCCGTTCTCCAATGCACGAACCACCCAACCACGAACGAACCAAAATCGCGCCATCTCGTCCCACATGAATGTGGCGTCATCTTCCCTCTCGCTCGTGTTTTCGTCAACATGGCTAACTTTTTCTTGGTGCGTGTTAACCACATAGTACTAGTTGACCATTCAGCAACGATATTGTACCAGAATAGTGACATCGCCGCAGCTGTTCCGCCGGTTGTCAAAACATCAGTGCACTAATTATAACACGAAGCAAAAATGTGCACGGTAGTTTCAGGAGAATATTAAAAGTTAAATAGATAAGTTTGTCCGCTTAAAAAGTGGTAAAAACTTCTACATTTAACATTTGCCCGATTGTGTTTTCGCAGCTGACAGGCACAACTACAGGCAAGGGCTTATACTTTACACGGGACTCAGCATTTTCGTTCGGTGGTTCGTGGTTGGGTGGTCCGCGCATTGGAGAACGGCCTATAGAATCAAATAGAAAAGAAGGACACACAGAGCCATTGATTCGAAAAACGTGGACTTTTTGAGATTTTTCAAAAATATAACAAAAAAGCGACGACGCCGACTATGTGGCATCGGCAACGGTGGGCCAGAGATCGTTGTTTATGTTCGAGAGACCAAATTGAGGGAAAAAAATGATGAAAATTGAGAAAAGGTGGAAATGTGTTAATTTTATTATTATGCAACTAGTACAGTAGTTTTTGTGTGATGCGTACGAAGTCGCGGGCAAAAGCTAGTAAACATTAAAGTTTTAAAGTACTAACTATACATATATTTAGATACTTTTAATTGTTATATGAATTGATTTACCTCAGTTAGGATGCTCCGAGATGTAGACCTTTCGCTGTTAAACGCAGTTATGGTACAACGAATTGTTTTTGTAATTTCTACTGTGGTCAGCCATATTACGATTATTTCCTGCGACGCATCTTTCGGGTTCGCAAATTCCTTTGCCAATTCCCTGTCGTTAACCAAGGAAGTTAACGATGTTTTGCATCCCATAATAAGAAAAGGAAGTTGGTTCACTAAGTAAGAGTTCTTTTCCGAAGCAAGGAATTTGTCCGGCATAGGCCGACAACATCAGGACGATCTTCTTCGAATCTTTGAAGGGCTAATTATTTGTTTGAAATTTTTTTTAAAATTGCTAACTGTTAAGGAAAAACTACTTGACTTGATTTTTACTGTTAATCCTATAGTAAACTAGTTGGCGTTTTTACTACTTTTTTAAATAGTTTTCAGTAGTAGTCTTAGTTAGCTCTGCTAAGAAAGCTGTGTAGTTTTGTTTGTTCTTTTCCTCTGCTCAATAAATTAAATTAAATATAATACTAACAACTTACTGAGATTTTCCTGCATAAGTAAGTAGTCCCAAGCAGACATTTTCATTAAAATTATTGAAGACTTCCTCGTCGCACATTAGGACTGAACGCCTTCCCGCTGTAACCTCTTGCAACTCCACGTAAAACTTCAGTTGGTGGTCCCTAAGGAAATGAGGCAGGACTGATGTAATTCCGATTGTGTTTAGGCACGCAGTAATTGGGCAGTTGACCGGTCTTCTGGACACGTTCACCAGCGATTCATTAGATTTGAAATTTTTGCACTGAATTTGCTCAATGATGGAGCTGACATCCGACAGGTCTTCAGACAGAAGAACCTTGTATTCTTTTGCAGATTTTTGAAGCTTAGCAATTTTTTCACGAGATCATCCTGTTAAGCCCGTTAAGCCGAATCAACCCGTAGAGGAATTAACTAGCGAGAGAAGCCAAAGAATTGAGTTAGTTCCGATCTCTTCGCCGAATTGATAAGCCGCTAAGCTAATATTTGATACGCACGTGTGGTTAAGCATTATTAAATTTTACTTGCCTTTTTCTTCGAAGACTTGCCTTGTGTAAAGCTCAATTAATACTTACCTTTTCTAAATATCATCCGGTGTGAAATTATTTACTTAACTTTATTTGGACAGAACTTAACTATTTTTTTTATAAAACTTACCTTTGTGAATTACCTGTGGAATCAATAAAAATACCATTAAAACTAAAGCTTCTTTTAATTGAATCACCCCTTCCTCCCACATGTATATGAGGAGTGTGACCGTAAAAGGCGTAAAGACACCAGAGAAAAGTGAAACTGTAAGTCACATGATCATTAAGATTGAAGGACTTACGGTGCTTAGCTGGTGAAGGATTTTGGGTTGTCGCAAATAAATTTGAATTTGAATTTTAAATTAATAATAAAAAAATAAATAATAAGGTTGAATTTAATTGTTAGGTTTAATTTAGTTTGTAAGTTTGTACCTACGTGAATTGAATTGAATAAATTTTAACAATTAAATCGAATGACAAATCTTTTAATCAGCAATCCAAACCCACCTACATAAATTGAAGGATAATTGTTTTAGAAATTGTTTTAAACTCTTTCCTTTTCATCGAAAATACAAATTCACATAGCAATAATGCCCACATGTAGATGAAAGTGCACCTTACCTTGTAATCGTTTTTTATTGTTTGCAAACACATCTGAATTGGCATGTAAGATGTTACGAAAAAACCTGTTACTGGGGAATTTCCCATACGAGACAAAGTATTCTACAGGACCTTTTTTAACACACTTTTATTAGCTTCACCTGTAACTATGTAAGAAATCTTGGAAGTTGAATTTGACCCACTTCCTGGTTTCCGATTGAGCTGAAATTTTGAATTCACCTTTAGTTTGGGTGACAATGCATGATTAGCATGTTAAAGTCATTGTAAGACTGAAAAGTATGAAATAAAAATTATTGCTAAAAACAACTAAAAAACACACTTTTATCACGCACTAAAAGTTAGAAAATAATTAAATTAAATAAACTTTAATTTGTTACGATATATGTATGTTAACCCTTGCCAATATTTTAACTTCATTGAAGGTTAAACGCAAACATATATTTTTTTATTCAATACGTGACGAATGAAATGAAAAGTACACATAACCAAAAAGCGCTCTAAACTTTCGTGCAAGGTCCGTTAAAGCTATGACGCATCAGGCTTTTTTATTTCTTTTGGCAGACGGTCACAAGCAAATACCCCTCTAAAAACCTTTTTTTGTAGTTAGTCCAGTCATTTGGGAGTTTTACCTGGAAAGTTTTCCGGGAGTTTTGAAAATTGGTAATTTTATAGATTTTGATGTGCGTAAAAGGGACCGCGAAGCGCAAATGTGACTTTACATTGAAACTACATATGTATGTACAGTGAATCATTGCGAGTGTGGAGTCATGGTTATAATCACGCCGCGCAGTCGCGGCAAGTTCCCGCCTCACAAATCGCGCCGCGATCCGGGGGCTAAGCGTAGAGCGGACTTAAAAGTTATACACGAATATATAATACATAAAAAAAAAATGTGGCAGTCGTGGGACTGGCCGACAGAAGCTACGCTTCAACTTCTTACGTAACAGTTTAAAAAGAAAATTTCTTTTGAATATAGAGAAAAAAAAATAAACAGAAAAAAATGATAATTTTTGGAATGTATGGATAATATAAAATGACAAAAATACAGTTATAAGAAAAGAAAAATGAAAATCATTTTTTTACTGATAAAATTATATTTTTGCAACAGTCACCACATCCTCTAATTCTTTTAAATCACTTTCCTTATTTATTTTTACAAATCACTGCTCAAAAAAATAATACGCTTCTGGCCTATGTTTCGTGTGTTGAGCTCTGGCCAGAAACCGCCATATTGGATCGTGACGTCACGATGTTAGATCCCAATACGCACACAGCAGGCGACCGTTTCTCTCTCTCTATCTCTCTGGCGAGTAGGCATGCGCCCAACGTTGCATGCCTACTTGCCAGTCGCGGGCCGCAAGGAGGGGGAATCTAACGCTTACGCTTACGTCTTCGATTTTCTAGGTTGAGTCCCAGCCCGCGAAACCCCCGATAAAAAGCGTAGCTTCAAAAAAAAAACAAAGATACACGTCGAATTGAGAACATCCTCTTTTTTCGCATCTCTCGCCAAAAAAAAAAGTTCACAGAATATTATTGCCAAATGTTAAAAGAAAAAAAATTCCAAGAATATAAATTGTCGCATCTTCTTATGCCGCTGGTGGCGCCATTCATGAGAATTCTCGAAAAACAATAATTTTGACCACCGGCATGAGTTAAACTATAGGGACCTTCGAATTAGTACCTATATTCTGATGAAAATTGCAGGCGACCGTACGCACAGTTATAAGAAAACTATAAAATTTATAAAATTCCAAATTTTTTCTTTATTTTGTCCCATTATTTTGTATAATATTTTTTTATCTTTCCGTCCTCCCTTTTGGCAGCCCCATATGCCTTTTGCATCTAACATCTATGTCACTAACGAAAATTAATTTATTGTATTTAAAACTTAATGAACACATCGTGTAAAAAATTTACATACATAAATATATTATTGTTTGAGTGTTTAAAACTAGTAACAAAAAAAATAATAATAATAAAAAAATAGACATTTTTTGTTGATTTATGTTTTTAAAATATTTTATGATAGAACATTTTCGCGCTATCTACCTACCTTCTGAACTTCATCGTTATATTTCATTATTAACATTTTTGATGTTTTTAAAAAGTATATAAAACAAGAATTTGCTACTTACAAAAATAATGTACAAGAATAATTTCACTTCCTTTGATTTAAAACAGAACATTACTCTTTTTTGTATTGAACATTCAATACTTATAATTTAGATCAGGAAAGTTTATCCATTACTTTGATAGCGATGTTGAATATGTAAGGTACATTTACTTTTTTTAATCTTAATTCTATTTTGAGTTTCACATAAGACTCTAAGCTTAATCAGACTATTCAGGTGCACAAAGTTTTAACAAAAGCTGAAGTGCAAAGCCAATAAACAGAAAACACATGTGCAAATAGCGCGAGCAACAGCTAGAGTCGGAAAGGAAAAAATTAGTATTTGATCATAATTTTGATTACACAACATCCAAATACAAGTTGAGTCCACCACAATTGATGGTGCACTTCTCAAAATTAGCATCTCTGATGAAACCCGGGAAATATTGAAAACTGTTTCCGAGGTGTCCACTGTTTTTAATATGGTAAGTAATGTTGGAAAGATTGAGACCGAAAACTTTGTAAGGATTAAATAAAATTTTAAAACCCCCCCACTAAAATGAGGTAAGTAACTAAAGAAAATTCGTCGGGGGATGCCATTCCCTGCCCTGAATTAAGAATGGGAGAATATCAATTAAGACTACATGCAATATTTTAGTTCATTTCAGGGCAGGTAATGAATGGCCTCCCCCGACGAATTTTCTGTGGTTATTTACCTCCTTTTAGTCGGGGGGTTCTAAAATTGTATTTAATCCTTTTTCTATTACGACGTTTACATCCGTCGTGGGTTTTTTCAGAATTTTTAATTTTGTTTTCTTGATATATTAGGTACATATTTTATAATTGTTGGATATATGTACATATGTACACTGGCAACACATTACCCCACGTTGTAACTGTCAATGGTTCGCTGTTTGATCTCACTCTGTTCTGAACTCTCGCTGAATAAACACCATATAAATTCTAACAAAGGTTATGGGCCCAGGGCTAATGTGAGGTTAAGTGCCTAAAGTAAGTTTTTTTTGTACGTAAAAGGAAAAACTAAAGAATTCGCAGTGCCTAAAATAAGTTTTTTTTTGTACGTCGAAGACTAAAGAGCCCCCGCGTGTTTCGCGATGTCACAGATAAGTTTTTGCTCCATCGAGAAGCTGGATGGAGACAATTATGAGCCATGGAGCATGCAGGTGCGAAGGGTGCTCATCCAGAGCGATTTGTGGCGATATGTGAATGGCACCATCCCTATGCCTGGGGTTGGTGAAGAAATCCCCAAGTGGGCCGAAAACGATGGGAAGGCGCTTGCTGCTATTGTACTGGCGGTAAAATCGACCCAGCTGAGTCTCATTAGAAGGTGTGAGACATCAAAGGAGGCCTGGGACAAATTAAAAGCTGTTTTCCAGCCAAGGGGACCTGTAAAGAAGGTGAGTCTGTTTAGAAATCTATTAAGCATGAGATTCACCGAGGATCAGGGAATAACGGACTATTTAAAAAAGATTTTCTACCTCGTGGACTGGACCGACTAAGAGAGGCCGACTTGAAGTTGGAGGATAACAACAGTGAAATTCGTATCATCATTCTGCTCTCAAGCCTCCCGAAATCATATAGTAATTTTGTAGTGGCAATAGAGTCACGCGATAATTTTCCGACTCTTGACAGCCTTAAGGCTAAACTCATTCATTAGGGCCAGAGAAGGATGGATGAGGGGGCGGTTGCGGTTGCGATGAGCCCGAGCAAGCATTCTTTGTTAAATCACAACCAAAGGCAGAGAAGAAGGCCAATAAAGCCGTTATTTGCTACTCGTGTAGAAAGAGAGGACACATAGCTGCTGAGTGTAAGGGAAAGAAAGAGCTAAGCGAAAACCGTAACTCCAACCCTGGCAATAGCCGATCCTTCATCGCTACAAATTTTTCAGTCAAGTGCCGGGAAAGGATTGAACTAGCGGCTGATAAGTTCATCGAGGCCAGTGGGGTAGGGACGGTTAAATTGCCCACGATTGCGGGAGACATAAAAAAACAACGTGTTGTATATTCCGGAGCTGAAATGTAATATCGTTTCTGTTTCAAAAGCCACGGAAAGCAAGCTAGTCGTAACGTTTAACGGTAATAGCGCAGAAATAAAGGACGAAAATGATTAAGTCATTCTTCGTGCCAAGAAAAACGTTGACTTATTTGTGTATGAAACTGTTGACAATTCTTTTAAGGCAAACACGAATGCCCT
Source organism: Machimus atricapillus (assembly GCA_933228815.1). Classification (NCBI taxonomy): domain Eukaryota; kingdom Metazoa; phylum Arthropoda; class Insecta; order Diptera; family Asilidae; genus Machimus; species Machimus atricapillus. The sequence goes on along the minus strand of OW121786.1, from coordinate 15,870,811 downwards.
CTTTAGTTTGAATAAAATGGACGAATACCACAGGTGGCATGCGCGATACGGGCATCTGAATAGGAACTGTAGGAAGTGTTTTTCCGAGCACCAGATGGCACCAGCTCTTAGAGAGCGAAAGTTATATTCATGTGTATATATATAGGCTTGGCTGTGATGTCTCTCCTTGCTTGAGTCAGTTGTTTGCACGAGCTGCTAAAGAAAACTTGGTTTAAATAAAGTCGAGTAGTAAGGTTCCCACCTCCCTTATATTCAATATCCAGCCCACAAGGGATGCTCGCCGGAAGTTCGGAAAGCATCCCCCGGACGGGGTTTTCTGCAAGACGGTTCGCACAGGGCATAAGAAGGAGCAGCTCGATGAAGAGCCAGGTTCTAATCTTGTCATGCACACGTGGTCCTGGCTCTCGTGCCGCTCAATAAGCATGCAGCGTGTGATAAAGAAACAAAGATGAGGTGAAGATGATCGGCCGCAGTAAGTGAACCAAGATCAGCTGTTCTGCGTGATGCGCTTTAAGCGGTCAATGTCGGCTTATCAGCGCATTGGGGCGATAAAAAAGGCGCAAACGCTCCGAGATAGCACTTATTTTTACTTCATTGGGGGGAGAAAAAAGACGCAAACGCTCCGAGATAACTCTTATTTTTACTTTTTATTAATAGCGATCGATACGTGTTATCCGCAAGGTGCGTTTTAACACGAAGGCCGTACTGAATTTTCATCAGTGATCCTGGTGTTGTGGATAACACAAAATGCGGCAAAGATAAGGGAACAGGTACGGGTTGTATGATGAAAAACGAGTTCGTCTTAGTTCAATGAGCTTTATTACAAACAGAATAGATACTTTCTCTGTATAATACGTACAGAACTGGTTTTTTTATTTTACTTGTTTTTATTTTTAAAAAGTAATATTTTTACCTTTTCCTTAATTTTATTTTAAAAAGTGATATTTTTTACTCATGTTTGGTGAAACTGATTTATATAAAACCCCCCCTGGAATCGTCTTTCCCATCGAAGGTCAGATAACATACTACATGCTGCTGGTTCAGGTCCGCGATCTGACGCTGGGTTTTGATTTTTTCGGCGAAACGAGGCGGCAAGAAGGCATACGTGTTATCCACAAAGTGTGTTGTAACACGAAGTCCGTACTGGGATTTCAACAGCTTAAAACCCTTCACCTGGTATCCCTTGCCTAACTCCAGGGCTGTGATTGGTACCAGCGTGTCGTAACTATTTTCCGACACACTTTGTAGTAGTTCGAACGTGTTCTGTGAAAATTATTTTTAATAAGTTATGTTTTAAAAACATAAAAATATTTCTGGTACGCACCATTGTTTTAAAAAGTTGTTCCTCCAGTAAGGTAAAATTGCTGATGCTAGAAACTGTTTGAGATCGGCTAAAGAAGGCATGGGCTTATATATCGCTTGGCTTCTCGTTCTTTTTCAACAGCTACGGTTAAAAAGTAAAAATATTACCAGGAAAAGTTGGGAAGTTATTTATGCATTGCATTAACACTTTAATTTAAAATAAGTACTGTACTCTTTCTATAAGGCATATCCCAGTCTTGTTACAGGGCCGTAAAACACTTCGGAAGTGGTCTGCCCTGCATCGGGGATGCTGTATTCTAACGATACTATTACGTTTGCCGGGACTCTCTCTTAGTTTATACGACGAGTGCAAATTTGTTGCAATTTTCAAAGAGGTCTTGAAGCTAGATTATCTGTATGGGTGCAATTTAAAGTGAGTTATATTAAGAACGCTCTGGTGCTATTATCCTAATGATCTTATCGTCTAGGTTATACATGGTTAGAACCCTTTTCTTAGCTTATAAGGTGAGTACAGCTTTTGTTGCAGTTTTCAAAGCGAACCTGGGCATTAATTATCTCTAGGGTGTATTTTAAAGTAAATTGTGTTAAGAACGTTGCGCCGTTATTAATCTGGTGATCTTTTTGTCTAGAGCAAGAATTGTTTCTAATTTATAATGCAGGCGGGTACAGCCTTGCTGTATTTTAAAAGAGAAGTACCTTAATTTATAGGACGGTTACAACTTTGTTGCCATTTTCAAGGCGATCTTGAACCTAAATTATCTGCAGGCTGTATTTTAAAGTGAAACTATGTTAAACGCGTTATGGTGTTATTATTCAAATGATCTTATCGTCTGGTCTATATGTGAGTTAGAAGCCTTTTCTTAATTTATTAGACGACTGTAGCCTTGTTGCAATTTTCAAAAGCCATCTTGAACATAAATTATCTGCACCTGCAGGATGTATTTTGAAGTATGTAAAATATGTTAAGAACGTTGCGGCGTCATTATTCTGGCAATCTTATCGCTTAGGTCTAGGCCTGCTTTCAATTTATAACGTGGGTAGATGGAGTTTTATGGTATTTTAAAAAAGATGTGCCGATTTTCATTTATAAAGGTGTGTGTGTGAAATATATTAAAAACTTAGTTTAAGACAGTTTGAGCATCATAGGATTAGGTTAGGATTAGTGTACTATAAGTGTCACTTGTTAATAAAGTTCAGTCGTTCAGTAACTGGCGTACAGAGCAGTGGTTTTCTTTCTCAAGCCCATTCTTCACAGTATGTATAAAAGTCTACAACAATTTCGCAAGGAGACAGTCGTCGTGCGATTTTAAGCGATTTTAAGAAGAACGTGAAACTGCAAGTCAGTATACATCTTAAAAGGTGTGGCGTGAAAAGTACAGTTTCAAGCTTTCAGCATTTAGAGATAATTTTATACCTTGTGAAAAGAGTGTATAAAAATTGATCCTCTGTCTGATACGTCACCGTCAGTTTTTAACCTAGATATATTTCTCTATTTTTAACGGTACCTATACGGATGGTAATTCCTGAGGATAAGGAGCTCTACCCCTCTAATGAGGAGCCACAGGTGGAACCAGAAGTACCTACATCGTTAACCAGCGCGAGAGAAGAGAGGGAGCCCGAACAAAAAGACACGGTGGATTTTACACAGTGGTATATAAATAAGAGAAATATTTTGGCTAGATTTAAGAAACTGTGAAACAAAAGGGAAATGAAGTCGGAAGAAGTGATCCTATATCTAAAAGGTGCACTAGGTCTAAATGTGGAAATTTTCTCATCCGCTTTAGAGACCTCTATAAAGGTAGTGAGAAAAGAGAATGTGTCATTTTCGGACCACGAGAAATTTTGTTTACTAGGATTGTTAACAAAATTTTCAACCTTACATAACGTACCTCTTTCAAATACCGTGTTAAAGAGTGCCATTGATTATTTAAATGAGGGTGAAGATAATAATTCCGAGGTCGTTGAAATTAGCGGTAGGGCGTCCGGAAGCGCCATCGATCCGTTTAATTTAAACGATCAAAATAACTCTGTCGCTTGCGAAATTGAAAATACAGATTCACTAAGCGCGAATGTTGAAGAAGCTCAAGTGTGTCAACTTGGTTGAGGTTTTAAGTTATTATCAAAACAGTTAACGTTTGTTAGAAAATTTAAAACAGAAGGTACGAAAGTGACCTTTCAGCTACAAGATTTTCCTACTGCTGGTCAAGACCCTTTGAAAATTTTAGAAAAAATGTTCGACAATGTCCTTAAAGATCTGACAGCAAATCGGGGTAGCTGAAAGAATGAATCGAACACTGATGGATATGGCCCGATGTTTATTATTACAGTCTGGTTTAAGTGCGACATTTTGGGCAGAGGCGATTGCTACAGCTTGCCATATACGCAATCGATGTCCTTGGAGCGCTTTGAACGGACAAATCCCATACGAAAAATGGACTGGAAATGCACTTAAGGTAAATCAGCTGCGAAAATTTGGATCGCAAATATTTGTGTTGGATAAAAGTCCAAGCAAGGATAAATTAGCGTAAAGATCAATCGAAGGAATGTTTGTTGGATATCCTCGAGATCGGAGGGGATACCGCGTGTGGATACCAAGCACGCTACAACTCATAAACGCTCGTGATATAAAGCTTGTTGAGAAACCTTCGGATTATGTGCAAAATAGTAACGAACTGAGTGAGTTGTTTTCATCAAAAGATCTACCCACAGAAAACATCGATAAAAGTCCAAGAGTTGTTGAATTTTCTCCTCGCTCTACTCAGGTCGAGAGGGGACAGACGCCACAGCGCCCTACTGCGCCGCTTATCACAGTAGAGGGGGACGAAGAATTGCCCAGGGGACCCAGAAGACCGCGCATACTGCGTACCGGAAGCAGAGGGCGACCGAGAAAATTATTTTAAACGAAAAGCGGATCTACGTCACGTGAAACAAAGAATATGGGTGACGCAACCGACGACAACGAAGAGTATGTCGATGCCAATGCAGATAATAACGTCAATGATAATGTTTTCGCGGGAGTAGTTGAAATTAGTGTTCAAGAAGCTTTGAGTAGTGATGTGCGCGAGGAATGGGGAGATGCAATGGAATCAGAAGTGATGAGTTTAGTAAAGAATGACACTTGGTCTATCGTGAAGTGTGATGATAGAAGAGACATAGTTGGCTGCCGCTTGGTGCTTACTAACAAACACGGAGCCGAGGGAAAAATTAAGCGAAGAAAGGCGCGACTAGTGGCCAAGGAGTATAGTCAAAAATATGGTGTCAATTACCATCAAACATTCGCGCCAGTTGCATGTCTGGACACGTTGCGATTGCTGTTAGCACTCGCAGTTCAATATGATCTCAAATTATTTCAGTTTGATGTAGTATTTAAATGGAATATTGGAAGAAGAAGTTACCATGCGAGTTCCTGAAAAATTAGTAGAAATACTGGAGAGAATTGTGCGTAAACAAAGTGTGAAGTCGGACATAAAGATGCGAGTGACAAAAATGTTAAAGTGTTTACGTGATGGTGGTAACGCGTGCCGGCTCAAAAAGGCGCTATACGGTCTCAAACAGGCTGGTCGTCAGTGGTATGCACGACTGAGTGAAAAACTGTTTAACATAGGATTAAAGTCTACAGACTCTGAGCCATGTTTATTTCATGGTGAAATAGAAGGAGATACTTTGTTCATGCTAGTGTACGTGGACGACATGATTATCGCTTCTCAGACAAGCGAATGTGTAGAAATGCTTAAAAAGCTCTTGTTGGTAGAGTTTGAAATCAAAGATCTCGGTTACGCGAAGTATTGTCTTGGTTTGGAGATTAATCAAGAAAATAGACAGATCACTTTATCGCAAGCAGGTTCTACTTTAGGTTTATTGAACAAATATGGGATGAGAGAGTGTAATCCTGTGACAATTCCGTCGGAAGTGAATGTTCGTTTCGATGTTCAGAGTGAAAAGTGTGAAGGATGTCCGTATCGCGAGTTGGTTGGCGCGTTGATGTATCTTTCTGTTGCAACGCGGCCAGATATCCCACAATATTTCGAAACTGTAATATGCCGACAGTATCAGAAGCATTGTTAATGAACGGATTTATTATGTGCTCTGTTATACCTCCTTCTAACTTGTTTTTGCCTGTGCTACCTTTTAAAACCAATAACAAGTTGTGTTTTACTCTCTGTAAAAAATGTGCAGACGAGAACAAAATTTCTACTTGCTCCCACGATTAAGAAGAAAGGGAAATTACCAGTGTGTGTGTTATATCTGAAGTGGCTTTAGCTGTGAAAAAAGGGTAGATATAAGATAAAAAGAATTTTTGAAGTTTGGAAATATGACTACACCGTGTATTATCCGGTTACAAAGTCCGGAGGTCTATTTACAGATTATGTCAACACCTTTCTAAAAATCAAACAAGAGGCAAGTGGATGGGGTAGCAAATGTTTAACCGAAGATGAGAAAGATAACTTTCTTGAATCATATAGGATAAGAGAAAGCATTTTTTAGACAAAGAGAAAATTCGTAAAAACCTGGGTAGACGTAACACAGCAAAAATCTGTTTAAATTCTTTTTGGGGTAAATTTGCTCAAAGAGAAGACAGAAGTTATACCAAGGTTTTCAATAATTTTAAAGAATTTTGTAACTTTATTCAATCGCCAGGAATTGAAATTTGTTCCTTAAACCCGGTTAATAAAGATACCATGTGGGTAACGTGGAAATATATTCAAGAAAACCCTAACACCCTGCCTCATGTAAATATACCCATTGCCGCTTACACAACGGCATTTGCCAGACTTAAACTTTACGAAGTGTTAGATAAAGTAGGACGAAATGTTTTATATTGCGATACCGATAGTTTGATATTTGTGGATAATAAGGTAAATCCTTTTTCCTTTGCCATTTCCGACTTTTTGGGCGACCTGACGGATGAAATTGAATGTTTTGGAGCTAACACATTTATTTCAGAATTTGTGAGCACTGGTCCGAAAACTTACAGCCTTAAAATTGAGACTGAGAAAGGTCCTGAGTACATTACCAAATGCAAGGGTATTACAATTAACTTTGAAACTTCTAAAATTGTCAATTTCGAGTGTTTAAAATCACTGGTTACTGAGGAAAGCTTTCAGGATAGAGTATGCGTGACAAATAATAAAAAACTCAAACGAAAGCGACCAGGAATTATTATATCTTCACTGGAAAAAAAACATCTGTCATTTACTTTCGACAAGCGCGTTGTTAATGAAATTTGCTCTTCCTACCCATACGGCTTTAAAAAGCGGAAAATCAATAGTTAAGTAGCACCATATTGTATAAAAATAGTTTTAAAGATTGTTGTACTTTTAGATAAGCACTTCGAGTCTTAAAAATGTTAAGAATTTAATGTATTTGGATATAGTACCATATTGTGCAAAAATATTTTAAAGATTCTTGTACTTTTAAATAAACACTTAGAGTTTTAAAATTGTGAAGAATTTAATGCATCTGTGTATAGAGTTAATTTAAGAAGAATTTAAGAAATTGTCTAGTATAAGTTAATAAACTATGTTACTGTAAGGATTATTGTACCTATTTTAGACAGGTGTACAGGTAAAAGATCAACTGTGCGCGAGGTGATCAGCCATCATCGTCAATAGTTACAAGGCGATTATCCTGTTATGAAATGCTGTAAAAAGACATCCTAGAAGATAATATGGATGCGACACGTTCAAAATCTATTGGATGTCTACCCTCATTTAAAAGTCTTATAGTTTGCGAGCTCAAAAGCTGACAACAACTTTATCACCGGCTGCAAGCTCTTGCAACTAAAATCACACAATGTTATTAATAACCTTTTGAACTTTAAAAGTAATAAATTACTTGAGATTTGTATAAAGGTACGATGTAGCTGGAATTTATTCAGTCTGACGGATTTCAAGATGTCCAGCACCAGAATCTTTCCAAACGCAGTTTTACACATCGCCGAAAGATGTCCATGATCGGGGGTTCTGCTCTGGAAATTCAGCCCCGAGGTATCTATTTGGATTTGTGAAGAGTGTAATGGCCACGACTGGTCTCTACAGCAGCAAAGGCTTCGCTATAAAACAGTTAGGAGGTCCTTCGGATGGTATCAACGGTTAGTGCAGAGATATGAACCGTCATCACTTCAGCTCCTGGCCTATAAGACTTTATGGACATCCCCATCTGACATGAAGCATTTTGTCGACCTACCCCAGTTTTGTAAAAAGAGAATCTTAACTTCAATTAACAGGTACGATGGTCCTTGTCATCGCCATCATCGGTGAACATCAGGACTCAGAGGTTTACAACGTCTTAATCGACAACAACTGTGTAGTATTTTTAAGACCACCATACATCCTTTCAACATACCACCTGCTTGTTCTACCTGTCATGCACCCTACAATTGTTCATGCTTCCTTTCCAAGCTTTATGGAGCTTCGTAAAATCTCAGCAAACCAAATATATTTTACCTGTAGCCGGCCTAAAAATAAAGTAAAATAAAATCTGTAGTAATGTCTTTTAATTCAGCACCCTCCAGAATGTAGCAGTATTAAAGAACCCTAGAGCTTGTGGGGGCTGAGGTTGCATCTAAAATACAATCTAGGTTATGATGGTTCTAACGTAAGGTACCGGGTTTATACAGGTGATCTGGAATGACAAACCAACTCCAAAGGTTCTGTCTCTGTAGCAAAATCCTTGTATTTTAAAAAAATGTCTCTGAAATGGGAAGACTGTGTTAAAAACACTGTTTCTGCACCAAAACCCCATGTATTTTCAAAGGGGTTTCTAAAATGACAAGGGCGATATCTCAAAACTTTCTGTTGAAGGGTACGAGCACGGTTATAGGTAATGACATCATGAAAACTCTAGTGCTGGTTTGTGATTTAAAGATAGTTTATTAACAATCATTTAACAACTTGCGAAAACAGTGTATGCGACAATTTAATAATTATAAACTCAGCACCCATATGGGATTACACGAAGTTTGTTAACCGCACACAAAGTGCAATGCCAAAACAAAACATGACCCACAACTAGTACGGCTGGCGATAAATCACCCAATAATGCGAACCAAATGAGTTCCTCAATGGGTCAAGCACTTCGAGTTCGCTTTCATTTATTCGACTGCGTAAGTGCAGCAAAAACAAAGAGCCAGTGAGGCAATAGCCGCGTGCGCCCAAAACAAAGCGCCGAGCGAGCACATGTAGCGCCTCACATATGGGTCGGATAAACAAACTGTCGCAATTCCCAGAAATTGACACCACGTGCGAATTCGGGCAGGTCAAGTGTGAGGAGTGTGGTCATCATACTTAAAATATGTTAGTTAAGAAGTTTGTATAAATAGGGTAAGATATTCTGAATAAACAAGGATTGTAACACCGAACTTCGTCGAGTTCACTTGGTGACTGCTTCTCAGCCGCACCACGCCCAATCCTTTGGAGATCTGCTCTTGTAGCTTACTCCGCTAAGAGTTCTGCCTAAAGGCTGGCTCAAGGAAAAACCCCTGGATTTTGACGTACCCCTGGAGGAACATTACATTGCGTAGAGTGAAATTTAGGATAAAATCAGGGCCAGAAAGTGTGAATCCTGTTAATTGGCTAAGAAGGGCCGTGCAGGAAGTTATTGCGTACTCCATAGAAAGTGTAGCGCCAACTGACCAAGTGGGCATAACGTTCTGCGGAAAAAATTTTCAAGAACGAGGCCCTGGTTACATGAATTTTAGACCTGCTGCAGAAGTAACAATGGAGGATGTATGGGAACTTATTTCAAAAATATTTCAAAGCAATTCTGAAGGTAAACAATTTTATATATCTGTTTTCAAAGTTTAATTTGATGTTTATTATTAGATTATTCCACTGACGACTTTTGCCTCCAAATCACTACAGTACGCTTACCACAAGGAAGAGGAAGGAATTCAAGCAGTGACTACAACCCTTTTGAGGAGGAGTGCATTAAAAGACGAGGTATTGTTACCATAAGCAACAATAGGCAACAATAAGCAACCTCGCGCTTTGGTTACGGCTATTGCTTATATCGAAGGCGATTTAAATTATAACAAAATAAGAAAAGACAGTGGAAAACTGCAATTAGAAAAGGCAAAATAATTATTAAAAGAATCTAATGTTGAAATTCCAAATAATGGTGCCGGTGTATTATAGAACTTCAACAGTTTCAAAATTTCTTAAAAGATTATTGTATATCAATATAGAGGCAGGGCAAAGATCTCGTTTTTGAGGGAGAGAGAAAAGCAAATTGCTTAAATTTAATCTATCATAAGGGCCATTATAATGTAATTACTTCATTTACCGCGGCTTTTTATTGTAAATATTTTTGTGAACACTGTCATCATCCTTACGACCACAAAAACAAACATCAGTGTGAAAAAACCTGCCCTTGTTGTCAACAATCACCTGTTTGTCAAACAACCGTTTTAAATATTCCGTGTGAAAAATGTAATCGGTTGTTTCGAGGCAAACAATGTTACTACAATCACACACAGTCAACCTCAACAGGCAGAGTTTCAATATGTGATCAAGTCAAATGCTGCAAAGAGTGTTTAAAAACATATGCAGCAAATAGTAGAGTGCATTTATGTGGAGAAATTTTGTGCAAAATCTGTGGTGAATATGTGCCATCAAACCATTTATGTTATATTAAACCCGTTACACACCAACCAGTTCTCAAAGACATTCTTTTTGTTTTTTATGACATTGAAACAAGACAAGAAGAAGTATTGGCTGAAAAGGTTATTGACGGAGATAGAATCGTACAAATTAAAAAACATGAAGCAAACTTATGTGTTTTTAGTCAAACATGTGATAATTGTATTAATGACTCTAATTTATTTTATTGTCAAAAATGTGGGCATCGCTTAGTAACATATAAAAGTGAAGATTGTGTGGAAAAGTTTATAAAATATTTACTAAAGATCAGAAAAAACTTGTGACGTGCGCCCTCATTACCGGTAAGAATGCCAAGTTGAAAAAAAAATTCGCCAAAGCCAGAATCATCAAACCTATCGGGAAATCCCTTTATGATTTGGAAGACTTAAGTGGGAAACCGTTGGGTGTCTACCACTGCAAGGACCTCCGACAATGACTGCCAGTACCTAGGAATCCCACCACCGGTCGCAAGTTTTTTCTGTCTTCTTCCTCCCGCTAAGACCGGTCCGAAGCTGACAGATGGTGTGACGTGCGCCCTCATTACCGACTGACAAATGTAAGGTGAGGCTCGGCTTTAGTCAAACAATTTCACCTCTGCGATCTTTCGCCACCTAGCGCGGAAAAATCTCAGTGCTGCCACATTTTGACAGCGACAACGAAGATGCCGGAAGTTCGGGAAGCGGCCATCATTGTCAAGACTAAAGCGAGCGAGCAGACGCAGCGGGCAAGTTTATGTGAAAAGTGGGAGGCAGTGCAGGGAATAAAAACCACCCGCCAGTGATAACGATAGGAAAACCGACCCAAAGCAAGTTGCAGTGTCCCCGGTTAGAGTGAAGAGGGAAAAAGGCAGGCAACCAGAAAGAGGAAAAACCCGGAGCGAGCCGGAGTCGCAGTAAGTATAGTGGAGTCCCCTCCCCAAATCAGTCCGCTGGTGGAACACCACCAAGCGAGAAAAAAACAAGAAAAATAGCAAATGGGACATAAATAGCGTGTTTCCCTCCCCCAGCAAATTAAATATCGGCGAGGCCGCATTACCAAGACAGCCCGGTCTTGGCATCCCCGGCCGCAGCACACTACAGGGGCCCTTTTGCTCAGTGTATCAAGTACCAACAAGGGGCGAAGCTCCCCTACAGCAAGGGCCCCCTTCAGATTAAATTTGGGTAAGGACCCAAGGCAAATTCACCGGCTGACCGCACCGCTGGAAGTAAAATCCACCCCCCCCCCCCCCCACAGCAGTTCTTCGTGGGTTAACGGCAGAGCAAGCACGTGTCGTACCTCCTCGCTAGATTCGCCGCTGGAAATTAAATCGGCGCTCCAACACGACCAGTCGCGCCGCCGCCAACAACTTTTCAACGGGGCCCTGGACTAAGGCGCCCACCGAGATCTAAGAAGGAAGCACCCGGCCGAGAAAGGAATCACCCCCCCCCCCCCCCCCCCCTCACCACGGAACGAGATCAGGCCACACACCTTATCATTCATATTCTAATTTTCTCACCTCAATTTTTTTTGTAAACATTATTAGATACCGACCTCGGCTGTTGAACAGCCCTAGGAATTATAGCCCCTTTCTGGCTAACCGTTAGTGATTAGATTCAGCTTTATAAGGAGCACGGTTGTTCCACCTCCGTCCTCCCCTCTGTCAGCAGTTCGTGTGCGGTTTGGCCCCCTCAAATATCTTTACATTGCTTTCCAGAGATCGCCGCGGGATCCCGAGAGCCGACTCCTCAGGATACCCGGGTAAGTGCACAACTTTTCTTTATTTTCGATCTTGTATTACTCGGGATTTGCGGTGGCCAGGGCGTGACGGGTTGCGTAGACTTCGTCGAGGTTTCCCTCGAAATTACAGGCCAAGACCTAAGGGTGAATGAAATACGTATCTAGTGGCCGTAAGGGCGAGGCTGGAAATACCCTACCCCTTCAACTTCTGTACATAATTATCAAATTTGACTTCCAGTATCGTATGTAACTTTCTTCCCCCCTCTTACTAGGAGAACTACAGAAAAAAAGATAAGAAGCGAATTTATTTTGTAGACTGTTATCACCTTATTCTATATCTCTCTTAGCTACTTTTACAATAGTACCTTAGTACTTAAAGAAAAAAAAAATTAAAGAAAAAAAAATTTGTAATTGCGAATTCCTGTTGAACAGCTGATCGACGGTGGCAGAGGCCTCTTACGTCAAGCCGTCTTAGTATTGATCGGTAGCTCTGGAAGATTTAGAGTTGTTATCTCGTTGAAATTGTGACCAAATACGTAGCTCCCAATATTGTTAATGAAATTTCGGGATTTTGAACTAGAACCTAAGTTTGTTTGCTAGCGGAATTTGTATCAAATGATAGAAATGTTTCAGGAAATATAATGAATTAATAAACGTCTCTTGTGTTCCTTACATCCGGGTATGGGCATGAAGGGGTAACCTCCCTCCCTTCAAGTTGTTATAGGCAGGGGTGTGTCCGTAGGCCCGTAGGGGGTTGACAGACACCGAGGCGGGTGAGAAAGAGGCATGGTCAACGGAGGCAGACCCATGACCTCAACCCCTACACCGGGACATGCGGGTCCCGCCCACTCTTTGCAACCTTTTCTCCTATGATTTCTTTTGCTTGATACAATTTTTTTCCCTCCTTTAGTCCTTTCTCCCGTTCTCTATTGATAATGTGGGGCAACAAAAAATTGGGAAGGAACTTCTCCCGCCTTCCTAAGGGAGCGCAATTCAAAATTCCCTGTGGTGCTCTCCCAGCTCAGAGTCGACGAACCCCCTCCATCCGGCGAGCTAGATCGTGCAGCCGCAAGGCGCTCTTGGGACTCTGTGCAGGGCACGCCCCTACTACTGGCTTCACGCCACCACCCTTATGTAAGACCCCGGGTCGCAAGTACCGCTGCCAACGCCTTCAGTAAGGGAGGCTCCTGCGGTTGGCCTGCTGCTCGGGCTACATTACATTACATAAAAAACTTTAAGAAAGTAACAGTTTTAGCACACAATGGTCAAGCGTTTGATCATCAGCTTATATTGAATAGTTTCCTACATCAGAGCGATATTAAGCCAAAAATAATTATGAGAGGGACAAAAATTATATTAATGCTTGTTGGTAATATAAAATTTATTGATTCGTTGAATTAGTTTCCTATGGCACTTTCTAAACTGCCAAAAGCGTTTGATCTCCCTTCTATTTACAAAAAGGGTTATTTTCCTCATACTTTTAATACTCTGTCAAATCAGAATTATGTTGGTGTATTACCTGTGATGTACACGCCGGTTCAGAAAGTATCTGACGATACGACAAAAAGAGAATGCAAATACCAAAACCAGAAGTGTAACCTAAGCTTTAGGCTCCATCCACATAACCCGGAGTTTGATGACTGTCAAGTTGGCCGGAAGGCACACGAGCTTGAGCGCCGCCATTCCTGCAAGCGCTGTGAACGAGTCAACACGGACCTGGCGAGCCGCCAGATATTAGAAAAAAAGAGCACAATTAATAAGGTGGAAGTGGCCCTCCCGGCAAAACTAGTGAGATTCGTAGTGATTGAGTGGATCATCGCCTTCCTGAGTGAATAATCTCTGCATAGCAGCGGTAAGTAACCAATAAAATCAGCTAGCAACCGGACTAATCACCGGATCGACAGGAGGCTGTCGATCTACCCCTTTGCCAAATAGTATTCTTCTCGTGGGCTCCGCTAAGCCCCAATCTACTCTTGGAGGCCTATCCGGAGCCCCGCATCAAAAAGTACCGCCCCCGAGCGAGAACGCCACCACGGAATTCTTCTAGAAGCGGGCCCCACTTGAGAGTCGCCGTCAAGATAGACAGGAGCCCGAGAAGGCTCAACGCCGCCTGCTCCCCCCCTTGCGCTGGGAAGGCGTCCACATCCAGACGCTGCAGGGAAAAAGGGCATATTTATCTACATCACCCACTAGGATCGCCGTGCCGTCCTGCAGCCAGTTCCAGCAAAGCTTCTAGCGATCATCTCGTCGCGGGAGCACCCGAGGCCCTTCTTCAGTCTCACGAACCTGCTCGTTGCAGCCGCATCGCCGTCCCGTGCGACCCAGCAGCGCCCAAACTGTTGCCTCAGCGTCAGTTCTACTTACCGATGGAATCGCCGATCTTGTGAACCTAAATATTAAGTACCGTTTCACTTTTTCTCGCGACTCGTTTTCGTTGCTCGCAGTCCCGTTAGCGCTCTAGCAATTGCATTTCTAAGCCAGTTTCCGATAGGAACAAAAATTCAATTTAAAAAAAAAGAAAAGTAACATTTGCCAGATATTAACGAAACCTGTAAGCAGACCACATCCCCTGGTCGAGTTTTTTTTCTAAAGCAAGATACATAGTTAATCAGTCGAGCCCAACCCACACGCGCCCACATAGTCGCAATTTCATTCGGTTTTTTTTCGATTATTTTTGTTTTGCCACCCCCTTACAGGAGCAGAGCACTGGCGATCGATCGGTAGGAGTTCCAGCCCCGGTGTTAAGCTGAAATAGAAAAGAGGACCTGAACAGGTTACGATTCGTGTCGTATTTGTTGTTCAGCTGTTGGATGGTGGGATGTGTAGCGGTTTGTAATTAAAAGAAAAGTGTGAGTTGTCATTCAGTTTATTCTCCCAAATAAATGTTAAATCTAAATAATTTAATCCAAGAATAATCGATATATTTCCCTTCGAAACAAAAAAAACAGCTTTCCAAAGCAAAAAATACAAATGAACTGCGTTGTCTATCTTTAAAAAATCGAATTCCCAAGAAAAAATGTGCAATACCACCGACGAAGCCTATCTAAAGGAAAAAATATTTATCTTCTAGTCGAAAACCCAATAGTGAAGCCCTGGCGCAGTGTTTTTCTGTTTAAGCTGCATTTAAAGCTACACTGACCTTTTACGGCATGTAGTAGCTCTGTGTTAGCCTGTTCCTGAAAAACTGGCAATTTGATCAACGTCGGGGGCCCTTTTATACTCAGAACTCTCCAAAGCCGGTTGGAGACAACATGTCGGGCACTACTTATCCACCACATGGTGAATTCGGTCACTTCTCCAAACATCAGCTGATCCTGAGCAATAAATGGCAAATCTGGCAACGCCATGGAATCTGCCTGACATTTGTCCCTGACATTTGTATTCTGTCATAGGGACATGAAATTAAATTGGTCACGCGGTTTTTAAGTCACGAGTGCGTTATCCCCTTCGTGAGTGCACCTTACCTTACTGGAAATTTGGATGTACCTGCGAGCACCCAGGTACCAGGTAAACAAACTTTTAATATTCATGTTTTTAATTTATAATGTTTTTCTTTCTATTTTTACACTTTTAGGTTCGACGAACACCCGGGATTTCAAGATATGTAAAAGTAATTGCAAATCTTTATAATATCGAGATATATACATATATATACGCAAATCGTTATGTGGATGAGTGTCTTGAATTTATTTTCGGGCTAGTGCTTTTGCAACCTAAAGCTCATCAAGTTTCTTATCGGGGATTTAAGCTGCGTCTTTTGTTGTTTTGTTTCGATATCAAATATTCCAGAATTAACCACGACTGTGGCTTCGTATGCACAGCAAGTCATTTAACTCTCAACTTTATCTTCCTTTATTATCATATTTCTGAATCAGCACTGTAATTTTTGGTATATAACATTCCCTAAACCTAATTGATAAATTTCCCTTTTTGCATTTTTTTCGGGAGTATATAAGCTTTGTACTGGTTATATAGTAAGCCGCTGTCGCGCCTCCCGGTTCTTTTGTAACGTTTAACCATTCCACTAGGGAGTAACGTTTCTTGATCGCGAGACCTTTTGTTATAAAGTTCCTTGCTTATGCGCCTAGTACTGGCACCCAATATGAATTGTTATGAATTACGAGTTAATTGAATTTTCGAATAAATTTACAGATATGTATAATTAGAATCCGTCTATGATTCGCGACTGACCATCCCTCTCTCTCTCTCCCCCTTCATCGTAGGTAGGGTAATTCAGGCAATACCAGGGGTGCCTGAATGATAGTGGTGGGTTGTGCAGAGGCTTCCTGTGGGGAATTTTCATTTGTATTATCATCGGATAGCCTCTTCCTGTTCCCCTGAGGCGAAGGTGAGAGCCTCACTCTTCGGATCTAATCCTGCACGGATGCTCAGACCCTGTTTGTTTACTTATCCTTCCTTAACATGTCCCTTTCCCATGCCGACGAGCTAAGCACGTGCTAACCAGCTAGGCGCGCACCGAGCCATCGTCTGGACTGCATTCCACCGAAAGCCTCACGAAAAAATATAAATTTTTTTTGTTGTGGTGTGACCAGACCACTAACCTTTATGGCCTCCGGTTGCTGTCCTTGTTGTTAGGGCAGATGAGGCTAGGCTTTCACATTACATACCACCCATTCAATACTATAATCCTGATTCTATGAAAGAGGAAGTTCGCGAAGATTTTATAAAGTGGTACGAAGAGCACAAAAGTGATCATTTTATAATGCAACAGGAATTATTAGATTATTGTGTAAGTGACGTTAAGATATTAACCCAGGCATGTTTAAAGTTTAGAAAACTAATGATTGATGAGTGTAATACTGATCCGTTTCTTGAAGCTACCACAATAGCTTCGGCATGTAATCAGGTATTTCGACGTAGTTTTCTTAAACCAAATATGATTGGAATAATACCAAAAAATAAATACAGATGTGTTGATAATCAATCAAAAATTGCTTTACAATGGCTAGTGTGGGAAGAACAGAAACGAAATATAAATATTTTGAATGCCCTCAAAGGAAGAGAAAAGGTCGTGAAAGGTGTCAAAGTAGATGGATATTGCGCTGAGACAAATCAGGTTTTTGAATTGTATGGCTGTTATTTCCATGGACATGTTTGTTTAAAATACAGACGCAATGATCCTTTACATGAAAATCCTATAGTGATACCTTGAACTACCGCTATGAATCTACAATGGCTAAAGTGGAGCGTTTACGCTCCTTTGGATATGAAGTCATTGAAATGTGGGAGTGCGATTTTAAAAGTATGCTTAAAATAAACAAAGAATTAAATCAATTAAAGCTACACCCGATTGTGCATTCTGCACCATTAGATCCACGCGATGCCTTTTATGGAGGTAGAACTGGAAACACTTTTATGTATTACAAATGTGGGCCCGAAGAAAAAATTAAATATATTGATGTGTGCTCGTTATACCCATGGGTTTGCAAATATGGAAAATTTCCAATTGGGCACCCTAAACTGTTTGTCTCTACAGAATGTTCTCAAATAGATTTGAAAAAGACTAATGGAATAATTAAGTGTAAAATTTTGCCACCCCAAGATTTGTACCATCCTGTGTTACCTTTAAAACAAAATAATAAGTTAATGTTCTCCCTTTGTCATACTTGTAGTGAGGAAAAAAACCAAAATGACTGCGAACACTCATCAGAGATGAGAGCGTTATTAGGAACTTGGGTAATAGATGAAGTTATAAAAGCTATAGAAAAAGGCTACAACATTCTTGAAATATATGAGATGTGGAATTATGAAGTTGAACAGTTTGATACAGCAACCTCAACAGGTGGGTCTTTTTACAGAAATGATGAATACATGTATTAAATTAAAACAGCAGGCTTCTGGATTGCCTGCTGTTTGTAATTCCGTAGAAAAAAAACACAAATATATGGAAAGTTTTCTTTCTAAGGAGCAAATAAAGTTAGAATTCGAAGCGATCATTAACAACCCAGGGCTCCGGTCTTTAGCAAAGCTCATACTGAATTCGTTTTGGGGAAAATTTGGTCAACGGGAAAACCAACCTAAAACAGATATTTTTAACGAGTCCAAGTGAGCTTTATGCAATTTTAACGAATCCTTCTGCTGAAGTTTACCATTATAATTATTAGAAGAGGGTCGCAAAGGCGAGAACCGCCTCCCCTAGGCAACGCGACCTGGTGAGATCTTTTGTGCAGACCCAACTTAGTTTAATCCCCATTTTTATTAAGACCTTTATAAAAGGCGATTGTGTCCTGGGGAGCCGCCTTTGACACTACTGATGGGGTCACCAAGGAGATCCCAAAGTGTGACAGCCTCTGGCGGCACAGGGCTGGGCATTCGCAGATCACATGTTCTGCCGTCTCTTCTTCTTCAAGGCAGAAGCGACACATATCATCATCTCTTAGGCCTACCTTTTTTAGATGGTAATTTAGCAGGCAGTGACCCGTACACTGGTCCGTGATGATTTTTGGTCCAGCTTTTTCTAGCGAGAGAAGATTTGTCGTCCCTTTCCAGGAGGGTTTGATAAAGGGCGTTTTCGGAAACATCATATGACTTGACAATTGCATTGACTTGACTGATTTTTGCCTATTGACAATAATCTGCTGCAATCAATTCGCTGTCAAGTGATTTTCATCTTTGGACGTTTATGAACTTGCCTTTGTGAAATTTTGTGAAAACATTCAAGATGGACACTGCTTTTATTGTAAATTTTTTAAGTAATGAAATTATTGATAATTGCACTGTAAATCCAGCTATCAAAAAAGTACGAAAGAGGATTTGGCGAACAAATAAAAAGATAGCGATTTTGATGGGATTGCAAAATAAAGAAATTCGAAAAATTCCAAAAATTCAACGCTATATGAATGTAATTAAAGAGTATCCCAACGATATTTTTTATTCACATTTTAGAATGGATAGAAGTACTTTTCAGGTAAGAATAAATACCTTAATTTAAGAAAACTTAATCTTACAAACTTTTAGGAGTTGTTAGATTTAGTAGAGCCCCACTGGATTAAGTCGTGGACAGGTAGACCTCCAATTAACGCTGAATATTCGCTATACATAACGATTTGGAGGTTGGCAAACAAGACAACTTTAAGAGAATTGTCTGACAGATTTTGTGTTGGATGTGGAAGCGCTCATTGTATAATTCGGAAAATGACAAGAGTTCTAACAAGTTTAATGAAGGATTTTGTTAAATGGCCGCAGACTAATGAAGAATATTTAAAATTAATGGAACATTTTCAAGAACTTCGTGTGAATCAACCATTTCCAAATGTGATCGGATGCATAGATTGTACTCACTTGGAAATAAGTCCTCGTAGAGAAGATAGTTCCAGCTATTATAACAGAAAAGGAACACATTCCATAATACTACAGGTAAAATTTTTATGATGTTGCTATTTTACTGGTTTGATAAAAAATTTCCAGACAATTTGTGATAGCAAATATCGCTTTATAAATGTCTACGTAGGTTGGCCTGGCAGGTCTCATGACGCATATGATTGGCGAAACAATCCGCTATTCCACAAGCCATGACTATTTGACAGCTCTCAGGCTGACCTGGGTCGCCCCAGGTTTTTTAACGACCTAATAATAAATAAACTTACTTAATAATTTCACCACTCGCCATGTCTACCTGTCTTGATTGACTTCCTGACATCAAATTAGCACTATTCGCCATTTTTGCCTGTGTCGACACCACAAAGCATTCCTTCTGTATCACATGCACACCTGCTTTGATTTTTGTCATAATTTTGCTGTCTCATGACTAGTCAAGTTGTTTTAGAATTGTCAGCAAATGCATGTGCCAGTTTTCGAACACTTGATTCTGATGATTGCAAGTCATATGACGTTTCCGAAAACGCCCAAATCTTTTTGCTTGTCTCAGTCCAGGTTGGGTCGTCCAGAGCAATAATTGCTGCTCTTTCTCCCAACCTTTGAAGACGGAATCTGTATAACTCTTAGTCAGGCTACAGAAGGGTTCCGGTCCAATGAATGGGGTTTCCGCTCCCCGTCTCGCGAGCTTGTCCGCCTTCTCATTGCCGTCTGTTCCTTCGTGGCCTGGTACCCAGGTCAGAGTTACGTTGTTGGTGACAGAGAGTGCTCTCAGTACGTTTACCATATTCTTCCAATTAATGAAGATACCATAATTGTAAATTGGGGGTACAAAGATGAAGCCTTAGGCTGCGTGCATAACGCACATAGCTCATCGCTGAGAGCATTTCCGCGCATCATCGCTCACAAAACTCTCAAAGCCATTTAAATGGTAGTGTGCACAACGCACATCGCTTCATCGTCTACATCTGCGCTTTGCAGCGCGCTGTTATTTTTAATATCACTGCACAGAGATCTTTCAGCGCGCTGCCCTTCGAGAAGTTGGCTTTGTTTTTGAAATTGGCTTTTGTTTTGGAATTTTGGCTTTCGTTTTAACAAATGCCATTTTAAAGCACTATTATCCATTAAAAGCAACTCATCTTCACTGTCGGAACTCATTTCGAAGGCTTCTCATTCACAACTGACAGAAAGAATAAACACGCTTGATACAATTTGTTTTGCACACACTGCGATGAAGCGCTGCTAAAGATTCAGCTCGCTGCTCCACTCTCAGTGATGAGCTATGTGCGTTATGCACGCAGCCTTAGACAGTCTAACAACTGTAAACGTTTCTATTGCTGCCTATACAACTACACAAGCTCGTCTAAAATTATATAGTTATTTGGAAGCGCTTGGAGAAAGAGTTTTGTACTATGACACAGATTCTGTTATTTACGTTAGCAAAAAAGGGGAATACGAGCCTCCAGTTGGTGAATTTGTTGGTGATATGACCGATGAAATGGAAAGCTATGGGGTAGGTAGTTATATCACAGAGTTTGTTTGTGGTGGTCCAAAGAACTAATGCATATAGATTTTTCAGCACAAAGGAAAATTCCTTTAAGACCGTGTGCAAAGTCAAAGGTATACGTTTAAATCATCAGGCTTTACAGTCCGTTAATTTTAATATTTTAAAAGAAATGATTTTAAAACCGGAGGAAATTGAAAATGTTAAAATTCTTTCACTTAACATACGAAGTACTGAAGATCACCGGGAAATTACGGTACCCGAACTTAAAAACTACAAACCCAGATCAGAAAAGCGCAGATTTTTAGAAAATTATGGGTCTATTCCCTTTGGTTTTAAAAGAATATGTCAAGAACCACAAGAATAAAGAATACGAACTTTGTTCATTTAATTAAATAGCTTTAAGCATTTTGAATTGTAAACAATTTGTAAAATTTAATGTCATATATAGCAAGACCTGTAAAACATTTGTAATACACATATGATGAAATAAACAATTTTTATTATAAACTAATTTTATTTTATTTAAACTAGATTTAAGAATGTGAAATTCTATTCTTTCATAACACATACAACGCACGCGCATGCATATATTTTTATATTTTGCGTGTAAACCGTTTGTAAAAATAATAAATCTTATAACACATATACCAACCAAAATAAATGAACCTGTTAAAACCTTCAAAGCATTTACAACCACATTCATGTGTTTTGACGGCTGCGATCGATTATTGTACGGCCCACATACATCCTTACCATTGGCGTAGATGCAATTAGGTGAACGTCGAAGATGTTCGGCCTCAACGTCTTCAGGCGAGTTTAAGGCGTTCATTCCTATATTAAGTTAAATTCTTAAATGTTTTTAGTCGGTCAAATTACAGCCCAAGCAAGGCTAGTGCATCTGCTTCATGCGACCAAGATCGTTGTGCCCAGAGGCCGCCCCCACCTCCATCGGCATCGCCTGCGATTCCTCCTTGGACTCCTGCTGCAGTTGACCTCGAGGTAGTCAGTAGTGAAGCCTCCTGCATCCTTCTTCGTCTCCCGCCTGAGCTACTCAACAACCAGCGAACAGATTCTTAAATACATTGAATCGAAGCT
The DNA here is from genome assembly GCA_933228815.1 of Machimus atricapillus. Lineage (NCBI taxonomy): Eukaryota > Metazoa > Arthropoda > Insecta > Diptera > Asilidae > Machimus > Machimus atricapillus. Next base: position 15,849,196 of record OW121786.1, on the reverse strand, counting down.
CGGGCGCCCTGGCACGGGCATAACTTGCAAATAATAACGAAGCCCAACCTGCCCGATCGTCGCACAGCTTCATTCCGCAATACGAAACCTAACCCCCCCCCCCCCCCCCCCCCGCTGTTTGTAATGTTAATCGCGTTTTTAGTGTTATATACCAAAATGTACGCGGTTTGAGGACCAAATTGGTTAGTCCATTCTTGCAGATTCGCCTGATATTTTTTGTCTAAGCGAGACTCAATTCATCGGTAACTGATGGCGAATTTTGTCCTCCATGCTATGATCTTTTCTGTGCTGATCGTGACGTCACCCGCTGTTTTAAAGAGGATGGCGGTGGCGTGCTTATCGGGATAAGGTCTTCTTTAGCACCCTTTTCTCATCACCTGCCTATTGACCCCCATCCTATAGAGTATGTCTGTACTAAATTTAAACATGGTAAAGTGCACGTTTATGTATGTTGCGTGCATGTCCCGTGCAATTCCTGTTCTGAACGTTTGGAATGCTTATACGAAGGCCTCGCAAGCATTCTTAATATCTCCGATCCTGGTAGTTACCTGCTGATTTGCGGTGATTTTAATCTGCCCAAGTTATGCTGGTCGCCCTCCAGTCCCTCCGTGCTCTTATCCAATTGCACTGTTAGCTCCTCGCTGACCAACTTCATGGAATTTTGCTCCTTAAATCAATTCAACAATCTCTGCAATCATAACTCCACTATATTGGATCTCGTGCTCTCTAATCTCCAATCAGAGCACCTGCACATTGAAGCTCATCCGGGTCTTGTGCCGTTTGACCAACACCATCCACCCCTTCAACTTGAATTTCACCTACCCGCTAGTGTAACACGTCCTCGCTCCAGCCCTTGCCGAAGCCGCAATTTCTTCAAAAGCAATTACCCTGCGATTAATCAATATCTTTCTAACATCGACTGGGACTCTCTGCTTCAAGATAACATTTCTTGCAACGAAGCAGTCTCAAAATTCTACTCCATCCTTGACAATGCACTTTCTAATAATGTTCCCTTTCGCACCGCGGCAAAGAAGGAACAACCTATCTGGTTCACCCTTGAGCTTCATAAAGCTCTTAGTGAGAAGGAACGTCTTAGGCTGCAGTACAAACGTTCTAAGACTCCTTTTCTCCTTAAACTCTTTAAAAGCACCTTTAAATCTTATGTGCCCAGTATTGAGGATCGGCTTCGCTGCAATGACTCTAAACCTTTTTGGAATTTTATTAAAAACTCCAGATTCAGGGATGGGCCTCCCTCTATTCTTAAACTCGGCGATGAAACCGCTTCTGACCCTAAATCCATTTGCGACACGTTTGCAAATTTTTTTAGTGGATCCTTTATTGACCACGGTAGTAAGCCGAACTTTTATTTTTCCCCACCTTGTGCAGTATCTGTGTCCTGTTTGTCCATCTGCGTTGACGATGTACTCAACTGCATTAACAACCTTGACTCGAAAACGTCTGCAGGCCCTGATGGCATACCCAACTTTTTTGTGAAGGAGCTGGCCAACACGTGCCACCCCCTCACAGCCATATATAACCTATCGCTTAACGAAGGTATATTCCCCGAAGACTGGAAACGAGCGAATTTTGTTCCTATCTACAAGAAAAACGACAAGTGCTGTGCCGAGAACTACCGCCCAAGTTGCTTGCTTAGTTGCTTTGGGAAGATTCTGGAAAGACTGGTCCATAATCATCTTTCAAGTGCATTCCTCCCGATAATTGCACCTGAGCAGCATGGCTTCATCAAGGGCGAATCTACCTTGAGCAACCTCCTCGAATTCCACCACTTCGTGGCACATACTCTAGAGGAACTTGGACAGGTCGATACCATATACACCGACTTCTCCAAAGCCTTCGATTATGTCTGTCACGATATCCTCTTAAAAAAGCTGTCGAAATATGGCTTGCAAGGATCTTTATTGTCTTGGGTTTCGTCCTATCTACTTAACCGCAAAACTCATGTAGTCTTCTCTGGATGTTCTTCTCGTGAGTTTGTTCCTCTGTCTGGTGTTCCCCAGGGATCTATTCTTGGACCGTTGTTCTTTCTGTTATTTATTAACGACTTGACAATGGAAATCAGGTCTGACTGTCTTTTATACGCTGACGACCTCAAAATTTTCCGAGCGATCCATTCACCCTTCGACTGCGACGTTCTCCAGCGCGACCTAATGGCACTGGAAGGCTGGTGCAACGTTAACTGTCTGTCCATAAACGTTAGTAAGTGTTTCAAAATGTCATTTACGCTAAAAAAGTGTCCTATGTTGCGTGTTTATAGCCTCAATTCTGTGTCCTTGTCAGAGGTCAACCAGTTCAAGGATCTTGGTGTAATCTTTGATAGCAAGTTGAGTTTTAACGAGCATGTTGACAGCATCTGCAAAAGACCTTATAGGATGGCAGGATTTATTTTACGCTCTTCTGCTAGCTTCCGAAACCTGTCCACGCCTGTCCTATTATTCATGGCATTAATACGCAGTATTCTCGAACACTGCTCACCGGCCTGGTCTCCGTACCACGTCAAGAAAATAAATCTCTTGGAAGACGTGCAAAGGAAATTCTCCCGTAGTCTTCTGAGCAGATGCAACATACCTTATGCTTCTTACTCTGACAGACTCTCTATCCTTAACCTGCCTTCCCTTGCTAATAGAACACTTTATCTCGACGAATGTGCACTTTTTCGCATCTTCAATGGGTTACTACAGACACCCCTTCGCGATGAATTGAGCCTAAGGGCGCCTGCATTCCATAGCAGAAACAATAACGTGTTCTTACCACCCTGTGCCACGCTCGACGTATATTTTAACTCTCGTTTGGTGCGCCTTCAGAGAAATCACGACAGGGTCCAAATTGGTCCTCTGAACTGCCAATTTAGCAGTTCTGTTCTTGCCAGACTGTCCGAGTAACCAGTTTTTATCCAATTATGTTTTTCGTGCCACCTAGACAGCTAATGTGTAATAGGAAATGTAAATTTCTGTACTAAGCTCACCTAAATAAATAAATTCATGCTTTAACATCAACATTGCAAACGCATGAAATGGCTGCTTATAGAACGTCTTTTATATTAATCCACGTGTTATGTTTTTGTGGAAATCCGAGCCATTTAACAAAAACTTTATTGCCTTGTCGTTTTAAAACTTTTTCTACAAGGTAAACATCGGGATATCTGACGGGGGTCAGTTCAGGTTGATAAAAAGCGCCTTGTATTATATGTCCTTGATAGTTCTCAAGAATGTATGTTACTGGATAAGTGTTTCTTATCTCTTTTATTTTGAAAATTTCGGTAGACCAGTTTGGGGTGTAGCCTTTTTCAAAAACATGTTTATATTTACTTATACGAACAAAGTCTCCTTCTTGGTACTTTGGGTTTGATTTTGATTTCACTTTTTTATACACCGTTAGCAATAAACGAGCTTCATTAGCAGGACTCACATCTATAGGCCTCATCTTAACAGTTCGGTGTTTTGATCTGTTATATTTGTCTGTTAACCTGTCCAACATATTCAACCAATAATAATTACCATTCATACTAAATTCCTTCCACATAATGTTTTTCAATGTTCTATTAAATCTTTCCACAATTGAGGCCTTTAATGAACTATAAGTTGAGTAATGATTAACATCATATTTTTACATTAAGCGTTTGAACGACTTGTTGTTGTGATGGTCGGCTGGCTGCAAACCGAACGTGTACTAAAGAGGGGCACGTTTACACCATCACCCGCTGTGGCTGCATCAGGCAACTACAAGGGAATTTCCCTACTGCTCCAAGCGCTCCTCGCGGCCGCTACCACAAGGTGACTTGCCTCGTGCACGGACTAAATCCAAGATCTCTTCTGCCCGGCCATTTTGCCATCCAAGCACCAGGAGATCACACCACCCAGCAGCCGAGACCAACTTGGAAAAAGAAAATTAAGACAGCCGAAACTAAAAGTAACCCAAATTAAAAGTGGAACAGTCGGCCAGTAAGTCGGTGTGCAGTGCGGTGTAGAATCAGCGAGATCCCAGGAAAATCAGGCAGGCGTTTTCCGGTGACAGGAGTGAGCACATTATACTCCCAAGGTAGGACTATATTTTGTTTGTTAGAATCCCCTCATCATATCAATCCGCGTCGACAGTGAGCCAGCCCGACTTTACCACACTTACTCTAGTGGGCAAATTGGCTATACTGAAGTATAGTTCCCAATGCTCGGATTTCAATGAAATTGAGCAGGTGCCTTCGACTAGGGCTAAAACCGAAGGATCTGAAATAATTTTGGAGTGGCAACCTTTAGTTTCGGAAATTTTTCAACTTTTAATTTTGACATTTCGTCAAAATTCAAGTTGAAAAATTCCGTCGCAAACTCAGATTTCCCGTGCAAAATTTCCATGAAATCCGATTTTGGGGACTCGTAGCACTGTGTCACTAATTCCCGCTGGACATTTTTAGCACAATTTCACAATTTCACAACACTCGAACACTCGTATCGCACTTTAAAACACAATTCGCGACCTGACGACCTGATCCGACCCGACATGTTTTGTTTATTAAAAACCGCCATGACATCTTCACTTTTTTCATATGGCTCCACTAACTAACTGCGTCCGTTAATTTTAAGATGTTACCAATGTAAAAAATTGCAATAGTATCAAAATATTTGTTTAAATTTGTTGAATATTTGTGGAATTATGTATTATATTTTTCATATTAATTAGCAGTGTTTAATTAAAACTACTTCCTCGCTAAATATTCAATATTTCACTTATCCACTGGAATATATTATTTTTCCCTCTAATCACTTACAAAGGTTTCAGAAATTATTAATAATATTATGGAACGTTTTTGACATTTCGCAGTGTTTTGTTTGGGATTGAGTGCAGACACTGTGATAAAAGTGATAATAGTGTATTTGAAAAAGAAAAATGGTAAGTATGATTGTTACATTTTTTAGTTTTTGTTTAAAAATTAGTTGGTTTTAAAAGTGCAGATTTTATATATTTTTTGGCTAATGCTTATATTGCGGAACTTAGAACTGTGCCCGTTTTCTTTGTGTTTTGATTTTTTGTTTTTGTTTTTAAAGAAATTTAATAAATTAGAGAAATGGGAGCATATTTTTTATGTGATGTACTCCACAAATGCGTGCTTGTCTCCTCGCGAAAAAAAATTATTGTTTTTCCCAAATGTGAAAATATATTTTTTATGTGATATACTCCACAAATGCGTGCTTGTCTCCGCGCGAAAAAAATTATCGTTTTTCCCAAATGTGAAAATATATTTTTTATGTGATATACTCCACAAATGCGTGCTTGTCTCCTCGCGAAAAAAAATTATTGTTTTTCCCAAATGTGAAAATATGTTTTTTATGTGATATACTCCACAAATGCGTGCTTGTCTCCGCGCGAAAAAAACTATCGTTTTTCCCAAATGTGAAAATATATTTTTTATGTGATATACTCCACAAATGCGTGCTTGTCTCCGCGCGAAAAAAATTATCGCTTTTCCCAAATGTGAAAATATATTTTTTATGTGATATACTCCACAAATGCGTGCTTGTCTCCGCGCGAAAAAAAATTATTGTTTTTCCCAAATGTGAAAATATATTTTTTATGTGATATACTCCACAAATGCGTGCTTGTCTCCGCGCGAAAAAAATTATCGTTTTTCCCAAATGTGAAAATATATTTTTTATGTGATATACTCCACAAATGCGTGCTTGTCTCCGCGCGAAAAAAAAAATTTTTTTTTTTGTTTTTTTAATTAAAAATTTATATTTAAGGCTTCAGAACACATCAACATATGGGATATTTTTGTCTTCCAAAGTGAGGAGTTGGGACTTGTGCGGAAACTGCAGGAGTGGGGAGTGTTCGGTTGCGAAGGAAGTGTTAAATGCAGCCGTTGCGGCGCCACAATGAAATTGTACAAAAACAGTAATATCATCGATGGTTGTCAGTGGAGATGTGTGAACAAAATTACAAATTACAAAAAGAAGTCTAAAATATGCGATTGCGCACAAAGCCTTCGCAAAAATACGTTTTGCGATAAGGCAAAGCTTAGTTTACGGCAGGTAATATTTTCCTTTTGTCAATTGTGAGAACGACATTAATTTGCTGTATTTCAGATCGTTGTGTTTTGCAATATGTGGTGCCGGAATATAGAGCTCCAGCACATTGTGTTGGATACAAGGATGTCCGGTAAAACTGCTGTAGACTGGAATCCGTTTTGCCGTGAAGTCGCCATCGATTTTTGTATAAGGCGCGAAAATCCCATAGGTATAATTTCATAATTGTGGTTTTGGTAATTAATTTATATTTTATGTTTAGGAGGTCCAAATATGTTTGTCGAAATTGACGAATCTAAATTTGGCAAGAGGAAATACCACCGAGGGCACTTTGTAGAGGGGCAATGGGTATTTGGCGGAGTCTGCCGCGATACCGGCGATGTGTTTTTGGTACCCGTAGAGAGTCGTGATGCATCAACCCTGATTCCACTGATTGAGAAGTGGATTTTGCCCGGCACCACTATAATTAGTGACTGCTGGCGCACGTATGATGGGATTGATGAAACGACCTACAGGCATCTTAAAGTGAACCATTCGGTTAACTTTAAGGATCCTGTTACGGGTGCTCACACAAACACAATTGAAGGTTTGTGGAGGCACACCAAATGCAGATTGCCCCTTTACAATCGGAAAAAAGGGTTCTTCTTGGGATATCTTGCCAAATTTATGTTTCTTCTCTATTGTCGCAGGCATAATTTGGATTCTACTGTGGAGTTTTTCCGTGCCGCGGGTGTACTTTATAACCCATGTAGAGCTCCAGAAACTCTATTAGAAGAGGTAAGAGAATGTTAATAATGTTTGAAATTTTATACTTATTTAGATTTTTACAGGAAACTGAAGACGAAGTCGTTGGCGACGTGCAGCGGGGCGGCGAAACGATCCAGGTATTTGAATGGTTGGTTTTTATGTTTGAATTAAAAATATATGTTTCTATAACAATATATAGCCTGGTAATGCTTCCTCTCCGCAAGCGGGCCCTTCTGCAGAAAATTTAGACTCCTTAGACTACGAAGTAAGATGGTTTATGATATTTTGCAAGATTAACTACTCTTTTCTTTTTATCAGGAAGACGAAAATAATTGCCAATTTTTTTAAAGTTGTTGTGGGAAGGAGGTGGTTTTTTAGTGGGTGAGAGTCCCACACACCAGGGTTGAGGAAATCCTCCCCTGACGGTGCATAATGTATTTTTCCTCCTCCTTCTTAAAAAAAAAAAAAAAAAAAAAAAAATATATATATATACATATATATGTTTTCTGAAGTTCCTTTCCATACCCACCCCCACCCATAATAATGATAAAGAGGCAAAACAGTTTTTTTAAAATTCTCTTTTTATTAATAGTATTCGTTGTTACTGGTCGACTGAAATTATAATTATTTATTTATAAATAATATGCATATACATATGCGTATACATAAATATAAAAAAGCTCACGTTGCGTATTAGTGTCCTCTTGTTTAAATTTAAAACTCTTTTCAATATGAGGTCAAATGCATATGCTCTTTCTCTTTCGTATCCGTTGAATTCACTGTCGAAATACTTATATCTTGCGGAAACTTGCCGCATCCTATCCTTAGTGTAGTGCCTTTTTAAGGTAAAAGCGAGTACCTCATGTAGGATATCTTCTGAAACTCCGTTTTGGTAGGCAAATGTTACTATTTTTAACCTTTTTATGTCGGTAAAGTCCCGGTCCCAAAACATTCTTCTTATGTGGGTCGGCCATGTAGTAGCATTCCCAATGAGATCCTGTATAAATAGCCAGGGGTTTGCGAAAATTTGCTTCAAGGAATACATAATTATTATATTTTGTTTTTAATCACTACAACCGACTTCTGTTTTTTTTTTTCGAAATGTCAATAACAAGAAACCTTTGTAAGTGATTAGAGGGAAAAATAATATATTCCAGTGGATAAGTGAAATATTGAATATTTAGCGAGGAAGTAGTTTTAATTAAACACTGCTAATTAATATGAAAAATATAATACATAATTCCACAAATATTCAACAAATTTAAACAAATATTTTTTTCATTGGTAACATCTTAAAATTAACGGACGCAGTTAGTTAGTGGAGCCATATGAAAAAAGTGAAGATGTCATGGCGGTTTTTAATAAACAAAACATGTCGGGTCGGATCAGGTCGTCAGGTCGCGAATTCTGTTTTAAAGTGCGATACGAGTGTTCGAGTGTTGTGAAATTGTGAAATTGTGCTAAAAATGTCCAGCGGGAATTAGTGACACAGTGCTACGAGTCCCCAAAATCGGATTTCATGGAAATTTTGCACGGGAAATCTGAGTTTGCGACGGAATTTTTCAACTTGAATTTTGACGAAATGTCAAAATTAAAAGTTGAAAAATTTCCGAAACTAAAGGTTGCCACTCCAAAATTATTTCAGATCCTTCGGTTTTAGCCCTAGTCGAAGGCACCTGCTCAATTTCATTGAAATCCGAGCATTGGGAACTATACTTCAGGAGCTCCAAGTAAGCGAAGGCCCCTTCCAGACGGATCAGCGCCCCACCGACACCCCACCGAGACCTCACCAGTGCTGAGATAAGCCCATTCAGCCCCATCAAGCCACGCTCAGCATCATCCAACTTTTATTTCTTTTGGGGCCGAAGAACTGCAATCAGGAGCCCTACCGATTCCCCGAGGCCCCAATTCCAGAGCGCCCGCCGGTTCAACCAGGCACGTCACATCGAGCAGCGACGTTACTCAGCATTCGTTCAGCCGCACGGACACTGGCAGCCGCATACTTTAAGTTTCCTTAGACTAATTCCCATTTTAGGCCTGATTTACAAAATTTTCCGTTTTTTTAGTAAGAGATTAATCAGTAGCAGCTAGATAGGTTCCTATAGCCCCGACCTCGGCCTGCGGGTATAACCCCGAGAAAAGAAAAAAAAAAGTAGTGCGGAAGACCTTCAGTCGAAAGTTTTTTTTGTTGTGTGTAATGCTTTTCGTGCCACCCAGTTAGGGAAGGAACCGCCCGCCTCAGCTGTAATAGGGTCCCCGATAATCAACTTTCCATTCCAGCACGCATCGGCTTGAGTCGACTCCAGCGGACTGCGCGGTGAGTACCCGGTAAACACCGGTAATTTATCAAATAAGAAATATATTGATTTGGGGGACGCCACACTAAACCAACAAAAAACAAAAAAAAAAAAAAAAGACAACAAAAGGGAGGTGTTTCCTTCGCCAGGGGCATGGCAAACCACATATAATTTTTCAAAAAAAAAAAAAAAAAAAGTCAATCAAACACCGCCTCAAATTTTCTAGCTAATCTCTTTGTTTTCGGAAGATATAATTCACAGTAGCGGGCACAATTAGTTAAACGGTTTTTCTTTCCTTTTTCTTCTTTTTTTATTAAATGAGATATAAAAATTTTTTTGTGTACAGACCTTTTAGGCTGCATTCATTCCTTTATCTTAAGTACTACTTTCTGGATCGTAGATTTCATCATGCTTGTACCATTGTATATTATTTATTGGATTTAGATAGTATCTTATAGCTACTAGCTACCTTTTTTTTGGAATTAAACTATGAATTTGGAATTGAACATGAGTTACTAACTTTATTACGCGTATCCCCCTCGCTGTCCGGAGCCACCTGCTGAGCCCATGAGATGATAGGTTGGGACATTGCCACCTGTGGGGTGTTGGCATTGTTGAAGAGGACGGGTCAGACACTGGGAAGCAGGCAACCTGGAGGCATGCCCGCTGCCCTACCCCTACCCCAGGATATTCGGGTCCTGTTTGTTTTTTTGTTCTACTCCCCCTCCCTGTTTCTTTGGTACTGTTGGAGTACCTCTCCATCTCCCTCTCTTTGGATTGCTTTCAACTTTCGTTGTTGTTGTGGGGCATAAAAATCACACATCGTCGAAGGCCTTCTCACCCCTTCGATTATTTGGGAGCGCAGATAAATTTCCCTTGTGTCCCTGACACCGATGCAAATCCACGAACCCCACCCCATCCGGCGAGCTAGACCGTGCTGCCAGCTAGGCGCTTCCGGGACTTGTAACGAGGGGCACCCCTCAACCTCGGCTGCACGCCACGTGAACCTAAAATGGTAATGTATTATATTTTTATGTGCCTATCATAAAATGACGCCCTATGTGGGGGCCCATCTGTAATACATTCATTTTATGTTCTATATATATATTTATATATTACATTGTAGAACTCTTTTCCATCATCTGTTTGTAAGTTTCTTGGAATACGACCCTGATTGAAAATTAGTTGAATCGCCTTAGTGACTTCTATTCCACTTTTGTTTTTAATCTGTAAAGCCCATGCATATTTAGAAAATGTATCAATGACAGTTAGCAAAAAACGGAAGTTTTGATTTTCTTTTGCATCTTTGCCTTTAATCGTTACACGACGACGCTTAAAGTTTTTGCGGGCGGGTCTATGTAATTCGTTAATAATTTGTCTTCTACTCATTCTTGAAAGAGTATATAAGTACTTTTTGCAAGATGTTGGGTTTATATACAAAAAACCTTGTTAGTTTTTGTTTTTGCAGCAAAAATGATCGCATTCAAACACCCATTTACTATGATCGTGGCAGGACCTTCTGGATGCGGAAAGACTACGTTTATTAAAAATCTTATGAATGATGCATCGTTAATACAACCGGAAATTACTAGGATTATATGGTGTAATGCGGAACGTAGGCTCTACCAGTAGATATTGGGCCCACAAACATAGAATATATAGACAGTGTACCCGATGAGTTTATAAATTACACAAATGAACCCACGCTAATTGTTATTGTCTCGGCTGCAACGAAAAAGAATGAATCAACACAGGCTTGAGAAACATAAACAACTCACCTGCCGAGTTTAAAACCAATTTGGGGCCCGAGCGTCCGCTTTACTGAAGTCACTGTGATGGTCGGCGAACTGTCAAAACTAGGTGCACCCAAAAATGGGCAAACTTACACCACCGCCTGTGTTGGCTGCGTTCATCGATCACGCAAAAAAACCCAAAACAAGGAAAACAAAAATCAAGACCGGGAGGATTAACCAGAAAAGCCGCAGCAAGAGGAGGGCGCGCAGGTCCCCCCTTTTTTTTCTTTGTATTTTGAGACGAGGTAGCGCCCCATCGAAGCCCCAGTAGCTCCACACCACATCTCCCCTAGACCGCACGGGCCTGTGCAGGTTCCACGGGCATAACCTCCAGGAGCAACCTTACAGGGCAAGCAGAATAGATCGGGAGGAGCAAGGAAAATTCCCCCCAGCATCCACCGTTACGAAGTGCCGCTACGCCGATGACGTCACCTCATCGCGGGACTCAACATGCCGTTACTTCCCACCAGCGAAGACTTCAGCAGCAATTAACTTAAGTTTTTCTAGATAAGTGCTAAATAGGCTCACTTTTACTTCCTTTTCGTAGTAGTTCTGTAATGTGTCACCGGGATGTAAACAACACTTGTAAACAGATGAGCTTAATGACATCTGTCAGATTAGAATAGGGATCGCGTCAATCTATCTTCGTTACCACCGCAGCGCCATCTTCAGTTTCAACAAGCAGTAGCCTACCTCACCTTCCACTTGGAGACTACGCAGACACGCAAACCCGTGGCCGCGCTTTATTGATATTCTCCGCGTCTGACATAGTTATTAATTCTCTCAGGCAGCATACGAATAATTAAGATTGAATAATTGAACATATCAACTGGGCTAGTCCGAAAAATGGGCGAAGCAAATCGGCATGTGGAAAACATCATTAAAGCTGTCACCCATTTGGGTTGGCCATATGACAGTCAGCGAGAGCAGCCATGATTTCCGGCCCCCTCGCGCTTTCTTTTCCAAGTGGATACTCGAGGAGACCGGACGGAAAAAAGTGAGACATTCAGAGGAGACGAGAAAAACTAAAAACTATTCGAAGGAGGAAAATAATAACGTGGAATAACGTGGAGGGAGGTAAGAAAGTGCCGAGTTAAATGTGAAAATCACATGTGTGGAGCAAAAGCTAATCCGAGTAATTATTCCCCGAAGGGAAGGGCGGTCGTAATCGTTGGTCAGCGTTCGCAATCGTTGGTCAGCGTTCGTCATCGTTTGTCAGCGTTCGTGATCGAACGTGATCAGGCGTCGGTCAGCCGGCGTAATTATTCGACGAAGAGAAGAGCGTTCATCACCAGGCTATCGTCCGAGGGTTTCAGGCCATCGAACATCATCTGGCGATCATATTATCACCCGAGGCCAGAGATTACCTTTTCATAGTCATCTGGGGCCATCGAAACCAGCAGATATCATCAACCGGCGCGGGACTCAACAGCTAAGTCACTTAATTAGTCTAATACTATTATTATTATAGTTTGTATAAGGTTAGGATGGCCACCATCTACATGTAGTAGACAGGGTAACATCAATATACCCAGGTGAAGTTAATTTTGCTGAATTTCATTATATAACCCGGGAACACATTACATTTTGGGGGCTCGTCCGGGATCATTATTATTATTAAATTTTTTGCTACCTCACGCAAATATCTACATATTTCTATATTTCTCTGAAAGGCGTTAAGTTCAATCAAATTAATACCATTTTATAGTGAATGAATTGTGTAAGCCTTACTGAACTTGATGGAGTTAAGTTGTTTTGCGTCAATTTATGCTCAATAATTTGTTAAATAGGTGACGCAGTGGTATTTTGACTCGTTTAATACCTTTTTGCATAAGAAATTACAAAAATATGCTTAAGTGGAAATTGGTGGATTTAAAAATAAATTTATCGAGGAAAATTTATATATAACGAGGGTGAACTCAAATTTCACAGATGATATTAAAACAGAAATAAACAAATAAATAAAATAAAATAAAATAAAATAAAATAGAACAGAATAAAATAGAACAAAATAAAATAGAACAAAATAAAATAGAACAAAATAAAATGGAACAAAATAAAAGGGAATAAAATAAAAAGGAATAAAATAAAATGGAATAAAATAAAATGGAATAAAATAAAATGGAATAAAATAAAATAAAATAAAATAAAATAAAATAGAATAAAATAAAATAACATAAAATAAAATAACATAAAATAGAATAACATAAAATAAAATAACATGAAATAAAATAACATAGAATAAAATGAAATAAATGAAGTAAAACAAATGAAATGAAATGAAATGAAATAAAACAAAATAAAACAAATAAAGAAAGTAAATATAAAATAAATAAATAAAGTAACAATTACGATCGCAAAAAAAAAAAAAAAAGAGGAGAAAAGAAAAGGAAAATATAATTCATGTATATACAGTGCTGTCTAAAATTATAGGACCAAGCTTTAATTTTGCATATATGGTCTATTCCCAAGCCCATAACTTGTTGATAAGGAGAAGAGGGATGGTGACAACTGGTATATATGAAATCGTTGTGTGTCCTTAATTATTTCATAAATTTTTTTTAAAATTCATGTACTAATTTTAACAAATATCGTAAAAAACTCAATACAATAGTGTTTAAAATTATAGGACCAATTCTCTCAGCACTTAATATGATGTCTTTGGCCTTTATATACAGGGTGTTTTGCTAAGGTCTGAGCAGGGGTATGCCAATCGATTCTAAATGGTCTCCTGATGAAAGTTTCTTCGGACACCCCACCCCCTTAAAATCGGTCCTTCCCCCCCAAAATCGCGATTGAAAATTTGGAGGGGGTCAACCTAGAAAATGCTTCATAAGTTCTTTCAGAGATATCCTAGAATACTGGTTGATAATGCATTAGAAAGCTGAGCCTTCAAGCTTTCCAACAATACCACCCGCGACCCAATCAGTCAACAAACAAGCGGGGGAGACCCCGTCAAATTACGAAAATGGCAATTTCAAAGCCCAAAATTTGACCTTGACCCTTCATTCTGTCGATTTTTTGTATGAGACGATCGAAACTTTTCTTGAGAAAAAGCTTCCCTGTCATATGGCCTTTCTCAAGAAAAAAACCGCACTGGAATCCGACGGCGCGTTCCGAAGTTATTCGTCTTCGATGGTTCAGCCCTACGGAGCAGATGCTCGATGTGACACTTTCCAATTGGACTTCATTGCGGATAGTGGGTTTTGTTGTTGTATCAATTATTGTAACACGAATAACTTCGGAACGCGCCATCGGATTCCAGTGCGGTTTTTTTCTTGAGAAAGGCCATATGACAGGGAAGCTTTTTCTCAAGAAAAGTTTCGATCTTCCCATACAAAAAATCGACAGAATGAAGGGTCAAGGTCAAATTTTGGGCTTTGAAATTGCCATTTGCGAAATTTGACGGGGTCTCCCCCCGCTTGTTTGATGACTGATTGGGTCGCGGGTGGTATCTTTGGAAAGCTTGAAGGCTCAGCTTTCTAATGCATTATCAACCAGTATTCTAGGATATCTCTGAAAGAACTTATGAAGCATTTTCTAGGTTGACCCCCTCCAAATTTTCAATCGCGATTTTGGGGGGGAAGGACCGATTTTAAGGGGGTGGGGTGTCCGAAGAAACTTTCATCAGGAGACCATTTAGAATCGATTGGCATACCCCTGCTCAGACCTTAGCAAAACACCCTGTATATAAAGGCCAAAGACATCATATTAAGTGCTGAGAGAATTGGTCCTATAATTTTAAACACTATTGTATTGAGTTTTTTACGATATTTGTTAAAATTAGTACATGAATTTTAAAAAAAATTTATGAAATAATTAAGGACACACAACGATTTCATATATACCAGTTGTCACCATCCCTCTTCTCCTTATCAACAAGTTATGGGCTTGGGAATAGACCATATATGCAAAATTAAAGCTTGGTCCTATAATTTTAGACAGCACTGTATATAAATATAGATCATTTTTTTTTGATATACGTACCCACGTAGAAGCAAGTGCCTCAGTTTGGGTATTAAGCTTTGAATATTTGGTCTTTTTTTTGGTAAATAGCAGAGAAAGTGACACCGCGTGTCTCCTAATATTGTGGAACCTCATTTTAAGCGCTCGCTAGTTCTTTCTTTCTCATTTAAAATATTCGACTTCTTATATGGTAACACAGCCATTGGGCCATCGCGCGCGATAAACTATAAGCTCTCCCTTCAATATGTCTTACGCCGATATTGCCCGCATGTTTTCCGACACAGAGATCATTTACGAAATGATGATCAGGGGTGTCAAACCAGATAGCTACACGTCACTTGGCAAACGTATCTGGTACGCGAAACAACTCGAAAGCGAAGACGGTGCTGACGAGAAACAATTGCGCTATATATCTCCTATAGAAAACACAAAAGATTTAAGGCAGTGTGAAGCCCTTCTGGTAGAACTAACCGAAGATAGTGACATGAATGACGATGATGAGTTGGAACGGGTAGAATTGAGGTTGAAGGCTTTGCTTAAGCGAATCCGCCGAATAAACGTACTCGGTCTTGAGGATAAGCTTAACTGCCAGCCAGATTTGTTAACCCTAGCCGAAAGTTTAAAACAAAAGGTAGAAGATAAGCGGAAGAATTTATGGAAACATAAGTCGCTTCTAAAAGATGTAGATCAAAGATTTTCCGAATTACAACTGACCGCTGGGCCAATCAGTGAGCCCAACGTAAAGAATGATTTGGCCAATAGTACTCGGAAGACAATTATAGCCGAAAACCCCGAAATTCGTAAAGCGCCATCAGCTCCTGATGACGACTTTAATCTCAGTCCTGTTAGAAAAGAATATTGTTCTATTATAGTCCCACAAGTCCTTTCGGGAACACCTAAGGATCATAAATCGATTCCTCAACTGTTCAAATGGAAAATTTCCTTTTCTGGTGACAACTCAAGAGAGTCAGCATCAGAATTTTTGCAGAGAGTTGCAGACTTTGCACTTTCCCGTCATTTGTCAGGTGTAGAACTTCTACAAGCCATATCTGACATTCTTGAAGGAACTGCTCTAAAGTGGTTCAGACGCAAACGTAATACATTCCAGAACTATCAGCAATTTGTTGAACAATTTCTCAAGGAATTCGAACCAAATAGTCAATCGGAAAGACTATTGGAATTTATTAGAACTCGGAAACAAAACCCACATGAAAACGTCACACAGTTTATCGCTTTTATGGAGGACCAATTCGTGCGTTTGCAACATATTCCATCCGAGAAGTACCGGGTGAAGATAATTAGAAATAATCTATTACCGTATTATTTACGAGCTGTTTCCCTGTTAGAGTTCGAATCTGTGGATGCATTGTCCGCGGCTTGTAAGAAAATTGAAGAAAGTGAGGCTCAGGCCGAATTTAATGCAAGAACTGCAGCTTATGCTGGCAGACATCTTTCCAGATACGAACTGAATCAAACTTATGAGGGTAGACCAACTAATTCTTCTCCACGAACCGATTATTCACAATCTAATTATCGGCGTCGTGAATATTTTCCAGTTGCTTCTAGCGACAGGTCTCCCTACACTAATATGAGTAATAATAATTACCGTAAGAATTCTAGAAATGCGGCTTCAGACCAACACGTAAGCTATCTCAGTAGGGATTTAACCCCAAATACGAATAGAAACCCCGAACTCTCTAGTGCATCGGCTAATTACGCCGAAAATAAGAGATATTCGTATTCGCATCGTAACCAATCACCGATGAACTATGTTCCTCGTAACGATTCCCGAAATTATCAAGGTGATAGACAAAATTATTCGCCTTATAGTAATCCCGAAGATAGATCATATCCGATGGAGAACTAGCAACCTAAACCACAAAGACCTCCAAGCAGTAACTGGGATGAAGCGAGAAGCCGTAGTCGTAGTCCTAGTGCAAATAGTAGAAACAGATCTCAAAGTCCGGGTCCTGGTAGAAAAGTTCATTTCCGGGACGACAGTGTAACCCGACGTCAGGAAAACTAAGTCGGGGACGTTCCGCCGTGGACAGGAGCGCCCAAGATTCAATTAAGTCCACTGAACCCAAACGAAACCTTCCTTCTTTCAAAAGTACAGACGACACAAGACCATACATTCAAGTGCGAATCCTAAATCATTCTATCCAAGGTTTACTAGATAGCGGCGCAAGTAAAACCATAGTCGGTAGTCGAGGCATACAAATTTTAGAACATCTGGGTTTGAGTATACAAAGGTTCAAGGCGGGATATGTAAGAACAGTAGACAGTACTGCTCTAAAGTGACCGGAGCCTTTTATTTGCCAATATATTTCAACCGAAAGTTCGAAGTTATCGAAGCTTTCGCAATCCCAACTCTAGATCATGAGTTCATCTTCGGAATAAACTTCTGGAGCGCTTTTAAAATTTCTCTGAAAAACGTAAAAGGTCAGTGGAAGTGTTTCGCCCTTGAAACAATTAGTCAGCCAAAGAACAGTCATATTCAAGATGTCAAAGATCTAACCCCTTTTCAACAACACCAACTTGGGACATGCCTAAAAGAATTTCATTGCCTATGCTCTGAAAAGTTAGGCAGAACCACATTCTTAGAACATGATATAGACACAGGTAACGCAGCTCCAATTGTTCAGCGCGGTTACCAGGTTTCACCGGCGATCGCTCAAAGATTGGGCAGAGAACTTGAGCGAATGAAAAGTTTAGATGTCATTGAACCGTCAGTGAGCCCTTGGTGTTCGCCGGTCGTTTTGGTAAAAAAAGCTAATGGTAAAGATCGGCTTTGTATTGACAGCAGAAAACTGAATCAAGTGACTGTTAAATGCGCTTATCCCCTTCCGCGGATTTCAGAAATTTTAAATAAATTGGGCAAGGCCACATACCTGTCTTCAATTGATCTGAAAGACGCGTTTTGGCAAATACCCCTGAGTGAAAGGTCAAAGGAAAAAACAGCTTTTAGCGTACCCGGCCACGGCTTATGGCAATTTAAGGTGATGCCGTTCGGGTTATGCAATAGTGCTGCTACGCAACAACGTCTCATGGACCTCTTGTTCACACCAAGCGAAGAAAATGTATTTACGTATCTTGACGATTTAATAATCGTGTCAGAAACCTTTGATGAGCATTTAGAAGCATTGTTTAGAGTAGCCAGAAGGTTAAAGCAGGCTAATCTTACCATCAACCTAGACAAGTGTCAATTCTTAAGATCTTCCTTAAAATATCTCGGTTTTGTAGTCGACTCCTATGGAAGAAAAACAGACCCTGATAAAGTACAAGCAATGCTTGAATTCCCACGACCGAAGAACTATACCGAATTGAAGCGCTTTATAGGCATGGCTTCCTGGTATAGGCGGTTCGTCCCAAATTTCGCTGAAACAGCTGCTCCATTACACGACTTAAAAAAGAATTCTGGAAAGGGTAGACCTATTAAATGGAACGAAGACGCAGAAAAAGCGTTTGTCACTTTAAAGACCAAACTAATAGAAGCACCTCTGTTAACCAACCCAGATTTTTCTAAACCTTTCTATTTGCAATGCGACGCTTCAAATTTTGCAATAGGAGCGGTGTTGATGCAGAAAACGAACTCTGGTGACGACCAGCCTGTCGCGTATGTCAGTCGCAAATTGCGTGGAGCTGAGTTGAACTACACGGTAACAGAAAAAGAGTGTTTGAGCGTAGTTTTCGCAGTTGAAAAACTCAGGTGTTACATAGAGGGTTACAAATTCTTCATTCAAACAGACCATTCGGCGCTTGTATGGTTGTTTAGGCAGCAAAATCTGGTAGGTCGTCTGGCTAGATGGGTCTTAAAGTTACAACAGTACGACTTTGAGATTTCACACATAAAAGGAAAAAATAATATCGTTCCTGACGCGCTATCACGAGCCACCGATATTTGTCTGTTAAACTGTGAACCGATTCCATCCGACAAGTGGTACTCCCAGATGTTAAGAAAAGTAGAAGAAAATCTTAAACGTATGAGTAATTGGAAGATTCAAGATGGTAGACTTTTCATTAAACCTTACACTTCAAACAGAGTAAGTGACGATAGATGGAAATTGGTTGTTCCTGAGAGTAAACGGTCAGAGGTATTGTATGAATGCCACGACACTCCACTTTCTGCACACTTAGGTGTTGCAAAAACCAAGAACCGAATACTCGATCGTTACTATTGGCCAGGTGTGGCTCAGGACGCCCTGAGATATGTCAAAAACTGCCATATTTGTCTACAATCTAAATCATCGAATCGACCAGCTCAAGGTAAAATGGGGAATTACAAAAACGTGTGCAGACCCTGGCAAATGATAGCCATCGATTTTATGGGACCTTTTCCGAGATCAACTAAAGGAAATACCTACTTGTTAGTGATAGTAGATTGGTTTACTAAATATCCGATTCTAGTGCCCGTGAGGAGCGCGACAGCCAAAAAAGTAGTCGAGATAGTAGAGAACAAAGTCTTTTTAGAGTATGGTGTTCCGGAAATTGTCATAACAGATAACGGACGACAATTTGATTCAAAAGAATTCCGCCTGTTAATGAAAGAGTATGAAGTTCCCAAATTTTGGTTGAATTGTCGATACCACCCCCGTAATAATTTCACTGAGCGGTGGAACAAAGTAATCGGTGGAGCTCTTCGAGCTTACATACAGGACAATCATAAGGTATGGGATCACCAAATTTCTAAAATCACTGTCGCTTTGAGAACTGCTGTCAACGCAATCACCGGATATTCACCATTTTTCTTAAATCATGGTCGTGAGTTCACTTACTCCGGGTCCGATCATCGAGCTTTTGAAGACCAATCATTTGAAAATGTTAACCCTGCTTATGAAAAACGTTCAAGATTTCTAGACAAATTGTACCCCATCTACGATGATATATCAACTAGATTATTTAAATCATATCAGAGAAACAAGGCCTATTTCGATAAAGGAAAAGTCAATCTGGAATTTAATACGGGCGACATAGTCTATAAAAGGAATTATGTCTTGTCGGATGCCCAAAATTCCTTCTCTGCGAAATTAGCTCCAAAGTATATCAGATGCAAAGTACTATCTAAAAAATCGAAGTTGGTGTACGAATTGGAAGATGAACGTGGTAAAAACTGTGGTCTGTGGCACATCAAAGATTTGAAGTCAGCTGAGACATCGTCTTCAAAGGTCAATAGCCTGAAGATGTAAATTTCACTATCGGTGGCCCTAAAAAGGTATCCGGCCAGCTTCTCTGGTTAACGATAGGGCATCAAGGTACCGCTTAGGGTGTCGCGGTCGATGTATCCCTTTTGTATTTCCAGCACCTTAGACTTTTTCTCTTCCAGTAGCCCTAAGAAGGCATCTGGCCAGCTTCTCTGGTAGCTATAGGACACCAATGTGCCGCTGAGTCGACGCGGTCGATGTACCTCTTGAAATTCTAAAACATTTTCACCTAAAACTTTTATCTTTGCCGAACTTTACTTACTTTTTCAAGACCTGGGTGGTCCTGGCACCCAGAGTAGCTTTAGGTCAAATTAATAGACTGCTTGGCAGGGTTGTTGACAGGGAACAATCCTTCATAATTTTAAAAAAAAAAAAAATTTTTTTTTACTACGCATACCACACTTCAAAGCCCAGGGAACTGCAGCGCCTTTAATCGGGGGCAGTGAGTGAGTGGGCATTCCAAGAGGGATGCAAAGCCTGCACTATTACACTGACAGGTGCCCGGTATGCTAATATTATCAGTGTAAACAAACCCCTTATCTGGTGACCACCAGGTTACATATCTTTCGTTTTGTGAACTAGAAAAAAAAAAATTTTTTTTTGAAATAAAAGTCTTCCATCATAATTAAATATGTGATACAATGAACTCGAGAAGTTCCGTAGCATTCAGTTAATCTGCAAACTACTCTAACTTTAATTTGTTTTCTTTCTCTCTTTGTACAAAGAATACCTTCTCAATAAATTTAGACTGAATTTCAAATATTATTAAAAGAAGTTGAAACATTTCCCAAGTCCAAAGAATTCTAGGCTAAATTCATACGATAATTAGATAATTAGAAAGGCTTTCCGAGCCCTAAGACTGTTAGGCTAAGTTCCGAATAATAACCTAAAGTACTTATGCTAAAGTCTAAACACTATTAAGTAATTTAAGAGACTATCAAAAGTCTAGCCACGATAGTATAAATTCCAAGTAACATTAAGTAATTCTCAGAGTTAAATTAAACTTACAGAAAAGTGAATTTCAATTAATGAATTAGATCTATGCACTTAACAATAATTTACTATAAATAAATAAGTATAATCATAATAATGAAAAATAACTTCCGTTAAGATACCCGCGCTGCGTCGCGTCGTCGACCTAGGAGTTGTGTTGCCCACCGGTAGCAGCGTCTGACGCACCAACTAAAAAAAAAAAAAAACTTCCTCTTCAAAGTCACCGTTTAAATTCACTTAGGTTCCACTTGAGACTTGTCACGGGCAGTGGTTCCAACGGCAGCCGCTGTTCACCACGCTGAAGCCAAGGATGTGGTGAGGTCACGAATTCAACAGATTCCACTGTTCATCGTGTCTCATCCCACTCTAACAGGTACAAGAACGAGAACATCTAACGCCTAAAAGCGTTCATGATCCCGTCACCTGAACCCTCTATAGTAACTTCTACACTACTTTGTGTCAGTCACTAATAACTAATAATCAAAATTATAATCGGTTTTAACGAGCAAAAATACAAACGAATAACGTAGATTAAAAGTCAATTGTAAAAATACTTTAATATTTGATTTAATTACGCAACAGTTCGAGTAGAGTTAATGGCACATTTCATTCGCTACTTGAGTCATTTAAATTTCTAGCTCAAACAGTCTAATGGTATATCCATTCACTGCGAAAAGGCAAAAATGGAAAAGATAAGAAAATATAATGAAGTGGAATCAGTAAATGAAAAAAAAAAAAAAAAGAAAAAAAAAATTTTCATTTATTATGAAGAATGTAATTATCAAAAGGGCAAGTGTGACAGATTTTCCCGCATTGCTGGAAAACCTTACCCGGGAAGCGGGAGAAATGTAATGTGTCACCGGGATGTAAACAACACTTGTAAACAGATGAGCTTAATGACATCTGTCAGATTAGAATAGGGATCGCGTTAATCTATCTTCGTTACCGCCGCAGCGCCATCTTCAGTTGCAACAAGCAGTAGGCTACCTCACCTTCCACTCGGAGACTACGCAGACACGCAAACCCGTGGCCGCGCTTTATTGATATTCTCCGCGTCTGACATAGTTATTAATTGTCTCAGGCAGCATAAGAATAATTAAGATTGAATAATTGAACTGGGCTAGTCCGAAAAATGGGCGAAGCAAATCGGCATGTGGAAAACATCATTAAAGCTGTCACCCATTTGGGTTGGCCATATGACAGTCAGCGAGAGCAGCCATGATTTCCGACGCCCTCGCGCTTTCTTTTCCAAGTGGATACTCGAGGAGACCGGACGGAAAAAAGTGAGACATTCAGAGGAGACGAGAAAAACTAAAAACTATTCGAAGGAGGAAAATAATAACGTGGAATAACGTGGAGGGAGGTAAGAAAGTGCCGAGTTAAATGTGAAAATCACATGTGTGGAGCAAAAGCTAATCCGAGTAATTATTCCCCGAAGAGAAGGGCGGTCGTAATCGTTGGTCAGCGTTCGTAATCGTTGGTCAGCGTTCGTCATCGTTTGTCAGCGATCGTGATCGAACGTGATCAGGCGTCGGTCAGCCGGCGTAATTATTCGACGAAGAGAAGAGCGTTCATCACCAGGCTATCGTCCGAGGGTTTCAGGCCATCGAACATCATCTGGCGATCATATTATCACCCGAGGCCAGAGATTACCTTTTCATAGTCATCTGGGGCCATCGAAACATTCCAGGCCACCAGTCATCATTCTACCACCCCCCCGGGCATTGTCTCAGCATCCAGGGCTGCTCATCATTATCTACGATCATCGACTTAATCCGACGCCATCCTATCAGCATCGGGGATCCATCTTTTTCCCACCAGAATCAGCTCATCGCGACTCATCTGATTGCATCAACTCGTTCCCGATGAACATAACTCAACATTGTACACTTCGCATCTACAACGTAACATCAGCTTGGCGGTCGGCACCAGCAGATATCATCAACCGGCGCGGGACTCAACAGCTAAGTCACTTAATTAGTCTAATACTATTATTATTATAGTTTGTAAGAGGTTAGAGTGGCCACCATCTACATGTAGTAGACAGGGTAACATCAATATACCCAGGTGAAGTTAATTTTGCTGAATTTCATTATATAACCCGGGAACACATTACAGTTCATAGTAGCGTTAGGCCTTGACCCTAGCCCCTTCAGCCCAGTTTCAGCAGAGTTAGAGGAGAGAGGTTATGTGCAATTTATACAGAACCAAAAAAGAGGATAAAATGGTAAATGTACAGCGAACGGAGAGGAGGAAGACCTCTTCAAAATTGCGAATTTAGTGCCACACTCTTAAGAAGGAACCGCCGGCCTCCGCCACAGTAGGCCCCCCATTATAATTACACATTTTGGTTACAGCCCGCATCAGCTCGAGTCGACTCCAGCGGATTGCGCGGTAAGTACCCGGATAACTCCGGTGATTTCTCATTTCCTTTAAATTACTTTGATTTGGGGGCGGCACAGAACAATAACAGAAATAATAAAAGAGAAAAAGAAAATAAAAAAGAAATTCAGCCTGGTCTACCTGGCCCAGCTGTTCGTTGACGCGCAAAAGAAAGTTTTCACAACTCATACGAGGTGTTTCCTTCGTAAAGTAATATAGCTCGGTAATTTTGGGGCTCGAAAAGAAGTTATAAAAGAAGAAAAAAGAAAAAGATAAGATGCACTCTAGAGAAGTGCCTGAATGTTCCGCGTTGATAATTGTACAAATTTTTCGGGTGAAATTTCTTTTAGCTTCCTCCCTTCTGCACGCTCCGAAAAAATAAGACCAAACCCTATTTTAATAAACCAAGCCTCAACCAATTTTTATGGCAGCCCAGTGCGCTCGCCCCTAATCTCTTCACAACCGGCAGGGAGTCACCTACTGGTGGTCGCTCGCCTGTCACGCCCATTAGATTCGAAATATAACCCACAAGCTATTGTATTTGATTATCACAACGGTAGGGTGTTACTTAGAAGTAGTCCCATGCCTACCACCACGGGCTCTCATTGTCACTGAAGTATAGATCTCTTTAATCAATTTTGTATGAAATTTACTTTTGACTAAATCTAGTTCTTGTGTATAATATTGTTAAGGTTAGAACTAATAGCGGAAATTACTTTGAATTATTAACCCCGTTCTTTATGATCTCGTTGTCTAAGTTCATTGATGCCACTGAATAAATTTGTGAAGTAGTCTAACTATGATTTATTAAATTGTTATGCATATCCCCCTCGCTGCCGTAATCCACAAGATGGTTCCATGATGTAAATTTTTGAGTTTTCTTTCACTATTAGGTTGGGACCTTGCCACCTGTAGGGGGTGGCAATGTTGAAGAGGACGGGTTAGACCCAGGGAAGCAGGCAACATGGAGGCATGCCCGCTGCCCTACCCCTACACCAGGATATTCGGATCCTGTTTGTTTTTGTTCTATTCCCCCCTCCCTGTTTCTTTGGTACTGTTGGAGTACCTCTCTCTCACCCTCTCTCTTGGATTGTTTTCAACTTTCGTTGTTGTTGTGGGGCATAAAAAACCCTCGTCGAAGGCCTTCTCACCCTTCAATTATTTGGGAGCGCGGATAAATTTCCCTTGTGTCCCCACCACCGGTGCAAGTCCACGAACCCCACCCCATCCGGCGAGCTAGACCGTGCTGCCAGCGAGGCGCTTCCGGGACTTGTATCGAGGGGCACCCCCAACTTCGGCTGCACGCCAAGTGAACATGAAATAGTAATGTGGTATATTGTTGTGTGGTTATCATAGATGGACGCCCAATGCGGGGCCCGACTGTAATACCTTCATTTTATGATCTGCTATTATTACAAAATGGCGCCCAACTTGGGGCCAGACGGTAATGAGGTCCTGCTATATAAAAACATGCTGTTTTATGTTCTACCCTAAATCTTACATAAATGGCGCCCAACGTGGGGCTAAACGGTACTGTAGTCTTTTTATATATGTATATGCATGCTATTTCATGTTCTACCCTAAATTTTATATCACCTGAAATAGAATGAAAACAAAAAGAAATAAACTAAATGAAATAAAAAGAATTAATTATATATAAATAAAAAGTACTTACAGGAGTTAAGCCTCCCGACCACCAAATCTGTGCACTTGCACCAACGATCTGTCACTCAAACGTAAACAACAACAAACACTCAATGCCAACTGCACGAACCAACAATGTCCCCACAGCCTGCGATGCTCAATCTTATGTTTTGCATCATGGGGAATTTGTTGGTGGTGCGCTAATGATCATTAAGGTGGTGAATTATGTTTTAATTTCACATAACCATGTGACGTGCGCCCTTAGAGTAGCCGACAGATGGCCGGTGAGGCCCAGCCTTAGCGATCAAAGTTGCCTCATAACGATCCAACGCCACCTGTTGGGGAAAAATTTTAGTGCTGCCACCGCATGACAGCTCAGGCGAGATGCCGGAAGCTGGGCAGACGGCCATTACGACACTTGCCGCGGTCACGTTCAGCCACGGACCAAACTGAACAGAGGAGATTGGCAGCCGCGTGCCCCAAGGTGAAGTGCCAAAAATTAACTTTATAAAAAAACCCAGACCGTCAAAGCGCCATTAAGTCTCCCGCGAAAGTGATATCCGCGAGTGGGAGGAACCAAAAAAACCAAAAGGAAAGCAGTAGTGTCCCGCAGGAAGGCGACCAACCCAGGAAAGGAAATAAACCCCTGGTTGGGGCCACATCCGAGAACATTTGGCCAAGTAAGTAAGTGGATTCCTCGCTTAGATAGCCCCAATGAGGCCCCAGCAAATAGAAGAGGAACCATTGTAATTTTGTTCACAAAAGTGGCCACCAGGCAGTCAATTATTCCTTTTTTTTCGACTTAAGGAACGGCGGTCCCGCCACAGTGCCATTCGGGCGCAAATATCTGGAAGGGGGCCCGCTTGCCCGTCGAAGGAAAACGCCAGTAACAAAAGGAGAAAAAAATCAGTCCCCAGAAGCAAGGGGCGGAGCACCCTTACAGCAAGGGCCCCCTCCCAAAAAGGTTGAATACGGGTCAAATTTCATCAGTGAAGGAGGACCTCACCTCCCAGAAGGCTTCGCTTGGAGTCATTCCCTACTGTTAAAGCGCGGCATAAGTTTAGCGGCACTTCCAGTTCCCGGCACGAGACGCTGTCACCTTTTTGGTCTCCCTCGGACGAAGCTCTCAGGACGCTCGCCCCCACTGCCAGCACCGGGACGGAACCAGGCCAGGACCACAGGAATTTCACCTTTTTAATTTAGTCTTGTACTCCACCTAAAATCTGTTTCGTTTCCGTGTAGGCTTAGCTGTTGTCGTCAGTCAGCCCGTGTAGGCCGTATAGTAGCTTCCGATATTACCGGCTCCGCGAAAAGTTCGCCAAGGAGCACGGTTCATCCGCCTCAGCCCCAGCTGGTTTTTTTCAATACCAAATTTGGCCCCCTCAACCAGGAAAAATATTGTTTTTCACTGTTTTCCAGCATTCGCCGAGGGATCCAGCGAGTCGACTCAGCGGGATACCCGGGTAAGTGATTTAAATTTTTATTGTTTCCAAGAAATTTATTCCGGGAGAACTTGTGGTGGCCAAGTTTAGTCTCCGCGAAACCCGTGAGAGGCAAGAATATCCCCGTTCGCGATTGTGTACTGGGTGATTTTAGTCGTGAGGCCGGATCAACCCTACCCCTTTGGCTGCCTTCGGTTATAGCTGTACTTATCTTTTTTTCACATCTTTGCCCGGTACCCACAACTAAGAAAGGAAATTAAGAAAAAAAAAAAAACAAAATTATATTTGAATTACCGGCTGTGTTTTCCAGAATAGGAAAGGAATTTTACTTCTACGCTTATAGGCACAAGTACACCTTTAGTACAAAAATGAAAATTACCCTTTGAATTACACTAGTACAGATCTATTATCTTACGCCCCAGATTTCTGAAGTAGTCTAAGCCGGTTTCATTTTCGTATAGCGTCTTCAATTCGATTTATTGTACCAAGCCGGTTGATTAGCCCAGTTTGTAATCCTCGGTTACTTGCTTTATACTTGCCCTTACGAATTTGTAGTTAACTTAAGTTGAATTTCGAATATGTATGAATCGTAGATTAGAGCTGAAGATATTATAATGAATTACCGATAAAACAGAGTTTTGATAAAATTCGGGGAAGGGGCATGGAATAATCGCTGATCCTTTTTTTTTTGTGCTGATTTAGGAAGGGAGATGCCCACCCGTAGGGGGCGGGCATGTCACGAGGAGGGTGAGACAGGGGCATGGTCGGAGGAGGCAGACCAGTGGCCCTACCCCTACACCGGGACTTGCGGATCCCGTCACTTTGGTTACACCCCTTTTCCTTTATGAATAAGTTAATGTCAATTTTTTTTTCTCCTCCCTCAGTTCCTCTTCCCGATTCCCTAAGATTGTGTGGGGCAACAAAAATTTACGGAAGGAACTTTCACACCCTTCCGAGAGGAGCGCGAACAAATTTCCCGTGGGGCTCTATGAACCCCGAGTCACCGAACCCCCTCCATCCGGCGAGCTAGCTCGAGCAGCCGCAAGGCGCTCCTGGGACTCTGGGTAGATCACCCCCATGTCAGTGGCTTCACGCCTGCACCCCGATGTTCTATAATGGCTTACACCCACGATCGTGGATACCGGCCTTAAAGAATATTCTTACAATAAAATGGCGCCCAACGTGGGGCCCGAATGAAGGGGAAACCTATTCGTTCGGGTCTCCACACTAGGCCTTCACGGCCACCCGACTTCCTTTGCTGTTAGTACAGCCTTACCCTTTTCTTCCCTGGTAGTGGGAGTGAAGGGAACCTTATTGGGTTTTAGTTTCGTTTTTTTGTGTAGCTACCATTCCTCTAGTATGTCTGCGATGTTCTCTCCTTGTGGAGCTGGTCGGCGAGCTAGGACAAGAAGTGAGCTCACGAGTTCAGTCTTTGCAGTTCGCTGGAACACCCTCATAGGGAGGGGGAGCACATGTCCGGGTTTGACGGGAGCAAGGCTGTACGCCAGAACGGGACGGGTGTCTGCAAGGCAGAGTCTTAGCGACGTGCAGCATCCCTCTGACAACTCGGGGCATAACATCCCAGACGCGGATCGATTTTCGGTAGCCCTGCCGAGGGTGACCTGAGAGATCGTGATAGGGAGGGTTGACCCCCCCCCTCACAGCCTTAGGGACCTTCGGTCGGACACCGGAACTTAGGTGTTCTTTTGGGGCACGGAGGAGGTCCGAGAGATCGGTGTAGCCTAGGCACAGCCTAGCCCACTTGCCTTGGTCTACCTTCCCGGGACCTGAATGACACTGACGTCCGTAGCTAGAATTCCCTTCCCAACCGCATTCCTTATCCCATTCCTTATTCTTCGTATACATCCGTATATCATTAAAATTTTTTTTCTGATTTGAAAGCCCTCTATTTCAGTCTCTTTTCCGAGATGATGCGTGTACCTGCAGTATTTTCTTGTTATTAAATTCAATAATTTCATTTTTTGAGTACAGCACTCACCAAACATTTTTTTTGATATTCATTTATTGCAGTAGCGGGGATGATTATTCCATTGCCCCCCCGGATAAAAATTTTACAATTGTATAAAGAATATAAAAATTTTTTTTGAATTTACCTTGTTGAGTTCAGTAGTAGGAATATCATTGGTATGGTATACTAGGAGTCGAGTTTACTATTTAAGGTGCGTTAGTCAGGAACGGGAAGCGTTCTGACTCTGAGTATTTTTTTTCTCGATTTTAGCTATACGTCGCTAAGCTTCAAAGTATTTAGAAAATTTTTTGTGTATCATACAACCTCTTCCCCAACCTTGGTCTCGGTCCTTAAGGATTTGAGGATTGACTGGGGCTATCGCGCTTCGGTATTTTACGTCCGACCTTTTTGATTTTCTCGTATCATGACGGGTAAACCAGGTACGTCGAGGGAGAGTAATCTCGACGACACTCTGGTTGGTGGGCCTGGTGGGGTTCCTCCTCGAGTGGCTGGAGCACCATCCCCAACAGCGGAAGATAGCCTACCATCGTTGGACAATCTGCGTACCGAACTGCATACCCTCAGGGATGCCCTTAACGATATGAGGAGCGG
The DNA here is from genome assembly GCA_933228815.1 of Machimus atricapillus. Lineage (NCBI taxonomy): Eukaryota > Metazoa > Arthropoda > Insecta > Diptera > Asilidae > Machimus > Machimus atricapillus. The sequence continues at coordinate 15,820,118 of OW121786.1, read as the reverse complement.
CTATGGACTAATTCCAGTGAATAGCACACCGTCAAGGAATAACGGGCCGGCGTTCGGCAATCGAGGAAGAGGAAGGAATCGACCTCCAAGAGGCGGTAACCGAACTGGTCTGAAGAGCCAAGCTCACAGGGCAGGACACATCGCTAACTCACCCCAACCAAATGACAGGGATCAGCCGCGTGATGGCGAACGTCCGTCAGATGCGCCTGATAGTCGAGCTCTAGGGGTACCCTCCGAGCCTAGCCCCCGCTCGCATCGCAGTGGCATGGTTTCGGGAGTCCCCTCTCTGATCGCGTCCCCAGGCGAGGGATTGGATTATGTCCCCACCCGGAAATCGGTCGTGCTCTCCTGGAACTTCTCTTTTAACGGCGACTCAAAAGGGATGTCGGCCGAAGATTTCATATATCGCACTGAATGTGTTTCTCGTTCAAGTGGCGTCAGCGAAACGGAGCTGTGCTCCAACGTTCATTGCTTACTGAAGGACAAGGCAGAAACTTGGTTCTGGACAGTGTTTAGGCGACAGTATAGGAATTTCACGTGGCTCATCTTCAAGGCCCAGCTACAGGAACGCTTTCAGCCACCACAATCAAATCACCGAATATTGCAAGCCCTGATGACATCTAGGCAACTACCTTCTGAGAGCTATGCCGACTTTGAGCAACGTGTACTGGCATTACAGTATAAATTGGATAGACCCTTGCCCGAAATCGAGTTGGTAAAAATAATCAAGGATGGCCTAACACCTCGGTTGGCCCACCTCGTGTATGTTCAGCCTGCATTCTCATTGCATGACTTGCGGAAGACATGCAGACAGGCAGAGCGTCTCCAAGGTAACTCATCTCGCTTCAATATGCAGCCCAGAGCAGCCATTGGGAGGGCTCAGGAGTTGGACGACCCGACCGTAGACATTGCTCAAGGATTGGATAAACTAGAAGACTCGATCGACGCCATCAGTAATGGGTCGATAGAGATAAAATGTTGGAATTGTCAACGGACGGGACATTATTTTCAGATGTGCCCATCCGAACAAAGAATGCTCTTTTGTTACCGATGTGGCAAACCCGGCACCACTACCCCACGCTGCAGTAACTGTTCGGGAAACCGACCAGCGGGCAGCACGGTAGCCGGAGTGCCACGCCCTGTTCAGTCGACACCGGCATCAAAAAATGCGACGGGACAACCCTCGGTGCCGAGTCAACCTCGGAAAAACTGAAGGACCCAGTACCTGTGGATACGTCATCCACAGACACCACCTTTTTCCCAAACAAGACGACGAACATCCTTCCTAAACCAACACTGACTCTGCACGAGCGCTGGCAGAACTACCATCGCGTGAGACAACGCATATTCAACTCAAGTAGCCAACCGGTTGTAGCAGGGATTATTCGACGAGATATAATCTCCCCACGGAAACGTCAAGCTTTAAAGAGAGTGCGGAAGTTATTCATGGAACGGAAGCAAGTCACGAAAATGATAGCCTCGAGCATAGTCAACGTTGAGGGAGATGATCGGCCGTATGTCAGCATACAATTAAATGGCACTCCTATCATTGGTCTGTTGGATAGCGGAGCAAGTATTACCTGCCTAGGGGAAGGAGCTGAACGGTTTTTACAAGAAGCTAAATTGACACCCATCTGTCTGAGGAGGTCGGTTATCACAGCGGACGGAAGAGGACAAGCTGTCACGGGATATGTTAAGGCCCCAGTAGCTTACCGAGGCGTGACAAGACCTTTGACGATCTACATCGTACCTGGATTGGCCCAGGCTCTTTATTTAGGAGTAGATTTTTGGCGCAGCTTCAACCTGGCTCCAGGACTAATTTCTGAGCTATCCCTTGCAAATACCCTCAGCGACTCACGACATCACCTGACACCTGATCAAGAATTACAACTGGACTTGGCCATTGCAAAATTTCCCAACTTCGCCACGCACGGTCTAGGGAAAACTTTACTGATGGAACATGTAATTGATACAGGGGATGCAACCCCTATCAAACAACGTCACTACCCCGTTTCACCCACCATCCAAAAATTAATGTATGAGGAGCTTGACAGAATGTTAGCCTTAGGGGTCATAGAGGAGTCCGACAGTCCTTGGAATTCCCCAGTGGTCCTTGTAAGGAAGCCTGGAAAGAACAGACTTTGTCTCGACTCCAGAGCTGTCAACAAAGTAACTATCAAAGATGCGTACCCATTGCCACACATTGACGGTCTCCTTGGAAGGCTACAGGATACCCGGTTCATCAGCGGTATAGACCTGAAGGACGCGTTCTGGCAGATACCGCTGGAGAAAAACAGTCGGGAGAAAACGGCCTTCACGGTGCCTGGGCGACCCTTATACCAATTCACGGTCATGCCCTTCGGGCTGTGCAACGCGCCCCAAAGAATGTGCCGACTGATGGACCGAGTTATCCCTGGACACCTCCGGGAGAATGTCTTCGTCTATCTGGACGATTTGTTGGTGGTAACGCCTACCTTCGAAAAACACCTCGAAGTATTAGAAGAAGTGGCCCGACGTCTACACCTGGCGGGTTTGACAATAAATGTGGGTAAAAGCAAGTTCTGCGTACAGGAAGTGCGATACCTTGGCTTCGTAGTTGGAGACGGAACTCTGAGGACAGATCCAAGCAAGATTACGGCAATTCAAGAATTCCCGGAGCCTAAGACACCAAAAGAGCTTCGACGATTTCTTGGCATGACAGGATGGTACCAAAGGTTCGTACCGAATTATGCATCGAAAGCTGCCGCACTTACAGATTGCCTGAAAAAAACTAAAACCTTTGCAATAACTGATGAGGGCCGGAAGTCTTTTCACCAGTTGAAATCAGCTCTGATCTCTGCTACCGAGTTGTATACCCCAGACTTTGGCCAGCGATTTTATATTCAGTGCGACGCCAGCACTACGGGAGTGGGAAGTGTCTTGTTGCAAAAGGATAACGAAGGTGTGGAACACCCCATAGCCTTCATGTCAAAAAAAGTCAACCCTACACAGGCTAAATATAGCATTACAGAGCTTGAGTGCTACGCCGCATTATTGAGCGTCAAGAAGTTTCGCGCATACATAGAGGGCCAGCCTTTCACAATCATAACGGACCACGCCAGTCTGCGATGGCTCATGAGCCAGAAAGATTTAAGCGGTCGACTCGCCCGTTGGAGCTTGAAGTTGCAAGGATTCGACTTCGAGATTGAACATAGAAGAGGAAGTCAAAACGTCGTCCCAGATACGCTGTCTAGGGTTTACATGGATGCATTGAACCATGCACCCTCTCTAGCTATCGACGTAGATCTCAATTCACCTCATTTTTCCTCAGCTGACTATGAAGAGCTTAAGAAGACCATCACGGACAACACCGATCGCCTTCCGGATGTTTGTGTGTCTGACGGTTACGTGTACGCTCGTCGTGAACCCCGAACGGGAGCTCCAGAAGAGGAAGAATCCTGCTGGAAGTTATGGCTTCCTAAACAACTGACCGGCGAAGTGGTAGCAAAGGCTCATGAACCGCCGCAGACGGGTCACGGAGGCTTCCACAAAACCCTTCATAGGATCAGACAAAAATACTACTGGCCCGGAATGGTCAGCCAGATTCGAGATTATGTTCAACGTTGCGATATCTGTAAGGAAACTAAATCTAGCTCTCAAGTCCAGCGCCCACCTATGGGAAGCCAAATGAAGGTTTCGAGGCCTTTCCAATTGCTGTACGTCGACTTTATGGGACCCTATCCTAGAACTCCCAAGGGAAACACATGCATTTTCGTTGTCCTAGACGCCTTCAGCAAGTTTGTCTTCCTGAAAGCAATGCGAGCGGAATCTTCTGATCTAGTAGTGCGTTATTTAGAAGATGAACTCTTCACCACCTTTGGAGTACCAGAGACGGTGTTCTCAGACAATGGAAAACAGTTTGTATCAAACCAGTTTCAGAAATTCCTGGCAGATTATGGAGTACGTCACGTCCGCACAGCAAAGTACTCTCCTCATCCAAACGCCTCTGAAAGGGTGAATAGATCCGTGTTAGCGGCTATCCGCGCCTACCTGACAGACGATCACCACCAATGGGACCTCCACCTGCAGAAAATAGCTTGTGCGCTGCGCAGCTCGACTCACCAGTCAATTCAGGTAGAGCCGTACTACGCCCTCTTTGGTCAACACATGGTGTTACATGGGTCAGCATACCCACTCCTGAAGAGGTTGCACAGTCTGGGAGAAGGCGAAGCTCAGTGGCTGGCCGGCTCCGACAAGCTGAAACTGATTAGGGAACGTCTGAGCAACCACTTAGCGATCGCGCATGCGAAGCACGAAAACACCTACAACACCCGTTGTCGCGATGTGAGATACCTTCCAGGACAAGAAGTCTTTAGACGCCTGTTCCCTCAAAGTAATTTCCCCCAAGGCAAGAATGCCAAATTGGAGAAAAAATTTGCCAAAGCCCGCATCCGCAAACCGGTGGGGAACTCCCTCTATGAGTTGGAGGACTTGAGCGGTAAACCATTAGGAGTTTACCACAGCAAGGATATCCGACAGTAACTACAATACACCCGAAACATCACTCCCTGGCTCCACGTTTTTCTGTCTTCTTCCTCCCGCTAAGACCGGTCCGAAGCTGACAGATGGTGTGACGTGCGCCCTTAGAGTAGCCGACAGATGGCCGGTGAGGCCCAGCCTTAGCGATCAAAGTTGCCTCATAACGATCCAACGCCACCTGTTGGGGAAAAATTTTAGTGCTGCCACCGCATGACAGCTCAGGCGAGATGCCGGAAGCTGGGCAGACGGCCATTACGACACTTGCCGCGGTCACGTTCAGCCACGGACCAAACTGAACAGAGGAGATTGGCAGCCGCGTGCCCCAAGGTGAAGTGCCAAAAATTAACTTTATAAAAAAACCCAGACCGTCAAAGCGCCATTAAGTCTCCCGCGAAAGTGATATCCGCGAGTGGGAGGAACCAAAAAAACCAAAAGGAAAGCAGTAGTGTCCCGCAGGAAGACGACCAACCCAGGAAAGGAAATAAACCCCTGGTTGGGGCCACATCCGAGAACATTTGGCCAAGTAAGTAAGTGGATTCCTCGCTTAGATAGCCCCAATGAGGCCCCAGCAAATAGAAGAGGAACCATTGTAATTTTGTTCACAAAAGTGGCCACCAGGCAGTCAATTATTCCTTTTTTTTCGACTTAAGGAACGGCGGTCCCGCCACAGTGCCATTCGGGCGCAAATATCTGGAAGGGGGCCCGCTTGCCCGTCGAAGGAAAACGCCAGTAACAAAAGGAGAAAAAAATCAGTCCCCAGAAGCAAGGGGCGGAGCACCCTTACAGCAAGGGCCCCCTCCCAAAAAGGTTGAATACGGGTCAAATTTCATCAGTGAAGGAGGACCTCACCTCCCAGAAGGCTTCGCTTGGAGTCATTCCCTACTGTTAAAGCGCGGCATAAGTTTAGCGGCACTTCCAGTTCCCGGCACGAGACGCTGTCACCTTTTTGGTCTCCCTCGGACGAAGCTCTCAGGACGCTCGCCCCCACTGCCAGCACCGGGACGGAACCAGGCCAGGACCACAGGAATTTCACCTTTTTAATTTAGTCTTGTACTCCACCTAAAATCTGTTTCGTTTCCGTGTAGGCTTAGCTGTTGTCGTCAGTCAGCCCGTGTAGGCCGTATAGTAGCTTCCGATATTACCGGCTCCGCGAAAAGTTCGCCAAGGAGCACGGTTCATCCGCCTCAGCCCCAGCTGGTTTTTTTCAATACCAAATTTGGCCCCCTCAACCAGGAAAAATATTGTTTTTCACTGTTTTCCAGCATTCGCCGAGGGATCCAGCGAGTCGACTCAGCGGGATACCCGGGTAAGTGATTTAAATTTTTATTGTTTCCAAGAAATTTATTCCGGGAGAACTTGTGGTGGCCAAGTTTAGTCTCCGCGAAACCCGTGAGAGGCAAGAATATCCCCGTTCGCGATTGTGTACTGGGTGATTTTAGTCGTGAGGCCGGATCAACCCTACCCCTTTGGCTGCCTTCGGTTATAGCTGTACTTATCTTTTTTTCACATCTTTGCCCGGTACCCACAACTAAGAAAGGAAATTAAGAAAAAAAAAAAAACAAAATTATATTTGAATTACCGGCTGTGTTTTCCAGAATAGGAGAGAAATTTTACTTCTACGCTTATAGGCACAAGTACACCTTTAGTACAAAAATGAAAATTACCCTTTGAATTACACTAGTACAGATCTATTATCTTACGCCCCAGATTTCTGAAGTAGTCTAAGCCGGTTTCATTTTCGTATAGCGTCTTCAATTCGATTTATTGTACCAAGCCGGTTGATTAGCCCAGTTTGTAATCCTCGGTTACTTGCTTTATACTTGCCCTTACGAATTTGTAGTTAACTTAAGTTGAATTTCGAATATGTATGAATCGTAGATTAAAGCTGAAGATATTATAATGAATTACCGATAAAACAGAGTTTTGATAAAATTCGGGGAAGGGGCATGGAATAATCGCTGATCCTTTTTTTTTTGTGCTGATTTAGGAAGGGAGATGCCCACCCGTAGGGGGCGGGCATGTCACGAGGAGGGTGAGACAGGGGCATGGTCGGAGGAGGCAGACCAGTGGCCCTACCCCTACACCGGGACTTGCGGATCCCGTCACTTTGGTTACACCCCTTTTCCTTTATGAATAAGTTAATGTCAATTTTTTTTTCTCCTCCCTCAGTTCCTCTTCCCGATTCCCTAAGATTGTGTGGGGCAACAAAAATTTACGGAAGGAACTTTCACACCCTTCCGAGAGGAGCGCGAACAAATTTCCCGTGGGGCTCTATGAACCCCGAGTCACCGAACCCCCTCCATCCGGCGAGCTAGCTCGAGCAGCCGCAAGGCGCTCCTGGGACTCTGGGTAGATCACCCCCATGTCAGTGGCTTCACGCCTGCACCCCGATGTTCTATAATGGCTTACACCCACGATCGTGGATACCGGCCTTAAAGAATATTCTTACAACCACACTCTGTAGGAGTGAAGAGTATAGAAAAGGTGCAAGAGAGAAGGTGCACCTGGAATATGCCTTTAGCTTCCACAAGGAGCGTTGCCAACCCAAAGTTTACAGAAGGTGCTATGAATTAACACAGAAAAATGCAAGACTTGTGGGTTGTAACAAAGTGCACGATCCATTTTCAAGGCAAGCTGGACAGACCCAAAACTTACTGGAAAGTAAGCCCTTATAAGCCGGTCGCACTGGAAAATCAGACACTCCGCGTTCGCTATTTGCCGAGGAAAGTGAATAAGGTAATTTGCATGATCCGCAGGATTGAATTAAATTACTGCACATGCTTTTCCGGTTCGGTACGGTGTATGGCACGGCGAAGGCATTTCAAATAGCTAGATTTGGAGCAAAGTGGCATGAAATTTGGTGGAATTAGTGAAGTAGTTCGTTCTTAGTTGAATTGTTCAGTTAAAAATTAAAAATTGTTGATTAGTTTTTGAAAGTTTCAGTTGTACTTATTAATTTGTTAATAAGAATTCTTGTGCACGTTGTCCTTGGCTCGATTCTGAGCTCATTAGCTTGAAAAATTCTAAGACTAGAGCTTGGAAAAAATTCTCTATAACAAGGACTGATTCGGATTTCAGCAATTTTTATGCATTGCATGAAGAGTTTGTTGCAAGATCTGAGGCCGCCTATTTATCTTACCTATCTAATTTAAAAGACTCTATTAAGAATGAGCCAAAGCGATTCTGGAGTTTTATTAACTCTCGGAGAAATTCCGATGGTTATCCTGCCTCGCTTCGCTACGATGGGGAGACTTCTAACGATCCTTTGACCATTTGTAATTTTTTCTACAGGTTTTTTGGTACTGCTTTTACCTCCGAAAACTGTGATATTCCTGACTTTTATAACTTGACTACACTTCCATCTGCAAATTTAGAAATTAAGGACCTCTACTTTGATCAGGATACCGTATTAAAATATGTAAGTGAACTTCCCTCTAAATTCACCTGTGGACCTGACGGCGTACCATCCATAGTTTTGAAATCGTGTGCTTTACCTTTATTAAATGTTATCTGTTATTTATTTAATTTATCAATGTCCTCTGGAATCTTTCCTGATTGTTGGAAGCTATCATATATTATACCTCTTCATAAGAAGGGCTGTAAGGATGACGTTTCCAATTACAGACCAATTGCTAAACTTTCGGCACTAGGTAAACTATTTGAGGCTATTGTCTGCGATATTTTATATTTCCATTGCAGATCCCTAATTAATGAAGACCAACATGGCTTCGTAAAGGGCAGATCAACGGTATCTAATCTCCTAACTTTCTCGTCTTACTGTGTTGATGCTATCGAAAAGGGCGAACAGGTTGATTGTATTTATACTGATTTTAGTAAGGCCTTCGATAGAATCAACCACATGGCACTTATCTTTAAACTGAATATTTTTAAAATGACTTATTTGACTGATCGACTACAAGTTGTGTCTTTTCGTAACACATTATCTTCACCTATCCATAATACATCCGGTGTTCCACAGGAAAGTCATCTGGGTCCTCTTCTTTTTATTTTATTTATTAACGACGTGAGTTATGTTCTGCTGCACTCGAATATACTTATTTATGCTGACGATGCTAAAATTTTTAAAATCATTAAAAATCCATACGACTGCTCTCTACTCAATGACGATTTAAATAAATTTTCTGCTCTGCTCTGCTCTTTAAATTGTTTGCCTTTGAATGTAGGTAAGTGCACACTCATGTCCTTCTCAAGAAAACATAATCCCATTAAATTTAATGGATGGAAGTGAATTGTGTCGACTTGACTCGGTAAAAGATCTGGGTGTAACATTTAACTCTAAATTTACTTTTGACGATCACATTAATATCATTGTTAATAAAGCTAATTCACTGCTTGGCTTTATCAAGAGATGGTCTAAAGAATTTAATGATCCATATATTACCAAACTGTTGTTCCTTACGTTCGTTTTACCAGTCTTAGAATATGCCAGTCCTGTTTGGTCACCTTCTTATGCATTTCACTCTGATCGACTTGAGTCTGTTCAAAAACGATTTTTGCGATTCGCCCTTCAATCTCTTCCTTGGGTCAATCCCCTATTCCTACCACCATATGCGGATCGCCTAAAGCTTATTTCCATGGCATCCCTGTCCGATAGACGAACTGTATCCATAATTGTTTTTGGCTTTAAAGTTTTATCTGGTGAATACGACTGTCCACGATTGTTAAGCTTATTGAGCTTATCCGTTCCACGTTTTGGCCTCAGATCTTGCAATCTGCTTCATGTACCTTTTCGCCGTACCAACTATGGCTTGCATGAACCAACTACGCTCATTTCGAGACTGTTTAATTCGCATCCCGATATCATTGATTTTAACTTATCTACTTTTCAATTGAAGAATCGGCTTACGAATTTCTTTAGTAACTAATTTATAACTATTTGATTTGTTTATTTTTTTTTTTATGTTTAACCAGATATTTGCTTTTTATTGTTTTTAATAGACATTTAATAGACATTGTATGTCTCATTGCGAATAATAAATAAATAAATATCCTTGCTTAAAGTGCTTCTAGTGTAAATTATTAGTTGCTTTTGAAATAATTTAGCCAGAATTCTATAGTTTATCTTACTTAATTATAATCGTAATTTAATAGTTGTTGTTTTTTGAGTTCATGAAGTATGTTCTAAATTCGTAATTTTATTCCAATGAATTTTTTTTCAATTATACATAATTTGATAATTTTCATTTAATTGTAAGAAATATTATACCAGCATTTTTATTTTTCGTAGCAATAAACATTATTTCGTAGTGAAATCGAATGATCTTTGATTGAACCCGGCATTTCCCTTCCTATAACATTTGCATTATAACCAGTTATAGATGATATGATGTTAAATGCTTTCAGTAAGCAAGTCTGTGTATCGAATTCACTCGATGTTTATAGTTCGATGCATCGAAACGATTCGATGCTTTGAAAAGGTATTGATTTACTCGATGTATCGATGTTTTTTCATAAAACATTGAATCAATGGTAACCAGCTAGTCTAGTCTAGTTTGTCGCTGTGGGTGGACGTCTTGCTGTTGTGCTTTCGTGGTTTTGCCCTTTACGTTTAGCGTTGTTTGTTTTTCTGAATTGTTCTTGTGCCAGCTGTGTTGTGAATTATTCCGGACTCGGTGTTAAAGTTTGGGGCTTGCTTGGCTCCACTTGTGCTTGCTGCAGTGTAAATTAATTCGCATGTTCTTTGCGTTTTGCGTGGTAAGCGGTGCTTGGTGAACGGTGAGTCCGTTGTAGTTGTTTGTATGCGTTTACGTCGTTCTGTTGGCCTTCTTATTCAAGAGAAATTACTTTCTCTGCCAACGCTCTCTCGGCTTCCCCCAAAGTTACAGATAAATTTCTTTCTCTGCCGCTGCTGCTTCAGCTCCTTTCGGAGCTACATTAAATTAACGCCGACAAATAGGCAATTGGAGCCTCACGTGCTCACTTAACTTCCCGCTGCTAACTTCTCAATTGGCAATTGATAGCGATATGTCTATTTGCAAAATTTGCGATCAATTAATAAACGGAAATGAGGTTTCCTGCGATGGTGTTTGTAATAATATTTTTCACACCGCATGTGTAAATAAGCCCTCTACCAGACGTGCAAAATCATTTGCCTTTACCTGTGAGGAGTGTTCGGCTATAAAACCTTGTCATGTTCTTAGGCTGATGAGGGACATGACCAGTTCGATCGCTAATGATCAGTACCTCCTGGCCGAGAAGGTGAATAATGCACTTTCCTCTAACGCCAATTTATTGTCTGAGGATATCTGTGCTTTGAATAAGAGGGTTGACAAGCTGATCAACGCGGTTGAATTATCCACCAGCACTTCCGAAGCCCTTCTAAGCAAAAACAGGGATATTTTTTCAAAGATTTCAAACGTCTCTGCTACACTTGACGATTTACATGCCATAGTTAGTAATTCACCATCTACTTGTGGCACCGTTGATAATGTTGTGACCGCACCTGCCATTGGCGATATTTTGAGCCACGTTAAGACTATCAAGAGTAACGTAAGCTCAATGTTTTCTGAATTCTCGAATAGGACTGAATTACTTCGTTCTATTAAAAATGAGATAGATACCCTCAAAGTTTTTCCAAAATCAGGATCTAATATCTCAGCTGATGAAGTCCCGCTCTCTTCCCCTTCTCCTCCTGAGAGCGTGGACCCTAAAGGAACCATGAATCAACCGAAACGACCCAATAATCGAGCCTCTAAAAAGAAAAACTCGGGGGCTGTAGTAATAAATCTTTCGGATTCTCCAAATCGGTCTATCAGTAAGCTCCAAAATCGTACACCCGTGACAAAACCCACACATAATTCTTCTTCGGATACCCCTTCTCCACTAGCTACGACTGCACCCATGCTTGACTCATCAGTACCTCTTTCTGAAACGGTTTCTGGGAACGTAACTAGCCCCCCTCTTACAAGTAATGTCGAAGAACCGCTCAAAGTAGTCCCTCAACGACGATCCCTATTTATCTCTCGTCTCGATTCAGGAACATCCTGCAAAGCAATTCTCTCCCACATTCAGGCTCGAAATATCTGTACGCATAGCGTAACATGTCGGAAAATAAACAAAGTTACAAGTCCAATTGCATCGTTTATTTTACACACGCCTGAAGAATTGGCCCCCACTTTACTTAATGCATCTTTTTGGCCCTCTGGTGTTCTAATAAAAAATTTCGTCCCTCGTGGTCCAAACTCTAAGGTCTCATCAAGGAATCCAAGAGCTACCCCATCTAATCCGACATTATCAAAAAACTAAATCCCCAGACGATCTCCTTATATTATCAAAATGTAAGGGGTATCAGAACCAAGACTAGGACTCTGTATCAGTCGTCCTCTTCCTGCAATTTCGACATTATCGCGTTAACCGAAACGTGGTTACATTATGGTTTTCGTGACGAAGAGATTTTTGACTCATCCTACCAGATATTCCGTAAGGACAGGTTCACTGATTCGGAGGCTCGTGGAGGAGGGGTCCTCTTAGCCTGCAAAACCCACCTCAATTGCAGCTTAATTGACCTGCCAACTTCTTCTGACATTGAGCTAATTACCCTCAAAGTAACATTAGCCAGAAATTCCTTATTTATTATGATCTGTTATATTCCTCCCGATCAACTTAACATCCTAGATGGGAATGGTCATAGTATTTATGATACTTTAATATCAAAACTGGAATTCGTTAATAATTTAATGAATCCAGATGACGATCTCCTCTTGTTGGGTGATTTTAACTTACCCAGTGTTCAATGGGTAGCCAATTCCGATGACGATGGCTGTCACCCCTCTAATAGACTGGGCTCTAAAGAATCTTCATTTCTGGGTTCGGTTTTCTCTTTCGGCCTCAGTCAGATTAGCACCATAAAAAATGATATGGGTAGGCAGCTTGATCTTATTTTTTCTTCTGACTGCAACAACATAATTGTTGACCACAGTCCAATCATTCTCTCTACGCTTGACAAATTTCATCCGCCTATTCAAATCGACTATTTTTATAGCCCGGATATGAATACACATCATATTGATGTCTGCGACTACGCTTATAATTTCAGGAAGGCGGATATTGACGAACTTTCCAAAAGATTATCCGCCACTGATTTTCCCACGTATTTATCCGTTGATAATATGGATACTGCCCTGTCTAATTTCTACACCCTAATTTTCAACATTTTTAAGTCTTGTGTCCCGTATGAACGTCAGCGTTCCCATACTTCTTCGCCTCCCTGGGTTAACTCCGACTTGCGAAGACTTAGAAATAAAAAGAACAAACTATGGAAGGCATATCTTTTGGATAGGAATAACTCTTCTTATGCCGAATTCGTTGAGTGTTACAATAGATTTCACGAATATTCCACTCAGTTATACGACGATTACATAAAACATGTGTCATCTGAATTCTACAGCAATTCGCGCGCATTTTACAAATTTATTAACTCTAAAAGAAAAACGGACGACTACCCTGCCAATATGCAATACGAGGGAGTTTCCAATGACGGTCCATCTGCTATCTCTGATATGTTTGCGTCCTTCTTTGAAAAATCATTCTCCCCAAACTTTGAACCCGATCCCAATAACTTCACTCATTTGAGTAACAATCCCGTTCTTATTAACTTATCCATTAATATCACTCCCTCCGTTGTTCTCAAGCATATCAACGAAATCCCTGGGGACTTCACATCGGGACCTGATGGCATTCCACCTGCTATTCTTAAGGCATGTTCTAGTGAACTAGTCTCTCCCTTAACATTACTCTTCCAAAAGTCTCTTGAGAGCGAACAATTCCCAGCTCTCTGGAAGAACTCCTTTATTATTCCGATTCACAAGAAGGGTAATAAAAACGAGGTACGCAACTATAGACCCATAGCGAAACTTTCATGTATCCCGAAACTGTTTGAATCAATCGTACACTCACAAATCTCGGCTGTTTGCAATCGCCTGGTCTCAACTAACCAGCATGGTTTCCTCCAAGGTCGTTCTACTTCCACGAACCTACTCGAGTTCGTTACCTTTGTTGCTGAAGGCTTCCAAAAAGGTTTCCAAACAGATTGCATTTATACCGACTTTAGTAAGGCTTTCGATAAGCTTTCGCATTCTGTAATAATTCTTAAATTACTAAATCTCGGTTTCCCACCCGCACTTGTCAACTGGATTCGGTCTTATCTACTAGGGAGAACATACCAGGTTTCTTTTCGGCGTGCCACTTCGCGTAAAATACTAGCCACGTCAGGAGTCCCGCAGGGTAGTCACTTGGGTCCGCTCCTCTTTATTCTATCAATTGATGACATCTCACTCCTTCTCAAAACCTGCAAAATCTTAATCTATGCTGACGACATGAAGTTATTCTCTCATGTGAAAAATATTAACGATTGCCACGCGGTTCAAGAAGACCTAAACATTTTCCACTTGTGGTGCACACATAACAATCTTGAATTAAATATTAATAAATGCGAAATCATGACCTTTAATAGAGGCCGCAACCCCCTGAGTTTAGAGTATGCTTTATCAAATCATGCTCTACGTCGTGCTAATTCTGTTCGTGATCTTGGCGTTATCCTAGATAGTAAACTGGACTTCGTGGAGCATATCAACTGTATGGTAACTAAGGCCAGCTCAATGTTGGGTTTCGTCAAAAGATGGTCTCAGGAATTTTCCAACAGATTCGTTCTTAAACAGCTTTATTTTTCTTTTGTCAGACCAATTCTCGAATACGCGAGTCAAGTCTGGTCACCATATTATCAAGTCCATGTTGACTCTGTCGAGTCCGTGCAGAGGAAATTTGTTAGGTTCGCTCTCAAAGACTTGCCATGGAGCAATCCGGTCATTCTTCCTCCTTACAATGATCGGCTCAGACTCCTGGATATGCATTCTCTGCATAAACGTCGGGAGATCGCTGATATTGTATTTGTTCACCAGTTATTAACCGGTAAGATAGACTCGACGTTTCTTAAAACAAATTTCTGTCTCAGAACGAACGAGCGCAATCTCAGGGTGGTGCCGCTTCTGCATACTAGTCTTTCCAAAAATAATTACAGTTTTTTTCAACCCATCAATCGGATGAGGTTAAATGTTAATAAGAATGCTGATTTGTTTGATGTTCGTGTCAGTAAGCATGTGTTAAAGAAAAATCTGCATGAAGGTTATGGTCGCATGTGTACTAACATAGAACCAAATGATGATTGATCAGTCATGCGCTCTAGATTAACTTTGTTTCTCAAGGCTTTGACTAAGCTGATGGTTCAAAAAAAAAAAAAAAAAAAAAAAAAAAAAAAAAAAAAAAAAAAAAAAAAAAAATAATCATTGTACATCTATTACTGTTCAGTAGCTCTGATTTAATAAAATTAAAACTTAAATCTTTTTTTTTTGTTACTGGCGCTAGTTGGCTAATTTGGAAATTGACATGACATTGGTAACACTGCGCCAGAGAGAATTTAAAAAAAAACTTCGTGTTTGTTTTGGTTCTGCGTCGGGTTAATTGTGAGACAAAAACGTTAAATATTTTTACTTGTGTCGTAAATGTGCATACTTAACAACATAAAATAGGATTGGATTTGGATATAATATACTCATTAGAGTAAAATTTCATCGTTTCCTCATAAGTTCGATGGACAGGTAAATAAAGTAAGGTTAGGATAACTCATTTATTCTAACTTATGCAAAGCATTCATAATTTACTGGAATAAAAGATATTTTGTTATCTGTATTTCAGCGAGATCATTCGTCAAATTGTACAAATTAAATAGGTTAACAATTTGATTACACAAACCGATGGCACCTTCCAAGAAGAGTGGTGTGTGGCAATTTTATGATAAACCTGAAGGAGGTAGTAACTCTGCAAAATGTAGACTTTGTCAAAAAGCTATCAAATCTTGTGGCAATACAACCAACTTAATTGGTCATATAAAAAATATACATAAGGCTGCTTTTCGGGAGTTAAATATTGGAAGTTCGAAAAAATCCAATATGGATAACGAAACTATACACAAAAAAACACAATCAGTCCCTAAAGATGCTGACATACTACCGTCAACGAGCTCAGCTGATGTAATAGAATTGACTAAAGAAACTGATAAAATATCTGACTGTTCAAAAGACGACAAAGTTCCTGTTCCTCCGGCTCCTAAACGTCAAAAGTCTATCATATCAAGTTTTCAAGAAATTCACGCTTTTTCGGCGGGTGGTGATAAAACTCTAAAAATAAATAATGCCTTAATTTATATGATATGCAAAGACAATCAACCATTTACAATAGTTGAAAATGAAGGATTTCGCAATTTGATTAAAGTTGTTGCGCCGCATTATAAACTTCCCAGTAAGACGACGTTGACTCGATGGGTTGATGATAAATACGCAGCATTATCAACAGTCTTCAAAGAAAAGTTATCAAATATTGAAAACTTTACTCTTAATACTGACATGTGGTCTGAAACAATGTGCATGAGAAGTTTTTGAGGAATAACAGCACACTTCGGTGTTGGTAATGAATTATTTTCAATAACTCTTGGAGTGTACCAATCAAATGAACGTCATACTTCAGAACACATCGCTGAAATGTTGCTTCAAACTTGTACCGAATGGGGTATTGACAAAGATAAAGTTTCGGCTGTAGTGACTGACAACGCAGCCAACATGGTAAAGGCCGTCGATTTGGCTTTTGGAAAAAAACACATACCATGTTTTGCACACACTCTGAATTTGGTGGCACAAAATTCTATGCAACAGTGTACTGAGCTGCGAAACTTGATAACTAAATTAATACAAGAGGTTCCGACCAGATGGAATAATACATATTATATGATCGAAAGATTTTTGGAGCTTCGCACTATCGTTAATAACATAATCACTCGTCATAAAAATGCACCACCCATGCTTACTGCCTCAGAACTATCAATTCTTTCTTCGGTTTTACAAGTTCTGCGACTGATCGAAGCTGCAACTAAGGAAGTGTAAGGGGATAAGTACTGCACTAGTAGCAAGGTAATACCACTTATCCATTGCCTTCTTTTGAAAGTTAAAACCCTCAGACTCGAAGAATCTCTTACCAAATAATTGCAGTCATTGGTCCTTAAAGAGATTGACAAGAGAATGGGTGTTATAGAGAGAGTGACTCCTCTCGCCATAGCCACGATATTAGATCCGAGGTTTAAAAAAAATGCATTTTACAGACCCACTTGCTTGCTCTTCAGCTGTGGCAAAAGTCAAAGAATTTGTGAAAACTACAATACAAAATGAGGCCGCGGTGGAATCTGATTCTTCAGATCATTCTGCCAAACCAGAAGACAACTTTTCTTTATGGGATGATCACCACAAATTGGTACACAAGAGCTGGAAAACGGCGAAGTCTGACGATACTATTTCTGACGAGCTGTCTATTTACTTGCATAGTCCAGTAGGAAGACTCAATGAGAACCCATTGGAAATTTGGAAAGATCTGAAAATTCAGCTTCCTAAACTTCATAAAATTGCTTACAAATACTTGACCATGGTGGGAACGTCAGTCCCGTCTGAGCGTTTATTTTCTAAAGCAGCACAAATCGTCAATCAGCAACGAAACAGACTGAAAGGGAAACGTTTAAATAAGCTTTTGTTTTTGCAAAGTCTTCCAAAAGAACACTGGTTATAAGTCTTATTGTCACACATTGCCATATTTTTTTTTTAATAAATGACTACTGCATGAAAAGTCTTTATTTTTTATTTTAGTAACATAGATTCCTTAAACACACATACAAAAGGCAAAAAGAAAAGTGCTGTTGTAGGAGTATCTATAATAATAAATATGTTCAGGAGATCGACTACAGCTTGTGATGCAATGTTAGAAAAAGTACTCGATTTTGAGAAAACATCGATGTTTCTAACCGATGCATTTTTTAAGTGGACACCCCTAATCTAGTAAGGGAATAACTATGAATTAAATTAGTGAAAGGTTATACTATCGTATAAAATCAATATTATTGTGTATACGGAATACAATTAAGAGGGGGGAAGAGCTGTTATGTATTTAACTTTTGTACAGTAGTGTACCGTTGAACCTAAATGAGTTCTCGCTATGAAGTGGTCTCTTCCACTTCCATGTCAGCCGGCGAATGAAGAAGGTGAATGATCTGGATGGCAAGGAAATCGCTGCGTAGAAATAAGTATTATAGATAAACATAAAGTGGATTAATGAATTCTAGTGAAGTATTGTGAATGTGGAATAAAGAACTACAAAGGAAAAACATAAAAGTGTATAATAATTTAAAGGGTGAAATTGAGCAAACTACAAATTTGTCATTATTTGATCAATCAATGGATACTGTATGCCTGTGCCTGTTGACGAAGTTGCTAGCTTGGGTTAGGTTTTAAAATATAAAAATGCCTGTAGATATAGTAAATAACAACTTTTACGTATGTCTTTTAAGCAACAATTCTATGCAACTTTATCCTGAAAACATTCTGTCAGCTTTTACAAATGCACTTGCTAGCCCATGTAAGTTTTCTAATAGCTGGTGCGTTGGAGTAACTGAAATTTCATTACCAAATTATGACATTAAAGAGAAGAAGGGAATGAAGCGCAATGTAGCTGATGCAATTAATGATAATAGCTTTAAAAGAGTGACCCGCGAAACGCCTAATAACCAGTTAAAAGAAATAAGAGAACAACAAAAAGCAGAATTGAAATCATTGACAGTGAAAATAAATGACAATGTTAAACTTGAGTGGACAAAAGAAAGTCTTGAACAAGCCAGCTATAGAGCAGGGCAGGTAAATTTTTCAGCATTTCTATTAACATTTTACAATGCAGTCAGCCCTTCTTGGTATACTATGTTTTTGGACGACGTTAAAAAAGCAATGTGGGATCGGCTGGAAGCTGACTTTTTGGATAATGTGATACCTGAAATAAGCTACACACAAGATCCGGAAGAGTTTATACTACACATTTATCAAGGGAAAAAAATTTCGGAAAATGTCATTTTAAAGTATAAGGACTATGAGTCAGTCGAGGCATTTGTTGATGACTTTATTGGGCAAATTCCTAAAAGAAAAAGAAAGCATATTGTCATACAAAATGCAATCGATAATTACACACATCCTGCTCTTAGCATTAAAAAAGCCCGAGATAAAGCAATAAAAGGTACAGCCAAAAAGGTGCATGATATGTTTGAACTACGGCTAGAAGACTTGGAAGTAACAATAAGGATAAAAAACCATTACCATCACATCTTAATGTTAAAGATCTTGTCACGCTTTTAATATCAAATGTGAATTTTGACGATCAGACAATTAGCGAGCAAGAAAAGCAGAAAAAGGTTCTTCAGATTAAAGATACAATTTTCGGTATCCTAAACAGGTTAAAAAAAGATTCGGTAAATGCAGAATCACCTAATCAGCGACAAATTACTAAAGATAGTTATGTTTTGTATGTACCATACGAAAAGCAGAGTTCAGGAGAATACTTGACAACACCAGTATACCTATTGATACAAATATAGACAACTTGTCGGACTTTTTTACGGATATATTTCTTCAGACACCTGAAGAAAAACGTAAACCTGATGCAATACTTTCGGAAATAAATAAAAGAATCATTTAACACTGCAGGACTACGTCAAGAGCATATGTCAATTATTGATGAAATTAATGGTCTGGAAAATACAATCAACGAATTAATACAAAGGCTCCCCCGAGAATCTATAGAAATGTCAATTAAACCAAGAATTATGGGTAATAAATTAGCTCGATACTTACGAGTGATACCGACACAATTGTGTGAGGCTAAGATTTGAACATGTAGAATACTGCCCTATCGAGAAAACATTTTAGAAGGTATTTCTATAAAAATAACTGATAGCCAGGGTGAATTGATTAATTTTAAACCAAGTTATATCCCGACTTATGTGATGCTTCATTTTAAGACACAATAAACTATATATGTGCACCCCAAACCAGTTTTTAATTTGATAGCACTTTGCTTGACTTTAAGCCCTTAATAAAAATGAATTCGTATTATACACGATACTACTTAATACAAAGTGGCGATAACTTGTCGGATATAGGAGAATTGTACCGAGCGCCACTTACTTATCAGCAAGGAAGAGGTATTGGCAGTTTCTTCAGCGGACTATTTCGTTATTTACAGCCATTAGTTGCTTCAGCAGCTAAAGTTATAAAACAGCAAACGCTGAAAACTGGAAAGACAATACTGCAAGAAATTGGCAGTAAGCCAATGTAGCCCCATTAGATAACTCATCAGTTTTGGAATTTGTCTCGCTGGGACATGGAGATACATATCGTGACTTGTCAAGTATATACCTACGTTTAAAAGTGCAACTGATTAAAATTAAGGATGGAAAAGAAGAACTTTATACCGGAAAAGATATTATCGTAACTAACCCAGACGGTTCCGTGAATACTGTGACCGATGAAGGCCCTGGTGTTGTCAATAACGTACTTCAGTCGCTCTTTCATCAATGCACTATTTACCTAAATGGGAGACCGGTTGTTCAAACTGACAATAATTATAATTATAGGGCATATATTGAAAACTTGTTAAATTATGGTAAAGATGCGGCTTCCACACTTTTAGAATCTGTTGGTTGGTATATCGATGAATATAGTATGGAAATTGTTCAAGATGGTGGCCAAAATATAGGTTACTCGGCAAGAAGAAGACTTTTCAATAAGAGCAATGTTGTTGAGCTAATGGGAAAAATACATGCTGATATGTTTAACCAAGACAAATTATTAATGAATGGTGTAGATCTGCGCGTTGTGTTATCACTTGAAAAACCCGAATTTTACCTTTTGTCAAAAGATGACGACAACTCTCCACGAATTAAGATTGTAGAGGCCACTATGACTATGTACATGAATCACGCATCATGCTGGCTCATGAAACCGTTTTACAACGATCAAATGCTGTATACCCATACAAACGAGTCGAAGTTAAAACATTACTATACCGGCAAACACATACACATTATCCTTAGACAACATTGTCATAGGACAATTACCAAATTTATTAGTGTTTGGTATGGTTGATAACGACGCATATACAGGAAACCGAACAAAAAATTCCTATAATTTTAAACATACACTCAGAAAAATGTCACTGCTTGAACTAACTCGTAACAACGGTCAAACCCAAAAGGGTTCATTTAAGACTTCAAAGGGTCTATTTTACTCTCGGGCGTTCAGTTTAACTCTTCCTCTACGTAAAAATAACCTATTGTAGTATGTTTTCCTTACCCTGACGCTAGTTAATACAAAACTTAAAACAAGATTCGCTTAACTCAGAAAAAGCAGTCATTTCAACATTTAAATGTATTGTAAATACTCTTGGCGGAGTTAAATTGACGGTTAAAATATAAATTTCATTCTAAACAGTCAGATACACTCACAATTGTTATACATACAATTTCAAGCTCGATGTGTCGATATTATTTTAAGTAAAGGCCGTGTTACAATGTGGTCGCCGTCGCTGTCGCTAAAGGTGTCAAAAGTTAAAATATATGAATTGCATTGAACCAAAATACAATGTTGACGCCAAGAGGTCGCTGTCGCGAGTCGCGTCACCCGAAGTTGGGACCATTTCAACTTTTGTGTGTGCGTAAGTTACACTTGGTGATTTGCACGAGTTGAAGTGACACGGCCTTTAAGTGGTTCCTGCGTTCCTGTCGAATTAAAGTAATCTGAAGCTGAAGTGAGTTGGCAAAAATGGGATCTTAAAACAATAATGGTAAGTTAAAACAACATATTATTTGAATTTTTTAGCTATAAATAAATGTGTTCTAGGAGAATTTAAACATTGACGAGTTTATTGAAGAGGTTAGAGCCCACCCCATTTTGTACGATTTGGGGCATCCCGGGTACAAACTAATAAAATCGAAAATCAAAATATGGGCCGAAATTGCAGCGAAATTTAATATCAAAGGTATATATTTTTTCAATCCTTACTTTAGAGATGCGTTTATGAATTTAATGACTTTTCTCATATTTTACTTTTTGTTTTTATGCTTATACTTATTTTTGCTTTTTATGTAGGTATTAGATTGTAAATTTGATTGTTGAAGATGTACCAATTTTTCTATTTCAGTTGATGACTGCAAGAAAAGGTGGAAGCAGCTCCGAGACTGCTATGCGTGGAGTCTACGCAAAATCAGCACGATGTCGGGACAAGAGGCAGACGACCCTATGGAAAGGGAAGGATGGACATATTCAGGAAACATGTCCTTCTTAAAAGACCTGTTGAAGGCTAGAAAGTATGCATTTTGTGAATTATGACGCTGTAATGATTAATTTATTCTATTTTAAGATCAACATCAAATTACAGAGAAGAGATAGGAGAGGATTCCCAAGATTCCCTTGGAGAGACACCTTTGTCACTTCCGCCGCCGTTAATACCACCCACGGCCACGTCAACAGAAGCAACTTCTGAGGCATCTTCAACTTCGACGCCGCGAAAATATAGGAGAGTTGGGGAAATGCGCGAAGAAGTGCAGGAGCGATTTCTCCAAACACTTACCGCAGCCCAGGAGTTCATGCAGGCGCAATCTTCGCGTTCAAACACGGCGGAAGAAGATGAGCTCTTCTTGCGGAGCATGCTTCTAAAGATGAACAAGTTGCCTCTTGACACTAAGAATCAGTGCAAGTTAGCAATTATGACGTAGTTATGCGATATCGAAAGAGATATAAACAATTGAGGAGCGTCGGAACAAAAACCGATAAATCCCATTTTCAAATTTTTTTTTTAATGATCTCAATTGTTTGTTTTCCATGAGCTTGGCTATATTTTTACAATTTCCCAAAAAAAAAAGGGATTTATCGGTTTTTGTTCCGGTGCTCCTCTCCTCAATTAAAAATGTTTGGACGCTCCTCAATTAAAAATGTTTGGCCTATGTACATATATGTATGTATATAAAAACAAATAATGTAATAATGTATATAAAAACAATAAAAATATATATGTATATAAAACGTATCGTCGCTGCGCGTGCAAAAGTAGCTATGTGTTATTTAGTAATTTTCGGTTTTTTATGCAATTTGAATCGCTGTTTCAATACACACCATACTGTAAAAACAGCTAAGCGATAGACGCAATATTTACAGAGTTACGGAATGTAGCTATGTGACATTCATACTTCGAACGTTCCATTTAAACACGCCAAGTGTTATAATTCACATAGCTAAAATAAGTTTACTAAGGCGAAAGCAAAAATTGCGCCCGATATGTGCTTCACTGCGCATAGCGAGATTTTTGATCAAGTTCATACTCGCTCTAAAGCAAAACATGCACCGTGATTGCCACCTATTCTACGATAATTTGAACCATTAGTAATGTTCCACATTTTGATCTCATTTTAATTGATTTTGTTTGATTTTGGTTTTTTATTTTATTTTCTTATTAATTATTTCTTTTTAAAAAAATAGCTATGTGTCATCGTTCAGCCAATTTTTTTTAGTTTCCATAGAATTATAAAGTAGTTATGTGCTCTAAATGCACATAGCTTGTATTTACGACTCAAATAAATAACTCTATGTGTCAAATTTGCCTATTATGTTATTATGTTTAATTTTGGCATTATTAATAATGTTATCTATCCAAAAGTAATCTAAAACTACGTAAATTTGTTATATGTATGTGGGAGTTGCAGTCGACACAATTCCCAGAGCCGCGAGCGACAGTTATTATCCCGTTAGGTCAACACCCAGAACCTTTTTTTATCCCGACTGAGTCAGGAAGGGAGGCAGTCTCAGTTGAGTAGTCGCAGCAGTCGGATCATCAGTCGCAGTAAAGCAATCGCCCAGTCGAGTCGCAAAGCCGCAAAGCCGCCAAGCCTTTTTCGATACGCCCGCGCCGCGCCTCGTAAAGCTCAAACCGTGCCAAGTGAAATATTGAACTATTATTTAAAATTGTACCGAACTTAGTGAATAAAATAAGACTTGAATTAATCAGAAATTACACTTTTTTCGCTTGCCTACAAATCTATCCAAACATTTCCCCACAACCTTGGTGTCAGAAGTACGGATCAATCGCTATAAATCCTGTGGGAGGTGATAGATTGTTGTGTTGGTGAGAGGTGCCTGAAACAGTTCACCGATTCCGTTCTGGGAAGAGAAGTGATGGTTGTGTTGGTGAAGGGTGCCTGAAACAGAGTTTAACGGTTCCGTTCTGGGAAGAGAAGGTGAAGTGTGGCTGAAACAATTTAACGGTTCCGTTCTAGGAAAAGTGACTGGCAGTTTATACTGGCTGAAACAATTTAACGGTTCCATTCTGGGAAAAGTGACGCAGTTTATCCCTCGAAGCTTCTGCGTGTGTCGGGAATTGCCTAGCCGGCAGGGGTAGTGCATTGTCGGGAGATCAGTATTATTCGGGACCAGACAAGATCGATGGGGGGGGGGGGGGGGGGGGGTGATTCGCTTTTCGCTGAAATATTCTCTCCACAAGTAAAGTGCATTGCGGTTCTTATACCGAGCCTCGTTTGAGCAAATTTTATGGATGATTTGAATAAACTCACCATCGTCGAGCTACAGTCATTATTAAGAGAGAGAGGACTCTCTCGGTATTTTCGGAAGGCGGATTTAGTTCGGCGATTGCAGAACGCTGTTGAGGCGGATCTTAGTGAGGGTGAAAGCGCCGGTGAAGACTCTGAGGCAAACGATTCTGTTTTTCACGACACATTGACTCAGGCTGAAGAACATAGTGCTGAAGTGAAGTTGCCAGAGAATAGCAGTGAAGAAGCTGAAAATAGTAGTGAAACCGAGGGCCTTGAAGAACAGGTGAAGCAGGGGTGTAGTGAAGGGGAAGCTGTACCGCCGAGTAATCAGAAAATTTCTGAAAGCACGTGTGACAGGGCTGCGAACACAATGACTCAGGAGATCGGGACGGGGCAATCGGTGTCAGGGGCCAGTTTAGCATTCAGGGACGTCGAGGAGGCGCTGGAAACGTTTAATGGGGAATCTTCGAGAGAAGTGGCAATCTGGTTGAAGAACTTCGAGGATACCTCAGTTGTTTGCGGATGGAGTGAGGTAAAGAGGTATTTGTTCAACTTCGCAAAAATATTCGCGAAAGTTGCAATTTCGATGTACATTCTCACGAAAGTTTTCACACGCCAAGCACATTCTTTGATGAGCCCAGACGCAACTTGAGTTCTTTGCATCTGCACACTCAACGTAATCTTGTCTGCCGCTGTAAGCGGAGCTTCACACGTGCAGAAAGCTTTCGTGAGAATCAACTCTAAAAATTTGTGTATATAGGGAAGTACCAAAATAAACACGACACAGTCCACAAGAAATCATCGTCGTTTTCATTATTCCCTTCGCTATTGTTCTATTCACATGAATGCATAGGTTTGGCACCTAGGCATTATTATCTTCAGCAGGTTATCAAGGTATTGAACTTTGGTAAATTCATCGTTAATCCAAGGTATTGAACTTTGGTAAATTCATCATCAATTATTTGGGGAGTCAAGGTATTGAACCTTTGCTCCTATTCTATTGCGGGCGGCTAAAGAGTCGTTCGTGTTTTAAAAACATTGGTGACCCCGACGTGATATCAACACGCATCAGTCGCATCAGTCTCAACACGCATCAGTCTTAACACACCTCAGTCTTAAGTCAGCATCAACCTCAAGTCATCATGGAGGAATTAGCCGCTCAACAGAGGAAAACCGGGAGTGATCTGCAAGCAATCATCGCCAATTACAACAAAGATTCTTCCAGTCGGAAAACACTTCAGTACTATCGTGAAAGATTGAGGCGCCTTGAGGAAACCTGGGCAACGTTTGAGGAAACAGATAATCTTATCTGCACCAGACATGGGGATCAGCTAAAGCACCCGTACTTCCAGCAGGGTTTCTATGACGGAATCAGGGACCTGTACGAGAACTATTCTGAAACATTTCAGGAACAAATCCGAAGGTTGGAAACAACAGCAAACACGCCAGCAGCTGGAGCGGAAGGAACTTCAATTGTGAAGCCGAAAACTCCACTAGCACGCCAGTCAACTCCACCTAGTGAGGGGATCATCAAGAACATCAGGAAACAATCAGTGCTGTGTGAATCCTTGTCAAGATTGTTAAAAAAGTGTATCGAACGTGATCAATCTGTGTCCAAACAAGCATGCGAGGAACGAGCCGCCAAAATCGGGCGCTAGGGCTCAAATCGAGGACATACATTTCAGCATATGTGAAGCCACGGAAGACCCAGCAGCACAAGGCTACAATATAGATCGATATTTTAGCCTAGAGGAACAAGTTCATGATGAATTAATTCATTTATCAGAGAAGTTGGCATCAATTGCGACACCTACTTCTCAACCAAATCAAAACACAAATTCAATGATGAAATTGCCGAAGATAGTACTCCCCAAATTTAACGGGGACTATTCTAAATGGCAACAATTCTACGACCTGTTTCATCAAATGGTCCACATTCAGCCATTAGGACCCTGTCAAAGGATGTGGTACCTGAAAACCAATTTGGAAGGTGATCCCGAAAAGCTAATACGCCACTACACGCTATCGGACGAAAACTACGCTGCGGCCTGGGAGACGCTAGTAAATCGCTACAACAACAAAAGGTTAATTGTGACGGCGATGCTCAACAAGCTTCTCTCTCAGCCAAACATCAACATTGAAAGTGCATCGTCCATCAAGCAACTTCATGACACAACTCGCGAATGCCTCAAGGGACTAGAGAACCTGCAAGTACTCACGGCAGATTGGGATCCTTTAATAGTTCACCTGTTGATAAAGAGACTCGATAAAACCACACACAGTCTCTATGAGCAGTCCCTAGAGAATCCTCGAGAACTACCTTCATTATCGGGTTTGCTTAAATTTCTGGAAACGCGATTCCAGTCTCTAGAAGCATTAGGTTCAAAGGGGAAATCTTCCGAAGAAAGTGCAAGAAAGTTAATGATTGCACGATCTCTTTCGACCACAACAAGCTCAAGGCAATGCCCCTCATGCAAAGCAAATCATTTATTGTTTGCATGCCCACAATTTTTGAAACTATCGCCACAAGCTCGCTTGGAATTCACGAAAGGGCGCAAATTGTGTACTAATTGTCTCAGGACAGGCCATAACAACTCAACATGCACTTCCAGGACATGTACAAAGTGCGAAAAGCGGCATAACACATTGCTGCACATTGATCAGGCGACAAAGCCACAAGGAGCCAAGCCAAGTTCTCCACCAAAATCGCAAGCATCAAACCCTCCGACAACGTCTCAGCAAACGGCATTGACCGCGCAAGCACCGTGTGCACCAAGGGGTTACGTAATGCTGAGCACAGTTCTGCTTCGGCTCACAAACGAAGAAGGAACCAGCCTAGAATGCAGGGCCATACTTGATTCTGGCTCTCAACTGAACTTCATAACCGATCGAATGGTTAAAAAGCTGAAACTGCAAGCCAATATAGAGGAAATGAGTATTGAAGGCATCGGACAACACAAGCAGCGTGCTCAGAAGAGGGTCAGCGTGTCTATTCATTCTCGAACAAGTGGTTTCGTTTCAAGAGTGGAGGCTCATGTATTGCCCAAAATAATATCTCCGCAACCATCTCACATCATTGATTCATCCTCGTGGCCAATTCCACATAATATTCCTCTGGCAGATCCAGACTTTCACACACCCAATACCATCGATCTTCTCATTGGAGCAGAAATTTACTACTCCATACTTTCTGTGGGACAAATCAAGTTGGGAACCACCTTGCCAACCCTCCAGAATACAGTATTTGGATGGACCATAGGGGGCAAACTCGAGGAAATTTGTCGACCGTTGGCCTCCTGTGGCATATGCAGCGAAGATGACACTCTCACTGACCAAATCGAGAAATTTTGGAGACTAGAGGAAGTGGATTCATCAGACGATAGCAGCTCCATAACGTCTGCCGAACAGAGGTGCGTCAACCACTTCGAATCCAACGTGAAGAGAAATTACGAAGGAAGATTCATAGTAAGGTTGCCGTTTCGTCGAGACCCTAAGCTGTTGGAAGAGTCCAAGGACATCGCTCTCAAAAGATTCCTTTCTTTGGAAAGAAAGCTCATAAAACAACCAGAGATTAAGGAACAATATGTTGATTTCATGCGCGAATACACGAAATTGGGCCACATGGAAGGAGTACACCCAGACAAAATTCCGAGTCCGCACTATTATCTTCCACACCACTGCGTTACAAGACCGGAGAGCAGCACAACCAAACTTCGAGTTGTTTTCGACGGCTCCGCAGCTACATCGAGCAATGTATCATTAAATGACCTTTTACATAAGGGACCGTGGATTCAAGATGAACTTTTTGCCATACTACTAAGATTTCGGTTGCCAAAATTCGTTTTCACAGCGGACATCGAAAAATGTACCGGCAAGTGATGATTCATGATGACGACCAATTCTTCCAACTAATATTTTGGAGAGAGGACCCTAACCAGCCCTTGCGATGTTACAAGCTTCGTACGGTAACATACGGCACAACTTCTGCTCCTTTCTTGGCAACAAAGTGCCTGCAGTCGTTGGCTGCCACTGAGGCAGTCAATTTTCCACTAGGAGCAGAAATCCTCAAGAGAGATTTTTATGTTGACGACTTGATGACTGGCTCCAACAGATTGCTTGAAGCCAAGCAAATGCAAAGTCAACTAACGAAACTTCTCCAGTTAGGAGGATTCCATTTAAGAAAGTGGTGCGCCAATCATGCGGAATTACTACATGGAATCCCTCCAGCTGACATAGAAATGCAGCTTGACATCAGCGAGAACAATGAAGGACACACAAAGACACTGGGATTAACCTGGCTTCCCAAGTCTGATCGCTTTTCCATAAAAATTTCGCTGAAAGAATCAAAGTGTATTACCAAACGATCGGTTCTCTCCGACATTGCCACATCTTCGACCCGCTAGGCTTTGTGAGCCCCGTCACCGTGAAAGCAAAGATATTCATGAGAGAGCTGTGGTCTCTTAAATTAGACTGGGGTTCTTCCCTTCCAGCAGAAATGCACACGCGTTGGCAAATCTTCCGTCAAGGTTTAAAGACACTGGCCGACATTCAAGTGCCAAGGCATGTATTTACCTGTCAGCAACCAAGAAACACACAAGTTCATGCTTTCTCTGATGCTTCAGAGAATGCCTTCGGTGCAGCTGTTTACATCCGTTCGATCGCGCCGGACAACATTGTAATTGTGCGACTATTGTGCGCCAAATCAAAGGTAGCTCCACGAAAAACAACGACACTTCCTCGGTTGGAGCTATGTGCGGCAAAACTTGCGGCACAATTGGTTCAAAGAATCATGAAGGATTTAAGATTGCAAAACGTAAAATGTCACTTTTGGACAGACTCCGAGGTAGTTCTGGCCTGGATCAACTCGGAATCTTCAAGCTATCACACTTTTGTAGCCAATAGAGTGGCTAGCATTCAACGATCGTCAAACCCTGAACAATGGCGTCACGTAAAATCCAGTGACAATCCCGCTGACCTGGTATCGAGGGGAGTCACAGCAGAGAAGCTAGCAAAATGCAGTATGTGGTTTTACGGTCCTCGTTTTCTTCATGGATCAGAAGAAATATGGCCTTCGAAATATTCCAAAATGGACACTGACCTGGAAAAAAGGGCACCTAAGGTGATGTTAGCAGCTACGAAAACAACGCCTTCATTAGCAACCACAATAAACAGCGGCAATTCATTCAGTAGATTGAAGAGAATAATGTCGTATGTCTTACGATTCATCTACAACACACAGCCACGCAATCGAGGATCGAGAAAACATAACTTACTAACTTCTGCAGATGTTGAAGAGGCCCTCACGGTCATCATCAAACAAATACAGCAAGAAGGATTTACGGAGGATCTCGCTCAACTGCAGAGAATGAGAACGGTGGATGTGAAAAGTCCAATATCCAGCTTGTCCCCGTTCCTTGACGAACAAGGAATTATGCGTGTGGGGGGCAGACTGGAATATTCCAATCTTCAGTATGACGCCAAGCATCCCATACTATTGCCATATGCACACCAGTTGACGAAGCTACTCATGGCCGACATTCACAGAAGCAATCTTCATGCCGGCCCGCAAACGTTATTGGCCATCACCCGTCAAAGATTCTGGCCGATTAAAGGCAAAACTATCGCTAGATCTATAGTGCAGAATTGCGTACGTTGCTCCAAAGGGAAACCCAAGATGTTCTCACAAATGATGGGCAATTTGCCACCTCACAGAATTCAACCAGCCCGTCCATTTATCAATTCGGGCGTGGATTTTTGCGGACCTATTTGGATCCATTATCGTTTAAGAGGAAGTCGACCCCAAAAGAGTTACGTGGCAGTGTTTTGCTGTTTCGCTACTAAGGCTCTACACCTGGAAGTAGCGAGCGATCTGTCAACAGATGCTTTTATCGGGGCACTGAGAAGATTCACTGGCCGACGCGGACAGTGCAAAAATCTATACTGCGACAACGCAACAAATTTCGTAGGAGCCAAAAACCAACTCAAGGAATTGTCAGACGCCATTCACTCAATCAAAGGGCAAGAAAAGATCGTGTCGGTATGCAACACGAAAGGCATAAACTTCCATTTCATCCCACCTCGGGCACCACACTTTGGAGGCCTGTGGGAAGCCGCAGTCAAGTCGGCCAAATACCTGTTGCAACGCAGCGTAGCCTCAGCCTCGCTCACGTTTGAAGAACTGTGTACCCTCATGACCGAAATCGAAGCCATTCTAAATTCAAGACCACTCACACCGATGTCAAATGATCCAAACGATCTTACTGCCCTAACGCCAGGACAGGAAGGGCAAATCCACAGAGGCTGCCCTACACAGCCTCGTTGGCAAAATCGAAAAAGGTTTCCAATCCAAAGATGTGGCTCTGGGCGCATTTCTGGATATTGAAGGGGCTTTCGACAACACCGGATATGAATCAATCTCTAGGGCTCTCGTGAACAGGGGCATTGATTCCTATACGGTTGCATGGGTGGATGCCATGTTAAAAGAGCGTGACATTTCGTCCTCGTTGGGTGATACCTCGGTATGCATCAAAGCAATTAAGGGGTGCCCTCAAGGCGGGGTCCTGTCGCCATTGCTATGGTCTCTGGTTGTGGACGGTCTGCTAATCAAGCTACAGGAGCTCGGTTATGAGGCTGTTGGATACGCGGATGACCTGGCAATCATAGTCGCAGGTAAATTCGACTCCACGGTTTCGGATTTGATGAGGTCCGCACTTCAAACAGTCACCGACTGGTGTGCCTGTGAGGACCTCTCTATAAATCCTTCCAAAGCTGTCCTTGTGCCTTTTACCAAACGGTATCGACTGGATCTTGATCCAATCTCCGTTCAAGGCACAGTTATTGGGTACTCGGATGAAGTCAAATATCTGGGTGTTATACTCGATAAACGACTCAACTGGAGTGCCCATCTCAACAACACCCTAAACAAGGCTACGAGAGCCTTGTGGGCGTGCAGGAGGCTCTTTGGCAGAACCTGGGGTCTCAATCCAAAGATGATCCTCTGGTTATACAACACTGTTGTTAAACCAATAATCACCTACGCCGCCCTAGTATGGTGGCCTAAGATTCGGCAGAAGACAGCAATTGCAAATTGCAATAAGTTGCAACGGCTGGCATGCCTCTCCATAACTGGAGCCATGCGGACCTGCCCCACACTTGCCTTAGAGGCAATAGTAGGTCTTGCCCCCCTGCACATTTTCATTCTGAAAACAGCTGCAATCAGTGCTCTGAAGGTGCAGGTTACTTCAAACATGCCCTTGGCCGACGAAGGCCATATGAGCATTCTGAAGCAGATTCCAGACATCAGGGTCTGTCTCAAATCGGACCACATGACAAAGGAGCTTTGCTTCGGTAGGAGATTTAAGATCTTCATCCCTGAACGGACGGATTGGATTGGCGTAGGTCCCAATCTAGGTCGGGATAGCCTTAATTGGTACACCGATGGCTCGAAAACCGAGCTTGGTACTGGAGCAGGTGTCTATGGACCCAATACCATGGTCTCGATCGCAATGGGCGAATGGCCCAGTGTATTTCAGGCCGAAGTCCAGGCCATCAAAACCTGCGCCCAGATAAACCTTAATAAAGGACTTAAGGGCTCAATAATTAATATACTCTCTGACAGCCAAGCAGCGATTAGGGCGCTCTCCTCGTGGAGCTTTCGCTCAAGTCTCGTCAAAGAGTGCTTTGACTGCCTTCAACGCCTGGCTGCCACAAACAGAGTTACACTCGTCTGGGTACCGGGGCACTCTGGCGTTGATGGCAATGAGATCGCTGACAATTTGGCCAGAGAGGGATCCGCAACTAGGTACCAAGGCCCCGAACCCTACTGCAATATTGGCTGGTCTTCAGCCAAAACTGTGGTGGATAAATGGGCAAAATCAGTTCAAGTCTCATACTGGAACGATGCTTCAGGGTTACGACAGACTAAGAAGTTTATCAAACCCTATGCTTATACCAACGCCACTGACCTGAGCAAATCGGATCTCAGGCTGCTGGTGGGTTACTTATCTGGCCATTATGGGGTCAGACATCACCTCAACAAGTTAGGTATGTCAATTGAGACAGAATGTAGACTTTGTCTAGAGGACGAAGAAACCACAGCTCACATACTGTGTGACTGTCCGGCATTGGCTCGGATTAGAAGTAGGACCTTTGGAAAAGGGTTTCTAAGCCCGGCTGAGGTCCGTAATTCTTCTGAGGGTGACCTTCTGGCTTTCCTTAGGGTAGCGGATCGTCTACTCCACTAACGGGGTTCCGGCACAAAAGACCGTCTGGTCGCAGTGCCCTCCGCTTGGGCGGCCCCACTAATAATAATAATAATAATAATAATAACGCCAGGACATTTTCTCATAGGTGAGCCTTTAACAGCTACCGTGGATCCCAATTCTGAGCCGCTGAGAACTAGTTTACTCACCAGATGGAAACTAGTGTCTCAACTCAAACGAGAATTCTGGACCCGTTGGTCACGGGAGTACTTGCATGAGCTCCAGCACAGATTAAAATGGAAAACAGCCAGTCAAAACGCACAACCGGGAACCATAGTCGTCTTGCAAGAAGACAACACTCCAACCATGAAATGGCCGTTAGGTCGAATTGTCCAAACGTACAAGGGCAGTGATGGTTTAGTGCGCGTAGCAGACGTTCGCACAAGCTCAGGTCTTCTACGTCGCCCAATCCACAAACTGGCGCCTCTACCGTGTGAAGAAGCTCCATTAGACGGTTCCACATACAAGAGTGAGGACAGGGCTCCTCCCTCAGGACATCTAAAACGTGGCAACGAAGATAACGTACAAAGGAACGATGACTCCTTAAATGAAACAAAGGAAACTACAGAAGAACACCCCGCACATTT
The DNA here is from genome assembly GCA_933228815.1 of Machimus atricapillus. Classification (NCBI taxonomy): domain Eukaryota; kingdom Metazoa; phylum Arthropoda; class Insecta; order Diptera; family Asilidae; genus Machimus; species Machimus atricapillus. Next base: position 15,787,278 of record OW121786.1, on the reverse strand, counting down.
CTCCGAATCACGCAAGAAGAGAAAAGGATCCTACGCATCTGCCATTGTGACCCTGTTATTAACCTGCTTGCTTCTGCCAATTCCAAACTCAGCCCACGCAATAGAGGTCACGAAATTCGCGCCGCAACCAGGAATATATTTTGACAAAATTGGAACAATCAATTTAATATCCACAGAATGGAATCTAGTGGTGTACTACGATCTGCAGCAGTACTGGAAGGAGTTTCAAGTTTTGCAAAACAGCTCAGGGGCATTACAACATCTCTGTAGCCTCATTCGGAAGAAGACAACGTGCACCCAAATCATACATCAGTTTCAACATTTAGAAGACGAACTGGAACAAGACAACCAGCTGCTCAACTCGAAACTCACGTCAAGCAGAACCAAACGAGGAGCTATTGATTTGATTGGAAATGTTGCCAATTCACTGTTTGGTGTGCTTGATTCAAAATATGCCGAACAAATGTCGTCAACAATTGACAACATTCACCAGAACGAAAACCACATCCTAAGTCTTCTAAAAAATCAGACATCGATAGTAGAATCCACTGTCAATATTATGAAAAGCGACACACAGCTGTGAATAAGAAATTCGAGTCATTGGAATCACAACTGAAGGAGATCATCAATCGTATAAACAACAACACTGACGACGCATATCAACTGAAAATCCAACAGCTGTTCACATCGTGGTCAATCCACACTGCGCTGGTTGTCACAAATCTGCAACGCATTCAGGCTGCATTAATCGACGTCATTGCTGACGCACATCAAGGAAAGATCAGCCACTTATTGCTTTCTCCTTCGCAACTACATAAGGAAGTCATCAAAATTAAAAATCATCTACCTGCATCTGTTCGCCTTCCAACGAGCTCAGAAAACTTATTGGGACTTTTTCAATTAATGACAGCTGAAGGACGTATCGTAAACAATCACGTCATATTTCGGATCAAATTACCCCTTCTGAGCTTAGAAGACTTGAATCTATTCCAATTAACTCCAATACCAGCCGTGGTTAATAACTCCTTGCTGACAATAGAACCATCGTCCGCATATTTGGCTGTAACTCCGCATCAAGATCAGTATTTTCCCTTCACGGATCGAGAAATTTCATCATGCACTGAAATCAGAAGCACATTTCTGTGCAGACAGTCGCAGTCGCTTTATCACAAAGGGGCAAACATAAGCAAATGCGAAATCAACCTCCTCAATGGGATGTCAACCTCCTCAGAGTGCACGTTAAAAAGAGCTCCAATTAGCCCTCTCTGGACGCAGTTGCACAAGTCAAACCAATGGCTTTTTGCAATCTTCAACAAAATAGTTGTCAACGTGGTTTGCAACGACACAACAACACAGTTAACATTGGAAGGCTCTGGAATCATAAGTCTGCTACCAGATTGCGTGTTAAAGCACGATTTGATGACCCTCCGAGGACATCATACCTATTCCAGCGCCATCCGAGTAGCATACGCAAGATTAAGTGAGGAAGCAAACATCGCTCACATGGAACAGCCCGCGCCCTTGCCTCATGAAGAAAGACAGCATCAGATGAAATTGCAAGAGATGGAGATGCTATTGGAACAAATAGCATCGCAAAACCTCGAGCTGCCCAATCAACTTCATCGCAGTAATGTCCAGCACACCACCGTTGGATCTCTCGGACTAGCACTCATCAGTACCCTCATCATACTGGCACTCATCTGGGGAATCCGCACCAACAAATTTCGAGGTCACTCATCCAAGCCTGTACCAAAGCCCAGAACATCACGGCCTCTACAAGCTGAAGACTTCAAAATCAATATTTAAATGTCCTTCAACCTAAATTCCAATACATTAGACATATTTTTTGATTTGTACAAATAGAATCAAATAAAAGTTGAACGCAGTTCAACGGGGGGGGGGGAGTATGTTCACCTTCGCAAAAATATTCGCGAAAGTTGCAATTTCGATGTACATTCTCACGAAAGTTTTCACACGCCAAGCACATTCTTTGATGAGCCCAGACGCAACTTGAGTTCTTTGCATCTGCACACTCAACGTAATCTTGTCTGCCGCTGTAAGCGGAGCTTCACACGTGCAGAAAGCTTTCGTGAGAATCAACTCTAAAAATTTGTGTATATAGGGAAGTACCAAAATAAACACGACACAGTCCACAAGAAATCATCGTCGTTTCCATTATTCCCTTCGCTATTGTTCTGTTCACATGAATGCATAGGTTTGGCACCTAGGCATTATTATCTTCAGCAGGTTATCAAGGTATTGAAATTTGGTAAATTCATCGTTAATTCAAGGTATTGAACTTTGGTAAATTCATCATCAATTATTTGGGGAGTCAAGGTATTGAACCTTTGCTCCTATCTATTGCGGGCGGCAAAAGAGTCGTTCGTGTTTTAAAAACAGTATTTATTTGCTAGGAGGTTGCTTAAGGGAGCAAGCGAGAAATTTGGATGATTTAAAAAAACAGTTCAAAGTATACCAAACCATGAAGAGCCAGAAGAGTTTGAAGGGATTCAAGCCTAATTCTGAAAAGGAAAAGGGGAGAGAAAGCGATTACCCCAAAGACAGGTGTGCGAATTGTGGTGCGAAATCACATGCTAGTTCTAAATGTCCGCATAGAGCAACAAAAGGTCCGCGATGTTTTAATTGCAATGAGTTCGGTCACATGTCGCCTGCTTGTCCTCAGCCGAAGAAGGGGAAACCTCGAACCGATATTCCCAAGGTTAATAATATTAGGAGCCCAGATATGCATGTTTATTTATTTATTTATTTATTTCGCTTAATGCAAGCTACAATAAAGAACTAAAACTAAACTAAACTAAAGGAATAAATAATCTATTATCTAAACCTAAGGTGAGTAAGGCGACGGGGGACGTGTCAGAGTACGGGTGGGTTAGGGGAGTACAGGGCTAGTTTGAGGGAAGTTTTGTCTGTGTGGAAGTCAAAAACGGGGGAGCTGTTGGCTTTCCGCCACATTCTCGTAAAGGGTTCAGAGTGCCCATAATTAGTTCGGTGGTTAGCGAGGCGGAATATGGGGAAAGATCGAACATGGCAAGGGTTGGTGTTGAGGAAAATATTCCGAAGGAATTCAGGGCAGTCAATGGAACCATTAAGGACTTGATGGACAAAAATGATGTCGGCGACGTCGCGGCGCAGGGAGAGGGGTTGAAGGTTGATTAATTGAAGACGAGATTCGTAGGGGGGAAGGTTGAGCTGATCAGCCCAAGGGAGGTCGCGCAAGGCGAAGCGAATGAATCTTCGTTGAATTGATTCGATTCTGTTGATTGTTGTGGACTGGGAAGGTGACCAAACCTGGGAGGCGTATTCGAGAAGGGGTCTAACGAAGAAGATATAGAGAGATTTTGTTACGTAGGGGTTGGAGAATTCCTTGGACCAGCGCTTAACAAAGCCAAGGGCAGAGTTGGCATTATTAATGACGTGATCAAAGTGGGAGCGGAAGTTGAGCTCACGATCACAGAGAACGCCGAGGTCGCGGATGGAGTTGACCGAGGGAATGGATTCGTTCGCGAGAGAGTAGGATCTGGGGGGGGGTTACCGGAACGTTTACGGGAGAAGGTAATAGATTGGCACTTGGAAACGTTGAGGTCAAGGAAGTTAATTAAGCACCAGGTGGAGAAATCGTTGAGGTCGCTTTGGAGGAGGGAGGAGTCGGATGTGTTGGTAATTCGTTTAAAGATTTTCATGTCATCGGCGTAAATTAAGATATTGGAGTGGTTGATCACGTTCACGACGTCGTTGATGGCAAGTATAAAGAGAAGGGGGCCAAGGTGGCTGCCTTGAGGTACGCCGGAATTAGATATGAAGGGATTAGAGATCGACGACTCGAAGCGCACCATGTAATGGCGGCTGTCGAGGTAAGAGTTAATCCACGAAATAAGGATGGGAGGGAAACCGAGGTGGTTTAATTTGAGGGTAATAATTTTATGGGAGATTTTGTCGAAAGCTTTACTGAAGTCGGTGGCAATGACGTCAACCTCAGCGCCATTTTCCATGGCAGTGATGGCGTGTGAAACGAAGGCGGTCAGGTTGGTTGTAGTAGAACGGCCTTTGAGAAAACCGTGTTGAGCAGGGGAGATAATGGACTTGCAGTGGAAGGAAATTGAGTCGTAGACAAGACTTTCGAAGAGTTTGGGGATGCAAGAAAGCTTTGCAATCGGACGATAGGTAGAAATGTCACTCTTGCAGCCTTTCTTGTGGATCGGGGTGATATAGGAGTCTTTCCAAAGGTCGGGGAAAGCACCCTCAGAAAGTGAAAGTTGGAAAAGGGCGGAGAGGGGTTGGGCAAGGTGGCTGACGCATTTCTTCAGAATAATGGAGGGTATGCCATCTGTGCCGGGGTCGAAGTCATCAGTAAGAGCGTTGATTTTGGCGACAACAAGGGAGGGGTCAATAACGATGTTGGTAAGAGAGGTTTGCGAACTGCACTGCATGAAGGAAAAGTAGGAGGGGTCAGGGGCAGAGACAAGGTGGTTGAAAGATTGCCTGAAGAAAACAGCAAAGAGGTTAGCAGTAGTCGTGGGATTAGAGGAAGATACGTCGTCGAGTTTAAGGACAGGGGGGTATCCATTTGATTTCCTTTTTAGGTTGATGAAGTTGTAGAATTGCCTGGGGTTGGAAATGAGTTTGGACTGCATGTTGTTGAGGTAGTCCTGATATAGGAGGTCACAACGTTCGGAGAAAAGGGTAGAGATAGCAGCAAACGAAGAGTAGTCAGTGTCAGATCTTGAACGAAGGAAGGAATGCCATAATTTGTTCCTTTTGTTGCGCAGGGAGCGAAGATCTTTGTTATACCAGGGTGGAGACGAGGAGCGGTTCTTTAGGGGTTCGAAGGGGACACATTGGGACAGGCAGTAGAATATTTCGGTGTAGAAGAGACTGGTGCAGCTATTGATTGGTAGTTGGGGATCGCTTAAGGTTGGGAGGACGAGGGAGTTGCTAAGGAGGAGTTTTAATTTCTCGAAGTCGGTTCGACGAAAGTTGTAGTGAGAACGGGGTTCGGGATTGGAAAAGTTAGTAGCGGAGTCATGGAAAAAAGTTAGTAAGAGTGGTGGGTGATGAGAATCGAGAGTTGAGAGAAGAAGGTTACTCTCGATGACAGTTGAGTTGATTGGGTTAGAAGAGAAAATGAGGTCGAGTTGCCTACCCAGGTGATTTAACACTCCACTGACTTGGCTGAGGCCAGAGTCTGCGAGATGGTCCGTGATAAGAGATTCGGTGGCTGAAGAAAGGTTAGAGGGAAGGTAATGTGACTCGTCTTCAGAGATGTCCCATTGGAGCCGGGGAAGGTTGAAGTCTCCAAGGACAAAAATGTCATCAAGGGGATTAGTGAGAGCAGATAGGGCGTCAATTACGTTGACTGCTTGTTCGTAAGCTACGAGAGGCTGAGCGGGACGGATATAGCAGCATAAAATAAATAGGGAACGGTGGTGGAGAAAGATTTTGATTGAGACCCATTCAAAAGGAGATGAGTCCAAGGAGGAAGATGAGGAGGAGTTGATTAGGGAAGAACCGAAACGGTTGTGAACTGCGATAAGAACGCCGCGACCATGAGGGCCGGAATTAGTTGAACAACCGTCAGCGCGAAAGACATTAAAGTCGGAGGAGAACAATTCGCTATTGTTAATACCCGGGTTAAGGTTTGTTTCTGAGAGTGCAAAAATGTCGAAAGGGAGGGACTAGGACTGCAGGAAAATGTGACGGGTTTTAGAGCGCAACCCACGGACGTTCTGGTAGTAAAGAGAAATGCAATTAATGTTAGAGACAGGCGGAGGGGAGTAGGAATTGGGAGAGGAGACGGTGGGGGGGTTAGGGACTGGCGGAGGGGGGAAGGAATTGGGAGCGGAGACGGTAGAGGGGTTAGGGACGGAAATAGTTTTTCGAGTCAGTGCGAGCCTTCTGGAAGTAGGAAATGCGTTTGGAACTGATGTAGGACGCATAAGCTGAGAGATCATCGGAAACTTGTTGGGGTGGTACGTCGAAGGCTGCGTGATATTTTGATGTCTCTCTGGAGGGAGTGAAACATTCTGGTCTTCTGGATACCGGCAGCGATGTCTCACTGATAAAAAAGTCAGTATATGCAGGTGTGGTAGGTGCCTCCATTATGTCGGGGACTAGCACGCCCCTTTTGGGTTTTGGTAGGCACCTTAAAATGACCCTTGGCTCATGCGTATTGAAATTAGTTATTGCCAATGAACATTTTCTGGTGCCATGCCATGTTGTTCCGGATGCCTGGATAACAACAGATTTTCTTATTGGGAAAGATTTGCTAAGGGAAACAAAGCTATTAATAGAAGATGGGAAGATTACGATAAGCAGGGGTTGCATGCTAAAGCCTGACAAAGAGAGTTCTAGAGATGCATTTGAGGAAATGGATGTACTCCAGTTATTTGCGAATCCGAGATCAGAGACGGTTGATGAGATCGCCGACACTGCGTTACGCGAAGAAGTTAAGCTCTTAATAGCAGATTATAGTCCCGTGAAGCCAGTAAAGTCCGCCTTTGAAATGGTGATATGTCTTGAAAATGAAATACCCGTGTATCAGAAGCCTCGTAGGCTTGCTTGGAAAGAGAGGGAAATAGTAAAGGACCAGGTGCAGCAATGGTTGGACGAGGGAATTATACGGCCGAGCTCCTCAAATTATGCAAGTCCAATGGTCCTAGCGAGAAAAAAAGACGGATCGGTAAGATTATGCGTGGATTATCGAAAACTTAATGAAAAGATTGTTAAAGATAGATATCCACTTCCTGTCATCGAGGATATTTTAGAGAGTTTGTACGATGCCCGCATATTTTCCATTCTCGACCTGCGCAATGGCTTTTTCCACGTGGATATTAAGGAGGAATGCCGCAAATTCACATCATTCGTTACACCAGACGGGCAATATGAGTTCTTGAGGGTTCCATTTGGTCTCTGTAACTCGCCCGCTGTGTTCCAGCGCTTTATAAACACTGTTTTTCAGCCGTTAATTCGCAAGGGTCTGATATTCATTTACATGGACGACATAATTATACCCTCTGAAACCGAAAAGCAAAATTTTGAGATTCTTCAGGAAACGCTAAAAATTGCACAGGAAAATGATCTTACCATTAAGTGGGCGAAATGCAAATTTTTTAAGGCAAGCATTGCCTTTCTCGGACATGTGGTTGAATCGGGTGGTATAAGGCCGTCGGAGGAGAAGATTGCTGCAGTCAAGCACTTCCCAGTGCCCCGAAACATAAAGCAGCTGCAAGGTTTTCTCGGGCTTACCGGTTTCTTTAGGAAGTTCGTCCCCCAATATTCAATCATCGCGTTACCATTGACTGATTTGCTGAAAGGGAATACAATTTTCGAATTGGGAGCCAAGCAGTTGGATGCGTTTAATTTGCTGAAGGAGAGATTGTGTAGTGATCCCGTGTTGAAGCTTTTTAACCCTCGCCTGGAAACTGAACTACACAAAGATGCCAGCAAAGAAGGTTATGGGGCAGTACTATTTCAGAAACATGATGAGGACAGCCAGATGCATCCTACATTTTATTTGAGCTTCAAGACAACGGGCGCCGAAAAGAACTATTCCAGTTATGAATTGGAGGTACTTGCAATCATCAAGTCATTGAAGAAACTGCGTTCGTATTTGCTGGGCATGAAATTCCGGATTTTCACGGATTGTAAGGCCTTCCAGCTGACAATGAGGAAGCGAGACCTAAGTAGCACGGTCGCAAGGTGGGCGCTTCAGCTTGAGGAGTTTGATTGCACCGTGCAGCATCGTGGGGCCATTACCTTCCACAGCCAAAAGCTACAACTATATTTTCGCGGTTATAGACGCATTTACCAAGTTCTGCTGGCTGTACCCGGTCAGATCCACAACGTCTGAGGAGGTCATCGGAAGGCTTGGAGTGCAAAGCCATGTATTCGGAAACCCATGCCGTATTGTAACGGATAGGGGCACTGCATTCACTTCCCAGGCCTTTAAAACCTATTGTGAAGAAGGAAGTATTAGCCATGTTTTGACCACAACCGGAGTTCCCAGGGGAAATGGGCAGGTGGAGCACCTCAATCAAATTATAATTGCTGTGCTGTCGAAGATGTGTGTTAACGAGCCTTTAAAATGGTATAAGTACGTACCTAAGCTTATGCAAATATTGAATTCGACGACTACACGAGCTACAGGGAAAACGCCATTCGAGTTGCTGATAGGTGTTAAGATGTCCAGACCGGAAGATCATCAGCTAAGGCAGTTACTAGACGAAGAGTTTGTTATGGAGTTTGAAACATCTAGACTGGAAATGAGGAAGCAGGCTAAAAATCAGATCAGAGAAATTCAGGAAGAAAACAAGAGATATGCTAAAAGGAAGAGAAGGCCTGCGGCACTTTATGCAGTAAACGATCTCGTCGCAATCAAGCGCACGCAATTTAGTCCAGGATCGAAGCTTCTTCCTAAATTCTTGGGGCCATACAAGGTCATTAAGATCAAGGGAAATGACCGCTATGACGTTCAAAAGGTGGGAAATCACGAGGGACCAACTCTAACAAGTTCGGCCGCGGATTGCATGAAACGTTGGTCACGCGAGGAAAGCGAAGGAGATTCATCTGGGTCAGATGAAGATACCAGGATGGCGAAATGTGGGAGTTGCAGTCGACACAATTCCCAGAGCCGCGAGCGACAGTTATTATCCCGTTAGGTCAACACGCAGAACCTTTTTTTATCCCGACTGAGTCAGGAAGGGAGGCAGTCTCAGTTGAGCAGTCGCAGCAGTCGGATCATCAGTCGCAGTCAAGCAATCGCCCAGTCGAGTCCCAAAGCCGCAAAGCCGCCAAGCCTTTTTCGATACGCCGCGCCGCGTAAAGCTCAAACCGTGCCAAGTGAAATGTTGAACTATTATTTAAAATTGTACCGAACTTAGTGAATAAAATAAGACTTGAATTAATCAGAAATTACATCTTTTATCGCTTGCCTACAAATCTATCCAAACATTTCCCCACATGTATAAAAGGAAGAATAAATTATTGAAATACTCTGGGCATTTTTCGAGAAAATCAGTTTTTTGCGTCTCCTGTAAAGTGTGTAAAAAACACATAGCTACTTTTGCACGCGCAGCGACGGTATGTACATATTTTCATAAAAGTTTACAATTATAAACTGGCATGTGGTTGAAAAGGTACTTTGCCTTCATTTAGGAAATAGCTCGTTAAAATTCTTCGACTTGAAAATGCTTCTCTAGTTGCATTGTTGCTGCCAAATCTAGGAACTGAAGGTAGAATATTTTCCGTGTCTTGCCGCCACAAGCCCTCCACAACTTCATGGTTTTCAGTTTCCCTATCGACATAATTATTTGGGCAATATGTGAGTTCGCTTTTAGAGTAAAGATTATCTGTTATTTTTAGAAAACTGTGCATTACTACACATGATAAAACGATTTTCTCCGCATTTTTAGGATGAAAATCTAAACCATTTCGGAGAACGCGCCAACGTGCGACAAGGATCCCAAAAGTGTTCTCTATGACCCTACCGGCCCTGGACAGCCTGTAATTAAATACCTCCTTTTCAATGGAAAGTAATTGCCTCGGGTATGGCCGCATCAAATTACACCTCAGTGGAAATGCACTGTCACCCATAAAGTAATGATGAAGTTCTTGCTGAGTATTTGGTAGATTTACAGGAGGTGGTAGGTATAAATTGTTGGCAAGAAGTCTCTTTCCGAAAGTAGAGGCGCTAAGCACACCGACGCCACCATCACTCTGGCAGCCATAAGCGCCCACATCAACAGCTGTAAATGTATAATTAGCATCGCATATTCCCAGTAAAACAATGCTATGATGTCCTTTATAATTATAATATTTACTGCCAGAATTAGGTGGAGACTGGCTTTTTACGTGCTTGCCATCGATGCATCCCACACAATTAGGCATTTGCCATTTATTATTAAATTCTTTTGCTGTTTGCATCCAATCAGTTTGATTAAATTCTGGCATGTAGACAGGCTACAAAACAGTCCATAAAACCTCGCAGACTTCCAGTATGATTTCGAACAGTAGACAAGCCCATTTTAAAGGTCATAGAAAGGTAGCTTTTCGGCACACCTTGTGAGACATAGCTAGATATAGGTATAAATAAATTAGTAAGATAAATTTTTACTGCATATACATACATATATAATTACATTAAGGTAAGCGCAAGCCTGCACTCTGCATTAATGGGTCGTCGAATGGATGTTTTCGAAAGGTTCTCCTTAACTAGACTAAGAAGCAGATCGTACTGGGCACGATTCATTCTTGTTGCTTTTGAAAACTTTTCTGGGTCATTATCACGAATAAATTTAAAAGTTTTTTGATAAAATCCCGTCCTATTTCTTTGTGTGTAGAGAGGGCGAATCCACCATCTACGTTTTCTTTTCCTTTTTTCTAAATATAAGTACGAAATCATCAACAAATGGGTATCTAATAAACACGACATTATTCACATTATTCATTCTGGCGATTTATTTCCCGATTTTACTTCTAATTTTATTACAATTTTGCAAAAACAAATCCTGCCAATTTGTAAATGACATTTAAGATAGCAACACCACTGTAACAGAGTATGCAACCATCATTGCGACAAATTTGACAGGGCGACTAGCTTCGCGTCAGCGACCACATTGTAACACGGCCTTAAGAACAAGAATATTCATTAGTCATAATTTGTGCGCAGTTCACTTCCAGCAGCCACAGAAGACAAAAGTAAGCAGACTCCAAAGGATATCGCGGTTGTTGTGCCACATGCAATTAAATTTTGAGTCGGTTTACTAACGCTGCGTGAGTAACGGTGTGTAGTGGTTTTTGACTGGCGATTTTTTTTTGGGCTGTAGTGCGTTGTTGATTTTAAAGGGTGCGAAAATTTTTGTTAAAAACTACAGTCACATTCCACTGGCAGTGAAGGCGAGAGCGGGGTTGATGCGTGGGATTGATTTTGAACTTTTGAGAAGCTGATCTCTCTCGCAAAGTGTAATCCGGGTTTTAAGGTGGCCAAGGTATTTAGAGAAGGTAAAAGCTAATTTTCTTATTATTTTTTGTTTAATTAATTTAAGAATATTCGACATTGTGTAGATACTTTTGGACACATATGGGTGCTCTTAATTTTCCTTAAATTGCCCATTTAGTTTACCCGATATTCAGAAAAAGACAGTACTGTGGGCCAGTTGAAATTGAAATAATGGAAGGCGATAACTTAGTAACATTGTATGATTTTATTGAATATATTGAATATATATAGTACATTTATATACCAATGTAAATATGTATGTGTGGACAAAAGCTCTCGGACGAAGTGCACAGAGGAGATCGTGTCTGGCAGTCAGTGGAAGAGGTTGTGCACAGCAAGGAAAATGTATAAAGTAATGTGTTTATGAAATATTAAGAATAAAGACTATAAGACAATAAAAGTGCGTTTCCAATCATTATTCCAAACATGGTAGCAGAGCGTGGTTTGAAGAAAAAAAATAAATTATTCTAATTGCTCGCTCACGTGTTTTCCGCAGCACGGAAAAGTTTAGATGAAAGTGATCGCAGACAATAAAAGTGCAAATCCAACACTGGAAAGTTTAAGAAAAGTCTTAGAGGAAGGTATTAAAGATATACTGGTGCTGAAAAAGTATATTTGTGAGGAAAAAGAAAAAAATTCAAGAAAGAAAATGAGTAATTGCAAGATGGCGGAAATTTTCATACCCGTGTTTGATGGTGAGGATTATGCTCATTGGAAGAAAAGGATGACGATGTTCTTGAAATTGAAAAAGTGTGCAACAGTAATAGAAAGAGAAAAAGTATTGACAGACAAAGAGGAAGAGTGGGCCGAGAACGACTTGAAAGCCATTAATTACATATACAGTGCTATCTCGAATAAGCAGTTAGAATTCGTCAGTAATTTGGAAACGGCGTACGAAACTATCAAGAAATTAGATGCAATGTATTTAAAGGAATCGACAGCGATGCAGATTATATGCCGGAATAAGTTGGAGAAAATTAGACTGAAAGATTATCAGGAATCATCAGTGTTTATTAGTGACTTTAAAAAATCGGTGAACGAGTTGAAAGCAGCTGGTGCTACAGTAACTGAAAAAGAAAAGATGAACTATATGTAGAGAACATTGCCAGATTCATATAGCTATATCGGTGATCTAATTGACTCATTAAAACAAGAAGATCAGACAGTTAGTTATGTGATTGATAAAATAAAAATGTTGGAAATTAAGAACAAAGCGAATGAAAATATAAATGTGAAGTCAAACACTTTCGTAGCAGAATCAAAGAATCACCGGCAGCAGCAGGAAAAGGCGTGTTACGGTTGTGGTGAAATCGGACATTTTAAGAAGAACTGCCCGAATGTAAACAACGCTAGTTATGGAAGTCGGACGAGTGGACGTCAACAGTTTCGTGGAAGCGGCGCACAGCGTGGAGCATCGAGAAGGAGAGGCAGAGGCGCAAGTGGGCAACGAGGCAGAGGCGACGCATGGCAGCAACGCAACAGTTCGTTTGGGGCATTTACGGCTAAAATCATCGAATCCAATATGGCGAGCAGCGTAACACAAAGTAAACATACTGAGTGGCTTTTAGACAGTGGGTGTACTGATCACATAGTAAATTGCGATGATATTTTTATAAATTGTATTGAATTGAAAATTCCGGTAAATGTAAATATAGGAGACGGTAGAGGTTTAAAAGCAACAAAAATAGGACAAGTCTCAAGTTATTTTAAAGTATACGATAAGATGGTTCGAATTGAAATGACCAACGTATATTATGTCAAAGAAATGAAAGAAAACTTATTAAGTTTATCAAAAATTACAGACAAAAATAAGGTGATTGCGCAAAACAATACGGCGAAAATTTATAATAGTAAGGGTGCGCTTTTAGCTATTGCGTATAAAGTAGATAAGTTGTATAAAATGCAAAGTAAAGTCAAAATTAATTGTGTTAGCGCAAATGTAATGAATAGCAATAATAAGATGACTTTGAAAGAAAAATGGCATCGTATCTTGGGGCATGTAAATTTGAAATACTTAAGTATCTTATGTAAAAAAGATTTAGTTGAGGGTTTACCAAAGGAATTGGAAAATAATTAATTGAAATGTGCTATATGTGTGGAGAATAAAATGTATAATTTACCATTTGAGAATAATAGGCAAAAGGCAAAGGAAATTCTTGAAATAGTGCACACTGATGTGAATGGGCCTCACAATACAGTCGGTTTAAATGGGGAAAAATATTTTGTTAATTTTGTTGATGACTACAGTAAAATAGCCAGGGTGTATCCAATTAAATCAAAAGATGAAGTTTATGATTGTTTTGTGTCATATATAAACGAGGTTGAAAATATTACTGGGAAAAGGATTAAGAAATTGAGATGTGATAATGGAAAAGAATATATGAATAAAAGAATTTTTGATCTAGTAAGAGAGATACTTGCCCTCCGTATGTACATGAACTGAACGGTACAGCTGAAAGGTATAACAGAAGTATAATGGAAGTAGCTAGGTGTTTGTTGACTGAAGCTAGGATAGATAAAAGATTTTGGCCAGAAGTTGTATGTACAGCAGCATATTTGAAGAACAGAACACCTGCAAACACGGCTGAATTAAAAACTCCGTTTGAAATATTTTTTTGCACGAAACCTAATATAAAGCATTTGAAAATGTATGGAAGCAGAATGTTTGTACGAGTACCGGAACAAAAAAGGAGCTCTAAGTGGGATAAAAAAGCTGAGTTAGGTATTCTTGTAGGTTATGATAATGTAGGATACAGAATTTTGATAAACAATAGGATCATTGTAGCGAGACATGTTGATGTGTTAGAAAAAGATGAGTATTGTATTGGATTAAAAGATGAAAATGAATTTGAAAATAAAAATGAAAACGAAATTTTTGAAAATAATTCTGGTATATATGAAGAACTTGAATATGCTGAGACTGAAAATAACGAGAATACTTCTGAAAGTGAAAATGAATTTAAAAATGAAAACGATGAAAGTAATTTCAAAAATAGACCTAAAAGAAATATTAAACCTCCAATTAGATATGATGATAATTATGTATACAACACGATTTATGTGAATTATTGTAGCGCAGATAACCCTAAAAATTTTGAAGAAGCCGTAGAAAGTTTTGATTCGGAGAATTGGAGAAATGCAATGGAAAAAGAAATTAATTGCTTGAATAAAAATAATACTTGGGTATTAGTGGACAAGCCAAAAGATAAAAAGATTTAAATGTCAAATAGGTTTATGCAAGGAAAGACAAGGACAAGTTCAAAGCCAGATTAGTCGTAAGAGGGTTTCAGCAAAAAGAGTGTATTGAAGACATTTGTGGCGTCTCCATCACCACCACCACCACAGGCGCAGCGCTCTCGGCGGCAGGCGCAATGTGGCGGCCTCATCGCCACCAACACAGGCGCAGCGCTCTCGGCGCAAGCAGGTCTTGATCCTGCGAAACGCCGAGAGCTCACTTGCAGTCTGGTCCTCAACGCGAGCAGACCACTTCGCCACGCAGTCTCGTGCTCGACGTGAGCCGAGAACTGACTTCCAGTTTGGTGCTCAACGTGAGCAGTCGACTTCTGCCAGCCTGGTGCGCGAACCTCAGCCAAAATCGATATCTTTTGGTTTCCAATACTTCTACGCCGGAACTAGAGTTAAGAACATTGTAGTGCCATATTCAAGAAATAAAAACTTTTAGTGAACAGAAAACATTGTTTCCATCCGGATAACATTATTTTCCCTAAACATTTATTCCCCGGTGGCTAGAATACAAACGTTAAAGATCTTGCTATCTTATTGTTGTAATGAAGGGTTAATTATTGACCAAATGGATGTTGAGACGGCATTTTTAAACGGAAAGGTTAAATCAGAGGTTTATGTCAAGCAACCTCAGGGATTTGAAAATAAATCTGATAAAGTATGTAAATTACAAAAGGCTTTGTATGGTTTGAGAGAAAGTCCTAGAACTTGGTTTGAATGTTTTGACAATTGTATGAAGAATTTGGTAAAAGTAAAAAAATTATCTAGGCATAAATATTGATTATAATGAAAAAAACAAAGAAATGTATTTAAATCAAAAAAACCTATATTCAATCTTTGGCAAAGAAGTATAAACTTGAAAATGCAAAATTATATGATACACCAATGGAAGTCAATTTAAAATTAAATCAAGCAAAAGAAGTTCAAAATAATTTAAAATATAGAAGTTTAATTGGAGAACTCTTGTATATTAGTTCAGGAACAAGGCCTGATATAAGTTATGGTGTTAATTATTTAAGTAGATATCAGAATTCCTATAACGAAACACACTATAAATATGCAATGAGGGTATTAAAATATGTATACTTAACAAGAGATTTAATGTTGATGTATAAAAAATGGCATAATGTAAATGTACTAGACTGTTTTGCCGATTCAGATTGGGCAGGTGACAATTTAGACAGGAAATCCACATCTGGATATGTCATAAGATTTTATGGTAATATTGTTTATTGGAAAACGAAAAAGCAAAATAGTGTAACCAAGTCCTCCACTTCAGCTGAATAAGTTGCATTATCAGAGGCTGTAAATGAACTAAAAATTATAAAAGATTTATTGGAAGATTTGGATGTAAAATTAGAAAAACCGATTAACATTTATGAGGATAATTCAGGAGTCATAAGCATAGCTAAGTTCGGTAATTTCACTAAGAATTCAAAATATATTGAAGTACATTACCATTTCGTCAACGAAAATTATTTGAAAGGAATTATCAATGTGATAAAAGTTGAATCAGAAAATAATATCGCGGATATCTTTACTAAGTCTCTAGGAAGGCTGAAGTTTGAAAAGTTCAGAAACATGTTAAACCTAGTAAACTAAATTAGTTTTACCAATATAAATGTAAGGAGGTGTATTGAATATATTGAATATATATAGTACATTTATATACCAATGTAAATATGTGTGTGTGGACAAAAGCTCTCGGACGAAGTGCACAGAGGAGATCGTGTCTGGCAGTCAGTGGAAGAGGTTGTGCACAGCAAGGAAAATGTATAAAGTAATGTGTTTATGAAATATTAAGAATAAAGACTATAAGACAATAAAAGTGCGTTTCCAATCATTATTCCAGACAGATTTAGACCTTGGTGATAATGTTCTTGCAAGCTGTAGAACAAGCAGTGTAGAACGCCCAATAGAAAAAGAGGATGAACTTTACTCATTGTTGAAATCTTGAAATATTTCTGATTTCGTATATGAAAATTGTAAAGGTTGTGCATTTATTTTCAATAGTAAAAAGTTGCCTGTAATATGTACGATTTACAGATTTGGTATCTCAATTCAACAATTAAGTAAAATTGAAAACGAAGAAATAAACGCTTTGATCCCTGCACCTCATATTGGAGTGCGAATAGATTTCAAAAATAGCTTAAAAAAGTGGAGAAACAAGGTAAAATATTAATTAATTAGAGACTAAAGTAAATATTTATATTATTTGCGGAACTAACGCAGAATTCTGAAGAGCAAAGTGATACTCGTTCCATGAATACGGACGTAATTAACTGGTTAAAAACTAATTGTCATTCAACGCCTTCAACAAGTTTCTCATCTTTAAATTCCGGCAAAGCTAATGAAAAGGTATTCGTTTACATTCAAATTTAATTTAGTATTAGTAAGTTCCTGTGTAAGGAAAATAGGGTTGTCTGGTAATTTTTGGGGAAAACTTTATCGAGTAAAAATCTGGTAAACATTTTCATATGGTAGGGACGTTAATCAAAAATTACCAGACGACTTTAAGTAAAATTGGGTAAACTATCAAAGTTTTGCTTGCGTGTGTAATTTTCATATCAAAAAATCCCAAAAATATTTTTTTACTTTTTGCAGTATGTCACATTCTCTAAAATTAAATTTAGCTAAAATGTTATTTCAAAATTTATTCTACTAGACTTTCACCCAAATTTTGGAAGAGTCAGCACTCAGTGTAGAAATAATAAAGTATTACACTAAAAATAAGGACTTACTACCTCAACATAGAGATGTTTTAGTTGATATAGTTGCTGAGTATTATCTTCAAAATAACTTGCATCTATCTTGTGAGGAAATGAACAAAATATCTGAGGATATTACAGAAAGCTTTCCAACAGAAGATAAGGTTTTTAATAGATATCTATACGACGAGTTCAAAATTAAACATGTCTCTTTAAGGAAATATATTTTATTCCACGAAGTGGCAAAAAAAACCCTCGAGGAAAAATTCATGATAAATATAGAAATTTGAAAAGAAATTTAAAAAAGCTGGCTTCTTTTCCGGAAAATCAACTAGTACTTCATTCAGTTCGGACGAAAGAAGAGCTATCGACGGCAATATATTAGAAGGTATGTTTTTAATAAAGTGAATCTTTAATTTTATAACAATTTCTTATACAATGTATACATACATATTTGGAAGAAGCGAAATTGTGGCTGCATCATAATCGGGATCTATGGGATGAAATTTTAATTAAGTGGGAAGAAACAAAAGAATATAGAAGGAAAGAAATACTTGCTTCTATATCAACAAGTAATGTTTTTTCTCAGTGACCCCTTTTGAGGGACTCACGTGCACCCTCGTTGGTAACAAATTCATAAAGCTTTAACCTTTTTCAGGCGATTAATTCATATATTTCATAGGTGGAACTTGATTTTCGATATTTATTCCCTGGCAAAGAAAATGGTTTAATTGCTGGATGGCAACGCTATGAAAATAAATTTGTTAATTCGTTTCAAAAAAACCTCACAGATGTGGCAAGTGTGGCATTGTATAAAAAGATACCAGGCAAAACTTTAATTCATATTAAAATAAATTCAGTAATTAGTTTCTTTACAGATAGTCGCGATTGCATAATATTTTTACTGTTGCATACGCTTATCAAACCAACTTCAAGACTAATTATAAACGACCCCATTACAAATAAAAAAATTCAGTGGAAGCCCAGCGTGATTGACTCTCAACGCAGTACAATAATTCATGTAACGGTAATAAACGATGCTGAAAAACGAATAGAAGACTTAAAGAATAAGTATTTTCACATGAATTTGCAATTACAACCTATTATTATTGTCGTCGGTAAAGATTTATCGTCTTTAAGCAGTTTTTACATTTACCTTGATGGAGTGATGTACAAATTTGAGACTTTTATTAAATGTGTCGATTCCACTTTTAAATTTTTTCAAATACTACATTTAAAATATCCTTGTGAAAGCAAAAATGTTTGGCTATTCATTCAAAAATTTTTTTTCAATATAAACACCGAGTTTGATGAGAAAATACCAAAAGTTTCTATTTTGATGCAAGAACTGCTTAAAGAATGAATTAAACTTTAACACTTAGTACATCATATAAAATAGAAATGTTTTTATGCTTTACATATATGTATGTGAAAAGCAGTATGAACATACTGAAAGACTGATTTGTCATTTAAAACTTTTTCATAAACTTGTTACTTCATCTACTTACATATGTAAACAAGGTACATGTCCACAATCATTCAATAACTTGCATAGTTTTAGGAGACATTTGAACAACAGACATAAATATGATTCATTTATTACGAATAGCAGTATTACATTAACGGAAAAAAATGTTAATTTTGAAAATTCTGTTACAAATTCAAATAAGCGTATTATATTGCCAGAACAAAATGCTGACAATTTGCACCTAAACCCTACTTTAGACTCATGTACTATAAGGGATAATATCTCAAAAGCGATTGTAGATTTCACAATTATTAATTAACATAAAGCATTCATCGGGTCAGAAATTTATCAGGATGGCTGATACATGGAGGGAATTGCGAGAGCTGGATTGTGCAAATTTAGCATCGGATTGGAAGAATTGTAAACGTGATTTTTCAGTGTATATGATTGCCAACAACAAGAACACTGAGCCTGAAGCGACAAAAATTGCAATTTTTTTATGGCTGGTTGGAACTAAAGGTGCAAATGTGTACAATACATTTGCTGCGTTCCATTGGGCCTGGCCAAGTACTCGCAAGTACTTCCAAGTGCCACGAACTACACATGCTCTTGGCTGGAGGTAGTTGAGTAGAAATTTCACAAGTAGTTACGCGATTTTTTTTCGCTAGGGGGTTTTCACATTTTCATAAAGCTGTGTTCCATTGAACATCTACTCGCAAGTACTTGCGAGTACTTGGCCAGGCCCAATGGAACGCAGCAATTGTTTCCGAATGACGGTTCACAAAATTCATTGCTTGGTACAGTCATAAGTGTCATCACAACTCATACGATACCAGCAACAGCATCAGCAGCTGAACGCACGGAAGAAAGAATAACACAGCGAACATTGGCTCAAGTATTGACAGCGTTCGATGCACATTGTCTGCCGCAAATAAATGTGACAATGGAATCATACAAATTCAATAATTTGATTCAAAAGGAACGTCAGCCATTCAATGAATTCTTGACTGAATTGCGTGCACAAATCGAGCGTTGTGGATTCAATTGCACATGCGGATTATCGTATCAAGATCGAATGTTGCGTGATCGCATAATAACTGGTGTTTACGACAAGAAACTTCAGTTGAAATTACTTGATGGACGTAAGGAAACATTGAATCGCGTAGTGGAAATTTGCAAAACATTCGAATCAGCAAGTGTTAACAAGGGCATTTTGGCATCAAAACAAATGATCGCAACAGTAGCATTGTCGGTAAACATAGACACCGACTCAGTCAATGCAATCAACACAAACAACAAACGTTTTTGTTTCAACTGTGGTGGTGATTGGAAACCAGAACACAAAAGCAAGTGTCCGGCCAGGGATTATACGTGCCAATGCGGAAGAAAGGGTCATTTTCAACGAATGTGCCGAAGCAAGTCGAAGAAATCGCAACCAAGTACATCAGGTACATCGAAAGTCAAACGACAAACAACAAATTGACCATCTTCGTTGGAGTGATTCAGGTAATTCAACGGAACGGCGAAAATTAGGAACTATTTTGAGCATAAAAAATTACGTTTTTAGACTAAGTGCAATAAAGAAGAAGCGATGGACAAAGGAATACCAAATTAAAAATAAAATAGTTAAATTCAAAATCGATACAGGAGCTGATGTCAATTGCATTCCATGGAAAATCATCAAGAAAATGAAAATTAAAATGAGCAATGAACATAACGATTTTCCTGTATGTATTTGATTATAGTAACAATAAAATTAAAATTTTTGGTATCGCTGAAATTAAATTGTGGGATTCAAAATTGAATATTGAACGGATAGCTGTATTCATTATTGTTGATGATAGTTTTGAACCGCTACTTGGACTTGAAAGTAGTACTGAATTTGGCTTAATTACGCCAATAAACATTGATTCGATTAAAAGCGTAAATGATGAAGAGAGGTTTGTAAACAATAACATTGATGTATTCACTGGACTTGGAAAAATTCCGGGCAAAGTTACGATTCATTTAAAAGAAGATGCAAAACCGGTATTACAATACAGGAAACGTTTTCCAGACACGATAGTTAAAAAACTTAAACCGAAGCTTGATGAAATGGTAGAAAATGGAATCATTTCACCTGTGTCGCATCCGACAGATTGGGCTAATAATTTACAGGTGGTTGAAACATCGAATGGCGATTTACGGATTTGTCTTGATCCAAAACCACTAAATAAGTGCCTTAGGCGTGAACATTTCTTGATTCCTGCCATTGATGATTTGACTTTGGAGCTGGTTAACAAAAGGATTTTTACTGTTTTGGATTTTCTGGCAATTGGAATTGGATGAAAAGAGCTCAGAATTAACGACATTCATGACTCCATTTGGCCGCTATAAATTTGAGAGGCTGGTATTTGGTTTGAGCCCTTCACCAGAAATTTTTCAAAGGCGTATGGTTCAGATTTTTGCTGACATACCGGGTGTTTTCGTATATTTTGATGATATTGGAATTGTGGCCGCCAATGAAGAGGAACATGATAAAATTCTATCAGTTGTCCTCGAGCGTGCGTGTCACGTCCACTTCAAAAGTACCAAAGCTGGTATCGTATCACCAGGGGGCCATTAACCTCCCCATAGATTGGACGCAATAAAATCGTCGACCCCAGCGACCCGAAAAAACTGCAGACACTAAATCGGCAATTCCTGGTCACCAAACACCCCAGTTAGCCAACTCCGGCAACGTGGCTCAACGTGACTGCAACCTTGCATTTTCGACACCTGGAATAAATTAGAAGATCGGAGGTCAGAGCGAGGCTAGTTCTTGGATATCACTCATCGACGTTGTATCGCGAATTTTTATACGGGTCTTTCTATCTGTTCTTGTAAAATCAGTTAAGGTTGCAATAAAGTTTGGCTTGTTTGTGAAAGTTAGTTTTTTTTTAATTGAACACTTTTGGAACCTACTTTAGTGGCGCAGTCGGTAGGATCTCAAATCTGAAGATTGAGATCGCGAATAAGGTGAAAGTGTTTATAATAGTGATTGTGATAGGACTGAGGCAAGGATTAAAAATCACCCTGTCGAAGAAGTATACCACAACTCTATGCCAAAAGAGGGAAAATTGAGATTAAGAGTTTCAAAACCTTACTCGATACCTTCGCTACTTGAACTAACCACAGACATGAATGCTCAACCGGACGCAACTCCACCGGTAACAACCCCAACGGTTCAACCGACCATTCCCGTGACCGAACTTCTGAAGGAAGCCTCCAGGATCAAGGAGTACACTGGCAGTGGAGACTATGACCTGTCATCATTCATCAGGGAGGTAGAGATGTTCCTTCCACTCTTTGACGAGAACCCACAGATGAAGGCTAACGTGTTCCAACGGAATGTTGTCAACAAAATCCAAGGACCAGCGCTTCAGGTCGTAAGGACTTTGGGACCAAACCCAACGTGGGAACAAATAAAAAAGGAACTCATCAGGAGCTTTGGAGTACGAGAGACATACCACCAACTCTATCATCAAGCAGCAACGCTCAGGAATCATTTCAATGTGAGTGAATACTTTAATAACCTTAAGGATATTTTAGATAAGTTAAGCGCCAAATACGAATTCGATGAAAGTAGGCCAACCGAGTTTTCACCAAAAGTAAATGAATCAATCATTCTAAGAACATTCACTAACAATATCGATCCAAATTGTGCTAGTGTCATCATAAGCAGAAATATCAATAGCTTAAGAGAAGCATACTATATATTCGAAGAATCCGGTTTAATACGGCAAGGTAAAGAAAGGAATTTTAGGAATGAAAAACCAAATAAGAACAAACAAAATAGTTATTCGCCGAAAGATAATCGCAATTTTAATAACACTGTCGATAGAAATGGTCGATTAGTTAGGCCAGATTTGAATCAAAATTCTAATAGACAGCCTCAACAAAATCAAAATTTTAATAGACAACAAAATCAAAATTTTAATAGACAACCACAACCAAATCAAAACAATCAAAACATTAACAGGCAACCACAACAGAACCAAAATTTTAATAGGCAACCGCAACAGAATCAAAATTTTGCGCGAAACTCGGGACAGGTTAGAAATAATTACATATCAGAATTATCAGAACAGGCAGACAACACCTCAGAGTCAAACAGAACCGATGGAAGTAGACCATTTAGAAATCAATAATAGCCAGGATAGGAATGATGAACAGATAGAAGAATAGATAAATTTTCAATATCTTCCGTCCGATCAGATTTACCGGTAGTAGAATTAACAGTAGGTAAAAATAAATTAAAATGTTTAATAGATACAGGGTCAACGACGACATTACTAGACGAGACAAAATTAAAAGAGTACAAAAGAACACTACTGGACAAACAACTACAATTTAAAACACTTAACGGACATACTACGGTAAATTACGAAATTATTACAGAATTACCGAAAGAATTCAATGAAAATAAATGGATGAGTTGGAAACTCACCACGTTTAAAGACAAACAATTTGATGGATTAATTGGCCAGAATTTATTGAAACCTTTACAAGCAATCGTTAATCTAGGGGAGGAATATTTGGAAGTTTATGAAATAAGAACAAGGTTTCTTAATGCATGTCCTTACCAATACCACGAGGTACATTCTCTTGAACCAAGTTCTATAGATCAAGGTGTCTTAGAAAAACTTCAACGGGAAGATATGAATGAAGCAGAAATAGAAAAGCTTAGGTTTTTAATAAAAGGAAATAAAGATTTATTTTATCAAGAAGGCCAGCAATTAACACATACCCCCCCCCCCCCGCGGACTGCCACCTTGACGTGGTGGGGGGGCCTAGCAAGGCGACCCGCCACTCCAGGCGCGTCGTCGTGCTACTAAGAGCAGTCCCAGCGAGGGAGTCGACATCTCAGCGTCCTGAGTACCCTTCGGGCCCTCGGAGCGATGCCGTCGGAAGCCTAGCTTCTGGTAGGGTCACCCTTGGCGGTAAGGTCTGGAGGGAGGGGGAAAAGGCCACTGGGAGCCCACAGGGTTTTCGGACGCCTATGGACATAGGCATTAAGACCTGAGCCCAGTAGGGTCTTAATTATGGCATACTGGACCACGATTCGGAACTGTCTGCGTACGGGCTGACGATTGCAGTATTCTGTTACCTTAGTATGCGGAAGTGACATTCCGCAGAAATGGCTTCCAGGGTAATGCTGCAATCGCCTCCGTCCTATTAAAACCCCGGCAGGTCTCAAGGAACGCTCTCAGCTCGGCACCGTTAAGTCGGTGGTGTATGTTCAGTTGAGGGACTCCTGATTAGCACCGATCTGGCTCTGAACACATGCTCCCATAAGGACTTGTGTCAACCCACGCATGGCCCTCCCTGCTTGCATAGGATAACCATGGGATCATGTAGGTGACTACACACTACCGAGCTGAGATAACGGCCTTGAGTTTGGACCCAAAAAAATGGACACAACAATGGACACACAACAACCCACAGAAGCATCAAACACCGTGGACCCCTTCGCAAGGAAGCCAAGGGTGATGCGGTCACCGGAGCGACCGTCACTGAAGACCACGCAAGCATCGACGCAAACCGCCGCGGCGATGGCGGCAACTCTGAGGACGGAAAAGGCGCCACAGGGTAGCCCGGGCCGGAAGGAGGCTACAGTGGGGAAAGAAGCGCCCAGAGCGGAAGAGGGAAAGGCAAGAGGACCGAAAAACAGTGAGCAGGAGATGCTACGCAGGTGCTGCGACATCCTCAAAAAAATGAAGGCAACGACAAATAGGCAGCGGAACATATCGATGGAGATCAAAGACGGCATCGCGGAGCTGGAGGATCTCATCGATGCGATCAGAGCCCAAAAACTGGAGCAGCAAAGGGCTGAGCGGGAGTCAAAAAAGAGCTCATCGACCACACTGGCCACAAAAACCGCAGGAACACCAGTGACTCCGATCACAGCTAGCCAGAAGAGGGGAGCTACCAGTCCACTGCAGCCTGCTTCTGAAAAGAAAAAGAAAGCGGAGGATGTGAACTCCTGGGTAGAGGTCCAGCCAAGAAAGAGGGCTAAAAAGAGCAAGGCGGAGAGAGCGTCGGAAACACCGGCCAAAACCCCGACCCAGCGGAAGAGAAACGGGTTGCCAAGGCCTAAGCGGGAAGCCCTGTTGATCAAGCCAGCTGCAGGTAAATCCTACGCAGAGGTGCTCAGCCAGATCCGAAGTAGGGCAAACCCAGCGGACACAGGGACGGAGGTTAGGGCCATTCGCCAGGCCCGATCCGGTGGGGTCCTTGTGGAACTCGGAGCTAAGTCAGGAGACAAGGCAGCTTTCAGCGAGGCTCTCAGAGACATACTAGGGAGTAACGCCACAGTGCGCAACCTGGAACCTATGCACACGGTGGAGATCAAGGACCTAGACAGTCTTACCACAGCCGAGGAGGTCGAGCAGGCGATTAGAGGGACCATGCCCGAATCGACTGAGGAAATAAAGGTCTCAATGACGAAGGCAAATCATAGGGAACAAAAGATGGCAATTGTTACCCTAGGGGCGAAAGGAGCAAGTCTCCTCTTGAAGGCGCAGCATCTGAAAATAGGCTGGATCAGGTGCAGAGTCCGGTCAAGGGTGGTAGTCCCCCGATGCTTCCGGTGCTTGTGTTACGGCCACCTAGCAAATACCTGCAAAGGCCCTGACAGAAGCCGCCTGTGCTATAAATGCGGCAAGGCGGAACACAAAGCAGCACAGTGCACAGCCCCAGAGCACTGCATCCTTTGTGCAGAGGCGGGAAAAGGGCCGAGTGTTTTAGATCATACCTCGGGCTCCGGAAAATGCCTAGTGTTTCGTGAAGCACTAGACAGAGTCAAGTCGCTTGCAAGATGATCCGAATCCTTCAAGCGAACATCAACAGGAGTAAAACAGCGGATGACCTACTACACCAGCTGGGGCGGGAGAAGGAGGCCGACATCATGCTGATCAGTGAGCAGTATCGGGACTACCCCTCATCATGGTACGCCGACGCGCTGGGGACGGCGGCCATATGGATCCGCACGCAAAGCCTAGCACCGGTCACGGCGCACGGAAGCGGTAGGGGCTTCGTCTGGGTTACGAGCAGAAGAATAACCTACTTCAGCTGTTACTTCACGCCAAACGAAGGGATCCAGGAATTCAGGGACAAGATGGACGCTCTTGAGGAGGAAGTCCGCAGAGTGGGAGGCAAGGCAATAGTCGCAGGGGACTTCAATGCGAGGGGTGTGGAGTGGGGAATGCCTGACCCAGACTCTAGAGGCAAATACCTGCTGGAAATGGCCGCCAGAACCGGACTTGTCGTCCTGAACACCGGTCTCGCCACAACATTTCGCCCCCCGGGATACAGGGAGACAATACCGGACGTCTCTCTCGCCACGGAGGACTTACTGGCGGTGACGGAGGGCTGGTCGGTAATGGAGGACTACACGGGCAGTGACCACCAGTATATTGGCTTTGTAATTCGGGAAAATCCTAGCGATACCCGGCGCCCGGTTGAGGTCTAAAGACGGTGGAATGTCAGGAGGCTCGACGAGGAGCGGTTCAAAGAAGTCCTCCGCAAAGGGCAGGGTGGAATGGCGCCACCAACCGGAGTTGAGAGTCGGACGGAAGCGGAGAGGTTTGTTGAAGACACCGTGAGACTTCTCCAAAGAGCCTGCGACGCTTCAATGCCTAAATCAAGGCCGAGGCATAATAAACGTCCAGTATACTGGTGGAGAGATGAAATAGCGGGCCTACGAAGGAACTGTCTGCGACTCAGGAGGCAAGCACAGAGGGCTGCAAGCAGAGACGAAGCTAACCAACTATCCAGGGCACACAAAGAGGCTAAAAGGACACTTCGACGCGCCATCAATCGGAGTAAAGCAGCGCAGTGGAGGAGGCTAGGCGAAGAGGTTAACTCGGATCCTTGGGGACTTGGATACAAGATTGTAACCAAGAAACTGGGGGCAACCGCGCCGAAAATGGTTACGGACGCGAAGACGATGGCCCACATCGTCGACACACTTTTCCCTTTCCACCCACCACGGGAAGAGGTAATGGGCGAAGAAGTCGGAGATGTGCCACCCTTCACGGAGGAGGAGCTGAGCGCAGCAGTAAACTCGCTCCGTAATAAAAAGGCAACAGGGCCGGATGGGATACCTGCCGAGGTACTGAAACACGCGTGCCGCTTATACCCGGAGCTACTGTTGAACATGTTTAACACGTGCCTAAACGCAGGCGTTTTCTACTCCCGCTGGAAGGTGGCGCGACTAGTGCTGATCAGCAAGGGCAAAGGGGATGCATCGGCGCCGTCGTCCTATCGCCCACTCTGTATGCTGGACACGGCGGGGAAGGTTCTCGAAAAACTGTTACAGCCACGCCTTCTAACGGCTGTACGGGCAGCGGGTGACCTCTCGGACCACCAATATGGTTTCCGACGAGGAAGGTCAACCATCGATGCAGTTCGGGAAGTAGTCGAGGCGGTGGAAAGAGCGGAGGAAGGAAACCACCATTCCCGCCGGATGGTCCTCCTCGTCACGCTGGACGTTAAAAACGCGTTCAACTCGGCAAGGTGGAGCGACATATTGGAGGCACTGGAAGAGACGTTCCGGGTCCCGAAATATCTTCTCCGTATGATACGGGACTACCTGCATGACCGATCGCTGGAGTACGAAACAACGGAGGGAATGCGGACGAAGGAGATCACGGCAGGGGCAGCGCAGGGTTCTATCCTCGGCCCAAACCTATGGAACATCGCCTACGACAGTCTCCTGCGCCTGGACATGCCCGAGGAGACACGCCTGGTGGGCTACGCAGACGATGTTGCTGCCTTGATTGCGGCTCGCACAACGCAGACAGCGCAGTATAAGCTGAACCAGGTAATGCGAAGGGTAAACGCCTGGATGACAGACCATGGGCTGTCGCTGGCCACAAACAAAACGGAGATTGTCGTTCTCACGAGAAAAAGAATCAACACCAGCCTGACCATGACGGTAGGGGAAGAGGAAATCCAGACCAAGCCATCTGCAAAATACCTGGGCGTGACGATAGATGGCAAGCTGACATTCGGGAGGCACATTAAGCGGGCGGCAGACAAGGCAGCAGTAGCGGTGACGGCTTTGAGCAGGCTAATGGCCAGCACCCACGCCCCGAAGCCGAGCAAGCGCCGGCTGCTAATGACCACGGCGCAGTCCATACTACTGTACGGCGCGGAGATCTGGGGTGACAAGATGGGCCTTGAAACATACAGAAAGCGTATGGCATCGGTGCAGCGGAGAAGTGCTCTCAGGGTATCCTGCGCCTATCGCACCGTCTCCGAGCCGGCAGCGCTAGTGATTGCCGGAATGATCCCCATCGGGATGCTGGCCATGGAGCGAAAGGCGGTGTACGAGAGGAAAGCCGAGGTTGGCCGGGCACAGGCGAGTGCAGAAGAGCGCACCCGCACACGGCAGAGATGGCAGGAGATCTGGGACGCAGAGAGCAGAGGCCGTTGGACAGCGAGACTGATACCTCAGATCGCGCAGTGGATGGATCGTGGACATGGGGAAGTGAACTACTACTTGACCCAGTTCCTAAGCGGCCACGGCTGCTTCCGATCATACCTACACAAGATGGGTAAGGTCGAGACACCTGCATGTTGGTACTGCGAAGGCGAGAGGGACGATGCGGAACACACTTTCTTCGTTTGTGATCGATGGGCCGAACGGAGAAGGGACGTCGAGGAGAAACTAGGCCAGCTGACACCGGATAATGTGGTAAACTACATGCTGGAAGATGACGAAAAGTGGAACTCGGTAGCAACGTACGTGGAGGACGTTCTCCGACTAAAACACCGCGAGACTGCAGAAAGAGCCCAACCAACACGGGAAAGTGTAAGCAGCCTATAGAGCCAAGCAATAGGACCCAGCCTGAAGTAATGTGTTAAACGGTCCCGGGCTGGGCTCCTGGAGCATGAGGGAGGGGTTTTAGTCGGTAGTCCACTTAGGTGGGAGTCCGACACCCCGTCCGTAAAAGGATTTCCCCTCCCTCCAAAAAAAAAAAAAAAAAAAAAAAACACATACCCGCGAAATTCAACATGAAATTATTACTACAACTAGCTCTCCTATATCTTCGAAAATTTATAGGTACCCACAGATACATGAAGCAGAAATTAATAATCAAATGAAGGATATGCTCGAACAAGGTATTATTAAGGAGAATAACTCTCCGTACAATTCTCCGTTATGGATCGTCCCAAAAAAAATGGACAATTCCGGTATACAGAAATGGAGAATCGTCATCGATTATAGGAAACTTAATGAAGTGACAATGGGCCTTTCCACACGAGTATTCTTGAGCGTGCTGCCAACCGATTTTCTGGGCAAGTGGCAAAAGAGAAGAGCTCTCCTCTTTTGCCACTTGCCCAGAAAACCGGTTGGCAGCACGCTCAAGAATACTCGTGTGGAAAGGCCCAATCGATGACAAGTTCCCAATCCCCAATATTGACAGTATATTGGAAAAATTGGGAAGGGCTCAATATTTCACTACCTTGGACCTTGCAAAAGGTTTCCATCAGGTGCTCATCAAGGAAGAGGACAGGGAAAAGACGGCGTTCTCTAACCCGCAAGGGCACTACGAGTTCGTAAGAATGCCCTTTGGTTTAAAGAACGCTCCTGCCACCTTCCAACGTTTAATAAATTCCGTTCTCAGAGAATACATCAATCAGATCTGTGTGGTATATCTTGACGATATACTCATTTTTAGTACAACGATTGAAGAACATGCAGAAAGCATCCAAAAGATATTTAATAAACTAAAAGAACACAATTTAAAAATTCAAATTGATAAGTGTAAATTTTTCTTAAAGGAGACTGAATACCTAGGGCATATCCTTACTACAGAGGGAATAAAACCAAATAATGTTAAAATCGAAAGTATTCAAAAGTTGAAATTGCCACAGACGACTAAACAAATTAAATCTTCTTTGGGTATTACAGGATACTACCGCAAATTTATAAAAGATTACGCGAAAATAGCTCACGGTATGACTAAATACAGTGAAACCCGTTTAATACGTTTTTCAAGGGATCAAACGAAAAAAACGTAATAAGCGGGAAAACGTTATAAGCGTTCCGGACAAATTCAATAGGTGTATCAACGATTTCAAAACAATGAAGTTTTATACACAGTTATATACACAATTTATTATAGTTATTATTAGTTATATTAGTTATATTAGCCGATTTTATTTTTTTCCGACCCGCAGAAGAATTCGTAGCACTTTCCTCAATTTTAGCACGGTTTTTTACGATTGTTTGTAATGTAGACGGTGGAAGGTCCAGCGATTTAGCAAAACTTTTTAACGAATCCGACGCACCGCGATTGTCAAACGCTTTGAGAATCTTTAATTTCTCTTCGATAGACAGAGCCTTTCGTTTGAGAGGATTCATACTTGCAAGTAATGGATCTTTCGGAGGACTATCGATAACTAACAAAAATTTCTAAATCCTCTAATGAGCCTGACAAAGCACACTTTTAGAGACGAAAAATTAAAGAGTCGAAATTTCCCATACAAAAAAGACAAAAACGTTATAAACGGATAATTTTACAAAGGGGATGAATGTCCCGACTTGAGGTGAAAAGTTGTTATAAACGGGAAAACGTAATAAAGTGGAACGTTATATCCGGATTATATTGTATGGTCAATAATAGGGAAGTTCTAGGGACCGAATGATAATGACGTTATAAGCGGGAAAACGTAAAATCCGGGAAACGTTATAACCGGGTTTTACTGTATTTAAAGAAAAATTCTAAAATTAACGTAAACGATACAAATTACATAGACGCTTTTGAGAAATTAAAAAAGATATTAACTAACCCACCCGTTTTGAAATATCCGAATTTTGAAAAACGATTTAAGCTTATGCAAGCGATTACGCCTTAGGAGCAGTCCTAACGCAAGAGGGACACCCTATTTGTTATGCAAGTAGGACCCTAAACGATCATGAAAAGAATTACTCGACAACGGAAAAGGAATTACTTGCAATCGTATGGGCAGTGAATTATTTTAGACCTTATATATACGGTAGGCAATTTGACTTAATGACTGACCACCAACCTTTGAAATGGCTCCAAGCGAAGCATAAGGGGAAGGATATAAACCCCAGGTTGCAACGCTGGTTGTTAAAACTTTGAGAATATAATTTTAGCATTGACTATATCAAAGGCAAAGAGAATAAGGCAGCAGACTTCATGAGTAGGGTAAATACTGAAACTGGTGAAATTAATTTAGTTGCGAATAATGAACTAAAGGAGGGAGATAATGCCTGCCAGGAAACAGAAATAATAGAATCTAAATTACAAGACAATATATGCATCGTTAATAAAGTACATTCTCAAAAAGAGGAGTTAAACGACCATATTCCGATATTAGAAAACACGGTAGTAAACAGGTTTCGTCGCCGTGCCGACTTTTGCGCCCCACGAGCACCCAGCTGATGTTGCATCTTTCGATTTCTTATTTAAATTCTTTTCATACGTGGAATTTACGATTTCGACACGTGACAGAGGACGTACCGTTTAGAATTTTTTTTGAGTCCCGTTTTATTCTATTATTCTCGGTCCCGGTAGTGCTCGGTAGACGATACATTTTTCAGCCCTCTTCCCGTAGTACAAAGTAATTAAATTAAGAAAAAAAAAAGGAAATCGATCCTCGTACTATGCTGTAAGCAGAACACATCCCCCAGGCCGCGTTAATTTATTTTTGTTTGAGTCAAGTTACATAAGTATTTGCTCAGTTAAAGCAA
Organism: Machimus atricapillus; assembly: GCA_933228815.1. NCBI lineage: Eukaryota > Metazoa > Arthropoda > Insecta > Diptera > Asilidae > Machimus > Machimus atricapillus. The sequence goes on along the minus strand of OW121786.1, from coordinate 15,756,094 downwards.
CCCCCCCCCGCGCCCACATAGAGGTAACATTTATTCGGCTAGCGATATTGTTTGTTTGCCACCCCTTTCAGGAGCAGAGCACTGGCGATCGATCGGCAGGTGTTCCAGCCCTGGGATTGTAAGGTATGTACATGTGGTTGTAAAATTTAATACTATTAAATTATATTCAAGTTAAATCCCTATGGTGATGAGTATGGTAAATTTTACCTTCGGGCTCATGTGCTAACAATATAATTATATTCTTTCGATTATTCACTCGGGGATTTGCGCTGCGTGCATTATTCTTTTAACTTTAAGTCTCAATCAAACTACTCGTAGTAATCTTAACCGTGTCTTTTCGTGGGTTTCGCCACTCGGGTGATGCCAAACCTTTAACTTTTACAAAATTTTGAATTATACCTTTTCTCAGGTTAGCCATAGTTAGCCTAGTACATTATTGTAACATTTTTGGAGTAATTCCCTTCGGGTTTGATAATAGTTCGTGAGTAAACACATCTTGATTTCGGTAGTAGGTAATTGATCTCTCTTCACCTAATTGTAAGTCTTATTCGGTTACGCAGCAGATAAACTTTTGCTTTCGCGATATCCTCTTAGTTGAGGAGCGTCGGAACAAAAACCGTTAAATCCCATTTTCACTTTTTTTTGTTAATGATCTCAATTGGTTGTTTTCCTACATATCTTTCTTTATCGTCAATGTAAACTGGTCGAAAACTGATAAATCCCCTCCAAATCCTTCCGAGAAATACCCGGATCTGAACAAAAACCGATAAATCCGTCAATCGTACCAAATGAAGATGACGATCGGAACAAAGACCGTTAAATCCTTAGTAACACTGAGATATTCAGCCGCTTTTTAGCATGAAATACCGATATATCCTGCAGTGTTTTATCAAAAACCGATATATCCAGTTGGTTTGGTCAAAAACCGATATATCCATTTTTGTTTTTTTAATATCTCAACAAATACCGTGCACACGAATGTAGAATTCAGGTTTCCAAACAGTGATTCCAACATCAATAAATTGATAAATTTCGTTCAATCCCAAATTAGAAAACCATGAGCGTGGCTATATTTTTACAATTTCCCAACAAAAACACAAAAGGGATTTAGCGGTTTTTGTTCCGACGCTCCTCAGTTGTAAGTCTCTTCTAATATGAATTGTTTTTGGAATATTTAGTAACTGAAGGATGAATAAATTTGTATATATGTATGTACAGCTAACAGCATAAGTCTAGGATTCGCGACTGACCATCCCTCTCACTCTCTCCTTTTTGTTCGGTAGGGTCATTCAGGCATGTGTCAGGGGAGCCTGAATGATGGTGGTGGGTTGAGCAGAGGCAGCCATTTGGGGAATTTTCAGTTTGCCGTAACTTCGGGTAGCCTCTTCCTGTTCCCCCTGAGGCTAAGGTGAGAGTCTCCCTCTTCGGATCTAATCCTGCACGGATGTTCAGAAATATTTGATTACATACCCTTCCTTACATTGTTCTTTCTTCCGAATCAAATCTTGTTGAAGATGTGCGATATTACCTTACTTATTCGGAGTGCAGCCTTCAGGCTCAAGAACCCCTCCCCATGCCGGCGAGCTACGCACGTGCAATACAGCTAGGCGCGCACTGAGCCATCGTCTGGCCTGGATTCCACAGAAAGCCCCGCGAAAATATAAATTTTTTTGTTTGTTGTGTGGTGATCAGAACAATAACCCTCATGGCCTCCGGTGCTGTCCTTGCCCTAGGGCAGATGAGGCTGGACTTTTTACATTACAATAAATAAAATGGCGCCCAACGTGGGGCCCGAAAACGACGATCCTCAACAGCCTTTACCCCGGCCAAGAAGTCAGTGATCTCCACCTGGAATTTTCACTTCAACGGTGATCCACAGGGAACAGCCGTGGAAGACTTCTTGTACCGTACCGAATGTGTCGCGCAAGCTAATGGCGTGAGTGAGGTTGAGCTGTGCTCGAACCTACATTTCTTACTAAAAGACAAGGCCGAGAGATGGTTCTGGTCTGTCTTCCGCAAGGAAAACCGTGAGTTTACGTGGCTCACCTTCAAGAATAATTTAAATAGCAGATTCCGTTCCTTACAAACAAATCACATGGTGTTGCAAGCCCTAATGACGGCCAAGCAATTGCCTGAGGAGTCTTATAAGGATTTTGAACAACGCGTGTTAGCCTTACAATACAAGCTCGTCACCCCTCTAGCGGAGTCGGAGTTAACTAGTGTACTCAAAGATGGGTTATCTCCGCGTCTAGTTCAGTTGGTTTATGTCCAGCCCACTCGCACTCTCGAGGAGCTGAGAATGTTCTGCACCCAAGCTGAACGGCTGGAAATTCATCAGCAAACCACGGCATCCCAGCGTCAGAGAAAGGTGCACGAGTTGGAATTTCCATCACTTTCGACCACTGGCAATCACCTAAGAGAACCCGTGGAAGCCATTACGTCGTCGGACACGCAAGTTCAATGTTGGAACTGTCGTCGTCCCGGTCACTACTTTCAAATGTGTCCAGACGAGCAACGTCATCTATTTTGCTACAAATGCGGTAAGACCAACACCACCACTCCTCGTTGCCCAAATTGTTCGGGATCGCGGGCCACTCGAACACCGGAGCGTGTCGCCCAAGCGTAACTTCTCCGGGGACTTCGACGAAGTAAACGACCAAAGCCACCGTAATTCAACCGTCACTACACCAACTTCTAAACTAATATACAAAGATACCCAAATTTCTTCACCTACCAACACCGATGGTGCTGAAATACCTTTACACCCTCTAGACCCCCACGCGGCCGAGAAATCTTACCGAGATTCTCTCCGATGTTCCACACTTCACGAACGCTGGCTACGATATCAGAAAATATGCGATCGTATTTTCAACTCCAGTGTTTCCGCCCTACTCCCCAAACACAAATATAAAGCCCTTTTGCGAGTCAGACGGCTGACTCAAGAAAGGAAGAACATAGTGTCACCAACCCTGTCTTCATTGGCAAATCTCTCTGATGACGACCGCCCGTATTTGAAGGTCCAATTAAATGGAATACCCTTACTAGGACTTTTAGATAGTGGGGCGATTGTCACCTGTCTCGGAAAAGGTTTCGAATCCATTCTGGAAACAGCGAAATTATCCCCTCAGAAATCCCACAAATTTGTCAAAACTGCCAAAGGCGGGAAAACCTCCATCACAGGATTTGTGAGAGCACAGATGACATATCGCCGTCTCACAAGGTCCCTGGTCATATACTTGGTACCCGGATTGACGCAGCCGACCGGCAAATGGAGCAAGCTAATGACCGTAACCAATCTTGAAGACCATCAGGTTCCGAGCTCCATTGTCAATTGCCATTTGGACCATTATTTACAAGCACCGCGGAAAGCATGAATTTTCCTACACTGAATTTATGGCTCTCGAGTGAGTGACGTTTCATTTTATTTTTTATTTTTTTTAATCATGTTCCCATCGAGACCGGAAGAAATGTTGCTATGATCAAACTCCAAATTTTTTAGTACTGAGTTGTGGCTGTGGCCATCTTCCGACTCCATCATCAGATCAGCTCGATGGTACCAAAATATTGTATTGTCACCGACTTTACATACGTGTTCCAAATTTCAACTCAATCGGATACCGGGAAGTGGGTCAAATTTAACTTGCAAATTTCGGTGCGGACAACTTACTTACATACGAAGATTGCAAGTTAAATAAAAGCTTGTAAAAAAAATGAGGTGAATCCTGTCGACCTTTATAACTTGTATGTAATTATATTTATAAAAAAAAAATCTTCATGCGACCACCTACAGCAACATGAACTCATGAACCAAATAATATTCTTTTTTAAAACTTTTGTTTACTTATTAATTTTTAAAATTAGACATTCTGAGAAATTCAAAAATGTGCACATAAAACTACACATATATCTCTTGTCGAAAACTTCTTTTGCTCCTATACGGTATTTCCAAATAAAAGAAAATGAGTTACATACTACTCTTTTTTAGGCTATTAACTTATATTTAAACAACTGTTTTAGTTTTAAAAATAGCAAAATTTTGTTTAAAATTAATAATTTTTACAAAATCCAATTTCAGCAGAAGAAAATGGTAAACGAATTCAATGTTCTTTGAAACATAATCGAGACAATTGGGAAGATATTGAGAAAGATTGGTCTGAATCCTTTGATTATAGACAAATATGCTTTAAAAGACCTGGAACATCTGTGAAGAACATTATTGAGGAATGGTCGTCGTTAACTTTGAAAAAAAGATATACTTTGGTAAGACCTAAATAACATTAAATAAATTTTATTTTATTTTTATTTATGTGTATTTTTTATAACAGATAGAACAAGACTTCAAACGAATTTATCCTGGAAAAGAATTACTTCTTCTATCTGGCTGGGAAGAATTTCTTCCGAAAATTCATGAATATTTTGGAAAACATATAAAAAGCCAAAATTGTAAGAATTTATTGAAACATCTAAAATCTGATTATATTACCATTATTAAAGCACTAAATAACTTACACTGATTTTTCTTCGAAAACTCTCGGGATTGCATAACAGTTCTCTTGTTGTGTAGTTTACTTGTGCCTACGACATACATAAAGAGTAAGACTGGAAACTGGAAACCTACGTTAGCGGATTCCCAAAGAAGTATTATCCTGCTCGTCAATGTGAGTTTTATTCTTATAAGCCTACTTCGTATAATTCCTTTTTGTGCATTTATAAATATATAGAGTGCGAATAATACTAATCCTGCTGTTGAAGAATTACGAAAAGAATATGCTGTATTGGGCCTAAAATTACAGCCCTTGATCGTAGCTATAGGACGTGATTGGACACTCGTGGAGGACTTTGAAGTCAGAATCGATAACTTAAAATATAACTTCTCCAGTTTTCTGAAAGCTTTGGACGTATGTTTTAAGCTTCATTACGTTTTGGATACTTGTTATGCGAATGCTTCCTATTCGACCTGGTTATTTTTACAAAAATATTTTTATAATATCACTCTTGATCATGACAAAAAATCTGTACCTGTCTCAACCTTGCTCTCTGATTTAAAGAATTAGTTCGCAGTATCACTCAGGTTTTGTATGTCGACTAAAATTATATCGAAAATTCTTTGCAAACCTCCTTTGAATTCAAATTCCTCCTTACATACGCAGCTAAAATGATATGTTTTAAATGTAAACGTGATTTCCAATCAATCAAAATTTTATGTGCACATTTTAAACTCGAACACAATCTTAATGCTTATAGCAACTTTGTATGCAGCCAGGATGGATGTCCACGAACTTTTCAATCAATATATATGTTAAAAAGGCATATTGCTTTAAAACATATTGAAAGCGATACACATGTTGAACAATCCGTATCTGATATTCAAGGTCCTTCCTGCGTTAATTTAACTGAATTCTCAACTTCGCCAAAATCCATTAATGTATCTGAAATTTGTCTCCAAAGTAGTCTCAAGTTCATTTTAAAGTTACATAATCAATCTACACTTAACAGAAAACAGGTCTCTGATATATTATTATATGTACAAGACCTTTTAGCATCTTCAGTTCTTGAAGTTTTAAAGTACTGCCTCTTTGAACAAAGCGAATACAAGGAGAAATTATCTGAATTTTGTAAAAATCCTTTTCAGCACTGTGATACCGAATATAAACTTCTTAAATATTTAAGGAAAGATGGATTATACTCCGATCCATTATCTGTATATTTGGACCCAAATTTACCTTCTGGTTTAAATGAAGATACTGCTGCCAGTATAAAAGTTACTAAACTCAATATGCGTCATAACATTAAAAATTTCCTTGAATTACCTAATGTCTTTGAAACCATGATGACTGAAATGCATAACCTCACACAAACTCCATGTCATACCTTAAAGAATTTTGTTCAAGGCTCTGTTTGGGAAAATAAGGTACGAAAATTTGAAAATAAAATAATTATACCTTATTTTATATACGTGGATGATTTTGAAGTCAATAATCCTTTAGGATCGCATGCAGGGCAATATAGTATAGCTGCAACTTACTGTCAGTTTCCTTGCTTACCGTCTGAATACAATTCTTCGTTAGATAATATTATTCCTCTAATGTTTTTCAATAGTGCTCATAAAACTAACAATTTAAATGAAATTTATAATTTACTAGTCAAAGATATTATTGACCTAGAAAAAAATGGAATAATTATCAAAACAACAAAGGGGCCAACCCTAATTTTCCCAGTTCTTGGTCTTATTTTAGGGGACAACTTAGGGTTGAATGAAATACTTGGTTTTGTTAAAAGTTTTTCATCTAATTTTTATTGTAGATTTTGTAAAGTTCATAGAGACATAGCTCAAAATTTATCAGAAGGAACAGAAGAAACTAGATTACTTATCCGAAACGAGGAGAATTATGAACACGATATTCTCCTAAATGATCCTAGTAAGACGGGTTTGAAGTCATCTTGCATTTTTAATAAAATTCCATCTTTTCATGTCACTGATAATTTATCAGTTGATATTATGTACGATATTCTTGAAGGAGTGTGTCATTACGGCATAACACACACATTGCATTATTTTGTATTTGAAAAGAAACTTTTCTCTCTCAACACGCTTAATTTCAGAATTACTCATTTTGATTATGGACCAGATATTAAAAATCGTCCACAAATAATTAAAGCTGATCATTTAAAAGCTAAAAAAGTATCCATGTCGGCTTCCGAAATTTGTTGCTTCACGCATCTTTTACCATTACTAATTGGAGATCTCATTCCACCAAATGATGAAGTGTGGGCCTATTTTATAACGCTACTAAAAATATTTGATATTATAATGAAAATAGAAGTCAATATTTTGGAAATAGATATCTTAAAAGAACTTATAACTGAACATCATCAAAACTATGTGCGCCTGTTTCACGATACCCTTAAAACAAAACACCATTTTTTACCTTATTAGCCCGACATTATATTGCAAATTGGACCATTAAGGAAAATTTGGTGTATGAGAATGGAAGCCAAGCATAGGGAATCTAAATTATATGCTAACGTGACTACATCTAGAAAGAACATTTGCAAATCAATATCTATAAAAAGTCAAATTAAGCTGTCATTTAGAATGGCTTGCAGAAACGGATTACAAGTTCATATTAATACTGGTCAAGAATATTCTTTATATTTATCTGATTTGCATCTGCCAACTGACGTTCATTTTAAATATTTCAAATCCTCTGAAAATAATATTTTAGCTTATAATTGGGTCGAGTTAAATGGTATCAAATTTTATACAAATCAGTTGCTAAATATTTTTTGTAAGTCGTATTAAATATTTAATATTATCGACTTTTGAAGATATTTGTGCACTATGTGTTTCCGTTAAACACACTGATATAAATTCTAACTTATATTATAATTTAATCGGCGATACTGAGTCTAATGAATTGGAATGTTTTTCTTTAACAGAAATTAAATCGTTACCTACAAACATGCACAAACTGCCTGACGGAAAACTTGCGACTAGAATTAAACCATTTTTTGATTGTTCTTGAATATATAATAAGCATGTAATATTATTTCAATATTTTCTTAATTTAAAGTGATTCTGAAATGCAATGACGTTTTGTGCAACAGTAATATTATAATTTGAGCCCATTTTTTAAAAAAACAAATCTGATGTAGATTATCTACAAATAATATTAAGCTGAATTAAGAATTAAACCATTTTTTGGATTGCTCTGTAATGTATGTAATATTATTACAATATATTTTTTTTTATACAGTAATGTTATAATAGGAACCCATTTCTTTTCAAAAATCTGATGTATAATAGATTATTTACAACTGATACTAAGCTGTATAAATAAAATCACATGTATACTAGTGAGTAAGCTATTACTTATGTTTGTGAAAAGCTTAATAAATAATTTGATACACTTCCATACACCGCCATACTTCCGGCATCTCAAAAAGTTCTCTTCCTGGTGATCGAGCGCCATAGTAAAAAGTGCTGGCGAACGCAAAAGTTGAGTCTTTCGGGGAAAAATTTAAAGGAAAAATCTATAAAAAAAAAGGAAGTAAATAAAAAGCAACCAGTGAAAGTAAAAGGAAAAGAAGGAAATTAAAAAGGTGCAAGAGGCCAAGAATTGATTGCGTGTGAGCCACAGGACAAATCGAGAGGGAGGGCAGGTAAGCCGACCACCACAATAGCCTTTAACTCTGTTCTTTGGAGTAATTAAAACTGAAAGTTAAGTTGAGTGAAAAAAAAATATTTTTTTTAATAAAGGAAAGAGAAAATCTACATATACAGGGAGGCACATATGTGGATACGCATAAATGGTAGCGAGCGCAATATATTTTAGCAAACACGGTTTACCTATTGCGAACATTCGTTAAGACCAAGTGCTTTTACTTTCTGTTGGCAGCAGTGTTATCTAGCAATAGAAAAACTGAAGTGGCTTTTGGGAGTTGTCCAATAGCTACAAGGTGTTTAATGATATTATTAATCAAATCACCTTTTATTTGGGCACTTTAAAGAATTTTCACATTCTGGGCATTTGAAAGTAACAAGCGAATCCATAACAGAAAAGTCGTCGTTTTCTAGATAGAAGTGTTTTATATAAACTCTAATTTAAACGTTCCCTTTTAAATAACCTTGATTAATATCAATAACATCAAATTAAATTTTTAACAGATAAATTCGAATTGACGCTATTTGCATTAGACATAGTATCAGTTGCATTTGATTTAAACAAATGCATTTTGTTTATTAAGAAAACCGGAAGAGAATTTGGTTAATATTTAAAAAAAAAAAAAAAAATTTTTTCACAATTAAGATCATCACCATCAAATTTTTGAACAGAATTCTAGGGTTAGACTCAGAATTCAAGAAAACAAAGAAAATATTTTAAGTTTCTTTGTAATTATCATGAAACAATTTAAGTTTAGGTTTCATCTTCAAAAAAAAATTTTGTTTCGCAATTCTTAATTTGCAATTTCCTGAAATAACAAGCATCCTTCTTATTCACAAGAAGTGTATATAAAGTTTTTTTTTCTCTTGTTTATAAAAAAAAAAAAAGAAAAAAAAGGGGAATTAGGTTGAAATTCTAAATCAAGAGAACTAAAAGTTTGACGTTATTCGAGCTCTGAATTATTAGGGAATTCGAGAGCAACATTTAAAAGTCAAACAAGAAGTAGGGAATTGAATTGAAAAAAAAAAGAGGAAATCGTGAATTAAGGTACACGCCAAATCTAAACATTAAAAGTTTACTAAGATAAATGAAGAGTAAGTGGGGTCACAGTTAAGTGGTGGAGTTTGAAATTTAAGGTCAGAATTTAGAATTTCCTTTCAATCTTAATAGCCGGAAGTTGTTGTAATTGACCATGAAGTACTAGAAGGACAAAACGCGGGAATTGAAAGTGAAAGTGAAAGTTAAAGACTAAAAGGTCGCAAACTAATTAAAATTAAAGATCGACGACCCAAAATTTTGGTTTGAGCTGGGAACAGAAAAGGGATCGTTAGGAGTTGATTTATTTTCCGGGTCAAAAAGTAGGTGCATATAAATTTTTTGCAAAGACAGCCAAGTTAATTTCGTTGCCACATCTCAAGGCGTAGCGGTTGGGAGCAGTACCTGTTATTAGGCTTAGCACCTGATTGTTGAAGAGTAAGAACCGTCTATTTAAAATGTCTTACTCAGATATTGCCCGTATGTTCTCAGAAGCTGAGATCATATATGAAATGCTAATCAGGGGCGTCAAGCCAGACTGTTATACCGCAAGGGGAAAGTATCTTTGGTTTATGAAGCAAATCGAAGAAGAAGAGGGCGTAAATGAGCAAAATTTAAAGTTCAAATCCCCGATTGAAAACGTTAAAGATTTAAAACAATGTGAGACACTCCTCATTGAGTTGTCAGAAGATGCCAATGGAAATGACGAAGATGAGCTGGAAAGGGTTGAAGCTAGGGTGAAAATGCTGATTAGGCGAATTAACCGAGTCGATGTAAGCGGACTCGAGGACAAGCTTAACAGCAAACCTGATCTTTTAACACTAGCCGAAAGTCTCAGATTACGGGTACAAGATAAGCGAAAACAGTTGTGGAAAAACAACTCCTTAGTAAAGAATGAAAATAGGAGGCCTTCGACAGTGCTTCCAAGTTCTAATAATGATAGGGAAATGAACCAAGCGGGTGACAAAGTTAACGTGATAAACAGTACGCATAGAAACATGGGGTCAGAAAATGTAAACGCGCATAAAACTGGTCCAATCCCTTACGATGTCGACCTTAACTTGAGTCCAGTCAGGAAAGAATATTCCTCGATCTTGGTTCCTCAAGCCCTTCCGGAAATTCGTAGAGATGTTAAATCCGCGCCACAATTGTATAAGTGGAAAATTTCCTTCTCAGGAGACAATAAAAACCAATCTGCCTCAGAATTTTTACAAAGAGTAGCAGATTTTGCTCTCTCTAGACATGTATCAGGAGAAGAGTTGCTACAGTCAATCTCAGACATTCTCGAGGGTACTGCCTTGAAATGGTTTAGGCGAAAGCGCTACACCTTCCGTAGTTACCAACAATTTGTCGAGAACTTTTTAAAGGAGTTTGAACCTCATAGTCAGTCTGAAAGGCTACTTGAGTTCATTAGGAGCAGGAAGCAGAGAGAGTCTGAATCCATAATCCAATTCATTTCCTTCATGGAAGACCAATTTCTAAGGCTGCAACACATTCCTTCAGAAAGATATCGAGTCAAGATCATTAGGAACAATTTGCTATCCAACTATTTAAGAGCGGTCTCATTAATGGACTTTGAAACGGTTGACCAGCTGTCCAACGCTTGTCGAAAAATCGAAGACAGTGAGGCACAGGCCGAGTTCAATGCTCGTGCAGTGGATTATGTAGGCACACGGTTTTCGAGATTTGACCTTAGTAATAATCCTGGTTACGATGTTTCCAATCGTAGGTATGACCCACGTGTTATGTATTGATTTATGACTCTGAAGTGTTTTACACTTCAGAGATAAAATATTAAACATTTGCAAACAATTTCAGTAAAAATGATGCTGAAGCGCCTCACGTTTCAAGCATCAAATATCTAGCACAAAGAACTTAATTTATGACGCTGAAGTGCTTAACACTTCAGCCTAAAAATTACCCAATGTGCACCCCTTGCACTATTCAAGGCGTCGCCGGAGGTAATATTGTCCCACGGCATAATTTACGACTTGCGTAAATTACCCCGAGGGCGACAACCTGACCCAAAGTCAAGTGCCCGGTGAAAGTGCGATCACAGCACATGCGCAAGAACGAAAGTGCTCGCGCGGCAATATGTGCTGGATCAATTTTCACCGATAAGCGATCGTCACCGGAAACCGAGGTTTCCTACGATCGGAAAATTGAGCACTGGTCAGTGGAAGTCCAATATTCAAATAACACGGTTGAGCTCAGGAGCTAATACGCAGCATCCGAGCCTTGAAATTAAGTAACAATAAAGTAGAGTCGTGCAAGTTCGGTCGCGGGAAATAATAAGTAAAGTAAAGTTAGAAATCGCAACAAGTTCAGTTACGGGACGTTTGATCAGTACTTAAGCCATTAACTCATTAAGTAAGTTACGTGAAGTGTATTACAGGAATAAATTCAAATAAAGTTGAATACATCAAGTGGCAAGTGTATAAACTTTTCCTCCTCCACACTTCCCCGGAGTCCGGCTTATTCAGCTGCTCCATCAGAGTCTAGCCCTCAGGCTGCTCTAACACCTCACCCGATCATCTAAAGCGTAATAACCCCCGTGTAACGTGGACACCTGATAAGAGGACCACCCGACCGAAGTACGCAACGAAGAAGCCGTCAGAGACGAAGCAGCCGAAGTTGTACCATCCCGAGTGTTGCAAACAAATTTATTGTTGCAACACAGCGGGCCTACACCCGCCGACACAACAATTGGCGCAGCCGGTAGGATCAAGGAAGCCTGATTTTCATAGTCTCGAAAATCATAAGCGCTTGAAAAGCCTTGATTCTGCGAACTTAGGGCTTTGCGAAGCCCCAACGCTCAGGGTAAACAACTTTAGTTGCCTCTACTCCAGGCGAGCACGCAATTACCCGTCTACAGGGAGAACATCTGTAGTCGCCGCTGTTCCAGGTGAACAAGCGATCTCCCGCTCTTGTAAAAACTGTTCAACAAAGTAGCAGTAAGGGATCAACGCAGGACCCCGATCGAACAAGTGAATGTCCGACGAGGAACGACCTGAGTGCCCCCAAGACGAGGAGGAAACATCGCAGCCACCGAGGGAAAACGCCCCAGCAGCAGAACAGCGAACATCGAGGGACAACGCCGCAACACCGCAGCCAGGAACATCGAGGGAAAACCCCAGCTCAGCAGCTCCACAGCAGCCAGCGAGGGACAGCCCCGCAACACAGCGAGGGACCCCAACAACCTCCGGACAACTATCGGAAGGCATCCGACTGCGCAGCGGAAACGTTCTCCCCCGAAGAAAGGAAACTTCAACAGCAGAAGAATTAACCGTAAGTCTTAGCAAATATTTAAGTAGCTTAGAAGAAAAAGCACGAGTATCTGGTGGTTTTACTGAAGAGCATTGTACCGAGCTTGAGAAATTACTTTTTCAAACTCGTCAAAAAAGGTACGAATGCATTAAAACTGTTCAAGAACAAACAGTAAAACTCAGAGAATCACTAGCTGATCTCCAAGGATACTCGCGCTCGTTCAATACCGGGAAAGAACCCGAGGAAACAGTGATAGAAAATAAGAGTGAATTAAATTTAAGTACAGACAGTGTAGAAAATAAGGAGCCGAACGCGGCTAATATTGTGATTGATTGGTTGAGCGCTTCTTTTGCAAGCTCGGACCAGTCCGGTATCGAAGAATCAAGTATAATAGAGAGTCCGCGAATAAACAGGTCTAACCAAAGTTCGGGAAAAATGGTGGACCAAATGAAATTATCAAAGTTCGTGAATCAGTCAGTTCCGATATTCTCGGGAGCGCCGGGTTTAGAATTGACCCGACAATTACAGAAATTTTTGGGTAACAGCAGACAAGTGTTAGAATGTCTGACAGAGGCAGAACAAGCCCGTGTACCCAAACTACTGGTTAGTCGTCTCGAGGGGGCTGCATATGAGTTATTTTTATCAGAACCCCCGACCTCTTTTGAAGATTTAGAGGAACGTCTCAATAGAGCATTCCTCCCTAGAGAGACCTACAATGAGTTGATACAAAGAATAATAAATTGTAAGCAACTACCGTTGGAAACTCTCTATGCCTACACGGCAAGATTAAAAATGCTGTTGGCTCAAGGTAAGGAAGCAGCCTGCAAAAAATACGGTCCAGATAACGTGGCCCAAATCCATACTCAACTGGAAGAATTGGCCATGGTAGCGTTACAGGATGGAGTTGAAAATCCATTACTTTCAACGTACCTTCTTAATCTCACTGAGCCCACCTTCGAGAAGTTAAAAACTAAAGCTCTCGATATGGAACGGCGTTATAGGGGAAATCCCGGAATACAAACATTCGGAAATAGGCAAAACAGTGCAATGGTGGCAAATAACCCACAAAAGGCAAGCACCGGGGTACCGGGAGCATCGCCGCCAGCACACGCCTCAGCCTCTAGTGTGGTTCAAGGTGCGGGAAATAAAAACCCCACACAAGATCCTATAGGGCTGGATCCCGTGAGTCAAACCTTAGCGAAAATGACCTGCAATTTCTGCAATAAAAAGGGTCACGCTTACTTAAATTGCATGAAGCGGTTAAACACCCCGTATTGCAATACATGCAAAACAAGCGGGCATGATGAACGCTCATGTCGTCGATCGCAAAACCAAAACAGATCGCGGAATTATAATCAGCGGGGCCCCAATTCAAGAAACGGAGCCCCAGCGCCGCCAGCCAATGTGCAAACAAATCGCACAAATGGCCGCGCGCAAAATGACTCACAAAATGCTAACACTCGCCGTGCTTATCATGCCAGGCAAGTGTGCGAATTTTGTGCCCGCACGGGCCATGAAATGAGCAATTGCATACATTACCGGAACTGGGAAAAAAGAACCCAGGGAAACGACACCGAGTCGAGTCCGTCACCCCCGGCTCGACAATAAATGAAAATGATAAGAAGGGGTCCATTCAGCTGCCCGAGCCATGCATCCCTATGGTAGAAATCCCGCTAGATATTGGTCAGAAAAAACTGACCCCTCTAGTGGTTGATTCGGGCGCTGAAGTAACATTAATAAAAAAGACCGCGTTAAAATCTCAAGACGCCATCGATAAGAAAGGAAGCTGTTTAATACAAACTGCTTTCGGGTCGGGAAAAACACTTGGGAGTTGCAAAGGGAATATTGTCCACGATTCAGGGACAAATCAAATAAAAATTCCCTGCGAATTCCAAGTAGTCGAAGACACACCTGACCTATCCCACGATGGCCTACTTGGGAACGACGTGCTGTCTAAGCATTGCAACATTGAGGGACCGAACAAAAAGCTCAGATTTCCTCGCACGGAAATCAACACAGAGGAGTTCTCGTACCCAATTAAGTACGAAATGGAACAAGTATGTAACCGGGAAGCAATTCGAGACAAAACTAGGTCAAGGGGGATAGAACTCGACGGGGTTAAACTATCCACCAGCCAAGTTTTGAAATCATCTGATAGCACAGATGCGAATTGCCGGGTTCTAGAAGAACCACGGGCTGGCGAAGAAAAAATTCTAATGACAACATCACTGGATAGCGATATCGGGTGGCACACAATGGTCTTAGCTAAACCTTTGCGTGTACCTGCGCGATCTCAAATGGTGGTTAGAATTCCAATTATGCTAACAGAAGAAAAGCTCTGCTTATCTCAAGAGATAAGTGATGGAGTCTTCTTGGCAAACAGCATAACGCCCGCCAGTAAAAATGAAGCTTTGATCGGACTACTCAATGTAAACAATGTCGACGCCGTCGTCGAAAGACTTAAATTACAATTCATATCAGCGACTGAGTACGACTTCGTACCGTTGCCGGGCTTAGAGGAGGAAAAAATCGTAAGTAGAAATGACACGATTATGTTACCTTACTCAAGCTCAAACTCTAATAAAGAGAATGAAAATGCTCAAGTTCTCGGATCTCGCAAAACGGGGCCGGCGAACTCGAAGGTAAACAATAAGAGTCACGGACCTTGCAAACCAAGGCCAAAGAGCTCAAATGAATTAGGTGAAGGCCAAGGAGCTGAAACCTCAAATAATGAAAATAAAACAGAAACTATTTTCAAAATAAATAGTATCACGTATTCTCGAGCAGAAGAATCGGCCGTGAAGGAACGTAATGCCAGGTTAGAGGAAGAACTCAACCTGAGCCCAATTTTAAATCAAACCGAAAAAGATGAAATTTTAAAATTATGTCAAGAATATAATGACATATTTCATCTTAAAGGTGATTATCTGACCCATACGAGCGCGATCACACATTCAATACCGATTGTGCAAGATCAAGCGCCGATAAATCAGAAAATGTATCGCTTACCTGAAAGACAACGGGAAGTGATCAATGAGCAATTAAAAGAAATGCTCGAAAATAATGTGGTCCAGAGGAGCAAAAGCCCCTGGAACTCCCCATTATTAGTGGTTCCTAAAAAACCGGGACCCAATGGAGAGAAGAAATGGAGAGTAGTGGTTGATTTTCGTAAATTAAACGAAAAAACCATAGGTGATGCTTTCCCTCTCCCTAGAATCGAGGATATACTCGATCAATTAGGTCATTCTAGATATTTCACTACTCTAGATTTGGCTAGTGGTTACCACCAAGTGTTGGTCGACCCTAAAGATCGAGAAAAAACAGCATTTAGTACCAACTACGGACACTATGAGTTCAAACGAATGCCGTTCGGACTCAAAGGAGCACCTGCCACTTTCCAACGCCTGATGAATTATGTATTGACAGGGTTGCAAGGCTTAGAATGCTTCGTGTACTTAGATGATATAGTCATCTATGGTAAAAACTTAGAGGATCACAATTCTAAGTTACAAAAAGTGTTCGATAGATTGAGGGAAAATAATTTGAAATTACAACCGGAGAAATGCCAATTTCTCCGAAAGGAAGTGATTTACCTGGGACATAAATGTACCCAGGACGGAGCTCTTCCTGATCCCAGCAAGACGGAATGTGTAAAAAATTTTCCTACACCGAAAACCGTCAGACAAGTGCAGTCATTTCTGGGACTTGCGAATTATTATAGGAAGTTCATTCCTAGTTTTTCAAAAATAGTACGGCCATTAACGAATTTACTTCGCAAAGATGTAAAATTCAAATGGACCGAGAAATGTCAAGAAGCATTCGATGAGATTAAGAATGCTCTGATATCACCCCCCCTCCTAATATTTCCAGATTTTGATAAACCGTTTAATCTGACGACCGATGCTAGCAATGAAGCAATAGGAGCGGTATTATCCCAGGGTGAAGTAGGGAAAGACAAGCCGATAGCTTTTGCTAGTCGCACCCTAAACAAAGCCGAAAGGAACTATTCTACGATAGAAAAAGAATTTTTGGCTATTGTTTGGGCGACTAAGAATTTCAGATGCTATCTGCAGGGTCGGAAATTCACAATTTACACCGATCATAAGCCCCTAAAGGGAGCGGTCAGTGTGAAAGACCCGACTACGCGATTGGCCAGATTTCGCCACAAATTATCCGAGTTCGATTACGTTATCGAGTATAAACCCGGAAAATATAATACGAACGCAGACGCATTAAGTCGCATTCCTAGCGAAAATAACGAAAAGGACAGCCAAACCTTAACGGTAAAGGCAGAGATACATCCTAAAAGTGAAGAAAATGAGCCCAAAGACGTAACATTACATAAAGTAAATGCTGTCACGAGAGCTCAAACTAAAAAAGTAAAACAAAGGGCGGAAAAAACGCCACCAGAAAAACATAATGATGTAAATAAAATAGAGGAAGCTCCCCTAGAGGAAAGCACCTCTGCACTACCGGAAAAACAAGTAGAAATAGACTCAAGTGATAAACAGTCAAGACCTGAAATAATTTCGAACCCCGAGGAAATCAAGATAATTCTGCGGGATTATCATGATTCAGCCTTCGGAGGTCATCAGGGTGTTATAAAAACGTATAAAAGAATACGTAAGAAATTCTGGTGGAAAAGCATGCTTCGTGATATAAAAAATTATATCAAAAGATGCCCAAAATGCCAGAAATTAAAGGCCTCTCCACAGCATAAGATGCCAATGGTCATCACTGATGTGGCAGAAAAACCTTTCGACAAGGTTTATCTGGATGTAGTAGGCCCATTAGAGGAATCCACGTCAGGAAATAAATTTATTCTGACATTCCAGGACAACCTTACTAAACTAGTAGATTGGTACGCAATGCCAAACGCAGAAGCGACCACAGTAGCACAAATTTTCTTCGACGAAATCGTCACCCGCTACAGAATTCCAAAGCAAATAGTTACAGACCAAGGAACAAATTTCCTCAGTGATCTGTTCAAGCAAGTTTGCAAATTGCTAAAAATTAAGAAACTGCAAACTTCTGCATATCACCCGCAATCAAACGGAGCGCTGGAAAGAGCACATCGCCCGTTAATAGAATATTTGCGAACGGTGATTGATGATAATCCCAAAATATGGGATCAATATTTAAGAACAGCTGCTTTTGTATACAACAATAGTGTACACGAGGGTACTAAATTAACCCCAATGGATTGCCTTTACGGCTTTACAGCAGACGTTCCTTCGAATTTAAAGAGGGAACCAGAACCATTATATAATCACGAGAGTTATTACCATTTGCTTAGACACAAGCTCCAGAAAACTTACGCTACTGCGCGAAAGAATATTCTAGAGAGCAAAAACAAATCGAAGAAATACTACGATAGGAACACAAAGTCCATTTCTTTTCATGTTGGAGACAATGTACTCCTAAAGAGTGAAAATAGGAAGCATAAGCTTTCGGAAATGTGGCTAGGTCCCTATCGAGTAACGTCAATTCCTTCACCGGTGAATACCGAAATTAAGATAGGTAAACGTCTTAAGGTCATTCACAACAACCGGTTGAAGCCATATTGCGACTAACGCAATAAATAAAAAGACATTAATTATTGATGAAAATATTTTTTCTTTATAACTGGGAACTGATAAACTTATAATTAATACTTAAAATTCAGCAATATTCAATTACTAACAAATTTCACCTTCATTTGCAGAAAATGAGGAAAATGTGGGTGTTAGTACTATTGCTAGGGGTCTCGAAAGTAAGCGCGGAAGAGAAGCCTTACGAAATTAAGGAGATAAAAAATTCGGGATTACTATTGGAGGAAATAGGAAATCTCATGGTTTATCACGATACATGGAGTATATTTACTGAAGTAAATCTCGCGGAGTTAGATAACCAAACTCAAATCGCAGAACGCGCTGAGCATTTGGTACATCTACTGTGCGGAGAGGATGAGAATCACATCCAACCATGTAGAGTGCATGAAATTCATACTCACTCATTAATAGATAATCTAAAAAGACGAACATTGTCAATCAAGGAAGCAATACCCCAGGGGAGAGTAAAGAGATCATTATTCGATGGGATAGGCAATGCAATGCACTATTTGTTTGGAACAATGGATAACGCAGATAGTGAGGAAATTTATAGCAGACTCGAACAACTTGAAAATAACAAACAGGCATTATTAGAACTAGAGAAAAAACAAATAAGCGTAATCAAGACCACATTTGAAAAAATTCAGAAACCGTTTAATTCATTAATAGAAAGACAAAGGGAAATAACAAATAAAATTAATAATATAATTAACGCCACAGATGAAACAGAGCAGAGAGTAACAAGACAAGAGCTGGTTTTAGGGTTGCTATTTCAGGTGGTGGAAATTGAATTTAGACAGCAAACCTTGCTAGACATCATTACGTCAAGCAAGAATGGTCAAATCCACCCCTTGTGCGTGTCTCCAACCACGTTGCTGGAGATATATCACAAAGCACACCCAAGCTGCCCTAAATTTACCGATTGTCTCACGTTGATATACCAAACCGCGAAAATTTATACGCATTTGATACAAGATAAACTGGTAATAAAAATACAGATTCCAATTTTTAACAAGCCTGCTATGAAATTTGTAAAAATAAACGTCTTCCCCATCATAAGCACTACGGGCCAAAATTTAATACCCGAAGTGGAATATGAGTATGCAGGAAGCCGTCCACAGACGCAAGAATTCCTACTACTCACTCGGGAAGATGCCAAGGATATAATCAGAATAACGCAAGGCAAAAGTGAGAATACCTATGCGTTAAAACTGCGAAAGCCATTAATAAGAACACCCCAAACAAAAGAATGCATTATAAACATCCTATACAACCCCCTTGAGGAAATGCCTAATTGTAAATTAATGATTCAAATACCACCCAAGAATCACGTAGCTAAACTAGCTACGACAAATACATGGTTATATGCGCTGAAAACACCGCAAACAGTGCAAATAAATTGTGAAGATGAAATT
Organism: Machimus atricapillus; assembly: GCA_933228815.1. Classification (NCBI taxonomy): domain Eukaryota; kingdom Metazoa; phylum Arthropoda; class Insecta; order Diptera; family Asilidae; genus Machimus; species Machimus atricapillus. The sequence goes on along the minus strand of OW121786.1, from coordinate 15,736,621 downwards.
TTAACAGCCCGGATAATGGGACAAGGAATTTTATCAATTAAAAAACCATGTAATCTCCAAATTGGAAACCAGGTAATCTACTATGAGAGAGAAGAACTGTCTCCCATAAAAATTACCCAGCCAGAGATTTTTCCAAATACAAACGAAACCCTAGCATACTTAAAAAATATCCTAAGCAAAGCACCCATAAAATTTCTCAACAATACACAGGAGATAAAATCCAACAATTTAAAAATAGAAAATAAAATCAATTGGAACGAAGGTTTATACTCTCTAGAAGAACTAGAGAAAGAACTGGAACAATTGAAATACCACCCCAAGAACGAGATTTCCCATAAATTAGCGACCTCTTCCATCAGCATTACCACAGCTGCGGTGATATTAGTGATAGGAGTAACGCTAATCAAAATTTCGGTCAGTTACAAGAAGAAAAATATAATACCATCAATATTAGATAACACGGGACCTGAGCAACAAGCCAACCAAGCTCAGGCCGAAGAAGTTAAGGTAGAGGACAACATTCAAAAGACACCACAGCCACTGAGTAGGAGTAAAACGTTACCCAAAACGCTACCTACAACAGTGCAGGTGATTTAAAATAATAAATTTTTTTTTTCCCCTCCAAGAGCAAACAAATAAACAGCTTAATATTAATATACATAATCAAATTAGTTCAGATAATAAACGAATTCTTTTTACTCAACACAAATTTTTTTTTATTTTTAAACAACTTTTCCAAAGGTTACACTAAAAAAAAAATAAAAAAAAAAAAAAACTTTTTCCTCTCTCTAATTGTCGACACAAATTTTTTTTTTTGACAAAAAGAAAACAAAATATCCCACAAATTTGTAGTACATTCAAAATTTTTTCAAAAGAAAAATACTCCCATATTAGTAGACAACGAACAGTGCAAATAACAGACGAAGCTTTTATATTTAGCAAAATTTTTGATGACAATTAAACTCTTTTGATTTTCCTCAAAATAAAAAGAAAGTAACAGACAGTTTACTCATAACTTAACTGGGAAATAGATACAAATAAAAGAAAACAAAATTTTTATAATTAGCACAAAAAATTTTTATTCCAAGTTCTTTTAAATAATACACATTTTTCGAATAAGTACATTAGGTCATTTTACAACAAATAATATTTTTTTCCCCTCCTCCTCAAAATACAAAAAAAATAAAAAACCAAAGAAAATTCACTCAGCAATACAATTTCAGTCGACTAAGCTATTGATCGGAGGAAGTAAAGGTCTCCTCAGGGAACTCCGTGTAGAACTTTTCGTCGATAGGGGGCTGATTACTCCTCTCCATCAAGGCTCCATAGAGAACCGTCCGGTAAGGGGTAAGGGCAATTAGGGGCCTCCTCCTCGTCCATTTCGCCCACCAAGCTAATCCGGTACCCTATAAAAAGAAATAGGAAACAGATAAAATCATTATTAATAAAAAAAAAAAAAAAAAAAAAAAAAAATAATAAAAAAAAAAAAAAAAATTTATTACTTACCAAGGGCACGCAAATGGCACCCTTCTGGCAGTACCCAAGCTACATTGTAGTAGCCTTCCCGTAAATAACTATCCGCCCAAAGATTGCGGAACCCCAATGTGCCAGGCGCATAGTATAACAAGCGTATGGGTCCAATCCAGCCCATACTGCTCGGGGATATGCGGGGTACACACACCCCAGTCACGACGAACCGCCGCGGAACTCGGACGCGGTAACGATCAACCTCTAGTACTTCGATCATAATTTTAAACTTTTTAAAAAAACTTCACTGCACAAACTAATTGAGCGATCACCAAAGTCAGAATGAAACTATCGATCCGTGGACGTTATAACGAAACCTCGGGTTGCACAAATTCACACGATCGAAGCACATGGCCCAAAACATGACCGGCCATGAAATTCCAAAGCAACCCGAAACTTATAGGTAAAAAATCGAACGACAATTGAAATGCTACGGAAACCAGACCTCCTAGCTTGCAATTTTCGGCAAACAATCCAATCAATAAAATAAAAACAAAAAAAAAAAAAAAAAAAAAAAAAAAAAATATTTTGTCATTTTTAAGTATTAACCCTTACCTTGTAAGAAACACTATACAAGTAAGAATTACTAACATAAAAATTTTTCTTTCAAAATATTTTTCTCTAATATATCATATAACATATAATAAGCATATGTGTAAAGTCATTGTAAACCGAAACCGAACTTTCCCACATATTTAAAGACAATAGAGCAACATACCTTTGACCCTGAGAATTATTCCTCTTCAAAGAATAATCCTCTTTTTCCGAGGGGGAAGGAATGTTATGTATTGATTTATGACTCTGAAGTGTTTTACACTTCAGAGATAAAATATTAAACATTTGCAAACAATTTCAGTAAAAATGATGCTGAAGCGCCTCACGTTTCAAGCATCAAATATCTAGCACAAAGAACTTAATTTATGACGCTGAAGTGCTTAACACTTCAGCCTAAAAATTACCCAATGTGCACCCCTTGCACTATTCAAGGCGTCGCCGGAGGTAATATTGTCCCACGGCATAATTTACGACTTGCGTAAATTACCCCGAGGGCGACAACCTGACCCAAAGTCAAGTGCCCGGTGAAAGTGCGATCACAGCACATGCGCAAGAACGAAAGTGCTCGCGCGGCAATATGTGCTGGATCAATTTTCACCGATAAGCGATCGTCACCGGAAACCGAGGTTTCCTACGATCGGAAAATTGAGCACTGGTCAGTGGAAGTCCAATATTCAAATAACACGGTTGAGCTCAGGAGCTAATACGCAGCATCCGAGCCTTGAAATTAAGTAACAATAAAGTAGAGTCGTGCAAGTTCGGTCGCGGGAAATAATAAGTAAAGTAAAGTTAGAAATCGCAACAAGTTCAGTTACGGGACGTTTGATCAGTACTTAAGCCATTAACTCATTAAGTAAGTTACGTGAAGTGTATTACAGGAATAAATTCAAATAAAGTTGAATACATCAAGTGGCAAGTGTATAAACTTTTCCTCCTCCACACTTCCCCGGAGTCCGGCTTATTCAGCTGCTCCATCAGAGTCTAGCCCTCAGGCTGCTCTAACACCTCACCCGATCATCTAAAGCGTAATAACCCCCGTGTAACGTGGACACCTGATAAGAGGACCACCCGACCGAAGTACGCAACGAAGAAGCCGTCAGAGACGAAGCAGCCGAAGTTGTACCATCCCGAGTGTTGCAAACAAATTTATTGTTGCAACACAGCGGGCCTACACCCGCCGACACAACACACGCTCTGGTCCTTCAGATTTTCGGCGACAAGGGAGAAACAAGCCCGAGTTCGCTAACAGATACAATGACACTTCCCAGTCAGAATCTTACTATAGATATCCAACTCGTATAACAAAGGAACAAAGCAATAGTTACAGTAGCCGGGATCGAACTTCTGCTGATGATGGGAGAAGCCCGACTTTTCAAGATAACAATAACCCACATCGGGAAATCGAAAAATATAGTAATCAAAGAGTCTATCAGAATAATTATGTCAATCGCGGTGCGATGAACCCTTCAGGGAGCTATGAAAATCGTAGCTGGAATCGTTCAAATAGTAAAAGTACTAGCAACAGATATTATAATGCAGAGAGTTATCAAAATAGATCGATATTACCACGACACCCAAATGAACATGGAAGTCAATACAGAAGCCAGAGTCCCGGGCTGTCATTGACAGAAAAACCACGAAGCGTAAGTCCCAATCGAAGAGTTCATTTTCGTGAGGAAAGTCCTTACCAAACTCAGGGAAACTAAGTCCGGAACGTTCTATAAAGGGCAAGAACGTTCAAGGCCGAATCAATATTAGCAAATTAACAAGCAAACCTATTCCAAATACAGACGATGAAAGACCCTTTATTCAAGTACAGATTTTAAATACTCACGTTGAAGGCCTACTCGATAGTGGCGCCTGTAAAACCGTTGTTGGCAAATATGGCATCAAACTCTTGCATGATCTTGGTTTCAGTTGACAGAAATTTAAAACCGGTATTATCAAAACCGTAGATAGCACAATCCATGAAATATCTGGTGCATTTTACATACCTATCACCTTTAAGGATAAGCTTGAGGTGATCGAGGCTTTAGCAATACCCACGCTGAAGCAGGAGTTCATATTTGGTATAAATTTTTGGAAGGCTTTTGATATCTCCTTGAGAAGTACTGAAGGTTCCTGGTCATGCTTTAGTCTGGAAACAGACCACTTACAAGATAACAGACAGATCCAAAACAATTCAAGCCTTACTCCTTCTCAGCAATACCGTCTCAAAAATTGTTTAAAGGAATTCACTTACCTGAATTCTGAAAAATTGGGAAGAACGACAGTTTTAGAGCATGACATCGATACAGGTGAAGCTCTCCCGATAGTCCAACGTGGTTATCAAGTCTCACCAGCAATTGCCCAAAGGCTAGGCAAAGAGCTGGAACGTATGAAAAAATTGGACGTAATTGAACCGTCCGTAAGCCCGTGGTGTTCGCCTGTCGTATTAGTCAAAAAATCCAACGGTAAGGATCGTTTATGTATCGACAGTCGTAAGTTAAACCAAGTGACTGTAAAATGTGCATACCCTTTACCGCGAATTGCTGAAATCCTAAATAAACTGGGAAAGGCCAAGTATTTGTCTTCAATAGATTTAAAAGACGCATTTTGGCAAATACCATTGAGCGAAAGGAGTAAAGAAAAAACCGCATTTAGTGTGCCAGGGCATGGGTTGTGGCAATTTAAAGTTATGCCGTTTGGGTTATGTAACAGTGCTGCCACGCAACAGCGCCTAATGGATTTGTTGTTCACCCCAAGTGAAGAAAACGTATTCACATATCTTGATGATTTAATAGTAGTAGCCGAGACTTTCGATGAGCATATTAAAGCTTTACACAGGGTAGCTAAGAGGCTACGGGAAGCTAACTTGACTATTAACTTTGAGAAATGCCAGATCTTGAGGTCGTCGCTGAAATATTTAGGATTTATAGTAGATGCTCAGGGATTAAGAACAGACCCCGAGAAAGTTAAGGCAATGCTCGAGTTCCCTAGGCCAAAAAACTTCACAGAACTGAAATGATTCATAGGTATGGCGTCGTGGTATAGACGCTTTGTACCAAACTTCGCTGAGGTAGCTGCTCCGCTTCACGATCTGACCAAGAACAACGGCAAGGATAAATCCATTAAGTGGAATGACATTGCAGAGCAAGCTTTCATACAGCCCAAGTCTAAACTAATAGGAGCCCCACTGTTGGCTAACCCAGATTTCAAGCGACCTTTTTACTTACAATGCGATGCATCTAACTTTGCCATAGGGGCAGTACTCACCCAGAAATCCGATACTGGGGACGATCAGCCTGTGGCTTACATGAGTCGCAAGCTCCGAGGAGCTGAGCTCAACTACACCGTAACGGAAAAAGAATGCTTAAGCGTTGTATTCGCGGTAGAGAAATTCAGATGCTACCTTGAAGGTTACAAGTTCTATGTTCACACTGATCATTCGGCATTGGTATGGTTGTTTAGGCAGCAGAATTTAGCAGGTCGGTTAGCTCGTTGGGTACTGAAATTACAGCAGTATGATTTTGAGATATCCCATGTTAAGGGTAGCAACAATATTGTTCCGGATGCACTATCCAGAGCAACAACTATCTGTCTGATAGACTGCAGTCCGAGTTCTACCGATTCTTGGTATAACCAGATGATGAAGAAAGTAGAGGAAAACCCCGTACGGTTGAAAAATTGGAAAATCCAAAGCAAAAAGCTATGGATACGGCCTGTAACCTTTAATCAAGTTAGCGACAACAGGTGGAAATTAGTTGTGCCCGAAAGTAAACGACTCGAAGTAATGTATGAATGCCATGATAGCCCGTTGTCTGCACATTTAGGTGTTGCCTAGACCAAAAATAAGATACTAGACCGCTATTATTGGCCGGGTGTTGCCCAAGATGTAGCCAAATATGTTCGAAAGTGCCACGTATGCCTTCAATCTAAGTCTTCTAACAAACCCCCTCAAGGCAAAAAGGGTAAATTCAAAGAAGCCACCAGACCGTGGCAACTGATAGCAATGGATTTTATGGGTCCCTTTCCTAGGTCTACTAGGGGAAACACCTTTTTGTTAGTTATAGTGGATTGGTTCACAAAGTACCCTATCCTCATACCTTTAAGGAACGCGACAGCGAAGAAAACAGTCGAAATGGTTGAAAACAGGGTGTTTTTGGAATTTGGCGTGCCCGAGATTATCATATCAGATAATGGCAAGCAGTTTGATTCGAAGGAATTTCGAAGATTGTTAGAGGATTACGGAGTTCCTAAATTTTGGTTGAATTGCCGCTATCATCCACGCAATAACTTCACAGAAAGGTGGAACAAGGTGATTGGCGGAGCCCTCCGTTCGTATATCCAAGACAATCATAAACTCTGGGATAAGCAACTATCGAAATTTACTGTCGCGTTGCGAACCGCAGTTAACGCCGTCACAGGTTATTCTCCATTCTTCCTAAACCACGGCCGCGAATTTACGTTTGCGGGTTCTGACCATTTAGCTTTCGATGAGAAAACATCAACAAATATTAACACCCCTCACGATGAACGCTCTAAATTCCTCGATAATCTGTATGCTATTCACGACGACATATCTGCGCGCCTTCTAAAAGCCTATGTGAAGAATAAGAATTATTTCGATAAGGGCAAAGTCAACCTCGAGTTTAACGTGGGGGATATCGTCTATAAAAGAAACTACGTCTTGTCCGATGCCAAAAATAACTTCTCGGCAAAATTAGCTCCAAGATATATACGGTGTAGAGTGATAACCAAGAGATCCAAACTGGTATATGAGTTGGTCGACGACAAATGCAGAAATTGCGGTTTCTGGCATATAAAAGACTTGAAAGCAGTCGAACAGGATGGGACAAAGCAACCCGATAAAAGCCTTTCATGAAATTTTAATTCAGTAGCCCTAAGAAGGCATCTGGCCAGCTTCCCTGGTGAACAATAGGACATCAATACACCGCTTAGTCTCCGCGGCGATGTACCTCTAGTATGTAATCTACTTAACATTTTTCTCCTTCCAGTAGCCCTAAGAAGGCATCTGGCCAGCCTCTCTGGTAGTCACAGGACACCAATGTGCCGCTTAGTCAGCGCGGTCGATGTACCTGTTGGAATAGTAGAATCTTTTCAACCTTCAAATGTTAAATTTCACCTTTGCCTATAGCCATTCCCTTTGAAAATAGACCTGGGTGGTCCTGGCACCCAGCATAGCTCTAAGTACTAAACAAAAACTGCTCGACAAGGCTGCTTGCAGGAGGCAGACCTTTTAAACAAAAACTACAAATTTCGCGGCATACACCACACTCTAGCTCTGGGAGTTGCAGCGCCCTCAATGAGAGTAAAGAGTGAAGGGACGTTCCAAGGAACGGTAGGTCTTCTGGCACGAGAAGATACCCGGTGTATGGTTATAGTGCACGACCCCAGTCCAAGTATTATTGGAAGTACACAACTCGACACGAATACGAAATATCGTGGCAAAAGTAGCGTATATGAATACCTTATTGCGATTGCAATACAACTTTAGTCACTCCATTACAACTCGCAGTGCGAGAGTAATTCGCAAATTTTCAAAAATTGTTCGGAGGCCATAGCCTCTTTATAAATTACGTTGTAGTAGTTAAGATTATGCTCAGTAGTTCGGGAAGACTGAATTCTAAATCACCGAATGAAATTTTATAGAACAGTTAAGTAGAGTGTAGATGATGGCGATGAAGATGTATGTGACAGAAAATTCGGGCGGTATCAAATAGAATAGCTATTAATTGTTTAATGTGCTCTGCTCAAAACAAAATTTTGGAACATTACTACCGATGGTGTCAACTAAAAACATACACCCAACCAAGTCTTTCAATCCATATGAATTCTGAACCCAGCAGTCTTTCTCGCTCTTCAGAATTGGAATTTGTTTAGAATTAGGGAAATCAAAATTGCACATGCATTCTTAGCGCAAAGCATTGTTGCAAGCTTGCACCTTTTGTTTTCCTCATTGCAGATAAGTTGCCGTGAGAATTGCTCCCGCCGACGCGGCAGGTGTCCCATTTCGTCTGGCGCGTTGGGTTTATCAGAATTCCCGAGCGATGAAAAGATGCAAACTTGCAATTATGTGTAGCTTTACTTGATTGTACTTAAATGTATCGTATGTACTTAGTATTTAAGCAAATTTGAAGAAATAAAGTTATCAGTTTTGTTATTACCACAAGACACGACGGATTTCATTTAGACCTCTACGCCACTTCAGCAATCAATTAGGTATACTGGTACAAGAACCAGAATACCCACAACTAAAAACGTCAAGGTACAAGAACCTTGACTCATCAGCACGTCGAAGTAAAGTAACTTCAAGACAGAATTGAAAATTTTCAAATCGTATCGAATCATAGAATCACAACTTAAACAGCGCATCTGTTCATTGTTGATATAAATTCAATACAAAGTTAATAGTTTCAGTGTGCTCAATACGCTTCAGTATTCGCGACTGATTGAATCGTTATTCCGGTAATTCCCTTGATTGAGTTTAGTTAATTTTACGCGATCACGCGTACGTAATTATTCGGAAAGGAAAATTGAAATTACCTCAAAAATTAATTGGTAACCAGGCATCGAGCCCAAGCTCCAGTTTATAGTAACCAAATTTACCCCAGAGAAACCTTTAGTAGTAATAATATTGCCAATTTCGTCAACTTTGACAAATAAATTTAATGGGACACTCATTCGTTATTTGTATCATGTACGAGACAGAGATCAGAGCCACGTCATTAAAACAGACTTGTGCAACAAAGCCACTCTAACAAGGAACCCACGCGTATTCGTAAATATTTAAATAGAATAAAGTAGTTTCGACAGATTTTCCCGCGGTACCGCAAATAATTAAATGAAGTAAGAGGGCTCAGACAAGTTTTCCGTATTAACGAAGAATATTAAAATGAAATAAAATAGCACGAACCGATTTTCCCGCATTGCCGAAAATCTCTCCCGGGAGAGGGGAGAAAATGTAGTGTATTCCTCAGGGGGAATAGAACTTATCAACAAGACTGTACTAGCATTTAAGCGATTAGCCCAGTAGTTAGGTCCACCAACCCCATCTGCGTCTCATTAGTGAAACTAAACCCATCGCCACGATAATCAGCGCCCACTTTGGGGAGGCCATGTTGACCGGCGCTCACTTTGTCGTGCCATATGAACGCCGCCATACTTCCGGCATCTCAAAAAGTTCTCTTCCTGGTGATCGAGCGCCATAGTAAAAAGTGCTGGCGAACGCAAAAGTTGAATCTTTCGGGGAAAAATGTAAAGGAAAAATCTATAAAAAAAAGGAAGTAAATAAAAAGCAACCAGTGAAAGTAAAAGGAAAAGAAGGAAATTAAAAAGGTGCAAGAGGCCAAGAATTGATTGCGAGTGAGCCACAGGACAAATCGAGAGGGAGGGCAGGTAAGCCGACCACCACAATAGCTTTTAACTCTGTTCTTTGGAAAAAAGGTGACATTCAATCCTCCGCAGGGAGGTTATTTTCATCAAACCATCGGAAGTTATTTTCATCAAACCATCAGCTTCACCTACGCTGAGAACTCCACGGGCGTGGAAACTGGACCGAGTTCTCCCATTAGCGAGATATTTCCCCACACACCAGTCTCACGGAGGCGTCTATCAGTGGAGAAGATTCATCCCCAAGGCGGCTACCCTGATGCCGCAAGCTAAGTTTGTCGGTCAGGGAGAAGGAAGACACCCTCCATCCGAAAGCCCGTGGCCGATCGGACTTGAGGCACAATCTTCACCGTACGGGATCGTCGGGCGTGAATTGAGCACGGGAGGTCACGTCGAGGGCAATCGGGTATTCTACACTCATCGGCCGGTTCAACAAAGGCAGCGCAGTCCCAACCAGAAATCAAGGAAGCCGCTATTTATCGCCAGCATCTGCAACACTTCACAGTAGTTAAGTACAAGTAGATCCATATATTAATTTGGTTAAGTAGCTAGGTTAAGTAAGGTTAGGGGTGGCCACCACGGTATGTCATAGACAGGGCATAAGTGGAATTATAAAGTGGAATTACAAATCTTTTGAATTAATCTAAATAAGTAGAAATATTTAAATATTATACAATTTTCAGCTATAAAGTGTGGCATTCTGAGGCCCATTCTAACAAATTCGAATTTGAGCGGGAACCGTATGAAAAAAATTATTTGTAAATTCAACGTAGGAAATGTTAATATTACATAAATTTGTAAAAAACTCAGAGTATATATCACTTTTCTGCGGTAATATTTACTAATCGAAAATTGTTGTATGAACAACTAATATGTAATAGTCACATTATATTTGTAAACACTTGGAATACGATCAAAATATTGCAGCCACAACGATTATGTACTTATCACAATTTCTTGAAATGTAATAGTTACAATGAGATAGTACTGAGAACAAATAATATGTTCATGAAACAATCCTATAAATAACTACGAGAAATGTTACTAGTACAGAAAATGATGGTTAGTTGATATTTAACCAATACACCTTCCACCCATGTAGTAGCGGCGAAACTGTTGTACAGCTAGCCGAATTGGGAGGGAGCACACGCGTTGGTGATGAGTTTGCAGCAGATCCGAATAATGATTGCGGTGCAATAATTATTCATGTGTGAATATATAACTAATGAAGGGTATGTTTGGCAGATTCTGAGAACAACAAAACAGACACAGGCAGAGATAATGCTCAGCACAATGAAAGTATTGGCAGAGAGCAACGATTGGACACAACACCGTCATCGCATGGTAAATTATTAATTAACACACATAATATATTAAAAAGAGGAGGAGAAAAGATTTAAAATCTAACATGGATCCATGCACAGAGGCTAAATATGGAGACACAAATGCAGTGTCAACATACAGCCAAAAGACCAAACATTTTTTTTGTTTTTGTTTACTGAATAAATAAAAACAAATATATGAACATAAAAGAGAAAGGGATATATATACTTATTTTTCAGATTTGAACAGAGAAAATACACAAAACTTAATGGAACTAATCAGAGAACAATCCAGCGCGATTGGGAACCTGGTGCCAGCCATCAAGTCAATTGGAAAAGCATTGGAAATACAATCTAGACAGCAAGAAGAGTTACATTCTACAATAAAACAACTGATCGGAAAAATAGACAGGGCATATCAAAAACCAGAGACAACTAACAGAGGAACAGAGGTACCTATAAACTCCACAATGATAAGTAATATAGAAACAGAACAAAATCTAGACATATCAGAGATACCTAGGACAAATATCGAGTCGTCGTTAGATAAGAGTATAATAGTAGAAATAGGAAAGAACTTGAAGCTAAAAAATAATTACATGAAAAACTATAAATTAACGTCCAAAAATAACATAACAACTTGGTTAGTACACTTAAAAAACGAACTAAAAAATAATGACGCGTCTGAAGTAATTATAAATCCGGAGGTATATAAAAATGACAAAACAGAGAAAACGGTAGAAATGAAAAACATAGCTTGTCAAATTATTATAGCTAGGACCGATGAGAATTATCATAACAAAATAATAAATTTAACGGAACCTACTGAGATGATAGAAAAAATCAAAGAACAGAGGAAAATAGAGTCTAACTTGTCAGCAACTTCAGTAAGAGAAAAATTATATACTATACAAAAACCAAAAAATGAAAAAATAGTAGAGTTTTGTAAACGTTTTGACCAAATAGTTTTAGAGTATGAAAATTGCGGACCCGAGATACCCCTTACAAATGAAGAAATAAGGTCAGCTTTTTATAAAGCTGTAAAAAATTCAAACCAACAATTAAGAACCATTCAAGCATATAAAAGCATAAAGAAGGAAAACCTAAGCATGAATGAAATGAGAGATTATTTGTTACAGACGGAAAATGACATACCAGAGCACAACACCAGCAGAATAAATTTAGCCAGAGCTTCAGAGGGCAAATTCAATCAGAGGCCAAAAGAACCGAAAGCGAAATCAGAGAACCACTGCTACAGGTGCAATAAAAAAGATGCTGACCACTGGGCAAGAGATTGCCCACTAGCTAGTGTCGGGGCATGGTTTTGTTATGTCTGCGACGAGGTGCGAAATCACAGGGGACCGGACTGCCCAAACTCTGTCCAAGACTTAAGTTATGAAAATTACAAATACAAAGAAAATAAATTTAAGTTAGATAACAGAGGCAAGAATCAGAATAGTGGAGGTAAAGGTATAGTCGGAGGCAAAAATATTAAAAATAAAAATAGATATGACCCATACACAAAAGGAAATAAAAAGGGTACCACAGTTAATCAGACAGGTAAGATTAAGGATATAAATCGCAACGAATTAAATTTTATTGCGGACTCTGGAGCCACAGAGCATATAGTAAATAAGGGATTATTATTACGAGATTATATTAAAAGCACAGGGGAAGAAATAAGGTGCGCAAACAAAAACAAAAGTGCAAATATTAAAATAGATGGCAGAGGTAATTTAATAGCTAAAACTCCAGAGGGAAAAATAATAAAGTTAATAAATGTAATATCAGCTAACAATTTGGCTGATAATTTATTGTCTCTAAGAAAATTTGCAGATCTAGGATATGGTATATACCTAGATGATAAAATATTAGAAATTTTCAATAAAAATACGAGGGAAATTTGCCTAAGAGGACATTACCAGAAACCAAACTGGATAATAAAACTTAATACAAGTAATCAAGAAAATGAAGAGGAAGAACAAGCAGAGTTTATAATTATAGCAAACTTGGTAACTATTGAGGATTTCATTACACAAACTCAGACAGATCATATTCAGAGTATGTCAGAGTTTGGGAGGGAGAAAGAAAATGAAATAAATAAAAGAACTACAGAATTAGAGATAGGAGACTTCAATATAAATAGAAATATATTGAACCTAAACAATATCATCACAGAGACAGAGGTTGAAAGATTATTAGAAAAACAAAACAAACCAAGGACAGAAAGACCCTTAATAAAACTAAATGAAGGTATGCTATGGCATATCAGATTAGGACATGCTTCGTTTAATTACTTAAAAGCATTACAGAGGCAAAACGAAAAGTTTAAGAATGTTAAATTCACTGAGGATATAAAAGATTGCGAAACATGTATTTTAGCTAAAATGGAGAATCTTCCGTTTAACAAACAAAGAGTTAGAGCAAACAGACCACTACACACAATAAACATAGATACTATGGGACCTATCAGACCGTCATCATTCCCAGGAGGTGGTAGTTTTATAATAGTTTTCGTGGATGATTACACGAGATATGCTAGAGCATATAGCGTAAGACAAAAAGGCGAGGCGGGGGACTGCTTGGAGAAATACATAAAACATGTTAGAAATCTACTAGAAAAACCAGAGAAAATATGTTTTATAAGAGCAGACAATGCACCTGAGTTTACCGGAGGAAAATTAGCAGAGATAATGGAAAAAGAAGGAATAAGTGGAGATTTCGCTCCTCCATATACACCAGAGTTGAATGGAATGGCGAAAAGATTCAATAAAACCATTCAACAGAAAATTAGAGCTTTAATGATTGACTCAGGTATACCCAAAACTATGTGGGGACTTGCAAAGGAGGCAGCGGTATACATTTATAACAGAACGTCTCATAAAGGCAACAATTTCAAAACCCCATTATCACTGCTAAAATCAAAAATAAGAGATCATACAGAGAATATTAGAAGATTTGGGTGTTTGACTTATGTAAAAATACCAATAGCGGAAAATAAATTTTCCGATAGAGCAATTAAAACCATCCTGGTAGGATATTCTAAAATAGGTTATTTAATGTGGCACCCCCAAACAAATAGATTTCTATTATCTCGCAATGTCAAATTCAACGAGAATATTGTTTATAAAACTGAAAGTCAGAAAGAAACAACAAACTCGGAGTTATTTAAACAAATGGAAAATTTGTTCGAGAATGATAAATTGAGAGACACATCATCAGAGAACACTCAAGAAACATCAAATAAAGAGGAAAAGCAAAAAGGAAAAAGAAAATCAGATAAAGAAACAGAGTTTATACCAAGGAAAATGCCAAAAAGAACAGCAAAGAGTAATCCGGTCAGAGACCCCAACTTTGTATATCTAGCAGGAAACATATCCAGAGAAGCAGAAAAAGAAAATTTCACGGATGAAATGGCTTACATAAATTTAGCCACTATAAACAGAGATCCAGTAACATATCAAGAAGCAATATCTTCTTGTTGCAAAGATGAGTGGATATCAGCAATCAGAGAAGAATTGCAATCCATGAAAGAAAATGATGTATGGGAAATCATTTCAAAACCAGAGGGCAAGATAAATTTAATTGACTCCAGGTGGATCTTCAAAACAAAAACAATAGGACATCAACAGATCAAACATAAAGCAAGACTAGTAATCAGAGGTTTTAAAGATAAAAATATATACGAGTTGAGAGAAACGTACGCACCAGTATCCAGATTGCCAGTGATCAGAGCTGCTCTGGCAGTTATAAATAAGTACAATTTAGAGGCTGTACAACTGGATGTAAAGACGGCTTTTCTTAATGGAGTTTGGGAAGATGATGTATACATGAAGATTCCTGAAGGAATAGAAATGGAATCCGAAACAAAAGACAAGCTCGTATGTAAACTAAAGAAAACGATTTATGGACTGAAGATAAGTTCCAAAAAGTGGAATCAGAGATTTACAGAGGTTGTGAATAAACTTGGAATGGAACGAGACATCAACGATCCTTGTTTATTTACGTGGAGAAAAAATGGAGAGATGGCATTGTTAGTATTATATGTAGATGATATCATATTGGCTAGTAACAACACAGAGAAACTGAACGAAATCAAAAACAGCCTAAGTTCCACATTTAAAATGAATATTCTTGGTGAACCCAAAATATTCCTAGGAATGAAAATAACCAGAGACAGAGTTAATATGGTGTTGAAAATCAGTCAAGAGGAATACACTAAGAAAATAATCGGAAAATTTACAAACTCAGACATAAATCCTCAGAAGACTCCAATGATAACTAGACAAGTTAAAAGTCGAAACTCAGAAAAAATAGAAGACAGAGAAACATGCAACGAACCATACAGAGAAGCTATAGGAAGTTTACTGTACTTGGCTGGAGCTACTAGACCTGACATTGGATTTGCAGTTAACTTTCTGGCTAGAAAACAAACCTCACCAACCAAGGGAGATTGGTCGGAAGTTAAAAGAGTGTTTAGGTACCTCCAAGGAACTTCAAACAGAGGGATTACATATAAAGGTAACGGAGAGAAACTTGAAACATTTACAGACGCAAGTTTCAGAGATTGTGATGATTCTACATCAACCGGAGGTTACATAATTACATAGCTTGGCGGAGTCACAAACAGACATATGTGACTTTGTCAACATGTCAATCAGAGTATCTGGCAATGAGCGAGGCATGCCAGGAAATAGTGTCATTGGACAAAGCTCTCAGGGATATAACGGGAAAAACTTTTTATCCTGTTACAATTTGGTGTGATAACATTTCTGCTGGAAAAAGCACAGAAATGGATGGATCTCACAAAATGAAGAACTTTGATGAAAACATAGAGGAAATTCAGAGAAAACTGAAAAAACGAGAATCAGAGGGAAATAAAAATCATATGGCAAACACCCACGGAGATTACGTAAAGAGTTGTGTTCTAGAAGGAAAAATCAAAGTTAAATGGGTGGCCTCTCATGAAAATGAGGCCGACATTATGACTAAACCTTTATCACTACAGAGTCACATATATCTCAGAGATAAGATATTATCTGACTAAGATATTATCAGAATAATAATTAAGAGTAAAATAACAATAATTAAAATTTCAGGAAACAACAATATTAAATGATTGCCCCAAAGGGAGGGAGTGTGGGAATGGACTTTGGGTCAAACACAAGTTAATGAACACAGGGCCTAAGGTTACCATCCCTACCATTCACAACCAGAGGCTGACACAGGAATCCAACTACCTTACTTCTATTACATTTTGCGAATGAACGCTTCACTTTAGTTTCTGATCTCGGAGGTTGTAGTTGTCAAGTATTATAGAGAGAGTTTATTTTTATATAAAGTAAATAATAAAAGGATTGAAAAACATTATTAAAATAATAAATCAAATAAATATTAATCTAACTAAGAGTGTGGTGTTTTTATTGAAGTGATTATTACCAAAGACAAAAGGATCGTGCACATCCAACACATAGAGTCGAAAACAACATTATTGCGCCTAGACGGCATCAGATTGACGTTGAAATCTCCACAGACGATGACATCATCATGCTTTTGGCACGAATCAATCAGACTATTCTCCAGCTCGCGTGTATTATTGGGAGAGAAACAATTAGGTGGACAACATACACAGTAAATGCGACATTTTTTACCACCGCTGTGAATATCGACACCAACAAAATTGATACAGGATGCTGTTGCTGAGGCATTTACCTGTTTGGGATTCAACAATTTTCTCACATAAATTAGAGCACCACCACCAACACGATCCATGCGATCACAGCGAAAAGAACTAAACTCTGGTAAATCAATGTAGGAGGTGGGAATACTATCGTTCAGCCAGGATTCACTAACGCATAAAATATGGATATCAGTGTGTTTAAGCATCAATCTGACATCATCAATTTTATTCTTTAGACTGCGAGCATTCAGATGGCAAATATTAAGTCCATTCCCACGTTTACATAGCACATTTAAAAGAATGCCCGTCCTGTCCAGCTCGCTCAAAACATCACTATGGCGGGTCAACTATCAAGAGGCAGGTCCAGGTGTACCCAGGAAGGATGGCGGAAATCAAGCTCGAAGACAAATGGAAGAGGTGCATATCTGTCAGGGAAATGTATAAATATAAATAATAAAAAAACAAATAGAGGAATAAAATTAATTAGCTCTAAGCAATGCTAAATACTATATAAAATAAGAGTAGAGGTTTGAAATAAGGGTTAGCCTAGACTCCAGCATCGAAAACGGCAGCAGCCCTAGCGCCAGAATCAGAAATAGCCTCAGCATCGCAGTCGGTTGCATCCAGAGTGTCGCCGGCCGGGTCAACCACTGATACACCGAACTCACCCAGCATTTCACTGCAGGAGATCAGCTTCCATTTACTTCCAGACTTAGCACGCACATGAACAAGACCATCCCGTGTAACAACTGAATGCAGTAAGTTTTCCCTTCGAAGCGAGAGCGCCTCACGCAAAATGCGACTGTTACTCGGAGTAAGGCTCTCATATACACCAACGTTACCATCTGAAGTGAAGATGGACGATAACTTCTTCAGCTTGATCGGTCCAGAGCTAAGATAATTTCTCAGCAAAAGCTTTTGGTCGTTGATGGATGGGAGCTTGACCACAATCGGACGCACCTTGGCCCCGCCATTCGCTCGAAAAGCAATCGTGGAAGGTGGCAACTTGAGCCCGACGGACTCTGCCACCTTATGAGCAATACTCAGGGGATCCTCATCTTGCACAACTGGGACTCCGGTGATAACGGCATCACTCAACCGCTGCCGGCGTAGCAGGTAATCCACGGTGCCTCGCAATGTTGGCCCCTCATGTAGCAACTCGTTATATGCACTCCGCAGTTTAGTAAGTTCGTCGTTAGATGAGGCGAAGTGGATGGAGAAACGTTCTTCAAACTCATCGAATCGATCGTTGATTAATTGATACTACATTTGATACTACATTCAGCTTACAGATTAATATCCTGTCCTAAAAATTGTCAACAGAATTTACGTTGCGTTAAACAAATGTTTGAAACATTTGTTCACAATTTTGCACATCTCTATGGAGAAAACAAAATAACATACAATGTGCATAATCTACTGCATTTAGCTGCATGTGTTGAAATTTATGGGAATGTTGACAATTTTTCGGCATATAGGTTTGAAAATTGCTTACAGAGCATCAAGAAGGATTGTCGGCAGCCAAATAAAATATTAGAGCAATTGTACAATAGAACCTTGGAGAAGAGTAAATTATTAAATAAAAAAAGAAAGACTGGCCTGGGAAGACTTTCAAAAATAGAAAGCGAAATAACTGCTTCACCCTTGTATATGAATTATTATTCTGATTTATTTTACTTAAGTTCACGAAGTCCAGATAATTTTTGTTATATTAACCCACTGATTCCAATGAAAATAATAGGTTTTTATAAAAATGACAATGAAGAAATGATTACTGTATTAAAATTTTCTCATGTAGAAGCTTTTTTCACTGAACCTATTAATTCACTAGGAATTTGTTTTGTTAAAGAATTGTGTAGTGAACAGCAGGAATTTAAGGTTAGGGATATTCTGTGCAAGGTCATGAGCCTGCCTTTAAAAGACGGCTTTGTTTTTATTCCCATATTGCACCAATCCAATAATTGAGGTATTGAAATAATCGTGGAGTTATGGTTGATCTTTACCATAACTTCTTCAATATTATAGGAAAACATGTCAATGAAGAAATATTGGGCGCCACTTCACCGCTGCAATGCCACTGTTGGTAGGGACAGCAACAAAGAGAATGAAGGTAATGAATGTATAATTACTGTTGTAAAAACAAAAAATATTATATGTACCTACATTTTTCAGATTCTTCAAATGTCCGAATTGAAATAGAGGAAATAAAAAAGAAATGTGATGAAATTGGTAAATATATTTTTGCTTTTCACTCGCCTTGTTAAAATTAATGGCTATTATATGTATATATATTTTTCTTTATTAAGAAAAAAAAGACAGACAACATAATAGAAATGTTGCAGAGGCAAGGAGAGGCTCATAACAAACAAATTGTTCTCTTGGAACAATTTGCGAAAAAACTATTTCCGGAACACAGCAAGTTAAACATCTTCCCATTAAAAAATATAGAGGATTTAACTACTGCGGAGAATAATTTGGAAAATCTGGATAAAAATGAATTGGTAACTAATTTAATATCAAAATAGGAGTAAATTTAATGCACGAAACGACACCTCGTGTGAAATGAATGAAGTATCAAGTGAGCGCTGAACAAGAAAAAGTGTGACAGATGTGTCGCTGAAGAAATGTCGAGACAAGTTGGTCGCTGTAAAAATGTGCTCTAAATTCAAAGTGAATTAATCTGTTTTTGTAACGTGAATTAATAAAGAAAAAACACCGGGTGGTACTCCGGGAGTGCCGGCAGAAGTGAAAACTTGAACATTAACGTTGTGCATTTTTGAATATTTTGGAATGGTTAGGGAATAATTTCGCACGAATGGCTTTATTTATCAGTATAAAAGTACTATCATTTATGTGGTAAAATACAATATTCATTTATTGCGCTATCGTACACAAACATGACAATTTATATTACATAAAAAATTTAACACTTCAGAACTATTACAATTATTTTACATTAAAAAGTTTATCTCTCAGAAAAATCAACTTTCATCCATAATTTCAACGACTCTTTCACCATCATCATCACCAGCATCATCATCGCCAATCTCTAAAACTGATACAATAGGTTTATGGTAGCTGAAGTAAGAAATGAACAATTTTGATTCGAATCTATTTAAATGTCTAATAAAGACCGCATCAATAGTAGTTTTGTATTTCGTTGTGCGCGTAGCAGGCTGTGTACAAACACACACGCACACTCGCGCAAACGCCCTGTCCGTCTTACGAATTTTCGATCAGGGTCACGTGTCCTGACGCGAATTTTACATTTTTTACCCATCCCAAAAAAGTGCACAACGCCGCTAAAGAAGTTTTCACTTCAATAAGTTAACTGGTTTTTTCTGTCCACAATCTCACCATATTTTAACATGGTAGCAGTCCATGGTTGTTTGAAAAAACTTAGCGAAAAAATATGCGACGCCTTTGAGGTTAGGATTTGCACACGTTCAGATAGTTATGCCAAGTGAAGAAAATAAAAACTTTGAAGAAAAAGGTGGAAGTGATTCAGAGAATAATAAAGCTAAACTTGAGAACACTGAATTAGGTAAGAACGAAAATCAAGAAAAGAAAATGGATGAAGCAAAAATCATTCTACCAGTGTTCGATAGAATTCGTTACAGTATCTGGAAGAAAAGATTATCATTTTTCTTACGTATGAAAAAATGTGAAGACGTAACAAAAAGAAATAGAATTCAGGCCGACAAAGAAGATGAATGGAATGAAAAGGATCTAAAAGCAATTACCCAAATAACAAAATGGGCTTTAAATATACTCTAAAGGCGCTTATAGAGCTATTATTTAGAGCTATTAGTTCCTTTTTAAGCTGCAAGAGCGCTCTTAAAACTTTTTTATAGCTGCTGTACAGCAAAAAGTTCCGCTTATAGAGCATAATTTTGCTTTAAAATTTGGTATATTGTAGCTTATCAAGAGTTCCTTGCTATATAATGTTTGTTCTATAAGCGCTGCAAAAGCATTTGTAAAGCTTGTTATGGAGCTGTGTTTGGGCACACCCAACCCACAATTAAAATCTGAAAATAAAAATAAAAATGTTAATTAGATTCACTATGGATATTTAAATTATGTACCTCGTCCCTGGGTTGGCACAGGGACTCCCAGCAGCAGCCCACTGGAAGAGAACAAAAAGACTTAGTAGAAAATAATAACAAATTAAATAGACACTAAACATAAACAGCACATCTCACGCATTATTTCTATTGGGTCTGACTACAATTTAAAAGTCAGATTTAATGGAAATTAATGAAAACCCAGTGCAAGAGGAATGTAAACAATGGATCTTTGTTTACATTTCTGCCGGCAAAGGGCACTTGCTATTTCTTCCACATTCAACACTCGCGAAAACATTTTTTTTGCGCAGAACTGACCGCACAGCACTTAAATTCATATTTAGACCATAATACTTACCATTTGCTGACGGATGCTTTAGTTGTTTCGCAAAAAATAACACTGCACTCGCGAAACTTGTTTTTGCCGGCACTTGTCAAACTCCAACTTCTGCGATCACCTGATCGATCGATTTGGGGCAATTCACCGCGGCGAATTCAAGGGAATTACCAGATTCGCGATTAATTCGCCAGGTAATGAATTATTTAATGTTTTCTAAATTCCCCATAAGCCCTGTAAGAAGAAAAGAGATGGCAAGTGAAACCAAGTGAAATAGTAATATGACATGAGCGGAGAGAAATCACTGCTGAGTCAAAAAGTGACAATTGTGCAGTCACTCAGCCATGTTATAGCGAAGTGACTTTTTAATCATTTTTCATTAATTGTAATTCTTTGCGGCAATTATTCTACTCCCAGAGTAGAATAGAATATAGAGTTTTTGACGACGAATCAAGAGAGTTACTCGATTGTGCTAAATAATCGGCAGATTACCTGGGAGATTCTAATAACCAAACTATTTCCGGTTTTTCGTAGTTGCAATCGATTATAAAAGGAGCCGAAAATGTCAACTCGCTCTTTTTTGTTTTTCAGCCGCCGAAGATAAGACACAAGTTCAGATCAGCAGGAAAATTTCATATGCCATTTAAAGGTCAGGAAATTTTCAAATGCGATTACTTGAACAATTTAAACCCTAAGCAAAAAACTTGTAATTTTGGTAATAGAATTTATTTTAGATTTAAAACATTTAATTTGTAATTTTTATTTGGAATTCTTTTGGACTTAAATTTAATCGCTTAACTTGAAAAATAAATAAATAAGAATTAACGTAACTTAAACTAATACATTAATAAATAAAGAAATAATATATAATAAGTTTTCTAGAGTTAGAATTGTTCAAACTTAATCTAGAATTATATTTTTCCTGTAAAGGCAACGGTTCTTCAAACTGTGATTCTCTACCACAGAAATAGAACTCGAAGAATTGTTCGGGTGATTTCTACAGGAGAAATAGAAGAACCAATCTTGTGAATTTTTGGGAATTTAAAGCGAAATAAAAAGGAAATTGAATTATAACCTCACATTCTTTTCGTTAATTTACCCGCTACACACTCTTTGCAGTAAGCAACGAAGGAATACACATTTTTAAGGAAATTCCTATAATTTCTTTTATTTTGCTTGCGTGCATCAACATATTTTTTGGTGGTTCCATCCAGGAATGTGCGGCTAATTCAATTTTCTTTTTACATAGCAATTAACTTTACTGTATTGTTAACTGTCTTGTTAAGTTACAATCGTTTTCGCAACAACATTCATCATGGCAGAACTAGACGAGTTAGTAGCTCAAGTTGTTACACTACGAAGGAGATTGGAAAGGTCTATTGACAACGGGAAGAAGACAGCGATCCCAAAACGCACACAGGGATTTTATGAAAATAAAATAGCTGACCTGAAGACCAGTTGGGATGAATTCCGCGAAGCAGATCTAGCCATTAGCAAATATGTATTAGCTAACTCAATTGCTAAGTCAATAGAATACATAGACGAAGACCAATACAGCGCAACAGAAACGAAATATTCTGAATATATGGCAGAGTTATAAGAGGGACTACACAAATGCACCCCGACTCCTGTTACTACGGTGCCACCACATACTACCACCGTTATACAAGCTGAATCTCTATTACCAAAAATCGCATTACCAAAATTTGATGGAAACTATGACATGTGGCAATCATTTCGTGATATCTTTATATCATTAGTACACGACAATCCAAAACTAACTGACGTACAAAAGTTACACCATTTGAAATCATGCCTAATCGGCGACGCTGAAAAACTATTACGACACACTCCAATAACAAATCAGGATTATCAACCTGCTTGGACTAAATTAAAGGAACGATACGAAAACAAACGAATTCTTGTGAATCACCAACTGAAGCTGCTAGTAAATCAACCCAAGGCAAATACGGAAACATCAAAGTCAATTAAATGCTTAATTGATACAACTGACGAATGTCTACAACAACTAAAGGGTCTGAACGTCGACACATCTTCTTGGGACGCACTTCTAATTCACATCTTGGTACAAAAACTGCCCTTTATCACATTAAAATATTGGGAGGAAGAACAAGGTGCTACTCAAGAATTACCAACGTTAAATCAGTTTCAAAAATTCTTGTCCACGCGGTTAAAAATATTGGAATCTAACGCAGATACATTAACCAAAACATCACAACCAACCTCTACTAAAAGGGATACAACAAGATCATACCTCACCACAAGGGAAAATAAATGCCCTATATGCAGTAAAAACCATTTCATCAAACAATGTTTACGTTATCAAAACATGAACGTTGCAGCACGGCAAAAGGCTATTCAAGCAGCAAATTGTTGCTTTAATTGTCTATCTACTAAACATTCCACTTCCGACTGCGCAAGCAAATACAAATGCTTGAAATGCAATCGAAACCATCATACCACTTTGCACAGTGATATCAACACAACGGCCTCCACACGGCATACGGAAACATCACAACACAATTCAAAACAATATGCTCATAGCAGCAAGGATCTCTCTGGATCACACAACAACAATTCACAGCATACTCCTAGCAGTACTCACGCACATCAAACCACTCATACCAATACTTCTACCAACAAAGAAGGAACACAACCAACTCAATCATACCAAACGCAAACACATTATAGCAACATAGACAACGACTCTGAAATCTCCACCCAATCAAACGAAGCCCACTGTGACATCACTCAATTATTTCTAACCAAGGAAAATCATCAGTCACTTCTCTCCACGGCTTTGATAATTGCGGAATGCGAGAATGGGAACTCACAGACCCTAAGGGTTCTCATAGATAGTGGCTCACAGTCATCGTTCATCACGGAGGCAGCATGTAAAAAATTAGCGGCTACACTCACACGAACATCTGTCGCAGTCACAGGACTAAACACGTGTCCAGCAGGAGTTGCACAACGACAAACCAAACTCTATCTACGATCCAGATGGTCAGATACATCACCTATCCTGGAAAATTTCTTGGTGTTGAAGGAAATTACTGGACCTTTACCAACAAGGCCCATTTCACAACACTTAAGTCATCACTTACAAAACATACAATTAGCTGATCCTAGTTTTTGGAAACCAGGTCAAATTGATGCACTCTTAGGAGCTCAAATTTATGCAAAAATTATTCGATCGGGTATCAGACGCGGACCAGACACAGCACCTGTGGCTATTAACACCATATTTGGCTGGATTCTACTCGGCCCGACAATTCCAACCCATGAATGTGATGAAATCAAGGCTCTTACAATCACAACGGCGGACAGTGATCTTAGCGAACAACTTCGGAAATTCTGGGACATCGAAGAAATTCCATCGAGACCCATTCTTACAAAGGAAGAAGTAGAATGCGAAGAGATGTTTCAATTAAACCACCGTCGACTTGAGAACGGACAATATCAAGTCAGTTTGCCATTCATTAATAATGAAATCCCTATCTTAGGACAATCCAGGGGATTAGCATTAAAAAGGTTTGAAAATCTCCAAAAACAATTTTCCAAGGATCCAAAATATGAGTCAGATTATCGAGAATGCCTAAATCATTATATTGAAGTAGGTAATATGACGGCAATAAATTCCTATCCCACAGAGCCGCATCATTATTATATTCCACACCACGCAGTTTTTAAAGACAGCACGACGACCAAGCTGCGAGTTGTCTTTGACGCGTCGGCTCGTACTACAAATGGAAAATCAATCAATGATTATATGCTAAAAGGGCCAACTCTCCAACCCAAACTTTTCTCTACGCTTCTCAAGTGGAGAAAATATCCAATAGCATTGAACGCGGACATTGAAAAAATGTACCGAATGATCAGCATACATCCAGATCATAGAAAATTCCAGAGAATCATTTGGCAACACCCAAAAACTTTAAGACTTCAAGACTATGAACTCAACACAGTCACCTTTGGAACGACATCAGCTCCGTACTTGGCAATTCGGACTCTACAGCAGTTAGCTAGAGATGAAGACAAAACTTGGCCACTAGCAGCGCAAGCCATCATGACAGATTTTTATGTCGATGATCTTCTAACTGGAGCTGACACCATACAAGATGCAAGACGACTACAAGAGGAATTAATTCAGATCATGAATTCAGGCGGATTTAATCTCAGGAAATGGGCTAGCAATGACGTTAAATTACTTGAGAATATACCTACGGAACATCGGGAACTGAAAAATACTGTAGCCATAGATAAAGAGGAAACCATAAAAACATTGGGGGTTCAATGGCATCCTGCATCGGACGAATTTATATTCATGCTCGGTCCAAGAAAGATGCATACTACAACAACAAAGCGAACAATATTATCAGACATCGCATCTTTATATGACCCGCTAGGATGGCTGGCTCCGATTATAATCGTAGCCAAAATGCTAATGCAAACGCTATGGATTACGGGTCAGGCATGGGACACTGAAGTCTCAGAACATATCAAGGAATCCTGGGACACATTCAAATCTGACTTACAAGAGCTATCATCTTTGAGAATCCCGAGATGGGTGGGATACACACAGAAGGCAAACATTCAAATGCATGGATTTTGTGACGCTTCTACCAAGGCTTATGCAGCCGTCTTATATTTAAGAGTTGAAAATAAGGAAGGAATTGTAGTTAATCTACTCACATCAAAAACTAGAGTAGCTCCAACCAAACCCACTACTGTACCCCGTTTGGAATTGAACGGAGCAGTCCTTCTTACCAAACTAATAAAGGAAACCCTCGACACCATGCAATTAAATAATGTCTCCATTTTTGCATGGACTGACTCCACTATCGTCCTACAATGGATCAAGGAGCATCCATCAAAATGGAAGACATATGTTGCAAACCGTGTTGTTGAAGTACAGGAGGTTCTTAAATACGACAAATGGCGACATGTACCCAGCCAAGACAATCCTGCTGATATCGCGTCCAGAGGGACTTCTACGAAGGATTTGCTTCACAATAAATTATGGTGGAATGGTCCATGATGGCTATCACAACACGACAATCAATGGCCACATATACGCAAAGCACAAGAAATTACAAACTTAGAAGCTAAAGGGACAACAGTTACAAGCTTAATCGCTAAGGAAGAGGATACTATACTATTACAATCATCATCATACGCTCGACTCGTTCGCATAATTGCCAGGATCCAATTGTTCAGCTATAATTGCCGCAATCCACAACAAAGGGAGTACCAAATCTCTGCGGGCAGATACCAGACAGCTGAATGCACAATTCTAAAGCTGGTTCAACGAACATCATTCCGTGAAGACCTAAACAATTTACGTAGTAAAAAACCATTGGCAAAACATAGTCGATTGTTAAAACTTACGCCATTTCTTGATGAGAACGGTTTGATCCGCTTAGGAGGCAGATTGGATAATGCACCTATTCCATACGCGCAAAGACATCCGATAATTTTACCAAGGTCTCATCATGTGACTCACCTTCTCATAGATAAGGCTCATCGAGAAACACTACATGGAGGGCCATCACTTGTTCTCAGCACGATTCGGCAAAAATACTGGATTCTGGACGGCAGGCGCAGCATAACCAGTAGAATACATAAATGTATCACCTGCGTCAGACATCGTGGTACAACAGCAACTCAATTAATGGGAAATCTACCTTCCAGCCGGACGACTATCACCAAACCCTTCACAAGAGTAGGAATCGATTATGCAGGCCCTATAATCATAAAAACATCAAATTTGCGAAATTCCAAACGTCAAAAGGCTTACCTTTGTATATTTCTCTGCATGATTACTCGAGCTATCCACATTGAACTAGTTTAAGACCTTACTTCCGAGGCTTTTATAGCAGCATTGCGAAGATTTATAGCTAGAAGAGGATTATGCACAGATATATACTCTGACTGTGGAACAAATTTTATTGGCGGAAAAGTCATTCTTGATAAGGAGATAAACCAAGCAATCCAGGAATCAACAAAAGCAGCGATCGAATATTTGGTACCCAAGGCAATCACTTGGCATTTCAACCCTCCATCATCACCACACTTCGGAGGAAGCTGGGAAGCTGGGGTAAAATCCATTAAGCACCACTTGAGAAGAGTTCTAGGCAACGCAGTGTGTACCTTCGAAGAACTAACCACAATTCTCACCCAAATAGAAGGATGCTTAAATTCAATACCACTATGTTATGTTCCGAATGATCTAAACGATATATTGGTTCTCACGCCAGGACATTTTTTAATTGGCCAGGCCTTATTAACATTACCAGAACCCGATTATACAACAGTACAACCTAATCTTTCACAACGATGGAAGTACTTACAACATGTGTACAAGCAATTTTGGGACAAATGGTCCATGGATTATCTAAATCAAATGCAGAACCGACAAAAATGGGAAAGACCTCAAAGAAATATGCAAATAGGGGATGTGGTCTTAATTAAAACAGATAACACACCTCCAGCAAATTGGCCATTAGGCATTATACAGGCTGTGTATCCAGGCTCTGATGGACTGATTCGGGTTGTGGAAGTCCGAACTCAAAACAATTCCTACAAAAGGCCCATCCACAAGCTATGTAGACTGCCCATAGAACAGGACTCTGCGGATGAGAATAAAGAATTATCAACAACACCTTCAACAAATTAATGCCCTGTATCGTACCGTTCAAGTTATTGTCCATTCGTGTTCAGTGTAGGAAATTGACCTTCTTAAACTCATTGACATAATTTCAGATGTTTAATGAACAAGAAGACTACCTAGACATTTTGGAGGACATCTACTTCACTCCGCCAGGAAGTCCAAATGCCTCCTACTATGTCAATCTGGAGTCAGATGAGCAGATTGGAAATTCGTCAACAACCACCATGACAACCAATCCATCGAAGCCATCTACTTCCAAGGCTCAACAAGATTTCCTGACACAGTCAAGATACGTCAAACCAACAACTTCGCGACCGGCCATCATCAATGGTAGAAGGATGAACTCACTATCGAGACTGCGCCCAACTACTACCAGCGAGGAGCTCGAAATGAGGATGGACAACACACAACAAAAATTTACAACTCGTGAGGGTGTGGACATCTTCCTACCACGTGAGGTCCTGCAACGAATTAACTTTCGAGAAGTGCGAAATACCAAACAGAAGGAAAAAACGGTCAACTTACCCGGACGATACCAGGCTCGACTACGTGTCCTCGCAGACGGAAAAATAATCTTCAACCACTACCACAAACGAGGACTAAATAAACTCCTTAATAAAATAAAGGACAATCCCCAAACGATTAGCGTTTTGTTGAACGGAACCGTTCAACGGGGGGGAGTATGTTTGGGCACACCCAACCCACAATTAAAATCTGAAAATAAAAATAAAAATATTAATTAGATTCACTATGGATATTTAAATTATGTACCTCGTCCCTGGGTTGGCACAGGGACTCCCAGCAGCAGCCCACTGGAAGAGAACAAAAAGACTTAGTAGAAAATAATAACAAATTAAATAGACACTAAACATAAACAGCACATCTCACGCATTATTTCTATTGGGTCTGACTACAATTTAAAAGTCAGATTTAATGGAAATTAATGAAAACCCAGTGCAAGAGGAATGTAAACAATGGATCTTTGTTTACATTTCTGCCGGCAAAGGGCACTTGCTATTTCTTCCACATTCAACACTCGCGAAAACATTTTTTTTGCGCAGAACTGACCGCACAGCACTTAAATTCATATTTAGACCATAATACTTACCATTTGCTGACGGATGCTTTAGTTGTTTCACAAAAAATAACACTGCACTCGCGAAACTTGTTTTTGCCGGCACTTGTCAAACTCCAACTTCTGCGATCACCTGATCGATCGATTTGGGGCAATTCACCGCGGCGAATTCAAGGGAATTACCAGATTCGCGATTAATTCGCCAGGTAATGAATTATTTAATGTTTTCTAAATTCCCCATAAGCCCTGTAAGAAGAAAAGAGATGGCAAGTGAAACCAAGTGAAATAGTAATATGACATGAGCGGAGAGAAATCACTGCTGAGTCAAAAAGTGACAATTGTGCAGTCACTCAGCCATGTTATAGCGAAGTGACTTTTTAATCATTTTTCATTAATTGTAATTCTTTGCGGCAATTATTCTACTCCCAGAGTAGAATAGAATATAGAGTTTTTGACGACGAATCAAGAGAGTTACTCGATTGTGCTAAATAATCGGCAGATTACCTGGGAGATTCTAATAACCAAACTATTTCCGGTTTTTCGTAGTTGCAATCGATTATAAAAGGAGCCGAAAATGTCAACTCGCTCTTTTTTGTTTTTCAGCCGCCGAAGATAAGACACAAGTTCAGATCAGCAGGAAAATTTCATATGCCATTTAAAGGTCAGGAAATTTTCAAATGCGATTACTTGAACAATTTAAACCCTAAGCAAAAAACTTGTAATTTTGGTAATAGAATTTATTTTAGATTTAAAACATTTAATTTGTAATTTGTATTTGGAATTCTTTTGGACTTAAATTTAATCGCTTAACTTGAAAAATAAATAAATAAGAATTAACGTAACTTAAACTAATACATTAATAAATAAAGAAATAATATATAATAAGTTTTCTAGAGTTAGAATTGTTCAAACTTAATCTAGAATTATATTTTTCCTGTAAAGGCAACGGTTCTTCAAACTGTGATTCTCTACCACAGAAATAGAACTCGAAGAATTGTTCGGGTGATTTCTACAGGAGAAATAGAAGAACCAATCTTGTGAATTTTTGGGAATTTAAAGCGAAATAAAAAGGAAATTGAATTATAACCTCACATTCTTTTCGTTAATTTACCCGCTACACACTCTTTGCAGTAAGCAACGAAGGAATACACATTTTTAAGGAAATTCCTATAATTTCTTTTATTTTGCTTGCGTGCATCAACAAGCTGTTATAGAACTTCTGGAACCAAATGGCTTTATAATAGGGGCTTCATCTTCTACTCAATAATAAAAAATGAGAGGAAATGAGAAATCATTTCATCTTCCTCTCTTCAATGGTTAAATATGTACATGTACATAAATATTTTGACAAAGATGAACCAATATGGAAATATAACTTTATATTCATGTTCATTACATTACAAATGAAACAAGAAAAATAATTATTTTTGCGTATTTCAAATGGGATTTTTCATGCCATTTAAAATTTATCGTAAATATTGGGGAAATACTTCGATAAATAACAATACGCTCTGATAATACTAAAAAATAATTTAATAATTTTCTTTTCAAACAAATTTTTGTAATTAAATTATGTACTAAATGCAATTAAAAAAATGTCTAATGAATTTCTTAGAGTGGAAAATACCTGAAAATCTTAGTTATAACAAAAGAAAACTCTGAAATAAACATTTATGCAATTATTTTATTTCTCATTTTTATGGCAGCCATTTTTTACACAATAAATTAAATATAACACATCGAGTTCCTTCTTATACTCAGTTAGAGTCATTTTCTCTATATAGCCAGCTATTTAGAAGATTAGCAGCTACTTGCTCCATTAAAAACTTTATTGTGGCCCTTTTAGAGCTAGAAGCTTAATATCTTTGTTTTTTAAAACTACTAGCCCTATTTCGCATACAGTTTCTGCCCGACACGATAACTTAGGTTAGGTTGATTTTGACAACTGCGATGTGATGATCGATTTATTTTTAGTGAGGTGAGTTTATAAAGAAAGTTTGTGAAAGTGAGAATTTTTATTACATTAAATATTTTAATTACATTAAATATTGTAAATTATTTTATTTCGAATAGAATGTCCTTCAAAATCATCCAGGAAATACAACAAAAAGGGTACGTTTTAACAATTGTTCCCGAAGCATTTGAGGAAAACGGCGTGTTTTGGTATCCTCCATCATCCTGGAGTTCAAAAAAAAAGAAATGCAGTTGTTAGAAATGCTTTTGCCAAGCCAGATAAAAGCAACTGGATACCTAGACCGTGTGTTGTTAAAAAAAATTATATAAAAAGTTATAATTTAGCGGAAGACCATGAGGAAACATTTTTATTAAAATCCGTTACAACCGAAACTGAGGAAGACGACAATAAGTTGTTTAAACCAATTTCCAAAGAATTAGCCACAGTTGAAAGATTGAGACCAAAGACTAAGCCAAGAACTAGATCACCACAGAAAAATTTCGATGAGTTGGCAAAAGAACGTCTCTCTTTCAAAACATCACAGTGTCCTTTACCAACCACGCCATTGGAAGTTAATGCCGCAATCAATCCATCAAGTAAATTTTCTTCCACTGTTCAAGATGACTTGTTATCATCGCCAATTATGCCAATTCAAAAGACTATTGAACCTGCATCATCAGTGAGTACAATTGAAATGCTGCCTAATATCGATGAAAACAGAAATGCTATAAAATTTATCAATTCAGTAAATGAAGATAATATGAAAATTCGAAGTCCTAGTGAATATCTAAATCAATCGGAAAGCATTTATATAGACTACACAAATACTGATGAGTTACCAGTGCAAATGGATCTGGATGCAGCACTCAGTGTTATAATAAATAATCAGAAAATATTATTAGATAATCAAAATATCCTTTTAAATGAGGTAAAAGAAATTAAAAAAGCTATAAATGTCGGATTTTCGAAAGCATTCACTCAAATTGAAACACTGGTAAAAGCACAAAATTCAATTGCAAATTATAGTACTGACAAAAACAAGGAATCGTTCTTTACGGAAAATTTTGAAAAAATTTCAAATTCAGAAGGTGCAAATAATATTGAAAACTCTTTAAAAAATCCACAATATATGTCTGACATGGTAAATATTTTCGATTTAGTTGAAATAAATAATAGTTAATAACTTTTTAGATTAAAAGAATGGCTTATGTAGTAGGGAAAGATGGGAAGAGATCAGGTGAAGGTTGGACCTGCTGTTATGAATTAGTCGACTGTTGCTTCGAAAGATCTTTCCTTACCGAATTCTCGTGGACTGGAGCATCGACCAGTAAATCTGATACAGGAAAAATTTCTTTTCTGTCCTTCGAAAATATAATATGTTTTAATTTACTTATGCGGAAGCAGTCAAAAACTGCCCACTAACGGGTAATAACCCCCCTCAACAAAGTGAAATTCTGCAAATCCTACTACCACTGACAACCAATATACAACAACTAACTAATACTATGAACCAAATGCAAACTATGCTAGCCAAACAAATTGAAATATTAGCTAAATTAATCAAGCCATGAGGACACTTAACGCTGCTCAATGGAATGCTAACGGTATTACCAACCATAACAATGAACTAGAATTTTTCCTCAACAATAACAATATCGACATTATGTTAATTGCTGAAACACACCTCACCAGCAAGCACTGCTTCAAAATAAATGGCTACACATGTTACAACAACAACCATCCGGAAGATAGACCACAGGGCGGGACGGCTATACTAATAAAAAACCGTCTTAAGCACCATCCTATTAGCTGCAAACAACTAACCGCAATACATTACACAGCAATAAACATCCAGGACCGCTCTGGCCCCCTCTGCATCGCCTCGGCCTACTGCCCTCCAAAATACTCAATATCCTCCACCCAATTTGACACTTTCTTCAAATCCCTCGGACACAGATTCCTAGTGGCAGGGGATTTTAATGCTAAATCTCCCCACTGGGGATCTAGCCTAACTACACCTAAAGGGAATCAACTGCTAAAATCTATTTACCGGAATAATCTTAACTGCATCTCGGGTGGAACCCCAACATATTGGCCAACAGATCGCAGAAAAATCCCTGATATAATAGACTTTGGCATAACGAAAAATATCTGCCCAAATAACATAAAAGCCAGAACAACAAACGACCTCTCCTCGGATCACTCACCAACAATCTTTACAATAAGTAGTGACCCCCTCTCCACCCCAACGGATATTAGGCTCACAAATCCGAAAACAAACTGGGATAAGTTCAGAGACACTTTCGAGACCAACTTCTGCCCACACATCAGGCTAAAAACAAACGCTGAGATAGATAACGCTCTCGAGTACTTAACTGCAACTATCTCTGAATGCGCTGAAATAGCCACACCAAAAAACCCTCCTAACCCAGATAGAATCGCCAACTGCTACAACAGCTCAGTTCTCGATGTCCTAAAAGCTAAAAGAAAAGCAAAAGCAGAATGGCAAAAATACAGATCACCAAGAACTAAAGGTGCCCTTAACGAAGCCACAAAGCAACTTAAGCGGGCACTATACAGAGATAAAAACAACCAGATACAAGAATTTTTAGAGGGTCTGGACCACTATGCCGACTCTAACTACTCCATTTGGAAAGTCACTAAAAGAATTAAAAAACCCATTCTAGCAGAATCCCCTATCAAAGACCCCAAAGGTGATTGGATTGTTGACAACGCTGACAAAGCTGAAGCCTTCGCCAAACACCTAGCTGAGGTTTTTACTCCCAACAATCCCCATGAGGATGTGATGGTCGGCTGACTGCAAAACGAACGTGTACCAAAGAGGAGCACGTTTACACCATCTGTCACCCGCTGTGGCTGCATCAGGCAACTACACGAGAATTCCCCTAATGCTCCAAGCGCTCCTCGCGGCCGTTGCCACAAGGTGACTTGCCTCGTGCACGGACTAAGGCCCCGATTCTATGTAGCAGATTTTAAGCAGATCTCTTAATATCTTAAAAAAATTTTAAGAGGTGGCTCTATTCTATGTAACAGAGATGTGGTGAATTTCAAAATTAAAAAATAAGAGATTCACCACAGCAGTCGGTCATGTGTCAAACTCGGTGTGTTTGAGTTCGTTCTTTTCTTGGTGGACTGGTGCTTTCGTGCGAGAATGGAGGAAGTAGATTCCTTAATAGGTAATATTTTATATATGTACATTTATATAATTTGAAACGATTATGGCATTAATTGTAGAACACCTCGAGGAAGAGGAGGAGGAACTCCCCACATTAAAAAGAAAAAGATCTGCGCGTACAACCCGCTGCCAACATGATGCCTTCACGGCTTTTGCAGCCGGGAATCCTGCCGTGCTAGATTCTCTGAACAGGTCGCACAAAATAGGCGACCCAAGTATAAATGATATAGGACTGACGGAGACGACTGCAGAAGAATCGACCGTTTCTGAGATACTGTCACCAATAAGAGCAACATCTTCCTCCGAAATATCTTCGCCTACACCAGCGCGCCAGCGAAAATCAGCTCGTAAGTACACACAGTAAAATTTCTCAACAATAGTGATTCTTGATATGCGAATATTTAAAGTTGCAGAGTCCCTGGAAGTGCTTGCAGATGTAATAAAAAAGTCCGAAGACGACAGAAGAAGAGTGGAGCAACGAAACCAAGAAAATTTTTCTCAACTCGTGTCAGCCATCGGCACTATTGCAAACGCAGTGTCGTTATTGGCACAAAAGCATGTATAAGGGACGAAGAGAGAGGAATTTTTCAAAAAAGCATCAAAACCTCCTCGATGCACAATTCAGCTTCAGAGACTGCTACGCTGAATTGTGCATCGAGGAGGTTTTGATGCTTTTTTGAATTCACTCTTTGGGCCTTATTCTCGTTGTCACGCGAATCGGATCGAAAAGAGCTCATAAAAGCACCTTTTGAATTGATATTCCTTAATAAAATTCAAAACTTTTAGTAAATTCATCTCAGTTATCTTTGACTTCAATTAATTTTCTCGTTCTACGTGACTAAAATAGTAGGTAAAAAATATCAATCGAGTATTTTAGTCACTTAGAACGAGAAAATTAATTGAAGTCAAAGGTAACTGAGATGAATTTGCTAAAAATTTTGAATTTTATTAAGGAATTTCAATTCAAAAGGTGCTTTTATGAGCTCTTTGCGATCCGATTCGCGTGACAACGAGAATAAGGCCCCAAGTTTTTAAGTATTTTTTTGAATCCAAGTGCCATTGAAGGCTGTGAATTATGTATAATTAAATGGTTTTGATGCATTTTTAAATGCACTCTTTGTTGTAGTTTTTAAGTTTTTTTTTCAATCCAAGTGCCATTGAAGGCTGTGAAGTATAATTATATGATGAATTAAAACAATAATTACAAACTAATTAAATTGTGTTTTATTAGATAATAAGGTCCGGAATTTCACAATTCAAGACATTTCTCCAATATTTTAAAAGATCCATCGAGCTCTAGTGAAAACGGGCAAGAGAATATGTTTCGCGTATACTTAGACCTCTTCGGTAAAGATCACACACTTTCCATTTTTCAACAGCGTTTGACTTTAGAGCACCTACATTTGAGCCTCTTAAATTAAGAGGCAATTGAGGTTAAATATTTCTCTTATTTTCGTACACAGAATTCGAATTCTTTTAATAAAAACTCACCACTCATGTTAAGAGATCAGCTGATATTTGACGTCTCTTAACTTGCTACATAGAATACAAATTCTTTTATTTCCTCAAATAAGAGGTTAAGAGCTCTTAAATGCTATGTAGAATCGGGGCCTAAATCGAAGATCTCTTCCGCTCGGCCATTTTGCCATCCAAGCACCAGGAGATCACACCACCCAGCAGCCGAGATCAAATTGGAAAGAGGAAACTTAATACCTTGGACACACATGTGGTATTGATACCATGGTATGAATACTATAAATGAATGAATACCATGTAGTATGAGCCCCCATGACACACATGCCAACATAGTATTGTTTGGCAGTTCTTGTCATTTAAATGTCAAAGTAAAAGTTTGTTTTCAAGATGTTTCCGAGTGAATTATTTATGTGTTATTTAAACAATTTGTTATTAATAAATATGTTGGAAAGATCCAATGAAAAATTAAAAGTGCTAGCTCTTAGGAGTAAAAGACGTTGTTCTCTTTATAGACAAATGATTTTATTATTATTAACCCTAGAAAGATAACGTGCGCCTCGGAGGTGCCCGCGAACCAGATACACGCTGTATTTTTTTAACCGATGCGCGTACAGTTTTGTGTTCACGAACCAACTCAGTCGTCGGTCAACACTGCCGAGAGACGACCGCTGCTGCTCGGTAAGTACCACAGTTTTATTGTTATGGCTACGCGTTGCGCTCGAGAGGCGCATGTTTATCTTCTGTGTGACTTTTATGAATTTATTTGTGATTTTGTTTTTAATATTTTTTACTTATTTTTACCTATGTACGGTAAATTTATAAGTAGTTTATTGTTATTTATTAATTTTATTCGTTTTTAGAAACGTTTTAACATCATGGCGAGCAGAAGAGGTTTAACAGAAAGTGAAATAGTTTATTTTTTGAATGAACAAGACGAAAGTGTAAATGATGACAGTGACAGCGAGATAGAGGACCACATAAGTGAGGACGATATTCATAGCGATACTGAAGACGAGTACATAGATGAAGTAATCGACGAAGACTTGAATGACACCTCAACACCTCCTGAAAATTCCGGACATGACGACCGCATAGTTATTCCGCCTCATAGAGTAATCAGAGGTAAGAATAGACACGTTTGGGCTACTTCTAAAGGTCAAAGTAGTGGAAGGACATCTGCGGTCAATATAGTTCGGTCTAATAGAGGTCCTAATCGCATGTGCCGAAATATTTTTGAACCACTTTTATGCTTTGAATTATTTATCACGGACGAAATCATTCAAGAGCTTGTTCAGTGGACAAATGTGGAGATATGCAAAAAACGTACTGATAGTATGACTAGTTCGACATTTAGAGACACGAATCCTACTGGAATCAAAGCCTTCATTGGAATACTTACTCTCAGTGCTGCAATGAAAGATAATCATTTATCAACCGTTGAGTTGTTTGACAATTCATTTACGGGCACGAGATATGTAGCAGTAATGAGCAGAGATCGATTTGATTTTATTGTCAGGTGTGTAAGAATGGATGACAAGACACTACGCCCTGCTCGTCGTCAGCAAGATCCGTTTATTCCAGTTCGAAAGGTTTGGGATCTGTTTATAGCTCAATGCAAAATGAATTACTCGCCGGGCAGCAATGTCACTATTGATGAAGAATTACTTGGGTTCCGAGGTAGATGTCCCTTTCGAATGTACATACCAAACAAACCAAATAAGTATGGTATAAAAATTCCAATGATGTGCGATAGTGGGACCAATTATATGATGAATGCTATGCCATACATTGGAAAAGCTACAAATACAAATGGTATCCCCCAAGGAGAATATTACTTGAAGGAGCTATCACGGCCAATTCATGGCACCAATCGTAATATAACGTGTGATAATTGGTTCACGTCTATCCCTGTCGCAAAGTCATTACTTCTTCAACCATACAAATTGACAATTGTGGGCACGGTAAGGTCAAATAAACGGGAAATTCCTGAAGAATTGAAAAACGCCCGTTCTCGACAAGTGGGTACGTCTATGTTCTGTTTCGATGGACTTTTAACCCTAGCATCATATAAGCCGAAGCCTTCAAAGATGGTGTATATGTTGTCCTCATGCGATGAAGGCGCCGTTATAAATTCTACATCTGGCAAACCTGAAATCATAATGTTTTACAACCAGACTAAAGGCGGCGTCGACACGTTTGATCAGATGTGTTCTTCGATGTCTTGTTCTAGGAAGACTAACAGATGGCCAATGACAATGTTTTATGGCATTTTGAATATAGCTTTTGTCAATTCGTATATAATTTACACTCACAATGTTTTATCAAAAGGAGAAAAACCATTAAACCGTAGAGAGTATATGAAGAAACTAAGCACTGAACTGTCTACACCGTTGATGAAATCTAGACTGGAAATCCCTACTTTACCAAGACGTTTGAGAGAAAATATTGAGAATATACTGCCACAAACCAATCAAGCGGTTTCTCAAGAAGCTGATGAGGAACCTCCGGTAAAAATTCGGCGTTACCATATGTACAACAAGAAAGAAAAGAATGTCTAAGATGACGTGTACAAAATGTAAAAATACAGTGTGTGGTGAACACAAAAAAGATGTTTGCAACAATTGTCTATAAATATTGTTATTTTAATTAATTTTTTTTCAAATAAAAAAAATAAATTAAAATAACAATATTTATAGACAATTGTTGCATAGTATTTACTATGAATGTTATTTATGTTTTTAAAAATTTCTACATTACAGAAGACTGAAATGAGAATTATATTTTTGTTAAGAATTTATAAAATCCTACATGATTTTCATATAATTAAAAATATTAAAATAAATTTGTGTTTTACTTATTTATTAGTAATGTAACAATTCATTGAAGTTATAAAAAATACGAATAATTATTTAAATTTGTAAACAAATCTGTTTTTAAAATTGTGCGCCTCTCAGGCGCCTGTTTATCTTTTCGGTACTATAAAATAAGGTTATCTTTCTAGGGTTAATTCTAGTCCTCGTTTCTACTACGGACACCAAAATTCCATAGCTTTCCTCCAATTCCTTCACCATTTCTTGTAGTACATGATTATTTCTCCGCTGGCCACGTAATTCATTAATCTTTCCACGCCAAACATCAATAAACTGGCTTGTCTCCACAGTGGACAAAATTTTCCTCTTCCTTGATATTTTATTTTTCGCATCCATTATTATTTTCCTTCAATACAGCCGAATTACGCAATGAATGAAAAAGAAATGACAAATTTTTGAAAACAAAATAAATGACGCAATTGCTTCTTTTCTTTTCCTCTTTAAGAGATTGGCGCTACTGTCAGTAAAAATATGTCTATACTAGGTTTGAGCATGAGGAAACCAGGAAAAATTATCGAGTTTCAATACTAGGAATGTTCATGGTATACTATGTAAGAGGTGTGTTACGTGCAAAATTTTGTTGCACGAGCGCCTGGCCAGCTGTTGGAGACGGGTCGGGGTATTTTAATTTTAATTTCGCCGATCGCACCTGAACCAGAGTTGGGCGCCACTCGGTTTTATGGCTCACCGAGAACCAAGGTACTCCACCTAACGGTACCTAATGCACTGTCGGGAGACGGGAGGGAACCAAAAAAATTAACCAGCACGGCTCAATGCTAAACACTAAATATATTTTCCCTGTGAAGGGCCGAAAATACAATTGCGAAAATTAAACGCTACTCCTAACGTTAATGAACACTAACGGGACCGGCGAGGAGGCTCGAGTCCGGGTAGGCATCCCGGATTAAATTAACCGAACAAAATATATATAATTTTAAGCGGGAGCGTACGCCGCACGGGGCTCAAACCACAGAACAATTAGAAAATAAATGGAAATGGCAAAAAAGGGTACTTAACTTTCCTCCACGGCTCACTTCGCCCGAACTCGCAAATCCTCGGGGACGATCACGCGGTCCAGCCGCCCTCGTGCGGGTGATCCGGGAATTTCCAGGCAATCCTCCTCCTTCTCCGCTCTACTGCAATTTAGCCCGAGCTCTCTCCCCTTACTTGTCCCGTCCTTTGCCGAATTTCCTTCCTTTTCTCCTCCGTGCCAATTTTTTTTCCCA
Source organism: Machimus atricapillus (assembly GCA_933228815.1). Taxonomy (NCBI): domain Eukaryota; kingdom Metazoa; phylum Arthropoda; class Insecta; order Diptera; family Asilidae; genus Machimus; species Machimus atricapillus. The sequence goes on along the minus strand of OW121786.1, from coordinate 15,697,253 downwards.
ATAAAACTTTCCGCAGCCAAGTTCCCGTCCTTTCTTCCTTCTGCTTTCTTTCGTATGGCTCGCCTTGATCTGACTTGTACCACGTCCCTCGACCGACTGACTCTTCTCACTCACTCCTTCTCAGAACCGACCGCTTCACCTACCGGAGCTTTCCGATCCGCCTTGCCCGATCTCTCGAACTTCGAACTTCCGAGGGGCGCGCTCGTTCTATCGATTGTCGGCATGGGTCAGCGATATTATTAAGGCTCTTTCCCATTTTGGAATACATCTTTCTTCTCCCGATGCCCTTAGCAATTTTCCTTCGATCAGCGTGGGCCACAAGGCTTCTGGTGTAACTTCTCCACTGGGCGCAATGCGGCGACCGGGTACTCCGGGTTACGGTGGTTCTTTCCTCTTGAGTCAGACCACCCACTGGGGGGAAAAATCGAGATGCTCGGAACATACCGTTGCTCAGGGGTGGCACCAAAACTTGAGAGGGCTGGATCCGCCTTAATTTCACCACACGCGATCTCGCTCACCGAGTTAAGCACCCCTTCTTGCCACGCGACCAATGCCGTTTTCTCCCCGGCCTGTCCCCTGGCCTTCCCTCGGCGCTCGAACGTCCTCAGCCGGCGTACACGATCTTTACAACTTGCTTTACAAATTACTACCCTTACTACTACTTGAATTCAACTTAATCTAATTTGAGTTGGGTACTCCTAACTACTACTAATTTACACACAGCAAAACTTAACAACTATGCGGTAGCGGTACTTAAACGAATTTAACGTGATGACGGCATGCTCCTGATGATACCCTATCGTGGACGATAGTCCTTTCAGCCTCTGATGCAGATGCGGATGTGATGAAGACGACCAGATGAATATACGAGTATACATGGAAACGATAAAATGCGAATGTGCATGTAAAATGACTGGGGTGTGACTGAAGACGGCCAAACGGCGGCGTGAATAACGATGTGAATGTCGATGCAATAGAGATGCGAATGACGATGTGAATGCCGATGAAATAGGGGGATGACGATGTGAATGACGGTGCCACAAAGATGTGAATGCTGATGTGAATGGAGACGACGACCAAGATGCGAATGAAGATTGAATGGAGATGTAAATGGGGACGACCGAGTGAAGATGTGAATATGCATTGAGATGACCCCAATAAGATGTGAAAGACGATGTGAATGTAGTCGACGAAGAATCCGTGCCGGGGTCCAACAGGTAACTAACGCCGCGCCGGTGAATGTCGCAATCCGACTTAAGGTTTCCTCCAGCCATCGCTGACCCTTGCGCTGCCTCTGCCCCAAACGTCTCGCCCAAACCAACCGTCTCGCCCAACTAACGGTCTCGCCTGACCCTCTCCTCAGCTCTCCAACCACTTCAGATCCCTCCCCGGCCTCCGGCCTCAGCACTGAAATTAAAATTTCTCTACAGCATCGTGGTCTCAGTTTACACATAGACGACACAAAGGAAATGGGTCCTAGATTTGAGCCCCCTGCACAGAACGAACGGGGACCAATTTCCAACGGTAACAGGTGGTATATAAGTAGTATTTGGTGACACACAGGTGGTATACTATGTAGTTTGCAGATACCACGGTTTCAATACCACATGTGTGTCTTTAGTATAAGACAGCGAAACCAAAAGTAATCTTATTAAAGGTGAAATAATTCGGGCAGTAAGCCGGAGTGCAGTGCGGTGTCGAATTAGTGAGATCCCGGGAAAACCAAGCGACAGGAGTGTACAAATTTAGACTCACAAGTGAGCCAACTCGACTTTAGCTGTGTTTTTTTCACCGGGATTTGTGACCAGATTTAACAGGAAATTTTGCATTGAATTGAAATTTATGAGTAGTTATACATATCAAAAAATGTTGGCTTGACAAAAATAAAATCAAGTTGCCTGGATTTTATACCCATTTTACGTCAAATAGCAACCCAACAATTTATCTGGTTTAAGGGTTTGAAGGTTGTATGCGTAAATATCATGGCTAATTTGATGCGCTTTCGCAAATATTAAAATCTTTATATACGTGACAGTCTTTAAAATTTCAATTCAATGCAAAATTTCCTGTTAAATCTGGTCACAAATCCCGTTGAAAAAAACACAGCTTTTGCTACATTTACTTTAGTGTGCAAATTACACCCCCAGACACTAAAGTCTGTAAAAAGGAAAAAAACCCAAAAAGGGTAAAATAAGAAGAGCCGCAAGGAAGTAAGCGAAGGCCCCTTCCAGGCGAATCAGCACCACACCGACACCCCACCGAGACCTCACCAGGGCTGGGATAAGCCCCATTCAACCCCAGCAAGCTACGTTCAGCATCATCCGAATTTTATTCCTCTTGAGGAAGACGGAGAACTGCAAGCAGGAGCCCGATCAAAACCCCCCGAAGCCCCACATTCCAGAGAGCCGGTTCAACCAGGCCCATCACAGCGAGCAGCGACGTAATTCAGCATTCGATCAGCCGCACGGACACCAGCAGCCGCTTACTTTAAGTTTCCCTAGATTAATTCCCAATTTTAGACTTGATTTACAAAATTTTCCGTTTTTAGTAAGAGTAGCAGCTAGGTAGATTCTTACAGCCCCGACCTCGGCCTGCGGGTATAACCCCGAAAAAAAAAAAAAAAAAAGAGAAAAGAAAAGAAAGATAAAAAGGAAGTGAGGAAGACCTTCAGTCAAAAGTTTTGTTTTGTGTGTAGTGCTTTTCGTGCCACCCAGCTAGAGAAGGAACCGCCCGCCTCATCTGTGTTAGGGTCCCCGATAATCAACTTTCAAATTCCAGATCGCAGCGGCTTGAGTCGACTCCAGCAGAACTGCGAGGTGAGTACCCGGTAAACACCGGTAATTTTATCAAACAAGAAATATATTGATTTGGGGACACCATTCTAAATTGAGAAAAAAACAAAAGAAAAATATAATAAGTAAAAAACAAAATTATTTCCAACCGTGATATACTGACCCATCTTTTTGGGGACAGCTGAAAAGAAACAAAAAACCAAAAAGGAGGTGTTTCCTTCGCCAGGGGCATGGCAAACCACATTTAATTTTTCAGAAAAAAAAAACAAAAAAGTCAATCAAGCACCGCCTCAAACTTTCTTGCTAGTCTCTTTGTTTTCGGAAGATTTAATTTACAGTAACGGGTACAATTAGCTAAACGGTTTTTCTCTTCTTTTTCACAAACGATAGGGAGTCGCCTAATAGTGGCCGCTTGCCTATCACAGTATCGGGCACAATTAGTAACCGTGTAGTCTTTTTCTTTTTTTCACAACGATGGGGAGTTGCCTATCGGTGGTCGCTCGCCCATATCCCTAGCACTTACATACAGCCTGATAAACATTTTATTAATGAATTTTTCTATTTTTGTATTTTTGCCGTAAATATGTATTCACAAACGATAGGGAGTTGCCTATTGGTGGCCGCTTGCTTATCACCCCGGTATTAAATGGTCTATGAAATTTTTGTATAGACCCTTTAGGTTACATTATTTCCTTTCATTTTAAGTACTACTTTTTTACTAGTAGATTTCCTCAGTAGTATACCATTGTATATGAATTGCTGGATTTAGATAGTATAGTATAACTGCTAGTTTTTTGAATAAAATAATGAATTTGTAATTAAACATGATCTACTAAATTAATTACGAGTATCCCCTCCGCTGCACCTGAGCCACCGGAAGAGCCCGTGAGACACTAGGTTGGGACATTGCCACCCGTGGGGGGATGGCATTGTTGAAGAGGATGGGTCAGACATTGGGAAGCAGGCAACCTGGAGGCATGCCCGCTGCCCTACCCCTACACCAGGATATTCGGGTCCTGTTTTGTTTTTCGTTCTACTCCCCTTCCTGTTTCTTTGGTACTGTTGGAGTACCTCTCTCTCTCTCCCCCTCTCTTTTGAATTGCTTTCAACCTTCGTTGTTGCTGTGGGGCATAAAAATCCTATCGTCGAAGGCCTTCTCACCCCTTCGATTATTTGGGAGCGCGGATAAATTTCCCTTGTGTCCCCGACACCGGTGCAAGTCCACGAACCCCACCCCATCCGGCGAGCTAGACCGTGCTGCCAGCTAGGCGCTTCCGGGACTTGTATCGAGGGGCACCCCCAACTTCGGCTGCACGCCAAGTGAACCTGAAATAGTGATGTATTATATTTTTATGTGGTTATCATACCCTGACGCCCATTGCGGGGCCCGACTATAATACATTCGTTTTATGTTCCATCCTAATATTATTACAAAATGGCGCCCTAAGCGGGGCCAGACGGTAATGTAGTCTTTTTATATAAATGCATGCTATTTCATGTTCTACCCCAATTCTTACAACGACACACAAATTCTTCCACAGACTGCTTCGAGGCCAAAAATCATCAAACCGCTAAAGTTTACTCTTCCCAGACTGTGTATGAAAATCGGCGAAATGAGCAACAATAAAGCACCAGGTCATGACCTCATAACTGGAAAACTGTTGAAAGAGATCCCACCATCTGGACTTTTAGCCATCCTTCACATTTTTAACGCAATTCTTCGCAACAATTACTACCCAACAACCTGGAAAAAAGCAAGTATCATAGTTATACCTAAGCCAGGGAAAGATAAAACCAAACTAGGCTCATACAGGCCTATCAGCCTACTGCCTATCCTCTCTAAAATATTTGAAAGACTCTTATTAGACAAAATGCAGCCATTTCTCTCGAGCAAGGGCGTGATACCTGAGCATCAATTCGGGTTCAGAAAAAGCCACAGTACGATTGAGCAAGTCCACAAAATTGTGAACAAAATCAATAGCGCCCTGGACCAGAAAAAATTCTGCGTAGGCGTCTTTCTAGACGTGGCCCAGGCCTTTGATAAAGTCTGGCATCAAGGCCTAAAATATAAGATTTCGGTTAACCTCCCGCACCAATTTCATGAAATCCTCTACAGTTACCTACAAAATCGCACCTTCCGGGTGAAGTATAAGGACTGTCTAAGCAATTCTCACCCAATCAATGCAGGAGTGCCTCAGGGCAGCGTCCTCGGCCCTGTGCTGTACCTCATCTATACCGCGGACCTCCCAACCAGCAAATATTTTACAACCACAACTTTCGCAGACGATACCGCCATATTATTAACGCACGTCAATCCAACAACTGCCTCAAGAGAACTTCAAGATCAATCTAATCAAATTATTGAGTGGGCTAACAAATGGAAAATAAAAATCAACGAATCAAAACCGGAACAAATCACTTTCTCCCTAAGGAACATCACCTGCGGACCAATAACCATCAATGGCCAAAAAATAGCTCAAGTGAGATCGGTAAGATATCTAGGTATGCACCTAGATAAAAAATTAACATGGAAGACCCATATCGAAAAAAAGAAAGAACAACTAAACCTAGGACTCCGTAACCTCTATTGGCTACTCCATAGCAAGTCCAAACTAAATATCAGCACGAAAATCGTAGTCTATAAATCTATTCTAAAACCAATATGGGCATACGGCCTGCAGCTGCGGGGCGCTGCAAAAGCATCAAATATCGCATTGATACAAAGAATGCAAGCAAAAATAATTAGGACGATCTTAGGGGCCCCGCGCTACGTAAACAATAATATCATCCAGCGTGACACAAATATAGCCACAGTGCAAGACGAAGCCAAAAAACTCTGCAAACGCTACCAGCGAAGATTGCGAAAGCACCCCAATAAGTCAGCTAAAAACATCCTGAGTAAGGAAAAATTTAAACGTTTAAAAAGAAGAGACCCATTGCAACTAGCTTCATAGAAAGCTCACCAAAGTAAGAATAACCACAGTCATGGGAACCACTCAGACCGAACAAGCTGACAATACGGGGGAGGTCATAAACTCCGTAATCATCAGCCCGGTGGACGTCGAATCAAAGCAGATAGAGACAACCCTCATAGTCCTCGCTTCGCTAGTAGGAGTCTCACTGTTGTACCAGATCTTCAAGGACTACAAACGCAGCTTGAAGAAAAAGTACATCAACAACATCAGCAACTGCTAAGCCCGCCAACCAGACCTGGATAGCGCAACAGAAAATCCCTAGTCAGCATTGGCTGAAGGAGATATTTACTTAGTTTAGTTATAAGAGTTGTAATAAAACAGGCTAGAGATCGAGAAACGATCTAATTCCTTTGTAATTTTTGTAAATCAAAAGCTTAAATAAAAAAAAAAAAAAATGTTTTAATTCAATAATATCAAATGCAGATCCAAATTTTTGTTTAGAAGAAACTAAAAGATTTTTTACAGTTTTACTTCGAAACTCAACTAGATTTTTAAAACAGGAAAACCAACAGGTCCGAAAATCTGCGAAACGAAGTCGAATGCAACTTAAAAGTTCAAATAAAAAAAATGGAAAGAATAAGTACCTGGTAATATATTTAAAATACTTATGTAGAATTTATTTTTACTTTATTAAACCTCTGTTTAGCGAAAAATTGGGTGACGGCTCTAGTAGGTATTGGGGCGATTGGGCCTGGGAACCAAAACCGGTTATGCAAATGAGGGGGCGGGACAATTATGCAAATTAATTAGGTCATTATGATAATTAATAGGGTCATTAGCTAATTTATGGGGCAATTATGCAAATAAACTGGGTCAATTAATAATGATTGATTGGCATTTAACACCTTTTAATTGATCATTAGCGTGACATTTAACACCTGGCGCGTGCGCAAATTAATATTGATTGGCATTTAACATCTTCTTAATTGGTTATTAGCGTGACATTTAACACCTTTTATTTTAATTAATGTGCGGCGCGTGCGCACCTGTTTGCGCATCTGGTGCATTGAAAGCTTTTGCGCACCTGGATATTTGCAAGCGGTCATTATCTTGGGCTGGGGGCCGGGGCTGTGGCTGGGGGCTGCGGCTGGGGGCTGGGACGAGAGCTGGGGCTTGGGCTGTGATCGGAGGCTTTGCGTACAAGACTGTTGCATCTTAGAGAAGCAGCAGCTCAAGGACAACAAGTTATGAGTAAACATTGATGCAAGCTTGGGCCTAAAGTTGGCAATTGCATCTTAGCTTCGTTCTAGTTCTTAGAACAAGGTCGAGCGGCTGCTTAGCAACGAGTTTTTGCAAAGTTAACTCGTTTGTCTGCTAGGGTCATCGCTAATGCGGTGAGCTGCATCTTGGAGAATGTAAACAAACATTCGAAGCAATTTACTAGTTATATAGAACTTGTTTATCTAACGTCAAGTTTAAGGTCATTGCTAACATATGGTGAATGTCCGCAGATACAGTGAGCTGCATCTTGGAGAATGTAAACAAACATTCGGTAGCTGACTAGATACATATGACAACAGAGTAGTTGTCAAGAAGAATTGAGCAATTTTTCGGTGGCAGAATGGCGATAGCAAATAAAGAGCTTTCTGATTTACGAAAAATGATTTTATTTTATTATAAACAATTCTACTATACACATTTTCTTTTAAAACCATAAGGCTTAGAACTAAAATCTGAACAAAATCTTCGTTTCTCGGCTTTTATGCTATATTTTTTTATTTCTGGAACAGTGATCACCTCATGATTTTCTGTACGCCATATATTACGCGAAATTATAGGGATGTAATCATATATTTCCGAGTTTATTATCATATCTCTAATTGTTTCAAAATTTACTTGTTGCGAATTTGCATAGTTAAGACAAATCCCTTTTACTTTACACGTGACTTTTTCCGTGTTGTCTTTGGTGGCAAATACTTTATATGCGTAGTTTTTGGGACCACCACTAACAAATTCTGTAATATAGCTTCCAACGCCGTAGGCTTCAAGTTCATCCGTCATATCACCTATAAACTCGCCTATTGGTGGATCATATTCACCTTCACGGCTTACATAGATAACAGAATCTGTATCGTAGTATAACACTCGATCACCAAGCTGTTCCAAATAAGTGTATAATTTTAAACGAGCTTGAGTTGTAGTATATGCAGCAATACATACATTAACGGTTGGTAAGGAATCTGCAGCTTCTTGCTTGTATGCCCAATAGACAATTATAGTTTCTTCATTTATGGGTAGGAGATGATATACTTCAACAGCGGGATTTGTCAACAATGTAAATAATTCAGATGGTTTATTTATTATACTGGTTTTTGGCTGATTTTCACGCTGGCCAAATTTCCCCCAAAAGGAATTTAGCATTAGTTTTGCAAGTGATCTCAATCCGGGAATGTTTTCAATTTCTGTAAATTCTAGCTTGATATTTTCATTATCAAAAAAGTCTTTGATGTATTTTTCTTTGCTTTCTTGAGTGAAGCATTTAGAAGGCCAACCAGACACTTGCTGTTTCATTTTGATGAACTTTGTGGTGTACTCTCCTAAATAACGAACGAGGCTTTAATTCAAAAAGTCAACGAGGCCTTAGTCTCTCCACACAACTATTTCAGTGGCACAGCATCTGACAGCGGAAGAATCCGCCAGCCATTTTGATCATTCTGGTGGGAGCAGTCAAACGAGCAGGAGTGTAACAAGTCGCGATTTAATTAACAAAAGAAATCATCCGCGAACATCAAAACGTGCAGTGTGCGATCGGCATCCCAGAGGATAAATTAAAAGTGCCCCGTCAGGAAAGGAAATAAAGAAAAACACCGATCGAGTGCCTGGACTGAGAATCAGCAATTTCGTCACAATTGAGACCGATGCCACCTGCAGCGAAAGGAAATTCTTTCCCAAAATTTAGCCCAAGGTAAGTGATGAAATCATGCCAGGGCTTTACTAATTATTCGCCCTTGTTGCAATATATAAATTAGTACAGTCTCGTTCTTTATATATTCACTATACACAAAGCGCCAAGCCACACACACACACATGATTCCATGTGTTTGTGCTACTCTTGATAAGCCCAGTCGGCAGTCGATCATGTACATTAGAACTAAGTCGATGTATCTATGAGCTGCTGCTCAACCAAATGGAGAAATTGTAAAGCTTATAAGAAAATGAAATATATCTTTTATCTTTCACTCTCGCGTTTGATTAAATTCCAACATGGTAGCAGAGCGTGGTTGGCAGTGGTGAAGTTTTGAATAATAGTTCATCAATCCAATGGCTAAGAAAAAGAAAAGGTGAAGTGAAAAAATTCAACTCTTTCTTCGTGGCTCCGGCATGTCAGATGACAGGCCACTCTTTCTTCGTGGCTCCGCCATGTCAGCTGACAGTGCACACTTTATGACAGCGCGCTTTTATCCGTCCGTTCTTTTTCCGCCGTTCTTGTTTCCGCTGCTTCTGATTCGTCAGCGCGACTTTATCCGCCGCTTCTGATTCGACGGCGCGCTCTTGCCCGTCCGTTCTTTTTCCGACAAGGCAGCTTGTCAACAATGATGAAATCACTCTTCGATGAGCTCTCGTCTACTTCGCACCGCCTCGCACGACACGGATCGGACCGGCAGCTCCTCGCCGCCTCGCGCAATTGAACTCTGTGAACTTGTATATTATACTGAATAAATTAGTTAAGCTGTTTGTAGTGAACCTGTTTGCTTTATTGGACCTATATAGTTTTAGAGGCATTCCTTTCCCTGCAAATTGCAAAGTGGTGACCCCGACGTGATCCTCCACCGAGGAGCCCGACGTGATACTCCACCGAGGAGCCCGACGTGAGCGCGACGTGTTTTGCCACTTTGCACGTGCAAAGTGGTGCCCCGCGAGAGGCTCCACCGAGGAGCACCCACGTACATTCGCTGCTCCACCGAGGAGCCCCCACGAACATTTTTTTTTCTCACTCCGCCCAGGAGCCCCACACAAACATTCGAGGCTCCCCAGCCGAGCGACTCCATCATCATTAAGTGGTGACCTCACAAGTGTGTTTTTAGAAAAAAAAAACAAACAGCAACTAGCATAGAGTGCAGCGCAGTGCTTGAAACTTTTTTTCGTCGGACAATTCAACAGCCTGCCGCAGTTCCATTTCTCGGTAAGCCAAAACTTATCTTTCTCTTTTGCTATAATGTTCGCCAACGAGCAAGACGGCCAGGGACGCCAAGACGCCGGCCCAGAGGCGGAGCACCGTGAGACTCCCCCGCGGCCCAACAACGTGTTTGCAGGCCTGCTTACGCCTCAAACCTACGCAGAAAGGCCCGCCGACGCGAATTCACTGCCGGCGTTGCCTCGGGCCCACGCCAACCAGCCTGCCCCTCCGTTGGAACTCGATCCCCGGTTCCTCATGCCGGGTTTCGACGTTGGTCCCGTCAGCCATTGCAGGCTTCCGCCCTTCTGGCGCCTCAGCCCGGAGCTTTGGTTTCTCCAAGTCGAGAGCCAATTCCAGGTGCACCGCATATCTTCGGACTCCACAAAATACAACCTCACGGTGTCGTCATTGGACTCGGACACCATCGCCGAGGTTGCTGACGTCATCAAGCGACCGCCAGAGGTTGAAAAATTCCTGGCACTCAGGGCAGCTATAATCGGGCGGCTCACTGACTCACCTGACGCTCAGCTCCACAAGCTGCTCACCGGCGTTGAGTTGGGCGACAAACGCCCTTCACAGCTTCTGCGGCAAATGCGTACCCTTGCCGGCTCTCGCGTCAGTGATGACGTACTGCGTGTCAGGTGGTTGGACCTGCTTCCGCAAGAGATACGTCGCATGTTAATTCTGATAAAAAATCAGACTCTTGACGAGTTGGCCGAGGTCGCCGACGAGGCACATGGCATGGGGCCAAGCGTATGCAGCACCTCATTGCCACTTTCGAGGTCAACATCGCCAGTTGGCCGGGCCTCGCCCACCCAACCATCGGACCAGGTCGCCGTTGAGCTCGCGGCCCTTCGTCAGGCCATCCTGCAGCTGGTCAATACCACCCGAGATGCCCTGCAGCGACCTGGAACCCCCACCGGCATTCAGCGAGCCCGCTCAGCCTCTCGAGGGCGCTCTCAGGAGCGCGGCCGCTCAGTAACTCCGGGACCTGACCCGAAAACGGGTTTATGCTGGTACCACAGCAAACACGGTGCAGCGGCAATGCGTTGCAGAGCACCTTGCAGTTTTCCACGCCAGGAAAACTAAGTAGGCCGGCGTTGTATTCGGCGACCATCGCCGGCCCCCTTTCGGAGAGACGACTGTACGTGGCCGACCGCAGCAGCAAGACCCGCTTCCTCGTGGACTCTGGATCCGTCTTATCCATTATTCCCAGGAGGCTCATCGCCAAGCCCTTGCGGAAGCAGTGCCTCTTGTTGCAGGCTGCCAATGGGACGCCCATCACCACTTTCGGTACGCAAAAGCTAACCTTGGACCTCGGTCTCCGCCGACCACTCCAGTGGCCCTTCATTATAGCCGACGTGCAGACTGCCATCCTCGGTGCCGACGTCATGCACCATCACGGCCTCATCCTCGATTTCCGCCTCCGGAAACTTCTGGACGACCGTACGAGTCTCTCCACGGACTGTACTTTAGGACCAACCCCCGACGTCCACACCATCTCCGTCGTCTCAGCCTCGGCGACCCCGGAGAGCCCGCATGCGGAGACGTATAGGAGTGTTGAGGCTTTCTTGTTTTTACCCCAACAAGACACCACACAAATGCTGGGGTGGAATCTTTGGGGATGTGAAAAAATCCCCTTTAATTATGTTGTTGCTCAAGGAAAGCGCAGAATTGTAAATTTGATATCGCGCTATATTTTAGTCGTTTAACGATTCCTTTTCGATTGGTTATTGATTTAGTAATAAATTTATTCGGTAGTTTCTTTTAATTGGTTTTTATTTTATATTTTTATTTACAGCCTTTTCCTATTTTTAATTTTTTGTAATAATTGACGGGCTATCTGTCTCGAACTAACTTGATTATTAAAAATTTTCTATTACAAAGTTAAACTTTTTCCTGGAACTACTCTGATCTGAAACTACTTTGATCTGAAGCTACTTGGATTTTTAATATTTTCCTCATTTTGTAAAGTTCTTTAAATACCTATAAATTAATTTGGAATTGTTCAAAATTAACCGTTAACCGCCACAACACCCCCCTTCCAGTGTAACGAGAAAGATAAATAGAAAGGTGGTCATTTAGATTTTATTTTAACAGTTTCGTTATGTGATTGAAAAGCTTATTCGTTTCTTATAGAGAAAATTTTGAGTGTCTCCGTTACTAAAAGGCACTGGCTCATTATTTAAATTAAAGGAGTGATCAGTCGCTGGCTGATCCTTGCACTCAAAATTTTCTTTGGCGACATCAACATCTCCCTGTGACAACGTTGAAATCGAAGCTTCGGCGGCCTCACCAGTGGATGCAACAAAACAAGGTTTCAAACGATTTAAGGAAATATTTCTATTTTTACCCTTAATTTGTAAAGTATAATAATGTTGATCTCTGGCTACAACAGGAAAAGGTCCCTCATAACAATTTTCGAAAGAACCTTTAGATGAAACACTTCGAACCAAAACGTGAGAGCAAGTATTTAAATCTTTAAATTTGAAAAATTTAGTTTTAGAGTGATTGGAGGCCGGGGCAGGAGAAATGTTATCGAATAAATTTCTTAGATGCTTTGCAAAAGAGCTTTGCAAAACATTTTGAGAATTAGGATGATGTTGGATAAAATCACCAGGCAGTCTTAAGGGCTGGCCATATAAAAGTTCGGCAGGGGTGGCGATAAAATCTTCCCGAAATGTCGTTCGCAAACCAAGTAAAACGGAAGGTAAAACATCGGACCATGAATCTCGTTCGTAAGCTCTAATCGCTGCTTTTAAAGTTCGATGCCAACGTTCGATAAAACCATTCGATTGAGGATGATAAGAAGTAGTTCTGTTGTGTTTAAATCCTAAAAATTTTGAAAGTTCGTTAAAAAGCGTTGATTCGAACTGCCTGCCTTGATCGGTTATTATGATTTTGGGTACTCCATAGCGAGAAATCCACTCCCGATAAAGGGTTTCAGCGCATGTTTCAGCTGAAATATTGGTTAACGGAATTGCCTCAGGCCATCGAGAATAACGATCGATTATCGTAAGGCAATATCTAAAACCTTTTGAAGGAGGGAAAGGACCAATAATATCGAGATGAATAGTTTCGAATCTTTCGGAAGGAATAGGAAATGAGCCGAAAGGGGTTTTAACATGACGGGAAATTTTATTTTTCTGACATGCTAAACAGCAGCGACTCCATTTAGTGATATCTTTACTAATAGAAGGCCAAAAATACCTCGAAGTGATCATTTTATTAGTGGTTCTAATGCTAGGATGAGCTAAATCGTGAATTAAACGGAATATTTGAAAACGGAAACTATCTGGAATGTAGGGCCTAACATGTGAAGTTGCATTTTCGCAGTAGATTTGCTTGTCACTGCCTAACACGGGGAATTTGGAAAATTTTAAGGAAACATTTTCCAGTAAGTCTTTGAGCTGGCTATCGGATTCCTGCACGATAGCTATAGCTTCAAAGTCAATAGCGGCTGGTAGGTGTAATTCCTCTATGCGTGAGAGGGTATCTGTCACTAAGTTGTCTTTTCCCGAAATATGTTTGATGTTTGTAGTGAATTGGCCAATGAAGTCTAAATGTCGAGCTTGTCTCGGAGAAACTTTATCAGGGTTCTGCTTGAAAGCGAAAGTTAACGGTTTATGATCTGTAAATAGGGTGAAAGTTCTTCCCTCTAAATGATAACGGAAATGTTTGATTCCTTTATACGCCGCGAATAATTCCCTATCATAAGCGCTGTATTTAGATTGTGTGAGACTTAATTTAGTTGAAAAGAATCCTAAAGGTTGCCAATTGTTGTTAACTTTTTGGTTTAATGCTGCACCGATTGCTGAATCTGAAGCGTCAACAAATAAACCAAGGTCAGCATTTAAATTTGGAAATGCTAAAAGGGTTACTTGATAAAGTTGTGTCTTAATGTTCTCAAAAGCTTTAACAGAATCCGGATTCCAGTCAACCTTCTTTGAACCGTCCTTTTTACTACCGCAAAGATATTTGTTAAGGGCTGCCTGATGTTGAGCTGCATGAGGTAAGAAAGGGCGATAAAAATTTACCATGCCTAGGAAACGTCTTAATTCTTTCACGGTAGAAGGGAGTTTAAAATTGCAAATAACTTCAACCTTCTCAGGCGATGGTTGAATGCCTTCTGAAGTGATAAAATGTCCGAGAAATTTCACTTCTGATAGCACTTCTAGGCCTGCGCAGAAGGTCTAAAGAAAGGATTTTCGTACCGTAAGTATTTATCGGTGAAGAATTTGCAGCTGAAAGACATAAACCGGAAGGAATTAATTTTTTAGAAATAGGAGCGGGTATAACGGAAATATCTGCTCCGGTATCGACCAAATAAAATTGTTTTGATGACTTGTCGTAAATATGAAGGCGACTTGAATATCCGCTTCTATCAACCGTCGCTAAAGCTGAAAAGCGATTTATTTTTTTGGTGTATCCGTTGGGTCATAAGAGCAAGGCTTTATACATTTATTAGCGTTGTCTCCGAACTTGTCGTGGTACCAACAAAAATTTGGATTAATATGGTGAGTAGAACTGCTTCTCCTCCTAAACCTAGAAGGGGTGGCCGAACGATTAGAGGAATGGTCGAAACGGCGATTAGAGGAACGACTGGATGAACGGTCTCGTTGTTTTAAGGCTTTAACTTCAACAGAAAGTTCCTGAACTTGCTTAGTGAGGTTTAGAATTTGGACTGATAAATTGCCAAATAAACTTTCCTCTGGGGGAGGAAGAGAATAAGCGCACACCGATGGTTTGTTAGTAATTTCGAAAATTCTATCGGCACAGTTCGCGAGTTCATTAAGGTCTCCGGAACTACAAGAAAGGATTGCTTTCATGTTATCAGGGAGCCTCTGCATCCAAATGGTTTTGAGCACATCATCGTTGAGGCTGCCATTGGATAATTCTCTTAACTCGCGAAAAAATTGTGACGGAGATCTGTCACCTAGCTTCAAATCACCCAAAAGTTGGTTTAATTTCGCGGAAGCACTAGCTGTTAAGTGAGAGATCAACGTTTCTTTTAATTGCGTATATGGCTGGACCGGGTCAGGTGATCTAAGAACATCACTGATGAGGCGGAATAGCTCTTCATCCAAAGCTGAGAGGGCGTGATTAAATTTTGTGTTTTCACTTGTTATTCTGGCTGTAAGAAATTGTGTCTCCAGTCTTTGGAACCAAAATTGGGGAGCGCTTTTCCAAAATGAAGGCACGGTAACTGAAAGGGAATCGATGGAAGACGAAGTGGACGGAACGGAATTTTGAGTTGATTCGGTTCCTCTTCCGATTGAATCACCAATATTGTGGTTCATATTTTTTTGATTTAAAGGAAATTAAATGAGGAAAATTTACATGAAAATGAAATGAATTTGAAAAGTACTCCCTTGAAAGTTTTAAAACTATTGTAGTTCTTGCTGTTCTGTTTTAAAACTATTGTAGGTCTTGTTGTTCTGCTTCTTAGGACCAGTCGGGAAGGAAATATTTTTTTCCTTTTTTGTTTTTTTTGTTTTTTTTTTTTTTTTGATGTTTAATTTTTCTTCGTTTTTAGGTGCGTCTTCTTGAACTTCGGGGTCACCAGTTGTTGGGGCTTTCTTGTTTTTACCCCAACAAGACACCACACAAATGCTGGGGTGTAATCTTCGGGGATGTGAAAAAATCCCCTTTAATTATGTTGTTGCTCAAGGAAAGCGCAGAATTGTAAATTTGATATCGCGCTATATTTTAGTCGTTTAACGATTCCTTTTCGATTGGTTATTGATTTAGTAATAAATTTATTCGGTAGTTTCTTTTAATTGGTTTTTATTTTATATTTTTATTTACAGCCTTTTCCTATTTTTAATTTTTTGTAATAATTGACGGGCTATCTGTCTCGAACTAACTTGATTATTAAAAATTTTCTATTACAAAGTTAAACTTTTTCCTGGAACTACTCTGATCTGAAACTACTTTGATCTGAAGCTACTTGGATTTTTAATATTTTCCTCATTTTGTAAAGTTCTTTAAATACCTATAAATTAATTTGGAATTGTTCAAAATTAACCGTTAACCGCCACAGGAGCATAATCTCTAGTTTCTCCAAGTCCTCCGTGCGACCAGGTGAAATGGCAAGTATCGCCGACCTGCCAGTTCACCACCACATCATTACTACCGGCCAGCCAGTCTTCGCTCGGCCACGCCGTCTCGCAGGTGAACGTCTCGCTGCCGCGAAGAAAGAGTTCGACCTCCTGCTGGAGCGTGGGGTCATTCGGCCCTCCTCGAGCCAGTGGGCCAGCCCTCTCACATGGTGCCCAAAGTGGGTGGTAAGTGGCGAGCCACAGGCGACTACCGTCTGCTCAACGCAAGCACTCGCCCGGACAGATACCCGCTGCCCATCATAGAGGACCTCCTGCAGGACGCTAAGGGTTCGGTGTACTCAGTCATCGACCTTCAAAGGGCCTTCTACCAAATCCCGGTTGCCCCCGAGGACATTTGTAAAACGGCAGTCACCACGCCGTTTGGTTTGTTCGAGTTCATCGGCATGCCACTTGGGCTTCGAAATGCGGCCCAAACTATGCAGCGAACTGTCAACCACCTGCTCAGGAAGCTGCCTTTCGTACGGGTATACCAGGATGACATCCTCGTCGTCTCCGACAGCCACGATCAGCACCAACGCCACCTGCGGCAGCTCCTCGAGACGCTCCAGGCCGCCAGGCTGCAGCCCAATTGGGACAAGTGCCAGGTTGGCCTGCCGAATGTCATTTTCGCTGGCTACGATGTCAGCGAGATGGGTTTTCGTCCTCCAGCGCCCAGGACTCAAGCCATTGCTGAGTTCACAAGGCCAGCAAACTCATCGCAGCTGAGACGCTTCCTCGGTATGCTTAACTACTATCGACGTTGCATTCCGCACGCCTCCGATCTCCAAGCGCCTCTATCAGAGATGTTAAAAGGGTGCACTACCAAGAAGTCACAGCTTTCTTGGACAGCCGACGCCGAGGTTGCCTTCGACCGCTGCAAACAGGGCATCGCCTCTGCAGCTACATCCGCGTACCTTTCAACAACGCAGCCTCTAGCGTTACGCACGGACGCCTCCGACGCCGCTATAGGCGCCGCATTGGATCAGCAGCGACCCGACGGTTCGTGGGTCCCACTGGGTTTTTTCTCCCGGAAGCTATCCGAGGCAGAAAAGAGGTACTCAACTTATGACCGCGAGCTTCTGGCGGTCTTCGCGGCCATAAAATTTTTCCAACGCATCTTGGAGGGTCGGCATTTCTCCACCCACACGGACCACCGTCCACTCACTTTCGCCCTGGAGAAGCGTTCTGACAAGGCATCGCCTCGACAGAATAGGCAACTCGACTTCATCAGCCAGTTCGACACGCTGCTGAGCTATACCCGAGGCGAGGAAAACGTCGTGGCCGACGCTCTTTCGCGAGTGGAAGTCATCGACGCCCCAGTTGCTCTCTCTTCTCGGATCATCAGTGAGGCCCAATCTGCTGACGCGCAGCTGCCTCATCTTCTCGCCAGCCCCCGTTTGAAGCTGCACGAGCTCGAGATCGACGGTCATACCGCCCACTACGTCGAGTTCAACAGGGTCATGAAGCCTTACTTGCCGGTGTCGCTTCGCCGTCAAGCTTTCGATACGGTGCACCAGCTGGCGCATTCAAGCGGTCGGGCCACAGCCAAGCGCGTAGCGCTAAAGTATTACTGGCCACAGTCTGCGCAAAGACGTCATCCGGTGGGCCAAGCAGTGTGTGCCCTGCCAGCTCTCGAAGGTGCATCGCCACAATCGCGCCGAGCTCGGCAACTGCACAACACCGGATGGACGCTTCGACCATATCCACATCGACTTAATCAAGTTGCCCCTCTGCGAGGGTTACCAGCACTGTCTCAGCATCGTCGACCGTTACACACGATGGCCGGAGGCTGTGCCGCTCCGAGACATGACAGCTCCCTCGGTAGCACGAGCTCTAGTCGACCGCTGGGTTTCAATCTTTGGTGCGCCGCTCGAAATCACAGCGGACCAAGGCAAGCAGTTCGAGGCGGACCTTCTCACTCATCTTGCCCGCCTCCTCGGAGCTCACCATGTACACACCACGCCATACCACCCTCAAGCCAATGGTATGGTCGAGCGCCTTCACCGAACGCTCAAGGCCGCTTTAAAGTGCTCTCCCGAGGTCCCCTGGCCTCAGGCACTCCCTGCAGTGCTCCTAGGACTTCGTACAACCTTCAAGGAGGACCTGCAGGCATCACCAGCCTAGATGGTCTTCGGCACTTCACTCCGCATCCCGGGCGAATTTATCGCGCCCCAAAGCGCACCTGCCAGCAGCCCGCACGAGTTCATCACGAGTCTGCGTCGGATGTTCACTGCCATCCGCCCCGTCCCAGCTGCTAGGCACGCCTCCCACCATCCGTTCGTCTTTAAAGACTTGGGGACGTGCGATTACGTTTTTCGCCGCGTCGACGCGGTAAAGAAGCCGCTTGAGCAGCCCTACACCGGTCCGCATCGTGTCATGAAGAGGATTGACCATCGCACTTTCATCGTGGACGTCAACGGAGTCGCCAAAACGCTATCCACAGACCAGCTCAAGCCGGCTCATTTAGAGCAGGTCGACGACCAGCCTCGCCCGAGCGCACACCCGCAACAACCTCCTCAGGTTTCGCCACCGCCTCTTAGCCAGGCGTTTCCACCTGCGACCGACATCCAGACGCCAACAACGCCTGTCACCCATCAGCCGGTACAGGTTCTGCATCAGGATCGGCCAAGGATCATCGCGAGGAAGAAAGTTTCATTCTCGCTCCCTCCGCACGAGACGAAGAAGAGAGTTTCATTTTCACTCCCTCCGCGCGACGCGAAGGTCATTGGGGGGGGGAGTGACTGTGGCGGTCCGTTCCGTCCCGCCCAATGCGAAGCGCTCACGGCGCAAGCAACTGCTGAAGCCGCGCGAGATTTATTCTTGTTTCCCGCATCCACACGGCGGCTTCGATGGTGCAGTTTGACGGGCCACTCTTTCTTCGTGGCTCCGGCATGTCAGATGACAGGCCACTCTTTCTTCGTGGCTCCGCCATGTCAGCTGACAGTGCACACTTTATGACAGCGCGCTTTTATCCGTCCGTTCTTTTTCCGCCGTTCTTGTTTCCGCTGCTTCTGATTCGTCAGCGCGACTTTATCCGCCGCTTCTGATTCGACGGCGCGCTCTTGCCCGTCCGTTCTTTTTCCGACAAGGCAGCTTGTCAACAATGATGAAATCACTCTTCGATGAGCTCTCGTCTACTTCGCACCGCCTCGCACGACACGGATCGGACCGGCAGCTCCTCGCCGCCTCGCGCAATTGAACTCTGTGAACTTGTATATTATACTGAATAAATTAGTTAAGCTGTTTGTAGTGAACCTGTTTGCTTTATTGGACCTATATAGTTTTAGAGGCATTCCTTTCCCTGCAAATTGCAAATATGTATACCAATATTTGATGGCGAAGACTACAAAAGTTGGAAGTTTAGACTGATGATCTTCCTAGAATATGAAGAATGCAAAGATCAAGCGACAAAAGCAAGGACAAATCAAGACGAAGAAGAAGCGTGGAAAAAGAAAGATCTCAAGGCCAGAGTAATAATAACTACCGCAGTGTCGAATAAACAGCTAGAGTATATATCCGAGTGCAAGACAGCGTATGATATGATGAAAACGTTTGATAAATTATATACAACAAAAAGCACAGCTCTGCAAATAATTAACAGAAGCAAAATCGAAGAAATTAAATTAAAAAACTTTGAAAATGTTGAGGAATTTTTCGCAAGTTTCGAGAAAGCAGTAAACGATTTTAAAGCTGCAGGAGGAAATATTGAAGAAGCTGAAAAAATGATATATCTACTTAGAGCGTTGCCGTTAACCTACAGCTACATCGGAGATTTTATAGATGTAATACCCGAAGAGCAACGGACAGTAGAATATGTAAAATCAAAAATTAAAGAAAAAAGCTTAACAAAAGGCTCTGAAAATAAAGCCAAAAATGACTCTAGTACATTACATACTAGAATTCAAGGCAAATGCTACAAGTGCGGAAGAACGGGCCTTATAGCAAGACAGTGTACCCACGGTCAGTCTAACCACAAACAGTTTGCAAATCAGCAATACACGCAGCAAAGTAGAAGCAGAGGCCAACACCAACAAAGAGGAAACAGCAGAGGAAGAGGCCAATACTCATACACATCGGACGGCAACAGAGGTAGAAGCCGAGGCAGAGACTATAACAGCAGACCAAGCGGATCATCGTCACAGCAACAACAACAAGAACCATCGGAAGCCTGGACTACGCAAATTCAGCGAGCAGAAGACAAGCAAGTTTACAATTGCGAAGTAGGTAATGTAATAAATTGGTTGTTAGATAGTGGTAGTACGGATCATTTAATAAATACTGATAAATATTTTTGCGAGTATATAAACATAAAGAAACCAGTCGAAGTTAGTTTGCCAAATGGAGAGAACATAAAAGCCACAAAAATAGGAAAAATAGACATGTATTTTGATAATTACACACACAAGTCGAGAGTAGAGTTAAACAATGTTTATTTTGTAAAGGGCTTAGAAAAAAATATACTCAGTGTATCGAAAATAGCTAGAGCTAGTGAAATTGTAGTAACGGAAAACTTTGCAAAAGTATATTCTAAGTCTAAGAACGAACTAATGGCTACAGCTAAAGTAGAAAACGGTTTGTATTATACGAAAAGCTTTGTAAAGAGAGACGTTAAAAAATGCGTCAACAGTACTGAAAATAATAAAAATAATATAAATAATGATATATTAACAAACAAGGAGAAATGGCACCGAGCATTAGGACATGTGAATTTTCAGTATTTAAACAAATTAGTTAAAAATAAAATGATCGATGGTCTGCCAGATAAACTAGAAAATATTGAGATGAAATGTGCTAATTGTATTGAAAGCAAAATGGCAAATAAACAATTCGAAAATAATAGAAAAAAGGCTAGAGAAATTTTAGAAGTTATACATACTGATTTCAATGGGGCACACAAAACAACGGGTTACAAAGGAGAAAAATATTTTTTAACTTTTATTGAGTACAGCAAGTGTGCAAAAATTTTTTGTATCAAACAAAAATCAGAAACTATTGACTGTTTTATAGACTATGTGAATTTAGTTGAAAATCGGTTTGGTAAAAAAATTAAAAAATTAAATTGTGATAACGGAAAAGAGTATGGGCCTATTCGTAAACGCAGTTGGTCATGCTTTGCATGTGTCATCTGTCCGAAAACAAAAACTGCAATGCAGTGCAGTTGTCCCAAAACGTAAAAACTGCGTTATCTTGCGATAAAGCAGGCGCAAATGTGCAGCCGTCAGAAGTTTCTTGCTTTCATATGCACATCAGTTCTTCGAACAGCAAACCGATCTAGACGCACGTAGCAGCAGTTTCATCGATACCAGAAGTTTCTACCAGTTGTTGCGAGCGGAATCGAAGTTAATCAGACGAAAGCCCGGTCTGTTAATTTCACTCAGATTCCGAGAATCAGAAAGGCTCTATGTCCTCCCGTGGCCGTGAGCGGTTAAGAATGCATTGGTAGGGATTATTTATATAAATAATGCATGGCTTGTAGATATGTAGAATCGTAGGCTAACCAGACTAACCAATACATCCAACATAGTCGTAGAAATAGCAATTTAGTCAGAAAAGGGAAATAGGAATGACTCAATGACGCATGCTAGGATTGAGGATAAGGTATATAGCACGTAGGCCAGCGCAAAACATAATGAGTCATGCGTCGAAGGCTTAACGAAAACAGAATTGCGAGTTTAGAAGTTGACGGTGCATTCATTCATTCGCAAGACGGGCACGGCCACGGGTCGACTGCAAGGAAAGTTTAGAATAAAATCTTGAGAGCTTATAAATCCAGGTGTGGAGTTGAATCCTAAGGGACTTTTTGTTTATTTCGGGACATTATAAACAGTTCAGAATCGTGACAATTTAATTTAAAAACAAATGCAATAAATAGTGGAGTTAAGGAATAAGGAGTAAGTGCATGTGATTGGTGCAAGTGCGAGTGGTTGGTGTGGGTGTGTGTGCACAGACTGATGAGTAAGGACAGCATGACTCAGCCTACAGGACAGTTTGAGGTTGGGGTAAGCACCCCCCAAAAGACAGGTAATGAAGGCATTTTTATAGAATTAGAAAACTTAGGGCCGATTCGACCAAACTAGTTTAAGTCTAATACCAAGAATAAATTGGAAAATACTCTAGAGTAAATTGAATTTACGTTCTACCAAGTACTTATCCAGGAATACGTTAGCTAAACCTTAGTATAACACTATTCTGCCGATTCTGACGGTATAACCACCCTTATTCTCAGATTAAATCTAATATGGTGAACCTGTCAGATTTCGCGAGCGTATTTCGTCATGATAAAAGTTGTTTTGGGTGGTGTGTAGTTTATATGTTACTTAATTTGGACTTTTCGGAGAAAAAAATGTCAAAACGTTTGTGAGACATGATTGACGATTCCGACAGTGACGAGGAGTATATAAGACCAAGGCGTCCAAGAGTGATTAGAGAAAGGAGCAATTATTTCGAAAGCTATGATGATCAAGATTTTACAGTGAGGTTTCGATTAAGTAAAGCATCTACTTTGTTTCTGTTATCCAAAATCGAACATACTTTAGAGTATATATCGAATCGGTAAGTATTGTGAACGACTAACTCACAGCCACGGGAAGACAACAAGTCTTAAAATGCATCATACTTTCGAGCCAGGACGGGCTTTTTCCTGTTTCGCTCGCTAAACTTTTAAATTTGAAACAATTTATATTTATTTATATATAACAATCCAATTCACACACCAAATATACGTCGGTTTAGTTCGTTCAGTCAACATTCGTTCAGTTTTTGTGTCTAATCTGTCGAGTTACTACTCCAGTATTAAAGTAGCCTGGACGAATGAAACAAATTATTCCCTGGTTAAAATTTAGGGAGTAAATATATTCCGCGATTAGTTATTCTTAGATAAAGCCTATTTTGGTCGAATCGGCCCTTAAGGAAAGAAAATGAGAGACTAAGGAGTGAATTGGAGGAGAGACGGACTGGAGAGCGCACTGCCAGCGCGTCAGGTTCGGGTTCGCCCTCACATCAGTTACCGAATACGACGCAATTTCGTTTGGGTTTAACGGAAATAAAAACACTTGTAGAGGAATTTGATCCTTCGAAAAATATCTCCGCTGAAAAATGGATTGAAGGAATTGAAGGGCTGCAGCATATTTATGAATGGGATGATAGGTTGACATTATTTTATGCAACCATGCGATTGGGGGGGCAGCAACCTTCTGGTATCAGTCTCAGAAGAATGTGTTAAAAAGGTTCACAGATTTTAAAAACAGTTTGATAGCAAGTTTTCCTAGTGTCCGCGACGCAAGCTCTATTTTAATGGAAATAATGGAGAGGAAAAGGCAGCCGAGGGAGCCGATCGAGGAATATGTGTATCAAGTAGCTGCTTTGGGTGGCAAGATCGAATTGCAAGAGAAATCAGTTATCAGATATGTTATATCGGGACTTGAAGATCAAAATCTGAAGAACGTGTTGATGTCTTCAAATTGCTCCACTATTTCCGAGGTATTAGTGTGTATTAAGAGCTTTGAAGAGATTCAAATGCAAACACAAAAACGGCGTAATATTAGGGGCGAGCCACCTGAAAGCAATGTTTTTAGAAATAAAAATAGGTCTCGGTTCGGTCCATACAATCGGAGTAGGGAGAGTGATCCATATAAGGGTCGTACTGGAAAAGGCAATGAGCTGGTCGGAAGAAAAGAGAGTGAAACCAGCAAATCCATCAATGTTTTAAATGCAACGAAGTTGGGCACTATGCCCGTAGCTGCGGGAGGGGTGCTGAAACATGCTTTATCTGTAATAAGGCGGGACACAGGGCTCGTGAGTGTCCAACTAAAAACAGGGCAAAGGTGAATCGGATTGAAAAAGACAACCTAGACACACCCGATGAATACCACAAATGGGTAAAAGTAGGTGGCATCAGGGTATTAGCTTTCTTTGATCTAGGAAGCGAATGCACTACTCTAAAGCACTCCGTAGTGATAAGAAATAACTGGGCAATGGATGAAGGTAACACCTCCTTATTCGGTTTTGGTAATCAAGAAGTTCACATATTGGGAAAAATAACGAAAGTGGTGGCGGTGGCTGAACTGGAGAGGATGACTGAAATCATGGTGGTCGGTGATGCCGTTCAGAGTGCTGAAATGATAATTGGTAGGAATTTTCTTGACCAGCCGGATGTCGAAATTCTGAAAAGGAAAGGGGAATTCGAATTAAGAAAAATTTCTGGCAAAGTTGAGAAGAACGTTCAGGGACTCTCGCCAATCTTAGCAGATGATATTGAAGTAGACAATAGAGTAGATGAAGAAATAAAGAAACAATTGGTAGAGCTGATTAATGAATATAGAGACTGTGTGGCAAAAGATTTGGAGGAGGTTGGGAAAACTGATTTGATCCAGATGCACATTCGACTAAAAGAAAATAAGGTTATTCGTTACCAACCTTATAAAGTACCTTACGGTCTCAAGTCGCAGCTTCGAGAACAGATAGATCGTCTGTTAAAGCTGGACATTATTCAATATTCGGATTCAGAATATGCAAGTCCCGTTATTCTGGTACCGAAGAAGGGCGGTGAGTGGCGCATGTGCGTCGATTATCGAAGGCTTAATTCAATCACAGAGAGAGAGAATTTCCCTATGCCTAATATAGAGGAGACGTTGAATCTTTTAGCAGATCAACGAGTTTTTACCACCTTAGACCTGATGAGTGGGTATCATCAGGTACCGATACATCCCGAAAGTCGACATTACACCGCTTTTGTGACCCCTGAGGGGCACTATCAGTTTAAAAGAGTTCCTTTCGGGTTGACAAATTCGCCCGCTGTCTTTATGAAACTCATGGCGAAAGTAGTCCAACGGATTAGGCCGGGGAAGGTCATTGTCTATATGGACGATATCCTTATTCCTACTCAGACGGTAAAGGAAAATCTCGATGTATTGAGAGAACTCTTAGATGAAGTTCGGAAGGCAGGGTTGACGATCAACATAAGGAAATGCTCATTCCTTCAATCGGAAATAACTTTCCTGGGGCATGAAGTCTCGGGTGAAGGGATTAAGCCCGGGTTTAACAAAATAAAGGCGGTAAGCGAATATAAGAGACCGGAAAATGTGAAACAAGTAAGGCAATTCTTGGGTTTATCCGGGTATTTTCGGCGATTTGTGCAAGGATTCACGTTCATTGCGCGACCATTGAACAGTCTACTTAAAAAAGACTCCGAATTTAAATGGGAGGAAGAGGAAGAAGCAGCGTTTAACAGGTTAAAAAAAATGTTAAGTCAGCAACCCATATTGGTATTGTATAATCCAAATGCTAGACATGAGGTGCATACAGATGCGAGCTCTTCCGGAGTGGCTGGTATATTAATGCAAGAACAGAATGGCACATTAAGGTCCGTATCGTATTTTAGCCGCGCAACTACAGAGGCAGAAAGCCGATATCATAGCTATGAGCTTGAAGCCCTCGCTGTTGTTGAGTCGCTGGAGAGGTTCAAACACTATTTGTTGAACAAAAAGTTCACAGTCATCACCGACTGTAACTCCTTACGCATGACACAGGAGAAGAAAAACCTAGTTTCACGAATTGCGCGATGGTGGCTCCGAATTTCTGAGTTCGATTTTGATTTGGAGTATCGGCCGGCCCATAAATTAGCCCACGTCGATGCGTTGAGTCGAGCACCGGTAGAACAAGGAAAAGGAGTTGAAGACGTATCCAGTAAAATGTTCATTGTAGAAGTGGCCACAGAGGATTGGCTGTCCACGCTGCAATACCAGGACCCTAGAATTAAAGAAATTAAAAATGTGCTCGGAGGGGATATCCAAAATCATCCTGATCAACACGGAATTAAAGGGAACTATATGCTTGAGCAAGGGCGAATTTTTAAGAAAACGCCGGGTGGTCTCCGGTTTGTTATTCCCACAGGAGTGCGCTGGAGGATCATTAAATCTGCACATGACGACAGAGGCCATCCAGGATTGGAACAGACAATGGAAACGTTGCAGAAACAGGTGTGGTTTCCCAGCATGAAGTTGGTAACGAAGAAGTATGTCAATTCTTGCATCGACTGCTTGTACAACAAGAGAGGGGTGGACGAAAACAGATTCAAAATTCATGTTCCTGAGAAGATACCGGTACCATTCCACACGGTACACATTGATCACTTGGGGCCGTTCCCCAAGAGCCGCGGAGGAAACATGTACATAATAGGAATAGTTGATGCATTTAGTAAGTATATTCTGCTGAAGTCTGTCCGAACTACGACAACAAAAGGAGTAGTAAAAATGTTGGAAGAAATCACCCAATATTTTGGTATACCTACGCGAATTGTGAGCGATCGGGGAACCGCATTTACTTCTGCAGAGTTCAGAAAATATTGCTGCGATAACATGATTCAACACGTATTAACGGCAGTGAAAACTCCTCGGGCTAACGGTCAAATAGAACGATATTTCCGGACAATAAAATCAGCGATAACTACGATGACCCAAGAAACCGATGGAAGCGATTGGCACAGGACAATAAAAACAATTCAGTGGGCGTTAAATAACTTTAAAAGCTCGACGACAGGTGTCACACCTTACAAATTAGTGATGACCTATGAGCCCAAAGACATTTTGAAGAATAAGTTGGCCTTGGCCTTGCATGAATTGATTGAAAAAGAAGAGGAGGAAAACATGCCCCTCCAAGAACTAAAATAACAGGTGATTCGTCGAACGATGGAGAAACAGGAAAAACAAGTTGAGCGAATTAACAAAGGAAAGGAAGAACCACGGAAGTATCGAGTTGGGGAACTGGTGCTAGTAAAGCATGAACCACCAGCAACGGGATCAGTACGGAAATTGCAACCAAGGTTCAGGGGACCGTATGAGGTGGAGGCCGTACTAGGTCATGATCGATATGTCATCAAGGTCACCCGTAAACCTTATAAATCAGTACATTCACCGGAACGATTAAAGCTATGGTGCCGGCTAGACAAGATGGACTTCGACGAGGATTTGGGCGCTGAGCAAGAACCCGAACCAGAAGGGGACGAAGACATCCACATGATGGAATGAATTGAAAAAAAAAAATAAAACAAAAAAAAATGAATTCTGTTAAAAAAAAAAATAAATAAATAATAAAACAAAAAAAAAGTGAAAGCGAAAATGAATAAAATTCTTGGGTTCACCTAAGCGAGGGTTCTTTGAACTGATAAAGAGTAAGGTAGGTAGACGGGTGGTCGATTAACTGGTGAATATGGGCCATCGTCGGATGGTGGGCTGGCTATGCTAGCAGTACTTAGTAGAACCAGAGTGTTCTGGATATAGTAAGAGTTGGAAAGAGGATCCGTAAGGCTGCAGGCAGCAGGAACTGGAAGGGCTGTAAGGCTGTTGGTGCAGCAAGACAGGTAATAATTCCATAAGGCTGTTGGTGCAGCAGGAATGTAAAAGGGTGAGAATTAAGGGATTTTTCACCTTCGTCACTGAGGACAGTGACATGGCAGGTTGGCCGAACTGTTGCGAGCGGAATCGAAGTTAATCAGACGAAAGCCCGGTCTGTTAATTTCACTCAGATTCCGAGAATCAGAAAGGCTCTATGTCCTCCCGTGGCCGTGAGCGGTTAAGAATGCATTGGTAGGGATTATTTATATAAATAATGCATGGCTTGTAGATATGTAGAATCGTAGGCTAATACTTATGACACACATGGGGTAAACTTAACTGGGTATTTACAACCGAGTATTTAAATTACCCAGTTAATTACAACCCCCTGACACACATAAACCGGGCTATCTTTGACGTTTATTGAATATTTGATTATTTACGATTGGTGTTGTCAATTTGTGAAGTGCATAGCGATTGAAGTGTGTAAAATGGAAATTGAAGAAAAATTATAGTGTTAAATGAAATAATGGAACATCAAGCATTAAAAATGAGGCACTTGCTTTTAAAAACTTTCTTTTCAGAAGTTTTTTCTCCATTTCAACTGCCAAAACATTAAATACTTAACAAAATTACCGTTTCTAGTGACTACCAGTTGGCGCTTTGGTCAGTTAATTGCTTTTTAGAACTGAGTAATTGAATTACCCAGCAATTTTTGTGGGTATTCAAATACCCCGAAATTTACTCGGTTGCTTTGCTGGGTAATTTGAGAATACCAGGGTATTCTAGTGACACACATGGAGTAAAAAAGGGGGTAATTAAAATACTCGGTTAGTTTACCCTATGTGTGTCATAAGTATAACCAGACTAACCAATACATCCAACATAGTCGTAGAAATAGCAATTTAGTCAGAAAAGGGAAATAGGAATGACTCAATGACGCATGCTAGGATTGAGGATAAGGTATATAGCACGTAGGCCAGCGCAAAACATAATGAGTCATGCGTCGAAGGCTTAACGAAAACAGAATTGCGAGTTTAGAAGTTGACGGTGCATTCATTCATTCGCAAGACGGGCACGGCCACGGGTCGACTGCAAGGAAAGTTTAGAATAAAATCTTGAGAGCTTATACAGTGAAGTGCCATCATAACCCACAAAAAATTTTTTGATCATTAAATCTCCAGTGAATTGAACACAGTGCCATTATAACACATTTTTCATCTTCTTACGAGATCCTTCTTCTCAGTGCCTTTGGACACGCTTTTTGCTTCAATCAATAACCTTCGCCTACATCAGTCATTGCAAAATGGAAGAAAGGTAAATATATGCAATAATTTAAAGAAAAAACCATATAAATTTGGCGAAATTTTTATTTTAATTAAAAGACTTTTTTTTTAAAAATCTTCTGGAGACTCTCTTTTGTTGATGGGTGAACACACGATCTTCACGTCTAATTTTTCTTTTTACTTATGTTACAATAAATTCCATCATATCATATCATATCTAATCGAATTTAAATTTATTATATTGTAGTGGATCTTTGAAGCCGTGGCTCAACAGCCATATTAAGGCGCTGTTAGAAGCCAGATTCCAATTTGAGGACGAATTTAAAAGCGGTAAACGCAAACATACTGTTTTATGGAGAAAGGTTTTGCAACATATCAAAAATATCGACAGCGATTATCCTTTCAACTCTGAGGAGGTTTCCCGAAAATTTAACAATCTGTTGCTTACCTACAAGAGAATAAAAAACAGAAACAAAGATTCAGGTAGAAGTGCAACACGGTGGGAGTTATTTGAAATATTTGATCAAACGTATGAAACCAAACATTTCGTTAGCCCGCCTGTAGAGATTCAAGGATCCTCCTTAGAAAGTAATGAAAATGAAGAAGAAGCAAGCGTGTCCAGCGAATCCCCGCGGGTAGAAAGGAGCAGTTCAAAGCGGAGAACGACTGCAAATAAATCCTCCACCGAACTTCTCGGTTTTTTCAAGATTCAGGAAGAAAATGAAGAACGTCGCCATAAGGAACAACTTCAAGCAGACCAAGAAAAAATGGGACTCCTTAAAGATATAAAGGAGCTATTTATGCGATCGCTGGAGTGATATAATAATATTAGGGCGCTATTGCGAGTATCGTCATTTCTACGACGCCTTAGTCGCAGAAATGACGATATTCGCAATAGGCCCCTCAGCCGTTTATTTTGAAACCTAAAAAAATTTGGAACTGTAAATAAAATGTAAATAAAATGCAAATAAAATGGAGAATTGTTTGTTTTCACAATGAGTTTTATTTCATAAGGTTTGCTTTTATTTTCAGCATAAAATTCTGAAAAGTATAATTCTTCAATGTGAATATTGCATTGAAGAAATATACTTTTCAGAATTTTATGCTGAAAATAAATTTGCAATTCTATCTCTTTTAAGACAGGCTTCCCTAAAGGCTATTGGTGCTTCCAGCGATGATTCTGCATTCCGTGTTTCGGAGATCTCAACTTCGAACTCTTCTTCGTTTATGTTTGATCCTTCGGTCGTCAAAATAAAATTGTGAAGTGCTATGCATGTCAGTACTATACACTTTGCATTTGATAATTTTCGGATATCCATATGATGTAAAATTCGGAATTTGCTTTTTAAAATTCCAAATGCTTGCTCTATGCAAACTCTGGTTTTACTTAAAATAGTATTATACTTCGATTGGCAATCAGTAAGAGATCCATTATCTCTGTAAGGTACCATTAGGAAAGTATTCAGAGGGTATGCTGAATCGCCTAGAAGATGCGCTTTTTCTGGTATTATTATATTTTTGTTTATTAGAGCCTTGTATAACGAACTATATCGCCACACTGCGGCATCATGCATACGACCTGGCAGTCCAAAATATAAATACATCAGTAAATATATAGTTTGCATTACAAACACCCTACAAAGAAGTAAAAAGTTTTTATGACTAATTGTTCCAAGATGTACAATGTACGTACCTGCAACAACAAGGAATGAAAGCCCTTCCTGTTGTAATAGCTTTGTTTGTCATTAACAGGTGATGACACACCAATGTGTGTACCGTCTACACAACCTATTACGAATGGAAACGGCGAGTTTCTTAAATTCTGAAAATCTTCCATTATTGTTGCATACTGTGAGCCTGAAGGCCATTTTATGAAATCTTTTTTCAGATTATAAATTATTCTGCACATTTTCGTAAACACAGAATTTGCGGTACTTCTCGCAACATCGAAGCGATCACCGAGATCTCTAAAGGTACATAACTTATTCGCCAATTTCCATAAAGTTATGTACATTGTATGTTCTACATTGAGAGGTGGCCTTCCGGTCCAAGCTTTCTTCCAAAATGGTTTAAATTTTGTTACCAATTTCTATAATTAATGTAAGTAACATCTTAAATGGATAAGTTAAAACATTTAAAAATTACCTTGAATGTGCATCTATGCATCCTAAAATGTTCTTGGAACGTGTCATCCGAATAATTCTTAATTATTTGAAAATATCCTCGGTTTTTGATAATTTTTCCCCGTTTATACAACGTTTCGATAAGTAGCCTTTTAACAATTGCATTTCTTCTGAATTTTCTTCGTTTTATTATACCTGCTTCATCTAACAGCACGTTACTAATAACATTAAACATAATACTCGACATTTTTTTTTTGTCTAATTTCAACTGTTCAATGCAAAGCAGCTGTTCAGGCTGACCTGTCACTTAAGCTCATGCTTTGCACACTAGCGCATGAGTTGTGCCAGCAGTTGCTTTTGCCACTGCACATTTGCACTGATGCAGCTGCTTTCTGACGTTTACGAATAGGCCCTATCTTAACAAAGAAATGTACGACTTTATCAAATACAAAGGAATTGAACTATTGTCATGCCCACCATATGTACATGAGTTGAACGGCATTGCAGAAAGATACAATAGGTCAGCTATGGATATGGGTAGGTGCCTAATGAGAGAGGCACGAATGAATTTACGATACTGGCCAGAGGTTATGAAGACAGTTGCATATTTAAAAAACAGAACAATTGCTAACACATATGAAACTAAAACACCGTACGAAATATTTTTTGGCGAAAAGCCAAATGTAAAACATTTAAAAATTTATGGCAGTAGAGTTTTTGTAAGAAAGCCAGAACAAAAAAGACAAAGTAAATGGGATGATAAAGCACAACTAGGAATTTTAGTTGGCTATGCAGAAAATGGTTATAGAGTCCTGTTAAATAACCAAGTTATCGTTGCTAGACACGTAGAGGTAGTTGAAGATAAAATAAAAATAATTTGTTTAAATGAAAATTTTGAAAATGAAAATTCTGATAAAGAGTCCGAAAATGAAGATGAGTATATAAATGAAAGTTAATCTGAACATGATAATGAGAATGAAATTATAATTGAAAATGAAAATGAACAACAAAGACTAACTCCTAGACGAACAGACACAAGGAATGAATTAACAATTAGAAAGTCAGAAAGAAAAAAGGGTCCAGTTGAAAGATATGGTAATCCAATTACACACGTTATTTATGTAAATTATATTAATGCCAATGTACCCGAAACATTCGAGGAGGCGATAAATTCAAAAGAAAGTAAAAAGAAGCTATGAATCTTGAAATAAAAAACTTAAATAAAAATAATACATGGGAAATTGTCGAAAAACCAAAAGATAAAGAAATTCTAGACGTTAAATGGATATATAAGAAAAAAGATAACAGTACGTATAAAGCTAGGTTGGTAGTAAGAGGCTTTCAGCAAAAGGAACCCATTGAAAATGTTTACTCACCGGTGGGAAGGATGCAAACACTAAAAGTCTTGCTATCATATTGTTGTCAAAATGATTTATTTATCGAACAAATGGATGTCGAAACAGCGTTTCTAAACGGAAAAATTAAATCTGAAATATATGTAAATCAACCTAAAGGTTATCAAACTAATGAAAACAAAGTCTGTAAATTAAATCGAGCGTTGTATGGATTAAAAGAAAGTCCTAGAGTAAGGTATGAAACATTTCATGAATTTATAAACAAATTAAATTTTAAGCGAAGCAACTACGACTTTTGTCTTTATGTTAATAATGAAGGATTAAATCCAATTTACGTATTAATTTTTGTAGACGTCTTATTAATTTGCTGTAAGGATTTTGAAAAGATAAAATCAATAAAACAAAAAATGATGAAAAAATTTATTATGAAAGACCTGAGAAGAATTAAAAATTACATTAGTATTGAAATTGATTACGAGAAAGATAAGCATGTTATGAAATTAAGTCAACAAAAATATATTGAATCATTGGCACAAAAATATAAGTTAGAGAATTCAAAATTGTACAACACACCTATGGAAACCAATTTAAAGTTAGAAAAAGCTGAATTTTGTGAAGAACAAATAAAATATAGAAATTTGATAGGGGAACTTTTATATATAAGTGCTGGTACTCGACCAGATATAACATATAGTGTTAATTATTTAAGCAGATTCCAAAATTGTTATAATGAAACGCATTATAAATATGCAATACGAGTTTTAAGATACTTAGTTAAAACGAAAGAGATGAAACTAATATTCAACTGTAATAAAACAAATGAAATCCTAGATTGTATGGTAGATTCCGATTATGCTGGAGATAATGTTGATAGGAAATCCACAACAGGATACGTAATAAGATTGTATGATAATGTAATATTTTGGAAAACTCATAAGCAAAGCAATGTAACAAAATGTTCAACGTTTGCGAAATACACAGCATTATCAGAAGCGGTCACTGAAGTATTGTTTATTAAAAATTTATTAAGTGAAATGTTTGATGTAAAATTTGATAAACCTATTAATATATACGAAGATAATTCAGATGCGGTTGCAATAGCGAAATTTGATAATTTTACAAAAAATTCAAAGCACATCGAAGTGCAATACCACTACATAAATGAAAACTATGAAAACGGAAATATTGATATAATAAAAATTGATTCTAAGAATAATTTAGCGGATATCCTGACAAAAAGTTTAAATAAAGAAAAATTTATAATAAATAGAAAAATGTTAAAACTGGTATGAGAATAAAATAAAATAAATAATAAAAATAAATAATAAATAAATAAAACACATGTACATAAAGGAACAAGACTGTAAATTTAAGGAGGCGTGTTGCAATATATAAATTAGTACAGTCTCGTTCTTTATATATTCACTATACACAAAGCGCCAAGCCACACACACACATGATTCCATGTGCTTGTGCTACTCTTGTTAAGCCCAGTCGGCAGTCGATCATGTACATTAGAACTAAGTCGATGTATCTATGAGCTGCTGCTCAACCAAATGGAGAAATTGTAAAGCTTATAAGAAAATGAAATATATCTTTTATCTTTCACTCTCGCGTTTGATTAATTTCCAACAGCCCTATTAGGGGCAACTAGAAATTGCGGGCCATCTCACAAAAAGAGGGCCCCAATCTGTGCTAAAGCACCGCCGCCTTGCAGCCGCAAAGGGGCCCTCCTACATTGTATGCGTGCGTTATACCGTGCATTGTAAGCGCGCAGTGCTAACCTGCCTGTCAGCCCAGCCTAGTGCGTGGGCAGCAAAGCCTCTAGTTCATTCAGCTCAGCGCCACGGATTGATATTCAGCCAGCACCCTTCAAAATCCAACACCATATAGCACCGGCAAAAATTGCGGAGTGAGGTGACGAGCAACCACCCGACACGGAGCGGGAACCCTCGTACTGAGCCTCCCCATTGTTTAGCCACAGCTGTTGCAGTCTACGCACCAGAATCAACCAGAACATCCCTCCAACATCATCATCGGACACCGCAGCACCGAGGGACCCTTCCCTGGAACCAGGAAGCCCGATCTTCAACATCCCTCACCTTATATCTCTTTTTATTTTTTTTTCTCTCATTCTCTGCATTAGCTTTAGCTTATGTCTTTTCACATGTATATTCATATTAACTGGCTCACTATTCAGTGACCGTCCCACTTATTTGTCGCGTGGGTTAGAAGAAGAAAAGGACCTTAACTAACCAATAGCCCCAAACCGAATTCACATAACAAGTTCAATTCTAAATAACAAAAAAAAAGAGGAAACGAAAAAAGAAAAGAAAAAAAAGAGAATTTTCGCATAGGGAGTTGCTTTAACCCCAATTACGTATAGTGAACCCTTCTGGTTCACCGGAATTTCACTGGACTGTATCTCCATCAAATTCTATCGTGTTTTTTTTCGCACATTTAAGTTTTATTGCTCCGCAGGTACCCTTGGCGATCGATCGGCAACGGTTCCAGCTCATCGGAGAATCAAGGTACGTATCCCTCAGCTTTTTGCTTGTTCAATTAACTATGTTGCTCATGGTTTATTCGCCCTAATCACTTGGTAGAAAATTTGTATGAATTATTTTTATATTTGTCCGGCCCTGTATGCCAGGTGATTCGTCAAAGCTCATTAACCCCAGACCGCGATCGGAGGTGGAGATCTGTCTGTACTATTCGTATCGGTTATCAAATAAATCGAGGCTATTAGGCAATTTAGCACGGCTAAGCAGCCTCATGAATATTTACCTGTGGGAAATTGTTTAATATTGCTTCATAAAGTAAATAAGAATAAGGAAATTCGATAAAATCTAGTAGTGTGTTGAAGCTAACCTACTTTAAACCCGGAAATCTCGTGTATTGATTCCTAAATTAAAGGAAGTTAATTTAGCGGTAACTCTTAAGTTACTTAAATTTGTTTTGGGAGTTGATTGCTTTAACTAATCACTTCGTTCGATTCCACTCGTACAATCGAACCTTTTGCAATTTTAGAATTTTTCTTGGATTTGAATTCAATAACTTTGGAAATTTTCGT
Source organism: Machimus atricapillus (assembly GCA_933228815.1). Taxonomy (NCBI): domain Eukaryota; kingdom Metazoa; phylum Arthropoda; class Insecta; order Diptera; family Asilidae; genus Machimus; species Machimus atricapillus. The sequence continues at coordinate 15,662,101 of OW121786.1, read as the reverse complement.
TTCATGTTTACATACAAACTGTTACAGAGTGGTCGCCTCGGGACCGGCCCCTTCATAATGCTGTACAGGAATAGTACTACTAATGTTTAGTATAAGTCGGATTCTTGAATAAATTTATAATGATAGTTTATACTGTGTGCGCTGACTGACCGTCCCCCTCCTCCTTCCTTTACCCGGTAGGGTGCCCGAGCATTTAGGGGGCTCGGACATATGTGGTGGGTTGAACCCAGGGCCCTGCTTCTCACGAGGAGAATCATGATGTTTATTTCCCAGCCTGGCCTGTTGTCCCCTAGGACTCATGGTGAGAGTATGTACTCGGACCCGTCCTTCACGGACATTGACCATTTGCTATTCCAGTTTCCTAACGCCAAGTAACATCGGTTTTGTTCTCTCTTTTTTCTTTCTTCTGCGTACGATTTCGATCAAATGGAATGTAACTTTGGCTCACGAACTCCCCCCATGCCGACGAGCTACGCACGTGCTGCCAGCTAGGTACGCCCGAGCCACATCTTCAACTTACATCCGTCGTAACGGTCCCCATTCAAATAAATTTTTTTGTGTAACCGACAGCAGGTTGGTAGCGATGCCACCGTCACGTTCCATAAGCTGGCTCCCAACACGGGGCCAGACAACGTAACAGGACCGTTCACGTTACAACTTATTCATCATCTCTGTAAATAAGCTACCGGAATGGGTTAGTTTATCGTATTGTTCTATTCCATAGCTCCATATCTCATGTACTTCTAGCAGTTTATAACCTTTAGACAGGGCTTTAACTTCATCAAGTACCCAGGTTCCCGTAAAGGCTTTCTCATCATCTGTATGTGGACACTCTTCAATTGTTTGATCCCTTTCCTCTCCACATAATCGGCACAATGGAAACATTAATTTGTTATTTTGTTTAATGAGTAGTACAGGATGAAGTAAGCCTTCTGGTGGTAAAATGGTACACTTGATTAAGCCTTCAGTTTCCAGCAATTTAACTTTAGAACATTCACTATTTCCAACGTGTAGTTGAGGATGTCCAACTGGAAATTTGCCTGTTTTACAAACCCACGGATAGAGCGAGCATACGTCAAAATACTTAATTTTTTCTCCGGGCTTGCATTTATAATATTTGTATGTGTTTCCAGTTCGACCACCGTAAAAGGCTTCACGAGGATTTAGCGGAATGTTAACTAACAGCTGGTGATTTTTCAATTATTCCATATCTTTATTTTGCTCAATTAGTTTTTGAAAGTCACATTCCCACATTTCAATTACTTCATAACCGAAGGAACGTAAACGTTCAGTTTTGTTGGTAGTTGCTTCATATCTGATATTTAACGTATCATTAGGATCATTTTTTATAGGGTCATCACGATTGTAAGGTAAACATGTAAGATGTCCGTGATAGTAACAGCCGTGCAATTCAAATATTTGTTTTAATTCGGAACAATATCCATCTACTTTTACTCCATTTATTATTTGCTCCCTTTGTTTAGCAGCATGCAAAATGTTAATATTCCGCTGATCTTCTTCCCATATTAACCATTGAATTGCTTTTCTTGACTGATTATCAGCATTTCGATATCCGGTTTTTGGAATTATTCCAATAGTATTAGGCTTCAGGAAATTACGGCGAAAAACAAGATTGCATGCAGAAGCTATTGTGGTGGCTTCAACAAAAGGGTCTACATTGCATTCTTCTATCATTAGATTTCTGAATTTTAAGCAGGCTTCTGTCAAAACCTGAACATCACTAATACAATATTCCACCAGATCGCGCTGCATATCAAACTGATCATTTTTGTGCTCTTTATACCAGTTGAGAAAAGCCTCGCGTTCCTCAGTTTTCATAGTATTGGGGCTGTAATATTCTATGGAAGGGAGTAGTCCATTATAATTTTGATTTTCAATACTATTGAAAAGATGAGGAAAATAACCTTTTTTATAGATTGACGGTAAATCAAATGCCTTTGGTAATTTGGACAATGCCATTGGGAAGTAGTTTAAGGAATCAATGAATTTTACGTTATCTAACGTCATCATAATTATTTTTGTTCCACGCATTATTAAGTCAGGCTTCACGTCTGTTTCATTAAGTATATAATTTAGAAGAAACTGGTGGTCAAAAGCTTGTCCGGTATACGCTATCACTACAACTTTTTTAAATTTCTTTCGGGTCTCTAATATATATGTGGCGCCTCCATCACCACCACCACAGGCGCAGCGCTCTCGGCGCAAGCGCAATGTGGCGTCCTCATCGCCACCAACACAGGCGCAGCGCTCTCGGCGCAAGCAGGTCCTGATCCTGCGAAACGCCGAGAGCTCACTTGCTGTCTGGTGGTCGACCTGAGCAGGTCACTTCCAGTCTGGTGCTCGACGTGAGCAGTCCACTTTACAGCCTGGTTCGCGAATCTCTGCAGAAACAAAACCCATCCAGAAACTTCCTACGTCGGGAACATTTCAGAGAGGACAGTTTAAAGACAATATTTTAAAGACAATAGTTTAAAGAAAATAGTTTAAGGAAAAGTGTAGCGCCCAATAAAACATTACTATCCCTAAAGTGTTTTCCTAAAGTGGTGACCCCGAACATTGCATCAGTGCCCGTCGCGACGCATTTTTCCGAGAATTTTCTCGTCTCGCGTGGTGCATAGTCGTGACGCAACCTTCCTTTCTAGGAATTCGTGTCCCAACTGAGTCCGTTGGGTTTGTGTTTCCGCGAAATTTCTTCAGCTGTTCCTCGTTTCCCAGCTGAGTCCGTTGGGTTTTGTGATTCCGCGAAATTTCTCCGGCTGTTCGTCGTTTCCCAACTGAGTCCGTTGGTTTGTGATTCCGCGAAATCTCCTGAGCTGTGCCGCGCTTCCCAACTGAGTCCATTGGGTTGTTATTCCTCGAAATTTTTTGTGCTCGTTTCTTGGACCTTGTTTCTCTTCTTGCCAGCTGGCGTACGTGATCGTGCTCGTGGACTCTCTACAGGCCAACTTCCTACCTGCCAGAGGCACGTGCTCCGTTCGTGAACATTTTTTTTTCTCTCGGTTTAGTGCGTGCATTTCCCGTTTCGTTTCCACCCGCCGCGTGCTCTCATCTCGCGTTTCATATTCAACATGAGCACCGAGGGCGACTCGACCTTCGTTTCGGCCGACACCACCGAGGAAGCCCGTCCTCAGCCCCCTCAGGCGACTTCGGCAGCCGCGGATGTCAGCGTGGTCGGCCGTTGTAAATTACCCCCATTCTGGCGGGCCAGTCCTGAGCTGTGGTTTTTCCAGGTGGAATCCCAGTTCCAGGTACATCACATCTCAAGTGACGCTTCCAAGTACCACCTTGTCGTGGCGACGCTGGACCACGACACTATCGCCGACGTTTCGGACATAATCCGCTCGCCCCCGGCCTCCGGTAAGTTTTCCGCCATAAAAGCAGCTATCCTCGCTCGCCTCACCGCCTCGCCGGACGCACAGCTTCACAAGCTTCTCACGGGCTTGAAGCTCGGCGACAAGCGTAGCGTCCATCGCAGATGTTACGCCATATGCGTTCACTTGCCGGCACACGTGTTGGGGACGATGTGCTAAGAGTCAAATGGCTCGACTTGCCGCCAGCGCAGACCCGACGCTTGCTTTTGCTCATCAAGGGTCAGACGCTGGAGAAGCTCGCCGCCGTTGCTGATGAGGCACACGACATCGGGCCCTCTATTATGGCCGCCTCATTCCAGCCCTCGCGAGTTTCCTCGCCTTCAACCGGCTACTCCACGCCAAACCAGCCCACCGGTGGCCCAGGAGTTGGCTGCGCTGCGCCAGGCCATCGTTCAGCTGACCAGCCTCACACGCGACGCCCTGCAGCTGCGGTCCAACAGCGGCACCAATCGAGGCCGTTCAACCACCCGCAATATTCAGCAGCCCCGCGATCGCTCGATGACACCCGGTCCGAATGCACGGAAGGGTCTCTGCTGGTACCACACCAAACACGGTGCGTTGGCCGTGCGGTGCAAACAGCCTTGCACTTTCACTCCTCAGGCCAGCGCTGTCTCATCATCGGGAAACTAGAGAGGCCGGCGTTGTTCTCGGCGGTCGCCGCCGGCACCTCTCCGGAAAACCGCCTTTACGTCACGGACCGTGGGACCTCCACTCGTTTTCTGGTGGACTCGGGGTCCGTTTTATCCATCCTCACCAAGCGAATCATCCACAGGACTCTCCAAAAGCGAGAGCTCATCCTTCAGGCCGCCAACTCCTCGCCTATCGCCACGTTTGGACTGCAGCGTTTGAGTCTGGACCTGGGGCTGCGGCGCCCCTTTCAATGGCCTTTCGTCATTGCCGATGTACATACGGCCATCCTCGGAGCTGACGTACTCAGTCACCATGGCCTGCTCATCGATCTCCGTGGACGCCGCCTGCTTGACGGACTCACCGGCCTCTCAACCGACTGCGTGCTCGGGCCGGCACCTGACATTCACAGTGTTAAAACTTATCATCACCTGACGCCAGCGAAAGATGTTGTCATCACTGTCCCTTGCTACAAGGCATAGAGGGGAAGGAGACTCACGGACTGATAAGAGTTCTCTTATCACCATATCAGCTCTTATCACTTTATCATCTCTTATCTACACGGAACAAGTACCGTCTCAGCAGTGATCATCTCACCACGCATCGTCAGCAGCGATCATCTCACCACGCATCGTCCCTTACTTGCCCGGCCGAAACAAGAGCAATCGGAGATTTAGCAGCTGGAGATCCCTTTGCTGAGGAGAGAAACACCACGTACCGCGGATGATCTTCACTTGTCCTACAGCAGCCGAGCGATAAACAACAATTGTAACAAGTCAAGAAATAAAGTACTGCTGTGCAATTCCAGAAGTAATCGAGTTTCTTCATATTCCCGAGTTCCCGCAGGAATCTTACCACCCTCACCCTCCCGGCTATTCAACACACAGCGTCAGCATTGCCTCGACATCTGTTGTTCCAGAGGGTCCTCTCGGCGAGATCTACAGCGACCACGTCAGCAAGTCTTCGCATTTTGCCTCGCCACCCGGCGAGATGGCAGTGCTACCCGACTTGCCTGTTCATCACCAAATCATCACCGATGGCCCACCCGTTTTCGCCCGTCCACGACGCCTTTTCAGGGCCATACGCCCGGTACCAGCCGCCAGACACGTCGAACACCGCCCTTTCGTTTTCAGGGACTTACAAACGTGCGATTTCGTCTTCCGCCGGGTCGACGCTATCAGTGGGCCCTTGCAGCCACCCTACACCGGCCCTCACCGTGTCATCAAAAGGGTTGACGACCGCACCTACGCCATAGACTTCAATGGTTTCTCCAAGGCCCTTTCGACGGTTCATCTAAAGCCAGCTTACTTCGCGCCGGCGGACCAGCTGCCACCGCCGCAACCGCCGCAGTCTTCACAGCCTCAGCTGCCACCGCCGCAGTCTTCACAGCCTCAGCTGCCACCGCCGCAGTCTTCACAGTCTCAGCTGCCACCGCCGCAGTCTTCACAGCCCCAGCTGCTACCGCCGCAGCCACCTTCCTTGGACCGGTCGCCATTGGGACTTTCACCGTCCTCTCAGCGGCGCCAGTCCAGCACCACCACCTCAAAGAGAGTCAGCTTTTCATTCCCTTCGCAATCCGCGAAGGTCATTGGGAAGGGAGTTGCTGTGGCGCCTCCATCACCACCACCACCACAGGCGCAGCGCTCTCGGCGCAAACGCAATGTGGCGTCCTCATCGCGACCAACACAGGCGCAGCGCTCTCGGAGCAAGCAGGTCCTGATCCTGCGAAACGCCGAGAGCTCACTTGCTGTCTGGTGCTCGACCTGAGCAGGTCACTTCCAGTCTGGTGCTCGACGTGAGCAGTCCACTTTACAGCCTGGTGCGCGAATCTCTGCAGAAACAAAACCCATCCAGAAACTTCCTACGTCGGGAACATTTCAGAGAGGACAGTTTAAAGACAATAGTTTAAAGAAAATAGTGTAAGGAAAAGTGTAGTGCCCAATAAAACATTACTATCCCTAAAGTGTTTTCCTAAATATATTTCAAAAAGTTACTTATTACATTTTTGTAAATTTGAAGTCTGTAGCCACATTTTTGACAGAAATATAAATTAGGCTCTTTAATACATAAATCGCAGCGTTTGACAAACACGCATAAATTCGGTTCATGTGAGTAGTAAGGTACCCACCTTCCATATAAAACGGATTACGTGCGGTAGGGGCAGCATCACAGGTTACCCGGTGAGTGCCCCACCGAAATGTTTTTGTGCACCCCGTGTGCCCACCATCCAAAAGGATTGGTACAAGTGGAGAATAGACAGACACGTCCCTATCGTGACCATTGTCACCTAAAAAAAGGTAAGTTGAGCTGAGTTGTTGGAGACGACGGGCTAAAACGAGAGCAGGGTTTTTTTAAGAAGATACCGGTAGAGTGTAAAGCAGTCGGCGTCGGTTCTATGGTCATGTACCGCAGATGTGTAGAGCCCGAGTATATGGAGCTTTCCGTGTTAAAAACAGGTTGTGATGCATAGTGAAACGTTTGAATAGTGCAGTAGGACCATACGCCATAAGTGTGAAGGGTAAAGAAGACAAAAGTAAACAAGCTCGGGATTCCGTGGTAGTAATAAGAGTAAATAAAAAGACCACTGGACGCCGCGGTGGGAAGAAACAATAAGCGGTGAGGAAGAGCAATAAGCGTAAAAAAGAACTAGCTGCAAGCATCGGCCGGAAGACCCAAAGTGGCAAGGGGGGCGCGAAAGATGTGCAGGAAGCAGCGACCAGAAGAAGCAAGGCTGTAAAGGGGTTAAGAGAAAGGCGCGGTGAGGTATCGGGCATGAGCAGGCAGAGGCAGTGACCAGAAGAAGCGCGGTTGTAAAAAAAGGTTAAGAAAAAGGTGCGGTAAGTATGTCGGACATGAGCAGGTAGAAGAGTCAATGTTTTGAGTTTGGTCATGCGTTTTAGGTAAAGTTGAATGAAAGCGAAGGCAAAGACGGGTCGTTGAAATAAAAAGATTAATTGGATCGAGAAATTTTTATTTCTATCTGTTGATATACACAGATACCTTTAGATTTTTAAACAACATCATATATGTATGTATAATTTTAAATTTTTGTTTATTTTTTAAAAAATGTTATCTGGATTCATCCTGCCCGCCATACTTAAGGAAATATTCGCCCTGGTTTAGTTCTTCAAGCTGGCGTTGTGTCTTTATCTTCTCCGAAAATCTGGGCGGAAGAAAAATATAGGTATTGTCGTCAAAGTGGGTTGTAAGGCGGAGACCGAACTTTGTCTTCACCAGTCGGAAATGCTTGATCTTGTACTCCTTGCCGACTTCCAGCGATGTTGTTGGTTGTAAGGTGTCGTACGCCCCTGAAGCAACGCTTTCTAACAGCTCGAATGCGCTCTAAAAAAATTATGTTTTTAGTCTGATAAAAAGTGTTTAATATTAATATTTCTTGTCACTTACCATATCTTTAGAATCAAATGTACCAAAATCGGGAAACTACTTGAGACTTTCTGAAGTTCCTGAAGAATAGCCAGGTCTTTATATACCAACTCTTCTTCAGCAAGTTTAAGGTATTTCTTTTAAAGGACAAGGAAAAAGCCTTTTCTTTCCTGTTTTGCCTTTTAATTTAAATGCACCCTGATTGTTATTTATGTCATGTCTTTTGAGGCAGCCGCAAGGTAGCGGAGCTTTATCGAAGCCAGGTTTTAAATTAAATCATTAGTCAGCCGGAATAAAAATAAAGTAAAATTGAAAGTGTAACCTTGTATCATTTTTAAAGACGGGGTTAAAGATTCTTTCAGGTCATTATTTGGTGTACAAAAGGATCTAAAAAATATTATCTTGGCAGAAGGTCTAACATGACAAACCACAACTGCAAATTAAGCGCTGTGGCGTTTGTAGAAGTAAAGGATGCATTCTGAATAAAAAGTTTAAGAAGACTAAAGATCTGAATTTTTTGATTAATTTTTAACATTAGCCGGCCTGAAAAAAGGGTAAGTAGAAGTTGAGGATTTATTACAAATTCATTTTTCTAAGGTAAAATTTATATCCTTTATGGCAGTTCTTTGTGCGTCAATTTTAAAACACAAAGAAGAGGGAGTTTGGTAAAAATTGTATAAAAACGTACGATCTGAGGATGTAAAAATACAGTTCTTACTTTGACTCCAAGTTAGGATGTAAAAGTACAGTTCTTACTTTGACTCCAAAGTGAAAAGTGAATAAAGTGAGAAGAGAATAAAGTGAAAAATTGAAAAAAATATAAGGTAAACGGACATGTTTTATTACACCTTTTAAGCATATTTTTATTATTTTTGCTTTGAAGAGGTGTTATTGTATTGATGACGGTACCACTAGACGAGCAACCCTCACCAGCCGAGGAAATTGAAGTCATAGCGGACGAACCGGATACTTCAACCAGTGCGAAGGAGGTGCGAGATTTTGAAGACGAAGACACCGTGGACTTTATGCAGTGGTATAGAGATAAAAGAGCTAAGTTAGTTTGATTTAAGTAAAAGTCGATAAAGAATGGATGCCAAAGGAGTAATTAAACATTTGAAAAATGCGCTCTCTTTAAGCAAAAACATTTTTTTATCTACGCTTAACATTTTGATGAAAGAGGTGAAAGACGAGAATGTAGTTTTTACAAACCGGGAAAAATACACCTTGCTAAAAATAATCACAAAATATTCAATTACGGCTAATATTGCGTTTGATAATATAATAAAGGACGCAATGTCAAATTCTGTGGCGGGTAGTAAAATTAGTTTTACAATTACACTACCAGATTCACCTCATGTAAAACCCATTTGGTGTAGCCTAAAACCTTTTTCGGAGTTATCCGGCGAGTATATTATTGGACTGATTTCAAATGTGAATCAGTCTAACGCTGTATTCCTTTCCGACGATGTACTACAATTAAATGCACAGATTGTTAAATTTCCTTTTGGAGGAGGTAAAATAAATCCCAAACGTGTAGAAGAAACTGTAGTTTTAGCTAGAAAAACAAGCGAAATAGATGTAGGCAAAGAAGATGATTTAGATTGCCTTCCACGAAGTATCTGTTACGGTGTTGAAATGGTATCAGAGAATTTTAATAGACAGAGCAAGACTTCTATTATGCGATCATTAGATAAGTCCGCAAAACTGTTATGTAAAAAAGCAGGAGTCGTCCTTAGTGAGAAGGGTTGTAATTTAAAAGATCTTTACAAATTTCAAAAGCATTTACCGAATTACCAGATTATTGTTTTTGACGATTTGAAAAATCCCAATTCGGTTCTTTTCAAAATACCAATTAAGGATGATTCAGTAAAGAAAATCTATCTCTACTATTCGCAATCGCTAGAACATTTTTATGTTATTAAATCACCAACAGGCCTCTTTAATAAAAAATATTGCTGTTCTTTTTGTGATAGACTAGCAGACGTAAAGTTGCACAAGTGCGAAGCAAGGTGTCGCTATTGTAACTCTTTTCCGCCATGTAAATTTGTTGAACAAGTGAAAACATGTAAAGATTGTAACCGCGTATTTAGAGGTGAGGCATGCTTTGCCAATCATATGCATAATAAAATTATGAAGAAGAATGTTTGTGAGACTTTTAGGATTTGCAAATTTTGCACTAACTTTTTAGTTTTCTCTGCTACATTAAGCCATACCGCGGCAGGGCAGAAAAAAAATTCTTGTTAATATTTTTTGACTGCGAAAGTACACAAGATACCTCATACGAGAATAGCGACACTTCCTTTTTACATATTGTAAACCTGATTGTTGCACAACAAATATGCTATAATTGTTATGGCTTGCCAGACATGGCACAAAAATGTAGCGTTTGTGGTGACAGGCAACACGTGTTTGAATTCAGTAGTGAGACGTCTGTTATAAAAAGATTTTTGGATTATTGTCTAAGTTCGCGTCCTTTGATATCTAATGTGTACTGCATTGCCCATAATTTGCAAGGGTATGACGGGCACTTTTTAATTTCCGAATTGCTGGCTAGAGGTCTGAAGATAGAACCCATAATGAATGGTACAAAAATAATGAAGTTAGCATGCGAAAACCTAGTATTTATCGATTCTTTAAATTTTTTAGCGCTACCTCTCGCCAAGTTTCCTGAGGTTTTTGATATTAAAGATCATGTAAAGGGCTATTACCCTTATTACTTTAATACTGCGGCAAATATTGATTACATCGGTAGTTACCCTCCCCCTGAATTATATGGTTATGCAGCAATGAAGGTGAAAGAGCGAAAAAAGTTTCTAGATTGGTATGACTCTGTGTCTAAAGGGTCTTTCAATAACCGAGAAGAAATGCTAAAATATTGTATAAATGATGTGAATATCTTACGTTTAGGATGTACTCGTTTTATGCAAGAATTTCTTGATATAACACAAGTAAATCCTTTTATAGAATCTTTAACTATTGCATCAACCTGATCCGTAGGTACAGTATACTGTGTTATACCGTCACTACCAGTTATTACTCTATACCCTTTATCTTCAACTTTTGGTACTTTCGCTGGTGGCTTAAGACTTTTTGCTATCCCACTAGCTGATAAACGTCGTTTAGCAGCTGGAGATAAAGACCTCCTTGGCGGAGTTTTTTCGCGCGGCTCCTCAAAAATAAAATCTGATAAAGACCTCCTGGCGGTGTTTTTTCACGCGGCTCCTCAAAAATAAATTCTTCTATCTCGAAAGGTGTCTTTTCAAATATATTTTCCTTTATCGGCGAGGCTTGTGTTGATTCATCTTTTTTAAAAATAATTTTTGTCTGAGTAGAACTATCTCTCAAACTCTTTATGTCTAACTGGTAAATTTTCTTCAATGGGAATCTTAGGTTTCCTTTTTTCGAAAACGTACCTTTTTACGTTTTACATTAAAAAACTTTATTAATTCATTCCTATAATTATACCATTTCTCTTTGTCAGACAGATTTTTACTTTTTAATATCTTATCCATTGGTTTATCAAATAATGACAGATTTGCAGATTGCTCAATTTCATTCTTTAAAGTATTATACACTTCCGGTGAAAGAAGCAGCATTTTGTTAAGGTTATTAGTTTTATGCATATTTTTCAATTAGCGAACCTATTACACCCGATAGTACACTTCCTAATAAAACTGGTAAAAATCCTCCGCGTTGTACTAGTATTTTACGCTGTCTTGCTACAGATCCTTTTGTGTCAACTAATTTTCGCATATCCTTTTTATACTTGCACAGCGAATTATATATTTTACCATGAGGCATATGATTTCCTTTTAGCGTGTTAAGTGTGATTTCACAAAGTGTTTTTATAACCTCGGGATCTGCATTTTTAATGATGGCACTTCTCAAGTTTGATTTAGATTTTTGAAGCACATAGAGCATATGCTTGTTGTCCTTTATTCGTTTCACTCTTGACACCATTTTTACTATTCAGAGAACTATGTGGACAAAAACAAGTTGCGAAAGCTTTGTTAAATATATCCGTTCGGAATCTTAACGTGTCGTTAATCTCCTGAGTAAGATCTATCAGTAAGCACCCCTAAGGCTCCTGAGTGGTCTCTTTATATATTTTTAGAAGCTCTAAACTATCTTCCGGATAAATTTGTCTCGCTAAATACACGAATTGACTTTTATCTCGGGGGTTTTTAAAAACAACAAGGTACTTAGAGTTTAGCGATATATCTCTGCAGAACTTTCCCTGATGAAATACGTTCTGCGTTACAAGAATCACTGAAAAATTACGATGATGTGATCCTTTAGTAAAAAGCTCACAGACTTGCTTACTGAAAGTATTTAACATCATATCATCTATAACAATTAGTGTGGGTTTATTTGTGTAATTTATAAACTCGTCGGGTACACTGTCTATATATTCTATGTTTGTGGGCGCAATATGTACTGGCAGAGCTTCACGTTCCGCATTACACCATATAATTCTAGTAATTTCCGGCTGTATTAACGAGGGATCATTTATAAGATTTTTAATAAACGTAGTCTTTCCGCATCCAGAAGGTCCTGCCACGATCATTGTAAATGGGTGTTTGAACGCAATCATTTTCACCGCAAGAAAACAAAAGCTCTTGACAACAGGTTTTTTTGTATATAAAACCCACATCTTGCAAGAAGTACTTATATACTCTTTCAAGAATGAGCAGAAGACAGATTATTAACGAACTACATAGACCTGCTCGCAAAAACTTTAAGCGTCGTCGTGTAACGATTAAAGGCAAAGATGACCTGTGGCAGGCAGACTTAGTTGATATGAGTTCATATGCGGCAGAAAATCCGCACTTTCGTTTTTTGCTAACTGTCATTGACACATTTTCTAAATATGCATGGGCTTTACCAATTAAAGACAAAAGTGCAGTTAATTTTCAATCAGGGTCGTATTCCAAGAAACTTGCAAACAGATGATGGAAAAGAGTTCTATAACAAGTCGTTCAAACGTTTGATGGAAAAATATGATGTTAATCATTATTCCACTTTTAGTTCATTAAAGGCGTCAATTGTAGAAAGATTTAATAGAACGTTGAAAAATATTATATGGAAGGAGTTTAGTATGAATGGCAATTATCATTGGCTAAGTATGCTAGACAAGTTAACAGATAAATATAACAGAACAAAACATCGAACTATTAAGATGAGCCCTATAGACGTAGGCCCTGCTGATGAGATTCGTTTATTGCTAACGGTGTATAAGAAGCCAAAAACAAAACCAAGTCCAAAGTAGGAGACTTTGTTCGGATAAGTAGATATAAACATGTTTTTGAAAAAGGCTACACCCCAAACTGGTCTACTGAAATTTTCAAAATAAAAGAGGTTAAAAACACTTATCCAGTAACTTACATTCTCGAAGACTATCAAGGAAATATAATACAAGGTGCTTTTTACCAGCTTGAACTAACCCCCGTCAAATATCCCGACGTCTACCTTGTAGAGAAAGTTTTAAAACGACGAGGAGATAAAGTTTATGTTAAATGGCGCGGATTTCCACAAAAGCATAACACATGGATTAATATAAAAGACGTTCTATAAGTAGGCATTTCATACAGTCGCAATGTTGATCTTAAAGCGTGAATCTGACCGACTAAAAACTTTTAAGAATTTAGCTTTGGACGATAAAAAATCATACAGGCTAGCAAGAAAGAAAAGATATAGTAAAGTGTTACTTTTGTCGTATGGAGATGAACGCCTTAAACTCACCTGAAGATGTTGAGGCCGAACATCTTCGACGTGCACCTGATTGTACCTATGTAAATGGCAAGGATGATTGCGGACCGTATCACAATCTAACTACACCAACAAAATACACAGGCCGGACTCTAAACACTTTCAAAGTCTTAGCAGGATCGTTTGTTTTATTTGGTTTATGTTGTGAAATTTATTATTTTTACGTGCAGTTTACACAGCATATATAGAGGTACATGTGTAATACAAATATCATTTAATTTTTAATAATCGATTTTTCTTTAGATGTGTGCTCTATCATGTTATGAGTACAGGGGGTATTGGCGTCCGAGCGCACTTTCCCCCTTTAAAAAACACGGTGCAGAATCTCGCAACAATCCTCCATCTTGGATTGTGACATCACATGCAAGTACAAGGGCTAATGAACACTGTGTAAATACCTAGAGCATACTACTGTTTGTAACTTCAGATATGAAAAAACAAGTAAGAAAAGCCTATCTGAAGTCAAATATTTATATATATGGTCTTACGCCTATCAAAATGCCCGCAAAGGACCGTGGATGACTTACGCATTAGATCGATACAGATTTGAGGCTCGCATTATGCACTGTGGTTTAATTTTAAGTTCTATTCTTCATCGCTCACACAGACACAAAATCGTTATCGAGCGATTTAAACTGTAAAAACAGCAATAAAAATTTTTCAACCTAGCAAATTTTTTATTTCAAAACCACTACCTTCAACCTCGACGAACATCTTCACGGTTTTTATTCAAGATCAAGTGCACCGATCCATCTTCATACAATCTTCCCGCCTACCACATTCAGAAATTGCACGTGCCTCCCAAAAAGCGCATGGTCAAAATCAAAACATTGACTCTTCTACCTGCTCATGTCCGACACACTCACCGCACCTTTTTCTTAACCTTTTTTTACAACCGCGCTTCTTCTGGTCACTGCCTCTACCTGCTCATGCCCGATACCTCACCGCGCCTTTCTCTTAACCCCTTTACAGCCTTGCTTCTTCTGGTCGCTGCTTCCTGCACATCTTTCGCGCCCCCTTGCCACTTTGGGTCTTCCGGCCGATGCTTGCAGCTAGTTCTTTTTTACCCTTATTGCTCTTCCTCACCGCTTATTGTTTCTTCCCACCGCGGCGTCCAGTGGTCTTTTTATTTACTCTTATTACTACCACGGAATCCCGCGCTTGTTTACTTTTGTCTTCTTTACCCTTCACACTTATGGCGTATGGTCCTACTGCACTATTCAAACGTTTCACTATGCATCACAACCTGTTTTTAACACGGAAAGCTCCATATACTCGGGCTCTACACATCTGCGGTACATCCGTACATGACCATAGAACCGACGCCGACTGCTTTACACTCTACCGGTATCTTCTTAAAAAAACCCTGCTCTCGTTTTAGCCCGTCGTCTCCAACAACACAGCTCAACTTACCTTTTTTTAGGTGACAATGGTCACGATAAGGACGTGTCTGTCTATTCTCCACTTGTACCAATCCTTTTGGATGGTGGGTACACGGGGTGCACAAAAACATTTCGGTGGGGCACTCACCGGGTAACCTGTGATGCTGTCCCTACCGCACGTAATCCGTTTTATATGGAAGGTGGGTACCTTACTACTCATGTAGCTTAATATCTCGAATTAAATTGTCTTTTTCACGCTTTTCTCCTAATACTCTTTCTTGTCGCGTTTCTAAATCATAAAAAACATAAAGGATGTCCTTTGTTGAAGGTTTATTATTGTCAGGTAGAATAAAGCAGAAATGCCCTTGTTGTACATGTTTGTTACAATTTTTACAAAATACTTCTCCACATATGTGAACTCTGCCTGAAGTGTAAACCTTTAAGCATTCGGAACATCGTTTAAATTGATTGCAAATGCTGTTTTCTCCCAAAAAATGATTCTGATAGCATTGCTCTCCTCTGAAGCCACGATTACAGTTTTTACACAAAATATTTCTGTTGTTATTAGTGCATGCAGGCGTTTGCTGACAGCAAGGACAATTTCGATTACATCGGTGATCTTTTTTATTGTTGTACGGCACATGACATTGCTCACAATAATAACTGCAACACTGACTGAGATATAATAACGTTGCAGTGATTGTCGTGATATAATAAATTTAGCCTGGGTCCATCATTTCGACCTTCAAAAACGATGTCTCCCTTTGTTGCATACCGATAAACAACAATTTGTTAATTTTTTAAATAATTTTGAAATTGCTGAAGCTCGGAAATTCCTGCACCTTCAATCGGTATTTTTATTTTAGACTCGTTTAACATCGCTGTTGCACGATTGGTCTGTAATTTTCCAATATCCCTTCTTATTTTTTTAAAATCGACTTCTTTATTTACATTAGCAATTGCAACAACCAAAGCCCGGGGTAAACATAAATTGTCTTTGTTATTTATGCTGACAATACCTCTCCTCTTAATACATTCTTCGTTAAATGCATTGTATTTCCTTCGACGCTCGTTACCTCTTCCCGCTGGCAAACGCACCGTTGTAACATTGAGGCAAAATGTGTCTGTACTGGTACTCATTCCTGATAAAGTTAATATTTGTGTTAAGAAATTTAAATAAAAACAGGATTAAATGTCTTACCTTCAGAATTACTTTGGAAAATTTTTATTATCATCTCCCAAACATCTTCTACTTTAAGCTCAGAAGCAGGCCTACAATTGAGCAATCCCGGTCCTCTCTCCTTGAAGCTTTCGCCACAAAAAGTAATGCCAATCTGATCTGTTGGCTGAAGATCTTTAACAGCATAATGCACGATTTCCTCTATTGAACTTCGAATCCAAGACGTAGGTTCTTCGTTTTTTGGCGGTGAAGTAATCTGAAACTTTACATTTCGACCCTTGAGGTTGAAACGCTTAATATGAGTGGTATAATCGTTTGTAATATTAAATTTTAACATCTTTTCGCAAATAAATTATTCTAATTATACCACAAAAACAACACTTCTTCTTTTTAGAAAAATGAATGTCTTTTTTCAGAAGCAATTTTCTGACACTAAATATTGTTCTTTTTTTTTTAGAAAAAGTCACAAAATTAACACAACATGCAAAAAAATACGTCCTTTTAACAGCAATTTTCTAACACAAGATATTGTTTTTTAAAATGTCACAAAAGTCACAGAAGTTTCACAAAAAAGCAAAAATGAAACACAGCTCTATGATAAGATGTGTTTGCTTCACAAACTCCTAAGTAAAATTGAATCAAAAAGGTTGAAAAAGCGCTTATATCTGAACCTGTTGTTAGATAACAACAGCATTAATTAAATATAATTATGGGGTTGGCATTTAACTGAACAATTAAATACAATGTATAAACAAGTTGCAGTGAAAATAATTACGGGGTTGGCATTTAACTGAACAATTAAATACAATGTATAAACAAGTTGCAGTGAAAAATTGTAACTTTTACGAGCAACGTTAAATGATGAAACAAAGTTGACGAGTCTGAAAACCCCACTACATAAAAACAATAATGCAAAGATAACCTCTCAAACCAAGCCTTCCAAAGAAAAAACGCAAAAAATCTCTTGATACATTTATTCAATTTCATTTTTGTATAAATTTAAACAATGTTAACTTTTTTGAAATGTCGCGAGATGTGGGAATTAAATAATAATTTTTAATATTGTTCAGCTCCTCAATTTGCTTCTCTGTTTTTATTTTCTCCGAGAAACGATTCGGAAGATAAATATAAAATGAATTTTCCAAAACAACAAAACTTTTTCACCGTACTTATGTAGTCTTAACTAGTTTAAAATAGCTTATAAGATATTCGTTTTGAAGAATAAGGTCCTCCACCTTCACTAGTTTGTAGGAAGCATCTGTTTCAATGTTGTTCAACAGCTGCGCTGCACTGCCTGCCTATAAATAAAATAAATTATTAATTTAAAATAGTTAATTTTTAAAAAGCAAAAACAACTACCATTTTTATATTGCTGTATGAATTTTTCTAATCCTCTAGAATGGTGATTGAAAGACTGTACAAATCACTTTACAAGTTAACCCTTTTTATACTCAAAATCACAATGTATTAAGAATAAAGAACAAGTTGTTCAATAAAAACTGAAGGCCTTCGCGCTTCTTTCACGATTAAAATATGCGCGACATTTGTTTTTTCTAATTAAACAGGAAAATGCAATGCAAGTTCCTTAATACACAAGATGCAGAGTTAAAAATTCATATTAATTATAAAATGTGAAACGAATTACGTATTGGCATTCAGGTGCAATGATAAATACAAAGTAAATTGTTAATATATTGTTGCAACAAAGTTGCACTTTCTGATGAAATGTTGTACAAAGTTTTAATAACTGCATTTACATTCAATAATGTATTAAGATTAAAGAACAAGTCTTTCAATAAAAAGTGAAGGCCTTCGCGTTTCTGCATGCAGTGAATTCTTTCACGATTAAAATATGCGCGAAAGTTGTTTTTCTAATTAAACAGGAAAATGCAATGCAAATTCCTTAATGCACAAGTTGCAGAGTTGAAAATTCATATTAATTATAAAATGTAAGACGAATTACGTATTGACATTCAGGTGCAATGATAGATACGAAGTAAATTGTTAATATATTGTTGCAACAAAGTTGCACTTTCTGATGAAATGTTTTACAAAGTTTATAAAAACAAAAATTCTTATTTGTATGAAAAATTTTTTGTTAAAAAATGAATAGTAGTTTGTCTGAACATCGCCACCTTGTTTTTGAAAGCTTGTTATTAAACATTTAAAAACACATGGAACAATATAATTTTTATCATTTAAGGTTTATCTGATAAAGGAAAATGTCTATAATAATTTTAGATTTACAGTTTGTCTGCTGTAACAATGGGCAATATTTTGCCAAAGAATTGTCAGTTCTTGAGCACGGATCCATTATTCCTTTGTCTTACCATTTGGCACCACCATATCCACGCGAAGAACTTTTACCAAGGGCTTCTCAACAAAATGATTACGATGTGAAGCACATAAATGGTCTGAACTGGGATGACGGCAACGTTGAATACAATCAACAGCGGAATATTTTTTCAAATCTTTCAAAGTCCATAATATATGTCAAAGGTGAAGGAAAGGAAAGATTTATAAGAAAATATCTTCCTGACAGCGATATAAGACAGCTAATAATACCAAAATTGAATAGCCTTCAACAGTTTGAAACTAATTGTGAAATACACGGAAGACTTCCACAATTACGTTGCGCAGTTCAAAATTGTATTAATATTTACCTGTATTTATTAATGAATAAAATTATTAAATAAAAGAATTTATGTTTTATTTTAATTTATTTATTAAAACCCATTAAATTTTTACAAACACATAATGTCAAAAATAATATTAGTAGAACAATACAAAGGTATCTCGTAAAAGAGTCTTGAATAGTTTGTGTGTACATAAGAGGTCCTAGATGGTATAAAAAAGTCCTCTTTTGATAAAACAAATACATTTTTCTCTTTACACTTTTCACAATATTTATTATAGTATTCTTTTACACTTTCCGATGCATTATTGTTATGAAACATAACAATGTTTATGAACTCTAACAAATCAAATAACCTACAAAGTTCGCAATAGGTTAAATTAATGCTTCCTGTATCAACCGGAATTTTGTGCTCTTGCTTTAATGCTTCCTGGTTTGGAGGTGTTGGATCAATTTCGCTCTTCAAGTCGCAAATATGATTAAAAATTGCCACCCATCCAGAATATGTTGTTGAAACAGGTTGTTGACCATAACGATGGAATACGATCTTTGCCTCAAATGAATGCGGGTCGAATCCAAGCACAACTTTTTGATTATGATATTCGTCCAGATAGTACGTATAGTTTAGCAATATGTTTTCACCCCGATCCTCCGGGCAGCTTTTCTGCTTACGTTTCGGTTTTTTCGATATTTTATCTGTTATTACAGAGTTTTTATTGCACACACCTTTTCTTCCCTGTTTTTTGGATTCCATCTTAACGCAAGGATTTTTACTGTAGTACTAACTATGTACTATTGTATTACGGAGTTTATATTGCATGTTTCCGTTGTACATGATTGGTTACAGTAACTCCCACCATTTTTTAAATAAATTTTGCAATAGAAGTTCATAATTTGTTTATCATTCAATTCATAGTTTTTGAGTGAAAATTGTTTCAAAAACTTTTTCAAACTTTGCCCTTTGCACCGGAAATAAAGGTACACGCAGCAATAATGTCCACATACTTGTGAAAGTGTACCTTGCAATCGTTGCTTATTACATACAAACATGTTTGAATTAGTCAGTAGGAATTTTTGAAAAAATGAATTATTGGGGTATTTTCCATATGAATCAAAATACTCGGCTGGCCCCTTTCTTGGGAAATAAAATGCAACCCAATGAGTTCCATTTTTGTGGGCAGGATCCGTATTAGCTATTATACATGCTGGTTTTTTAATTTTTCGCGACAACTGATTGCATGGGAATACACCCTTAAACAATTTATTTGTAATATGATGACTTTTTAGCAAATGTGCAAGTTCGATCGTGTTCATTCTTGTTCACAAGTTGTGTTTTCTACGTCAATAACTTTGGTATGAGATGTAACATAGTTACTTATAAATTCCTTTGTTGATGCGTCGCGAACAATGACTGTATTAAATTTTGCTAGGGTTTTTATAAGGTCTTCATCTAGGCGTTTAAGTTCAAGATTACCGAATCTACTTGATTTTTCAATGCATTCTGCACTAGATGCGGGATACCTAAAGACAATTTCTTTTGTAAATAATTTATTTTGTGCTGTGAATCCAGCTAAAGAGACTTTTTTAAAGGTCAATTCACCTCCGCAGAGGTATTCGACATTTATCAAGCAGCTCATTGTTACCGTGATATTGTAAGTATCTAACTAACACTTAGCATAAAATGTAACTTCCTTATATAGGTTTCAAAAGTTTGTATATACATTTCGATCCTTATCGATTTCTACACTCCCGTCATATTCAGCATACACAATGCAGGTAACACTTGTTTTTAAAGCCTCCTTAAATCTTCCTTCAATTCTAACCGTCCCTTGATTTAACAGATTTCCGCAGGTAGAATTATACGACAGATCTGTAGTCAAATCGAAGGCCAATAAAAATGCGCCGTTATCAAAGAATTGTTTTGAAATCTGATGTCCTTTATCAAAATAATGTATTCCAGTTCCTTTAAACAAACTGAGGTAGCCTCTTGTACTGATGGGAGGCTCTTTTGAATAATCAAAATCGAAGTTGCTGATTCCGGTGAGGACTTCTGTGATGGATGTGCATTGGGAAAAATGCATAGACTTCCTTTTAAAAGGCGGTCGAATCGGGCAGTAGCTGTTGGAGAGCTGATCCATGCTGATGTGAATGGTTCGATGGAAACAGAGTCTTTCGGAGGTGCACGTTATTATGTATGTTTTAAAGACGATTTCAGCAAGTTTCGTCGAATTTTCTTCTTGAAAAGGAAAAATTAAGTTTGTAATGTGCTCGAGCAGTTTCTGAATGAGGCCAAAACAAACGGCCATGTAGTAAAGAGATTCAGATGTGATGGAGGCAAAGAGTTCGATAATGCAGTGGTTGCTGGGTTGCTCGCAAAAAGAGGAATAGAGCAATGTATCGGCGCATCTTATACACCTCAGCAAAACGGTGCAGCTGAGCTTGAGAATCGCACCATTGTAGAGGCAGCACGTTCTATGCTATGTTTATCGAATTTACTAAAGGAATTGTGGGCTGAGGCCTGCAATACTGCAGCATATCTTCTGAATCGTACGGGAAGGAGTTCAGTTGAAGATAAGTTCCCGTATGAGTTGTGGTATGGACGACCGGTGGGAAAATTGAATCATATCAGAATTTTTGGCACGAAGTTTTATGTCCACATAAACAAGATTTTCCGTTCTAAATTTGACGATAAGGCTGTTTTTGGACATCTTGTCGGATATGTAAACGACAGTGATGGATTTCGTGTTTGGGTCCCTTCAAAAAGGAAGATATTGCTGAGCCATGATGTGAGATTTAAGCCTGAGGCGGTTTGCGATGTCCGTGCTGATGATGTAGAATTTGAAATATTCCCAGAAAAAAATGAGAAACGAGAGCTACCTTACTTGCCGTTCAATGGGAACGAAAAGGCAGTGGAAACGGACTGTCAAGGGACAGTGAGTCGAGATTCTGGCGAAGTTGAACCACTTGTTGAGGCGTCAACTTCGGGAGGAAGAAATGTCGAGGTTGGCTGCGAGGTACATGAAGAATCATTCCGGCAGTGCGGAGATTCAACGGAACAAGAACATGATGCTGAATCTGAAAAAACAGTAAAAGGCAAACGGCAACTCAGAAAACCAAGCTGGATGAGACGTGGTGAATTTTTGCTGTATTCGCCGGAGACTGCTGTTGGGGAAGTTGATGGTGATCCGAACTCGTGCTCTGAAATTATGCAATCAAAAGAAAAAGATATGTGGTTGCGGGCTATTCATGAAGAATTAGAAGCACTGAAGCAGAATTATACTTGGATATTAGTTGATCGTCCGAGGGATGTGAAGGTTCTGCAGAATCGATGGGTTCTACGTCGAAAGCTTGCAGACAATGGAGGATTACGCTTCAAGGCCAGATTGGTGGCGAAAGGGTATGTTCAGAAACACGGTATCGACTATGACGAGACATTTAGTCCAGTCGCACGGTATGATACAATTCGTACTCTGTTGGCTGTAGCTGCTGAATATGATATGAGGTTGGAACAGTTTGACATTAAAACGGCATTCTTAAATGGCATATTGGAGGAAGACGTCTATATGGAGCAGCCAGAGGGTTTTGAGGATAATACCAGACGAGTATGCAAGTTGAAAAGAAGTCTGTATGGCCTAAAGCAGGCACCGCGATGCTGGAATAAGAGATTTACGGAATTCATGAGAAAAGCAGGTTTCCAAAAAAGTAATGCTGATCCGTGTCTGTTCTATAAGGCAAATAACGGTACTAGGCTTTATGTTGCAATTTATGTTGATGATGGTCTGGTGGTTGGGAGAGATACGAAGGAAATCGAGAATTTTCTGAAGATGCTGCAGTCGGAGTTTAGAGCGACAAGAGGTTCTCTGGATAACTTTCTTGGCATGAAAGTAAAACGAAATGTGGATGGATCAATCACGGTAAGCCAGGAGAATTATACTAAGCAGATAATAGAAAGATTTGGAATGGCTGAGTCATGCGCAGTTTCTACGCCGGCCTGTCGTGGGGAAGGTGACATCAGTGAGGAGATGGTCTCATCTGCGGTTCCTTATCGTGAAGCAGTGGGATGTCTTATGTATCTTTCCACAGCATCTCGACCGGATATCGCCTTTGCGGTGAGCAAGGCAGCAAGGGTCTTGGAAAAACCAACTAATCAAGGCTGGAATCAGGTCAAAAGAATATTTCGGTACTTAAGGGGTACAATGGACTATGGTATAATCTATGAAAAGGGAGAAATGCTGAGTGTTTTCAGTGATGCAGACTTTGCTGGTGATGGAAACACGAGGCGTTCAACAACTGGAATAGTCGCAAAGTTTGCTCATGGAGCTGTGTAGTGGACTAGTCGACTGCAGGGAGTTGTGGCAACCTCCACTACCGAGGCGGAGATAATTTCGGCAAGTGAGGGAGCAAAAGAGCTCATATGGTTAAAAAGATTGCTGAGTGAACTAATTGCGGTTCCTGGAGATTTCATTCCTATGTTGATAATGCTGGTGCAGTAAAATTGGCAAAGAATCCGGAGTATCACAGGATATTAAAGCATATAGAGGTTCGTCATTTCTATGTAAGAGAGAGGTTCTTGAACGGTGAGCTTGGATTGGAGCATATTGACGGAGGAAGTCAACTGGCTGACTTATTCACTAAGCCCCTTGAGCGTGTGCGCTTTGAGTTGCTGCGTGAAGGGATTGGTGTTCGAGGCAGACTGTTGTAGGTTTGCTGGTTTGACTTCACGAGTTGTTTTTTTTTTCCTTTTTTGGAGGAAGTGTTGCGGCAAGGCTGGAAGAGAAAAAAGGAAAAGGAACAATGCTACTGTGTCGCCATCTGCGATACTGGAGTTTTTTTAGTTCAGTGGTCTGTCCCTTGTCGGGGCTTCTTCTTCTTTAAAGAGAATGACTTTAAGTTTCACTTGTCTGCCATGTTTGATTGTGTAAAGGTTCTGAGTTTTTCTTGCATTAAAGTTCTTTCTTGAATTCACTAAGGTTTTGTTTCATTTAATTGACTAACAACACTTCAGAAATTGTCGAACACTTTGGCAGTTTCATGTTGCCTATGTCCTACATTCTGAGTAAAATCCATCAATCCATCAGTTAAAAAATAGGGTTCAAATTTCGGGTAAGTTTCACGCAATTTTTAGATTTTTCCAAACAATATGAGTAATTTTACAAATATAAATTGAATTCATTTACAAAGCCAGCTTGTAATTTTGCGAATTCATGCGGAATTCGTTTACAGCTCAAATTATTAAAATTACAATCAATTCGAATTTTTTTCAACTGGTTGAAAATTACTACAATATGAGTAGATATTTTATTGCCTACTTTTAAAGTAGTAAAAATGTTTTACTGTGTATATACGTAATTTGGGCTACAATTTTAGCATTGTAAATTTTCTAAATTAAAAAACGGCTATTTATGTGCATTAAAAGCTTGAAGCAATAAAATTGTGATTTTTTACATAGCTCGGCACGTATTGTCAGTCCCCAAACATATTTCCTATTTATTCGGGAGATAGATACAAAGGTTTCATCTACTTTGAGAAGCATCATTACCTACTTTCAACTTAGCCTACTTTGCCTACTTGTTTAGATATTTTACAACTTTCATTAAAAATTTTTCATTATGTAATTGAATACTAAATTAATATCTAATCTTGTAGGTATTTGCTCTAGCTTGAAATATTCATTTCATCTAATCTTATGCTTACGCAACCAATTTATAAATGGAAACTTTCTGCACAGAAGGAGTTGATTAAGGTTCTCAAATTAGATAATTTAGGCCTTTTCATTTTTCGAATTTTAACAATAGTTTATATAAGGACAAGCTAAAGTTTCTAGAAGTTTGAAAATCATACATTGCTTTAGGAAATTTTTAGGTGAATTGGCAACTGTTTTCTTTCTGTGTGTGAGGTTTGTGTGAGAGGTACACAGACTCGACTGTCATTCAAGGATGTGGAGACACGTGCAGCCGAAGTTTTGGAGATGGTTCATTCGGATCTGTGCGGTCCCACCGATATCAAATTGCTTGGTAGTGCACGTTATTTTATGGCGCTTGTTAATGACTGCAGCAGAAAGGTGTTTGTATATTTTTTGAAGTCGGATGTCGGAAGCTTTTCAGAGATTTGTTGATTTTAAGAATCTGGTTGAAAATCAAACATCGAAAAGAATAAACGTTTTACGCACTGATAACGGCGTGGAGTTTTGCAGCGATTCATTTGAAAAGATGTTGAGCAGGTGTGGCATAAAACAATAAACTACGACTCCCTACACACCGGAGCAGAATGGGCTATCGGAGAGAACAAATACGAGTCTTTAACAGAAGAAGATTGTAATTCGGAATTTTAAATTTGCAGTTATTTTTTTGCTAATTTAGAACGGGGTTTCTCGGTCTTGTGAATAGTCAATGGACAGACAAAAGGAATAAATTTTTGGTAGAGTCAATAGTGTTTAATTAAAACATTGTACAATTTCAAATCATATTGCTACTCTGAATTTTGCGATTATGTCTTGCCGCAAAAAGAAGTCCTCTTAAAAATTAAAAAATCAGAGAAATATGAAAAGAAATCAGGAACTTAATAAATAGAGCTGTGTTTGTTATCTACGTATA
The DNA here is from genome assembly GCA_933228815.1 of Machimus atricapillus. Lineage (NCBI taxonomy): Eukaryota > Metazoa > Arthropoda > Insecta > Diptera > Asilidae > Machimus > Machimus atricapillus. The sequence goes on along the minus strand of OW121786.1, from coordinate 15,637,139 downwards.
TACAGTAATTGAAAAAACTAAAGCAACTCAACACAAAAATAAGTCTTTAAGAAAAAAATAACAAGGGTATGCTTTACTGAAATAAAATATATTTAAATTAATCCTCTTACATCGTTCTAAATAACGACAAAATAATATTATAATAAATTCAACATATCACACTGATAAACAGTCTAAGTTCTTAAAAGTAATAAAAATTGTCTGGAAATAATTACATACCAGCAAGGTTGGCTGTAAAGTCGGTATACTGGCGAAGTTTTTACGTGATAACGTCTTTTTTGTGTTATAAGTTTTTTGGAACAAAGGATTAAATGAAGATTACACTTTTAAATTCATAAATCACGTTTTCGAGGATGCCTTTCAAGCGGACCGATTACGCATGAGTGGAAGAGAGAGGTCCAGCGAGCCTCTTTCTCGAATGCTGCGCGAGCATCGTGACGTGACCGGACGTTAGTGGCTTCGTTACAACTTTTCGTGAATGACCCCGAGCCGCATCGATTTATAAGACGTTATCACGTCAAAAACTAAAGCAACTTTTATTCAGGTCAAAGAATGAAAGAGAAAAACGTAGTTTTACAATTTAGTAGCGAATTATTTTTGTTATCCTCTGCACGGCTATGAATGTAACGACTAATGTACCGTTACACAATTTTAACGGTGATGCACGATAAGAATTATTTGCTTGGTCCTTTCATTCGAAGATTGATTTAATTTAATGTGTATGGCTAGGAATGAGTACAGCGATTTCACCAAGGAGTGCATCACAAGTGATTTTAAAAAGGGTTTGACACAAAAGGCCTTATGTGAAAAGTACAGTACAAGCAAATCTGTGATATCAAGACTTTTAAAAAAATTTAAAGCGACCGGTAATGTGAAAACTATCCACAAAGGTGGACGTCCGAGGAAGACGACAGCACGAGAGGATGCCCACATTATACGAAAAATAAAAATAAACCCTTTTGTACCATCAGCCAAAATTCTCAGGCAGATCCCGTTGAATGTTACTGATAGGACCATCAGAAATCGAGCCACCGAAACCAAACTTCCTGCAAGAAGGTCAGCCTCTAAGCCAGCAATATCAACAACAACAAAAAAAACCAACAAGCGAGAATTAAATTCGCCTAAAAATACCAGAAGTGGACCCAAGAACAGTGGAAAACAGTTTGATTTAATTTGATTCAGTCTGATGGAATGACAAGTGTCAGACGTCCTATCGGAACAAGACTCAATCCTAAATATTGTAATCATACAATAAAACATGGAGGAGGATCTGTAATGGTGTGGGGATGTTTCTCCTGGGCAGGAACTGGACCAAAACCTTCTATATTACAAGCAAAACCTTCTATATTACAAGCCATGAAGTGGCCTTTTGCATGTGTGCGTAAGTGGTCTGACAGTTCTTCAGTTGACGGCCATTTCTCATACAAAGCGTGGAAATTTTCGGGGTTCTGCAGTTATTTAAGCAGTTTTAAAAGTGAAATAATCAATTTATCCCGTGAATATTTCTACAAGAGGTGTACAAAAGGATATCAGTTGTAATGGAAGTGAACAATTGTGAAAAAGTTTGATCGAAATTAAAAAAATCATCTATGAACCGGCAAAAGTGTTAGGTTAGGTGGCGAAGTACTGGGCAATTATTGGCAACTTTATAGTTATTTTACTATATTTAACGCCATTTAATTGTAAAAAGTACTCTTGCACTTAACAAGAAGATTGTTTAATGGTGCGTAGAGATTTACTTGCAAAAATAATTACAAAATTTTTGCATTTTGTGGAAATTTCTTGTGAGTGAATTCCCGCGGACTGTGACATAAATAAAAAATATACAAATTCCTTTGAAGTATTTTCTTTTTAATTTAAATATACATATATAGGAATTCTAAATTAAAGTGTTTTATTTTTATATAATAATACATATGTATATGAAATAAATATTTTCAAACCAGCAATGCCTATTCATTTAATTTCCTCTTACCCAAAGCACCTTTCTTCCTTTTGTGCATTGAACGGCTCAAATTTTACTCAGACATTTCAACCCGCCAAATTTTTATTTTCTGACATGTATTTTGCAAGTAGACTGGGCAAAGTTAATAAAGTTTCGGGAGTAAGCGATTCAAAATCCTCAACCATCACGAAACGTTTTACTAAATGTACCTTTAAAGTAGCGCAAAATGTACATAGTTAAATATTATGGGAAATTTGCGTTTGCATTTTGTGCACACTCACAATATGGCACTTTATATAACATTGTTTGCAAATATTACCGAAGTGCATTTGGAAATTATTTGTGAAAACTTAACGAGTTACACATTTTCTTCAGTAAATGCCAATTTTAAACTGCGAATTACCTACAAAATAAAGAAAATATGTTAAATTTAGTCTGAAACTGTCACTGCAACCGCTGAAACAGCTGAAATCTGTCAGACCACTTTGCCCTATAGATGTGTGCGTGCGTCGGACCACTTCATGGCTTGTAATATAGAAGGCTTTGACTGGACCCATTGTTCGAATTGAAGGCAAAATGGATCGGTTGCTGTACAAAGAAATCCTGGAAAATCAAATGCCACTTCTTTGGAAGTTTCAACACGATCGCGACCCAAAAAATACCTCAAAATTTATAACTGACTGGATCAGAGAGAAGCATATCGATGTTCTGGATTGGGTTGCGCAATCACCTGATTTAAACCCTATAGAAAATCTATGGGAAATTGTTAAGAGGCAGTTGAGAGGACAGAGGTTCTCCAACCAACGGCTGTTGTTGGAAGCAATACAATCAGAGTGATCGCAGATTCCAAAAACAAAACCATTGAGAACCTTATTTTATCAATGCCAAGAAGATGTCAATCCGTAATCAAACAAAAGGGGTTCACTACTAAGTACTGAAATTTATTATGTTATTATAATTTTTTTAACTTTAGTCGAGTTGCTTTAGTTTTTTCCAGACAATTTTTATCACTTTTAAGAACTTAGACTGTTTATCAGTGTGATATGTTGAATTTATTATAATATTATTTTGTCGTTATTTAGATCAATGTTTGCAAGTTTGCAGAGAAGAATGCTCCTAAAACTTTTCAGGTCTAATAAAGCAAAACAAGTTCACTACAAACAGCTTATTTATTTTATTAAGTATTATTTACACAAGTTAACAGAGTTCAATTTCGCGATACGACAAGGAGCTGCCGGTCCGATCCGTGTCCGTTCGAGGCGGTGCGAAGTAGTCGAAGAATGATCGAAGACGAATGATGATTTCATCATTGTTGACAAGCTTCTTTCATTAGCAAGAAAACGGAAAAAGAACGGACGGATAAAGGCGCGCTGTCGAATGAAAAGCGGCGGAAAAAAGAACGGCGGAAAAAGAACGGACGGATAAAAGCGCGCTGTCATAAAGTGTGCACTGTCAGCTGACATGGCGGAGCCACGAAGAAAGAGTGGCCTGTCGGCTGACATGCCGGAGCCACGACTAAAGAGTGGGCCGTCAAACCGCACCAACGAAGATGCCGTGTGGATGCGGGCAACACGAATAAATCTCGCGCGGCTTCAGCAGTTGCTTGCGCCGTGAGCGCTGCGCATTGGGCGGGACGGAACGGACCGCCACAGATGTAAGAGGATTAATTTAAATATATTTTATTTCAAAGTAAAGCATAACCTTGTTATTTTTTTCTTAAAGACTACTTTTTTGTCGAGTTGCTTTAGTTTTTACAAACACTGTATAAATAAATTATATTTTGTTATTGTTTTAAGTTTTTGTACGAATTATAACACATTTAATAAATAACAGTCAATAAATTGAAAAATTCGTTCAGTGGACTCCTTTCAAATGCATCATTTCGTAGCTAATTTCTTAATTCTTAAAAGTGGAGAGAAAGTTTATCATATGAGATCAGATAGAGATAATAATTAATAAAATATATTTTGAATATGAATATCAGCTAATTCGTCGTAAATGGGATAGCCTGTATATTGATTAGTCGCCAATACAAAAGATTTGCTTGAGAAGGCATAAAATATTTATGATCAACTCTATTTGTAAATAAGCGCTGTAAATAATAATAAATAAATTGTAAATGTCTCCACCGAATTGAAAAATAATTCAATTATAATAAAATGTGTTGCTTATTGACTTTGCCTTGCATTTGTGTAGAAAACAATTATGCTAATATTATAAAGGAGTTCGAAAAATCCCTTTACTTTGCTCCCGTGAATAGTCTGATTAGTAACATGTTTCATATAAATAAAATAAAGGCTATTTTGAAAACGACTACAAAATGAAGCAATAGCTTCTTTTTCCCACACCATCGTGCACGCACCTGGAGGTAGATGAAGCTTCTCGATGACAAACTTTTTCCTTCTCAGCTTGAACGCAAGATCAGTTGTCTCCGGTTTAAAAACTGCCAGTGAATTCAAAGCAGTCATCCTTTTCATGTGAAGAAGTCCATGATATTCCTTGAAGAACGGATTCGTCTCCTTCTCAGAGCCCGCAAACGCCTCTAGTTCGATAGATATATCAAACAAATTTCGAATCAAAGGCGGAAGCGTTGCATCCTAAAAAAGTAAAGTTTATTAACTTGTATACAAAAGTTAAGTAAAGTACGAACCAGCACATTAATCAGATGCATCGGGATTGTTATAAAACACACTGCCGAGTGGTACCTCACAATTGACTTTAAAGTTGTTAAGAATTTTATCAAGTCTAGTGTAAAACCGTCTTTGTACCAAAGTGGAGATCCCAAGGATGTTAAGGAAATCCTCAAGATATTCTTCTCATTGCTACTATCCTTGAGGCTGTACTTGTCGCTTTCCAATTTATCACTTAGCTCCTTAAGCACACTAATGTAAGCAGGGTTGCTAAAGATCTTTTGGTGTTTGCTAAGAACATTTCCTGCTTGGTGCTCCGCCCCTTCCCAAGATGAAATATCAGACGCACTTAAAGTTGCCTCGTCGATTTGTTCAATTAAATTGGAGTACCGCACTGCGGTGACCGCTGATTGTTCTGAGTTTACAACGGGCAAATCACTGTACCGCCAAGCGATTCTAATTCCACCCCCTTCAAGATCTTGATTTATAAATTGATGGTTCTCAGATCGGCCCTCTCCAACATTTTGATTTTCGACCGGTTTAACCAGTTCCTTCGGGTCGTCGTCCAAGCTTGCCACAAAACTCGACTACCCAGAAAAACGCCTTCCGTTAAAAAGTACTTCGCCAAAACTTTCGAGTACACAGCGAATTTATCTTCCTCTGCAAAATTAAAAGGAAATCAATTCACTTTCTTAAATTTCATTACAATTCTTACCAATAAGTGGTCCATTGATGAATTTCCAGTTGATTTAATGAGCTGGCCATTGTACACGCTAGTTTTTGTACCGACGATGTTGTTTAGTTCGGTTCTTTTTCTAAAACTCGACATTTTACCCGACGCGACGCGCAAATATCAGAAACGAATAACGAAAACAGTTGCGGCGTTCTGAAGCACATGTGACAACAACGACAGCTGATCCCGTTGTGAATTCTTGGAGGAACAAACAAAAATGGAGAGGAAGATTTTAAGAATTTCTCCACTAAGGCGGGGTCTCCATTAGCAATTTCTGTTATAACATTTCTCTCTTGACAGGTAAAAAACTAGCATGAACAGTAGTTTTATAACAGATTTTCTGCTGTAACAGAAAAGTTGAGATATTATTCCGGACAGAAATGTCTTAATAAAAATGTTTTCACTTGTCATTTGGTACGTTATAAAAATAGCCGGAGGATGCAATATGCAAATATAGTAAAAATGATAATTCGGCAATTTCTAAGATTTTAAGTAATTTTAACTTTTGTAAGGCACGATGTTTAAGCCGCGATCCCAATGTATCCGCACCGTTCCGATCCGTCCGCTCCGCACCGATCCGTTGAGAAGCCTGGTTCCAATGCTTCCGAAATTTGACAATTTTGTTAGTGTCAAAATGGAAAGAAGTGAGCTGTTGAAATATTTTGAATTGTTTTGTGGGCTATACAAGCTATATCAAGAATATAAAAAATTAAAAAGGCAAAGAAGCATGAAGTTAGTATTCATATAATTTTTATTTTTTTTTGCCATAGAATTCTGGATGTCTTCGGATATCCTCGATAAATTCTTCTAAATTCATTTTTTTTTACCTAACCGTCCTGCGCCCACTCGGAGCACTACAAATCATTAAATTGTCACAATAAAATGTTTTGTGAGGTTATGCTTTCCGTAGCAATCCGCAAAAGTTGAAAGTTAACCAACTCTTCCGTACCGATCCGATCCGTAAGTGCCATTAGGCCGTTCTCCAATGCACGAACCACCCAACCACGAACGAACCAAAATCGCGCCATCTCGTCCCACATGAATGTGGCGTCTTTTTGCCTCTCGCTCGTGTTTTCGTCAACATGGCTAACATTTTCTTGGTATGTGTTAACCACATAGTACTAGTTGACCATTCAGCAACGATATTGTACCAGAATAGTGACATCGCCGCAGCTGTTCCGCCGGTTGCCAAAACATCAGTGCACTAATTATAACACGAAGCACTTATAAAAATGTGCACGGTAGTTTCAGGAGAATATTAAAAGTTAAATTGATAAGTTTGTCCGCTTAAAAAGTGGTAAAAACTTCTACATTTAACATTTGTCCGATTGTGTTTTCGCAGCTGACAGACACAACTACAGGCAAGGGCTTATACTTAAAGATTAAAGATTAAACAGTGACGATATTTTGGCAAGACCTGAAATAGGTATATTTTTGTATACAGACTCATTTATATGTGTACGCCTCTGAGGCGTATGTTAAGGCTTTGTGTACCTCAAATAGATGAGGCTTCTAGGGTTAAGTTTCTTCGCAATAAATAGCTGTGAATGCAGTTTTAATTGATAACAGTGTGTTTTATTATTAGTTTATTATCCCAACCTTAAATTTTCTTCAAATAATAGACCTGAAATATGTATATTTTTGCATACAGACTCATTTATATGTTACTCCTCTGAGGCGTATGTTAAGGCTTTGTGTACTTTTCAAATAGATTAGGCTTCTAGGGTTAAAAATAAGTGACGCTACTCCTTTTCCTTCCGAGTCTCTTCGGATAAGCCAATTCTGACTCCACAACCTTTTTGATTTTCGCACTTTTTTAATTTTTTTAAGGTCCAGCGACACTACAACTAAAGCGGTTGCGCTCAATATAACTTTAGACGCATTTAAATCCATCATTTATAACTTAATGACCACTACACTTGATGATCTCTTTGAGACTAAAGATAACCAAACGGTTGATAAGTGTGTACACGCAACATCAGACTTGTGACTTGCGACTTGTGCCTGTCTTTCGTGTTCACAAACTGGTTCACGATCTTGTGCTTGCGGCTATGATAGTGTAGAACCGCCTTAATGTGATAACAAAATTTAGAAATTGTATGAAAAGCAATTGTATTTCAAAATGGAATAATTTCATGTTTGCATTCGTTTTAAGGTGCTTAACCTATAAAATGAGTTATGTAACAATTTTTGGTGCAATTACTTGATGGGTTTATGCACTAAGTCGGAATCGTCATTAGCAGAGCGCGCACATTTATTTGATGGGCAGACGCGGCGCAGGGTAGGAGAAATAGCAGCGACCTGCTGCCGCACCGCATCTTGCCACACCAGCCAAGGCTCAGCCCAGCACGTAGCCTCCCGGAGATCCCACTTAAATGGAAATGAATTTTCATCGTTAATTCTGCGCTCTTTTGAGAGAATGAATCCTTGTTCCGACGACAAATTTTTGTTCACACTGAGTCCTCTATATGTTATATGCTTAGTGGTTTATGTCATTAAAATTGAGTAATGTTCCAAAAATATATTTAATAATTCAAACCCACAGCTAACTGCTCAAAATACTACATACTAAGAAAGATTATTTCAGACATTATACTTCTAGCAATCTTAACATACCAAGAAAGATTATTTCACATATTACTTCTAGCAATTTTAACACACTAAGATCAATTATTTCGGGTACTTTTACTAGCAATCTTAACATGCTAAGAAATATTACTTCAGACATTAATTTTAGCGATTTTAAATATTAAGAAAGATTATTTCACATATTACTTCTAACAATTTTAACGCACTTAAAGATGAATTATTTCGGATACTTTTACTAGCAATCTTAAGATTATTTCAGATATTACTTCTTGTAATTTTAACATACTAAGACCCCTCTACGTACTAGATTATTTCCGGTATTTCCTCTTCTTCTTCATGTTCACGTTTCCTCCGGGGCCGATGGCGATTGATAGGCAAAATAACCTCCAAAGTGAGTCTACTGAAGAGTGCGCCTCTTGCGCCGAAATAAATAACTTTGCATCGATCTCGATGGACTCAAAGGGAATAAGGATCCCATTTAATTTTAGATCCCCCATTCGGCTTAAAGCTGGGAGTGTTGAGCAAACTTGATGAAATAGTTTGCGCCGAGCAGTATGCAATTCTAAATGTTTTGCATTTTTGGTCTCCCACAGCTCTACAGCCCGCGCCAGCTGAATATGTACAGTAAGGAAAGGATGAGAGTTCCGCCCTCGGTATTTCGCATCATTTGTGTTTTATTTGATCCCGCCCAAAGTGTAAAGGTGGGTCCACACTGAGCCATCGAAAGCGAACATATGTGTTCGAGTACAAGTTTTCGCTTAATGTGTACGCGTTTCAAACGCGAACGAATCTGTTCTATACCCTGTGCTCTTGTTCCGTGCTGCTGCCAAATGTGGAAGCAAGAACGAACAAGTTGTGAACGAACATACATTTCTACGAAAAGCAGTGCGGACGCCTCACGAATCTTTAGCGAAGGTAATTAAAAAACCCTAAACAAACAAAGAAGAAAACCCTAAAGTCCTAAACAAACAAACAAGTTTGCCGAGTGTGTACGTCAAGGAAATTAGAACGAATGTGTGCTATACCCTGTGCTTGGTTTCATTTCGATTGTGAAATTATAGCGACTCCAGCATATGAATTTTTGTCAGTTTTGCTCAATATATCGGACAATGAAGTTATAATTGCAATTACTGAGCCTTTACTTATATGCATACTGTGATTCATTAATAAATCAACAAAAAAAAAAAAAAGGCTGTTTTGATATCATGTAGGAAACGCTGTACCAATCGATTCCTTGGACATGTATACGAGTTAAATGAGGGTTCAAATTCAAAATTTACCGAAGTTTGTATAGAAAATTGGTAGAAAACACGAAATATTCGCCATATTTTATATACATTCGCTCAGATTTTCCAACTTGAATGGAAAACATGCAAATGCAAGGAAACCTGATTGACGCCTTCTCAAAAGGCGTCCACACTTAAAAAATTTCGCTTGTGTTTGCTTGCATATCTACGGACGCCTGTGCAGCACGCGTGATTATGAAAGCAAACATCGCGAACGCGCATGTTTTTTTATGTTTCTTCAGCGTACACACTAGAAAACTTGGATTGCAAACATGTGTACTCATGCGTTCGCTTTCGGTGGCTCAGTGTGGACCCACCTTAAGGGCAACGCATCCACGCACGAGAATTCCCACCAAAAGCCCTTCTTCCACGGATTCCACAGAACAGGTACGCCAGTGCATTTCCCAGTGAGAGATTCTGAAATGGGATAAGATCTTTACAGCGTTCGAAGTCTAAACAGAAGGGAAAACACAAGATAAATATTAAAATCCACTAGAGTGATTTCATCCGCAGGCCCTTTGGCTTTTGGGAGCACCTGTTTTGCCGACTTACATTTTATCAAACGAGACTGAACTACATTTCGGCTTAAGCAGCATAGGTTTTGGGGCATCCAATTTTTAATTTTCTAAAAGAACCACTGATATCGAATCGAAGTACTACAATTATGAATTGGAGACCTTGGCAATAATTCATGCTTTGCGCAGATTTAGAATTTATGTAATTGGAATACCCAAGATCGTAACAAATCGTAACAGATTGTCATTCCTTTACTTTAACTTTAAATAGGAAATTCTTAAATCCTCGAATATCTCGTTCGGCTTTAGACTCTAACTAAAGTTTACAGTGACAGGAAATATTTCATAATTTCTCAATTTTTTTTTTTATCATGGTCAGAATACGAAACTCCAGTTTTGAGAATTATATTTTTAGTTAGATATTGCTTTTCTAGCACTGCATAGTCGAAAACTTGGATCTAACTATAAAACTTAATAAAATACGGTCGAATAGAGTTTCGTAAATTTCCCAAAATTTGCTGTAGTGCTCGTTGTTATATCTATGTATATGTACATCTATATAAATAAAAATGAATCGCCAAATGTGTTGCTAAGCGCAAAACTCGAGAACGGCTCGACCAAATCAGCTAATTTTTTTTTTATATTTTCCTTAAGGCACAAGGAAGGTTCTTATCGAGAGAAAAAACATAAAAACATAAAAATTGCTTGGAAAATAGTAAAAACAACACTTTTCTTTTCCCGCCATACAAATCACAGAGTAAATTAAAACAACTGTGCAAAAAATTTAAGTCAATGTAACACTTTCCATGCAAAAAATGTATGTCAAAGTTTACTGAGATGATTTTACGACAGAAGTTTTACACGGAATTTCAAGTCAAAAGAGTACTTTTAGAGTATGTGGACCTATAATTTAAAATTGATTTTCATAAAATATAGTGGATTTTGAGGTAAGATTTGGTTGAAGCGAAATTTTGCAAACAATTACATTGATCAGTCATTGGTTTTTAGCGATACTCGATTAGTTTTGATTTGATACACGAGGATTTCATGATTGTAAAATTCTCAGTGAAGAATAACAAGGTAATTTCAATAGATTTCGTTCGTCCTCTAATTTCAACATTTTTAAAGGTATATAAAAGCTTTTTAACCAAAAATTAAACCGACAAAAAACGAACAAACCAGAAATTTTTCGTTTGGCGCCAACTCAAAATTAGTAGCTTACATTAGTTTAGGGCTCAGTCTCAGTTATTCAGACTAAAAAGGTTTACTTTATTTTTCACTTTTATCAGTTTAATTTTTTGTTAAAAAGCTTTTATTTCTCACTTTTTAGTTTCTTTTTTCGTCGGTTTAATTTTTTGTTAAACGGTTTTTATCTACCCCTAGGGGTAGAATTTTGTTTTCAAATTTATTTTAATGGGACCAACAGTTTTTTTGTTTGTTTGTTTGTTTGTTGCTCAATCACGCCTAAACGATCAGTCCGATCATTTTCAGTTTTTGAGTGAAGGCACTACATATTCCGGGCTAACATATAGACTATTTTTTATTCGGGGGTTTCAAAATGGCGGACCCAAGATGGCGGTCAAAAATTGTAAATATCAAGGGATTGCCATGAAAATTAGTATTCGGTTGTTTTCGGAGCTCCTGATTGCGAATCTCTGCTCGAAATTTGGAAATTTAAGATGGAGGATCCAATATGGCGACCAACAATTTTCAAACTTCAACGAATTTAAGTGAAATTTAGAATTACGGGTATTTTGATACGTTATTTTGAATCTACTAATAAAATTTGGAAATTCAAAATGGCGGACCCAATATGTTTGTTACTCAATCACGCCTTAAAGTTTGGTCCCATTATTTTCATTTTTTAAGTGAAAGTACTACACATCCCGACTTAAAGTTTAGGGTACTTTTTACTCGCGGGTTTCAGAATGACGGAACCAAGAAGGCGGCCAAAAATTGCAAATATTAAGGGATTGCCATGAAAATTAGTATTTGGAGGTGTTTGGAGGTGCTTATTGCGAATCTAAGCTCGAAATTTGGAAATTCAAAATGGCGAATCCAATATGGCGTCCAACAATTTTCGAACTTCAACGAATTTAAGTGAAATTTAGTACTATGGATATTTTGATACCACTAATTTTGAATCTACTGACAAAATTTGGAAATTCAAAATGGCGAACCCAATACGTATGTTACTCAATCACGCCTTAAAGTTTGGTCCCATTATTTTCATTTTTTAATTGAAGGCACTACACATCCCGACTTAAAATTTAGGGTACTTTTTACTCGCGGGTTTCAAAATGGCGGACCCAAGATGGCGGCCAAAAATTGCAAATATTAAGGGATTGCCATGAAAATTAGTATTTGGAGGTGTTTGGAGGTGCTTATTGCGAATCTAAGCTCGAAATTTGGAAATATTCAAAAATTGTCGCGCCAACTTTATGGACATGTTTTCACCGATATATTGCTAGAGGTCTAACTTAAAATATAGGATCCATTTTACCACAGGAAAATATTTTATTGTGATTGTTTTAAATTTAATATTGATCTCACGTTATTTAATGAACTTAACTTTTGAATCATAGGTGGCGCTGTTTATCATTTTAAAGGTTTATCTCAACCGATATCAACCGATTACAACTAATCGATGTAGCCATAGAATCGAAGAGAAGAGAATAGAATAGAAGGACACACAAAGTTAAACAGAAATTACTAATAATAACAGTGTACAAAAAGGCGACCCTATTGCTAGGCCGCATAGATTTTGAGGAAACTAGCGCCGCACTAACATGAACAGGTAAGTTGACTAACTGTATAGTTGTTACTCGAAAACAAATCATAGATGGCGCTGTCATCATTTTAAAGGTTTATCTCAACCGATTACAACTAATCTATGTAGCTATAGAATCAAATAGAAAAGAAGGACACACAAAGCCATTGATTCGAAAAACTTGGACTCTTTGAGATTTTTCAAAAATATATCCAAAAAGCCACGACGCCGACTATATGGCATCGGAAACGGTGGGCCAGAGATCGTTGTTTATTTTCGAGAGACCAAATGGAGAGAAAAAATGATGAAAATTGAGAAAAGGTGGAAATGTGTTGATTTGATTATTAGGCAACTGGTACAGTAGTTTTTGTGTGATGCGTACGAAGTCGCGGGCAAAAGCTAGTAAACATTAAGGTTTTAAAGTACTAACTATATATGTAGATACTTTTAATTGTTATATGAATTGATTTACCTCAGTTAGGATGCTCCGAGATGTAGACATTTCGCTGTTAAACGCAGTTATGGTACAACGAATTGTTTTTGTAATTTCTACTGTGGTCAGCCATATTACGATTATTTCCTGCGATGCATCTTTCGGGTTCGCAAATTCCTTTGCCAATTCCCTGTCGTTAACCAAGGAAGTTAACGATGTTTTGCATCCCATAATAAGAAAAGGAAGTTGGTTCACTAAGTAAGAGTTCTTTTCCGAAGCAAGGAATTTGTCCGGCATAGGCCGACAACATCAGGACGATCTTCTTCGAATCTTTGAAGGGCTAATCATTTGTTTGAAATTTTTTTTAAAATTGCTAACTGTTAAGGAAAAACTACTTGACTTGATTTTTACTGTTAATCCTATAGTAAACTAGTTGGCGTTTTTACTATTTTATTAAATAGTTTTCAGTAGTAGTCTTAGTTAGCTCTGCTAAGAAAGCTGTGAAGCTCTGTTTTTTCTTTTCCTCTGCTCAATAAATTAAATTAAATATAATACTAACAACTTACTGAGATTTTTCTGCATAAGTAAGTAGTCCCAAGCAGACATTTTCATTAAAATTATTGAAGACTTCCTCGTCGCACATTAGGACTGAACGCCTTCCCGCTGTAACCTCTTGCAACTCCACGTAAAACTTCAGTTGGTGGTCCCTAAGGAAATGAGACAGGACTGATGTAATTCCGATTGTGTTTAGGCACGCAGTAACTGGGCAGTTGACCGGTCTTCATGACACGTTCACCAGCGATTCATTCGATTAGAAATTTTTGCACTGAATTTGCTCAATGATGGAGCTGACATCCGACATGTCTTCAGACAGAAGATCCTTGTATTCTTTTGCAGATTTTTGAAGCTTAGCAATTTTTTCACGAGATCATCCTGTTAAGCCCATTAAGCCGAATCAACCCGTAGAGCAATTAACTAGCGAGAGAAGCCAAAGAATTGAGTTTGAGTTAGTTCCGATCTCTTCGCCGAATTGATAAGCCGCTAAGCTAATATTTGATACGCACGTGTGGTTAAGCATTATTAAATTTTACTTGCCTTTTTCTTCGAAGACTTGCCTTGTGTAAAGCTCAATTAATACTTACCTTTCCTAAATATCATCCGGTGTGAAATTATTTAAGTACTTAACTTTATTTGGACAGAACTTAACTATTTTTTTTATAAAACTTACCTTTGTGAATTACCAGGGGAATCAATAAAAATATGTAATACCATTAAAACTAAAGCTTCTTCTAAGTGAATCACCCCTTCCTCCCACATGTATATGAGGAGTGTGACCGTAAAAGGCGTAAAAACACCAGAGAAAAGTGAAACTGTAAGTCACATGATCATTAAGATTGAAAGACTTACGGTTTAGCTGGTGAAGGATTTTGGGTTGTCGCAAATAAATTTGAATTTGAATTTTAAATTAATAATAAAAAAATAAATAATAAGGTTGAATTTAATTGTTAGATTTAATTTAGTTTGTAAGTTTGTACCTACGTGAATTGAATTGAATAAATTTTAACAATTAAATCGAATGACAAATCTTTTAATCAGCAATGGGTACCTACATAAATTGAACGATAATTGTTTTAGAAATTGTTTTAAACTCTTTCCTTTTCATCGAAAATACAAATACACATAGCAATAATGCCCACATGTAGATGAAAGTGCAGCTTGTAATCGTTTTTTATTGTTTGCAAACACATCTGAATTGGCATGTAAGATGTTACGAAAAACCCTGTTACTGGGGAATTTCTCATACGAGACAAAGTATTCTACGGGACCTTTTTTAACACACTTTTATTAGCTTCACCTGTAACTATGTAAGAAATCTTGGAAGTTAAATTTGACCCACTTCCCGGTCTCCGATTGAGCTGAAATTTTGAATTCACGTTTAGTTTGGGTGACAATGCATGATTAGCATGTTAAAGTCATTTTAAGACTGAAAAGTATAAAATAAAAATTATTGCTTAAAACAACTAAAAAACACACTTTTATCACGCACTAAAAGTTAGAAAATAATTAAATTAAATAAACTTTAATTTGTTACGATATATGTATGTTAACCCTTGCCAATATTTTAACTTCATTGAAGGTTAAACGCAAACATATATTTTTTTATTCAATACGTGACGAATGATAGATATGCTAGGTAGTTATTAGTAAACTTATCACTTCTTTTATGTCCAATGACTAAATCAAAAAGTGTGGAGCGCTTTGTCTAAATTAATTAAAAGTACAAATAACCAAAAAGCGCTCTACACTTTCGTGCAGGGTCCGTTAAAGGTATGACGCATCAGGCTTTTTTATTTCTTTTGGCAGACGGTCACAAGCAAATACCCATCTAAAAACCTTTTTTTTAACCGACGAAAAAACGGAGGAGGTTCTCAATTCGACTGTATGTTTTTTTTTTTTTTTTTTTTTTGTATGTCGTTACGCGATAACTCCGCCAATTATGAATTGATTTTGATGATTCTTTTTTTGTTTGGTAGGTCATAGCTCAGAGGTGGTCCCATATAAATTTTATCGAAATTGATTCAGCGCATTTTGAGAAAATCAACAAAAAACAAAATATATACACAGATAAGGTTTTGGTACTTGGTTGTACATTCGGTGCCCAGGTTTTCACACCGACTTCAAAAGTCTAGGAAAGTCTTGGTATATAATGTTGAAAGTAGTATCAGAGGACTTTTAATATAATTATTTTATACTTTTTAGAGCTTGGGATTTTTTGGAGTCGGTTCTATTTTTGTTTTTTAAATTTTTTGTAGTAGGGTTATTTCCTAAAGATTTTGTAAGATCGATCGTGTTTATTCTTGTTCAGAATATCACGTCAATAACGTTGG
This sequence comes from Machimus atricapillus, assembly GCA_933228815.1. NCBI lineage: Eukaryota > Metazoa > Arthropoda > Insecta > Diptera > Asilidae > Machimus > Machimus atricapillus. The sequence goes on along the minus strand of OW121786.1, from coordinate 15,621,350 downwards.
TATAGGATGTAACATAATTATTTATAAATTCCTTGGTTGGCGCATCGCAAGCAAGTATTGTGGTAAATCTTGCTAATGTTTTTATTAGGTCTTCATCTAAACGTCTAAGTTCAGGCACATCTTCGGCAGCTGCTGAGTCGCCCACTCTGGCTGGCTTCATCCTTGAATGCTGTGGTATCGCCGACTCCTACTCCATCATTGCATGCACCGGATGCATCGACTTCAACGCTGCCGTCTAAAGGCACTGCTCAATAGATGATTTAGCCTGATCTTGCTATCTAATTATTAATTATTAGTTGACACTTTATGCTATCTCTCTTTTTTCTTTTGTTTATTTTTCTTATCATTTTTCATTCTTTTCATTTTATTTTATTTTGTCTTGGTCTGTATCTTTAACTATTCTTTTTTTTTTCCTTGTTACTCCCTCATTTCATTTAGTTATTTTATTTTATTTTTTTCTTCTTTCATAACTACTTTATGAATGGCTCTTCTTCCTTCATTCTTCAATCCGTTGCTTAAAATGTGCATGCTACAACTATTGGCTTGGAGGGGATCCTATTGTCTTGGTTCTCGTCATATTTGTCTGGTCGTAAGATGCATGTAGTGTTTTCTGGGTGCACGTCCTTTGAGTTCGTACCGTCATCTGGTATTCCACAAGGATCTATCCTCGGTCCGCTGCTCTTTCTGTTATTTATTGATGACTTGACCTCGATGATTAATTCCGACTGTCTTTTATATGCGGACGATCTCAAGATCTTTCGAGCGATTACTAGTGATAATGACTGTGATATTCTTCAACGTGATTTAATTGCAATTGAAAACTGGTGTCGGATTAATTGCCTGACTATAAATGTTGGTAAATGTTTTACGATGACCTTTACCCTTAGCAAATCCCGTATTTCATTCAATTATAGTCTTAACTCGACTTTATTGCAAGGAGTTGATAATTTTAAGGATCTAGGCGTAACTTTTGATTGTAAATTGAGTTTTGACGCTCATATAAATGACATATGTAACAGATCTTTTAGACTAGCCGGATTCATACTTCGCACATCCACCCATTTCCACAACAAGTCTATAGCAAGACTACTTTTCGTAACACTGGTACGCAGTATCCTCGAATACTGCTCACCAGTTTGGTCACCATACCACCAAAACAAAATTGACAAAATAGAAGGAGTGCAGAGAAAATTTACTCGTAGTCTTTTTAAACAACTAAAACTACCTGACGTCCCATACCTTAATAGACTTTCCACCCTCAACCTTCCCACCCTCGCCAACAGAAGACTTTATCTCGATGAATGCGTATTGTACCGTATTATTAATGGGCTTCTACATACGACCCTGGCTGATGAGTTAAGCTTTCGCGTTCCTGCATACTGCAGCAGAAACAATAATGTGTTTTTACCTCCGAGAGCTTCACTTCACGTATTCTTTAATTCTCCGGTGATTCGAATGCAAAGAAACCATGACAGACTTCAACTTGGCCCTCTGAACTGCCCTTACAGCAGATTCAAGAATAATGTTTTAAGCAAACTAGATACTTAGCTTTATATTTCATTGTAGTTTTTTAATCTTGAGTTTTTCTTAATTGTGTTTTGTGTAATTGGAAATTTTTATTTCTGTTCAAAACCAGTCCTAAATAAATAAATAAATAAATATTGATCGGTTCAGAAATAAGGATCCGTTGGAGTTCGTATGTTTATGGTTGCTGGTAGAGGATTCTCGCCGCTGGACGGAATGAGAGCGCTTTTGAATATTTTCGCATCCTATGCCGATGGGCTTAACGTGTGCTACTTCAATGCTCGAGGCTTGCGGAATAATAAATAAATGCATCTTTATTGCAGGATGTTTTCAACGGGTCCAGAGTGCATGCTATTCTGCTGACTGAAACATGGCTCAATGACAATATTATTTCGAATGTAGTCAATCTACCAGACTACAAAATATTTAGGAATGATCGCATAGGTCGTAATGGTGGTGGGGTTGCTGTTTTTGTGCACCAGTCTTTGAGGGCTCGGGTGGTTTGCTTCTCGGACAGCCTTGATATAATTGAATTTATTTGTATTGAGCTCCACACTGAACATGAGAAGTGTCTTCTTATCAGTGCCTATTGCCCACCCTCAAGCTTTAATGAAGAATCTGGTTCTCGTCTTCAGAGTTGCATATCTTCAGCGTTGTTTAGCACCCATAATGTAATCATCTGTGGCGACTTTAATGTTAATGAGTTAAGTTTCTGTCCCACGACGACTCTTATGCGAAATATGACAGATTCCCTTCGTCTAAACGTAATAAATTCTTTACCAACATACTTTAATACCTCAAATCCCTCTCAGTTAGATTACATTATGACAACTGACTCTCATAAGGTTCTGTTCCACAATAAAATTAGCCCTGTAAGTGACTTTGACCATGATTTTCTGTTCCTGACTTATAGCCTTCAATTTGAACACCTGCCTTCTAGTTCCGTCCTCGCTTATCGCGACTATAAAAATGTAAATGTTGAAAAACTAGTGTGCGATTGTTCTCAATTGCCCTGGGAAAGAATATATGACTATCCATCTGTCGACGACAAGATAACTATCGTTAATCATTTATTAATAGAACTCTTTAACCTGCACTTTCCACTTTGCAATAAGACGGTACGTAATGGTAGATGCCCATGGTTGTCAAAGCAAATACACGCTGCCATGGCTGAGCGAGACCTTCTCCTTCAACGATATAAGTCCACTCGCTCTAAATAAATGCTCGTCAGATATAAGAAAGCTCGCAATAAAGTGAACTGCTTAATAAAATCTGCGAAAAGCGCTTTCTTTGCGAATAAATTAGGCCCTGACCTGCCACCGAAGAAATTGTGGGATAATATACGGAAGTGGGGTATGGCAAGGAGGATACGTCTGTGGATATTGATCCTAATGAGCTCAACCGATTTTTCATAGTGAAAAGCTCTCCCCTCCCCTCGGTTCCTGAAAATGATATTGCCACGCATTCTCAAGGTCCTTACGCACACCATCAATCACTGCATCACGACATCCCAGTTTTCGATACAGTGGAAGCGGGCTTTGGTCATTCCTGTCTCTAAGAAACGCTCAGCTTCAGTCCCTAACGATTTCAGACCGATTAGTATACTTTGTTATCTTAGCAAAGTATTTGAAAAACTAAGATTTCAGCGCCATGAAACTTCTCTCACCTCGCCAATCTGGTTTTCGCAGGTATCACAGCTGTGAAACTGCTGTGTTGAAAGTTACTACGGATGTTTGCAGTGCTCTGGATAAGGATCAGCTTACCGTTTTGACGCTGCTTTATTTTATTAAGGCTTTTGACACAATTGATCACTCAAAGTTGTTAAGTAAACTCTCAGATCAATTCGTATTTTCGACAACTACGACTAGGCTTCTGGGTGATTACTTGTGTGGACGTAGTCAATTTGTGAAAATTGGCAACATTTCCTCCGTCCCTGAAAATGTTTGATGTGGTGTGCCGCAGGGTTCCATCTTAGGTCCGCTGCTCTTCTGCCTATATATCAATGATCTTCCTAATGTAGTGAAAGATGTTTCTGTACATGTTTATGCTGACGACGTGCAGGTCTACTTGAGTCGTCCCATAGGCTTGATCGAGGACTGTGTATGTCGCGTCAATGATGATCTGAACCGCATATATGACTGGAGCGTACTCCATGGTCTTGTATTAAATCCATCTAAATGTAGTGCACTTGCTATCTTTAGAAATGGAATTGCTGCTGACTCTTTGCCACCAATCATATGTAATGCTAGGCGCATTGACTACGTTAGTACGGTTAAGAGCCTTGGAGTAGTTCTGAATAATAAATTGACTTGTTGTGATCACGTTATTTCCATTCTGCGTAAAGTATATGGATGCTTACGCCAATTGTGGGTGAGGTCGAACTTTCTTTCCGTAACCCTTCGTAAGCGACTGGCTAAAGCTATAATCATGCCGCACTTCACATATGGCAATGTGATTTTCCCGTCATTAGACGGGTCTTGTAAAAGAAGACCAGCTGTAGCCTTCAACGATGTAGTGCGCTTCATATATAAATTGACCAGGCACTGCCACATATCAGAGTACATCACTCAATTCTTAGGTTTTCCCCTGCTAACCTATTTGAAGCATCTCAGGCTAAAATTCTTGCACAAAGTAGTACACGTTCAACAGCCGCCGTATCTTTTTGGGAAACTGAAATTTATGAATTCATCTCGGCATCTCAACTTGTTAATTCCTCATTTCCATTCTTGCTTCGGGGAGCGTTCTTTCTTTGTCCAGTGTGTGCGGGATTGGAGTCTGCTGCCTTCGAATATCCAGAGAACGACGTCCAACGGATCCTTCTTTAAATTGCTACAATCATCTGATCTATTTTAAAATTTGTACATTTAAGCATGGGAAGAATGATACATATACATTGCCTAGTTCCTTTTCTCCTTAATTCTTTCTTCGAATTTTTTTTAGTTCTATTTTTCTTGTTTTTAATTCTTTTCTTTTCTTTTTCTTTCTTTTTTTTCTCTTCTTGTCTATGTTTTTTTTCTGTTTTTGCTTACTTTCACTCTTGTTTTATATTCATTTCCTGCCTCTTAATTTTAACCTTGTTATATAAATATTAGTATTAGCTTATGTATGCTACCACTTGAATTTTGTACACATAAGATCTTAATCTTTGTACTTATCGAAATAAAATTAATTATTATTATTCTGGCAAATTATCCTTAGCGATAAAAGCTCTGAATATGTTATTTTGTTTACACATTTTGGTAGATTTAAATAAAGTTATGCCGTACGGAATCTCTTCTGCTACAGAAATTTTTCAATATTGCTTTGTTCAAATTTTTGGTGACCTTGATGGTGTAATCATTTTGATTGATGATCTTTTAGTTTGGGGAACTACTCCTCAAGAACATGATGTTAGACTTAAAAAAGTACTCAATAGAACAAGAGAACGAAATGTCAAGTTTAATTTTAAAAAATTTCAGTTTAAAAAAAATGAAGTTAAATATGTATGTAGGTCATATCTTTTCAGATAAGGGCATTACAGTTGACCCAGACAGAATAAAGGCTATTGTTGAAATGAAAGCACCAAAAAATAAAGATGAATTGTTAACTTTTTTAGGAATGCTGGCGTATGTTGGAAGATTTGTTCCTAATTTATCTATGTAAATTCACATTTCAGACATTTAACAAAAAAAGATACTGTATGGACATGGTATGCAAATGTTGAAAAAGAGTTCTTAAATTTAAAAATTGGTTGTCTGTAAAGTCGGTTTACGGACGATAATTTTACGTGATAACGTCATAAGAAAACATTGATGAAAAATTGCATACTTTTGCACGCTCGGCTCAGGCGGAAAGTGACAATGAATCATGCTTTTTCGTGCGTGCAGCCGGCGTTCATCGATTTATAAGACGTTATCACGTCAAAAACGTTTTAATAACCTCTCCCACTTTAAGATACTTGGATGTAAATAAATCAGTGGTTTAAAGTGTAGATGCATCCCAACATGGTCTTAGAGCAGTAATACTGCAGGAAAATCTTCCAGTATCATATGCTAGCAGAGCTTCAACAGAGACTGAAATTCAAATTAGATATGCTCAAATTGAAAAGGAGGCTTTGGCAATTGTGTTTGCATGTGAAAAGTGTCATCAGTACATTTTTTGAAAAAGAGTTTTAGTTGAAAGCGATCACAAACCTTTGGAAACTATTTTTAAAAAACCAATTTATCAGTGTCCAGCTAGAATACAAAGAATGAGGATGGCAACATAAAAATATGACATTGAGGTCAAATATAAACCTGGTAAAAAGCTTTTTCTGGCTGATGCCTTCTCTAGAAATTTTCTGAAGAATGAAACAAATTATTTTTATAAGGAAATAGAGGATCATGTATGTATGTAGTATTATTGAAAACTTTCCAATTAGTATAGAAAAGAAAGAAATGTTCCAAATAGAAACTAAAAATGATAATTATGTAAAACCAAGTCAGTGTTATATTAGTTAGTGTCTATGGAAGCACCTATTCAATAACTTTGTTATAATTTGTTATCTAATCAATTACCTATCAACATTTATAGTGACCGTATCAATATTAGACATCTTTATTTCTATAATAATTATAATTACTTGGCAATTGCACGGCCAGTATTTTAATTAGTAGAATATGTTACCGCGTTATTTTTTGACTGAACGTAATCTATAAAATTAAGTGCCGTGCGTTAGGCTCGCAAAAACTCGAGAACGGCTCGACCGATTTGGATGATTCTTTTTTTGTTTTGTTCGTCTCTATTCAGGGTATTTTTAAAAGGTAAGAAAATTCGGAAAAACCTAAAGAAAAAGCTAAAAAAGTAAGAAATCGAAAAAACGGCACAAGACATACTTCGATTAGATTATAACACTATGTATGCAAAAATTTAGTCAAAGTAACACTTTCAATTCAAAAAATTTATGTGAAAGTTTACTGAGATGATTTTTCGCCCGAAGTTTTATACGGAATTTCAATTAAAAAAGAAAATTAGTTTTAGAGCAGGTGGAAAAATTGATTTTTATAAAAAATAGTGAATTTTGAAGTAAGATTTGGTGTAAGCGAAATTAGTTGCATTTTGCAAACAATAACTTTGATTAGCCATTGTTTTTTAGCGATACTCGATTAGTTTTGATACACGAGGACTTCAAGATTGTAAAGTTCTCAGTGAAGAATAACTAGGTAATTTCTATAGATTTCGTTCGTCCTCTAATTTCAACATTTCTAAAGGTATGTATATAAAAGCTTTTTAACCGAAAATTAAACTGACAAAAAAGGAACTGAAAAATGAAAAATAAAATATACCTTTTTAGTCTGAATAACTGAGCACCTAGGCTAATGTAAGTAATTTTTATTCGGCGCCAAACAAACAAACAAATTTTCCTTTGGCGCCAACTCAAAATGAGTTGCTTACATTAGTTTAGGGCTCAGTTATTCAGACTAAAAAGGTTTACTTTATTTTTCACTTTTCAGTTCCTTTTTTCGTCGGTTTAATTTTTTTTAAAAGGCTTTTATTTACCCCTAGAGGTGGAAGTTTGTTTTCAAATTTTCATGGGAACAACTTCGAGGTATACCTTATGCAATAAAGAAAAGAATCATCAAAATCGGATCATTCAGTAAAGCCCGCTACACTTAGCTCGCGGATCGCGCACGAAAGCCGCGACGGGGCGCGAACGTTAAGAGTGGAGCCTTTTCATAAATTCTTCGCGGGTTCGCGCTTTGTTCCCCGATTTTGGTTAGTTTTTGCTCCCGCGTAAAAGGGACCGCGAAGCGCAAATGTGACTTTACATTGGAACTACATATGTACAGTGAATCATTGCGAGTGTGGAATCATGATTATAATCACGCCGCGCAGTCGCGGCAAGTTCCCGCCTCACAAATCGCGCCGCGATCCGGGGGCTCAGCGTAGAGCGGACTTAAAAGTTATACACGAATATACATAAAAAAAAAAAACAAAGATACACGTCGAATTGAGAACCTCCTCCTTTTTTCGCAACTTTCGCCAAAAAAAAAAGTTCACAGAATATTATTGCCAAATGTTAAAAGAAAAAAAATTCCAAGAATATAAATTGTCGCATCTTCTTATGCGCCTTATTCATGAGAATTCTCGAAAAACAATCATTTTGACCACCGGCATCAGTTGAACTATAGGGACCTTCGAATTAGTACCTATATTCTGATGAAAATTGCAGGCGACCGTACGCACAGTTATAAGAAAACTATAAAATTTATAAAATTCCAAATTTTTTCTTTATTTTGTCCCATTATTTTGTATACTATTTTTTTATCTTGCTGTCCTCCCTTTTGGCAGCCCCATATGCCTTTTGCATCTAACATCTATATCACTAACGAAAATTAATTTATTGTATTTAAAACTTAATGAACACATCGTGTAAAAAATTTACATACATAAATACATATATTATTGTTGGAGTGTTTAAAACTAGTAACAAAAAAAATAATAATAATAAAAAAAGTAGACATTTTTTGTTGATTTATGTTTTTAAAATATTTTATGATAGAACATTTTCGCGTTATCTACCTACCTTCTAAACTTCATCGTTATATTTCATTATTAACATTTTTGATGTTTTTAAAAAGTATATAAAACAAGAATTTGCTACTTACAAAAATAATGTACAAGAATAATTTCACTTCCTTTGATTTAAAACAGAACATTACTCTTTTTTGTATTGAACATTCAAAACTTATAATTTAGATCAGGAAAGTTTATCCATTACTTTGATAGCGATGTTGAATATGTAAGGTACATTTACTTTTTTTAATCTTAATTCTATTTTGAGTTTCACATAAGACGCTAAACTTAATCAGACTATTCAGGTGCACAAAGTTTTAACGAAAGCTGAAGTGCAAAGGCAATAAACAGAAAACACATGTGCAAATAGCGCGAGCAACAGCTAGGTCAGAAAGGAAAAAAAAATTAGTATTTGATCATAATTTTGATTACACAACATCTAAATACAAGTTGAGTCCACCACAATTGATGGTGCATTTCTCAAAATTAGCATCTCTGATGAAACCCGGGAAATATTGAAAACTGTTTCCGAGGTGTCCACTGTTTTTAATATGGTAAGTAATGTTGGAAAGATTGAGACCGAAAACTCTGTAAGGATTAAATAAAATTTTAAAACCCCCCGACTAAAATGAGGTTAGTAACTAAAGAAAATTCGTCGGGGATGCCATTCCCTGCCCTGAATTAAGAATAGGAGAATATCAATTAAGACTACATGCAATATTTTAGTTCATTTCAGGGCAGGTAATGAATGGCCTCCCCCGACGAATTTTCTTTGGTTACTTACCTCCTTTTAGTCGGGGGGTTCTAAAATTTTATTTAATCCTTTTTTTAATACGACGTTTACATCCGTCGTGGGTTTTTTCAGAATTTTTAATTTTGTTCTGTTGATATATTAGGTACATATTTCATAATTGTTGGATATACCTACATATGTACACTGGCAACACATTACCCCACGTTGTAACTGTCAATGGTTCGCTGTTTGATCTCACTCTGTTCTGAACTATCGCTGAATAAACACCATATAAATTCTAACAAAGGTTATGGGCCCAGGGCTAATTCGAGGTAAAGTGCCTAAAGTAAGTTTTTTTTGTACGTAAAAGGAAAAACTAAAGAATTCGCAGTGCCTAAAATAAGTTTTTTTTTGCACGTCGAAGACTAAAGAGCCCCCGTGTGTGTCGCGATGTCACAGATAAGTTTTTGCCCCATCGAGAAGCTGGATGGAGACAATTATGAGCCATGGAGCATGCAGGTGCGAAGCGTGCTCATCCAGAGCGATTTGTGGGGATATGTGAATGGCACCCTCCCTATGCCTGGGGTTGGTGGAGAAATCCCCAAGTGGGCCGAAAAGAATGGGAAGGCGCTTGCTGCTATTGTACTGGCGGTAAAATCGTCCCAGCTGAGCCTCATTAGAAGGTTTGAGACATCAAAGGAGGCCTGGGACAAATTAAAAGCTGTTTTCCAGCCATACAAGGGGACCAGTAAAGAAGGTGAGTCTGTTTAGAAATCTATTAAGCATGAGATTCACCGAGGATCAGAGAATAACGGACTATTTAAAAAAGATTTTCGACCTCGTGGACCGACTAAGAGAGGCCGACTTGAAGTTGGAGGATAACAACAGTGAAATTCGTATCATCATTCTGCTCTCAAACACCCCGAAATAATATAGTAATTTTGTAGTGGCAATAGAGTCACGCGATAGTTTTCCGACTCTTGACAGTCTTAAAGCTAAACTCATTCATTAGGGCCAGAGAAGGATGGATGAGAGCGGTTGCGATGAGCCCGAGCAAACATTCTTTGTTAAATCACAACCAAAGGCAGAGAAGAAGGCCAATAAAGCCGTTATTTGCTACTCGTGTAGAAAGAGAAGACACATAGCTGCTGAGTGTAAGGGAAAGAAAGAGCTAAGCGAAAACCGTAACTCCGGCCCTGGCAATAGCCGATCCTTCATCGCTACAAATTTTTCAGCCAAGTGCCGGGAAAGGATTGAACTAGCGGCCGATAAGTTCATCGAGGCCAGTGGGGTAGGGACGGTTAAATTGCCCACGATTGCGGGAGACATAAAAAAAAACGTGTTGTATATTCCGGAGCTAAAATGTAATATCGTTTCTGTTTCAAAAGCCACGGAAAGCAAGCTAGTCGTAACGTTTAACGGTAATAGCGCAGAAATAAAGGACAAAAATGATTAAGTCATTCTTCGTGCCAAGAAAAACGGTGACTTATTTGTGTATGAAACTGTTGACAATTCTTTTAAGGCAAACACGAATGCCCTCTTTAGTTTGAATAAAATGGACGAATACCACAGGTGGCATGCGCGATACGGGCATCTGAATAGGAACTGTAGGAAGTGTTTTTCCGAGCACCAGATGGCACCAGCTCCAAGAGAGCGAAAGTTATATTCATGTGTATATATGTATATAGGCTTGGCTGTGATGTCTCTCCTTGCTTGAGTCAGTTGTTTGCACGAGCTGCTAAAGAAAACTTGGTTTAAATAAAGTCGAGTAGTAAGGTTCCCACGTCCCTTATATTCAATATCCGGCCCACAAGGGATGCTCGCCGGAATTTCGGAAAGCATCCCCCGGACGGGGTTGTCTGGAAGACGGTTCGCACAGGGCATAAGAAGTCCTTGAGGCGGGGGCGGGAAAGACTCGTCCTTGTTCGGTGCATCGGGATACAAAAAATGAAAAATAAAGTCGAGTGCGAGTTGTGTTATTGTAGATGGCGGGTCAAAGGGAGAGGGTTGGTGTTGTCTGTGAGGAAGACAGGGGATGAAAACCGGTTTTGGAAAGAACCAGGCGATAAGACGGTAAAAGCGCAGAGCGTGCAAGCAGGTATGCTCTAGGAGGTTTTTTGATAACAAGAGCAAAAAATCGGGAGGCCGAACGGGTAAAGTGATCGTGCCTGTGGAAAGAGCGGATAGACAGTTTGAGCAAACAAAAAAACAAACACGAAAAGTCGTGAGGCAGCCGCATGCCTCGGACATAGAAGGTGAACAAGCCGCAAATAAGTACAAAGAAGAAAAAAAGCTGCTGGCCGGAGCAGTTTGAAGGGCTGAATACATTCGATGCGGTCGTGAGTCGTAAGCAAAAGCACAAAGCTCTGACGCATACTCCGAACACATTCGATGCGGTCGTGAGTTGTGAGAAAATCATTTCATTGCGCGCGCTGCTAAATTAAAGTTAAAGATGTTTGTGGGAACAGAAGAAGTTTTTAGCAATTGGGTTAGCTACAACATTAGTTGCATTGAGCGGAAAAAAGAAAAAAAAACAGAAAAAAAAGAGCATGGACCAAGAAGTTTTTTTTCTCCTTCTCTTTAATACATTTGTATTTCGGGTGCATTTTGTCATTAAAATACTTATAGGTTTTCACCTTTTGTATTATCGTTCATTTAAATCGTCCATCGCAGCATGAAAATGCGCGTCCTCTCCCACCGAATGTTTCTTGACGACTGCAAATAGCATTTCCACTGCAGAGCTTTTGAACGCAGACCGCAGAGTTTGAGTTTGGGTCAAAGTCGACGTTTTTTCTTACGAGCGCGTCGAATGTGTTCCGACTTGTGAGAATCCTGTTGATTTCAAGGGGATTGAAACTCGTCAGATTCTCACAACTCACGACCGCACCGAATGTATTCAACCCTTGAGGAAGAATCAGGTTCTGATGTTGTTATGCACACGTGGTCCTGGCTCTTGGGCCGGCCAATGCATGTGGATAAACAACTTGCGAAAGCAAAAACAAAGGTAAAAGGGCCGTGAAGCTGCCGCGTGTGTCACGTCCACTTCAAAAGTACCAAAGCTGGTATCGTATCACCAGGGGGCCATTAACCTCCCCATAGATTGGACGCAATAAAATCGTCGACCCCAGCGACCCGAAAAAAAACTGCAGAAGCTAAATCGGCAATTTCCGGTCACCAAACACCCCCGTTAGCCAACTCCGGCAACGTGACTGCAACCTTGCATTTTCGACACCTGGACACCTGAAATAAATTAGATGATCGGAGGTCAGAGCAAAGCCAGTTCTTGGATATCACTCAACAATGTTATATCGCGGATTATTTGTACGGGTCTTTCTGTTTTTTCGTGTAGAGTTGTTTAAGGTTGTAATAAAGCTTGTTTGTGAAAGTTAGTTTTTCTTTCAAATTGAACCTCAACGTTTTTGGAACCTACTTAAGTCGTGCCTCGGACAGAAGGTAAACAAGTCGCCTGAAAATAAAGGTCAAAAGAGAAAAAAAGCTGCTGGTCGGAGCAGCTCGATGAAGAGCCAGGTTCTAATCTTGTCATGCACACGTGGTCCTGGCTCTCGTGCCGCTCAATAAGCATGCAGCGAGTGATAAAGAAACAAAGATTAGGTGAAGATGATCGGCCGCAGTAAGTGAACCAAGATCAGCTGTTCTGCGTGATGCGCTTTAAGCGGTCAATTTCGGCTTATCAGCGCATTGGGGCGATAAAAAAGGCGCAAATGCTCCGAGATAGCACTTATTTTTACTTCATTGGGGGGAGAAAAAAGACGCAAACGCTCCGAGATAACACTTATTTTCACTTTTTATTAATAGTGATTGAACTTGTGTAACAATGTTGCACAGATAAAGGTCAAAGGCTTATGTATTATAAGCTTTTGAACTTTTCCGCGATGTTTTAGCAGATAAGGAAAATAAAAGAGTTAAGTATTAACTTTTTCTGCAATGTCTAGCAGATAAGCTTTTTGCAAGGAAGGTATATTTTATTTGTTCTGATTTAGCATTTTAACAAGTTGGAAAAATATAGAATAATATCAATTGTTTTATGCAAGGTTGGCATATCTTTATCTGTTTTTAATCAAGTATTTTTAACAAACTGATGAATAACAAAATTATCGCTTAACAAGCAATTTTATTACATATAAATAACACTTTGAGCTCAAAGCATTTTAGTTTCATACAGTGTGTGTCTAAGTGATTTTTAAAAAACGTTGAGAAGTGCTTTAAACTGTAAAAGTTTTTTCTGGCTTGTGCACAAAGCATTTTAGTTTCAGCCAGTTGTACCCAAGTGATTTAAAACGTTGTCAAGTGTTCTAAGTTATAAAAGGTTTTTTTTCCGGCTAAAAAGAGTGTACAAGACAATGTCCGTCTTAATATTTGCTATTGCTTGCCTAACCATGGGTTACACATCTGGCTGTAGCGGACTTGCCATTAATAATTCCCAGAGTAAGTAAAACAAAAAACAATATACTTGTGGAAGCAGGCCCAAGACCAAGACACAACCTGCAAGAACAAGACCAAGGCCCAGACATGCCTTGTAAGAACAAGATCAAAAATCAAGGCTTTCGCATATTCTGAATACGAACAAAAACCCAATAATGGCCAATAATGGGAAGAATAATAGATTTAGATAATATTGGCGTTATATTAATTGGAGTTTATTTGGGAAAGAAGAAACCATACTGCGTCGATAACTATTTACATGATTTTGTAGAAGAAGTTAACCACTTGCAAAATGATGGCCTGAATATCTCAAACAACATAATAATTTTCAAAATCAGGGCTTTTATCTGTGATGCACCAGCAAGGAGTTTCATATGCGGGACTGTTGGCCATAATTCTTTTGAAGGCTGCAGTAAATGCACTCAAATTGGTAGAAGAGTAAACAATGTTGTATGTCATAGTACAATTTCTGAAACATTACGGACTGATGAAAGCTTTTCTGAAAGGAGACATAAAAATTCCCATAAACAATGTTTCCAAAACTCACTAAGTTTATTAGAAAGAATGGGAGTCAAAATGGTTTCGCAATTCCCATTAGACCCAATGCATTTGTTAGATTTGGGTGTCACAAGAAAAATAATTTTGTGTTTACTTAAAGGAAAAATGTCTAGAAGTAAATTAAGCAAGCATCAAAAAGAGTTATTATCAGTAAAATTTACCCATCAAAAACATAAAATGTAAAAAAATTCCAAGTCTCGCAACGCAGTTCTTCTGCCGTAAAAAGTTATGAGATCTTATGTAAAACTAAGTCAGTTATATTAGTTAGTGTCTATGGAACACCTATTCAACAACTTTGTCAGAAATTGTTATCTAATCAATTACCTATCAACATTTATAGTGACCGTATCAATATTAGACACCTTTTTATTTCTATAATAATTATAATTACTTGGCAATTGCACGGCCAGTATTTTAATTAGTAGAATAAGTTACCGTGCAATTGCCAAGTAATTATGATTATTATAGAAATAAAGATGTCTGATATTGATACGGTCACTATAAATGTTGATAGGTAATTGATTAGATAACAATTTATAACAAAGTTGTTGAATAGGTGCTTCCATAGACACTAACTAATATAACTGACTTGGTTTTACATAAGATCTCATAACTTTTTACGGCAGAAGAACTGCGTTGCGAGACTTGGCATTTTTTTACATTTTATGTTTTTGATGGGATCTCATTTCGTCTTGTTAGGTCATCCTCATTTCTTTTTGTTAGGTCATCCTCCTTTCTTTTTTCTCGGGTAATATATCTTGTCCGTCAGCTACTGATTTTCTTAAAGCCCACTCCCTGTCTCTATTGATTTTTCTCAGATGCTTTAATGTATTTTTCATTTACTATAATGCAATTTCGGGATTTTTCTTTTTTTTTCTTCCTCTATGGGCTTAACACTAACTAAAATTCAAAATTTGAACAAACTAATCGATTTGGCGGGGACGGCGGCCCACCAAGTTGAATATTTTTTGTAAAGGCGGTATGTCGATCTCTAATAGTTTGGTTGGGCTCTTGTGTTTTCTAATCAGGGTCACCAGGTACTCCAGATCTTCGATTATCCTAGTTTTTATAGTTTTCCCTTTATGTGGCCATTAAACCCTAACTCTGTACCAAATTTCAGCTCTCTGAGTTTATGGGAAGTACTAGTTCTATTCTGATGATCATGAGTAAGTGAGTGAGTGAGTGTCATAAATGCGAAACTTTGCTTTCGCTTAACTTCGGAACTAAATGACTTGAAATTTTGGATTTTAAGTATATGATTATAGCTTACTGGATGACGAAAATTTCTGCGTTCTGGTCTTATCCAGAGGTTCTCAAACAGGGGCCTGAAAATGCGGCGAAATGGTTCCAGTAAAGGATGGTACGGCAGTGTTTGCTTCGCGCTTGACTTGGCGGGGGCACTGCCGTGCCCCCAGATTATGTTGGCACCATTTATACCGAGGGAATTTGCCAGGAAGCCTAGACATTTTGATGAAATCTTAAAATGGAAATCTACTGAATTTAGGCAATTCGTTCTTTATACCGGCATTGGTGTACTAAAAAATTGTATGGATGAAGATTCATATTATCATTTTTGTCTTTTCCATTGTGACGTCACTTTCCAATTGAACTTCATTGCGGGTAGTGGGTTTTGTTGTTGTACTAATTATTATAACACGAATAACTTCGGAACGCGCCGTCAGATTCGAGTGCGGGTTTTTTCTTGAGAAAGGCCACATGACAGGGAAGCTTTTTCTCAAAAAAAGTTTCGATCTTCCCATGCAAGAAATCGGCGAAATGAAGGGTTAAGGCCAAATTTTGGGCTTTGAAATTACCATTTTCGAAGTTTGACGCGGTCTCTCCCGCTTGTTTGTGGGCGGATCGGGTCGTGGGTGGTATCGTTGGAAAGCTTGAAGGCTTAGCTTTCTAATGCGTTGTCAACCAGTATCGTAGGATGTCTCTGAAAGAACTTATAATGCATTTTCTAGGTTAACCTCCTCCAAATTTTCAATCGCGATTTTGAGGGGGAAGGACCGATTTTAGGGGGGGGGTGTCCGAACAAACGTTGATCAGGAGACCATTTGGAATCGATTGGCATACCCCTGTTCAGACCTTCGCAAAACACCCTGTATAGTTAACATGATAAAAACAACAAATTAATCAAATGGCACAGACGTTCATTTTGGCCACTTAAAATTTCAAGATTTGAAGAAACTGAATAAAAATAATTTGGTGACAGGTATTGATACAGAACTAGAAAAGGATGAGATAAAATGTATACCATGTATCAAAGGAAAGATAAAACAAACACCATTTAAATCATCAGAGACTGTAAATGAAGACATACTCTCTGTTATACACACTGATATACATATGTGGGCCGTTTTCTGCATCACTGAGAGGATCGAAATACTTTGTGTCATTCATTGATGGAAAATCAAGATTTACCGAGATTGCATTTCTTAAAGAGAGAAGTGAAGCCTTAGATGCTTTTAAAATTTTTAAAAGAAAAATTGAGCTTCAAACCAACAAAAGGATCAAAGCTTTCGGATCAGATAATGCCAAAGAATTTGTTTGCATCCAGTTCCAAGAGTTTTTAAACGAAAATGGCATTTCTTATCAGCTCACTATACCTTACACGCCACAACAAAATGGTATAGCTGAAAGGATGAACCGCACACTAGTTGAGATGGCTAGGACTATGTAATACCCCAGACAGACGGGCACGGTAGAATGAACGTTCTCGAAGAATGATCATTGCCGTGTCGTCTGTCACCAAGAATGAACAGGCTCTTTGTGATACAGGATGTATTTTAAAAAGGGCTTCACAAGTGAACGTAATCTTGGATCCGGGTTGTCAAGATAAAAATAAAAACAACTGAATTTATTAAAATAATATTTATTTTACTGTTTCATAACATTTCAAATCCACTTCATGTACACTTTTTCCAATCTCGTGATATTCTGCAACGCATTGATGCTCGAAGACAACAACAGTGTCACAGATGTCCCTGAGGTTTGTACATGTAAACAATTCATGCGTGCATGGTAAAATTACAAAATGATACGGTGAGTAATTTGTCTTATAAGTATGAACACAGAAAAAATTAAACAGCCTAACAAATCGCGGTATGTGATCCAACAAAGCGGTGAAATTAAAATACCTATATACGTCTGGCTATGTTCGAATAGTGAATTCATTAATATGGTTTTGAAGTAAGCTGGTAATTGAAGAAATTGATTCCGCACACGTAGATCCTGGTTTGTCCACAGCTTCCGAAATGCCTGTTGTTGTAAGGTTGGCACTACTCTGCGTTTGCTGTGTCTGTGAAACCAACCTCCTTTGCGGGTCCAAACCGAATGTTGATTAAATTGTTCCTCTAGCCCAGTGTTTTTCAACCTTTTTCATGACACGACCCCCATAGTATGAAAATATATTTCGCGACCTCCCGACCCTTCGCCTTTTTTCATGTATGTTATTATGTTACAAATATTCAATCCATGCAACATTTTCGGATATAAATACATATAATTAAGCACGTAAAACACATCGAATACGTCGCCAATTGATAACTAACGCAATTTACGCGCATAGGTACTTACGACCAAGGCTGTGGCTACACTAGGCCCGAACCGAACGGAACCGAACCGAAATATTCGGATCCGAAATCATGGCTACACTGCAACCGATTCGAACCGATCCGATCAAATAGAATTTAATAAAAAGCCATCAGTACAAGTTGAGAAGAAGTTCAAGCTTTTACATAGCGTTAATGTCGAAGAGTGGGATGATTACTTAATGGAGATGAATTGTGTGAGAGAATTAAATGCATGATTTGTGGAAAAAATGGCATGAGGGTGAATACCAAAAGATATGTTTCAAATTACGCATCCTTAAATCCCTACTATTCCCTTATATTTCAAATGCATTGTTTTTTGTTGCACAAAATTGATTAACTTCTCATTGTTCATATTGATGTGTTCAATCTCACACAGCTAGCGTTTTATTTTCGGCCGAAAAAAACAATCCGGCTTGAATGGGTCTGTTCGGTTCGGCCCGGCCCAGTTCGGCTGTAGTGTAGCCGCACACATAACAATACATGAGTTTGGTCGGTTCGGTCCGGTTCGGGCCCAGTATAACCACGGCCCAAGGCCGATGCCTGCCGCCCAGCGAGTAGCCTGAACTATAATGGTCTTAAGACGCCTTAAGATTCTTCGTTGAATTTCTCTAAGATTGGTTAAGTTTCTGTCAAATCTTAAAGAATCTTAAAATCAACTATAATAGTCTTAAGACACTTTTGACAAGTATCAAAAAATCAAAACGGAAAGCTTGTTGTAAAATTGAATTTGCTTAATGTGAGGCAGTTTTTCAAAAATAATAGCGCAAATGTCGACATTTTTGTAAGCAAATTAAATGAAATCACGTCCACTTTAAACCAAACGTCACTTTTGTTAAGATCCCTTAAGATTTGTACGCTCGGGACCGTACGTCTAAGATTTGCCGAAAGATTCAGAAAATTAACGAAAGATTGGTTAAGGCCATTATAGTTGTCAGTATGGCACTTCATGCTGTCGTAAGAAATCTTAAGCTATCTTAAGGCGTCTTAAGACCATTATAGTTCAGGCTAGTGTGGCAAGCAAGCAAGCATGAGAGTTGTTGAGTGAACGAGCCAGCGGGACACAACGAGCGTTGTGGGGTGCGTCGTGGGATACAAAGAGACACACGCGATCGTCGGCTGTTCAGTTGTTTGACGAGCGCAAGTCATTGTTTTCACGTATTTCATTGAAGTGATTTGTAATAATTGAAAATGGATAAATTCCTGAAAAGATCAACAGAACCGTCAACTTCTACCGGGAGTAGTGGAATTAAAACAAAGAAAAATCGTCTTTATGACGACAATTATTTGAAATTCGGGTTTACTATGATTGAGAATAAACCGCAGTGCGTTATTTGCTTTGAAACTTTGTCAAGAGAAAGCATGAAGCCATCGAAGTTGGCACGCCACCTCAGTAGGTATTGGGGCACTTTGTCATGGGAACTTTGCAAGTTTGCAGGGGAACTTGCTTTATGCTTTTCAGGATAAATAAAACACAACTAGTTCACTACCATTAGCTTATTTATTTAATTGGAATTATTTACACAAATGTTCAGAACTCGAATTCGCGATACCACGAATTCGCGATACGACGAGGAGCTGCTGGTCGGATCCGTGTCCGTTCGAGGCGGTGCGAAGTAGTCGAAGAATGATCGAAGAATGATTTCATCAATGTTGACAAGCTGCCTTATCGGAAAAAGAACGGACGGCTAAAGGCGCGCTGTCGAATGAGAAGCGGCGGATGAAGTCGCGCTGACGAATGAGAAGCAGCGGAAACAAGAACGGCGGAAAAAGAACGGACGGATAAAAGCGCGCTGTCATAAAGTGTGCCCTGTCAGCTGACATGGCGGAGCCACGAAGAAAGAGTGGCCTGTCGGCTGACATGCCGGAGCCACGACTAAAGAGTGAGCTGTCAAACCGCACCAACGAAGATGCTGTGTGGATGCGGGCAAACCGAATAAATCTCGCGCGGCTTCAGCAGTTGCTTGCGCCGTGAGCGCTGCGCATTGGGCGGGACGGAACGGACCGCCACAGAACCAAAACCGGTTATGCAAATGAGGGGGCGGGGCCATTATGCAAATTAATTAGGTCATTATGATAATTAATGGGGTCATTAGCTAATTTATGGGGCAATTATGCAAATTTATTGGGTCATTAGCTAATTTATGGGTCATTAGTTAATTGATTGAGCTATTATGCAAATTTATTGGGTGATTAATTGTATGTAATTTATGGCACGCGCCGGTGGCTCGAGCTGGTAGCGCACCTGTTTGCGCCTGGCACGCGCCGGTGGCTCGAGCCGGTTGCGCACCTGTTTGCGCCTTACCTTGAAGTGACTTCAAATCCAATGTCACATTAGGCTGGCCGAGGCGGGGACTGTGGCCTGAAGAAAGCTTTGCGTCCAAGACTGTTGCAGTATTTATTTATGCTGGAAAAAAGTGCAGGCTGTATGACTCGGGGGATTTGAACCGCGGATCATCGGCTTAAGAGGCATGTATGATAGCCACTTAGCTATCAAAGCTTCTGGCTCTTGCTGTTTAAAGTGTGCAAATAAAGGTGACTGGTGCAGTTGCATCTTAGAGCTGCTGCAGCTGCTGCTTAGCAACGAGTTTTTGCAAAGTTAACTCGTTTGTCTACCGGCAAGTTTAAGGTCACCGATAACAGTGTCAAATTCAGTGAGCTGCATCTTGGAGAATGTAAACAAAGATTCGAAACAATAAACTAGTTCAATAAAACTTGTTTATCTGGCGTCAAGTTTAATTAATTATAAGGTCATTGCTAATAGGTAGTGACTGGACTGGACTATACTGGACTATACTGGAAATATTATTTCACTTAATTGTGAAATTCTAAAACAAGAAATATGTTAGCAAGTTACTTTTACTTTGTGCCAAGTTTATTACCAATTACTGCAATTTTTTCTCCCTAGCAACAGTGTTAGAACCCTGCTGGTGGCAAATATTCTAGAAAATGCTAATATTGATTCTGCAACTATTTGCAATCTGACGTCAAGTTTAATGTCAAAGCTAATAGTGAATACCCCGCAGATGCAGTGAGTTGCATCTTAAAGAATGTAAATTAGTTTGATATATTTTAATCTTTCTTCGCAAACCTGAAGTATTGCAAAACGATAATTCTAGAAATCTAAAATACCAGAAGTCGAAACCAGTTTCATGCTATTAAAAAGTATGAATAAAAAGATCAATTCTCGTAGATAGAGCATTATTTGTGGTGTATAATCAAAGTGTGCAGTACACGTTGATATATTAACAAAGTTTTTAAAAATCATAGAAAAGAAATGGAAAAATTCGTAATTTTAAAAGATCATGAAACGTTTGTGAAACGTTTTAATATTCGTGGTCGGAAAGTGGAGTTTCAAATAGCTGCTCCACCAGGTGATGCGGAGCCAACATCTTGGATTAAATCATCAGTAGATGATATTGTTCGACACGCTGTGACGGGGCTCGATGCAAAAGATTTAGTTGGATTGACTTTCTGTGGCGAGAGTTTTATGGCGAGAAGGCCGGGTTGGATAAATTTTTGAGAAGCTTCTACACTAAAATCATCTGATGTTTGGGAAATGATTTCAAAAATTTTCCAAAGCAATTCGGAAGGTATTATTTAATATTTAAGAATAAATTGCCCAGGTTTTTACTTATGTTTTTTAATTAAGGAATTAATACAGACACATTTTGTTTGACTGTCACATCAGTACGTTTACCGCACGGCAAAGGAAATAATCGTGGACGAAAGTACAATTCATTTGATGAAGAAAGTGTAAAAAGGAAAGGTATAGTGACAATCACCAACAAAGATAATTTATGCCTCTAATTGTTGCCATTGCCGCTATTACAAAGGATCCAGAGTATAAAAGTGTTATAAGTGATATTGGAAAACTCCAAACATGTCGAGTTGAAGACCTTTTAACAAAATCGAAAATTAATATACCTATGGATGGCAGTGGTATTCCTGAATTAGAAAAATTCCAAGCCTATTTAAAAGATTTTAAAATTTTGGTATATAAATACGGCAATAAAGGAAGAGATGTAATTTTTGAATGATGGCCGCAGATTAAATTTACTCTACCACAAAGGACATTATAATGTCATAACTTCCCTTACGGCGGCTTTTTGCTGCAGTTATTATTGCGAGCAATGCAAGACACCATATAATACAAAAGGTGCGCATCGTTGTGGAGGAACCTGCATGTATAAAACAAAAGATTGAGGTGTCATGTGAGGATTGCAATCGAAGTTTTAGAGATCAACAATGTTACAATAATCATCTAGCTTCAGGATCTTCAAACTCCGATAGTATCTGTAGTCAAATAAAACGCTGCTTGAAATGCTTAAAAACTTACAACGTCAAGCGGAATCATATATGTGGAGAAATTTTTTGCAAGGTATGCCGTAAGAACGTGCAACAAAATCATTTATGTTTCATTCAAAAGGACTGTAGAACACCACCTACAAAAGATATACTTTTTATTTTTTATGACTTGGAAACACGGCAAGAAAAATTTATTACAGAAAAGGAAGGAAAAATGAACCGAACTTATGCGTTTTTGCAAAACGCTGCGATTCATGCATTGATGAACAAAAGTTATACTTTTGTCAAAAGTGTGGCTACAGAATAGTAAGCTATAAGGCGGACGTAATTAACAACTTTATGAAATATTTATTAGAAGTCCGAAAAAAATTTAAAAAAGTGGTGGTAATAGCACATAATGGCCAATCATTTGATCATCAATTCATTCTGAATTATGTGCTTCATCAAACTGACTTAAAGCCCGAATTAATAATGCGCGGAACTAAAATAATAATGATGAAAATAAATGAAATAAAATTTCTTGATTCAATCAATTATTTTCCAATGGCATTGTCAAATTTACCTAAGGCTTTTGACTTACCATCTGCGTATAGAAAGGGTTATTTTCCGCATCTTTTCAATACAACCGAAAATTCACACTATATTGGATTACTACCTGCAATAAAATATTATAGCCCTGATACCTGATACAGAAGAACGTGAAGCTTTCCTTAAATGGTATGAGGACCATAAAAATGTTGAATTTAATATGCAGCGCGATTTGGAAGACTATTGTATTAGTGATGTTAAAATTTTGACGGAGGCCTGTGTGAAATTTCGCAAACTAATGATCGCAGAATGTAATGTCGACCCATTTGTTGAAGCTACAACTATAGCATCAGCATGCAATCTCGTGTACCGTCGTAAGTACTTGAAACCAGACACTATTGGAATTATTCCTAGAAATGGGTATCGTTGTGCCGATAATCAATCAGAACTAGCCATACAGTGGTTGATATGGGAAGAAGATCAGCGTAAAATAAACATCTTACATGCTGCTAAACAAAGAGAAGTAATTCTGAATGGAATGAAAGTAGATGGATACTGTGCCGAAACTAATCAATTATTTGAATTCCACGGTTGTTATTACCACGGACATCCTACTTGTTTAACATACGAACGCGATACTCCTCTACATGAGAATGTAAACGATACCCTGAATCAAAGGTACGAAGCAACTATAGCAAAAACTGAGCAATTAAAATCTTTTGGATATGAAATTTTGAAATGTGGTCTTGTGAATTTAAACATAAATTGAAAAACAATAAGGATATGAGCTATTTATCGACGCATCCTTTAATAAATAATGCACCGTTAAATCCTCGTGATTCCTTTTATGGAGGTAGGACAGGAAATACTTACAATTACTACAAGTGTAAACCCGGAGAAAAAATTAAGTATATTGATGTGTGCTCGCTCTATCTATGGGTATGCAAAAATGGTAAATTCCCTATTGGTCATCCTACATTGTATGTTGGAGACAATGAATGCAGAAATGTAAACTTAAACACTACAGAAGGACTGATTAAAGCTAAAATTTTACCACCCGAAGGCCTACAACACCCAGTTCTTCCTAATAAACAAAACAATAAATTAATGTTTTCCTTATGTCGTACATGTAGTGAGTGCAAAAGTCAACTTGATCAATGTGCGCATTCTGATGATGACAGGGCATTTGTAGGAACTTGGGTTATTGATGAAGTAAGGAAAGCGTTGCTTAAAGGATATCAACTGATGGATATATTTGAAATATGGAGCTACAAAATGGAGCAGTACGACAAAGAAACACACACAGGTGGTTTATTTACAGGCATGATGAACCAGTTCATCAAAATGAAACAACAGGCATTAGGTTGGCCAAACAAATGCAGTACTGAAGAGGAAAAGAAGCAATATATACAAGATTTCTTTAGAAATGAAGGTATAAAGTTAGATTTCGCTGACGTCATATACAACACTGGACTAAGGTCACTCGCAAAACTTATGCTCAACTCCTTTTGGGGTAAGTTTGGCCAGCGAGAAAATCAACCCAGAACCTCAATTGTAAATAGACCGGCAGAATTATATGGTTTATTAACAAATCCAGCAAAAGAGGTCCATCACCTTCTACCCATCAATGAAGAGAACCTTGTTGTAAACTGGTGCTATAAGGAAGAAGCTGCTGATACTTTACCAACCGTCAATGTTTGTATAGCTGCATACACGACTACACAAGCACGCCTCAAACTATACAGCTATTTAGAGGAACTTGGTGATCGAGTTTTGTATTATGACACTGATTCCGTAATATATGTAAGTCGCGAAGGAGAAAATGACCCACCAACAGGAGAATTTATAGGCGACATGACCGATGAGCTGGATTGCTATGGATCAGGCAGCTACATCACAGAATTTGTTAGCGGCGGTCCAAAGAATTATGCGTACAATGTTTTTTGTACAAAAGATAATACAGAAAAGGTCGTCTGCAAGGTTAAAGGAATTCGTCTAAACTTCAAAGCCTCTAAACTGGTAAATTTTGCTACCATCAAAGAAATGGTGTTAAATCCCGATCAGCACAAAAAAATTCAAATACTTTCTTATAATATTCGACGGAAGAAAGAACATGAAGTTGTCACCGTTCCTGAAATAAAAATTTATCGCCCTACAGCTGAAAAACGGCGATTTTTGGATGATCATAGCTCCGTGCCTTACGGCTTCAAAAGACAACAGCTAGAATAAGACCATAGGATAAAAGATAAGATTTATTTTCTAGAAATTGTAAATTTAAAATGTAATCATATTAAAAATAAAACAAGGATTTATTAACAAAGAGACAAATTTTATTCAATTTTATTTTTGTATAAAGCTAAATACAGTTAATTTTTTTGCTACATCTCGAGATAATGCTTTTAAATAATAGTTCTTAATATTATTTAGTTCTTTAATCTGCTCCTCTGTATTTATCTTCTCAGAGTATCGGTTTGGAAGATAAATATAAAATTCATCTTCCAGGACTCCAATAACCTTCTGTCCAAACCGGCTCTTTATGTGTTTAAAATAAGTAATTTTAAACTCCTTGTCTAAGGGCAGCTCCTCTACTTTTACCTGCCTGTAGCAGGTTTCCTTTTCAATGGATTCTAGCAAAACCTTTGCAGAGCCGCTTGCCTATAAATAAAATAAATTATTAAGTTGAAATATTTTATTCGTAAAGAAAAACTTACCATTTTTATATCGCTGTATGAATTTTTCTAATCCTCTAGAATGGTGATTGAAAGACTGTACAAATCACTTTACAAGTTAACCCTTTTTATACTCAAAATCACAATCTATTAAGAATAAAGACCAAGTTTTCAATAAAAACTGAAGGCCTTTGCGCTTCTTTCACGATTAAAATATGCGCGACATTTGTTTTTCTAATTAAACAGGAAAATGCAATGCAAATTCCTTAATGCATAAGATGCAGAGTTAAAAATTCATATTAATTATAAAATGTGAAACGAATTACGTATTGACATTCAGGCGCAATGATATATACAAAGTAAATTGTTAATATATTGTTGCAACAAAGTTGCACTTTCTGATGAAATGTTTTACAAAGTTTATAAAAACAAAAATTCTTATTTGTATGAAATAATTTTTGTTAAAAAATGAATAGTAGTTTGTCTGAACATCCCCACCTTGTTTTTTTTGGAAGCTTGCCATTAAACATTTAAAACACATGGGACAATATAATTTGTATCATTTAAAGTATAAAGGAAAATGTCTATAATAATTATAGATTTACAGTTTGTCTGCGGTAACAATGGGCAATATTTTGTCAAAGAATTGTCAGTTCTTGATCACGGATCCATTATTCCTTTGTCTTACCATTTGGCACCACCATATCCACGCGAAGAACTTTTACCAAGGGCTTCTCAACAAAATGCTTACGATGTGAAGCACATAAATGGTCTGAACTGGGATGACGGCAACGTTGAATACAATTAACTGCGGAATATTTTTTCAAATCTTTCAAACTCCATAATATATGTCAAAGGTGAAGAAAAGGAAAGATTTATAAGAAAATATCTTCCTGCCAGCGATATAAGACAGCTAATAATACCAAAATTGAATAGCCTTCAACAGTTTGAAACTAATTGTGAAATACACGGAAGACTTCCACAATTACGTTGCGCAGTTCAAAATTGTATTAATATTTACCTGTATTTATTAATGATTAAAATTATTAAATAAAAGAATTTATGTTTTATTTTAATTTATTTATTAAAACCCATTACAAACACATAATGTCAAAAAGAATATTGGTAGAACAATACAAAGGTATCTCGTAAAAGAGTCTTGAATAGTTTGTGTGTATATAAGAGGTCCTAGATGGTATAAAAAAATCATCTTTTGATAAAACAAATACATTTTTCTCTTTACATTTTTCACAATACTTATTATAGTATTCTTTTACACTTTCCGATGCATTATTATTATGAAACATAACAATGTTTATGAACTCTAATAAATCAAATAACCTACAAAGTTCGCAATAAGTTAAAGTAATACTTCCTGTATCAACCGGAATTTTGTGCTCTTGCTTTAATGCTTCCTGGTTTGGAGGTATTGGATCAATTTCACTCTTCAAGTTGCAAAGATGCTTAAAAATTGCTACCCATCCAGAATATGTTGTTGGAACCGGTTGTTGACCATGACGATGGAATATGATCTTTGCCTCGAACGAATGCGGGTCGAATCCAAGTACAACTTTTTGATTATGATATTCGTCCAGATAGTACGTGTAGTTCAGCAATATGTTTTCACCCCGACTTTCTGGGCAGCTTTTCTGCTTACGTTTTTGGTTTTTCGATGGTTTATCCGTTATTACAGAATTTTTATTGCAGATTCCTTTTCTTCCCCGTTTTTTAGATTCCATCTTAACGTGAGGATTTTTACTGTAGTACTAACTGGGAGCTATCGTGTAACGGAGTTTATATTACATGTTTCTGTTATACATGATTGGTTACAGTAAATCCCACCATTTTTTAAATAAATTTTGCAATACAAGTTCATAATTTGTTTATCATTCAATTCATAGTTGTTTAGCGAGAATTGTTTCAAAAACTTTTTCAAACTTTGCCTTTTGCACCGGAAATAAAGGTACACGCAGCAATAATGTCCACATACTTGTGAAAGTGTACCCTGCAATCGCTCCTTATTACACACGAACATTTTTGAATTAGTCAGTAGGAATTTTTGAAAAAATGAATTATTGGGGTATTTTCCATATGAATCAATATACTCGGCTGACGCTGTGTTGGAGCACCGGGCCGGCGTGCAGGCTAAGACATGTTAGGCGGCGGGCGCGCGGGCAGCGTGCTTGGTTGGCAGGAAGTTTTTTTCTCGAAGCGTCATTTGCACGTTGCCGTTTTTCGGCGTGCTTGGTTGGCAGGACGAGTTTTCTCGAAGCGTCACTTGCACGTTGCCGTTTCTCGAGGCGTCGGACTTTCGTCGACGTTCTTGGAACTGGCGGGAGTGGCGTAGGCGGTCAAATACTTAGAAGTTAAAATTAATGATTTCCTTTCGAGAATTAGAGTACAGTAAATAAAATAAAGTAGAATGAATGAATGAATGAAAGTTTTGATGTATCTATAAAAATAAATTAGAGGGAAGTACTAAGAAAAATCGACTCAAATATAAAATATAAATGCTTAAAGGAACATAACATACATATTTTTAGAGGTCATTCTGTTCTAGATTGGAATTATCTTATTTGTACCTATATTTTAAAGAAACTATCACATGGTAATCAATAAAAATTTCTGACAGTCTGAACAACCGGTAAATTAATTTGTTCAGTGAGAAAATATTCCGGGGCTATCATCGCAAGACACTTGCTGCGCGGTGTCAAGTGATCGGCAGCTAGGGTTGGCGAAGGACTCGCATTGGTGTCCCGTACGTGTGCATGGCCAACCTGTTTCAAAAGGCTTTCATTGCCGTGCGTGAAACCGAACGTTGAAAAAAGGGGTGCACGTGCGTGGTGGCGTTGTTCGAGGACAAGACGTCTCGTTTCGGGTCGTGGTGGATTGCTGTGCATTCATTGCAGTTCAGAGGCACGAAACAAATTGTCTTGACAATAAAAACCTGGTTTTAGAAGATCTTAGAGAATAATTGTAGAGCTAGAGGTATAAATAATGTATGTATATATTCATAATTTAACATAAAATAATTTGTTTCAAAATCCCGGAATAGATGGCAGAAAAGGACAAGACCGACTCGAAGAAGTTGGAGAAAGGTCTGGTTGACTACGAAAGTGAAGAAGAGGTTGCTGGTGGAGTCGAAATCGTTATAGAAAAGAAAATAGAGAAGATTGAAAAGAAGCCTAAAGATGGTGAGTTATGTTTATACTCAAATATTGATGAGAAACAATTATTTGCTATTGTTTCTTCGCACATCCCTCTTTCTGCCAAAATAACTAAATAAATAGTAGAGAGCTGTAAATTTTTTATCAGAGACTAGATGAGATGAGCGTTAGAGCTTAAGAGTAAAAAGCCTTATTCAAAGAGGTAGAGAAAATCCAGGTTATTATAATAATAAAATTTATCTTTACAGCCGAATCTAACAGTGGAAAAAACAAGGAAATTAAAATCTTAGAGGACATTAGAGTAGAGGATCCAAATCGCCAACAATTTTTGGATATGGATGTAGAATAAGAAACAATTTAAATGTATAAGTAAATAGAAATATGACTATCGGATAAGATCATTACGGGAATCCGTTATCACAGGCAGGCGGTTGAGTGAGAACAGATCAGAATTTCAGTCTAGCTCGAGCAGGCCATTAGGCCACAATTGTAATGAAGTTTTTAATAAATGCTAGTTAATAACCAGTTGTTTCACTACTCGATGGTGGCTTCTTTGAATTGTGCAAACACTACAATGGCAATATGACGGTGAGAGAAAACATTGTAATGGAACAAATGATGAAGCTGGCGAAGCTGAACGAGGTGGCGGCAAGACGAAATGCAAAAATGGCATCGGATTTGGCTGCAGCGGCGTCGTCGGTGGAGAAAGTTATGGAAGGAGCTAAGGACATGGTGAAAACCATGGCCCAGTCTTCAAAAGATAATTTAGAGGCACAAAGGATACGTCTTAGAGCATTAGAGGTAAGAAAAGAAAATCATATTATTCTTGATCATCCAGAGGTTACTAGAAATAAGAGAAGGACAGAAGATTTAGAGCTTGAAAAGAGTACTCCAGAGGTTAAAAAAATAAAACCTTTCAATAAGATAAATGTAGAGTCAAGTAATGAAAATAATTCGGGAAATTGTAGTAATGCAAATAAAAAGGTAGATTCTACAGCAAGAGGTTTTAGGAGCGAAATTCAATATTAAGAGAAATTATGCGTTAAAAAAGGACTCCAATTTCGATATTTGGTTGGACTATTTAAAATCAGAGCTAATGAGTAACGATTTATTAGATGTAATTGAACCAAACAATGAAAATACACAAAATTCACTTGCTAAGAGGAAAAATTGGGTTAGAGATATAATTATTAATAGGTTAGAAGAAAAGTACCACAAGAAGATAATAAACATTAGAGAACCAGTAGAGATTTTGAGGATTTTAAGAAGTTCAAGGAAGAGTGAAGTTAATGTCACTCATACGTCGGTTAGAACGCGCCTATATGCTATAAGAATGAAAAAGGACGAAACTGTAAATGATTTGAGCGATAGGTTCGATGCAATAGTTAGAGAGTATGAAGCATGTGAAGAGGTAATAAAGTTAACCGATCAGGAAATACGATCAGCTTTCTATCAAGCTGTATCTTCAGCTGTTTCAGAGTTACGTAATGCGGACTTGATTAAAAAACAAACAACAGGGAAAGAGATGAATTTAGAGGAAATTAAATCATATATATTACAGTTAGAGGCAGAAAAGAAGGCAGACGCAAAAGAGGAAGAGCCCAAGGCTCAAAAGGTTTTCTTAAAAGAGGAAAGGTGCCACCGGTGCAACAAATTTGGGCATTGGATGAGGGAATGTCCTTTAGCAGCCCAAAACAGGTGGTACTGCTACTTCTGCCAGGGAATAAGGGAGCATAAGGGCGATCAATGTCCTTTACTTAAGGGTAACCAGAACAGGTATGTCAACAAAAATTTTAGAGGTAAAGATTTTAGAGGCAATGATTTTAAGAAAAACAACAATAAAGATAAGTATCACTTCAATGTGAACTTCAAAAATAAAAGGATCAGAGATAATAATAATATTGGACAAAAACAATTTAAGAAAAACAATAATTTTAGAGGAAAAGGGGTTCAGAAGAAGCCTAACAAAGATGATACCTCAGAGTGCGCCGAGCAGGGGTTAGAGGAAGCAGAGGACATCAGAGCGACTCAGGTAAGAGTGATTTAACAGAATATATTAGTTTTACTGCCGATTCAGCGGCGACAGATCATATTGTTAACAACAGTATGTGTCTGAGTAATTTTAAGAGGTGCGATAATAAAACAATTAAGAGCGCGTACAAGAACGAGATAGCTGACATCGTAATAGATGGAAAGGGGGATTTGCTATTATATACAGATTCAACCAGAGCGCGTACAAGAACGAGATAGCTGACATCGTAATAGATGGAAAGGGGGATTTGCTATTATATACAGATTCAACCAAAAAGAAAGTTGTCAAGTTGGTAAATGTATTTGCAGCTAAAGATGTCTCTGAGAATTTGTTATCACTGCGTAAGCTAACAGACTCAGGACTTAGTATTTATTTAGATGATGCAATTTTGAGGGTCTTTGATAAAGAGACGGATAAAACAGTTTTAGAGGGAGTTTATGAAAAACCAAACTGGACAATAAGTTTTAGAGTCAAGAAACAAGAGCAAATTCAGTCTGATGATGAAGTAGAGTATGAAGTTTACTGTTGTAAAGCAGTAATGTATAAAATTGATGAGATTCCTACACAGTCGCAGAACTATAGTCAGGAAGAAAAACTGTTAGAGTGGGAGGGAGATACTAAGAATAGAAAGATTGTAGAGTCTGCGATTGGGAGGGAGGAAAAGAAGAATCTCATGACTCCTGTAGGAGAGGAGAATTCGAAAACATCGACTGAAGGTTTAGAGGATAGAGAGCCAGAGCAAAGAATTGAAAATTGGGATTGTAGTCTGATTAGTAGAAATGTAGTAAAAATAAACGATTTAGAATCAGTTCAAAATTTAGAAGAACTCTGCATAAGTAATCCCTTAGAGAATAATAATAATACCAGCTGTGCAGAGAAAATCAATGAAGCAATGTTATGGCACGTTAGGTTAGGTCTTGCATCGCTAAACTATTTAAAGAAATTACAGAAGCTTAATAAAAAATTAGAGAAAGTCAAGTTTGATGATTCCGTGCTGGAGTGTGAGGTCTGTGTGATGTCAAACATGCAGAAGTTACCGTTTAAAGAGACTAGAAGACGAGCCGAAAGGCCACTT
Source organism: Machimus atricapillus (assembly GCA_933228815.1). Taxonomy (NCBI): domain Eukaryota; kingdom Metazoa; phylum Arthropoda; class Insecta; order Diptera; family Asilidae; genus Machimus; species Machimus atricapillus. Next base: position 15,590,183 of record OW121786.1, on the reverse strand, counting down.
CAAGTGGTACACACGGATATGATGGGTCCAAACAAACCCCCATCTTATCCTGGTCAAAATAGATTCATCAATGTGTATATTGATGACTATTCCAGACTGGCTAGAGCGTACTGTATAAAAACCAAAGATGAGTCCGTAGAATCTTTAGAGAAGTTCCTAATGTCGACACGAAACTTATTGGGAAAGAATGAGAAAGTCTTTTATATTAGAGCAGATCAAGGAACTGAGTTCACTAGTGGAAAGTTTTTAGAGATTCTGAAGAGGGAAAAGATAGAAACGGATTTCACTTCACCTTACACACCTGAACACAACGGTGTAGCCGAAAGATTCAATGCAACAATCCAGACGAAAGTTAGAGCATATATGTTTGATTCTGGGTTACCTAAGAGTATGTTGGAGTTCGCTGTTGATGATGCAGTACATGCTTACAACAGGACACCACACAAGTCAGTTAATTACAAAGTACCGCTGACGAAATTTGCACCAAACGCAAATTGTCATTTTGACAAAATTAAGAGGTTCGGATGTATAGGATACATCAAGGTCCCAAAACCAAGCTCGAAGTTTGGAGAACGTGCATTAAAAGCAGTTCTAGTGGGCTATAGATCGACTGGATATCTGCTATGATATCCAAATTCAGGAAAATAGTTAGAGGAGAAGAAAGACACAACATCCAATAAAGAAGAGAAAACTGACTGGAATTGGATGAAAGAGTTTAAAGAAGAAGTTCAAGAGAGACAAGAAGTGGAAAAGCCTGAACCAAAGAAAAGAGGAAGACCACACAAGAAACCAAAAGAGTTAGAGACACCAAAAGAAAAGAAAGAGGAAAATGTGGTCAATAGACCTAATACTAGAAGTCAAAATAAGAGAAAACTAGAGATTGAAGAGGAAAAGAAAGCTCAACAACTCAAAAAGCCTATAGAAGACCTCAGCTTCGCCAAATACATAAACACTTTGGAGAATACATCAAGAGAAAATATCAGAGACAGAGGAACGGAAGAAGAAGAAGAATTAAGACCATGCCTTATAGCTTCAATCAACAAGGAACCAATGAACTTTGAAGAAGCTATGAGGTCCAAGGAAGCTTCTCTTTGGAAAAGAGCAGTTAGAGATGAACTTGAGTCTGTGATGGTCGGCGAACTGTCAAAATTGGGTGTACCCAATTTGAGGACAAGCTTACACAGCCGCCTGTGGTGGCTGCGACCAGCGATCACGCAAGAATCTCTCCAACGCACGAAGCGCTCACTGTTGGCCGCTAGTGCAAGCTAACCTGCCTCGTGCGCAATGAAGCTAGGTTCTTTTCCGCTCGGCCATTTCGGAATTCACCGCCGAGCCGGCAAGAGCACTCAGCTGCTGCAAAGAAGTACAGTGAAAAAGAAAAGGAGGCAAGCCAACTTGAGGTGCCTCCAGTCCACGTTAAAGGTGCGGAATTAAGTAGTGCGTGTGTGTGGCGTGAAAAAAAAAACAAAACCTAAGAAAGGAGCCATATCCCGCCGGGAAACCTGCCTCCAGGAAAAAGGGCCTGTCACCACCACCCTTCAAGGTATGAGAGCATACTTTTCGTTTCTCCTGTGAAAGTCACGGTAATCACACTCTGCATTAGCAGTAGGCCAGCCCTACGCAATATCAATTGCCAAAAAGGGGATTAAAACCCCAAACAGAAAAAAAAAACCAAAACCGGGAGGACTACCTAGAAAAGCTGCAGCAACGGAGGGCGTGCAGGCCCCCCCCGTTTTGAGACGAGGTAGCGCTCCATCGGAGCCCCATTAGCACCACACCACACCCCCCCTAGACCGCACGGGCCTGTGCAGGTTCCACTGTAACAACCTCCAGGAGTCAACCTTCCAGGGTGGACAGTTTAGATCGGGAGGAGCAAGGAAAATTCCCCCCCCGGAACCACCGTTACGGAGTGCCGTTACGTAGACGTCGTCACCTCAAGGCGGGACTCAACATGCCGTTACATCCCTCCAGCGAAGACCTCGACAGCAATTAAATTAAGTCATTTTTAGTAAAGTGCTATTATAGGCCCACTTATTACTTTCTTTTTCTTAGTAGCTAACAATATCGTTAGGCATTGACCTTAACCCCCACAGCCCAGTTCTCAGCAGAGTGGAGGTTAAATGCAATATATAGGCGACACAAAAAAAAAAAAAAAATTTTGTATGTACAGCGAACGGAGTGGAAGAAGATCTCTCCAAACTTGTGAATTTAGTGCCACCCTCGCGAGAAGGAACCGCCGGCCTCCGCCACAGTAGGCCCCCCCATTATACTTAAACTTTTGGTTACAGGACGCATCAGCTCGAGTCGACTCCAGCGGATTGCGCGGTGAGTACCCGGACAACTCCGGTGATTTATCATTTCTTTTAAATTACTTTGATTTGGGGGCGCCACAGAACAATAACCGAAATAATAAAAGAAAAAAAAAAGAAAAAGAAACTCAGTTTGGTTTACACTGGCCCAGCTGTTTGTTGGCGCGCAAAGAAAAAATTTTAAAAACTAATAGGAGGTGTTTCCTTCGTCAGGGAATCTATCCCGGTAACTTTGTGGTTCGAAGAAAAAAGAAAGAAAAAAAAGGATGCACTCTAGAGAAGCGACTGAATGTTTCGCGTCGTTAATTAAGCATCAACCAATTTTTATCGGTAGCCCAGTGCGCTCGCACCTGGTCTCTTCACAACCGACAGGGAGTCACCTACTGGTGGTCGCTCGCCTGTCACCCACTTTAGCGTCGAAATTTAACCCAAGATTTATTTTATTTTATTGTCACAACGATAGGGTGTTGCTTAAAGGTAGCCGCACGCCTATCAACACGGGCTCAAACTGATACTAACGTACTTATCTCTTTAATCAATTTTGTATGTAATTTTTTTTTGGTAATTCTAGTTTTCGTGTAAACTATGTATTAGTAAGGATAGAATTGAAGGCTGAGTTGACTCTGAATTATTAACCTTGTTTTTCGTAATTCCATTGTATAAGCTGAGTTATGCCTCTGAATAAATTTGTGAATTAGCCTAACCATGAAGTACTAAATTTGTTATGCATATCCCCCTCGCTACCGTGATCCACAGGATGGTCCCATGAAGTAAATTTTTGTTTTTTTCAACATTATGTTGGGACATTGCCACCTGTAGGGGGTGGCAATGTTGAAGAGGAAGGGTTAGACACAGGGAAGCCGGCAACCTGGAGGCATGCCCGCTGCCCTACCCCTACGCCAGGATATTCGGGTCCTGGGTAATTTTTTTGTTCTACCTGCCCCCCCCCCCCCCCTGTTGTTTCCTTGGTGCTGTTGGAGCACCTCTCTCTCCCTCTCTTTGGAGTACTTTAACTTTCTTTGTTGTTGTGGGGCATAAATATTTCAGACACCGTCGAAGGATCTCTCACCCCTTCTATTATTGGGGAGCGCATGTAAATTTCCATTGTGTCTCCGCCACCGGTGCAAGTCCACGAACCCCACCCCATCCGGCGAGCTAGATCGTGCTGCCAGCTAGGCGCTTCCGGGACTTGTATCGAGGGGGCACCCCCCCATACCTCGGCTACACGCCACGTGAACATGAAATAATATGTATTTATTTTTATGAAATTCTCATAAAATTGCGCCCTATGTGGGGCCAGAGGAATATAAATACTAATTATTTTATGTATATTATCATAAGTCTATGAATGAAAATAGAGTATGGAAACTGGTAGATAAAGAGAAAATACAATTGAAAAATCAGAGAGCAAACATCATAGATTCAAAATGGGTATTTAAGAGGGAGTTAGAAGCTGATGGATCCACAAGGTACAAGGCTCGACTGGTCATTAGAGGCTTTAAAGATTGTTACGTGTGAAATTTCCATTCGTTGGTGCGTCGAAATCCCTGTAAAGAAAATATGTAACTATGTAATGTTGGTGATGTTCTGTCAAGGGTGCACTTACGGAAAGATCAATGTGTTGCCGTCCTGGGGTCAAAGATATAAGTAAATGGGTCCTACAAGAAGATTGGTTAATTTCAGATTACGAGATTTTGGTTGAGAAAGTTGGCACTTCCCGAGCTCCCTATTGGGGATATGTCTGGAGTTCTCCGAGGCTATGGCTCGCCGGTTACCAAGGGGATCACACACACACTACACCACACCACACTACACCACACTACATCACTCACATCATCACGTCACTTCAACATGGCACCACATGCACCACACCCACTATTATGTCAAGGCACGCACGCGTCTGGACTAGGCTTAAGTTCTCGTTATTGGGGCGTTGTATTAATTAGTAATCGTTAATACGTAGAGTACAATTTAATACAACTTTGGGTAATAATAATAATAACATTAATAATACAATAATAACATAACATTTGAAACGTAGTCATAAATTTTTGATAATAATAAGGATAACGTCAATAATAATAATAATCGTAGATTGGAAAAAATAGAGTCATTAATTTTGAACGGGAAGGTAGTTAAACTGAAACCTCTAATTGTAACGCGCCAGACTTGCCACACTGGGATCGCGGGTTTTTATTATTTATATTAATTAGAAATGTTTGGTAGATATTCGGGCAAGCTGCTCCCCCTTAAGGCCGTGAAAAGGACAGGAGGGCGAAGGAAAATAGTGAAATCATTGTTATTAATTATCATAATAGTAATTGGCCAAATGAAATTCTTGCTAGATGGCGGTTGGTGGCTTCCACGAGCAAGGGCTACTGATCTACGTTTATACCAAAAGCCCTAAAATGTCAGGTCACCTATCCGCTGACCAGTTCAGTTCCGGCCGAGCTTGGAGATAGTGAAGATCACCCAAGGAGTACGAGCGAGTGCTGCGCAGTCCACGTTTCCTAATTATTTTCTTGGAGTGGAGTTGAACGCTCGAGGCTGCTGGCAGTGAGGTTGACCCTGGCGGGCGTGAAATTTGAAGTATTTAGTTTGATTAAAAGCGAAAGTAGGCCAAAGTTGTGGCCCGCGTAGTGGAAGCTGCCGTGACTGTCCTGCAGGTGAATCGGGTCAAGGAGGATTAGGAAAAAGAAAAAAAATTCCACCAAGAAAAATTTGCCGTCCCGTCGGTCGGAGGAACAGCGGGAGCAGCGGCCCCGTGCAAGATTCTGTTCTTTTGGTAATATTTCGATTGTCCCCTTTGTGGCGCGGTTTGGGCGGTATATCAGACTGGCAACACTGCTGCCGGTTTGAGTTGTATGGCAGGGACATTTTAAATGCCTTTAGTTTTAGTCTCTGTGAAACCCGGATAGAAATAGGATGGATAAAATAAATGTGGAGTTTTTTCTTATATTTTCTCCACAAGGAAAGCTGTGGTTGTTTTTTTATTTTAGTTAAGAATTTCAATTGCAGTCATGTTGGGCTTACAACCCGAACATTATGGTCCTTCGAACCGGATAGAGGTATTAACGGACCAACGGAAAAAAGGAAGGAACAGGTACATTTTTTTTGCATTCAAAACTTAAAATAAAAAGGAAAGAGAATGATGTAATCATTCAATATACGGAAAGAAGGAGGAACAGATCGTTGTTAAAAGGCAAGAGTGTGCTAAGTACGCAGGCACATACACGGAGGGCACAAGCTGTCGGCTCTTGAGTTGCCCGTCCCGGCATTCGGCAACAAGTTATTGAGCAATGCGCACAGGCATTAGGTAGCAAAGGAAAATTGTCAGTGATAGAAGTAGATACGAGTGAAATCTGATTAATTTTTTTTTGGTTCAGTGAAAGTAAGGAGTTAGCCAGTGGAAATAGCAAGGTTGGAAAATGAAAGGGAGTAGCCGGGCAACCAAGAGGGGAAGAGGTGAGAAATTGTTTATTTTCTCTTTTGCGTTTCATAACATTGCAGCATGTGCGTGGTTTCGTTTGGAGGATTTGGAGAGAAATAACATCGTGTGTGCGTGTGTGTGGTCGTTGTGGGCGATGCAGACGTCGGGTGTTGGGTGCGCGGTGTGCTTCGGTCGAGTATTGTCGTTTCATGTATAGGAAAGGGCGCAGGCGTACATTAGCACAACCGATGGTTGTATAAAGGGTTCTTGGAACAGAAAACGGTAAGCACCGACGGCGCCACACATTTTCGGCTGTAAAAAAGGTACAGTCATCGGAAAGATTAAAACAAGAAAATTAATGAAAATGAAATATAAGCAATTTAAAAAGTGAAAATCGGAAAGAGTTAATAAAATTTATGGAATAGGAAATTTGGATAGAAAATTGGATTTAGATTAGTGTCAATCACGGAAAGGTAAAATGACCGTTGGAAAAAGAGTGTGCGGTGTTTGTCGGTTGCACATTACGGGGACAGGCGCCGACAGGATCAATGTCATAAAAAATTCTCGGAACAGAAACCATAACCAGTCTAAAAACTTCTTAAAGGAATTATGACGCTTGACGTTTTGTAAAACAAAATCGCTAGCAAATGGATTAGATACGGAAAAGAGATGATAATTTTGTGCAGTTATCGAATGGAAGTAGAAAGGTATGCATACATGGATAGAGGATAGAGTGTTTAGTGCTAGTTGAGTCATTTTGTACATAGAGACCAAAGCTCAGCAACAAAAATAATTAAGAAATAATAAAATCACCCTTTATAAACAGGAACAGAGATGGAATAGTATAGGAATAAATTGGCCATCGCTTAAGAGGAATAGTATAGGAATAAATTGGCCATTGCTTAAGAAAGGAAAGTGGAAAGATGTTAACGTTAACCCTTTAAGAGATAAGAATAGAAGGAAAGAATGTTGTGAATATCATCTAAAATATTTATATGGAAAATTCGCAGCTGGAATAGCAATTAGGAAAAGTAATTTGGAAAAAGGAAAAAATTTATTGGACAGAATTAATATAAGGAAAGAATGCACTATATTACGAAATAGATAAGGGACGAAAATTTACTATCTTTGGTAATGGGAATAGGTTTGCGTTAGTAATTATTAACATCCACACACCACACCGCACATTAGGAATAGGTATAGAAAGAAAATGTTCATAATTTGTAGTTTGCTTTATGAGAGAACCTCATTGAGCCAATTGGAATTAAAAAGGAATAGATTGGAATTATTTACAATGGATAAGTATTAATTATTCAGGAAAGGTTGGTTTAATTATTACAATTAAAACGAAAGGACAGATAGTTTGAATTGTCAATATTTATGGAAATTATTGAAGGAAGGAATGGATAGATAAAGGATAGAAACAGTTAAAGAAGTAATTCTTTATTAAGTTTTGGAAAGACGGAATTATTAAAATGATTGTTGCAATGTTAGGAAAGGAATTTTGAATTTATTGACAAAGGAACAGAATATAATGGAATATTTTATTGGAATAGGCGGATTCAGATCAAATATTCGTGCTCCACCATCAACAGCTGCCACATCCGTAGCGGTCGGAAATGCCAGGGGGCAAATCACCACCACTCCGACAGGTAATGGGATTCCTCCAGAAGATGTTCAACGGGAACCTTCACCAGGGAAACAACCGGATAGAGCCGAGGATCAGATGGACAGAGCTAGTACTAGCAACGGAACAGGTGGGCATCAGGAGCTGCCACAGATGGAACAGAGCATAGGAATGGATCAGAATGCTGCGGCTATGTCAGCTGAAGCGAAGCAATTTCCGATGATTCAGCGGAACATTCATCGCTTAAGGGAATTGGTTAGGACAAATGAAGCCAATGAGCTCAGTGTGGGAGCATTAACGCTTCGGCTGGAAAGACTCCAACAAAATTGGGACAGGCAAATGAGCTGTTCATGATGATAGTAGCAGCAACATCACAGGAGATGGGACAAAAATATGAAGACTCCATGAATATCATGGAGGAGGAATTTTTCGAAGCGGCCGAAACTATACGGTCGAAAATTAAGCAAAAAACGGCAGTGGAAAGATTCAGAGGCTGGCCAATCATCAGGAGAGGTAGCGGCCGGTGGAATGGAAAGACCCCTCAATGTTCAGGTAACGGTGCCACTTCAACAGCAGAGCTTTGTGAACACATGGGGATACTTTGACGGGTCAGACTTAAAATGGATAAGATTTCGGGATCGCTTCATCACAGCGATTCACAACAACAATGACGTGCAAGAGGCACATAAGCACTTGCAGCTTGTGAAATCGTTAACTGGAGCAGCGGCTAATGCCTTAGGACAGAGCAACCTATCAAAGGATAGTTACCAGGATGCTTGGAACAGACTACTTGAATTGTATGACAAACCCTACAAGATTGGTCAAGCGTGTATGCGTCAATTTTTCCGTCTGCCTACATTGCATAACAAGCCGACTTCCAACGAATTGCAGAGAATGTCAAATGTTACGCATGACACAATTCATCAGCTACGAACGTTGAACTTTCCCGTGGATCAGTGGGATTTTGTTTTCGTTCATAGTTTGCACGAACGATTGGACGATGACACAGCTAAGGAGTGGGAAAAGACTCTTTCATCGGTTCAGCCAACAGCGAACGAAATGCTGAAATTTTTGGATAAAGAAGCAGGCGCCTCAAAACCAAAGAGCGAGTGGATGAACAGTTCGGAAAGTGGTGGACCACTTTCAATGGAACGGAACAGTTCAAAAGAGAGAAAATTCCGGAAAAATTCATTAGATAGATCAAAGGATAGAAAACAAGAGCGATCAAACCAGCCTGATCGGAGCCAAGGAAGAGACACGGGCACAGTTCCCACGAAATATTCATGTGAAGCGTGCCCATACGGAAGTCAACAATATCATCCGTTATATTATTGCCCCAGTTTTTAATCGCTCAACTTAAACGCTCGGAAAGAATTTGTTACGAGACGGAAGCTTTGCCCGAATTGTTTTAAGAAAGGCCATGGGATAGAAACATGCCAATCAGTCAAATGCAGTCTTCTACAGTGTCAGAGAGAACCATGGCACAACAGTTTAATTTGTCCCACAAAATTGGCAGGAGTGTTCAATCTTCAACAAAAAAGGAAAAATGATTGACTAGAGGTAGGACCAGATAAAAAACGGAAAATGAAATGGAAGCAACCGGGAAAGAATTTGAAACTGGATAGAGATTTAGTTAAGAATAAGACGGAAACGGTAAGGGAAAAATTAGAATTATTGGATAAGAAAAAGGAATTGTTATCGGAACAGATTAGAGATGTTAACAGTAGGAAAAGAAAATTTAACTGTACCACGGAAAGATTAAATAAAATAAAGGAAAAGAAACGCAATGCTTACGCACAATACGCAACGGAGTTTGATTCAAATTCTTTTTCAGTGAATTTTATGCCAACAGTAAAGGTAAAATTGGAATATGACGGACAGGAATTTGCCATGGAAAGAGGATTATTAGATACTGGTGCACAACCTAATTTAATAAGTTTTCAACTATTTAAGAAACTCAAATTGACACCTTTACCACTAAGAACTAAAGTAATTGGAATAGATGGGGAACCATTTAAAATTCGATTCAAGGTAATTTTGAAGGTAAAACCGTGGTTTCATGGTGGGCCAGTTGAGTACATTGATACCACATTTTGGGTTATGCCGAAAAATAGTAGCTGGCATCCAATTTCACCATCTGTAGTTCTGAATGAACCAGCATTAAAGGATCGACAAGGTATGCCGTATGCCGATGCCACATTTATTGTGAAAAACCCAGGAATAGATGAAAACATTACCAAAAAGAAGATTGTCAGTCGCGTGGCTCAATGTTATAATCCCGGTTACGACCCCGACCCCCGCGACCCGAAGCATAATTTAAAGAATCGCGATCGTGTGAACTTCTGCCTTCAAAATTCCCGTCTGCACCTGATGTGCTCAGGTGCAATTCGTAAGAAATGCTTTTGGAAATGCTTTTGGTCCACCTGCACACCTAATGCATCAGCATTCAGGTAGCATTCAGGTGCAATTCCTAATAATATGCTTATTGCTTATGCTTGCTTCCCACGCCACCAATTGAGCGAGGGACCTGAAGTAAAATCTATAAAGAATCAGTTGTCAGTTAGTTCTCCGGCATCCGCATTCGTAATTGTCTCTCCTTGTAAAGAAAGAAAGTTAACGCAAATAAACAGCTTTAAAAGTCTAATCGAGGTTTTTATTCCGAAGACCGAAAACGTTCAATATATTTCTTTTTTTTTTATGCTTTCCAATTACGGAAAGCAAAACTGGCGCAGTCGGTAGGATAGCGTGTCGCGAGTAAATTCGTGCGTATTTTAATACCTAAAACACGCTATCCGATATAAAGTGCTCCACCGAAAAGATTCGGCGAGTGCAGAACAAACCTGTGCCGTAAAGAATCGGTACTATTATGGTCGGCTGGCTGCAAACCGAACGTGTACCAAAGAGGGGCACGTTTACATCACCACCCGCGGTGGCTGCATCAGGCAACTACAGGGAATCTCACTGGCGCTCCAAGCGCTCCTCGCGGGCGATACCGCAAGGCGACTTGCCTCGTACACGGGGAAACGTCTAGATCTCTTCCGCTCGGCCATTGGCGATCTAAGCACCGAGCAGGCAGCACACCCAGCAAGCGAGATCAACTGGTGCACAAGAAAGAAAAAACGAAAGGAAATCAAAAAAAAATAAAAGTGCCCCCAGATAAACTTTAAATTGTTCGGCAATAAGTCGGTGTGTAGTGTGGTGCAAGCAACGAGATCAAGAAGAAAAAGTCAAGCAGGAGCCTTCAGGCAACCAGAGAGGACAAATTTTACTCCTAAGGTATGGCTATTCAATTTTTGGCTAAACTCCCTTCACCACCACCCGCATCTATAGGGAGCCCAGCCCTACTCTAACACCGTACCCTAGAGGGCAAAATAACTCCCTGGGAAAACAAAGAAAACAAAAAAAAAATATAAAATCGCAATAAAAAGGAAAGGGACAAGCAAGGGCGCTGCACCTGAAGCAAGCGAAGGCCCCTTCCAGACGAATCGACGTCCCACATCCACCCCGTCGGAGATCACACCAGGGCTGGGGTAAACTTCCCGCAGCATCATCCAATGATTATTTCTGGTGGAACGGAGAACGGCAAACAGGAGCAAGAACAGTCACCCGAAGTACCGTTACAGAGTGCGGGTTCAGCAAGCGCAGCACCCCGACCAGCGACTTTATTCAGCCTACGTTCTGCCCGCACGGACACCGACAGCGAATATTTGAATATTTTAAGTTTCCTTAGGTTATGTCTCGTATTAGGCCCGAATTACAGTATTCTGTTTTTGTAGGAGACTAGCAACATAGTACTCGTATATAAATATTGTGCATAGAGCCCCGGCTACGCCCTGTGGGTATAACCACCTGGAAGAAAAAAAGAAAAAAAAATTTATAGGGAAAAAGGAAGGGAGAACGGCCGGCAGGAATTTTTTTTGTTTTGTGCCACCCCGTGCAGGAAGGAACCGCCCGCCTCAGCAACATTAGGGCCCCGGATAATCAACTCTTCATTACAGCACGCATCGGCTTGAGTCGACTCCAGCGGACTGCGCGATGAGTACCCGGTGAACACCGGTAATTTAATGAACCAGAATTATATTGAATTGGGGAGGGGGCGCGCCACACGAAAAAAAAAAACATTAAAACTCAAGTTTGACTGCCAAACGGTGTATACCGACCCATCCAGTGGGGCAGCATAAGAACTATGGAGGCGTTTCCTTCGTCAGGGATCATGGCAACCAACAATTGATTTGACAAGCATAAGAAAAAAAAAAAAAAAAAAACAAAAAAAAAATAAGAGAAATTCTCTCCGACACATTTTTCAGTTTACAGAAATTATTGGCAAGAGATATTTTCAATCATTTACCTTATAGTACAGTCACTGAAGGGTTTCACCTCCGATTTCGTTGAACCTCCATCGATTTGCATGAAAATTGGTGAGTAGAGGATACCTCAATAAACAAAAGTGACATAGTGCCAACTTGCGCTTTTACCCTGGGGGTGGAAATTATTTTTCGAAAAATAACCCCAGGAATCGATAGAGGGACCAATTCTAAGCAAAATTTGTTCTATAAAGTTATTAAAATAAATCAATACTTTTTGAGTTATTAAAGAACAAAGATTTTGATTTTTCGTGAAAAAAATGCATGTTTTAAAGCGGTTTTTCATCAATAACTCAAAAACTATAAGTTTTTACAAAAAAGTTGTCATTACCAAAATTGAAGCTAATAAAAAAACGAATAAAATCCTTCCTTAAAAGAACCTTTTAGTATTAATTTAAAGTGAGCTATAGCTAATTGAATGTATATTTTTTATCGGCGAGTACTCAAATCTAAGTATTCAAGCTCAAATAACGGGAAAACGATGCATTTTATAAAAAATACTTATTGAACACTTTTCAAAGTACTCACCAATACCTTTAAAATGAGCTTTGGAAAAAGTTGATAGCATCAAAATTAAGCAAGTTATGATGAAAATAAGATTACCCTTTCGAATTTTTTAGGAAAAAGTGAAAAATAAAACCTATTCTAAACCGGTCAACATTTTTTACGTCATTACTTATGCTAAAATACAAAAAGTCTTATAGGGATTACCATAAATTTTAATTTTTGTGGAAATGGCGTAGGTTTTATTTTTCACTTTTTCCTAAAAAATTCGAAAGGGTCATCTTATTTTCATCATAACTTGCTTAATTTTGATGCTATCAACTTTTTCCAAAGCTCATTTTAAAGGTATTTGTGAGTACTTTGAAAAGTGTTCAGTAAGTATTTTTTATAAAATGCAAAGTTTTTCCGTTATTTGAGCTTGAATACTTAGATTTGAGTACTCGCCGAAAAAAAATATACATTCAATTACCTATAGCTCACTTTAAATTAATACTAAAAGGTTTTCTTAAGGAAGGATTTTATTCGTTTTTCTATTAGCTTCAATTTTGGTAATGACAACTTTTTTGTAAAAACTTATAGTTTTTGAGTTATTGATGAAAAACCGCTTTAAAACATGCATTTTTTTCACGAGAAATCAAAATCTTTGATCTTTAATAACTCAAAAAGTATTGATTTATTTTAATAACTTTATATAACAAATTTTGCTTAGAATTAGTCCCTCTATCGATTCCTGGGGTTAGTTTTCGAAAAATAATTTCCACCCCCGCGAAGGGGGGGCATCCACCCCCAGGGTAAAAGCGCAAGTTGGCACTATGTCACTTTTGTTTATTGTGGTATCCTCTAACTACTCACCAATTTTCATGCAAATCGATGAAGGTTCAACGAAATCGGAGGTAATGGTCGATTTTTATCTTCAGTGACTGTACTATTATTATTATCATTACTGGTTGCTAAGTTTCATAGAGAAGTTGGGTAGTATAAGAAGAAAACAAAAAAGAACAGAAAATCCAAGATACCAGCTCGGTACGTTTATAGATGTCCCCGTCGGTTCCGGTAGGGGTGAATTCACAACCGTTAGGGAGTCGCCTACTAGTGGTCGCTCGCCTAACCCGTGTAAGGCCAAATTAGAAAGTTGTTTTCTTGTTTCTCACAACCGATAGGGAGTTGCATATAGGTGGCCGCTCGCCTATCACCCCCCTAGTTAAGCGAGCCATTGAAAGTTGTATATACAGGGTGGCCGGAAGATTGACGTCAAAAAGGAAAAGCACGGTTTTCAAGTTATGAATTTTGTTATGAAGTTTTGAGAATTATCGACTTGACCATCTTAAAAAAAATCTATAAAAAAAAGTACAGGATTTTTCTGATATTTTTTGTTTGTAATTAAATCGTCATGAATGGTACTTTTATACGTAGAATAACCAGCTTCGTAACTTTGATAAAAATTATGGAAATATTGGTCTCAAGAGAAAAAGTTACGTATTTTGAATTATGATCTAAATTTTCAAATTTAAATTAAAAATCTAAACAGGCTACTTCATGGTTTCTTAGTAGGCCTAAAAAGTGCGCTCAACTCTCAGCTTTCAGAATCATTAATAAAAAATGGTACTTAACGGTCTACTTTTGCTAGAATTAGCCTTCAAAGACAGCAAGGTGGAAAAAATCAAAGAATTAGACATTTACTCAAAAATTATTTTTTGCAATTTTAAGATTCTTGAGGTTAACTCACTTCGTTAACTAACCAGAAATTACTACAAAAAGCTAATATTGAAACATTTGGGGGTTTTATTTATTTAGTTTTAAATTTATTCATTTCTGCCCGATGCATTCTTGCGGATCATGGGTTGTAAAAGTGAGCAAAATTCTTTTACCTGCAGTAACAATGGGCGAGAGGATAAAAGGTTGGCATTATTGCCATCTCTCTTACTCTCGTTGACGAGAGGGGCTGCAACACAACCCATATGCCAACCCAAAAAAAAACAAGTTACAATGCGCGCAACGAAAGATGAGCGCTGACTGATCACGTGGTTATCAAGTGGTTATTATCTGCGCAGTATACAGTTGCGGGCCATTTTGGCGGTAAGCGTGGCAAGCGGGGAGGGACGGGAGCGCTTATCTTTCGTTGCGCGCACTGTAAATCAGTCGTACTCATTTCTTTTTATTTACATTATGATGTGTGATTTATTGCCATACCTTTTTCTTACCTAAAACTTTTCTTGACCAACCAACCTCTAAAGCTAGTTTTTATTAATTTTCAGCATTTTCTATCATAACTTGATCAGAAAAATCATAAAATGGCAAGAATTTATTTTTAACCAATTCTTTGATTTTTTCCACCTTGCTGTCTTTGAAGGCTAATTCTAGCAAAAGTAGACTGTTAAGTACCATTTTTTATTAATGATTCTGAAAGCTGAGAGTTGAGCGCACTTTTTAAGCCTACTAAGAAACCATGAAGTAGCCTGTTTAGATTTTTAATTTAAATTTGAAAATTTAGATCATAATTCAAAATACGTAACTTTTTCTCTTGAGACCAACATTTCCATAATTTTTATCAAAATTACGAAGCTGGTTATTTTACTTATAAAAGTACCATTCATGACGATTTAGTTACAAAAAAAAATATCAGAAAAGTCTTGTACTTTTTGTTTTAGATTTTTTTTAAGATGGTCAAGTCGAAAATTCTCAAAACTTCATAAAAAAATTCATAACTTGAAAACCGTGCAAAATCGCGGAACATACATGGGGGTGATTCGAATACCCCATGACACGAGGGACCTGTTTTTTTCTTTTTGACGTCAATCTGCCGGCCACCCTGTATATATGTATATTTTTTTTCTATATTCTTCTCTTATTGTACTACATTCAGGATGATCCTTTCGTTCAAATATTGTATCATATTATAGTTTCGTTTGGATTTTGAGATGAACGTATATCTAAAGGCCCCTCTACATGATGGGCCAGCACTGGTTTAGCGAGATGGTCATGGGATGGTTGAAACGCAACTACACGTGGCGACGTTCAGTTGTGATTTCGTCGTTTTTCGAGATCGCTGGCCCACTACCTTTGATGGCGGCTGAAAAACCCATACCGCTGCCATCTCGCGCCATCCCATCCCGCCATAAGCCATCGGACACCACTAGGCCCTCTACACGCTGGCCCATCGTGTAGAGGGGCCTTAATAGTTACTACTTGGAATAAATTAGTGATTTTTGAATTAACCATGAGTTATTGAATTTAGTACGAGTATCCCCCTCGCTGCCCTGAGTCACCGGATGGTCCCGTAAAGTAATTTGTCTAATTTCTAATAGGTTGGGACAATGCCACCAGTAGGTGGTGGCATTGTTAAAGAGGAAGGGTCAGACCTAGGGAAGCAGGCAACTGGGAGGCACGCCCGCTGCCCTACCCCTACACGTACACCAGGATACACGGGTCCTGTTCTTTCGTTCTGCTTCTTTGGTGCTGTTGTAGTACCTCTCTCTCTCTCTTTTGGTGTTGCATTAAATTTTCTTTGCTGTTGTGGGGCTTATAAATCACTCACCGTCGAAGGCTTTCTCATCCCTTCGATTCTTGGGAGCGCATAACAAATTTCCCTTGTGCCTCCGCCATCGGTTCAAGTCCACGAACCCCACCCCATCCGGCGATCTAGATCGTGCTGTCAGCTAGGCGCTTCCGGGACTTGGACTGAGGAGCACCCTCGACCTCGGCTTCACGCCACGTGAACAAAAAAAAAAAATATATATATATATATATTTTTATGATTTATCATATGTAGTACAGACAAAAACTTGTGCTGTGAAGATCCAGTGAAAAATAAACTTGTGCCGCGAAGACCGGTGCGAACAAAAATTTATAAGATTTAGTGGAAAAGGTGAAAAATAAATTTGTGCCGTATAATTTATTCAGTACAAAC
This sequence comes from Machimus atricapillus, assembly GCA_933228815.1. Classification (NCBI taxonomy): domain Eukaryota; kingdom Metazoa; phylum Arthropoda; class Insecta; order Diptera; family Asilidae; genus Machimus; species Machimus atricapillus. The sequence continues at coordinate 15,574,042 of OW121786.1, read as the reverse complement.
CTGTGTTTCGGTTCAAAAAAGCGAAAAAAAAAATTATAAAAATAAGAATAATAAACAGAATCGCGCCGCGGAGATTCGGTACCTTGTGCTAACCAGACCAGAGGAGACATTGCTAACCAGACCAGACCAGAGGAGACATCCCAGTTAGAGGAATCAGACACTTCAATTAGCTGTTTCATCATTCGAGACTACCAGAAAAAACTATATATCAGGACTTCACCCAGAACACCGCCAAAGGCGAACAACCAAGGTCAGAAACCCAACTATCAATTTTCCCGTTTTGCAAATACATTTAGATAAGACCCAATTGTACACTAAGTTTTAGAATACCTAAGTACGAAATATGTTCATTTTGTAAAAAAGTACCTATATCCGAAGAAAGTTTAGTAGATCGATTGGAACAAGTAAGAGAACAATCGAGACAAAGGACCCCGCACAAAATGTATGGAAAATTGCGTACAGTCAAATCGACTGAAAATTTAGTATGTTGTACTTCATGACATCCTGATCAAAAGTTCCCATGGGTGCAACTTCAAAAAATGGCCAGTTTTAGAGATACAGGGTGTTTCATTTTAATAGACGTACTCACATATCTCGAAAACTACGCATCCTAGGAAAAAATGTTTCGGACAAAAGTTATAGAGTAACACAAGGGTTAACTAGCGGTGACCTTGCTCTTGACCTTGAGGTCAAGGATCAAGGTCATTTCAAGGTCAAATCAATTTTTACATAGGGATCCCTACTTCTGACCCCGGAAATGGAAAAAACGCAACATTTTAAGTTCAGATATGCACTTGATCTCGATTTTGAACGGCTGTACTCCCGCTTCCGAAATTCGACAAGGTATCAGTTATGGATAACTTATAGACCTCATGAGGATCAGAATAATGAGCCTATAAGAGGTTATTACTGTACTTGTGTATCAGGTTCGAGAACATTAGGTTGCTGTGCACATGTCGCAAGTGTGTTATGGTTCTTAGGGTATGCGCGACACCAGCCTCATATCAAATATCCAAGCGTCACTTTACTTGATAATATAAAAGACGAAATAATTAAAGAAACTAATAAATAGAAGAAGAACAGCAGCAAGTGCTTGAACCATTTTAAACTACTAATTTATAAAACGGCCCTTTTCAGGGCCAAAATGATGTGCAAATCCGATCGCGCAACCTCCCCGCGGTGCACATTGGGTGACGCTAATGCCGACGGTAGTATGCATACGACATATACGATGTGTCCATATTAGGGACATACATATACTCATTGTTCATGTTCATGCAAAATGTTGCGCTTTTTCCATTTCCGGGGTCAGAAGTAGGGATCCCTATATAAAAATTGATTTGACCTTGAAATGACCTTGATCCTTGACCTCAAGGTCAAGGTCACCGCTAGTTAACCCTTGTGGTACTCTATAACTTTTGTCCGAAACATTTTTTCCTAGGATGCGTAGTTTTCGAGATATGTGAGTACGTCTATTAAAATGAAACACCCTGTATCTCTAAAACTGGCCATTTTTTGAAGTTGCACCCATGGGAACTTTTGATCAGGATGTCATGAAGTACAACATACCAAATTTTCAGTCGATTTGACTGTACGCAATTTTCCATACATTTTGTGCGGGGTCCTCTCGAGACAAATTTCCGGCATCCTAAATAACTTTTTCCCTCAATCCAGAATGTTGACCCTGTCCATCGACCCCTTCAAATATATTTCAAAGCTTCCAGAATATCGTGGAGATCATCTGGAACTTCAAAATTTTATAGATCTCATAGACAAAGTTCACCTTCTGCTAACAACGTTCGACGCGTTATCGCAGAGTATACTTTCTGACCAAATAAAGGCCAAGCTCAAGGGCAGAGCCAGAGAGGTAATAGATATTAATGCCCACTGTTGGCAGCACTGGGAACCGAACGCACCCTTTTCACCAATCATCCAACTTCACAGTGAAGTGAGTGAGGTTCCTTCTTCTTCCTTCTTCTTTGATCAGCCCGACTGTCACCAGGACCTGCTGGAGCGAGTCATCATAAATTGTGTAGTAAATAGTAATTAACTTGTAAAGTGTGATCTCAATAAAAGTACATTTATTCCCTCGCAAGAGGTAACAAATTGGCGACGAGGATAGTGGTGGAATTTCTTTTTTTTTTTTGTGCTACAAATCAATAAAAAAAAAAAGATGGCGAACGATGACAATTCAGTGCAAGAGCTGATGCGGCTCCTAATTTCGCAACAAAGTCAGCAGCAGCAAGTTTTGGAGTTGCAGCGTCAAATGCTCTCATCATTCAATGGACAATCAGGCTCCAGGCAAAATCAGGTAACACAGAAGGGGGTGGAATTTACTATAGAATCGCTAGCAAACAACATTACAGAGTTTTGCTATGATCCGTCCCGGGGAGTTACATTTTGGTCATGGTACTCTCGATACGAGGATCTTTTCAAAGAAGATGGCGCAAGCCTGAATGACAAGGCAAAGGTGCGATTGCTTTTGCGCAAGTTGAATCCGCTGGCTCACGAGCAGTTTGTGAATTACATTCTACCCAAACATTCACGTGACCTGTCATTCGATGATGCAATAAAAACGCTGAATAAAATTTTTGGCGTGCAGGAATCACTTTTTAACATTCGTTATAAGTGTCTTAAGGCTACAAAGGATCCCTCAGAGGATTTCGTTTCTTTCGCAGCCAGAATAAACCGAAGCTGTGAAGATTTCAAGCTGGGGAAATTTTCCATAGACCAGTTTAAGTGCTTAATATTTGTGTGCGGATTGCACTCAGATTCAGTAGCAGAAATCCGTACAAGGCTTTTGGCTAAAATTGAAAGCGAATCCGAAACAGAACCAATGACATTGGACGGACTCGTCTCGGAAGCACAGCGCATTATAAATTTAAAGAAAGACACATCGCTTATTGCTAACGAAGCCAACAGTAAGCAGGCTCATCTAGCGGAAATGACTGCAAACCAAATTAAAAAAAGTCAACCAACGCGGACTGATAAAAAAACAATTCGCTCAGGTGCGAATAAGCAACAGAAGCAAAACAAGCAGAGTCAAGTTTCAAAATCTGCGGTACCACGAACTCCATGTTGGGGATGCGGTAAAATGCATTTCTCCCGTGATTGTGCTTATGCCACACATACATGCAGTCAATGTAATAAAATGGGGCACAAGGAAGGGTACTGTACATGCTTCTCAAAACAGTCACCAACACCGCAGGTGCAACCGAAAAAGAAGTGGACGGGAATACGAAATTCTTCCGTCACTGTTGCGGTCAGTCGCATAAATTTTGCTGAACATCGACGATTTGCCACCCTACACATTAGCAACATTGAAGGGGGTACAATTGCCCGAGCAGCACTACGGTTGCAAATAGATACTGCCTCGGATGTCACCATCATTTCCCGAGCAGTATGGCAAAACTTGGGAAAACCGGGAAATCTTCTGACGAAGGCCGACATCCAAGCTACGAGTGCATCACGACACGGAATTCGGTTCATAGCGCAATTCAGCTGTGATGCTGAATTGGCCGGGGAAGTAAAACGTGTTGGAGTTTTTGTCACGGATGCTAATCTAGATCTTAATGTCCTAGGTATTGATCTGTGCGATGTATTTAATCTGTGGGAGAGACCACTGAAGGCTGTCTGCTCCGAAATTACGATGTCAACGGATGCTCGTTCAATTACATCAAATTTGCAGAAAAGATTCTCTGAACTTTTCTCAGACACACCGGCAGTTTGCAGAAAGATTAAAATCGGGCTACATCTCAAAACCGATTCTAAGCCGGTATTCAGACCAAAACGTCCTGTGGCTTACGCTGCTCTAAATTCAATTGAGCAAGAGCTGAATCGCTTACAGGATCTTGGAATTATATCACCCGTAAAATTCTCAGAGTGGGCCGCACCAATTGTGGTCGCTAAAAAACCAAATGGGAAAATACGAATCTGTGGAGACTACTCCACTGGACTAAACGATACATTGCAACCTCATCAGTATCCCTTGCCAGTTCCAGCAGATATATTCGCAACATTAGCAGGTAGTGAGTGGTTTTCACACATCGATCTGTCGGATGCCTACTTACAGGTGGAGGTTGACGATGAAGCAAAAAAGTTACTCACAATCAACACTCATAAGGGATTGTTTACATTCAACCGATTGGCTCCAGGTGTCAAGTCAGCACCGGGTGCATTTCAGCAGGTGATGGACACCATGTTGGCTGGAATTCAGAACGCAACGGCATATTTGGACGATATTCTCGTTTGTGGACCTGATCTGAAAACGCACATTGAGACCCTGGAACGGGTTTTGCAGCAGTTGATGGATTATGGGTTCCGAATCAAACTCGACAAGTGTACATTTTTGTCCGATTCACTGAAATATCTGGGACATATCGTTGACAGAAAGGGACTGCGTCCTAATCCGGAAAACATCGAAAAGATCAAGAACTTGCCCAGACCAACTAATATTACCCAACTTAGATCATTTCTTGGGGCAGTCAATCATTATGGCAAGTTTGTTAAGGAAATGAGGAGGTTAAGAGCACCTCTGGATAAGCTTTTGAAAAATAACGTGGAATTCCAATGGACCAAACAATGTCAGCGGTCTTTTGAGGAATTTAAAAGACTTTTATCATCAGACTTGTTTCTCACTCATTTTGATCCTGCATTGCCGATAAGGGTAGCGGCAGATGCATCGAATGATGGCATCGGTGCATACATCGCGCACACATTCTGGATGGATCCGAAAAGGTTATCATGCATGCAGCTAGATCTTTGACGGCAGTGGAACAGAGGTACAGCCAGATAGAAAAAGAAGGACTTGGACTTATTTTTGCAGTAACCAAGTTTCACCGGTTCATCTATGGCCGTTCATTTAAGCTTCAGACGGATCATAGACCTCTTGTGAGCATATTTGGATCAAGGAAGGGCATACCAATTTATACAGCAAACAGACTGCAGCGTTGGGCTTTGACTCTGATGCTCTATGATTTTGAAATTGAATATGTCAGCACAAATAATTTCGGATATGTTGATATGCTGTCCAGACTCATCGGAGAACACACCAGACCTGATGAGGAATACATAGTGGCTTGTACACGACTCGAAGGTGAATTGGATTTGGATTTTCGAACGGCAGTTGACACACTACCATTAACAGCCAAAATGATTCAACGGGCTACAGCAAGAGACGGGACTTGTCGAAAAATATTACACTATATCCAGGATAAGTGGCCTTCAGGAGTTAGCAGAAATGAGCCCGAAGCACAGAAAATCATGCAATTTTTTCATCGCAAGGATTCTTTGTCTGTGGTCAACGGTTGTCTCATGTTCGGTGGCCGGGTGGTGATACCAGGGTGTTTCATACCAAAAGTATTGCACCAGCTCCATCGAGGTCATCAGGGAGTTGAACGCACAAAGGCAGTCGCCAGAAGTTTTGTGTATTGGCCTGGGATCGATGGCGACATTGAGCATTTCATCAAACAATGTCACCAATGTGCGAGTGCAGCGAAGATGCCTGTGAAGACAACATTACAGTCTTGGCCGTTGGCGGAGGAACCAATGCAGAGGCTTCACATGGACATTGCGGGACCATTGCAAGGTAAATACTATTTAGTAATAGTAGATGCTTACTCCAAGTGGCCGGAGATATTTATTACAAATCATATCACATCAACCGACGTGATTGAAAGATTGTTATCAGTTTTTGCACGTTTCGGTGATTGTAAGCAGATTGTCACAGACAATGGCACTCAATTTGTTAGTGCACAATTTGAAAAATTTTTGGCGGAACGAGGTATTAAGCACGGGAAAACCGCGCCATACAATCCTCAGTCTAATGGACAGGCTGAGAGATTTGTGGATACGCTGAAAAGAGCCATTAAAAAACTTAGGTCGGAGGGGACAGAGGTAGAAAACCTTAATACATTTCTACAAACATACCGTGCAACGCCGGGCCGGCATGTACCCGGAGGATTGTCTCCCGCTGAGTTGTTCCTAAAAAGAAAAATTAAAACAAATTTGGACCTTATGATTCCACACGTGTCTACGGGGGAACCCAGAGTAAGCAATAAACAGGATGCACAGTTTAACCGAAAGCATGGGGCAAGACAGCGATCTTATAAGCCAGGAGATTTGGTGTTTGCTCGGATATATGGGGGAGGCCCCGCGATGTGGCGTTGTGGTAGAATCATCGAAAGAATTGGGAAAGTGAATTATAACGTCTTGATCGACGGTGATCGTAGGAGATTGGTTCGTTCACATGCAAACCAGCTCCGAGCTCGGGTTTCATCAGACGGTTGGATTTCTGAACCCCAATTATCAACTGGATTGTTACTGGACTGTTTTGACATTCAAAAAGCAATTGTTCCAGCGGCTGAGCAGTTACCAACAGATATAGTCGATTTGCAGCCCTCGCTGATTACCGATGAGGTGTCAACAACAGTATCATCGGCATCATCATCAGCATCATCGCCGTTATCAGCGCCAGAGGAAGTACGTCTGGAGGAATCGGGAAGAACTCGAGCTGGAAGGATCGTGCGTAGACCAGCTCATCTAATCGACTACGTAACTTAAGAGGGGGAGGTGTTGGCAGCACTGGGAACCGAACGCACCCTTTTCACCAATCATCCAACTTCACAGTGAAGTGAGTGAGGTTCCTTCTTCTTCCTTCTTCTTTGATCAGCCCGACTGTCACCAGGACCTGCTGGAGCGAGTCATCATAAATTGTGTAGTAAATAGTAATTAACTTGTAAAGTGTGATCTCAATAAAAGTACATTTATTCCCTCGCAAGAGGTAACACCCACGTTACCTCATGACCAGAAATTAAGACCATCCTAATACATAACTTCGGTGATAGGCTCACTATAGAGGAGCTTTTTGATGAGCTAAGAGCCTTGAGGTTTAAGACCCACAGCATCGATTTCTATAAAGAAATCAAAAGTGTTTTAAGAAGGCTCAACACGAAGACGAAACAAGAAGCAACGAACGAAGCCTCAGTAAGTTCAACAATAGAAGCAAATAAAATGTCCGCCCTTTTGCTTTTCAAAAATAAGCTTCCGGAACCCATGAAATCCATTTTACACTGCAGGAACCCTAACAGTTTAGAAGATTGTATACTACATGAATGCGGATATGCATCCTACGTACCACCCCAATTCAGAAACAACAATTTCCAAAACAGAAACCCACCTACAAGCCGTAATAATGATTCTCCAAACAACAGACAGACAAACTTACAGAATTCCCAAAATAGAAAATCTTCTCCTAGACCCACAGGAAATATACGAAATCGCCCTGGGCAAGTACAGAGGCAAGCAAATTCTCAGCAAAATAGAAATTTCAATTCCCCCAATAACTACGCAAATGATAATTATCACCCGAACTACAATAATTACAGATATAATCAGAACAACACGGACAATACAAACTACAACAACAGGAACAACAACTACTCAAACAACACAAACTATAACAGAAACAATAACGGACCTAACTACAACTACCCCAACTACCCGAACAATAACTATAGGAATAACGGAAATACCAACAATAATAATCGAGCCAGTAACCCCCAAACCAACCAACCTAGTTCTAGCAATAATGAAAATAGATCAAAACCAGAGCCCATGGAAGTTGACATGGTTGATTCCGTTCATAATAATGGCACTCACGATCAGAATCAACCTTCGCAACCTACAAATTTTCGGCAAGAAGCCTTGGAGACTATCTTCCACATATCTTAATCCAAGGAAGTATAAGGCCCCTACGATTTATCATCGATTCTGGAGCCACTAATTCGATAATTAACCCGGGACTGTGTCACCCTAAATATATCTCTTCCCTTAAATCACCTTCAAAGTTTAAGACCCTTATGCCCAATTTCACAGTGCGAGCTTAAGTTTCCGCTCAGCTAAGCGCGAGGCGAAACTTAAATGACGGCTTAAGTATTTTCGGTTTCACAGTCCTTTTTTATTTCACGCTTAGCTGAGTGAGAGTTTAGGCATTTTGCTCTATTATGTAGCACACTGTGTTTGCTTCAGCAGTTGTCAGAAATATTATTCTGAGAAATTACTGCCAAAAAAACAAGTTTTGTGTAACGAACTTCTTAAGGAAAAATTGTTCTAAGGGAAAATTGTTCTAAAGGTAAAAAAATGAATAGTAATAATATAAACGGAAGCAGAAGGAGTCCTAATTTTACAAAAGCGGAAATCACAATTTTAATGAACTTGGTTGTGAAGCACAAATCCATCATCGAATCCAAACAAACCAACCAAATTAGTGTAAACTCCAAAATTGAGAAATGGAAAGAAATTGAAGTGGAATTTAATGCTTTATCAGGAGGACTCTATAGAACTTTTAATATATTGAAGAAGAAATATGAAAACATAAAAAAGGTCACGAAGAAGAAATATGCAGAAGAGAAGAAGAATTCTTATGCAACAGGAGGAGGACCGGCACCATCGACAAGTGCAAATACCGACGTCGATGCTATGGTAATTGAAGCAATTGGTGATCAAGTGCGTGGGCTGGAGTCCATTTATGACTCAGACGTTTTGAATGGTAGGTGCAATTTTGAACTCATCTCAAATAATAAAAAAATATTTTGTAATTTTAGAAAATGTAATTATCTATGAAAGTGAATTTGACAAAAATATTATTGATGCCACGGCAGTAGAAGCTCAAACACTAGAAAGAGTAACAGAGACACCATCAAAAGAACAAGAACCGAATAAAGAAAATGTGAAAGGTATGATTGTAACAGAGACACCATCAAAAGAACAAGAACCGATTAAAGAAAATGTGAAAGGTATGATTGTAATTTAAAAATTAGTTTTGGTTACAGTTAAGTTGCTTATATTACAGATAAATTCGTCATTGGAAAAAGGCTGACCACAGCAATAAACATCCCGAAGAAAAGTTTGAAAAATGACAAATGGCAAGCGTTAGCTGAAAAAAAACTTGTGCTTGTTCAACAACAAATTGAGAAAAATAAGTTAGAAATGGGGATAATTCAAAAGAAGTACGATTTAGAGCTAAAGAAGCACGAGATGGAAATTCAAATGATGAAGGAAGAGCACGATTTAAAGTGCAAAATATTAAAACGGAAATTAGATGAATGCGAGATCTCAAAAAAGCGGTTTTAATCTTTTTATTATATATAGGGTGCGGCAAAATAATTTTTAAATAATACATTTATTTCAAATTTACAATTTTTCTTTTCTTTTAGACTGTTTCATTTTGTTGCAAGAGATCCGTAAAATATTCGTTGATTAAAACATTTCTTGTGGAATTAGGTAAATCCGTAGCAAATGGCAAAGATCCTGTTTCATTTGTTAGATTTACTAATGATTCCAGACGATCATCAAGTGGTGGTGGTGCGCGATCATTTGTTAAGCAGCAAATATTATGAAGAACTGCAGCAACTATAATGCTCTGCGTGGTATTTAAATGTAACCGCATTCCTGTTGCTAGCACTGGGAATCGCCTCTTCCACACTCCATAAGATCTCTCCACACAGTTCCTTGTTCGAATCTGGGCTTCGTTGTATAGTTCTTCTGCTCGATTTCTGCAATCTCGTAGAGGAGTTAATACATAGTTTCTACACTGGTATCCACCATCAGCCACTATGCAATTTCTTCCGAACTCTCCTTGCTCAAAACGAGACCGAATTCTCGAGTTGTTAAAGACAGTTGAATCATGACTGGAACCTGGCCATCTTGCCACAATGTCCATAATTTTGAGCTTCGAATCACATAACGTCTGCACGTTCATAGAGAAGTAAGCTTTCCTGTTGCGAAAAAGTTCCGCATTTACTGCTCTTGTAGTATGCAATTTTATTTGTTATCAATTGCATTATGCGTAATATTAATTTTAAATTCAACACAAACCTGGTGACTGAATTTTCACATGTGTGCAATCCATAGCAGCAATGACTCGAGGAAATCTAGCGGTGTTAAAGAAGCCTTGTGCTACACTCGCTCTTTCGCTTTCGGTTTCAGGTAATTTAATATAAAATCGCCTTAATAATGCGATATGATGTGAAACTTTCTTTACAACACGGCATGCAGTTGATTTGGAAACTCCTGAAAGATCTCCAGCTGTCAGTAAAAATCCTCCACTAGCGTAAAATCTCAATGTCAGCAATAACATGCATTCTGGAGTTATTGCGTTATTCCTGCATTATAAATATTGAATATGAGATGAGATCAAGAACGCGAAAATTTTACTTACCATGTTGTTTTATGTAAAATTTGTGAATAGATTTGCTCAAGCACAATAGCAGCGCATTGTTTGGACATCCTGAACCGCGAAAAAAAATCAACATCATCCCAATAATCAAAATATTTTCTTGTATGGAATCTTTTGACTCGTGTAACTCGAACAATCCCTTCATAATACTCTTCATCACTTGCATCAATTAAATCTTCCGTATCACTATTCATTTTTAACAAAAATACAAATTTTCAAGAACAACTTATTTGCTCATTGAATTTTCGACACGAAATGTCAAAATATATCTCTTAAGCGAGACTTAAGCGGCCGATTTTGGCGGCTTAAGTATTAGTAACCACTTAAGCCGTAATTTACGCTTAACTCCCACTGTGAAACCGAAAAATGTGTTCAGTTCGATACCGAAGGCCAAATCTTCTTTTGCAAGACGCGGCAGTAATACGAAACTTTGTTTACTACATGCGCCCGTGGGACCGCAGCATGAAAGCTCTGCACTACCTGCTCCCGTATCAGATAACCGACGCGACGCTGATACAGCACAAGTAGTTCAAGCCGGTATGCCGCGCTCCCACGGGAGCAGCTAACTAAGCATTTTCATTGTTATGTTAGCAAGTAACTCTTACAGCCGTATTCATAAAAATGTCTTAAAATTGGTTTTAAGCATTCATTACTTAAAACCCACTTTAAGACTAATGGGCATTTTAAATCCATTATTCATAAATTCGCTGTAAACCCTTTACAACTAAAATAGGTTTAAAGTAGGTTTTAGCGTTCTTAAATTGAAATAATGTGTCAAAATCCTGGATTTTTTGAATTGATTGATTAAAGTAGGTGTGAGCTTTCTGTAAATTCTCTCAATTTTCTCAGCTGTTGTAAGAGTGTTTTAACGATATTGGATGTTTATGAATAATATTTTAAGCATTTTCATTGTAAAGCCTTTATAAGTCACTTTTAAATTTTTATGAATACGGCTGTTAGTATTTAAGCTGTGATTAGAGTAAATAAAGTGTGCATTTAAAATTTGTAACGTCCATCGAGTAGATTCATTTTAATTCACTCTTATACCCTAGATACACGGACACGATCGAATGAAGATCCAGCACGGATCATCATCGGTTGTGCCGTGTATCACTATGAATTAAGTTCGGATCTTCATCCGTTCACTTCATTCCTTCATTCACGGATGAAGTTCCGACAACTTAATTCTGAGCGAATGAAGATGAGAGGCCTGGAAAAATCTGGAAAAAATCAGCTGATTTCCAGTGTCAAGCTGTCAACACAAATGAAAATTCAAAAATCGAATTTCTAACTTGAAGTTGTCAGTCGGTAATCTTGTGTTTTACAAAAAAATGGTGTACAAGTGGAAAGACATTGACGAAATAAAATTCCTTGATGTGTGGAGGGAACATTTCTTAACTCCGCTGGTTGCATCTTGAAGCGTCACGAAATGTCATCGAAACGAATGAAGATCCGCCCGTGTATCATGCATGGAATGAATGAAAATCCCAGTCAATTATCATTCATCGGATCTTCATTCTACCGTGTCCGTGTATCTAGGGTATTATCGTCGGCTTAGTTAAAGTGTAACAGCCGTATTCATAAAAATTTAAAATTGACCTATAAAGGCTTTACAATGAAAATGCTTAAAATGTTATTCATAAACATCCAATATCGTTAAAACACCCTTACAACAGCTGAGAAAATTGAGAGAATTTACAGAAAGCTCACACCTACTTTAATCAATCAATTCAAAAAATCCAGGATTTTGACACATTATTTCAATTTAAGAACGCTAAAACCTACTTTAAACCTATTTTAGTTGCAAAGGGTTTGCAGCGAATTTATGAATAATGCTTTAAAAACGCTCTTTAGTCTTAAAGAGGGTTTTAAGTAATGAATCCTTAAAACCAATTTTAAGATATTTTTATGAATACGGCTGTAACACTTTAGCTAGCCTAAGGGAAGAACAAAAGAGTTCTTCTACATTTTTTGGTGACCCCGACGTGATTTTGGTGTTACACCTAAATCATTTTTATCAATTTATCATAACCCAATTATAGCTTCGAGTGATTCTGGTGGCACACCTGAATCATTTCATCAATCTATTATAACTCCGAGTGATTCTGGTGGAACACTTGAATCATTTCATCAATCAATTACAACTCCGAGTGATTCTGGTGAAGCACTTGAATCATTTCATCGGTCTAATCAAACTCCGAGTGATTTAGGTGATACACTTAAATCATTTATTACATCTTACTACACAACGATTGATTTCAGGTGATACACCTGACTCAATTTTAAATATTTCGCCAGCATCGGCAGCGAACTCCGGGTGATTTTGGTGATACACCTAAGTCATTTCGTATATCTCATCATCGTTTGGGTTCAGGTGAAACACTTGAGCTAACTTTTTAAATATTTCTTCAATCTTCGATTGCTACACATATAAAGCACTTTCATCAAACTACGAATTATCAATAACATGAATTTCGAGGAGCTAATTTCCCGGCAGCAGGAGACTGGGGAAGCGATAAGAACTTTGTGGGTGAATTACAACAAAGATTCGAATGCCCGCAAAACCCATGAAAGGCTTCAAAAGAAGCTAAAAACTTTTGTTCAGTCAAATTCTGAAAGAAAATTATATAATAAAATTAAGTACAATGAATTGTGAAATACTTACCTTACCTGGAGTATCCACAGGTAATCCTAGTTTAAGTAAACATAAAAGGTAAAAAATGGATTATAATCATTAGCATTTATAATAAACAATACAACAAATGAACTCACCTACATTGTTTTTATTGACAAGTTGTGTTGTCATTCCGGGAACTGTCAGGTAAACGTCATTGATCACTTGATCACTGACACCTTACACATGGTCGACAACAAAAATTCACGACTGGTAACGCTGAGAAATGATCTGCAAGTGTAAACATAGCCATGCAGAATGGAATGAAACTGAAACAAATAACCGTTAAGTTGGAGGTATAAAAAGCCGAGATCACGGTAGCTCGGTCTTCTTTTTTACTTTCAGCCTGGTTCGGATGAAGAGTCTATATGCCTTTGGTCATTCGACTCTACATATCCAACGCAGAAATTTCAGCTCTAACAACATTCAACATTTAAAAAAGGTAACTATAAATCATAACAAGGGGAAGTTAAGTTCGGATGAAGAGTTTGTATGCCCGTTGGTCATTAACTCTAAATATCCAACTTAACATTAACTGGGAAATTACTAATAAATTTCAGGGAAAATTAATTACTGATTAAATTATTGCTAAATTCGGGAGGTCTTAGGTTATAAGTTGAGTTCAATGCAACATCTTTCAATAGTATTTCAATAAGCCAATTTTGCTCGGATTTGGATTTGTAATTCACAAACTAGGGTTCATATTCTGGTTACGCAAATTTTTCAATGCGAGGCATCTAACGGAGTTTGCCACAGCCAAACGAATACCTACGGTATCTTGGAAAATGCAACTCTGAAATATTCTCGTTTGTTGGAACTATTTGCAATAAACGCCGTTTAATTTTAGACAAAATTTTCAATCACTTTGTGAAATAAATTGTTTTATGTTAACCTAATCTAAGTTAATTACTGAATAAACTTTGAATTTAAAATAAATACGTAGATTAAGTTATTTAACAATTGAACTTGTTATTAAATGTGGATTGCTTGAGGAATTAAAATAAAACTGAATTAATAATCAAACGGTACATCTTTCATTCCGCTACACACCTACCGTTTTCAGGTTCCTCATCATTGTATTTGGGAATTCTATTTTGATCTGTTTTTCGCTAACTTGGAATCAAACAACTTTAGATGAGTTTTGGAGCGAATTTGAAGACACAAACAACCAAATTCGGAAGCCAGGAATCTTCAGAGCGAGATAATAACAGAAACGCTCCAGAAGAACAGCAACAAAATCCTGGTGCAGGAAATCTAGAGGGCGCAGCAGCGACTCTTCCTCAACCCACCAAATATACTGGAGCTATTCCCAAGGCAGGAAAGCCGGCTCCAACTGTAATGCCCCATAAAGGACATGAGGTCGTCTACACCTTTATTCGAAGGCAGGAGTGCCTCATGGCGGACTTAAAACGACTCCTGGCGGCCCTATCTGATCATGAAGCAGGCCAATCACCTCAAAACTGCCAAGTCAAGATCAAGGCTATTGAGCAATATTGGAGTGAAATACGCACTCTTCACTACAAAATTTGGGAGCAGCATAGCTCACAAAGTTCGTGGGACTATGATGCTGAAGCCTACTTTGATCTCGAAGATCAAACCCAGAACAAGCTCATTAAACTACACGAGGAGATGAGCTTAGGTAGCGTCAACTCGCAGAGCCCACCGCCTAATCCAATCATGACAAGCCAATCCAATAACATGATAAAACTCCCCAAAATTGTATTGCCAAAATTTGATGGGGATTACACTAAGTGGAGGCAATTCCGTGACCTTTTCATAGAATTGGTGCACAACCAACCGATCGCGGAATGCCAAAAATTGTGGTACCTGAAAACCAGCCTTTCAGGTGAAGCCGAGAGGCTCATTCGCCACTTCACGACTTCTGAGGCCAATTATTCATCAGCCTGGAAGGTAATCAACAGTCGATATGAAAACACCAGACTTCTTGTTGGTGCGCTTCTTCACAAGCTGATTTCACAGCCATCCGCAACTAATGAAAGCAGTTCAGCACTAAAAGCGTTACACGACACAACGCAGGAGTGCTTATTAGCACTAGGAAATCTAGGAATCCCTACGGATCAATGGGATCCTCTACTCATACACATTTTAATCAAGAAACTGGACAAAACCACTCACACTCTATGGGAGCAATCCCTCACGCAGCCAAGGCAATTACAACCCCTTAAGAACTTCCTGGAATTTATAGAGACTCGATTTCAGTCTCTTGAGGCCCTCGGTAGTAAGGGAAAAACTAGTGCGGACAATAAATCACATTCAATGAAATCTCAGGCTTCTGCAGTCAGCGCAGCAGCGCACTGCCCTTCATGCAAGGAATGCCATAAGATTTATAACTGTCCGCGATTTTTAAAATTGTCACCTAACGAAAGGGTGAGTCTGGTGAAGAAAACAAATTTATGTTTCAACTGCCTAAACCCGGGACACAACCTGGCTTCCTGTTCAGCCGGCAATTGCACCAAATGCTCTCGGAAGCACAACACATTGCTCCATCTCCCCAGCGCATCTAAAAAATCATCCGCTGACAACAAACAACCCAAGCCATCTTCACCAAATGGCAAGGATCCAACAGGACCCTCCAATCTCAATCTTACTACAAATTCATCGGCGTCACTAGCAGCCAAGACGTCTCACACTCCAAGAAATCATGTGCTCATCAGCACAGCCATAGTAAATCTTGTCAATGATAATGGAACAACCATTCAATGCCGAGCAATCCTTGATTCCGGATCGCAAGTTAGCATCATAACCGAAAAAATGGTCAAACAGCTGAGGTTAAAAGAAAAATCTCAATCAATGTCAATAGAAGGGATTGGCAGCCGAAAGCAGCAGGCTCAACGCAAGGTCAACATACAAGTACAATCCATCAACAATGGTTACAGCGTCAGATTAGAGGCACTTGTATTACCACGCATCATCTCAGATCAGCCCACACAATTCATCGATACGTCCAATTGGCGCATCCCTGATAACATTAAGCTTGCTGATCCTCAATTTAATCGTCCAGATTCAATAGACCTTCTGATAGGGGCTGAGCTTTATTATTCTATTTTGTCCGTGGGGCAAATAAAGCTCGGGGAAACATTGCCAGTACTACAAAACACAGTTTTTGGGTGGACTGTAGCTGGCAAAGTGTGCGAGACCACACAATCGAATCCTTCATGTGGAATCTGCACCCAGGAAGAACTAGACCGGCAATTGGAAAAATTCTGGAAAATAGAGGATACTACAGCCTCGACAGGCAATCTAACCCAGGCGGAGAAGCGGGTTGAAAGTTACTACAAACAAACTACCACGCGAAACAGCGACGGCCGTTTTATAGTTCGGCTACCATTCAAGGAGGATCCTACACAGCTAGGGCAGTCAAAGGATATCGCCTTACAGAGATTCATGGCTCTGGAAAGAAGACTTCAAAGACAACCCGATCTGAAAGATCAATATGTACTATGGATGAATATGAAGCTCTTGGACATATGAAAAGGGTTGATATCAACAAGATATCTTCGCCATTCTACTTTCTTCCTCATCATTGCGTCATTAAGCCGGACAGTAGCACCACAAAGCTCCGAGTTGTATTTGACGGCTCGGCCAAAACATCATCTAATGTTTCTTTGAACGATATATTGGCCAAAGGACCTACCGTCCAAGATGATGTCTTCTCAATTCTTTTACGCTTCAGATTACCGAAATACGTTTTCACTGCTGATATAACCAAAATGTATCGGCAAATAATAACCCACGAAGAGGATCAGAAATATCAACTCATATGGTGGAGAACTGACCCCAAGTCACAACTCAAGTGCTATCAACTACAAACAGTCACATACGGAACCACCAGCGCTTCCTATTTGGCTACAAAAAGCCTTCAATTGCTTGCTGAGCAAGAAGCAGACAAGTTTCCTTTGGGGGCCGAGGTCTTGGCTCGTGATTTCTATGTGGACGATCTACTCACTGGATCGGACCGCATTACTACAGCAATAATAATGCAAAGACAAATGCAGCAGATTCTGCAATCTGCTGGATATAGCCTCCGAAAATGGTGTGCTAATCACCCTTATCTCTTAAAGGACATCCCTCAAGCAGATCAAGAATTACAATTAAGTTTTGACAATAAATCCGAGGACAGCATCAAAACAATTGGATTGACTTGGCTACCAAAAACTGACGAGTTGATAATAAAAACCGCCACCAGGGATCATAAGAGGATTACAAAACGAACCGCATTATCGGACATTGCACATGTTTTTGATCCACTGGGGCTGTTATCACCGGTAATAGTGACTGCTAAAATATTCCTTCAAAGGCTATGGGAGCTTAAACTTGATTGGGATGCAGCGTTGCCCCAAGAATTACATTGCTCGTGGAATCAATTCCGCGAGGGTCTAAAGTCTCTGAACACCATCAAAATTCCAAGACATGTATTCGCTTAAAAGGTACCGAAATCAACCCAATACCATATCTTCGCAGATGCATCTGAAAAGGCATACGGAGCAGCAGCTTACGTGAGATCAGTCGATAGGGACAACACTATCACAGTTCGATTACTGTGCGCGAAGTCAAAGGTAGCCCCAAAAAAGACACTATCACTTCCTAGGCTCGAACTATACGCAGCAAAAATTGCAGCCGAACTCGCGCACAGAATTGTGAAGGATCTAAGGCTCAAAAATCAAGCAATATATTTATGGACCGACTCTGAAATCGTCCTCTCATGGATCAATTCATCATCTTCATCATACCAAACATTTGTGGCCAACCGAATCTCCGCAATACAAGAGCTCTCCACACCTGACCAATGGCGGCACGTCTCCTCAAAGGATAACGCTGCTGACGTCCTGTCTAGAGGAGTGGCCCCAGAGGCGCTGCATACTTGCACGCTCTGGTTCTATGGCCCACGATTCCTTCATGGAATCGAAGCAATATGGCCCGCTCCATTTAAACCGTCCCAAACTGAAAGTGATCTAGAGCGCAAGAAAGCCTCTGTAAGCGCAGTAGCTATCGCCAAAGAATCTGTCGCAGAGGTCATTAAGGACATAGAGCAAAAATACTCCTTCACAAAGGTACAGCGAATTTTGAGCTACGTTTTACGCTTTGTAAATCACCTAAACGATTCCGACTCGAGAAAGAGAAAAGCAACACTATCATTGACTTCCAAAGAATTGGATGAAGCAGAAATCCAAATTCTCAAGGCAGTACAGGACCGAGAATTCCAGGATGAGCTTCGTGAACTAGGGAAAAACGGCAAGGTAGAAAGCTCCAGCTCTCTTATTTCCCTAACGCCATTTCTGGACGAAGTAGGCCTAATACGAGTAGGTGGACGTCTCGAAGCCTCCAATTTATCTTACGATGCCAAGCACCCTATATTGCTTCCTTTCTCGCATCATATTACAAAGGACATCATGACCGACATTCACAAACCAATCGATTACGATTACGACATTCACTTACCAATCGATGATGAGATCCCGAGCACCGGCCAGCCACTTTCAGCAGAAAGTAGCTCTCCCTCAGAAAGACTGTCTAACAAGGACTATCAACACACACAGGAAAAGCCGATGAACTCAAAAGATGAACCCACAAATCCGCGGAAAAAGCAACGGATATCTCTAGGGTCTTTAGTTGTCACTACATTAATAGCATGTTTGGCGCTGCCAAGCACTAGCGCAAGCCCTGTCACGGTAACACCATTTAACACACAGCCTGGTATTTATTTTGAAAATCTGGGTTCAGCAAACATCATAACCAGCGAATGGAAAATATTAGCGTATTATGACATGGTACCCTATTGGAAGGAATTTGACTCACTCCTAAATTGGACATCTCAACTGCCACAATTGTGCATCCCCTTGAAGGACAAAGGTTCCTGCTCTCAAATCATTTCTCAATTCAATCACCTGATCAAAGAAATATCACAATCCAATCAACTGTTATCACCGCAAGGGCAAACACGACGAACAAAAAGAGGGGCTATAAACATAGTAGGCAATATAGCAAACTCACTCAGTAGTATATGTTGACTGGAGACCAAAAGTCGGCTAGGTGGGATAGTGATAGGAGATAGGTTGACTGGAAGGTTGGGTACGGTATGGACTCTGTGTTTGAAATGGGTTAAGGTGTGACAAGGAGGGTCTGGTCTCCTTCATGTGGAATTTGCGTTGAGGCGGCCTGGAAAGTTGCAGGTTTTTTTCTAGCTGGAAGGTGGTTGTGGAGGGTTTGCGGTGTGCAGAGGGCAGAGGTACTTGCGGCGATGTTCGCAAGATGATCGTGTGTGATCAGAACCTGTTTGGAAGAGGAGAAAAAGCAGAGAACCGAGAAGAACTTGCAGAGCACGTGGTGCGGTGCGCCCGCCCGGGCAACGGGGGTCTTATGTCACTTTGCTTGTGAGATGGCAATGCGAAGTCCGCGGTGGTCACTTTGCATGCAATCAAAACACTATTCAGGAAAAAGAATAAATGGATCAACGGAGCAGAAGCCGGGAAAAAGAATAAATCGATCAACGGAGCATAGAACTTACGTGGAACGGTGTGCCACAAGGTAAAGGGGTCGTTGTGTCGTGTGGCAGATACGTACTTGACATGCATATGGTGGGCGCAATTATTCTTTTCTGCTAAAAAACAACCCAAAAAAGCACTAAGAAGATTAAAAAGTAAAAGTTGACTTAGTAAAATGAGATGGGGAGGTAAATATTGAGTAAAACAGAATTGTGAAAATTGTAAACATCTTTTTATTTTTAAATTAAATCTTTCACATTAAATTTTGTGTCTGTGCAGTGGGCTCAGGAATTTTTTATTCTGTTTTGGTTATAAAATTTAATTTAAGAAACCCACCCTTGGCATCATCCTTCCCATTAAAAACAAGAAAATGATTTGGTGTGTTATTCAAATCCTCAACCTGACGTTGCGACTTAATTTTGTCCGAGAAGCGTGGCGGTAGGAATATATACGCCCCATCGGTAAAATGCACCGTGAGACGTACCCCATATTTGGTTTTGACCGTCTTGAAGTGACGAATCTCATATTCTTTGCCGATCTCCATATCGACAATCCACAGAAGCTTTCCATAATCACCTTCCGCAACACTTGCTAACAATTCTAAAGTGCTCTGTAGATTAAATAAAAAGATACATTTTTATTTAAAAGTTTAAAATTTTATTTATTATATTAAGTTGTTTTAAACTTACCATTTTCGTTCAGTTGGAAAAAATCGGATGGAAGAAGTTAGCTATCACTTTGCGCACTGTAGGTTGTGCTAAAAAGGCTCTGTTATTTATATACAAATTCAGGCAAAACTCTAAGATGTGTCATGGTTAGATCCTTGTAGTGATGAACTAGCCTTCGTTTGATTAATGCTTACTGTGAAATAAATTACTAATATATTTTACTTGCAGCTACATTTGCAGTACTTTCTATGCATTTTGTGTTCTAGTAGAAACGGTAAGGAAGATATTTTAAAGATGCCGGTAAAACGTGCATAGGTTAAACAATTTATGTAGCATACCCGCCGAAGCGCTGCCTGTGCCTACATACTTTGTACTTTTTAAGAGATATGTCTACATAAAATTGAGTAATTTATTTTGCAATTATTAATGATATGTTACCTGTACACTTTGTATTTGAGCACTCGACATTCTTGGTAACTCGTTTTTTACCGCCTTATTTATTAGATTTGTCTATGCCTCACAAAAAGCGTCGAAAAGGATGTAAATTATTTTGTATTAAATAGTATAAAAACCTCGTAATTGGTAAAAGAGCCTTTAGTTGAGGTCTTAACACGAGCCAAAGCCCTAACTAGCCACACGTTAAAAACAAATGTGGTAAAGTCAGTTTTGCTACAGTCGGGAGTTTATTGTTAGTGGCCGCTTATATGTGAAAAGTGTTTATTAAGTGAACTGCAGGTAGAAATGTTGATTCAAAATGTTTTAAGTTATATAAATTTTGCTTTCTTGTAAAAGATTTATGGTTCTCCCTACGGACCAACAGTTACTCGCCGCAGAAGGGGTTACACAAGACAACATACCAGCACCGGAACCGGGGAGATTAGTAAGGCGTATTGAGGAAGAAGATACGGTAGATTTCATCCAATGGTTTGAAAGACGAAGACGATTAATTGCTGCACGACATCGTAGGAATTTAAAGTCGAATAATAGCGTAAGGGACTTTTAAGCTTTTAATTCGAACTAAGTAGATTTTATTAATAAAATGGAGGCCGCACAAATTATAATACTTTTAAAAAACTCTTTAAAATTTAGTAATACTTTATTTCTAATAACTTTACAGAATATTATTGAGGAGTTGTCTAAGAGAAAAGTATGATGTATTAAATTTGATTGTGAATTTTTCCATTACGAATAGTGTACCGTTACATGAAGGGGTTGTAAAAGATTCGGTAGAGTTTTTAAATCGTTGTAGGGAAAGTGATGCAGCATCACAAACAGCTTGTGGCGATTTGGATGCGCCCTCTACTACAGCTTTAACAAATAACGTAAATAACAAAATAACTCTGACTGAACGTAAAAATGTGGAGGGTATACCTCAATGTGGTTATGGGTCCAGTGCTAAATTAAATTTAATATCAAAACAAAAGACATACTTTACAAAGTTTAATTTAGATGGTGTAAAAATGACCATCCAGCTTAAAGATTTTGGTGATAGCCACCAAAGCCCTTTTGAGTTTTTGGAGAGTGCTTTCAAAGATGTTATTAAACATCTTATTTGCGATGCCGCAAAAGGTAGTAAAATAAGTTTTTCTATCTTTCCACCAAATTCACCCAAAGTGAAACCAATCTGGGGAAGTTTACGATTGGTCAGTGATTTAAATCCAGAGTATATTCTCGGTTTAATTTCTAACGTAAGTCAATCAAACTTTGTGTTTCTCTCGGATGAGGTTTTGCAAATAGACGCAAATATCATTAATTTCCCATCTGGTGCGGGCAAAATAAACACTCACCTATTAAGCGAGCATGAGGTTTTAATAAAGAAAAGTAGTATTATAGATGTGGGTAAAGCTAATGATGTGTACTGTCTTCCACGAAGTATTTGCTACGCTATTGAATTAATAGAAAAGAAATTAAGTCGAACTGAAAAAAGGAAGGTTTTAAAAAGCCTAGATGTGCTATCAACACAACTGTGTAAAAACGCAAAAGTTGTTGTTGATCAGAGTAACGGGTGTCTTTTAAGAGACCTTTATAAATTCCAATCGTTGCTAAAAGATTATCAAATTATAGTTTACGATAACCTTCAAGATCCTAACTCAGTAATGTTTAAAATGCCTTTTGAAAATTACCCATTGAAAAAACTTCATATCTATTATTCAAAGATGCTCAAGCATTTTTACGTGATAAAATCTTTAAAGGGATTTTTTAATAAAAATTACCTTTGCGAGTTTTGTGACAAGGTCTCAAATACTAAATATCACAAATGTGAACTTAAGTGTCCATATTGCCTTTCTTTTCCGCCATGTATATTTGTTGATAAAGTTGAAGGCTGTACCGACTGCAATCGCACGTTCAGAGGAATTAATTGTTTTAATAACCATCTTTTGAATAAGATTGATGGGGAGAACATTTGCCAATCACTTAAAATATGTAAAATGTGCGGTAAATTTTTAGATTTTAATAGGAGAAAAAATAAGAACCACATTTGTGATGAATATTTTTGCCAAAATTGCTATACGGTAGTCCCGCAAGAACACACGTGTTTTGTCAAACCATATAAAAGAAAAGTAAGCCAAAAATTCCTTCTTATATTTTTTGATTGTGAAACTACACAAGACACATTGTACAAAAACTAGAGGTGTTGTTACCTTCATATTGTTAATTTAATTGTTGCTCACCAGGTGTGTTTTTCGTGCTATAATGACTTAGATATTCATAACAAATGTGTGACTTGTGGTGTAAGGGAACACATTTTTGAGTATAAAGAAAATGGGAATGTTGTAAAAGAATTTATAGATTATTGTTTTATTCACCGACCCGATATATCTAATGTGTTCTGCATAGCACATAATTTACAAGGGTATGATGGACATTTTTTTATTTCTGAACTTTTAGAAAGAAACTTAACCATACACCCAATAATGAACGGGACTAAAATAATGAAACTAACTTGTGAAAATTTATCTTTTATTGATTCATTAAACTATTTGCCATTTGCACTTTCTAAATTCCCATGCGTGTTTGACACCCCAGAAAATGTGAAAGGGTACTATCCACATTATTTTAATACAAAAGACAATATAAATTATGTTGGTAAATATCCGCCGCCAGAATTATACGGTTATGATACAATGAGGGAAAGAGAGAGAAATGAGTTTTCAAAGTGGTACAGCACTAAATCGGAAGAAGTTTTCGATAATAAAAAAGAGCTACTAAAATATTGTATAAACGATGTAGATATTTTACGTGCTGGATGCATTCGCTTCATGTGTGATTTTCTTGAAGTAACTCATGTAAATCCTTTTGTAGAATCGTTAACTATAGCATCAGCCTGTATGCTTGTTTTTAGGAAAAATTTTCTTAAAAACAACACTTTAGCTATAGCGCCAAAAAATGGCTATTTTAAATCACAAAATTATTCCTTTAATTCTTTAAAATGGTTAAAATTAAAAATGAAAGCGGATAATGACATTGCTTGTGCAAATAATGTTGGGGAAATAAAATTGGAAAAAGGCGGACTACGAGTAGATGGATTCAGTCGGGAAAAAAACAAGGTTTATGAATTTTTTGGGTGTTTTTATCATGGGTGTAGGGTGTGTTATAAAGTTCAAGACTTAAATGTTAAAAATAATTTGCTAGAAACACTTAAACAGAGATATGAAAGTACAATGAAAAGAATAGAAATAATAAAAAACAATGGGTACAATTTAGAATTTGTATGGGAATGCGAATTTAAAAAATTTTTGAAAGAAAATCCTTCTATTAATCAAGAACTAAGCGAATATATGGCCGATGTTGTTTTACCTCTTAACCCTCGCCATGCCATATTTGGTGGCAGGACAGAGGTTTTCAAATTACACCACAAAACTGATGAGGGTCACATTATTAGATATTTAGATTTTACTAGTTTATATCCTTTTGTTAATAAATATTCACCGTACCCGATAGGTCACCCGACAATTTTTAGAAATAATAATATACCTTCAACTTCTGAGGTTTTGGAGATGCATGGGTTTATTCTGTGTTCGATTCTTCCGCCAACTAGTTTATTTTTGCCGGTGTTACCATTTAAATGTAACAAAAAGTTATATTTTTCGCTGTGTAGAAAATGTGCTGAATCAAATAATGTATTCGGTTGTAACCATAATGAAACTGAGCGACAAATTACAGGTACTTGGGTAATACCTGAAGTTTCTTTAGCAGTAAAGAAAGGTTATAAAATTTTAAAAATATTTGAGGTCCATAAATATGATTATACAATTTATGACCCTGAAGCAAAAAGTGGTGGTTTATTCGCAGACTATGTAAATACCTTTTTAAAAATAAAACAAGAAGCTAGCGGTTGGGGTTCTAATTATAAAAGTGATAAAGAAAAGGACAATTTTTTACAGTTATATGAAAAAAAAGAAAATATTACTTTAGACAAAAATCAAATTAAGAAAAATTCAGGTAAACGGAATCTTGCAAAGCTTTGTTTAAATTCGCTTTGGGGAAAATTTGCTCAAAGAGAATATAGAACACACACAAAGGTTGTCAATAATTGGAAAAATTTTTGTGATTTTATAGAATCACCCGGGATAGAAATATTATCTTTATTCCCCATAAATGAAAATACTATGTGGATTAATTGGAAGTATATAGAGGAAAATTTAAATACCTTACCGCACGTAAACATACCTGTTGGGGCTTACACTACAGCATTTGCCAGACTAAAACTCTATGAAGCTTTAGAAAGAGTTGGAGAGTCAATTCTCTATTGTGATACGGATAGTTTAATATTTGTAGAAAATAAAAATAATCCACCTCTATTTCAAAATTCAGATTTCTTAGGTGAATTAACAGATGAAGTGGAAAGTTTAGGATGTGGCGCATTTATTTCTGAATTTGTAAGCACTGGACCTAAAACTTATAGTCTTAAAGTTAAAATTGGTGAAAAATATGATTATATTACTAAATGCAAAGGCATGACAATGAATTTTGAAAATTCGAAAATTATTAATTTTGAATGCTTAAAGATGATGGTAAAGGGTAATGCTGAAAACGAAACAGTTTGCATCAAAAACTGCCGTAAAATTAAACGAAAACGTCCAGGAGTTGTCGTATCCTCAGAGGAGAAAAAACATTTGTCATTCACATTTGATAAACGTGTTGTTACAGACGATTATTTTTCTTACCCCTATGGCTTCAAAAGACAACGACATTAGACAATGTTAATTTTAATGTTAATGTACCGATAGTTATACTAAAATTTGTTATACTTGTATTTAAAAATTTAAGATTTTAAAAACATTAATAATGTATCAATGAATAGAATGTAAAAATTTATAACTTTAAAATAAGACTATATAGTTTAAAAATGATTGTACTTTAGGTACACGTAGAGGTAAAGATATACTGTATATCGATCAAGGAGGCAATAATTATCACCAAAACCAGCACTTTGTTTTCGGCGGAGCTATCCAAGATTTTACCCAGCCGCGTTGTGTCGAAAAACCCACACTTAAATAATGTGGACGTGTGAAATCGAGATTTCAGCTAAGGCCTATGACTTACATAGCGCAATTGAGTGTATTGTGCAACAACTCAACGAAATTCAAATTGTAGCTATAGCTAAGCTTAATGAAAATGATTATTGGAGACAATTACATAAAGAAGTAGAGGGAATTTCTCGCCGTGGACTTATCATATGTGATTTATATTTGGCTGATAAAATTGAGCTGGAACTTTTCTGTGACCTACTCTTGTGCAACAACTTAGATGGTTACCTCTGGGATTTACGATACTTTCTCCCTGAGGAAATTTCAATAGGCTGTTATCAAATGCAATTTT
This sequence comes from Machimus atricapillus, assembly GCA_933228815.1. Taxonomy (NCBI): domain Eukaryota; kingdom Metazoa; phylum Arthropoda; class Insecta; order Diptera; family Asilidae; genus Machimus; species Machimus atricapillus. The sequence continues at coordinate 15,548,137 of OW121786.1, read as the reverse complement.
ACAAAGATCTCGAAGATTTTGTAAATTCTAATAAACATGACTACATTGACTGTGCCGGCTGCGACTGCAGTGATGAAATTCGTAATCTACTGAAGTGAAAAAAGAAAGCATATATAATCATACACGTATGGTTCTAGCTCATTCCGAATTTTTTGCTCCAAGCAATAATATGGATAAATTTATTTTGGACATCCAGTTTGTGTGCGGGAACAATGGTCAATACTTTATTAAAGAACTGGCAGTTCTTACTATTGGAACCATCTGCCCGAAGGTTTACCATTTTATGCCGCCTTACCCATACCAGAAGCTGTCATCAAAAGCAAGGAGAAAGAACAAGTATGACGTGGAAAATATTAACGGTCTACATTGGTGTGGCGGGGCCATTAACTACAACAATCTGGCTGAAGTTTTTTCAAAATTTGAGAATGCAACAATATACGTGAAAGGTGAGATAAAGGCATCATTCATTAGGAAATACTGCCCGACTTCTAACATAATAGAGCTTTTACAAATACCTAGATTAAGCGATCTTGTTAATTTTCAATCTAATTGTGAAATCCACAACAGTGTATCTTTTGTCCGTTGTGCTTTGCAAAACTGCATAAATATATACCTATATATGTTGATTAATAAAAATATAAAATGAAGACAAACAACTTGGTGTGTTTTTATTTAAAAAGCATTTTATTATATGGTTATTACATCAAAAAGAATATTGGTACTGCAATACAAGGGTATTTCAAAGAAAAGTCTAGAATAATTTAAGTGAACATAAGAGGTTCTAGACGGTATAAAAAAGTCTTCGTGTGACAACAAAATTAAATTTTGGTTTTTACACTTCTTACAATATAGCTTATAGTACTCCTTCACACTTTCGGCTGCATTGTTATTGTGGAACATTACAATCTTGAAGAAATCCTGCATATCAATCAAGTTGTAGAGTTCATTAAGGGTCAGTTGAATGTTTCCTGTACCGACGGGGATTGTGTATTTCGTCTGAAGCTCTTCTTGGTTTGGTGGGAACATGCCTGGAGTAACCTCGTCTCTTAGTTTGGTTAGATGTTTGTAAACTTCCAGCCATCCACAGTAAAATGTTGACACAGGTGCAAAACCGTGACGATGAAAGACTATTTTTGCCTCAAACGAGGTCGGATCAAATCCGAGGACAACCTTCTGATGATGGTAATGGTCCAGATGATATGTGTAGTTTAGTAAAAGATTTTCGCCCACGACCTCTGGTCCTTTTTTGGTATTTTTTCGTTTCGGTCTAAGTTTTTCCTTTTTGGGTTTTTTGTCCATCACCTCAAACTTTTCTGCACACACTCTTTTTACATTCAACTGTTTAGACTTTTTAGCTTTAGCTGCAGGTTCCATCTTAAAGCGGAGGCTTATACTTGAACATTAAGTGTACATCACCATTGTCTCGTATTTATACCCTTATTTTCCGGTGTACATAACTGGTTATATTTACCCCTACTAGATTTTGAATATTTTCTCAAGTATAGTTTGCTATAGACATTTACAACTTTATTATCATTTAATCTAAAATTATTGAAGGAGAATTGTTTTAGAAACTGTTTTAAACTTTTTCCTTTACATCGAAAATACAAATACACACAGCAATAGTACCCACAGGTAGATGAAAGTGCACCTTGTAATCGTTTTTTATTACTCACAAACACATCTGAATTGGCATGTAAGAAGTCGCGAAAAAACCTGTTACTAGGGAATTTACCATACGAGTCAAAGTATTCTGCAGGACCTCTTTTTGGAATGTAAAATGCAACCCAGTGGGTCCCCCTCTTTTGTGCAGGATCCGTATTAGCTATGACGCATGCAGGCTTTTTTATTTCTTTTGGCAGACGGTCACAAGCAAATACCCCTCTAAAAAACTTTTTTGTAGTAGGGTTATTTGCTAATGATTTTGTAAGATCAATCGTGTTCATTCTTGTTCAGAATGCGGGCCTGATGTTCCTACGTCAATAACGTTGGTATAGGATGTGACATAGTTATTTATAAATTCCTTGGTTGGCGCGTCGCAAACAAGTATTGTGGTAAATCTTGCTAATGTTTTTATTAGGTCTTCATCTAAACGTCTAAGTTCAATGTTCCCAAATTTATTTGATTCGTCAATACACCCTGGAGCTGATGTGGGGTATTTGAAGATAATCTCCTTTGTAAATAATTTACCTTGTGCTGTGAATCCCGCAAAAGAAACCTTTTTCAAGAAGGTCAAGCAACCTCCAGAAAAGTATTCGACATTTATCAAGCAGCTCATGATAGCTGGCTTCACTGTCTATTCACTGTGATTAATTCTAAAATATATCATCTTATATAGTTTTTTAGAAGCTGGTGTATACGTTCCTATCTTTGTGGATTTCCACACTCCCGTCATATTCGGCATAGACGACACAGGTTACTGTTGTCTTCAGAGCCTCCTTAAATCTTCCTTCAATTCTAACCGTACCTTGGTTTAATAGATTCCCACAGGTTGAATTATATGAACGGTCAGAAGTTAAATCAAAAGCAAGAAGAAAACAACCGTTGTCAAAGAATTTTTTTGAAATTTGATGCCCTTTATCGAAATAATGTATTCCAGTTCCTTTGAACAAGGAGATGTAGGGTAAGGGTGCCTAATATGAGATAGTCGCCAAATATGAGATAGTTAGGTTTTGGCGAAACTAATCGCCGCAGCCATTTGGCGCTACTGTCGCTAGAAGCCACGTGGCAAAAGATCGAAACGTGTGTTAGTGCTTCCCAGTCCGAGGCGAAGTTAGGTTATGTACGCGCAGATTTTCACGAAACCCCAAAACCAAATTTTTGTCATCAAATTTTGCAAGGTATTTTACAACCGTATTAATTACACTAAATGATTTTAATTTACAGTCATTGTGTCAATTAAAACATGAATTTTACGATACATTTGCAGTTTTGTTGCATTTTCTTTACTAAGAAATAATAGGCAGCCATTTTGTTGAATATAGATGTTTCCCTAATATGAGACACACGGGGGCTCCTAAAATGAGAGGAGAAAAATTGGCTAAATGTCAAGGCTGTTTCAAGTGGGAGTCATGAGGATTGTGGAGAAGTAACGACAGATCGATTTTTGTATTATTTGTGTTTAAATATCTAAGATTTCGAATAAAAGTTTGATTATGATGAGTCTAATATAAATTATACCTATGTACGTTACATAAATATATTAAGTCGTACTTAAACCTATTTATTTAGGAGTGTGAGATTGTTAATTAGAGAATATAGCCAATAAAAAGTTTAATTTAAATTGATTTCTTTCTTTTTCTCTAAATCTCATATTAGCAACCCTCAGTATCTCATAATAGGAGACCATTTGCCTGAGACGTAATTTCTAACCTTTTTAATATTTTTTGATATAATAAAAAATGTATTATACTTAGAACTAAACGGTCTCTCATATATAAACTTCATTAAATACCCTATCGAATATTGCAATTTTCATAGTGATTAGTGCAATAATTTATGTTTTATGGCCAAAAATAAAAATGGTATCTCATATTAGGCACCCTTACCCTATCCTCTTGTACTAATAGGTTGCTCCTTTGAATAATCAAATTCTATAGGCTGATTCGGTATTTGGACACCATTTACTGATAAATTAAATCTTGTGATGTTATTATGTTTAAAATTATAGGAATTTTTTGTTTGGTTGCCTGTATATGCGTCGTTATCAACCATACCAAACACCAACAAGTTTGGTAGCTGTCCTATGACAATATTATCTAAGGATAATGTGAATGTGTTTGCAGGTATAGTATATGTTTTAACCTCGACTCGTTTGTATGGGTATACAGCATTGGTTCGTTGTAAAACGGTTTCATGAGCCAGCATGATGCTGGGGTTAATAGATGCGTGATTCATGTACATTGTGGCCTCTACAATCTTAATTCGTGGAGAATTGCCATCATCTTTTGACAAAAGGTAAAATTCGGGTTTTTCAAGTGATAACACAATGCGTAGATCTACACCGTTCATTAATAATTTATCTTGGTTAAACATATCAGCATGTATTTTTCCCATTAGCTCGACAACGTTGCTCCTATCGAAAAGTCTTTTTCTTACCGTGTAACCTGTATTTTGACCACCATCTTGAACAATTTCCACACTGTTTTCATCGATATACCAGCCAACAGATTCTAAATGTGTCGAAGCCGCATCTTTACCATAATTTAGCAAGTTTTCAATATATGCCCTATAATTGTAATTATTGTCAGTTTGAACAACCGGTCTCCCATTTAGGTAAATAGTGCACTGGCGAAAGAGTGAGTGAAGTACGTTGTTGACAACGCCAGGACCATCATCAGTCACAGTCTTTATGGAACCATCTGCGGCAGTTACGTTACTATCTCTTCCGGTATAAAGTTCTTCTTTTCCATCCTTAATTTTAATCAGTTGCACTTTTAAACGTAGGTATATACTTGACAAGTCACGATATGTATCTCCATGTCCCAGCGAGACAAATTCCAAAACTGATGAGTTATCTAATGAGGCTATAGGTTTGTATGCTACTTCTTCGGTTTTTAAAATATTACTTTGAATAACTGGTGTAGAGAAAAGGTCCAGCTCAGATTTCATGCATTCGCTATACGTAGACATTTTGTTTATTTATCAAAAATATCGAATGCTCGTTTACGAAAACCGCGTTTACCTTTTATAGATTTTTTCTTCTTGCCTGCTGTTTTCTTTGTAATCCGTTTTATTTGTTTTAAAGGTCTTTTTCGTTTAATAGGAGACTTGGTTAAGCGTAACGTCGTAAATGGATTAGCTCTTTTAATAATTGCGCGATTATTTATACCTGCGCCACCCATTTTATCGAAGAGTTTATTTATACCTTTTTGCGCTAGGTCTTGTACAGCTGCTTTACCCTGGTCTTTTAAAATATCCTTAACCGGCTTGCTACCAATTTCTTGCAGTATTGTTTTTCCAGTTTTCAATGCTTGCTGTTTTATAACTTTGGCTCCTGAAGCAACTAATGGCTGTAAATAACGAAATAGCCCGCTGAAGAAACTGCCAATACCTCTTCCTTGCTGGTAAGTAAGCGGTGCTCGGTACAATTCTCCTATATCCGACAAGTTACCGCCACTCTGTAGTAAGTAGTATCGTGTATAATACGAATTCATTTTTATTAAGGCCTAAAGTCAGGCAAAGTGCTATCAAATTGAAAAACTGGCTGGGGGTGCACATATATTTATAGTTTATTGTGTCTTAAAATGAAGCATCACATAAGTCGGGATATAACTTGGTTTAAAATTAATCAATTCACCCTGGTGTGATGTACACGCGGCCTCCAAATGGGCAAGAGTACACCACACTTAAATTGTGACCGGTTTTAGGCTTCTTCCACACAAAATCACAACTCGACTACTGTCAAGTTGGCCGGAAGGCACACGAGTCGCCCGCCTCCATTTGCAACGAGATCAGCGAGTGAAGCTGACGCACTGGCGCACCGGAGAAGAGGAGACAACCTGAAGCTGGAAAAACCAAAATTTAAAGGAAATTGTGGAAAGTGGCATCCCGCGCTAGTATAGGAAACAAGGAAAAACACGGAGGAATCCCGGTATAACCGAGGTAAGTCACCTCCCCACGTAAATTGCAGCTAGTCTAATCAGCGATCGACAGTAGCCTGTCGATCCACGCCTTTCCCTCGCTAGAATTTTGCTGGGGCTCCGCTACACCGTCAAGCACCTTTAAAGGCGACCCAGGAGCCCCACACCTTTTGTAAAGGCAACTCTAAAAGTGCAAGCGGAAAATACCACAAGGAAGGCAACTACTGTGCCAGTTTTAGTGAGTGCCCCCTTTGAGGTTAACCTCACCTGAGACAGGAGCCCGAGGAGGCTCAACTGCCGTGCATTTCGCCCCCGAGCCACCGGGATTGCCGCCGCTCATCAGTGTTCCTGCCCTTCCCAGCCAGCTAAGTCATCTCGTCGCGGGAGCACCGCCAGCCGCCAGCAGATCAACTTTCGCTTAGTGCAGCAGCAGGGCAGTTTTCTTGTGCCCCCACTAGCACCCAGCTGCTATATTACCCTTCCATTTTCACTTTAAGTTCGCTTCAGAATTTAGTTTGGCGAGTTAGCTTCGGTCAGCGACACCCAGCCAGATTTCTCCCTTGGGAGCTACGGTCTTAGCTCATATTCTTTTTTGCCGTTCCGGTATTGATCGGTGGACAAACTAGTTACCGCCCTGTAGTAGTAAAATGCAATAGCTATAAAAAAAAAAAAAAAAAAAAAAAAAGGAAACAAGAAGAAAAACAAGAAATATTAAGGAAGAAAATTCCGCGTACTGTGTAAGCAGCACACATCCCCCCCCTCGGGTCGCGTAGGTTAGAACACGTTTGCGGTTTGAATTAAGACACTTAAGTTGTTGTTCAGCGAACAACTACCGCGCCCCTCAGAGGTAATATTTATTCGTGCGCGATGTTATTTGGTTACCCCCTCTTTCAGGAGCAGAGCACTGGCGATCGATCGGCAGGAGTTCCAGCCCTGGGATTATAAGGTATGTACTGATATTTGTAACCTTTTTCTTATATAATATCATCTTTATTCGACGGTCAATCCCCAATAGGGATGAAGACGGTAAATTTTACCTTCGGGTCTGGGCCTAACAATTTTTAAATATTGCTTCATACTCGTATTCTGTTGGGGATTTGCGCTGTACCTATTCGACTTAGACTTGCCGAGTCTTACGCTAGTTATTAATGGTAAGGTAAAAACCTAGTTTACAGGGTTCCGCCATTCGGGTGGCACCAGACTTAACCTTTTAGGACCCTTTTGAATGGGCCGGTTCTCAGTCTAGTTATCGTGAATTAATACCTGAATGGTGATCATAGTTCGGGAGCCTACTCCTCTTGATTTTTATATTATAATTTGGATTTAGCTTCACCTTTTTGTACGCTTCATCGGTGAAGCAGTAGACTCGCGTGTGCGTTCGCGACTACCCACCTATTTATAAGTTTCTTTGCGGTCAACCTCGCATGACCTTTGTATCATAACTTGTAACCCAAATTGTAACTTGAATTAACTTGAATTGTGTAAGGATTTTCTCATGAATAAACCTGTCGTTATGGCGAGCTCTTAAGCGCTGTCTATGATTCGCGTCTGACCATCCCTCTTGCGCCCCCCTTTGTTTTGGTAGGGTCATTCAAGCATTTGTCAGGGGAGCCTGAATGATAGCGGCGGGTGAGCCGAGGCAGCCCTTTCTTGGGGAATTACTCGCTAGCAGTGACTTCGGGTGGCCTCTTCCCGCTTCCCCTGAGGCCTAGGTGAGAGCCTCCCTCTTCCGATCGAATCCTGCACGGATGCTCCGGTCGTTTCGGTAATGGTATCCTCCCTACATTGCTCTTCGTTTCGTTCAACTTTCTGCTGAATGTGCGCGATAGTACCTACTTTATTCGGAGTGCAGCCTTCCGGCTCAAGAACCTCCCCCCAAGCCGACGAGCTACGCACGTGCTAACCAGCTAGGCGCGCACTGAGCCATCGTCTGGCCTGCATTCCCCCGGAAGCCCCGCGAAAATAAAAATTTTGTTTGTTTGTTGTGTGGAGAACATTGCCTACCCCTCTTGGCCTCCGGTGCTGTCCTGGCTTTAGGGCAGATGAGGCAGGGCTGTGTCACGCAACTGGTTCCCAACTAGGGACCAGAACTCTAGGTGGCCTTCGTTTACATTACACTGGCTATCAGTTATTTTTATAGAAATACCTTCTATTAATGTTTTCTCGATAGGACAGTATTCTACATGTTCAAATCTAAGTACACCCTCGCACAATTGTGTCGGTATGACTCGTAAGTATCGAGCTAATTTATCACCAATAATTCTCGGTTTAATAATATCGGTGTAAATGAAAATCAAGTTTTTATCATGACATCTTTTTGATATTTCCATAGATTCTCGGGGGAATCTTTGTATTAATTCATTGACTGTACTTTCCAGACCATTAATTTTGTCAATGATTGTCATATGCTCTTGACGTAGTCCAGCAGTGTTGAATGATTCTTTTATCTCCGAAAGTATTGCATCAGGTTTACGCTTTTCTTCAGGTGTCTGAAGAAATATATCCGTAAAGAAATCCGACAAATTGTTTATATTTGTATTAATAGGCACTGGCGTTGTCAAGTATTCTCCTGAACTTTGCTTTTCGTATGGTACATCCAAAACATCACTATCTTTAGTAATTTGTCGCTGATCAGGTGCTTTTGCAGTTATTGAATCTTTTTTCAACCTATTTAGAATACCAAAAATTGTATCTTTAATCTGAATAATCTTTTTCTGCTTTTCTTGTTCGCTAATTGTCTGATCGTCAAAATGCACATTTGATATTAAAAGCGTGACAAGATCTTTAACATTAAGGTGTGACGGTAATGGTTTTTTTATCCTTATTGTCACTTCTAAGTCTTCCAGCCGTAGTTCAATCATTTGATGTACTTTTTTGGCGGTACCTTTATTGCTTTTTCTTGGGCCCTTTTAATACTAAGAGCAGGGTGTGTGTAATTATCGATTGCATTCTGTATGACAATATGCTTTCTTTTTTTTCTAGGAATCTGCCCAATAAAGTCGTCAACAAATGCCTCAACTGACTCATAGTCCTTATACTTTAAGACGACATTTTCCGAAGTTTTTTTCCCCTGATAAATGTGTAGTATAAACTCTTCCGGCTCTTGTGTGTAGCTTATTTCAGGTATTACATTATCCAAAAAGTCAGCTTCCAGCCGATCCCACATTGCTTTTTTAACGTCGTCCAAAAACATAGTATACCAAGAAGGGCTGACTGCATTGTAAAATGTTAATAGAAATGCTGAAAAATTTACCTGCCCTGCTCTATAGCTGGCTTGTTCAAGACTTTCTTTTGTCCACTCAAGTTTAACATTGTCATTTATTTTCACTGTCAACGATTTCAATTCTGCTTTTTGTTGCTCTCTTATTTCTTTTAACTGGTTATTAGGCGTTTCGCGCCTCACTCTTTTAAAGCTGTTATCATTTATTGCATCAGCTACATTGCGCTTCATCCTCTTCTCTTCATTTATGTCATAATTTTGTAATGAGATTTCAGTTACTCCGACACACCAGCTATTAGAAAACTTACATGGGCTAGCAAGTGCATTTGTAAAAGCTGACAGAGTGTTTTCAGGATAAAATTGCATAGAATTGTTGCTTAAAAGACACACGTCAAAGTCGTTATTTACTATATCTACAAGCATTTTTATATTTTAAAACCTAACCCAAGTTACGTCTGGTACACTCGAACTTCGCTCTTTTTTACCTTTTAAGCGTTCACTTTGCCGCAGTCCTTTTTTCGCTGGGAATGCAAGCTCGTATTGGCCAGGATCTAGTGGTGACGGCCTTAATATAGGCTGTTTAGTCGGGGCCTTCTCTTTGGGAGCGTCTTGTTCTAACTCCTCTATAAAGCTAGCAACTTCGTCAACACTCATATCCGTAGGTACAGTATACTGTGTTATACCGTCACTACCAGTTATTACTCTATAGTCTTTATCTTGAACTTTTGGTACTTTCGCCGGTGGCTTAAGACTTTTTGCTATCCCACTAGCTGATAAACGTCGTTTAGTAGCTGGAGATAAAGACCGCCTCGGCGGAGTTTTTTCGCGCGGTTCCTCAAAAATAAAATCTGATAAAGACCTCCTTGGCGGTGTTTTTTCACGCGGCTCCTCAAAAATAAATTCTTCTATCTCGAAAGGTGCCTTTTCAAATATATTTTCCTTTATCGGCGAGGCTTGTGTTGATTCATCTTTTTTAAAAATAATTTTTGTTTGAGTAGAACTATCTCTCAAACTCTTATGTTTAACTGGTAAATTTTGTTGAATGGGAATCTTAGGTTTCCTTTTTTCGAAAACTTGTGCCTTTTTACGTTTTACATTAAAAAACTTTATTAATTCATTCCTATAATTGTACCATTTCTCTTTGTCAGACAGATTTTTACTTTTTAATATCTTGTCCATTGATTTATCAAATAATGACAGATTTGCAGATTGCTCAATTTCATTCTTTAAAGTATTATAAACTTCCGGTGAAAGAAGCAGCATTTTGTTAAGGTTATCAGTTTTATGCATATTTTTCAATTAGCGAACCTATTACACCCGATAGTACACTTCCTAATAAAACTGGTAAAAATCCTCCGCGTTGTACTAGTATTTTACGCTGTCTTGCTACAGATCCTTTTGCGTCAACTAATTTTCGCATATCCTTTTTATACTTGCACAGCGAATTATATATTTTGCCATGAGGCATATGATTTCCTTTTAGCGTGTTAAGTGTGATTTCACAAAGTGTTTTTATAACCTCGGGATCTGCATTTTTAATGATGGCATTTCTCAAGTTTGATTTAGATTTTTGAAGCACATAGAGCATATGCTTGTTGTCCTTTAATCGTTTCACTTTTGACACCATTTTTACTATTCAGAGAACTATGTGGACAAAAACAAGTTGCGAAATCTTTGTTAAATATATCCGTACATGTTATGTCTACACTTTTGAAGGGTATTTCGCAATTTATGAAACTACTTTTGTTAATGCGATGCACCCAAAATCTGGATGAGATTTTGGTACATAACAAGGGCCTGCCACAATCATTGTAAATGGGTGTTTGAATGCGATCATTTTTGCTGCAAAACAAAAACTTTGGACAACAAGGTTTTAGTATATAAACGCCACATCTTGCAAAAAGCACTTATATACTCTTTCAAGAAATGAGCAGAAGACAGATTATTAACGAACTACATAGACCTGCCCGCAAAAACCTTAAGCGTCGTCGTGTAACGATTAAAGGTAAAGATGACCTGTGGCAGGCAGACTTAGTTGATATGAGTTCATATGCGAACGAAAATCAAAGCTTTCGTTTTTTGCTAACTGTCATTGATACATTTTCTAAATATGCATGGGCTTTACCAATTAAAGACAAAAGCGGGATAGAAGTCACTAAAGCAATGCAACTAATTTTCAATCGGGGTCGTATTCCAAGAAACTTGCAAACAGATGATGGGAAAGAATTCTACAACAAGTCGTTTAAACGCTTGATGGAAAAATATGATGTCTTTTATTGCTAACTGTGTATAAAAAACCAAAATCAAAATCAAAACCAAAGTACAAAGTAGGAGACTTTGTACGTATAAGTAGATATAAACATGTTTTTGAAAAAGGCTACACCCCAAACTGGTCCACTGAAATTTTCAAAATAAAGGAGGTAAAAAACACATATCCGGTAACTTACATTCTTGAAGACTAACTTACATTCTTGAAGACTAGCTTTTTACCAACTTGAACTAACCCCCGTCAGATATCCCGACGTTTACCTTGTAGAAAAAGTTTTAAAACGACGAAGGGATAAAGTTTATGTTAAATGGCTTGGTTTTCCACAAAAGCACAACACATGGATTAATATAAAAGATGTTTTGTAAGCTGTTTTTATTGCAGTCACAATGCTGATCTTAAAGCGTGAATCTGACCGACTAAAAACATTTAAGAATTTAACTTTGGACGATAGAAAATCATACAAGTTAGCAAGGAGCGGATTCTTTTACACCAACTTAAAAGATGTAGTAAAATGTTACTTTTGCTGTGTGGAAATGAGCGCCTTCAACACACCTGACGATGTTGAGGCAGAACATCTTCAACGTTCACCTAACTGCATCTATGCAAATGGTAAGGATGTATGTGGACCATACAACAATCGATATACACCATCAAAATACACGAACTGTGTCCTAAACACTTTCAAAGTTCTTGGAGCATCGTTCATTTTCTTTGGCCTATGCTGTGAGATATATTATTTTTACGAACAGTTTACACGGAAATGAAAAAGCAAGTGAGTTTTCAAAAATTCCCAGAAATTAAATATCTACATGTCTGGAGTTATGCCTACAGAGAAGCCCGGAAAGGATCTTGGGAAATTGATGCGGTGGACCGATACAGATTTAAGACACGTATTTCTCAATGTAGTACAGTTTTGACCCCCATTCTACATTCGTCACACAGACAAACCATCTCTGCTGTACGATTTGACCTGCAATAAAAATATTTTGTCTCAACCGAATTAGCTTTTTATTCATTTAACCCGTTTCTATTCCCTTCGCTTCTCGGACAAAATTAAGTCGCAACGTCAGGTTGAGGATTTGAATAACACACCAAATCATTTTCTTGTTTTTAATGGGAAGGATGATGCCAAGGGTGGGTTTCTTAAATTAAATTTTATAACCAAAACAGAATAAAAAATTCCTGAGCCCACTGCACAGACACAAAATTTAATGTGAAAGATTTAATTTAAAAATAAAAAGATGTTTACAATTTTCACAATTCTGTTTTACTCAATATTTACCTCCCCATCTCATTTTACTGTCAACTTTTACTTTTTAATCTTCTTAGTGCTTTTTTGGGTTGTTTTTTAGCAGAAAAGAATAATTGCGCCCACCATATGCATGTCAAGTACGTATCTGCCACACGACACAACGACCCCTTTACCTTGTGGCACACCGTTCCACGTAAGTTCTATGCTCCGTTGATCGATTTATTCTTTTTCCCGGCTTCTGCTCCGTTGATCCATTTATTCTTTTTCCTGAATAGTGTTTTGATTGCATGCAAAGTGACCACCGCGGACTTCGCATTGCCATCTCACAAGCAAAGTGACATAAGACCCCCGTTGCCCGGGCGGGCGCACCGCACCACGTGCTCTGCAAGTTCTTCTCGGTTCTCTGCTTTTTCTCCTCTTCCAAACAGGTTCTGATCACACACGATCATCTTGCGAACACCGCCGCAAGTACCTCTGCCCTCTGCACACCGCAAACCCTCCACAACCACCTTCCAGCTAGAAAAAAACCTGCAACTTTCCAGGCCGCCTCAACGCAAATTCCACATGAAGGAGACCAGACCCTCCTTGTCACACCTTAACCCATTTCAAACACAGAGTCCTTACCGTACCCAACCTTCCAGTCAACCTATCTCCTGTCACTATCCCACCTAGCCGACTTTTGGTCTCCAGTCAACATATACTACTTCACTCTTTGGAATTTTGGACTCCGAATATGCCGAGAAAATGTCACAAGCTATTGATGAAGTACATGAGAATGAGGAATTTCTTTTAAAACTCATAAAAAATCAGACTACCTTAATAGATTCAACCGTCAATATAATGAAAAAAGATGCGAATTCCATTTCAAAGCACTTTAAAGAGCTAGAGTCACGATTTAACGACCAGATTCATCAATTGAGCGAAGAATTGTTTGAAGAGCATGGATCCCAAATGTTCATTTCATTGGGTATTCAAACACTACTCATCGCCATAAATTTCCGAAGGGCGCAGGACGCTATAATAGATGTCATCACTGATACTCACCACGGTAAAGTCAATCCCAATCTGCTTTCACCGTCTCAGCTGCAAACAGAATTAATCAAGATAAAGAACTTCCTGCCATCAACATTACGACTCCCGGCAATGGAAGATGACGTATTAAAATATTACAGCATCATGTCTATAGAAGGACGAGCAACAGAAAAATATGTCCTTTTTCAAATTAAACTTCCACTAATAACGCTAAATAATTTCGAGCTGTATAAAATCATTCCGGTTCCTGTTCTGATCAACGATACCTTCATGTTCATCAAGCCATCGACGCCGTTATTGATCATCAATCTCCACAGGGACCTGTACTACCCCCTAACAGAGCAGGATCTAAGGTCCTGCATTTCCATTACCGCGGAAAGACATTTATGCCAACAGACCCATCCCATATATCACAAGGGATCTGCTATCAGTTCGTGTGAGGTGGACTTCATGAATCACCTTCCACAGTCACCTTCATGCCAAATTATGAGGACAGACGATGGTCCTCACTGGATCCAGCTTCATAATCCCAATGATTTACGTTTTGAAAAACCGAACTATCATCAATACCGTCTGCGGCGACAATGTTACTCAAATGTCGCTTGAGCAGTCTGGGATCATACGAATCCAAGGAGACCGCGTTATAAAACAACCTTTGATCACTATAAGAGGGCACAACATCTTTCCATCCAACCACAAGATGTCCTACATACCATCAACAAATTTGAGCGAGTCAGCAGCACCGGAAAGACTAACCACACTTCTATATCATCCCTCCAACTATCAACCCCATCTTGCAGAGATGGAATCCATCAAAAATCAACTTTCGCAACTCCCAGGGGATCTTCCAGCAAAAATCAAAGGTCACAACATTCATCATTTCACAGTGGGATACAGCGCCATCTTCCTCATACTGGCTGTCATCGGATATCTCATCTTACGAAGGAGGCCAATTTGCAACCGCGCGCGCGTTTGTGTGTAAGTGTGTCTGCATGTATGTGTGTGTGTGCCTGTATGTATGTGTGTATATCATATGTGTGCATGTGTGAGTGAAATTAGGTATGTGAGACCTTATGAATTCATATTTGCACTCTTTACATAGAATATATTCAAAAACCATTTATAAAGGACCTTGGACCTTCCACTACTCCCTCCACCCCCGTCCGACCGACGATTAAGTAAAAAACAAAAACCTAGATATCAGCCTAACTTCTGGTGTGTTGCTGATGATATAAATGAGCATTTTCCACGGACTACGAATACTGTTGAAGCTTGGCATCGCCGCCTTAAAGTTGTAGTTGGGAAGAATAATGCAGGTTTATACTTTATGATTGAGCAAATAAAAGAAAGAAGTAATTATGGTGAAAGTTAAAATCGAAAGTATTTGTAGTGGAAAGCATATTTCCACCAACAAGAAAAAGAAAGAAAAGTATGACAGAATAAAGAAGGCATTGATAAATCGTTCTGAAACCGATAAACTTGACTTTTTGCGAGGAATCGCATACAATTTGCAATTTTAAATTGAACTTCATTTGTTTATTTTATTTTTTTATTTTATTGAAGTCCGTTTTTGTTTTGAAGCATTTCTTTTCAAAACCTATTTAAAAAAATTCTGAACTATAGAAAAAACACAAAAATTACAAAAAAAGGATAAAAAACTAAAAACTGAGAAAAAAAACATAAAAATATAAAAAAAACAAAAAAACATAAAAATATAAAACACAAAAAAAACTAAAACTACAAAAAAAAAAGTAAAAAAAAAATGGAACCGCAGCCCACCACGTCCTCGTCGTGGTTCTGGTACAGCAGAGTGTGGGCTATTCGAAAACGCGAAATCCCCCAAAAATCCCCCAAATTCAAAAAAGGGTATTTTGTCGTGGGGGATTTTGTCGTAGTTGATTCTGTCATTACGGATTCCACCATGGGGGATTTTGTCGTGGGGGATCTTAGCAGGGAGGGATTTTGTCACGGATGATTTTGAAATGGGGGATATCGTCCCGTTCCCAGAAAAGGAATTAAAGAAGGCTTTGTAATTTTGGATAAATAAGGAAACCTTGAATAAATTACACGCAAATGGAACAGAATGGCATTTTATGACCCCGGTAGCACCTCATCAAGGTGGAATATACGAAGCTGCCGTCAAATCAATGAAATTTCATTTGAAAAGGATAGTTGGACAGAAAATATTGCCATACGAGCAATTTCTTACACTAGTTACCCAGATTGAAGCAATATTGAATTCACGGCCATTGCATCCGTTAAACGACGATTCAACGGATATTCAAGCGCTCACACCAAGACACTTTTTGGTAGGGGAGCCATTAATAACACCGCTACCGTTTCAAATAGATCCAAAGCCAACTATAGTAGGAATCAGATTATGGAGAGAACGACAGCAGATGTTAAAACATTTTTGGAATAGATGGCAAGAAGAGTATTTCACCACATTACAGGAAAGGAAAAAATGGAGGAAAGAAAAGGAAAACATTAAGATCGGACAGATGGTCGTACTCAAAACCGAAAACTCCCACCGACAAGTTGGGCCCTCGGAAGGATTTGTGAACTGCTGCCTAGTAAAGATGGACTGATTCGAAACGTCATGGTTAAAACGGCTACAACAAAACTTAAACGACCAGTTCAGAAGTTATGTATTTTGCCAGTGGAACATGGATAGGACCAGTAACTATTTATTCTATAATACCATAAGAAAACCGGAGGTTTTCGGCGGCACTGTATCAAACTGGCAACACTGCTGCCGGTTTGAGTTGTATGGCAGGGACATTTTAAATGCCTTTAGTTTTAGTCTCTGTGAAACCCGGATAGAAATAGGATGGATAAAATAAATGTGGAGTTTTTTTTATATTTTCTCCACAAGGAAAGCTGTGGTTGTTTTTTTATTTTAGTTAAGAATTTCAATTGCAGCCATGTTGGGCTTACAACCCGAACACGCGGTTTTGGTCATTCCCCGTTCGATAATTTTGATAATTTTGGCATTTTATATTGGCGGTTCCCTTTTTGGTTTCGGAACCGAGCCAGCTACTTATGTAAATCGTACCTCTAATATATCTTTGTACGCTTGTTTTGCTTCCGCCCCAAATAAAGTTTATAACGTGGTAGAACTCCGTTCTTTCCTTTCGGTTTCGTGATTCATCCGGTGATCTAAATCATAGAAAATCACGTGGCGCCCAAACACCTTTTCTTGCAGGATTTCCACAGCATAATCAGCATAATTTACCCACCCCCTTCTCCTGAGCTAGTCCACCTTACGTACCCAGGAGTACGTAGCAAGATAAGAACAATTATGAAATAAAAGAGACGTATGCACCAGTTTCGAGACTCCCTGTAATTAGAGCGGTATTTGCAATAATAAACAAGTATGACTTATATGTATGTCAGTTAGATGTAAAGACAGCATTCCTAAATGGTGTCTTAGATGAAGAAATATACATGGAAATCCCAGATGGCTTAGAGATAGATGAACATATAAGAAAATCCAAAGTATGCAAGTTGGAGAGAGCACTATATGGTTTGAAAATAAGTCCAAAGAAATGGAATAAGAGGTTTACAGAGGAAACAAGAAAACTTGGATTAGAGAATGACCTACATGAGCCATGTTTATATACTTGGAGAAAAGATGGTAAAATAGCTATATTAGCCATATATGTAGATAATATCTTAGCAGCCAGCAATGATAAAAAAAAAATAAGAGGAAATTAAGAGTCACTTAAACAGGGCATTCGACATGAAGGATCTTGGAGAACCAAAGAGTTTTTTGGGCATGAACATTCAGAGAAACAAAGAAGAAAAATATATTTCAATTCATCAATCAACCTATACTGAAAATACTTTAGAGAAGTTTAATATGAAAGAATGTAACCCACAAAGCACTCCCATGGTGACTAGACAAGTCGAAAATAGAAATAAAAGGAGGAAGCTAGAGGAAATAGAAGCAAATGCTGTTCAAAGAGTATCCAAGTCAAAAAGGTACCATATCGCGAAGCAATAGGTAGCTTGATGTATAGCATTTTCAGATTAAATGAAACTATTTTCAAACTAAATGAAACCTTTTTCAAATTGAATGAAACCTTTTTCAAATTGAATGAAACCGTTTTCAAATTAAATGAAACTTTAATAACCTTGCTTGTTCGCTCTGGGTTATTAATAATAGAGTGCGGGTGTAAATAGAAACAGTCGTGAGGTTGCACAGAATATTTTATTTGCCACAATGAAATGTTATCTTACACAACTTAGCCACAAATTTTAGCGATGAAAAAAGCGCGTCTGCTCACTAGCGTCGTTTTCTGCCGAGTGTCAGAAAAAAGGCGCCTTACGCACACTCCAGCAATTCAGTCTCGTCAACCTCAGCTATGGAAAATAAAGACGAGCTGAGCAAGTCAGTGTCGGCAACCTAAGCTCTCGAATATGGAGTGGAGCTGGAACAATTCAGTGTCAGCAACCTAAGCTCTCGAATATAGAGTGGAGCTTGAACACTGCTCGTGGCGCTAAAACCTGCTTGCGCCGAGAGTGGCGCGCAGGTGGCGCTGCTGACGAAAACCCCACAAAACCATTTTCAAATTGAATGAAACTATTTTCAAATTGAATGAAACCTCGGAATAACAAATTTGACTGAAATTATTTTATTCATTTTGTCAAATAATTCAAAGATACAACAAAGTATTTATATAAAAATAAAAAATGTGAAACAACTGTGATGGTCGGCTGACTGCAAACCGAACGTGTACCAAAAAAGGGCACGTTTACATCACCACCCGCGGTGGCTGCATCAGACAACTACAGGAAATCTCACTGTCGCTCAAAGCGCTCCTCGCGGTCGATACCGCAAGGCGACTTGCCTCGTGCCCGGGGAAAACGTCAAGATTGCTTCCGCTCGGCCATTGGCGATCTGAGTACCGAGCAGGCAGCACACAAATCGAGCAAGATCATCGGGCGCACCAAGAAGAAGAAGCCGAAAGGAGAGCGGAAAAAGTAAAAGTGCCCTCACCAATTAATTTTAAACTGGTAAACACAAAGTCAGTGTGTAGTGTAGTGCCGGCTACGAGCCCGAGACGGAAAAAGCAGGCAACCGGAGAGGATCAACTTTGCTCCGAAGGTATGGCTAATCAATTTTTTTTTTTGGTTAAATTCCCTTCTTCACCACCCGCATCTATAGGGATCACAGCCCTACTTTACCACTGTACCCTAGGGGGCAAAAATAACGCCCCGGGGAAAGAAACCAAAAAAATATAAGAAATCAACAAAAATCGCAGTAACAAAGAAAGGGACAAGCCGGGGCGCTGCGCCTGAAGCCAGCGGAGGCCCCTTCTCAGTCGGATCGACGTCCCTCGTCCACCCCGTCGAAGATCACGCCAGGGATGGGTTCAACTTTCCCACAGCATCAATTATTGGTTAGAAGACCGGGAATCCGGAGTCATAACAGTCCCCTTCAAGTACCGCTACCGAGTACGGTTCAACAAGCGCAGCACACCGACCAGCAACTTCGTTCATTCCACGTTCTACCCACCCGGATAACCACAGCGATTCGTGGAATATTTGACTACGCTAAGTTTCTTTAGGATTTGTTTTATATTAGGCCCCATTTACAGAATTTTTTTATTTATTTATTTATTTATTTAGTCAACAGATACCTGCCCTGACTGTACAAAATGAACAAAGATTATCATTAAATAAAACTAACCCTATATAACTAGATGTGTTTTAGTCTATCCTTAATTTGCGATTTATTCAAATTGAAATCCACAAAGTTAGCATACTTATTATAAGAGGCTTTTAAAGATTCTAAAGGACCAAACATCGCATACCAGGTTCGATGGGTTTCAGTTCCCAAAAAATCACGATTTCTTAGGGGTTTAGAAGGCACATTAATGTTAAGGGACGACAAAAGCTCAGGACAATTAATTTCACCGATCAACAATAAATGGACGAAAACAACCTTGAAAATTTCACGACGGCATTCCAACGTTTGTAAATCAATCAATTTCAGTCTACTCTCATAGCACGGCAGATCAAGGCTGTTCTGCCAAGGTAAATCCCTCAAAGCAAAACGTAGAAAGCGTTTCTGAGCCGACTCAATTCTTGATTTGTGTACCGCATAAAACGGACACCAAACAATGCATCCATATTCAAGGATAGGTCTAACAAGCCCCACGAACAGAGACTTAAGAACATGTGGGTCCCTTACCTCTTTCGACCAGCGTCTTGTAGGAAAGTTTTGTAGGAAACTTGCCCCTTAGTGCATAAATATTGTGTAAACCGCCTGAAAGCGAAAAAGAAAGTTTTGTAGGAAAAAAAAAAGAAGGTGAGAAAGGGCGGCAGGAATTTTCCTTGAGATTTTGTGACAGGCTTTTTGTGCCACCCCGAGCAGGAAGGAACCGCCAGCCTCAGCATCGTTAGGGCCCCGCTAATCAACCCTTCATTTCAGCACGCATCGGCTTGAGTCGACTCCAGCGGATTGTGCGGTGAGTACCCGGTAAACACCGGTAATTTAGTAAACCAAAATTATATTGAATTGGGGGAGGGCTTTATACGAAAAACTCAACAACAAGAAAAAATATCCTAAAACTCAAGTTTGTCTGCATAACTAGGGAGGCGTTTCCTTCGTCAGGGATCATGGCCACCAACAACTGATTTTGCAAGCCAAAAAAAAAGAAAAGAAAAAGAAAACAAAAAGAAAATACGATAAATTCCCTCCGACACCCTTTTATCATTTTACAGGAATTTTTTTTTGCCACAGATATTTCCAAATTTTTTTATTAGTACTATTATGAGTTGCTGATTGTCATATAGTAGCTGAGTAGTATAAGCAAAACAAAACGGAACCAAAAAAAAAAATATATATATAGAAAAAGAAAAAAATCAAAGCTACCGGTTCGATATCCTTATAGAGGTCCCCTTCAGTCCCAATAGGGATGAATTCACAACCGTTAGGGAGTCACCTAATAGTGGTCGCTCGCCTAACCCAGGTAAAGGCAACTTAGATTTCTTTTTCCTTCTCCCAACCGATAGGGAGTTGCCTATAGGTGGCCGCTCGCCTATCACCCCCCCCCCCCCCCACCCCCCTAGACATATACGAGCTCTTGGAATTTGTATATCAATTTATATATAGTTTTTATTCTGCACCTATTGTAATACATGCGGGATGATCTTTTCGGTTAAGTACTGTACTGAATAATAATTTAGTTTGGGCTTCTGGAGATTGACTCTTAGTAATAGATGTTCTTTGAAATAAATTATATCTTTTGAATTAAGTATGAACATTTGAATGTAGTTTGAGTATCCCCCTCGCTGCCCTGCGTCACCGGATGATCCCGTAAAGTAAATTGACTAATTTCTACTAGGCTGGGACTATGCCACCTGTAGGTGATGGCATTGTTAATGTGGAAGGGTTAGACTTAGGGAAGCTGGCAACTGGGAGGCTTGCCCGCTGCCCTACACCTACACCAGGATACACGGATCCTGTTCTTTCGTTCTGCTTCTTTGGTGCGGTTGTGGTACCTCTCTCTCTCTCTCTCTCTTTTGAAGTTGCATTAACTTTTCTTTGCTGTGTGGGGCATATAAAAATCCTCTTCGAAGGACTTCTCATCCCTTCGATTATTGGAAGCGCATAACAAATTTCCCTTGTGCCTCCGCTATCGGTTCAAGTCCACGAACCCCCCCCATCCGGCGAGCTAGTTCGTGCTGCCAGCAAGGCGCTTCCGGGACTTGGACTGAGGAGCACCCTCGAGTTCGGCTTCACGCCATATGAACAAATATATGCTATCACAAAATGGCGCCCTATGGGGTGGCCCGAGATATATGTGTTTGTTCAATTTTTGTGACTATTACACAACACATAAATTCTTATTGCCGATTCTGAATAAAGAGTAAGTACCGTTTCACTAGTCCCGAGCACTCTGCTTTCCAATAATGTGATTTACTGAAACAAATCCAAGTGTAGTCATTTGAGTGTTATGGAAGTAAAAAATAAGTAGTTTTGCGAGCAAACTTTTTTTAAAAATGAGTGAAGAAGACTTTAGTTCAGGAAGCTCTGATTATTGGCAGCCTAGCCATCAGGATCAGAATTCTTCAAATTCTTCACCTCAAAGTGAAAGAAATCTTAATCGTAAAGAACAAAGTGGTGCTGCGGCAGGAAACTCTGCACGAAGAAGAGTGGGACAGTACAAAAAAATTAAAATGAAGTCGCTACTTATAAAATTATATGACGAGGGAAAAACAATATCAGAAGCAGCCCGAATTACATCAATCAATGTGAATACGGCCAAAACAATACTTTCGCGATACAAAAAGAATAGTGAGGTTTTAGTAGAATGTAGTCGTGGTGGAAATCGTCCTAAAAAGTTAACCCCGCATATACTGGAATGTATTGAAGCACTGGTGGAAAGAGATCCCGGAATAACAATTAAAAACATAAAGACCAAGATACTCGCCGAGAAAAATATAGCTCTTTCGTTAACAACAATTTTTAATGGTCTACGGGAACTAAAACTTACGCTTAAATTAGCTACGGTTGAGGTGGATCGGATGAATGATCCTAGAACATTGGAATTGCGACAACGATATGCCAGGGATTTCACACGGTGGACTCCACAACAACGTGAAAAATTAATTTTTATTGATGAGTGTGGCTTCAACCAACATCTTCGCAGATCTCAAGCCCGTGCTAGATCAGGTGAAATGGCACACGTTGTTGTACATACTGTCAGAGGAAGAAACGTGACGTTAATCGCTGCTATAAATAATGGGGGTATTGTACACCAAAAAGTATTTGCAAATTCAACTGTAAATGCCGATCGGTTTAAAATATTCTTACGGGAGCTCTTCGAAAAAATTAATAACGATCCACTGTTACAGAATTCGTTTTTAATTATGGACAATGCTCGTATTCATAAAACGCGAGACATTCATGAAACCATAAGAAATAATGGATGTAATTTAAAATTTTTGCCGCCTTACTCACCAATGCTGAACCCGATTGAGAAGGCCTTTTCTAAAATAAAATTGCATGCCCGTGCAATATTAAGTGATACAACTACTGAGCACAATATTATCAGTGTTATCGAACAAAGTGTTCAACAATTACAACAAAATGACTGTTCGAATTACATAATGGACATGATTTTGCAAATTCCGCTGGCTGCAGATCGACAGCCCCTTCGTTAGTATTGTTTCACACGTTTTATTTTTATAATAATACTTTGTTGTATCTTTGAATTATTTGACAAAATGAATAAAATAATTTCAATCAAATTTGTTATTACGAGGTTTCATTCAATTTGAAAATAGTTTCATTCAATTTGAAAATGGTTTCATTTAATTTGAAAACGGTTTCATTCAATTTGAAAAAGGTTTCATTCAATTTGAAAAAGGTTGCATTTAATTTGAAAATATAGTTTCATTTAATCTGAAAATGCTATATCTGGCAAATGCAACACGTCGAGACATAGCTTTTGCAGTCAACTATCTATCAAGAAGACAGTTAGAGCCAACGGAAGATGATTGGAAGGATGTTAAGAGAATTTTCAGATACCTTAGAGGAACTATCAATTCAGGATTAAAGTATACAACTGAAGCAGATAGTTTAGAGGCATATACTGATGCAAGTTTTAGAGATCATGGAGATTCAACATCAACTGGAGGATATGTGATCAAATTATTTGGAGATGTGATTGCATGGAGGAGTCATAAGCAATCTTATGTCACATTGTCCACCTGTCAGGCTGAATACTTAGCGATGAGCGATGCTTGTCAGGAATTAATATCTCTAGATAAGGCTGTTAGATTTGCAATAGGAAAAACTTTGTTCCCTGCAATAATTTGGTGTGATAACAGGTCAGCAGGAGACTGTACCAAGAAGGATGACAGTCACAAACTCAAGATGTTTGATGACAGTTTAGGGGATGTAAATAGAGGTTTGTTGGAGAGGGAAAAGACTGGGACGAGAAGGCATATGGCTCAAACGCATGGAGACTTTATTAAACAATGTGTTGAGGAAAATAAAGTTAGAGTTCAGTGGGTAGCTACAAAAGAGAATATAGCGGACAATATGACCAAACCACTTCCTTTAGAAGCACATAACTATCTTAGAGATAAGATGTTCGATTAAGGACTAATCACATTTGTTTCAATTTTGTTTTAGATGACTCTTAAGAATGATGGGACCGACAAAGGGAGGGAGTATTGGGAGACTCTGCCGGTGGCGACATCGTGGAACTATTAACCCAAACACAAACATCTCTCTCTCCCTGTCCCGTCTCTCTCTACGACTTGGCCTCACTGTTTCATTTCCATCAGAGACTGCCAAAGCCGACACATCGTTGTGATCGTTTACTATTCCTTGCTCTGCTATGTACATTTGATCTTTGGTTTAATAAAGAATTAAATCCAACAATATTTTTACAACTTACCATTTTACCCAGCCTTTACACGGGACAGTATTACTGTTACTGTCGCTGTCACTATCTCGTGTAAACGTCTACTATCCACTATCGCGACAGTAATGGCTAGATTGCAATCTTGCCAATACTGTCTGGACAGAAAATGGCAGTTTGTGAATTCAAAACGGCGAAAAGTGATTTTGAAGTGGTAAGTTAATGCAACGGTTCAATCTGCTTTGAAAGGAATTGATTTACCCAATATTTCCTTTTCCTGCGTCTCCGTTTTTCATCATTTTCGATATCGTCAAGCACTTTTAAGCACATTATAGAAGTTATTGCAACAACCGCACTGTGCGACAACATTTTTAAAATGAATTGTCTTGACAGTTACTCGAACGCTAATAGGCTAGCTGGACAGTATTTGACAGTTCCGAACAGAATTGTCCGTCAGTAATACTGTCCCGTGTAAAGGCCGGGTTAGTTTGCGGTATTCACATATCCTACAACTGATATGTGTTGTGATGCATTTAACATATGACCAGCTTAGAATCTCACTCCCGCGAACTCATAAACAAAGTTCTGAACGGGAGTCAAATTTCGTAAACAAGCGATCATCACCCCTGCTTCCATGCGCCTCGATGGTGAGTCATAAAAAAGACGCAAAGCTGTGCAAATTATTCGCGCGACCCAGTTAGGGGTCATATGATACGCACCGGGCCCCACCGGGCGTGCGCGCGGCTGGGCAACAAACCACGCCGAGTTTGCTGACCACGCAGCTTTCCACCGTCAGGTGCTAAGGGCAGTAAATAGCGATGTAAGCAATATTTAGGGTTAATCAATAAATTAGTAGTAGGCATTATTATAAGAATTATAATGTATGTAGTGGTTAAAGACTTGGTATAAATAAGCTGGGTATCGAACAAATAAACAGGATTGATACTTAGAACGTCTTTCCGTACGGGACCGTGCTTTACAAGCTGCCCAAAACATACCACTATTGGCCGTGCTTACTTAAGCTGCCAAATAACTCATCTGGAAAACAGAAGTAAGTGCTCTCCGAGCAGCTTCTGCAAAACAGTAGTTTGGAGCTCTGAAGAGCTGCCCCTAACCATTTGGATTATACTACGAGCAGGGTCTCCATCCATTCCCGCTACGGAGAGGACTTACCACATGGCGACCGTGATCTAGAGACAGGAAGAACAAAAGCAGGCAGAAGACATCCAAGACGGAAGAAAAGACCCAGAGGCATGAGCGATTTGGACAAGGCTTTCGAGAACATCTTCAGGAAGCTGGAAAAACAGGTGGAAAGAAATATCAGCAACCTCACATTGTATCCAGCGGTCGTAGTCGTACAACCTTACATCCCAGAGCCAAGGTCGACAAACGGAGACAGCGAAATCCCCGAATACACCCCGGGACCCAAAAAATTGACTATAGAAGAGTATAGAGCACGCGGAGCAAAGAAGGAAGGCAGCCCAACGCAGAACAACAAACCAAAACGTGGAGGCAGGAGGAAGAAAGCAGCAAGAAACCTCCAATACTTCAAGCTTAGGGCCAGTCTAGCTACATCAGAAGTAGAACAACAGAATTACCTACAACTGGCAGCGGAAACGAAGGCGCAACTTAATAGAATAAAAAGAAAAAAAACATAGTAATAAGTAACAATGTATTAAAGTAAATAGTATATTAATAATACAAAAATAATGTTAGATTAGAATTGTCATACCAAATAAGCTAAGTTCCATAGGAACAATATGTAAAATATTTAGAATTAATAAAACCCAAAAAAAAAAAAAATTAAAATTTTTCTAAGAACAAGTGTTGATAGGAAAAGAATGGCTCTGGCAGATATTTATGTAAACGAAACCTTAAATATTATTTTAAAATTCAGCAACAAAAAGAACTGATATCTTCGAATATTACAAGAAATTAAGACTTTCTCTGATAACTGATGGAGAGGGAGGGTGCACTACACGTCAGCACGAGAGAAACAGCAAAAGAAACCAACGATTCTCTTCAAGACTATCAACAGCCCGCTTTTGCGTACATATACCTACATACTTGTTACAAAATAAATTCTGAAATTAAAAATGTTTCTTAATTTGACTGCTTTTGTCACATCCCCGTTAACCTTAGTACTAACACCTTAAATTGTGACCATATAGACCCTGCCTACTTACCTACTGGCAGTAGGTACATATTGCGAAATTATATGTTTTTTTTATCTCATTTTCCATTTTCATTGCTATTATTTTATCAATTATTTCAATATAATTTTCCATTTTATCGCGTCAAACTAAAGGCTACAACAAATATATTGTTGGTATAAAAAATTTCGTTCCTTTTTTTATTTTCAACAATATTTGTTATTTTATCTAATAATAGGTAAGAAAATTATTTATTTTATTGTGCCATTTAAAAGTATTTTTTTGCAGGACTGCCAGTACCATCAGTAAGGTTTCCGAACACGTCTATTTTACTGTTAGATGGACACGATTGAAATACTTTAAAATATATGCTTAACTCTCGCGGTATCATTCTATACTTTTCTGGGCTCCTTCCTCAGCGAACTAATTCTGGGGGTACGATCTAAATTTTAAAATTTCGCTAAAAGCGGGCTGTTGATAGTCTTGAAGAGAATCGTTGGTTTCTTTTGCTGTTTCTCTCGTGCTGACGTGTAGTGCACCCTCCCTCTCTATCAGTTATCAGAGAAAGTCTTAATTTCTTGTAATATTCGAAGATATCAGTTCTTTTTGTTGCTGAATTTTAAAATAATATTTAAGGTTTCGTTTACATAAATATTTGCCAGAGCCATTCTTTTCCTATCAACACTTGTTCTTAGAAAAATTTTAATTTTTTTTTTTTGGGATATCAGTTTTTTTTGTTGTCGATTTATAGAGCATTACTAGAATTAATTATTTCGGGACATTTTTTAGCAGGAGTCACTTTATTATTATATACTTATATGCCGGGCGCCATTATACGGCGTTTTAAATGGCGATTATATAAAAAGAAACAAAACCTAAAACTCTCTTACAAATGCCTTCAATTGAGGTTATATCTTTTGACAAAACCCAAAAAAATCCCGCTCGCTACGCTCGCACTACTATCATATATACATAGCACTACAATGTCTAGGCTCAATCTGGCGACAAAGCTATTATGCGCCAATATACGGCGTTTTAAATGGCGATTATATAAAGAAACAAAACCTAAAACTCTCTTCAAAATACCTTTAATTGAAGTAATGTCTTTTGAACAAAATCGCACTCGCTACACTCGCGATACCATCTTAAATGTATATACTCCTACAATATCTAACGTCTATCCGATACTGGTAAAGTCAGCTTGAGAACACAGATATTCGTCTGTTGTTATGCAAACCCCTCCCGAACAATTTTTTTATTCATTTCTCATTGTAATTTAAGTTTGAAGCTTTTCTTAGAAAAAGAAATATTTTTAGACAGGTTTGTTTTTTACATTCATGCGAGACGAACCAAATTCTGAAAATTGATCACCCCCAAAAGTTTGCTATAAATCCATATTGCACCGTACGTGTGGTGTTAAATTGTGACTCACTGTTGTTGAAGAATCAATATATAAACTCCTTTTGCTTTGTTAGGCCAGAATTTTCTCGTAACGAGTAAGTCATTAATTTCGAGCCACTTATTTTTATCTCGCACCATACTTGTATAGTGCCCACTCTCAAGAAGTCCGTAATGAAATATTGCACTTACGACTTTGTAATAATGACCTGCAATCTTAAGTTTAGAGGTGGGGATACTTTTAATAGAATATTTGGCAATTTTTGCAATGACACCATTCTGAAATTTAAACAGTTTAAGCTGTATTGCAAAAATTGATGGGACAGATACCACTTCGGCTTTTCGTGTCATCTGAGTATGATAGCAGTGCTCACAGATAGCATCGATTTTTTCACGTTTTCCAAACTCCTCGTCTAGAAGTTTCTGTAGTGTTACAGTGTTTTTCTCTGCACAAGCAACTGATATTGCAAGGATAGTACTTAGTTCTGTCGTTGTGCTCGTGTATGAACACGCGACATTCAAACATGTCGTAGTATAACGTACTTTACATTCAACAATATTTCTAAGGATATTTTCACGGTTCAAGAGATCAGTTAGAAATAATGCAGCGTCTTGTTGTTCATTTGTTCCATATACAGGAGCGTCAACATACTGGCGAAGTTCAATCGTGGTGATACTACTGCTTGATGTCATGTATCTTTGCAGGCATTGCCGTAAGATATGATCGGATGGCAAACTTTCAATTTTCAATCTCACAGAAGGGCAACTGAATATGCATTGCATGGTTGCATTAGCATAACATGAAACACCATCTTCATTTAGAAGACCTCGAACGTTCAATAATTTTCCCGATTCCGTGTTCTTCTTCTTAATTGTTACTGGGTCTTGGACTTTGAGGACTTTAGCAGGTGCAGCCCATACATTCTCATCAATTACCTTTCCCATTGAGTGAGCGACGATTTCCATATTTGGTAAATCGGATCTGTATTTACGTTGCAGTCTGCTATATTCAGCGATCGCACTTGGATTGGCTTGGACACTTGCAGGGTCAAAATTAATCAAATGCAAGCCTTCAAGAGATGTGATCCTAGATAGCGCAACGTACACCTGTCCTTGGGTAAACATACTGTTTCCTGCATCGATAATCGCTTTCTGGAGACTCAAACCTTGGGATTTATGAATTGTTATGGCATAACTGAGGCAAAGCGGAAATTGCTTTCTAATTACGTAAGCCCTTTCCATGATCTCGAACTTAATGCTCATTCTTTCGATATTCTGTTC
Source organism: Machimus atricapillus (assembly GCA_933228815.1). Classification (NCBI taxonomy): domain Eukaryota; kingdom Metazoa; phylum Arthropoda; class Insecta; order Diptera; family Asilidae; genus Machimus; species Machimus atricapillus. Next base: position 15,519,565 of record OW121786.1, on the reverse strand, counting down.
TTCGCCCGAACACAGTGTTATTTTCACTTTTTCGATGTCATTGTGATTCTGGACGTTACGTGATACTGATCTGACCACGGCAATTGTACCGTTTACTAGACCTAAAGTAGCATCGATATTTCTTGTTATCATAATTTTTGCACCTACTTTAATGCATATAGTTTGCGGTAAACCACCCGTACGACTACAGTCGTCAACATCAGTTTTTAATGCCTTTTCGACTTTTTTCCTTTTATATCGTCGGCAGTCAATAGAATCGTGTGCTTTAAGTTGAATTTCATCTGTCTGCAGCATCTTCAACATTTCCTTATTTAACACGTCGCACATATCGCGACGTGCAAATAGAGCAATCGTTTCAGTAGGCATTGAAGCAATGAATTGACAAAGTTCCTGCAGTCTGCCTTCAACAGTGTTATTCAAAAATTCGAGCTTTCTAGAATTTAAGACGTCCACATCCTCAGCTGTGAGCAAGCCTATCCTTATTCTAGATAGCATATCACGATAAGAAGAATCTCCTTTTTGTCTCATGTTAATTAGTAACTCTTCATATGCGAGCAGTTGTTGCCACAAATGGAAATTTCCATAACATCCAATATATTTTACGGCTTCTTTCGATGATATTTGAACGTAAGCAGGGAATTCGCGTACAGGGGGTAATTGCAACAAATCGCCAAACAAGAGCAGCGGTATTTTTCCGAACCAACCATCATTTTTATCGCCAGTATCACGAATTTCGGCTAATCTGAGATGAATGTACATTAGAGTAATGTTTGATATCATAGAAACTTCATCAATTAGGATTAGACAAACTTCTTTAAAATCTTCGCGCAATTTTTTCAGTACCATATCTGAAAGTGGCCTGTATTTTGGTGTAGTGCCATGTTCAACCGGAAGTTGAAAGAGCCGATGAATGGTCAAACCTTGTATTGAAAACGCTGCTATTCCAGTTGGGGCAGTTACTGCTACCCGCTTGTTTAAAATTTGTTTAGCCCAACATCTTATAGAATGAATCAAATAACTTTTTCCTGTCCCGCCTTCTCCACTTACGTAAAGACGCAAAATTTCGTCATTCAATAGCGAACCATCTGATTGCAAAGCTTTAGTAACTCGATCAAATACACGTTTCTGATCAGGGTTCAACTTGGATATAACTTCTTTAAGATCAACATCTTTGAAGTTTTCATCCATGGCTTTGAAATCTTTCATAGCCTCAGCAGCTTCAATAGGTTCACATTCAATTGCATCGTCATTTTCTTGTGACGTCAGAATGTCATCCTCGATCCGTTGTTTTATCAATTCTTGCACATGTTCAAACGCCTCGTCAATTTCTTTTCTCTTCTGATGATATTCCATAGCATCTTTTAAAGTGTCTTTGACACTGTCAAAAGCTTCGACATAATTTCCACACCCATTCTTCAAATCTTCGACTGTACGCCAAGGCTGGAAAAGGAACAAGAGCGAAAAGTAGTACTTTTCAGGAAACATTTCTGCTTTGTATTTAAAGTGATTGATGAGACATTCACGTTGACGTCTCTTTAAATAACGATTTTTACCGATTTCATAAAATTCAACGTTCTAATTTTTTGGTCTTGCTCTAACAAAATCAAACCACTTGACAAAATCATACAGACAATAAGATTCCAATATCTCAGGACGTTGTGGATAGTAATCGTCCGTCATATTTGGACAAAATAAATCCGTTGAATCCTGCTCTAAATTTTCGATATCCACTTTACTCTTCAACTTTTTGGAGCGTTTTTCATTGACATTGATCCATCTGATTGTTGTGCGGGGATCGGTTCCATATATCGAAATTCCCAGTAATGTGTCTGCAGCTTCCATAGCTCCGCATTCTCGATGACTCAGCGCTCGAAGGGAGTAAGCCCACAAGCGGCTAGTGAGCGATTTCGTTGAATCAAAGTCCTGCCAATTTTCCGCCAAATGGCTCTTCTCACCCTTTGTTTCATATTTCGTTATGTAATAGCTTATATTACGCGACGTTTCCCCACAAAACTGGATATCCATATTACCTTCCCACACCAATAAAATTGTAGGATTGTAATCATTAATATTTTCTTCGCCGTTTGCCCTCGGTAAATCATAAAGTCTGCTCTTTGACTTTAGTGTTTTTCTTCCTGCAATGGAAGTCACAACATCTCTTACATCCAGAGTTTTTGTCAACGTACGTGGAAATGCGAATCTACAAATCTTTGAAAACCCAGTTTTTGTTCGTTTGCTCCTCATGCAATAAGCATTGTGTGTATGGCGTTGATGTGAATTAACGCGTTCATGTAACGTTGGAGAAATTGTTTTCTCTGGTTCTCTGCAAGTGACATATTTCTGTATGAAGTTTGCAACCTCCTCGGGTGGCGATTCGCCTAGTATTGGGGCATCTTTGATCCACAGCATAATGTGAAAATGTTGGGTGCCTCTTCCTTGATACTCTCGACGCCAAAAGTAATGAGTTACTTCACCCAATGGCGAAGCATCAGAGCATATAAACGCAAGCACTGCGTGAAATTTCACTTCAATATATCGCGATGTAGATACAGGGTCCGTCGCAATTAATTCGGCAGCTGGTACATTGTCTAGAAGAGGAGCGTTAACTTTACGAATGAATTCCAACATATCGCTCCATAGCCACTCCGCAGGACTCAGTGTTAAAAACCAAGTAGCTGGTCCGTAATGATCTACCATGCAATGAAGGTTACTTCTTGGTACGTGCCAATACTGTTCAGTGTTTCTCAGCCTAGCAAATATGGTATTCAAGTTTTGTTCTAATTTCTGATTCTTCAATAGTTCCAGGTAATTTCCGGCCGTATACCTCAAATTAGGATTTGGTACATTGAGCTTGTGGTATATTCCTGCGTTCAGTTGACGCATGTTACTGTCATTCAGCAAGTAAAATAAATATTGAATATTTAGTCGAAACTGTGGATGTTTGGATGTCAATCTAGATTTGATGTATTCAAAACTCGTCAACTTGACTTGCCGTTCGGCATGTTGACCCTCAGTTCCGTATTGATAAAGATCCGGGAAGCATAACAAATCAAGATTCTTCTCTCGATTGTCAAGAGGAACATCGTACACTTTTTTCATCTGGTATAGAGATGTTGATGTATCATTCAATCTTTTCTCATGTATTGGATATATCGTGTATTGGTCGTAAAACTCACCACTTTTTGACTTTGGAGTGACGAACGCTGGCTTAATTATTTTATTGCACAAGCTATTGCAATTTCCCATTTCAATCTCCTCATTCTCATTATGCGAATCAGTGGCTCTGTTGTAAGTATCAGTTACATCCTCAGCACCGTTGTCATTTACAGCAAATACACTATAATTTATATTGCCCAACAATTTTTCAGAGTCTATAGGAAGTACAATGTTATGATAGAACGAATTAATGGATTTCAATTTCCTTAAGCATGCATATATTCTATTGACATCAACTACATTTTCCCAAATTATTTTACTCTTCTCTTTTGGCAAGCTTCGTACGAGTATGTGGAATTCAACATTTTTATTGATAGGCTCATTGTCAGGACAGATCTTCTTAAGCGTTTCTTCCAGAGGCAATGGCAAGTGAAATGTCTGTCCGTATTTTTTTACCCACGACGGAACGGAGAAGGTATATGCGTTTGGGGTGAGAGGTTGTTTGTTTGTGTGTGCAAACGAAAGTTACCATTTTTCTCCAAAACGGTTTGACCGATTTAGATGGGGTTTTTTGTAAAAAGTTTGTGATTCATCGGCAATTGTTCTTAGATAGGTGTTACGGTGTTAACTTGCTGCAAAATTCAAGATGGCGGACTGCCAAATTTTAAAGTTTATGCGATTTGCACCGAACTTGGTATTTGGGGGCTTTTGGGGTCGCTGATTTCAATTCAACTGTCTAAATTTACGAATTCAAGATGGCGGACTGTCAAATTTTAAAGTTTATGCGATTTGCACCAAATTTGGTATATGGGTGTTTTCGGGGTCACCAATTTCGGATCAGCTATCAGAATTTACGAATTCAAGATGGCGGACCGTCAAATTTCAAAGGTTATGCGATTTGGATCAAATTTGATATTTGGGGGTTTTTGGGGTCGCCGATCTCAAACCAACTGTGAACATTTATGAGTTCAAGATGGCGGATTCTCAAATTTTAAAGTTTATAGGATTTGTACTAAATTTGGTATTTGGGTGTTTTCGGGGTCATCGATTTCAAATCAGCTGTCAGACTTTAAGAATTCAAGATGGCGGACTGTCAAATTTTAAAGTTTATGCGATTTGGACCAAACTTGATATTTGGGGGTTTTTTGGGGTCGTCGATCTCAAACCAACTGTCAAAATTTATGAATTCAAGATGTCGGATTGTGAACTCCTTAAAGTTTGTGCTATTTGCAACAAACTTGGTTCTTAGGGGTTTTCGGGCCGCTGATTTCTATCCACGACGGAACGGAGCTGGTATATGCGTTTAGGGTGAGAGGTTGTTTGTCCAGTCCAATGTTGCCAAGTATCTCCAAAACGGTTTGACCGATTTACATACGGTTTTCTGTAAAGGGTTTGTGATTCATCGGCCAGATATAAAAATAATATTTTGTAAGAAATCTCTAAAAAGTTTCAAATAAAAAACAAAATTAAAAATTTTGAAAAAAACCCACGACGGATGTAAACGTCGTAATAGAAAAAGGATTAAATAAAATTTTAAAGCCCCCCCCCCCCCCGACAAAAAGGAAGTAAGTAACCAAAGAAAATTCGTCGGGGGATGCCATTCCCTGCCCTGAAGTGAACTAAAATATTGAATGTACATATGTAGTCTTTAATTGATATTCTCCTATTCTTAATTCAGGGCAGGGAATAGCATCCCCCGACGAATTTTCTTTGGTTACTTACCTCCTTTTAGTCGGGGGGGGGGGGGGGGGGCTTTAAAATTTTATTTAATCCTTTTTCTATTACGACGTTTACATCCGTCGTGGGTTTTTTTTTTTAAATTTTTAATTTTGTTTTTTTTGGAATAAGCCTTTTTTGCGGAATTTTTTTGTTTGCCACTGTTCGCATTCTTCTAATAACTTGAAAAGGCTTAGCTTTTTGTATAAAAATCTTTTCATCGTCATTTAGAGCTACCACTTCTGTTGGCCGGTCAGGTACATCAAATTTATTCAAAATGCAAGCTGGAGGCATCTTATCTTTTTTCAAGTATTCCCAACAATGTTTGCAAATATAATCGCAATCACGGCCCTTATCTTCTACATCTTTAAGCAGATGATTCCATATCTGAGAAAATAACGGCAAGCACATACTATTTATTTCGTACATTTTACTTTTCTTCCTCAACTTCATACACGATAGGAACACATAGGACGGAACATCTATCAAAGCTTTCGTAAGCTTTTTATAGGCTATCGTATCATAGACAAATAATATATAGATATCCATTCTCATACAAAAAATTGTTCCTATGAAAATAAATCTGAGAGAAAGCTCAACCAGTTCAACTTCCTTTAAGTTTGTGTGCGTGAGATAATTTTAGAATTTCTCAATTCACAAAGCTGTGAGAAAACACTGCATCTTTTTCAAATTTCTGTTGTTCCGCGCAAAGGGCTTGTGGGACTGCCCTAACGTGAAGCGGAGGGAGTTGAATTTTTCTAGGAATCCTCTTAGTTGCGTTCTCTGCTCAATGAAACAAGGACACTGATTCATGAGATTTGAATTATCTAGTGAAACTGCAATTTTTTGTTTTAGGTGATTTTCATTTAAAACTAAAGAATGACTTAAAAGAGAATTTCGATTATGATGCACCGGCCCTTACACTTGATGGATCAAGCGGAGGCAAATTGTAGGCGTCAATCAACGCTGCGAAATTGACAGCTTTTTATATAATTTTATAGTTTTTCATATCTAATTTATATTTTGTACTCTTTTTCGCCTAATATTAGGGACTTTTGTACTTCAAGCTTGTAAGCAAGTAATAAATTTAATTAATTCCTTTTAATCAATCCAAAATGCATCTTTAGTAGATTGAAATTAAAAACGAAAAAATTGTAGAAACTATTTTTTTAAACGAATTTTTTAGGTCAATGAAAAACACCTACAAAACAAAAATTCGGAATTTCATTAGATAATTCAAACCTTATGAATCTATCCGTGTCTTTTTCCCTTGAAGATTTCATTCATTGGTTGAGCAGATCACGCAATTCAGAGGATTCCTAGAAAAATTCAACTCCCTCACGCCTCACGTTAGCGTTAAAGCAGTCCCACAAGCCCCTTGCGCAGAACAACAGCTGATGGACGGCTAAAACTCGAGAGAAGAGGAAGAGTATGTCGCCGCCACGCCGCGCTGCCGCCCGCGCCATAGAAACCATGCTGCCCGCGTGCCGAGCTAAAGGAACAATTCTCTCTCTCTCCCGAAATGATATATCGAGCCACGTTAGGGATGTGTTAGTAAGATCAGGCGACATCAGGCTACCAAATTGAAAGCTCAATGGATTGAGCTTTAGGCCCAGAATGGAAATCTATGTGTTATTTGTCTATGATCGTATAATTCAATCGAATATTAGATTCATTCAAATCAATGACAGCATCAACATCGTGTTTATAGACTGCACCACTCTCTTTCATTTGCTGACAAGCCTTTTGTAAAAATTCTACATCACTTTTGTCTAAAGCATTATCTAAGTCGTTGATTTGCGTAACCAATTTTATAATGTGATAAATCAATCTATTCATTGTTCTCACAGACGGAAAATGCGGGGCTAAAATGAGACAAGAAATAAATGTGGATTTGCATGTCGAACAATTAATATAACAGCTAGCAGGATGCCCGAGTTTCGAAGGATTAGAATGGATTAAATCGCATTTATGTACATTTGAAATAAGTTGATTTACATTATCTACCGTACAAGTTGTTATAAACTTTAAAAATTTCTCATATTTTTCAAGCAATACAGGTTGATCCAATTTACATATGGAGTCGTCACAGATCCATGTAAGTTTTTTCCCTTGCACATTTATTAAGGGAAAGACATTGACAACTTGACCTGCTTCGTTGAGTTCCATAGGGCAATGCAACGGATATTGCTTATACTCAGCTTCAAAAAAATAGTTCTCAGTAGTGGAAGTATGTTTAGAGGTACCACACAATACTGAAATCTTTGTAGAAACGTTGTCAGTTTCAATCTTCTTTAACATCTCTAGCTTTGCTGTTGATTTGGTTTTGCAGTTTTCTAATATTCTTTTTATTTGACATATATGATTTTTTCTCTTCGTAAAGCACCATTTCAGAATTTGTTCAACTTCCATTCTGCTAGTTACATTTGATTTTGAACTAATTTTTTCACTTACATCTCTTACGTATTTTTCAGTAAACTCACGAACTTTAAACGTTGAGGCTATCTTTTTATATTTTTTACTTATTTTCTTCGCTACAGTCGTCAAAGGTGATAATAGTTGTATTCCTTTTCTCTTGTGGTAACATTCGCGTCTTTTGTCTCTGTTTGCTACGTAATATTTTTTATTACGTATCTTTCTCTTTAAAAGTCGTTGATTGTCAACACTGCCAAAAAAACTGGCATCCAAAAGCGACTGAGCCTGGCTTTGGTCATCATTACTTCGAAGCATGCAGGGCATGGTCAAATGTAACGGTTTTTGGGTTCCTATTTTCTTATGGTAACTTTCATGTCTTTTGTCTCTGTTTGCTACGTAATATTTTTTATTACCTATCTTTCTCTTTAAAAGTCGTTGATTGTCAACACTGCCAAAAAAACTGGCATCCAAAAGCGACTGAGCCTGGCTTTGGTCATCATTACTTCGAAGCATGCAGGGCATGGTCAAATGTAACGGTTTTTGGGTTCCTATTTTCTTATGGTAACTTTCACGTCTTTTGTCTCTGTTTGCTACGTAATATTTTTTATTACGTATCTTTCTCTTTATGAGTCGTTGATTGTCAACACTGCCAAAAAAACCGGCATCCAACAGCGACTGAGCCTGGCTTTGGTCATCATTACTTCGAAGCATGCAGGGCATGGTCAAATGTAACGGTTTTTGGGTTTCTATTTTCTTATGGTAACTTTCACGTCTTTTGTCTCTGTTTGCTACGTAATATTTTTTATTACGTATCTTTCTCTTTATGAGTCGTTGATTGTCAACACTGCCAAAAAAACCGGCATCCAAAAGCGACTGAGCCTGGCATTGTTCATTATCGTTTTCGTTATTTAATATCTCTTGTCCGACATCTTGTGTTACCTCTATTTTTTCTACGCTTAATTTTAATTTTTTCTTAGTGCTATTTTGCTCGTGGTATTTTTTACGCTTTTTGGCATCCAAATCAGCCTGGCTCTGTGTTGCATTCCTTCGAACTATATGGACGGCATTGTTTTCCGGAACTGTATTTTTCTTCTTACTTTGCATGTCGTGCGGAGAAAGTAGAAATGACTCTTTTACTGGCACGTCACAGTCGTCAACTGGAAAATGTTCTACTACACGCGTTTGTAACATTTTCAGTAAATGGGGTCTCAGTTGATCATAACGATATTGTACAGAATTTGGTTCAATGCCAAAAATTAGTGACACTGCAAAAGCGATAGCAAGAACACCACAATCGGTGCTACCCAATTGCGATTGCACCTGTGGAAAACTTACAGATGCTAAATCGACTCGCGGGAATAAGTTTTTAAAAAATGTCGCATGTGTTTCATCCAAATGTTTTCCGTTTAGTGAGTCATAAATGAATATCTCATTGCATTTACTCTAAAAAAAGCTGCAAATCCAATGACCGGGACTATGCAATATTTGGATAAAATTCTTATTCTGAGGAGCGGACTTAATCTTATCTAGATGTTGCAAATATATTGTTTCATACGGCATAAAATCTGTATAGTTATGTAGTATAGCTGTTAAGACTGACATGTGTTTATCCGTAAGACATTCGCCTCGAACAATTATGTTCTCATCGGACGTCGACAGAAATTGTGGCTGCAATGGTGGTATACCTTTGCCACATAACTTTCTTTCCTGCAGAATTTGGCAGTTTTGGATTTGCACGCTCACTCTTAGTGGTACGCTTCTGCAAAGCAACCTTCTCTTTCGTATTTTCTTTCTGGCTGCAGGAAGACGATGACGAATCGGGTTGTGACGTATGTTGGATGCTTAGCGGAAATGGTAGCAAAAGGCGATTTTTCAAAATGTGCATCAAATGTTTTCGCATGTATTTATGCTCAAAACGAACCTTCTCTGGATTTAAATGCAAAGCACATATAACTGCGAACGCAATGGCGTATACACCACAATCTGCATAATTCGGTTGTTGCTGTACTCGAGGCAAATGAACGTCTCGTTCATCAATGCCAGAGTAAAGTCTTTCTATAATGTCCTTCAATTCGCGTGAGGGATATGGTTTATAAATTGAATCGTATATGAACAACGATTTTGTATCGTAATTACAACACACCCAATGACCTGGCAGGTGTATAATTTGAACTAATTCTTTGTCGATTGCTGCTGAATTTATTATCGACAATTGATTCCATAATACTCGCTGAGGACTGTAATTCAGGTTTTCCAATATCGTATGGAACACCAGCATATGTGTTTCTTCTAACTCTCTACATTCTTTAATAATTAATTCATCTTCCAGAGATAAATTTGTTACTTCTGTGGCGGCTCGCTCCGTCCCGCCGAATGCGCAGCGCTCACAGCGCAAGCAGCTGCTGAAGCCGCGCGAGATTTATTCTTGTTTCCCGCATCCACACGGCGGCTTCGATGGTGCAGTTTGACGGGCCACTCTTTCTTCGTGGCTCCGCAATGTCATCTGACAGTGCACTCTTTATTCGAAGCTTCGTCATGTCAGTCGACAGCGCGCCTTTATCCGTCCGTTCTTTTTCCGATAAGGCAGCTTGTCAACAAGGATGAGCAAGACTCTTCGCTCTGCCTTCATCGGACACGGATCGGACCTGCAGCTCCTCATCGAATCGCGAAATCAAACTCTGTGCATTTGTTTAATTAATTCTAAGTGAATAAATAAGCTGATTGAAGTGAACTTGATGTGCATTATTTGTCCTGAAAAGTATTAGAAGCATTTTCCCCTGCAACCTTGCAAAGTCTCTAAAAAAGAAATAAAGCTTTTGTGCTTAATAAACTATTTGTGAAATCATTCGCCCCGTGAATTTCCAAACTTCTAAAAAGGCCATTTTTTATAAATGTTTTAGAACGATGAAAACCTCGTACTTTCAAACAGCTCAATCCCGATTGAGAGCTACAGCTCATACACGATATTCGGATAATATCATGGAGCTCAAGACATATAGTTTGGAATATATGTACACGGCGCCCGAACGGGCGCGCTGATATATATTAAATACACAAGCTATGAAAGCTCTGATATTAAAACAAATAAAAGAGGGGAAAGAAAAAGAAATGGAAAATAGGGGAACAATTGGATAAAAGGAAATCAAGTTATGAATAATGGGATTTGAGTCCGAATAATCCCCCGACCAGGATCCTGCGAATTATAGAAAAATTATCTTGAATTAGAATAAACCATTACATTCTTTATAATACTGGAAAAAAAATCGATACTGTTTTACTGCAATCAGATGTAGATTTTATACGACGCGATATATTCTATACCAAGTTACGAGTACCTGGTCATCCGCCGTGCCCATACATTAGCTGCATTCTTTTCGCATTCTGATTCAGATCAGATTTAGACGTAAATTTGGTTTTCTATTGACTTGCATTTTTAAATCATTAGTACCTATAGCAAATATTTTACAATTTGCAAAAGTGCATCAAATTGCCATAATTTTTTCACATCAAAACTTCAAGTCTTGAACTGAAAAAATTATTCTATTAATTTTTGGACGCAAAGTAACTATCAGCATATAAGTTAACACAAATAACGTTCGCCTTCCACGAAACGCCTAAATATCACATTTCTGCAGTGTCGCAGACGCTACGTTGCAGGATGCCAGCGCCGTCACCTGAAACCTCTTGTACGTGACTTTTCTATGGGAACTATTTTCTGCATCTCAGCTAACGAAGCGCGTCTCTAAATTTAAGATTCAGTTGTAGTCGACTTGTCAGAAGAACATCATCTCCTCAATAAATTTTTGCATCTTATAAAAAACGTAAAGTTTTATTATTAACTGGCGCCCGAGCAGGGACCGTTGCGATAAAATAAGCCCAATAGTTGTTCGATAAGAAATAAGTCTTAAACGGAACGCGAGATACCCGAGAGCTTAATAGAAAAGTTCGGTGCGATCGTGGGAATAACGGTGTGATTTTTCGCAACAAAAATTTCTGCAGTTATTGTTAGGAAAAGAGGCCCCTTAGTAACCACGGCAGCTAGTAACTCGACGTGGAGGAAAAGGAGTTAACCAGCGCAACAATTTCAGGACACCAAGCCGGAATTGAGGAAAGTACCTGCGTTAACAGCCGCCTAACTGCTGACAGAAGGAAGTCCCAAACAGCGATGCAACTCCGGATGTTAACCATACATTCGTTATTACTATCGTAAGTTAGCAAATTGTTAAGAAATTATTGTAAAAAGTGTGAAAAACAGTGAAAAGAGCAAACAAAGAAATAAAATATCCAATATCATTGTGAATTAAGATCCAATAAGTTTTAAAAGAAAATAATCACAGCATTTAAATTCCAATTTGAGGAATAATAGAATTTTAGCTTGTTTGCATTATTAGAATTTAAAATATTGTGTTAGCTGCGAGCAAAAAAATATCTTACTTTAAATAATTTCGAAATATTTACGTTTACAATCTACAAAAAGTTAAACCAAATTAATAAGGTGTCGGTGACAGACGTACAGATACGAATACTTTGTTTTTACGCAACTAATCGAATTAAATAATCTAAATTATAAATTCCATCTCAAAATACGGTAAAACTTTAAAATGTCTACGGATAATATTTTAAGACCATCGATCCTTCAATTGAATGAAGATCAACCATCCGGTTCCGGTATTTCAAATCATTTTAACCTCGAACAGCTGAAAGAAGTTATTATACAAACCGTTCGATCAGAGACACAACAAATTCTTGATCAAATAACACATGTCGACGTTAAACCTAGGCACTCAGATCAAACGATAGATCCACGATACCTCAATAATTTAAACGATATGGACAAAATTCCTGATGTTGTTAAAAGTTTACGTGAGTTCTCAGGCCAACCGGGAGAATTCGGCTCTTGGAAGAAGAGTGTCGAGCGAATTCTAAAAATTTATAATCACTTAAAGGGAACACCCAAATATTATGGCATAATTAGTGTCATTAGAAATAAAATAACAGGGCATGCAGATACTGCACTGGAGTCGTACAACACTCCTCTGAATTGGGAAGAAATTTCGAAGTGTTTAACACTTCACTATGCAGACAAAAGAGATCTAGGAACCCTTGAATACCAAATGACAACATTAATTCAAAAAAATGTTTCTATCCCCGAATTTTATGAACAGGTTTACCGTCATTTATCCCTTATTCTGAATAAATTATCATCAATGGACATGAGTCAGGAGTCAATGAACGTAATGACACAGGCTTATCGAGACAAGGCTCTAGACACTTTTGTAAGAGGTCTTAGGGGAGACTTGCCCAGATTACTCAGTATGAAGGGACCAACAGACCTACCCGAAGCTCTCCACTTATGTTTGAAATTAGAAAACGTTCAATATCGAGTGCAGCATAGTCACAGCAATCTGCGAAGTTCTCACCTTGCTTCGCCATTACCACTTCCACCGAGGAGACTTAATCCTCAACTACAGCCCAACTATTATAATCCCCAAACTCGAAAATATTATCCAGAACTCCTACATAATCCCCAGTTACCTCAGGGTTTCACTAAACCTCCACAACAATTTCAACCCCCTAGATGCACTCAAAATTGCGTTCAACAACCTCTAAAGCCATTTAATAGAAACTACTTACCTAAACCGGAACCTATGGACGTAGATAGATCCATTAATTCCCGTCAAATAAATTACCAAAATAGACCACAAATAAGTAATACTATGAATAAGAAATCCCATTCCAATCAGGTACCTCAGCCTGTGAAATTCCAAAGTCTCTATCAGACAGAATCATTTAATGAAGACACCGCTTTACAAGACTACTATGGCCAAATGTCTGAATATGATACCCAAATTCAGCAAATTTCCGATGAAAATGCCAGTGGCCCACAGGAATTAGAACCATTAGTTGGCACGGATCCACACAATGCCTCTAATCAGCAAGAAGTCGAAGAGCAGTTGGACAAAGTTAATTTTTTAGACTAAAGAGCTCGCTCCCCTACCTAGAGCACGTAGCGAAGAGCGGCAAAATATTTAAATTCCTCATAGATACGGGCTCGAATAAAAATTACATTCAGTCTCGATGTGTAAGGAATCCTATACAGAACAAAAAACCATTCCTAACCAATTCCGTAGCAGGAAATATAAGAATTACCCATCATGCTTTAATAGACCTCTTCGGTTTCGACCGAAAATTAACATTTTTTATATTGCCAAATCTCACATCCTTTGATGGAATTATTGGCAATGATAGTTTAAAATAATTGGAAGCCACAATACACACGAAAGAAGGATTTATGACAATTCGACCCAATTTAAACATTCCCCTTAAACAGCATATTTCAGAGTCTGTGAACAATATGATTTTGAGAACCTCACATCTTCCTCCAGAGCAAAAGAATAAATTAGAAAATTTAATAGGAAGGTTTCCAAATTTGTTTTCCGATCCGGATAAAAGATTGACCTTTACCACAACCGTTAAAGGAGAAATCCGAACATATAATTCCGACCCAGTTTATTCAAGGCCCTATCCATATCCCATGTGCTTAAAAGACGAAGTTGATAGCCAGATAAAACAACTTCTTGAAGATGGAATTATTAGACCATCCAGGTCTCCTTATAACTCCCCAGTTTGGATAGTACCTAAAAAAGAAGATGCCTCCAGGCAGAAAAAATATAGAATGGTTATCGATTATCGGAAATTAAATAATATCACTATATCCGATAAATATCCTATCCCTGAAATAAATGATATTCTCAGTAATCTTGGAAGGAATGAGTTTTTTACCATCCTTGATTTGAAGAGTGGATTTCATCAGATTCCGTTGAGGGAGAAGGATGTGGAGAAGACAGCATTTTCCGTTAATCATGGAAAGTACGAATTCACGCGACTCCCGTTCGGTTTGAAGAATGCACCCTCCATTTTCCAGCGTGCGCTCGACGATATATTGAGGGAGCACATCGGAAAGCGGTGCTACGTGTACATCGATGACATCATAATATTCGGTAGTAGTGAAGAGGAACATTTTATAAATTTGAAGTTGGTTTTCGAAACTCTCGAAAAAGCCAATATGAAGGTCCAATTGGATAAGTGTGAATTTCTTCAATCCGAGGTAGAATTTTTGGGATTTTTGATATCTAAAGACGGTATTAAGGCAAACCCTAAAAGGGTTAGAGCAATAGTAGATTTTCCCCTTCCTTGTACGGTAAAGGATCTAAGATCATTCCTAGGAATGGCTGGCCATTACCGTCGTTTCATAAAAGATTATGCCAAGATTACAAAACCATTGACAACTCTTTTAAGAGGAGAAGACGGACATGTGTCTAAAACCCTATCTAAAACTAAAGCAATTCACTTAAACGATCAAGCTGTGGACGCTTTCAATAAAGTAAAGAATTCTCTAATTTCTGAGGATGTGTTGTTGTCATTTCCAAATTTCGAAAAAGAATTCGAGCTTACCACGGATGCCTCTAACTTTGCACTGGGAGCTGTTCTGTCCCAAGATGGAAAACCAATCACCTTTCTATCAAGGACCCTTAACAAAACAGAAGAAAATTATGCGGTAAATGAGAAGGAGATGCTTGCCATAATATGGTCTCTTAATTCTCTCAGAAATTTCCTTTACGGATCACGCAAGATTAAAATATTAACTGATCATCAACCCCTCACTTACGCTCTCAGTAATAGAAATAATAATTCCAAAATGAAGCGATGGAAGGCAATCCTTGAGGAATACAATTATGAACTCAAATATAAACCCGGTAGCACGAACGTCGTGGCGGATGCCCTTTCAAGAATAGTCAATCCTACAGAAGCTAACTCAATGTCCTCAACACAACACAGTGACGATAGTTCTTCGCACAATTTAATTCCCACAATAGAAAAACCTATTAATGTCTTCCGCAATCAAATAATACTTAACCAAGGTAACGAAAACAATTACCAGAGATCTAACCCCTTTCCAAATTATGTACGACATACAATAACCCGAACCCACTACTCCAAAGAGGATATCGTACGAATTTTAAAAAAATACCTAAACCCAGGAACAATAAATGGACTCCAAACAGAGGAGGCTATAATGGGAAAAATACAACAGATTTATCCCCTCCATTTCGCGAACTATAAAATCCGTTTTACCTCTAAAATAGTACAAGACATTTCTGACGAAAATGAGCAAGATGAAAAAATACTATCTACTCATCGACGAGCTCACCGAAATGCTAAAGAGAATGGAAACCAAATTCTAGAAAAATATTATTTTCCCAAAATGAACAAAAAAATTAGATTCTTGGGTAAACGGTGTACAACTTGCAGTGAGAATAAATATGATAGACATCCTAACAACCAAATAATCAATCCTACTCCCATTCCGAACTACCCCGGTCATATTCTCCATTTGGACATCTACTCAACGAACAATAAATTGGTTCTGACTGCCATAGACAAATTTACTAAACTAGCATTCTGCAAACCCATAAAGTCCAGAGCAATAGAAGACATTAAGCAACCCCTTAGGGACATTCTCTTCTTCTATGGCGTTCCGGGCGTGGTGGTGATCGATAACGAAAAATCCCTGAACTTACGCTCCATAACTTCGATGATGCAGGATGGATTAAAAATCAAAATTTTTAAAGCCCCGCCATATAGGAGTGAGGTGAATGGCCAAATAGAAAGGTTTCATTCGACCCTCTCTGAGATCATGAGATGTCTCAAAGCAGATGGTGTTGAAAGAACATTCGAAGAGTTACTCGAAAGATCAGTAAACGAATATAACCATTCAATCCATTCAACCACAGGTAAAAAACCAGTTGAACTGTTTTACGGAAGAATTCCGGGTGCAAGTCCGGCAGAGTTTGAACAAATTCGTCTTAGTAACATCGAAAAGTTAAAAGCAAAACAGGAAAAAGACATTAACTATCATAATCAAAAACGTAAACCAGTGAAAATTTACCAGCCAGGACAAATTATTTTCGTTAAATACAATAAAAGATTAGGAACAAAATTAACTGTCAGATACAAGCGAGAGGTAGTAAAAGAAAAGAAAAATACAACAGTAATAACAGAATCAGGAAAGACTATTCATAAAAACAATATTAGGAACTAAACATAGCTTTCCATTGCAGATGCATGATAGGCGTTACGTTTGGCTCAGCTCAAATTCTGGATTACACTAACTCACAAATTATTGCAGTAAACATTGGAAAGGCAAGGATTCAACAAGGGAATTTTAAATTGATCCATATAATAGAACTAGATGATTATCAGAGGTTCACAAATAATATGAACTTTGTACTAGACAAGCTGATTACTTCCAGACATCCCCTTTACCAATATTTAACTCATGAATTGACGCAATTACAGACATTATTAGACGGCATGAAAAGACACAGGACAAAACGATCTTTGAATTTTTTGGGTTCTGCGTGGAAGTGGATTGCCGGTACTCCGGACCACGAAGATTTCGAAATTATTAAAAGTAAAATCAATAATGTATTAGAAAATAACAATAAGCAAATAATCATAAATCAACTTTATAATGAAAGATTAAATAATATCACTAGAATGACTAATGAGGTATTGGCAACAATAAAGAAGGGAGGAAGTATTGATAATCCATTAGCTTTGAGTCTCCAGTATAAATTAAGATTGATTAAAGAAGAAATAATTAATGTAAATTGTGCCATTCATTGGGCAAAGGCAGGAGTAATTAATTCCCTTATTTTGTCAAATTCAGAAGTAAAATTAGCTATTAGTAAAATAGAAAAGGAGAGTTTACCATATGCTAGCCCAGAGGAGGCACTAAATTTCGCAAATGTTAAAATTATAACTAATAGTTCATGTTTACTTTATATTGTTAACTTACCTATAACCACGTCTGAACCTTATGAAAAGTTGTTAATTAAACCAGTCAAAAGAAACGAAAAAACTATTGCAATAGAATACGATAAAATATTAAGAGGTCATAATAAAGTTTTTGGAATAATTAAAGCATGTAAAGTAGTGGATTCACTGTCAATTTGTAATCAGGAATATCTCATAGACTTAAGTAATTCAACATGCTTACCGAATCTATTGGATAGCCGGCCGTCGAAATGCAGTCAAAGTAACGACCAACACATACGATCAGTAGAAGAGATTTCAGAAGGCTTAATATTGCTAAACAATTTTTATGGGAATATCGGCATCGAGGGCGAATTTCGTAGCCTCAATGGGACATTTCTAATAAAATTCCATAACACTACCATATCAATTGGTGGCAAAATGTTCATCTCAGGGGAACAGACAACAACGCAGATACTTCCAGCCATCTTACAACTTACTCCCTACGAGGGTCAATATAAAGAGGTCCTATCACTCCAAATGATGAAAGAGATCCATATCAACAACACAGATGAAATCGCCACTCTTCGGGTCGAAAGGAATGTCCTACAAATTACTACCTACGGGTCCACCGCAATTTTTTTCATCGTTTTAATAATCTTCCTGATAATCAAATATAGAAAACGGAAACCTATTGTCATCAGTGCAGCCAATTCAGATCAACCGGCAGCAGTCGAGTTACAACCTTTAGAAGAAAACACAGCTACACGACAGGATCACAATGATCAGTCTGAAGATAAACCAGCAGTAACAAAAATCATTTTGCCAAAAGCCCCCAAAAAGAAATTTTACGACACTCCATTTTTTTAACCAAATGAGGACATTCGGATCTGAGAGGGGAAGAGTTAACACAAATAACGTTCGCCTTCCACGAAACGCCTAAATATCACATTTCTGCAGTGTCGCAGACGCTACGTTGCAGGATACCAGCGCCGTCACCTGAAACCTCTTGTACGTGACTTTTCTATGGGAACTATTTTCTGCATCTCAGCTAACGAAGCGCGTCTCTAAATTTAAGATTCAGTTGTAGTCGACTTGTCAGAAGAACATCATCTCCTCAATAAATTTTTGCATCTTATAAAAAACGTAAAGTTTTATTATTAACTTATATGTTAGAAGAACTAGATATCGCATTGCACACAGTGCCGAGTATACAGATGTTTAAATGTTTCAGTTTTGCGGCAGCTTCATACACTCAGAAAAATTAGTCTCATAATTTTAACAATTCACGTATTTTTGTCTTAATAGGACAAGATATAATTAGAAATCTGCTTAATTGGTTTAGTTCTTCTAACGGCTAAACCACAAGACCGAATTGGTTGAAATTGTTTTTATTTATCATGACTTTTTGTCACGGATCGAACCCTATCATCGATTTGTTTGAATAAGTCTCTGTTTATTTATGAAACAGTAAAATAAGAAACATAACGGCTTTTTTCGGCAACTTTGCGTAATAAAGCTTTAGCTAGGGCGCACGTTTTTGTTATCAACACCGGCGCCCTATCGGTCGCCTTGATTTCGGCACTACTGTCCAGTGTCCTACGACTTCAACGGCAGAAGTTTGAAATTTAACGTTTGTACTTTGCACTCAAATCCGAACACACTTGACTGGCGATCAAACCTTCAGGATGAATCTGGAAGAAGAAGAATAAACCTGTCAATGTAGTTGGGTGGCGTTGGGGCTGGCCATAGAGTTAACAAGCTAAACGGAGCGGCTGCATCGTGCATCCTGTATATGAGCGACTACCTAAAATTAGTTTAGTAGAGAAGGGCATAGGCATTATGGAAAGAGCTTAGGAAAAATTTGTTTCAAAGCTCCTCTCTGATTGTATCTTCATATTTACGCCTGCACTGGACGAATAATATGGATTCGGTGGATCCGAACCTGAAGATTTTCAAGTACTATCAGTGACAAATATGTCATGTTATGGGTATCGACGGAAGGGGGGGGGGGGGGGGGGGGGGGCACTAAATTGAAGAAGAATTATGAAAAAAAGTTAATAATTGTAGAAGTTATTGGTGAAAATGTCTTTTTTACTCCAACGCACAGTAGGCATTTCGTCAGCCCATTGAGTGTGTCTATGAAACAGAGAAGAAGAAGCATTCTTGAAAATTCACTCAGAATACGGGATGGGGGTGCTTGGATACAAATGGGGGTCGCAGAAAAATTTAAATTTTTCGAAATAAAAGTGTTGGTGAAAAAATTCGTTGGTGAATTGGTGAAATTCGTTCACCAATGGATAGTAGGCAAGTAGTAGTAGACGTTGGTGTAAAAAGTTTGGGAAAATATCGATAGCATCAATGATTCGATGAATATTAATCGAAAAATGTATGAAAACCTGCAACCATCTTCAACAATCATCGTCATATTTCAACTATTTTACACAAAACCGTAACAAACTATACACCTAAACCTTCCTCAGGAATCACTCTGTTGATAGGTGAAAACCGCATGAAAATCTGTTCATTAGTTTTTGAGATTATCGCGAATACACAGACGGACAGACGCGGCAGGCGACTTTGTTTTATAATATGTATAGATATGTAAATAATCCCATTAAAATAGTTGATATTTTATGGCCACAATTCAATAAAAATGTCGATAAAAATACCGCTATCATTTTGTCTAAAAATAATTTTCTCTTTTTTGCTCTTATGAGCAACCTTCAAAGTGGCCATTAAAAATACACAACGCGATGTTGAATTAAATTTGTCGATACATGCTGTAATATTTACTTAATACTTACAGACTCAAAAAGAAGCGAACCTCACTCCCGATCGTTCTTAACAATCGTGTACGATGTGTTAAGAACAGTGTTGAACTTCAGTAACAATTTATATAATAATAAAACCGGAGTGGTGTCAAGTGTCACATTCCACCTGTAATGTCGTCGGCCATGACAATGGTGACGGAAGCGCCACCTGATTTGGTTTTATGTACACTCACGACATCAAATGTTATCGCATTGAATGTTAACTTAACATAAAATGTTAACCTGCGCATCATCAAATGTTAACTGACTTTCCATCAAATGTAAACAGATCGCTGATTGGCCGATTGTAAACGGACGTGATAAATTTGCAATATTTTCAATGTTTGCAGCTTTTGAGCATCACCAACGATAACAATATTTGCTTCTTGTGTTTTTTCACGCAGAATAAAGCTTTAGAAAAAAGGAATATTGAACTCAAGTTGCCGAATTCGATGCGTAACTAACTTCACGGTCAACATTTGAGACCGTTGATGTCATCGAATCTAAATGTCATTCTTAGGTTTGCAATACAGCCAAAAACACCCGTCGTTCAGAAATGGCGCAGCAAAATCCCGAACAAAATAAGGATCAAATTCAGGATACAGATCCGCCTCCAGGTGCCCCTGATGAACAACAACTAGAGGATGTTCCTGATAATCCCCAGGAACATCAGGAGGATCATCCAAACGCTCCTGAGGAGCAGGATTCTTACGCGAGACAATCGAGATCAAAACGTAAGTATTAATTAGCCTCTGTTTGTTTTGTCCCTTTTTGTTGAATTTTGTTTTTATAATATGTTTAAAATAATTATGTTATTCCTTGTTTTAATTGTTTAATGGTTATGTTTGTTTTGTTCTTTATTTTATGGTTATGTTTGTTTTAAGTTTTATATTTGAACTTCTTTTTATTATTTACAGGCACGAGACGAGCTGGTGTTTTTGTCCAAAGACAACGATTTATGTCTATGCTGTGGCAGTTTGTTGGACGTGGGGGGCCTCGTGGACGTGGCCCTCGTGGTCGAGGTGGCCCTGATGGTCGAGGTGGGCCTGGTGGTCGAGGTGGGCCACGAGGCGAAGGTGGCCATAAATAATTTGTATAATTATTCATAATGTATAATTATTCATAATAAATACCTAAATAAAATTGTGTTGCATAGTTTATTTTCTTCAATTCAAATGATACAATCCAAATTGTCGAGATGGATTATACACGAATGAGCATCGCATGCATGCAAGTCGTCATCGTGCTCCAATTGTTGGAATGATGGATTACAGGAAGACAAATTTTTTGTATAGGGCGCTGAGTGTTGATAGGAAAGGATTGAAATAGGATTGACTGAATTGGAATAGGATTGAATTGGAAAGGATTGTTTAATAACCTGTGAAGAAACTTTAATAGTCTCGAATGTACACTGAGGGCTACTAATAAGGGCGTGCGGGTGCACAAGGAAACAGCCGTGAAGTCTGTACAAAATGCTATTTATTTTTCACAATGAAAATGTCCTGACACACAACTTAGCCAACAAACTTTCGGATAATAAAAGCGCGTCCATTCACCAGCGTCGTCTTCTGCAGAGTCCAGAGAAAAGACTCCGAGCTGAGCAACACGTTGTCGGCAGCTGACAAAAAACCCCGAGCTGTGCAATGCGTTGTCAAAAAGCGCCGAGCTGAGCAAAGCGTTGTCGGCAGCTGACAAAAAACCCCGAGCTGTGCAATGCGTTGTCAAAAGCGCCGAGCTGAACAAAGCGTTGTCGGCAGCCTAAGCTGCTCTCGAATATGGAGTGGAGCTAGAACACTGCTCGTGGCGCTAATACCTGCTTGCGCCTAGAGTGGCGCGCAGGTGGCGCTGCTGAAGCAAACCCCACAGCCACTCTCCCCCCAGTGAGCTTCGCCTCTTGCGAAGGGAGCGAGAATGTAACCTTTTTGGTGGGTTTTCGATCCGGAACGTCCGATGCAGAATGCATCGAGTCTGACTGCATTGGTGTCGGCTCCGTAGGTGGCTTATGTTGGTGCTTGCCAGCTGATTCTCTGTAGGTCGACTCGTCAGCTGATCTTAAGTAGGTCGGCTCGTCAGCTGATTTTAAGAAGGTCGGCTCGTCAGCTGATTTTATGTAGGTCGGCTCGTCAGCTGATTCTATGTAAGCCGGCTTCAGTTGGTCAGTGGAGAGAGCTTTTATTGAACCGTTGACGTCGACAACAAAGGTGCGCCCGTCAATGCGTTTGACTACCCGATGGGGGCTTGTGTAAGGGGGCTCCAACGGCCTGCGCACCGCGTCGACCCTGCGAAATACGTACTCGCATGTATTTAAGTCTTTGAATACGAATGGATGATGCGTAGCATGTCTGGAGGCTGAAACCGGGTGTAATGCTGCAAAAAGGCGTCGTAGCTTGGTGACAAAATCAGTCGGATCGACGCCGGGGCCATTGCGTGGAGCAAAGAACTCGCCCGGGATGCGTAGCGACGTGCCGAAAACCATTTCGGCCGGTGAGGCTTGGAGATCTTCTTTGAAGGTGGTCCGGAGACCGAGCAAAACTGTGGGAAGGGCTTGGGTCCATGGAACTTCCGGGCAGCATTTCAATGCAGCCTTCAGCGTACGGTGCATCCTTTCGAACATCCCATTGGCCTGTGGGTGATAAGGCGTAGTGTGAATATGCTTTGCGCCGACGATGTGGCTTAGCTGCATGAAAAGTTCCGACTCGAAATGTCGGCCTTGGTCTGAGCTGATGATGGTTGGCGTGCCGAAGGAGCTGATCCAGCCATCGACGAGAGCTCGTGCTACTGACAATGCTGTTATGTCCCGAAGTGGAATCGCTTGAGGCCAGCGGGTATACCTGTCGATTATGGTCAGGCAGTTCGAATAGCCGCCACATTCGGGTAATTTGATCAAATCCAAGTGGATATGATCGAATCTGATATCGGGCGTGTTGAAGTTGCCCAGCTCCGCACGATTGTGCCGGTGCACTTTGGAGCTTTGGCACGGTACACATTGTTTTGCCCAGCGGAGCACATCCTTGCGGAGACTGGGCCAGAAAAACTTAAGTGCGACTCGTTTGGCAGTGGCCCTCCCACTTGGGTGTGACATGTTGTGGGCGGGGTCAAATGCTTGACGGCGCAGAGAAACGGGCAAGTAAGGCTTAATTACACCATTGTGCTCGGTGCAAGCCAGCAATTGTCCATCGATTTCGTGACGGTTAAGCTTGACGGGTTGACCGGAGAGTAGATGTGGCAGCTGCTTGTCCTTCGATTGTTCCGCAGCGACTGTGTTCAAGTCTATTGCGACAGGCATGGAGATGGTTTCCACCCGAGAGAGGGCGTCAGCTACACAGTTTTCCTCTCCAGGCTGGTACTTAATGATAGTATCAAATTGTGCAATTAAATCCAGCTGCCTGGATTGCCTTGGTGAGTACTTATACGTCTTCTGCAAAAGAACAAAAGAAAGAGGTTTATGATCAGAGTACGTGGTGAAAGACCTCCCCTCCACAATTCTTTGGAAGTGTTTAATCGCTGCATGTACTGCCAGTAGCTCTCAGTCGAACGTCGAGTAGCGCTGCTCTGTGGGCGATAGCTTCCTTGAAAAAAATTCCAGGGGAACCCACGTTCCGTCAGAGCGTTGTTGGTTCAAGGCTGCTCCAATAGCCGAGTTGGATGCATCGGTGTGCAGCGCCACGGGCTCCGATGGTGACAGGAAAGCAGAAGCAACTGCGGCAGCAATGCTGTCCTTTGTGCGCCTGAATGCCTCTTCAGCTTCGGCGGACCAAATCAGTGTGGCCTTTTTAGTTACATTACCCTTGAGCAAGTCCGAGAGCGGTGCTTGTAGCTCAGAAGCGTGCGGAATACACCTTCGGTAAAAATTAGCCATTCCGATAAATCGACGTAGTTGCGACGAGTCGGCAGGCTTCGGAAAAACCACGATCGCTTGCTTCCTTGAGGCCGGTGGTTGAAACCTGATTTCGGAGACAAGGTAACCATCAAATACAACCTCAGGTTGGCCTATCTGACATTGCTCCAGTTTACGTGGAGCCTCGCCTCTTGGAAAGCTGAGAGCAGTTGATTGAGGTGCTGCAGGTGCTCCTGATGGCTGTTTGAGAAAACGAAATTGTCATCTTGGTAAGTCCGCACGAAATCGAAACCTCTCAGCAGGTGATTAATTGTCCTCTGGAACGTTAGGGCTGAATTTCGCATGCCGAGTGGCATGCCGACAAACTCAAATAACCCGAATGGTGTTGTGACGGCGGTCTTTTGGACGTCTTCCGCCGCCACGGGTATCTGACAAAAGGCTCGATGAAGATCGACCACATAAAAAACTTTACCCCTAACCTCCTGCAGCAAATCCTCAATGACCGGCAAGGGGTGACGGTCGGGCTGAGTGCGCATATTTAAAAGGCGATAATCGCCGGTGATGCGCCAGCCCCCATCGGATTTGGGCACCAAGTGAATGGGGCTAGCCCACTGGCTGGACGACGGTCGTATAACACTAAGAGGTTAGAGGTCTAAGAGGTTTTTAAATTCCTTTTTAGCAACAGCAAGTCGCTCTCCAGCCAAACGCCGAGGCCGTGCGAAAACCGGTGGCCCTTTGGTAATAATTTGATGCTGGATTGGCAAATCAGGTAAGGAAGCCAGCTCGCCTGTCTTTGCGGCCACCCGAGTGAACCTGGTGATGAGCTTTTCGTAGTCTTGACCATAGGCCCCTCAGGCAAGGTGAATGGCAGCGAGACGGAGTGCACTTCGGGCTTTGGGCCTATGATGCAGCCGGTGGATAGGCTGTTCAGCCCGTCGATCAAACGACAGCCACGAAGGTCGATGATAAGGCCATATCGGCTAATGACATATGCGCCGAGTATGGCTGTTTGAACGTCGGCAATAATGAAATCCCACGTGAGTGGCCGGGCGGCGTATCCCTAAGTCAAGGGTCAAGGTATGGGTGCCAAAGGTCGAAATTGGAGATGAATTGGCTGCCTGCAGTACAAGGGCACGTCTAGTAAGCTGCTTATGAATGAGATGTTTTGGCAGTATGGAGACTGCCGAGCCGGAGTCAACTAAAAATCGGATGCTGGTGCAGCGATCCGTTACATATAAGCGGCGCTCTGGAGCGAGGCCGGCGACGAGCGCCACATGCATCGCCGGGCTCTTTAGTTTTAATGGTTAACTCGAGCGCCATGCGAGACATACGAGCATGGCTGTTTACAATGGGTTGCCCGGGCACCATACTTGCTATGGTACCAGCACAGGCCTGGGATTGAATTGCCTCCGGGAGTGGTTGAGCGCTCTCGGGCACTGTGGCTGCTGCGCGATTCGGAGCGTCCTCGCCGGTTGTGCTGACTGGGCTGAATTTGAAGAGCCTCCCTTGTGATGGCAGTGAGCTGCACGATGGCGAGTCGCAAAGCAGACAGCTTTTGAGCCACGTTGTCCCCTGCTGGTGGTGGTGGCGAGTACCCTGGCGACGGTGTTGAAGACCGCGGCGAACACACTGAGGTCGCCATGACAGAGGGCCCCATTTGGTGTGCTTCGTCTGCCACTGCCGCCAGCTCCTCGATAGTTTGACCTTTAATTAAAAGGAGCATGCGGCGAGTTTGCTGTGGCAACAGATCAAGCCACTTTACTCGCAATACATCGTCGCTGACGCGAGTTCCCGCCAGGGAGCGCATGTGGCGCATTAGCTGCGATGGGCGCTTATCCCCCAACTCCACTCCCGTGAGGAGCTTATGCAGCTGCGCATCCGGTGAATCTGTGAGGCGTGCAAGCAAGGCTGCCTTGATGGCCCGATATTTTTCTGTTGCCGGAGGTGAGCGAATGATGTCAGAGACATCTGCAATGGTGTCGTGGTCCAGCGAAGAAACAACCATATGGTATTTCGTGGCGTCACTGGCCACATGATACACCTGGAATTGAGATTCAATTTGAAAGAACCACAGCTCTGGGCTGGCCCGCCAGAAAAGAGGCAACTTGCATCGACACACCGCGTTCACGCTGAGTGCGTCGTGTTGTGCGGCCGCTGCGTTTCCACGCTCAACCGCCTCGCGTTCGGCTGCCTGGCGCTCCGCTGCCTGCCGCTCGGCCTCAGCCGCTGCCGGGCGCATAGGCTCCTCGTCTTCCCCAATGGGCATTATAATTAATGGGGTGGCAGGTGGGCGGAGATGCGCGCTGAGCGACTCGCGCAGTAATGCCGGCTCCGGTGGAAGGCAAAAGTAATGCCGGGAACACAAATAAACGCTGTGCTCTGAACCCAAGCCGCACTTGCACAAACCCTACACGCCGCACTTTTTTTAGTTCCACGGGGTCACCACTTTAATAACCTGTGAAGAAACTTTAATAGTCTCGAATGTTCACTGAGGGCTACTAATAAGGGCGTGCGGGTGCACAAGGAAACAGCCGTGAAGTCTGTACAAAATGCTATTTATTTTTCACAATGAAAATGTCCTGACACACAACTTAGCCAACAAACTTTCGGATAATAAAAGCGCGTCCATTCACCAGCGTCGTCTTCTGCAGAGTCCAGAGAAAAGACTCCGAGCTGAGCAACACGTTGTCGGCAGCTGACAAAAAACCCCGAGCTGTGCAATGCGTTGTCAAAAAGCGCCGAGCTGAGCAAAGCGTTGTCGGCAGCTGACAAAAAACCCCGAGCTGTGCAATGCGTTGTCAAAAGCGCCGAGCTGAACAAAGCGTTGTCGGCAGCCTAAGCTGCTCTCGAATATGGAGTGGAGCTAGAACACTGCTCGTGGCGCTAACACCTGCTTGCGCCTAGAGTTGCGCGCAGGTGGCGCTGCTGAAGCAAACCCCACAATTGAAATAGGATTTACTGAATTGGAATAGAATTGGCTGGAAAAAAATAAAGAAAAAAATCGAGCAGTTTTCGATCTCCACTTTGCAGTTATAACGCTCTCGTGAGCGCCTATTGTTGATAGGAAAGGATTGAAATAGGATTGACTTAATTGGAATAGGATTGAAATAGGATTTAATTCATTTATTGCGTCTAATTACAGAATGTCTTATCTAGTATCTACTGATGGATTTTACAATTGGCGGATTAATAACTACCCTGAAATAGGATTGAATCAACACTCGGCAGCCTTGATATGTGGCATTGAAAAGCCCATATTTTGCATTCCTTTATTAATTATGCGAGAGTGTAGAACTTCCAATCAGATATTTTATTCATAAAGGGCTTTCGAACTTTCAGAAGTGCTTTGCTGATGTTTTTAAGCATACGATGGTGGCGCCGCTAGTGAGAAGTATACTCAATAGTTAAAGCTGCCAGTTGTAACCAGTATAATCTTTATACACAAGGGATTGACTGAATTGGAATAAGATTGACTGAATTGGATCTGAAGAAAAATGCCCTGGAGAAAAAAAATCTGAACAATTTTGTTTTTTCATTATTTAATTTCGGCAAACTTATTAACTTTTTGCGAATAAAAAAAATTGTTCATAATAATAGAGACTTAGGCGCATACTCCAGCATTTTTTTTCGAACCGATAACCAAACCTGCTTTTCATTAAAAATAAAGAAAAATTTCGAGCAGTTTTCGGCCTTCACATTTCAGTTATAAGGCTCTCGTGAGCGCCGAGCGTTTTCTTTCCTATCAACACTCGGCACCCTACAGGGCGCCTTGATAGGAGCTCAGCTCTAAAGTAGATCCGCCTCGAGTTATGCGTCCTAATCTAATAGACCAGATAAACCTTTAACCAATATTTAAAGGTCAAGTTGTTTATGGTAACAAACAAAAAATCGCTATTTAAAAAGCTAACTCCTACGGGTGTACTTATGCGTACTATAGCTGAATGACGTGTATAAGATTCCTATGGGAATTTTATACGCAATTCAGCAACAAATTACATGACTACCTCCCAGTTCTTCTTTTGTTAGTTACAAATGGAAATAATTCGGAGAGATCTATCAGTAAGTTTTTGTTAGATTTATATTCTAATATTTAAAAGACAACCAAAATATGAAAACTGAAAGAATGGACGCGAGATGAAAATTTAATCTTTCGTTCGATACTTCAAAAAGCTAATAACCCACGTACTATCAATGGTCTTCAAAAGCGTCGAAGGCAAAAAACGAATCATCACCAGCAGGTGGATTCGAACAGCCGACCCACACCATGCCGACAGAGTCACGCTGGCAATACACCATCAGTGATGTTGGAACGTCTTGTTTATTAGTCGGATATTAGTCAGATATAAGATATATGGGGAAAAGGGTTATAATTGTGTTTAAATACTATTAGCTACGAATATGGTATGTTATGGGTACCGTCGGTTAGGGGGGGATGTGTAGTATTTTATGAAAAAAGAATAATTGTAAAAAGTTTGGGAATGGACTTTGGGTCAAACACAAGTTAATGAACACAGGGCCTAAGGTTACCATCCCTCCCATTCAAAACCAGAGGCTGACACAGGAATCCAACTACCTTACTTCTATTACATTTTGCGAATGAACGCTTCACTTTAGTTTCTGATCTCGGAGGTTGTAGTTGTCAAGTTTTATAGAGAGAGTTTATTTTTATATAAAGTAAAGAATAAAAGGATTGAAAAACATTATTAAAATAATAAATCAAATAAATATTAATCTAACTAAGAGTGTGGTGTTTTTATTGAAGTGATTATTACCAAAGACAAAAGGATCGTGCACATCCAACAGGTTATCGGCCCACCCACGCTTTCCACCGTTGGAATTGCGAAATTGGAGAATATATTTATAAAAAAAAATAAAATATATTAAATACAAAGGAGCAATGGGTAAGCAGAGTAAAATTAATTAAATTATAATTAAATCAGAGTCGAAAATAATAAAAAAAAAAAAAGTCGCGGCGCGTACAGTTACGTCAGAGAATGGCAGGGGATTTCCGAGAATCACAAGCCAAGAAAAGAGAGCTCATGCTGGTGCAATGCACGTGACATGAAGGGCAGGGACCGGGAAAGTCAATAAGCGAGTGCACATGCCGAATGCATGTATCATAATAATTAATAATAATAATTAACAAAAAAAAAAAAAAAAAAAAATTGATGGATCAGTAAAGTCGGAACTCACGTGTGTGAGTGTACACCTTCCACCCATGTAGTAGCGGCGAAACTGTTGTACAGCTAGCCGAATTGGGAGGGAGCACACGCGTTGGTGATGAGTTTGCAGCAGATCCGAATAATGATTGCGGTGCAATAATTATTCATGTGTGAATATATAACTAATGAAGGGTATGTTTGGCAGATTCTGAGAACAACAAAACAGACACAGGCAGAGATAATGCTCAGCACAATGAAAGTATTGGCAGAGAGCAACGATTGGACACAACACCGTCATCGCATGGTAAATTATTAATTAACACACACATAATATATTAAAAAGAGGAGGAGAAAAGATTTAAAATCTAACATGGATCCATGCACAGAGGCTAAATATGGAGACACAAATGCAGTGTCAACATACAGCCAAAAGACCAAACATTTTATTTGTTTTTGTTTACTGAATAAATAAAAACAAATATATGAACATATCAGAGATACCTAGGACAAATATCGAGTCGTCGTTAGATAAGAGTATAATAGTAGAAATAGGAAAGAACTTGAAACTAAAAAATAATGACGCGTCTGAAGTAATTATAAATCCGGAGGTATATAAAAATGATAAAACAGAGAAAACGGTAGAAATGAAAAACATAGCTTGTCAAATTATTATAGCTAGGACCGATGAGAATTATCATAACAAAATAATAAATTTAACGGACCCGAGATACCTCTTACAAATGAAGAAATAAGGTCAGCTTTTTATAAAGCTGTAAAAAAATTCAAACCAACAATTAAGAACCATTCAAGCATATAAAAGCATAAAGAAGGAAAACCTAAGCATGAATGAAATGAGAGATTATTTGTTACAGACGGAAAATGACATACCAGAGCACAACACCAGCAGAATAAATTTAGCCAGAGCTTCAGAGGGCAAATTTAATCAGAGGCCAAAAGAACCGAAAGCGAAATCAGAGAACCACTGCTACAGGTGCAATAAAAAAGATGCTGACCACTGGGCAAGAGATTGCCCACTAGCTAGTGTCGGGGCATGGTTTTGTTATGTCTGCGACGAGGTGCGAAATCACAGGGGACCGGACTGCCCAAACTCTGTCCAAGACTTAAGGTATGAAAATAACAAATACAAAGAAAATAAATTTAAGTTAGATAACAGAGGCAAGAATCAGAATAGTGGAGGTAAAGGTATAGTCAGAGGCAAAAATATTAAAAATAAAAATAGATATGACCCATACCCAAAAGGAAATAAAAAGGGTACCACAGTTAATCAGACAGGTAAGATTAAGGATATAAATCGCAACGAATTAAATTTTATTGCGGACTCTGGAGCCACAGAGCATATAGTAAATAAGGGATTATTATTAAGAGATTATATTAAAAGCACAGGGGAAGAAATAAGGTGCGCAAACAAAAACAAAAGTGCAAATATTAAAATAGATGGCAGAGGTAATTTAATAGCTAAAACTCCAGAGGGAAAAATAATAAAGTTAATAAATGTAATATCAGCTAACAATTTGGCTGATAATTTATTGTCTCTAAGAAAATTTGCAGATCTAGGATATGGTATATACCTAGATGATAAAATATTAGAAATTTTCAATAAAAATACGAGGGAAATTTGCCTAAGAGGACATTACCAGAAACCAAACTGGATAATAAAACTTAATACAAGTAATCAAGAAAATGAAGAGGAAGAACAAGCAGAGTTTATAATTATAGCTAACTTGGTAACTATTGAGGATTTCATTACACAAACTCAGACAGATCATATTCAGAGTATGTCAGAGTTTGGGAGGGAGAAAGAAAATGAAATAAATAAAAGAACTACAGAACTAGAGATAGGAGACTTCAATATAAATAGAAATATATTGAACCTAAACAATATCATCACAGAGACAGAGGTTGAAAGATTATTAGAAAAACAAAACAAACCAAGGACAGAAAGACCCTTAATAAAACTAAATGAAGGTATGCTATGGCATATCAGATTAGGACATGCATCGTTTAATTACTTAAAAGAATTACAGAGGCAAAACGAAAAGTTTAAGAATGTTAAATTCACTGAGGATATAAAAGATTGCGAAACATGTATTTTAGCTAAAATGGAGAATCTTCCGTTTAACAAACAAAGAGTTAGAGCAAACAGACCACTACACACAATAAACATAGATACTATGGGACCTATCAGACCGTCATCATTCCCAGGAGGTGGTAGTTTTATAATAGTTTTCGTGGATGATTACACGAGATATGCTAGAGCATATAGCGTAAGACAAAAAGGCGAGGCGGGGGACTGCTTGGAGAAATACATAAAACATGTTAGAAATCTACTAGAAAATCCAGAGAAAATATGTTTTATAAGAGCAGACAATGCACCTGAGTTTACCGGAGGAAAATTAGCAGAGATAATGGAAAAAGAAGGAATAAGTGGAGATTTCGCTCCTCCATATACACCAGAGTTGAATGGAATGGCGGAAAGATTCAATAAAACCATTCAACAGAAAATTAGAGCTTTAATGATTGACTCAGGTATACCCAAAACTATGTGGGGACTTGCAACGCAGGCAGCGGTATACATTTATAACAGAACGCCTCATAAAGGCAACAATTTTAAAACCCCATTATCACTGCTAAAATCAAAAATAAGAGATCATACAGAGAATATTAGAAGATTTGGGTGTTTGACTTATGTAAAAATACCAATAGCGGAAAATAAATTTTCCGATAGAGCAATTAAAACCATCCTGGTAGGATATTCTAAAACAGGTTATTTAATGTGGCACCCCCAAACAAATAGATTTCTATTATCTCGCAATGTCAAATTCAACGAGAAGATTGTTTATAAAACTGAAAGTCAGAAAGAAACAACAAACTCGGAGTTATTTAAACAAATGGAAAATTTGTTCGAGAATGATAAATTGAGAGACACATCATCAGAGAACACTCAAGAAACATCAAATAAAGAGGAAAAGCAAAAAGGAAAAAGAAAATCAGATAAAGAAACAGAGTTTATACCAAGGAAAATGCCAAAAAGAACAGCAAAGAGTAATCCGGTCAGAGACCCCAACTTTGTATATCTAGCAGAAAACATATCCAGAGAAGCAGAAAAAGAAAATTTCACGGATGAAATGGCTTACATAAATTTAGCCACTATAAACAGAGATCCAGTAACATATCAAGAAGCAATATCTTCTTGTTGCAAAGATGAGTGGATATCAGCAATCAGAGAAGAATTGCAATCCATGAAAGAAAATGATGTATGGGAAATCATTTCAAAACCAGAGGGCAAGATAAATTTAATTGACTCCAGCAGCTCGTTTCTGTAACTCAGTTGAGAAACTTCTCTATTCTGGTGACGTCAATCGAATTCACCATGCCTGGCTTTATCAGTTGAGTTGATACGTTTCTGTGGAAAATGACGACAAAATGACGTCAAATGGAGAATGCCAGTAGAGATATTCTCTATTTGAAGTTACAGAAACGAGCTGCAGGTGGATCTTCAAAACAAAGACAATAGGAGATCAACAGATCAAACATAAAGCAAGACTAGTAATCAGAGGTTTTAAAGATAAAAATATATACGAGTTGAGAGAAACGTACGCACCAGTATCCAGATTGCCAGTGATCAGAGCTGCTCTGGCAGTTATAAATAAGTACAATTTAGAGGCTGTACAACTGGATGTAAAGACGGCTTTTCTTAATGGAGTTTTGGAAGATGATGTATACATGAAGATTCCTGAAGGAATAGAAATGGAATCCGAAACAAAAGACAAGCTCGTATGTAAACTAAAGAAAACGATTTATGGACTGAAGATAAGTTCCAAAAAGTGGAATCAGAGATTTACAGAGGTTGTGAATAAACTTGGAATGGAACGAGACATCAACGATCCTTGTTTATTTACGTGGAGAAAAGATGGAGAGATGGCATTGTTAGTATTATATGTAGATGATATCATATTGGCTAGTAACAACACAGAGAAACTGAACGAAATCAAAAACAGCCTAAGTTCTACATTTAAAATGAATATTCTTGGTGAACCCAAAATATTCCTAGGAATGAAAATAACCAGAGACAGAGTTAATATGGTGTTGAAAATCAATCAAGAGGAATACACTAAGAAAATAATCGGAAAATTTACAAACTCAGACATAAATCCTCAGAAGACTCCAATGATAACTAGACAAGTTAAAAGTCGAAACTCAGAAAAAATAGAAGACAGAGAAACATGCAACGAACCATACAGAGAAGCTATAGGAAGTATACTGTACTTGGCTGGAGCTACTAGACCTGACATTGGATTTGCAGTTAACTTTCTGGCTAGAAAACAAACCTCACCAACCAAGGGAGATTGGTCGGAAGTTAAAAGAGTGTTTAGGTACCTCCAAGGAACTTCAAACAGAGGGATTACATATAAAGGTAACGGAGAGAAACTTGAAACATTTACAGACGCAAGTTTCAGAGATTGTGATGATTCTACATCAACCGGAGGTTACATAATTAAGTTATATGGAGACACCATAGCTTGGCGGAGTCACAAACAGACATATGTGACTTTGTCAACATGTCAATCAGAGTATCTGGCAATGAGCGAGGCATGCCAGGAAATAGTGTCATTGGACAAAGCTCTCAGGGATATAACGGGAAAAACTTTTTATCCTGTTACAATTTGGTGTGATAACATTTCTGCTGGAAAAAGCACAGAAATGGATGGATCTCACAAAATGAAGAACTTTGATGAAAACATAGAGGAAATTCAGAGAAAACTGAAAAAACGAGAATCAGAGGGAAATAAAAATCATATGGCAAACACCCACGGAGATTACGTAAAGAGTTGTGTTCTAGAAGGAAAAATCAAAGTTAAATGGGTGGCCTCTCATGAAAATGAGGCCGACATTATGACTAAACCTTTATCACTACAGAGTCACATATATCTCAGAGATAAGATATTATCTGACTAAGATATTATCAGAATAATAATTAAGAGTAAAATAACAATAATTAAAATTTCAGGAAACAACAATATTAAATGATTGCCCCAAAGGGAGGGAGTGTGGGAATGGACTTTGGGTCAAACACAAGTTAATGAACACAGGGCCTAAGGTTACCATCCCTACCATTCACAACCAGAGGCTGACACAGGAATCCAACTACCTTACTTCTATTACATTTTGCGAATGAACGCTTCACTTTAGTTTCTGATCTCGGAGGTTGTAGTTGTCAAGTTTTATAGAGAGAGTTTATTTTTATATAAAGTAAAGAATAAAAGGATTGAAAAACATTATTAAAATAATAAATCAAATAAATATTAATCTAACTAAGAGTGTGGTGTTTTTATTGAAGTGATTATTACCAAAGACAAAAGGATCGTGCACATCCAACAAAAAGTTAATAATTGTAGAAGTTATTAGCGAAAATGTCATTTTTACTCTAACGAACAATAGGAATATTCTTGGCCCATTGAGTATGTCTCTGATAGATGGGAGAAGAAACAAGAATGAAAACTCACCCAGGTTACAGGAAGGGGGTGATTCCATATGCGTAAATGATGTTAGAGTTGAAAAAGAAGGCGTAAAAGAGGGATTTTAATTTTTTGAAAGAAAAGTTTTATTAGTAAAAATATGAGAATTAGAAAAATGGACTGCTGAGAATTTATGTGATTTTTGAAGATATTACTCAGGTCTGTACGTGTAGTAGTTAAGGATTTAGTAAAAATCCTACTATTACTAACCACACTTCGTTAAGATTAGCATAGAAAGATTGGGAAAGGTTCACAGATTACAAATATGAAAAAAAAATGTGGCAGTCGTGGGACTGGCCGACAGAAGCTACGCTTCAACTTCTTACGTAAGAGTTAAAAAAAAAAATTTCTTTTGAATATAGAAGAAAAAAAATAAACAGAAAAAAATAATAATTTTTGGAATGTATGGATAATATAAAATGACAAAAATACAGTTATATAAAAAAAGAAAAATGAAAATCATTTTTTTATTGATAAAATTATATTTTTGCAACAGTCACCACTCACTAGATCCTCTAATTCTTTGAAATCACTTTCCATATTTATTTTTACAAATCACTGCTCAAAAAAATA
Source organism: Machimus atricapillus (assembly GCA_933228815.1). Taxonomy (NCBI): domain Eukaryota; kingdom Metazoa; phylum Arthropoda; class Insecta; order Diptera; family Asilidae; genus Machimus; species Machimus atricapillus. The sequence continues at coordinate 15,484,536 of OW121786.1, read as the reverse complement.
GAATCCCACGCACACAGCAGGCGACCGTTTCTCTCTCTCTATCTCTATGGCGAGTAGGCATGCGCCCAACCAATCTAACGCTTACGTCTTCGATTTTCTAGGTTGAGTCCCAGCCCGCGAAACCCCCGATAAAAAGCGTAGCTTCAAAAATTGGGAAAAAGAAAGGATTTCTAGTGGAAAAGAGAATAGAAATATTTTGCTTGGAAGGAAGAACAAGCACAGCACAGTACCTTTTACGATGGACGGCACAGGAGAAAAAAAGTTGCTTTCATATACCAGATTCGAACTCACTGTTGCGCAGTTTCTTCTCGCGTTTGTTATCGCGAGTCAAGGTGCCCTTTTTTTTTTTTTTTTTTATTTGCATTTATTTATATATGTTTACATTATCATACTTATAGATAAAATGCGTTAAATTCTATATTCTTATAATCTTAACCTAACCTATAAATCCTACGCAGATGTCCAGGGTTACACCTTATTATTTTTAATGTTTTTCAACTTCCGTTTTTTCTAATTTAAATTGTTTATTTTTTTTTTTTTGTTCTTTTGCCAAGAAAAACTCAAAAAACTTGGCTATAGTGTTTCCTTTTTGTAAAAGTCTTAGCCTAGAGTCTTAGCCTAATTATACACTACTTAACCTACCTAACTTAACTTAAAAGAATGCTCCAAAAGAAGAGCCTCACTGACTTGGTACGGAGGTAGGGGTTCAAGGACGCCTCCGCGCGACCGCCGGGCACGAGCCGAGCAGTGCTCTTCTCATTTGTGGTCAGCAGGTGCTCGGCGGGCGCGGACACCAACGTCGTCAAACCCCCACCCTCGCACCCTTTTTTTTTTTGTTTTTAGTTATTTTTATTTTTTAATTTTCTTCAATAAGCGAGGACTCAGTCTTCACTAAGCCCCCAAAACCTGGTGTGAGCTTTGAGGGCTTCTTCCTTGTCCCTCTGAGAGACCGCAGTACTGAAGCGGATCATTTCAGTTGTGTAAGTATTTATGCTTTGATCGATAGCTTTGTTCCTCGTGCCTCGGTGAATGTGGTATAAAATTGGGGTTCCTGACGAATTTTGTATCATGCCCTCGCTATCAAGATATATAAAAGCTTCTGGAGAGATGAAGCCGTTTGCTCTAGATCTAGATCTAGATCGCTCGTGGTATAACTGATTTGGGTAATAAGCTCCCGAGATCAGATTATTTTTATTACTCAGATCTCTTAAAATGTGACCTCTTATCAATTTTATGATGAAGTTATCTATCCTGTTCAGGTCTGCCAGCTCATAAAGTACCTTGTTTGAGTAAAACTTTTTGTATCCTGAGCCCGGCGTTCTATATTTAGATAGGCATGCCCTAATGCATTGTCTTTCGAAAACTCGTAGCCGTTCCATATAGAGTGGGGCTATATTAAACCAAACTGGACATCCATATGTTAAATTAGGCCTTACCAGGGACTGGTAGCAAATTATCTTGACCCTAGGGTCGAGATACTTGCTATAAAATAGCCTCCTGGTCATTTGAAAAGCCTTATTTGCTTTCTCTATTAGTTGGTCAACCTGGTGATTGAAGAGTCAAGGTGCCCTACCAGCAAGGCTATACAGTTTCGGCGAAACCGTGAAAAATGTATTGGTATATAAACTACAAGCGTCTTAAAAAAAAGCGTCTTAAAAAGAAGCGTCTTAAAAAATTTGGAAGATTTTAAAATCGAATAATACGATTTACGGCTAAACCACAAGACCGAATTGGTTGAAATTTTTTTTATTTATCATGACTTTTTGTCACGGATCGAACCCTATCATCGATTTGTTTGAATAATTCTTTGTTTATTTATGAATAAGTAAAATAAGAAACATAACGGCTTTTTTCGGCAACTTCGCGTAATAAAGCTTTAGCTAGAGCGCACGTTTTTCTTTTCTATCAACACGGCGCGGCGCTCTGTCGAGCGCCTTGATATCATGACAATCACTACAACGTTATTGCATCTATCACAGCGGCATTTTGCTGCAGTTATTATTGTGAGCAATGTCATGTGCCGTACAACAATAAAAAAGATCACATCAACTGGTATAAAGATTACAGAAATGATCAGTTTGATATGCAACGCGATCTGGTGGAATATTGTATTAGTGATGTTCAGATTTTGACAGAAGCCTGTTTAAAATTCAGAAAACTAATGATAGAAGAATGCAATGTAGATCCTTTTGTTGAAGCCACCACAATAGCTTCAGCATGCAATCTTGTTTTTCGCCGTAATTTCCTGCAGCCTGATACTATTGGAATAATTCCAAAAACCGGATATCGAAATGCCGATAATCAGTCAAGAGAAGCAATTCAGTGGTTAATATGGGAAGAAGAACAGCGAAATATCAGCATTTTGCATGCTGCTAAACAATGGGAGCAAATGATAAATGGGGTAAAAGTAGACGGATATTGTTCTGAATTAAAACAAATATTTGAATTCCGCGGCTGTTACTATCACGGTCATCCCACATGCTTACCCTACAATCGCGATGAGCCAATACAAGGCAACCCTAATGAAACATTAAATATCAGATATGAAGCAACTATCAACAAAACTATTTTACGGGGGTCGAACTGGAAACACATACAAATATTATAAAAGCAACCCCGGAGAAAAAATTAAGTACTTTGACGTATGCTCTCTCTATCCATGGGTTTGTAAAACAGGCAAATTTCCAGTTGGGCATCCTCAACTATACGTTGGAAATACTGAATGTTCTAAGGTTGAATTGGTAGAAACTGAAGGCTTAATCAAGTGTACCATTTTACCACCAGAAGGCTTACTTCATCCTGTGCTACCCATTAAGCAAAATAACAAATTAATGTTTCCATTGTGCCGATTATGTGGAGAGGAAAGGGATCAAGCAATTGAAGAATGTCCACATACAGATGACGAGAGAGCCTTTACGGGAACCTGGGTAGTTGATGAAGTTAAAAAAGCCCTATCTAAAGGTTATAAACTTTTAGAAGTGCATGAGATATGTAGCTATGGAATGGAACAATACGACAAACTAACTCATTCCGGCGGCTTATTTACAGAGATGATGAATAAGTTCATTAAAATGAAACAGCAAGCGTCTGGTTGGTCTTCTAAATCTTCCACTCATGAAAGCAAAGAAAAATACATCGAAAATTTTTTTGAGAATGAAAATATCAGGCTAGAATTTACAAAAATTGAAAACAATCCCGGATTAAGATCACTAGCAAAACTAATGCTAAATTCCTTTTGGGGAAAATTTGGTCAGCGTGAAAATCAACCAAAAACCAGTATAATAAATAAATCATCTGAATTATTTACACTGTTGACAAATCCTGCTGTTGAAGTTTATCTTCTTTTACCTATCAACGAAGAAACTATAATCGTCAATTGGGCATACAGGCAAGAGGCTGCAGATTCCTTACCAACCGTTAATGTATGTGTTGCTGCATATACTACCACACAAGCTCGTTTAAAATTATACTCTTATTTGGAACAGCTTGGTGATCGAGTATTATACTACGACACAGATTCTGTTATCTATGTAAGCCGAGAAGGTGAATATGATCCACCAATAGGTGAATTTATAGGTGATATGACGGATGAGCTTGAAGCCTACGGTGTTGGAAGCTATATTACAGAATTTGTTAGTGGTGGTCCTAAAAACTACGCATATAAAGTATTTTCTACCAAAGACAACTCGGTAAAGTCATGTGTGAAGTAAAAGGGATTTGTCTTAATTATGCAAATTCGCGACACCTCAATTTTGAAACAATTAAGGATATGATAATAAACTCCGAAAAATATGATTGCATCCCTATAATGTCGCGTAATATAAGGCGTACGGAAAATCATGAAGTGATCACTGTTCCCGAAATAAAAAAATATTGCATAAAAGCCGAAAAACGAAAAATTTGTTCAGATTTTAGTTCTACCCTATGGTTTTAAAAGAAAATGTGTATTGTAGAATTGTTTATAATATGAAATCATATAATAAAATTATTGTTCTCAAATCAGACAGCTTTTTTACAGCCTAAGCCTCAGCCCCAATAGAATTTCACAACTGAGTGTAATTTTAAATCCAATTTAAAATAATAAAATATTATACCAATTTAAAAGGGCAAAACAAAATTAAAAATTTTGAAAAAACCCACGACAGATGTAAACGTCGTAATAGAAAAAGGATTAAATAAAATTTTAAAATCCCCCGCCTAAAAGGAGGTAAGTAACCAAAGAAAATTCGTCGGGGATGCCATTCCCTGCCCTGAATTAAGAATAGGAGAATATCAATTAAAGACTACATGCAATATTTTAGTTCATTTCAGGGCAGGGAATGGCATCCCCGACGAATCACAAACCCTTTACAGAAAACCGTATCTAAATCGGTCAAACCGTTTTGGAGATACATACTTGGCAACATTGGACTGCACACACAAACAACCTCTCACCCTAAACGCATATATCAGCTCCGTTCCGTCGTGGGTAAAAATCTGCGGCCCCGAAAAACCCTAAGAACCAAGTTTGTTGCAAATAGCACAAACTTTAAAGAGTTGACAATCCGACATCTTGAATTCATAAATTTTTACAGTTGGTTTGAGATCGGCGACCCCAAAAAAACCCCAAATATCAAGTTTGGTCCAAATCGCATAAACTTTAAAATTTGACAGTCCGCCATCTTGAATTCGTAAATTCTGATAGCTGATCTGAAATTGGTGACCCCGAAAACACCCAAATACCAAGTTTGGTGCAAATCGCATAAACTTCAAAATTTGACAGTCCGCCATCTTGAATTTTGCAGCAAGTTAACACCGTAACACCTATCTAAGAACAATTACCGATGAATCACAAACTTTTTACAAAAAACCCCATCTAAATCGGTCAAACCGTTTTGGAGAAAAATGGTAACATTCGTTTGCACACACAAACAAACAACCTCTCACCCTAAACGCATATACCTTCTCCGGTCCGTCGCACAGTGGGCCAGAATGATTTCTAGGTGACCAAAAATCAATTTTGGTCATGTCATAGATTTTAAAAATTTTAATGCCATTCGATAGTAAACAAAATGTACTACCTTGTGGCAATAATTTTTTTTATATTTTACCCCCCTCTTTGTGTTTGGAATAGCTAAAGTCAGAGAAAAATTTGAACAGCTCATTTTTTAAAAAAATGTTCGAATTTTCTATGATTTCAAAGTTATATTGTGAAAATATTTGTATGGGGGGGGTAAATTGTTATTAATGAAATCACTTACTAAATAGGAGGAGCTATTATTAGGCCAATAAATTATGATAAAAGTGAAATAGTTTTTTAATAATAACATTTTAATTAAAAAGGGGGATTTTTCGCTAAAATTTGAAATTCTTCTCAACTTTTAAAAAAATGGCCGCAAAAGGCCATTCTCTCACTGGTATCAAATTAAAGTAGAGATCCTCCTGCATCGTTTAAAACAAAAGTTGGCTGCGATGACCTGCGATCTTCGGAGAAAATTGCATTTGAAGTAAAGTCTACCTTGTTGTCTTCTGCGTATTTTCACACAAATTTTCCATTTATGCAGGATTTTTAAGAGTTTGAAGGCTGCATAATGGTTGTTTTGAAAATTAATTATAGTTTTCCTATTAAACCTTTAGGATTAATCAAATCATTAATATTTAAAGAAGTTATATTATTAAGTTTTATGACATTTTTAACTTATTTTGGCTTACATATACAGAGTAAGCGCCCTATTCAGTATGTGTTTAGTACTACATAATATGACATTCAGTAAATATACATATGTATGATGACTATTGACTTTGCTTTTCATCACACCTAATTAGTACTTATAATTACCTGCGATAAAGGAGAATTTTAAATTTTAATTTTTTGTGTTTAAAAACATAAGTTGCAAGATAGGTGTAAGTAGCGGAAATCTTATTAAAAGGGAGGTATTTTGCGTATTGAACATTCTCTATCTTAATTGAAAACAGAAAACACAACCCTGCTTCGAATATTTGGCAAATTCAAATTAAATAATAATAGTATTTTGAGCCAGGAGAACTTTGAAGTGTACTATACGTATTTGATTTGTGCTTGTTTGATATTATAAAAGTGATACGAAGAAATATGCAGATTTCGTATTGTTAACTTTATAAAATAGCCCGTGATAACAATGTTATGGGATACCAATAGTTTGTGTGTTCTTTCAAATACGTATAATGGTAAAATTTTGGACGAAGAAAGAGTTCTGCGATTCTTTTTTTCGCACTTTCAAAGATAAAGTGCCAACTTAGCGCTAGAAATGCACGAAAGCTTGAACAACACAATGAGTCGTGGTTAAAAAGAGTAATGGAAACCAGCGCTAAAGAAATAAAATTACTAGACACATAATAATATAGATAATATGTTTAAAAGTGTTCCAGCCAACCGATTCGTATTGGAGTATTAAAAAAAAATTTTTTTTTGTATTGTATTTGTAAAATTTATTTCTTTTTAATTAAATATTGTTATGGAGATAATAAAATAATTAAATACTAAATTCAAAATGTTGTTAAAACTTTTTAAAGAACATAAATAGTTCATTTATTGACAAATTCAAATTTTGTTGATTTATTTTGAGGCACCCTGTAAACCAATTGAATTTTTTTTTATATCACATAGAGGGTCATAATGTCAAGATACATTTCCCAAAGTTTCATTACGATATCTTTAACACAACAAAAGTTACAGATTTTTGATAGCTGCCAAGTCGTTTTGGCCCACTGTGCGTCGTGGGTAATAAAATGTCAAACAAGTAATCTGCACTTTAATTTGTTACATTAATTACTTCCCCATAAACAACAACATATTTCTGTGTAATTAACTCATTAACTGCCGAAGACGTTGTCCTTGAGCTGCTAAGATGCAACTGCAGCTCACTGCATCTAATACCCTAGACACACGACACGTCGGAATGATCATTGCTTCAATTACATCATCCGTAAAACAGTGCGACACACGACAATTACGTTTACTTTGTCAGTTCGATTGCAGTTGGCATTGACATTTGTGAAAGGTGGTTGCAATTAATCTAAAGTGTAAATAAAGTGTCAACATGGAGCTTTCGTTTATATTGGATAACTGCAATATTTTAATGCAAATATGTAATTATAAAAGGGAATCTAGAAAATTAAAACGACGGGCAATTGAAAAATTGAGAACTGTACAAAAAAATTTATACAAAGTGCAAAGATTAAAAGCGGCTCTTTTATTAACAAACAGAATAAAAAGGCAATTGTGGACTCTTGTAAGTGAAAACTATTAAAAAAAAAGAATATATGATAAATATTTACTTTAAAGGCTCGCAGCAGTAAGTTTTGGGAAGATGAAGTTTTAACTTACGATGTAGTGTAAGAAAATTAGTTCAAAAATAGGCAAATAGACCGAATAATTGGTGTAGTTTTGAAAATTGGTACAGTTATTCCTTGAGGTGTCTTGATTAACATACTAAAAGTCCTCGAGGGCTGGGGTGGTGTTGGGGGTGGGGGAGGGGTTTGAATGTCACTTTTTCGAGGTTTTCGTTCATATCTCGAAAACTTTTAGAAATAGCATTACAATTAGTTCTACGAAAATTAACTACATAAAATTTCCAACAAATTAGATTATATTCATTTTTACTGTAGGACCTATACTTAAGGAGCTATAGGCAATTTAAGTTGGCAAAAATAAAAGTATACTCACACATCTGTAATTCTGATGTTCTTGAAAACTTTACGCGGCTGCGCCACGTTATCGCGGCTAAATTGTTACCATTTTTATGTTTGCTGACCGTTACGTGAACATACCGCAAAGTTTTACGGAATAGATATTCAAAACAACCAATGGATATTTTTTGTAATTGGAATTTTGAACAAAAGCTCCTAGGCAGCCGTTGCAAACAAGACTGCAATTAATCCCGGCTTTTCGACATCCACATTTTGCAGAACAGCCATGCATGCAGCGGCAAAAAATGGAACTGAACACGTTGTCAGGAGCGGGAAGATCCAAGGTAGTGACTGGCTCTAAGTTTCCATCAGCTCCTCGCTTCCAACCCTACATTTCTGGAGGCAGTTGGTTCCCTAACCACTCTTGTACTTGGTGGTACACCCGAAAAGCGTGATATTTCGCTGACCCCAGCAGGAGGGGAGAAGATAGATCTGGTTTGAGCTTGGTACTGCATTTAAAAAAACATGAGGATCGATAGCGGTTAAGATCTGTCTGAGTAGAGGGTGTCCGGTACACTGTCAGAAACATCCTTTCTCCTGATTCTTGTATGGCTTCTGGAGTTGATGTTGGGTTATAGAAGATGGCTGCTATATCCTTCATTGAGGGCTTTTGTTCAAAATTCCAATTACAAAAAATATCCATTGGTTGTTTTGAATATCTATTCCGTAAAACTTTGCGGTATGTTCACGTAACGGTCAGCAAACATAAAAATGGTAACAATTTAGCCGCGATAACGTGGCGCAGCCGCGTAAAGTTTTCAAGAACATCAGAATTACAGATGTGTGAGTATACTTTTATTTTTGCCAACTTAAATTGCCTATAGCTCCTTAAGTATAGGTCCTACAGTAAAAATGAATATAATCTAATTTGTTGGAAATTTTATGTAGTTAATTTTCGTAGAACTAATTGTAATGCTATTTCTAAAAGTTTTCGAGATATGAACGAAAACCTCGAAAAAGTGACATTCAAACCCCTCCCCCACCCCCAACACCACCCCAGCCCTCGAGGACTTTTAGTATGTTAATCAAGACACCTCAAGGAATAACTGTACCAATTTTCAAAACTACACCAATTATTCGGTCTATTTGCCTATTTTTGAACTAATTTTCTTACACTACATCGTAAGTTAAAACTTCATCTTCCCAAAACTTACTGCTGCGAGCCTTTAAAGTAAATATTTATCATATATTCTTTTTTTTTAATAGTTTTCACTTACAAGAGTCCACAATTGCCTTTTTATTCTGTTTGTTAATAAAAGAGCCGCTTTTAATCTTTGCACTTTGTATAAATTTTTTTGTACAGTTCTCAATTTTTCAATTGCCCGTCGTTTTAATTTTCTAGATTCCCTTTTATAATTACATATTTGCATTAAAATATTGCAGTTATCCAATATAAACGAAAGCTCCATGTTGACACTTTATTTACACTTTAGATTAATTGCAACCACCTTTCACAAATGTCAATGCCAACTGCAATCGAACTGACAAAGTAAACGTAATTGTCGTGTGTCGCACTGTTTTACGGATGATGTAATTGAAGCAATGATCATTCCGACGTGTCGTGTGTCTAGGGTATTAGATGCAGTGAGCTGCAGTTGCATCTTAGCAGCTCAAGGACAACGTCTTCGGCAGTTAATGAGTTAATTACACAGAAATATGTTGTTGTTTATGGGGAAGTAATTAATGTAACAAATTAAAGTGCAGATTACTTGTTTGACATTTTATTACCCACGACGGACGGACCGGAGAAGGTATATGCGTTTAGGGTGAGAGGTTGTTTGTTTGTGTGTGCAAACGAATGTTACCATTTTTCTCCAAAACGGTTTGACCGATTTAGATGGGGTTTTTTGTAAAAAGTTTGTGATTCATCGGTAATTGTTCTTAGATAGGTGTTACGGTGTTAACTTGCTGCAAAATTCAAGATGGCGGACTGTCAAATTTTGAAGTTTATGCGATTTGCACCAAACTTGGTATTTGGGTGTTTTCGGGGTCACCAATTTCAGATCAGCTATCAGAATTTACGAATTCAAGATGGCGGACTGTCAAATTTTAAAGTTTATGCGATTTGGACCAAACTTGATATTTGGGGTTTTTTTGGGGTCGCCGATCTCAAACCAACTGTAAAAATTTATGAATTCAAGATGTCGGATTGTCAACTCTTTAAAGTTTGTGCTATTTGCAACAAACTTGGTTCTTAGGGTTTTTCGGGGCCGCAGATTTTTACCCACGACGGAACGGAGCTGATATATGCGTTTAGGGTGAGAGGTTGTTTGTGTGTGCAGTCCAATGTTGCCAAGTATGTATCTCCAAAACGGTTTGACCGATTTAGATACGGTTTTCTGTAAAGGGTTTGTGATTCGTCGGGGATGCCATTCCCTGCCCTGAAATGAACTAAAATATTGCATGTAGTCTTTAATTGATATTCTCCTATTCTTAATTCAGGGCAGGGAATGGCATCCCCGACGAATTTTCTTTGGTTACTTACCTCCTTTTAGGCGGGGGATTTTAAAATTTTATTTAATCCTTTTTCTATTACGACGTTTACATCTGTCGTGGGTTTTTTCAAAATTTTTAATTTTGTTTTGCCCTTTTAAATTGGTATAATATTTTATTATTTTAAATTGGATTTAAAATTACACTCAGTTGTGAAATTCTATTGGGGCTGAGGCTTAGGCTGTAAAAAAGCTGTCTGATTTGAGAACAATAATTTTATTATATGATTTCATATTATAAACAATTCTACAATACACATTTTCTTTTAAAACCATAGGGTAGAACTAAAATCTGAACAAATTTTTCGTTTTTCGGCTTTTATGCAATATTTTTTTATTTCGGGAACAGTGATCACTTCATGATTTTCCGTACGCCTTATATTACGCGACATTATAGGGATGCAATCATATTTTTCGGAGTTTATTATCATATCCTTAATTGTTTCAAAATTGAGGTGTCGCGAATTTGCATAATTAAGACAAATCCCTTTTACTTCACACATGACTTTACCGAGTTGTCTTTGGTAGAAAATACTTTATATGCGTAGTTTTTAGGACCACCACTAACAAATTCTGTAATATAGCTTCCAACACCGTAGGCTTCAAGCTCATCCGTCATATCACCTATAAATTCACCTATTGGTGGATCATATTCACCTTCTCGGCTTACATAGATAACAGAATCTGTGTCGTAGTATAATACTCGATCACCAAGCTGTTCCAAATAAGAGTATAATTTTAAACGAGCTTGTGTGGTAGTATATGCAGCAACACATACATTAACGGTTGGTAAGGAATCTGCAGCCTCTTGCCTGTATGCCCAATTGACGATTATAGTTTCTTCGTTGATAGGTAAAAGAAGATAAACTTCAACAGCAGGATTTGTCAACAGTGTAAATAATTCAGATGATTTATTTATTATACTGGTTTTTGGTTGATTTTCACGCTGACCAAATTTTCCCCAAAAGGAATTTAGCATTAGTTTTGCTAGTGATCTTAATCCGGGATTGTTTTCAATTTTTGTAAATTCTAGCCTGATATTTTCATTCTCAAAAAAATTTTCGATGTATTTTTCTTTGCTTTCATGAGTGGAAGATTTAGAAGACCAACCAGACGCTTGCTGTTTCATTTTAATGAACTTATTCATCATCTCTGTAAATAAGCCGCCGGAATGAGTTAGTTTGTCGTATTGTTCCATTCCATAGCTACATATCCCATGCACTTCTAAAAGTTTATAACCTTTAGATAGGGCTTTTTTAACTTCATCAACTACCCAGGTTCCCGTAAAGGCTCTCTCGTCATCTGTATGTGGACATTCTTCAATTGCTTGATCCCTTTCCTCTCCACATAATCGGCACAATGGAAACATTAATTTGTTATTTTGCTTAATGGGTAGCACAGGATGAAGTAAGCCTTCTGGTGGTAAAATGGTACACTTGATTAAGCCTTCAGTTTCTACCAATTCAACCTTAGAACATTCAGTATTTCCAACGTATAGTTGAGGATGCCCAACTGGAAATTTGCCTGTTTTACAAACCCATGGATAGAGAGAGCATACGTCAAAGTACTTAATTTTTTCTCCGGGGTTGCTTTTATAATATTTGTATGTGTTTCCAGTTCGACCCCCGTAAAATAGTTTTGTTGATAGTTGCTTCATATCTGATATTTAATGTTTCATTAGGGTTGCCTTGTATTGGCTCATCGCGATTGTAGGGTAAGCATGTGGGATGACCGTGATAGTAACAGCCGCGGAATTCAAATATTTGTTTTAATTCAGAACAATATCCGTCTACTTTTACCCCATTTATCATTTGCTCCCATTGTTTAGCAGCATGCAAAATGCTGATATTTCGCTGTTCTTCTTCCCATATTAACCACTGAATTGCTTCTCTTGACTGATTATCGGCATTTCGATATCCGGTTTTTGGAATTATTCCAATAGTATCAGGCTGCAGGAAATTACGGCGAAAAACAAGATTGCATGCTGAAGCTATTGTGGTGGCTTCAACAAAAGGATCTACATTGCATTCTTCTATCATTAGTTTTCTGAATTTTAAACAGGCTTCTGTCAAAATCTGAACATCACTAATACAATATTCCACCAGATCGCGTTGCATATCAAACTGATCATTTCTGTAATCTTTATACCAGTTGATGTGATCTTTTTTATTGTTGTACGGCACATGACATTGCTCACAATAATAACTGCAGCAAAATGCCGCTGTGATAGATGCAATAACGTTGTAGTGATTGTCATGATATCAAGGCGCTCGACAGAGCGCCGCGCCGTGTTGATAGAAAAGAAAAACGTGCGCTCTAGCTAAAGCTTTATTACGCGAAGTTGCCGAAAAAAGCCGTTATGTTTCTTATTTTACTTATTCATAAATAAACAAAGAATTATTCAAACAAATCGATGATAGGGTTCGATCCGTGACAAAAAGTCATGATAAATAAAAAAAATTTCAACCAATTCGGTCTTGTGGTTTAGCCGTAAATCGTATTATTCGATTTTAAAATCTTCCAAATTTTTTAAGACGCTTCTTTTTAAGACGCTTTTTTTTAAGACGCTTGTAGTTTATATACCAATACATTTTTCACGGTTTCGCCGAAACTGTATAGCCTTGCTGGTAGGGCACCTTGACTCTTCAATCACCAGGTTGACCAACTAATAGAGAAAGCAAATAAGGCTTTTCAAATGACCAGGAGGCTATTTTATAGCAAGTATCTCGACCCTAGGGTCAAGATAATTTGCTACCAGTCCCTGGTAAGGCCTAATTTAACATATGGATGTCCAGTTTGGTTTAATATAGCCCCACTCTATATGGAACGGCTACGAGTTTTCGAAAGACAATGCATTAGGGCATGCCTATCTAAATATAGAACGCCGGGCTCAGGATACAAAAAGTTTTACTCAAACAAGGTACTTTATGAGCTGGCAGACCTGAACAGGATAGATAACTTCATCATAAAATTGATAAGAGGTCACATTTTAAGAGATCTGAGTAATAAAAATAATCTGATCTCGGGAGCTTATTACCCAAATCAGTTATACCACGAGCGATCTAGATCTAGATCTAGAGCAAACGGCTTCATCTCTCCAGAAGCTTTTATATATCTTGATAGCGAGGGCATGATACAAAATTCGTCAGGAACCCCAATTTTATACCACATTCACCGAGGCACGAGGAACAAAGCTATCGATCAAAGCATAAATACTTACACAACTGAAATGATCCGCTTCAGTACTGCGGTCTCTCAGAGGGACAAGGAAGAAGCCCTCAAAGCTCACACCAGGTTTTGGGGGCTTAGTGAAGACTGAGTCCTCGCTTATTGAAGAAAATTAAAAAATAAAAATAACTAAAAACAAAAAAAAAAAGGGTGCGAGGGTGGGGGTTTGACGACGTTGGTGTCCGCGCCCGCCGAGCACCTGCTGACCACAAATGAGAAGAGCACTGCTCGGCTCGTGCCCGGCGGTCGCGCGGAGGCGTCCTTGAACCCCTACCTCCGTACCAAGTCAGTGAGGCTCTTCTTTTGGAGCATTCTTTTAAGTTAAGTTAGGTAGGTTAAGTAGTGTATAATTAGGCTAAGACTCTAGGCTAAGACTTTTACAAAAAGGAAACACTATAGCCAAGTTTTTTGAGTTTTTCTTGGCAAAAGAACAAAAAAAAAAAAATAAACAATTTAAATTAGAAAAAACGGAAGTTGAAAAACATTAAAAATAATAAGGTGTAACCCTGGACATCTGCGTAGGATTTATAGGTTAGGTTAAGATTATAAGAATATAGAATTTAACGCATTTTATCTATAAGTATGATAATGTAAACATATATAAATAAATGCAAATAAAAAAAAAAAAAAAAAAGGGCACCTTGACTCGCGATAACAAACGCGAGAAGAAACTGCGCAACAGTGAGTTCGAATCTGGTATATGAAAGCAACTTTTTTTCTCCTGTGCCGTCCATCGTAAAAGGTACTGTGCTGTGCTTGTTCTTCCTTCCAAGCAAAATATTTCTATTCTCTTTTCCACTAGAAATCCTTTCTTTTTCCCAATTTTTGAAGCTACGCTTTTTATCGGGGGTTTCGCGGGCTGGGACTCAACCTAGAAAATCGAAGACGTAAGCGTTAGATTGGTTGGGCGCATGCCTACTCGCCATAGAGATAGAGAGAGAGAAACGGTCGCCTGCTGTGTGCGTGGGATTCTATTTTTTTGAGCAGTGATTTGTAAAAATAAATATGGAAAGTGATTTCAAAGAATTAGAGGATCTAGTGAGTGGTGACTGTTGCAAAAATATAATTTTATCAATAAAAAAATGATTTTCATTTTTCTTTTTTTATATAACTGTATTTTTGTCATTTTATATTATCCATACATTCCAAAAATTATTATTTTTTTCTGTTTATTTTTTTTCTTCTATATTCAAAAGAAATTTTTTTTTTTAACTCTTACGTAAGAAGTTGAAGCGTAGCTTCTGTCGGCCAGTCCCACGACTGCCACATTTTTTTTTCATATTTGTAATCTGTGAACCTTTCCCAATCTTTCTATGCTAATCTTAACGAAGTGTGGTTAGTAATAGTAGGATTTTTACTAAATCCTTAACTACTACACGTACAGACCTGAGTAATATCTTCAAAAATCACATAAATTCTCAGCAGTCCATTTTTCTAATTCTCATATTTTTACTAATAAAACTTTTCTTTCAAAAAATTAAAATCCCTCTTTTACGCCTTCTTTTTCAACTCTAACATCATTTACGCATATGGAATCACCCCCTTCCTGTAACCTGGGTGAGTTTTCATTTAATTCCTGACAACGTGTTCAGTTCCATTTTTTGCCGCTGCATGCATGGCTGTTCTGCAAAATGTGGATGTCGAAAAGCCGGGATTAATTGCAGTCTTGTTTGCAACGGCTGCCTAGGAGCTTTTGTTCAAAATTCCAATTACAAAAAATATCCATTGGTTGTTTTGAATATCTATTCCGTAAAACTTTGCGGTATGTTCACGTAACGGTCAGCAAACATAAAAATGGTAACAATTTAGCCGCGATAACGTGGCGCAGCCGCGTAAAGTTTTCAAGAACATCAGAATTACAGATGTGTGAGTATACTTTTATTTTTGCCAACTTAAATTGCCTATAGCTCCTTAAGTATAGGTCCTACAGTAAAAATGAATATAACCTAATTTGTTGGAAATTTTATGTAGTTAATTTTCGTAGAACTAATCGTAATGATATTTCTAAAAGTTTTCGAGATATGAACGAAAACCTCGAAAAAGTGACATTCAAACCCCTCCCCCACCCCCAACACCACCCCCACCCTCGAGGACTTTTAGTATGTTAATCAAGCCACCTCAAGGAATAACTGTACCAATTTTCAAAACTACACCAATTATTCGGTCTATTTTAATTAATTTTCTCAGGCTAAAAATATTACGGGGTGGATAGCGATGTCAGATCGCGTCACACTACTTTGGGGCAAACCTAAACGAGCGAGCACATGTCTAAGGACGACGAGCAAAAAATTTTGGCTATTAATATGTCTGTATTAATCGGGTCAATTGAACATTATGTCCCGGGCGACGACATAAGTGAATACATATATCGATAGATTGGAGGAGTTTATGAAATGTAATAACGTCGAAGAAATCAAGAAAGTGTCTCTATTAATTACCGTTGTAGGCCCAGAAGCATACAAAAAACGCTGAAAACGGTACTTGCTCCGGCAAATACGAAGACATATGAAGTGCTCGTTAAAACACTAAAAAGTGTATATGCTCAAAAAAAACTAACGATAGCTGAAAGATTTAAATTTTATCGCCAAAATCAACGAGAAAATGAGTCGATAACTGAGTACATTGTAAGCATTGTTGTCCACGGACTGTAAATTTGGAACATTCCTCGATCAAGCGCTGCGAGACAAATTTGTTTGTGGCTTATCAAATGTGAAATGGCAAGAAAAGCTTCTTGAAGATGACACCGTCACGTTGGAACAAGTCTGTGAGAGAGCATTAAGTTTTGAAATAATATCGCAACAATCGTCAGCGATAAAGCCAGTACCAGCCAATCTTGTGTCGCAGATCCAGCAGAGAACTAATACAAAGGATACAGTCAAAGCTAGTAAATATAATAATCAATTAACGCCAAGTCAGTATTCAAATAAAACGAATTCTCGCTCGAAGTCATCTAGTCAGCCCAGCCCTAAAGGACAGTAAAGCTCTGTTTGTTCGAGATGCGGAAATTCATCACACCGTACTCAATGCCCAGCATTAAATGTAACATGCCATATCTGCAAAATCGGAGGAAATTTCGCCAAAATGAGTAGAGGAAATAAAACCCAAATTAACAGCATTTGGAATGAGGAATCAGCAGCCCGTTCCAAGCCTATTGCGGAGAGTCAGCCTTCGGAATGCACTCAAGAAATCTGCAATCACGTGCACAGCGTTAGCGACCATCAACGGTTACTCACATCAGTGATAGTGCAAGGCCAAGTGATCACCATGGAAGTCGATAGTGGAGCGGGTCAATCCATCATCAGTTATGTAGACTATCTGAACTACTTTTCGTCTGTTCAACTTAAAACTTTTGATAAGTCTTTGCAGGTAGTGACAGGTGATAGTCCAGACATCACAGGTGCCCTTGATGTGTATGTTAATTGGCCGAGTGATGAAGGAAGTGGCGCATTATTGTAACTAATAGTAGTGGTTACAAAAAAACCATTTACTCCTATTCTTGGTCGTCCATGGCTAGATGTTTTACCCCCAAATTGGCGAAATTCACTATGCAAGGAATTTTCATGTAAGTCGATTAATTTTAACTTTGTAAATGGGCAACGATCGGGTAAAAAATTACACGAACTACCAAACAAAGAATTAATTTCGAAATTAAGCCTAATGTTCCCGAGAACTTTTTCTAATAATTTAGATGAGCCCATAAAAAAATACACCGCCGAAACTTGTGTTAATGAGTCTTATAAACCGGTGTTTCACAAAAGCTATGCTATCCCTCTTCATTTGAGAAAGAAAGTTGGGGAAGAACTTGACCGACTAGTCAACCTAAAAATTATTTCTCCCATTAAATATGCCGAAACTGCTAGCCCCATCGTAATTGTTCCAAAAAAGACAATTCGATCCGTATATGTGTGGAATTCAAGAAAACCGTAAATAAATATGTAAAAATGGAACACTACCCACTCCCCAGGAGTGATGATCTTTTCGCAGACCTCAGCGACTGTAGATATTTTTGTATACTGGATTTAACTGGTGCTTACCAACAAGTCGGGGTATCAGAAGATTCCAAACGTTACTTGGTAGTAAATACCCATAAAGGTTTATTTATATTTAACCGTCTACCTTTCGGTATTGCTAGCGCACCTTCTGCATTTCAAAGCATTATCGATAGAGTCCTACATGGTCTAAAAAAAAGTTTATTTAGGGTACGTTCAATATCTCGACTCGAGTCGACTCGAGTTATTTTTACTCTTACTCTATGTCGTTCATTATCTTACTCGAGTTCACACGAAATATTGTCTGTGAACTCTCAGATTAGGTTGTATGCGTGAGATTTTTGACTCGAGTTGCCGTTCAATATCTTACTCGAGTAGATCAAGTTTACTCGAGTCATTTTAGACAGTCCTCAAAAGGTCGAAGCAAAGTGACTCGACGTTTAATTTGACGTCACCATGGAAGAGATTGGGGTACTTGTAACGTACCAAGGAGATGCTGTTACGGAAAATGGGGAGATAATTACCGAAGAAAAGGCAAGGTGGAGCAGAAATGCTACTCTTTGCCTTATTGAAACATATAAGGAGCTACAAAATGACTGCGTTGGACAAAGTAAGGCGCGAAGTAGTCTGGGAAAAAGTAGCAGCGAAAATGCAGGAAAATAATTTAAACTATACCCACGAGCAGTGTGAGTGGAAATTTAAAAACTTTTAAAAAATTTACTACAATTTTGTAAATTCTGCATTGCAATACTTAAAATATTTCAAATTGTGAGTTTTCTCTCCATGGTTATACGCTGTTATGACAAATTTGATTTTTCTTTGACATTTACGCACACATTTGTAAGGTTGCACTCGAGTAAAACTTCCTCGAGTCGACTCGAGTGAGATATTGAACGCTCCGGAGTAAGTCAGATTTACTCGAGTCGACTCGAGTCGAGATATTGAACGTACCCTTAGATGATATTATTTTGGGCGGCAAGGTCCAGGAAGAATGTGAACAAGTATTAATAGAAGTACTTACTCGCTTAGAAAATCATAATATCCGAGTCAACCTTCAAAAATGTGTTTTCTTTGCTACTGTGGTTGAATATTTAGGGAATGTAGGGCCCTATTATGGTTAGCGAATCGAACATTCGCCGCGAGTCGAACTCACTGGCGAATTAGTGCAGTCGTCGTATTACGGAAGGCGAACGTTTTCATTCGACTGAATGGAATTAACCAAATTAAAAATGTGAATTGTCATTTGTGACAATTCGAAAAGGCATTCTGCTTGCGTTTTTAACAGTGAGAATGATTAGTAGTGCCGAATTATTCTTTGATGAGAGTTCTGAGGAACTTCAGAAAATGTGGCGATTGCGAAGAACAATACGGGATAATTCTAATCCGTTGGAGCTCCCGGGTGATGTGTAAGTGAAGTTATATACAGGCAATAGTCATACATATTTTACTTTAGAGTTCACTTTATAGGTTTATTTCGTACTTTCGTCTTAATAAGGAGGCATTTGTTTTCATTTTGAATGAAATAAAAGACGAAATGTAATTTACCCGGGCATCTTCAATTCTCCCAATAATTAAATTAGCCTGTGCCCTGCGGTTTTTTGCTTGCGGCAGTTATCAAAGTAGTGTGGGAAACGACTTTGATCTAGGTTTATCCCAACCTAGTGTGTCAATAGTGTTATCGGAAGTTGTAAATATATTTGAAAGAAAAATTTGTCCTGAATGGATCAATGCGAATATGACCGAGCAACAAAAGCAAGAGGCAAGGACTTATTTTTTTAGAAGGGGAAAATTGCCGGGTATAGTCGGATGCATTGACGGCACTCATATTGGAATAGTTGCTCCTAGCCGGTTGCGGCACCAATACCTAAATAGGAAAGGTTTTTACAGCATAAATGCGATGGTAGTAAGTTGTTCATAAATTTTTTAAACAAGAAGTTTCTAATTTTTTAATTATATTTAACAGGCTTGTGATAACAACATGATGATACGTTTTATAGATGCCCGATATCCGGGTTCCACACACGATTCCTTTGTGTGGAACAGCAGCGCATTAATGGAGTTACTACAAAGATGGTATACGCAAATGGTGAGCGGTCAGCTTTCTTAGGTGTGTATGTCTTTAACATCGTTGGCTGATAAATGTACTTAATTATACTATAGGTGACTCTGGTTATCCACTTCTCCCGTACCTCATTACTCCATTCCGAAATGTTGCTTCCGGATCGAGACAAGCATTGTTTAACACAATGCATGCGAAAGCCCGAAATATTGTCGAGAGGACAATTGGTGTTTTAAAAAGCCGTTTCCGGTGTCTGCTAAATGAACGGAAACTTCACTATTGCCCAGTAAAAGCGACGAAAATAATTAATACATGTTGTGCTTTGCATAACATTTGTCGTAGCTTTAACGTAGCTGATCCCGAGAGTTTAAATGGAACTGATGTCGTTCCTCCTGGTGAAGAAGCTGTAGCTGAAACAAGTAATAGTACTCAGGAAGGTGAACGTAGACGGAATGAAATTTTAGCTTCTCTGTAGGTTTATTATGTACATATAAACAAAAAATATATATTTCATTTTAACAAAATAAAAATAAGAAAAAACAGCTAAACTTGATACGTATATTACATAAAAACTAAAGCCTTATGTTTTCGTGATACTTTAGGGACTTCAACTCCAATTGTCGCAATTTTATTTCCATTTTTTCTTTGTGACGACGGTTCTTCTCGAGCCGGTCCAACTCTTTGCTTTTTTCTTTTGCTTTTATCAAAACTAGTTCTTCTTTTTTCAGTTCATATGATTTCCTCGTATATCTTGAAATCTCCGTTAGAACCGTTTCAATCGACCTGGCAGTTGTGAGGAGATCTGTTTGGGTAGCGGTTTGGTCCTCCAAAATTTTTGATTTCGCACTCTCTTTGTTTATCCTCCTACTGGGAGTTCGAACAGTTGCATTTTCCTGGCGTTCTACAGCTACTTCACCTTCTTCGCTCCTATCATCATTGATATTTTGTGAGCTGCTCAAACCTCCGCCAAAAGAACTGCCAGATGGATTCACGAGTTCTTGAAGATTGAGCAGAGCATCAACAGCTTGTTCTAACGGAGATAGCGAGATTGATGAATACGGTCCGCCTCCTGTGGCGACTAAATGCTTTTTATTTGAAGCTATTTTTAACCGACGAAAAAACGGAGGAGGTTCTCAATTCGACTGTATGTTTTTTTTTTTGTCGTTACGCGATAACTCCGCCAATTATGAATTGATTTTGATGATTCTTTTTTTGTTTGGTAGGTCATACTTCAGAGTTGGTCCCATATAAATTTTATCGAAATTGATTCAGCGCTTTTTGAGAAAATCAACAAAAAACAAAATATATACACAGATAAGGTTTTGGTACTTGGTTGTACATTCGGTGCCCGATTGCGAGGATTCAAAATGGCGGACCAAAAAAAATTTACTAAAACATATTACACTAAAAAGAATGAAATAAAAAATTTAAAAAAAAAAAATAGAGCCGACTCCAAAAAATCCCAAGCTCTAAAAAGTATAAAATAATTATATTAAAAGTCCTCTGATACTACTTTCAACATTAAATACCAAGCCTTTCCTAGACTTTTGAAGTCGGTGTGAAAACCTGACTGATATTAATCCAATACTAAATAATGAATGCAATCAGTTTGTCTGGACTCTGGATTAATTGGAGTCGGTTCTATTTTTTTTTTATCTTTTTTAGTTTCAACTTATAATCTAACCACACCTTAAAAAAGTTGCAAATTAGAGCAGAAAACATTAGCATATTATTTGTGTTTTTACTTTATGCCATTCCCTTCCTTCACGCATAGGAGGCCCTAAGGAATTCAATTCTACGGCAAAATTTTCCCAGCACTCTTTTTGGGTTTGTTTTGAAGAACCAAACCGTCCCAAGCCTTTGGCTACGTCTGGATTGGCTTCCATTAACTCGACCAGTTTTTTAAACTGATCACTATTTGTTTTTTTAAATCTAAAAAATTAAAAACAGTTTATTTTGTCCATCACACTATATTAATAATTATACGTTTTCCTATTCTCGCTCATATTTATTTCCAGTAAAATTGTTTTCGGTAAAAAATATATCACATTGTTAGCCTGTTCGTGTTGTCACTGAAAATAATAATTCGTCTGGGTTTGACATAAAGAATGAGAATTTAGCGAATATTCGCCAAACGTAATAGGGCGACGTTACAAGTCGCCAAAAGTTTGACATTTCAGGCGAATGAGATTTGTTCGATTCGCTAACCGTAATGCCAAAATTTTACATTCGCTGATTTTTTAATTCGACTCGCTAACCATAGTAGGGCCCGTAATTTCACATAATGAAATAAGACCGAGTCCTAAGAAAGTAGAGGCAATAATAATGTAGAGAAATTACAAGCATATTTGGGACTCTTCAATTTTTACTGTCGATACATTCCTAATGTGGCTACCGAATTAAGGGAATTATACTCTCTATTACGTAAAGACGTTCCGTTTTTATGGTCAAATAATTGTGATAGAACCTTCCAAAAAAGCAAAGACCTCATACCAAAGAACTTAGATACAATAAGATGTCCCAAGCAGAAGAAGCAGTAATTCTTTCATCAGACTTGATCAAACATTGGCTGCCACAGCTTTCGCTCAGGAAAGCACGAAGCGCAAAGGGGAAATAAACACATACCTTTCAAAGCTCTGCCCAGTCTCAGGGAGCACACGGCAAGTCATCGCTTCTTCACATCACGATCGGAATGAGGGAAGAAGGGCAATTATGGCCGTGGATACAAGTCGAGCGCACTGCGCACACAACTTTCTTCCACTTTGCCTTTGCATTGTGTTGATTACGGTTGCGATTGATTGCGAGTTCTTTTGTTCTTTTTGATATGGAAAGCGTGAATTTAAAATCAGCCTTTTTCAAGGCTAACCTAAATAAACCTATGTTAAGGTTAAATGAAAGGGGAAGGTATTCACTGTGCTGTATAGCACATTGCCCCACTAATATTAGTAAAGCAAAATTGAAAACCTTTAAGTTCCCTTTGAATTATAAGGATCTTAATAATAGATGGGCCCACAACTGCAATATTCCTCCAAATGAAACGAAGGGAAAACATGTATGCGAAAGGCACTTTTAAAAACCTTGTTTTGGTTTGACAAGATTAAAATTTGGTTCACTTCCTACAAAATTCTTAAGTAGCGAGTTGCCGCACAACTTTCCTTCCATTCTGATCCCGGAAAGGAAATGTGTGGTTGAAACATGCGATTCAAAAGAATCAAGATTGCACAAATTTCCAAAAAAAGGAACATATTTATATGTATAATGCGTGGATAAAATCTTGTGGACTGAATTTGGAATTGGACTACTCCAAAAAATTTGTATGTTCTTTGCATTTTAAGAAAGAGGATTTAGGGAAGGTTAAGTTACGTTCAGGTGCAATACCATGTTTTACTTCTGAGGATCGATTTGTTTTTCGTGATGAGCCTGAGGAACCAATTCCGGGTACAAGTGCTAATGAGCCGTTCACAAAAATTGCAACAACCGATTTAACTATGGACTGCTTAAATAGCAGATCTCTAACAGAAAAAAATATGTATAAAACTCAACTAAGAGAAAATAATGTAGTTTCAAAATATTTGTCCGAAATGAAGGATTATTTAAGAAATTTAAATTTTCCCAAAGCAAAAAGAAATTATTGTATTGACGGGTTTATACAAACTATTACTGGCATTTTTCTAATTCGCGATAGTTTCCTTTCTCAAAATTCTCCCGTCTCTTGTATTTTAACTAGTCGATTTAATCAGGATCCGATTGAAAATTTATTTGCTCAAGCTAGAGCAAAGGGAGGAAACAATAGAAACCCGTCAGTATTTGAATTCAATTATCTTATTGCAAGAATTACGTCGATGAAAATTAATGCTGCATCATTTTTGAAAAATTGTGAAGATGACACTGATAATATATTAGAATGTAATGAGAATCAGAATTGAAGAATAATTTATCATTTGAATCAGACATGGCAGAACTCGAAACAGAAAATTCCGTTCTTAATGAAGGCACATCTGAACATTTTGAAATAAGTTCCAAAGCCAGGAGATATTTTACTGGATACGTTATTTTAAAAAAAATTTTTAAAAAAAAAATAGAACCGACTCCAAAAAATCCCAAGCTCTAAAAAGTATAAAATAATTATATTAAAAGTCCTCTGATACTACTTTCAACATTAAATACCAAGACTTTCCTAGACTTTTGAAGTCGGGGTGAAAACCTGACTGATATTAATGCAATTAATCCAGACAAACTGATTGCATTCATTATTTAGTATTGGATTAATATCAGTCAGGTTTTCACACCGACTTCAAAAGTCTAGGAAAGTCTTGGTATTTAATGTTGAAAGTAGTATCAGAGGACTTTTAATATAATTATTTTATACTTTTTAGAGCTTGGGATTTTTTGGAGTCGGTTCTATTTTTTTTTTAAAATTTTTTTATTTCATTCTTTTTAGTGTAATATGTTTTAGTAAATTTTTTTTGGTCCGCCATTTTGAATCCTCGCAATCGGGCACCGAATGTACAACCAAGTACCAAAACCTTATCTGTGCATATATTTTGTTTTTTGTTGATTTTCTCAAAAAGCGCTGAATCAATTTCGATAAAATTTATATGGGACCACCTCTGAACTATGACCTACCAAACAAAAAAAGAATCATCAAAATCAATTCATAATTGGCGGAGTTATCGCGTAACGACATACAAAAAAAAAAAAAAAAAAAAACAAAAAACATACAGTCGAATTGAGAACCTCCTCCGTTTTTTCGTCGGTTAAAAATAGTTTTAAATAAACTTAAATGCGAAAGCTGTAAACAAAATATGCTCAAATTAGATATTTCGACACTATTATTATCAGAAACATTCATTTTTAATAAAGATTATTCTAAAACAGATGCGGGATACCTCCAATTACCAACGGATAATTTTTTCAATATATGCCAGCTTCGTTTTAATATTTACGAAAACTTTTCCAACAATTGTTTACATATAACAAATATAAAGAAATCTATTGTCGATAAATGTATTCATGAAACAAACAAGCACTAGCTTCCAAGGCATAAGTTACGTCAAATGGATGGACAACAAAGCAGTACATTTGCTGGCCAACTTTCTGTCGCCTGTAGAAACAGACACTGTAAAACGCCGTCGAGCTGGTTCAGCAGAGAAAATTGATGTGAAATGTCCTAGGATTGTATCACATTACAATAAAAATATGGGTGGAGTTGACCTTATGGATCAACGTAAGGTGTGCTATGAACTAGATCGGAGATCGAAAATCAAGTATTATCTTCGACTGTTCTTTGATTTGTTTGATATATCTGTCAACAACGCTTATACTGTCTACACGAAGCTTTATAATGAAAAAGAAATGGAAGGAAGTCTGTTGACCAGTTTACAGTTCAGACAAGTCGTAGCTCGGAGTTTGATAAATGGTTTTACTACCAGGGACGAGACGTTCCCACTTCAAAAACAAGTGCAGTACGCAAATCTATGTATAAAGCGACAATTACCTATGCATCCCATGGAAAAAGTCAATATCAGAAAGCGGTGTGTAAATTGTGCCAAGTTCAAGAAAGAAAATCGTACAAACAATACTTGTGTTATATGTAAAGTTCACCTCTGCTATACTAATGAAAGAAATTGTTTCGCTGACTACCATAGCCACTAAAGTATAACTACTTTATTATTTAGATAAAATTAAGCATAATATTTCATTAATAAATAAATATAAGTATAATAATACATGCGATTTATTTTTGTACAAATCCTAACTAATTTAGGCGAAAAATTGCCGTTTACGACCATAGGGACATCTATGTCCCATAAAAAATCACAAGACCCATTACTGGTTTTGGTATATCGATTTAAAAATATGTTTTTAGACGCTCAATGGATCATCCTTAATAGTAAAAAATGTTTACTTTACCTCCTGCAATCTTATGGTCCTGAGAGGGTTAAAAAGAAAAGCAAAACAGAGACTATGTAGGTTAAACTATACCCATCAAATAAACAACATTTAATCCTTCTTTATCAACAAGTCACCACTGTCAATAACGCGTCCATTAAAAGTCTTAAACCTATTAAAGCAATTCCTTGTTCTACGTCAAATTGATTTTTAAAATGCTTCCCTTCCTTATCAGCGAGTCACCTCTGTCAATAACACGTCTATGAACATAACCGCGTCTCTTAATAGTCTTAAACCTATCAGATCAGTTCTTTGTTCTACATCAAACTGAAATTTAAAATGCTTCCGCGTATGGCTAGGTCTATCAAAACAATCAGTTTCTGGTCTTTGCTGTATTACAAATTGCTATTTAAAATGCATCCTTATGCACTTAAATCCATCAGAGCAATAAATTCGCAAAGGATCATGCCGTCGTTCAGGAACTTCAGAAGTCTTTGGAAAGCTGCAGACGGATTATTGCGACAAGTTGGGAAACAATGGTAAGTGATGGTACATTACATATTTTACTATGATAAAATTAATAATTTTTACTATACAGAGTGCGTTCGAATTGCTACAAAGTGTTGCTGAAACTGTGCAGGACAATTTAATACCAACACCTTCGTTGGAAATTGGGAAAGAACACAACATAAAATATTTTCGTCTCGTGAAGACTAAATACGGCCTACGACTCACGGTCCATTTCACGGACAACAACTACATCTTTCTCCCTCCCAGATTTACTGAAAAGGTGAAGACCCAACGGCAAGTGGAAGAGTTAAATCAGCAGGGCGAGCATTCGCTCATTTTTGAAGAACAGGATGAATCAAGAGGAGGCTTTCTAAAATTTCAATTTTTACAAAAATAAAAATGCTACTCAGAAACCAAACATAGCAACAATGTTTGTACTCTATTTTCATTTTCTTTAAAAAATGTAAGAAAACTACAATAAAAATATCTCGATCGAATTCGTCTTTTATTTCAATAACCAGTCCATCGCATCTCACCCCTGCCTTCAAAGTTTATCGGCACACCCTTCTTCATTTTCAAGACCAATTGTTATGCAACTACCCATCACTCCTCACCCCTGCTTTCAAGCTCATCGGTACGTTCTTCTTCATTTTCAAGATCAATTGTTATGCAACTGCCCATCGCTCCTCACCCCTGCCTTCAACTTCACCGGCACGTCCTTCTTCATTTTCAAGATCAATTGTTATGCAACTCCCCATCGCTCCTCACCCTTGCCATCAAGTTCATCGGTATGTCCTCCATGTAGCCCCCACACGTGCTATGTTCACCAGAGCCATAGGCAAAACCAAATTTTTCTTTTTTCGCCATCTTCGCTACTTCGCTTCTTCCGACCACAGCGTTCAGACAGAGCGAAACAAAGCCGCCCGCGTATCCACATATGCACTGCAAATTTCTGTATCGATATTTTTGCATAATTGCTTCTTTATACACTGCACAGCGATTCCTTATATTTGCCTGATTCCCCTTTCGTCTCTTCTGACCACACCGGATTGCAATTTTTCCCCTTTTTTGCCATCTTCTTTATCGCGGTACTTCTCCCGATCACTGCGTCCACGCCAATTGTTATATTCTGCACAGGATCCCGCGCTTCCTACATCTTTTTTACTTTTCACACCCACAGAATGTAAGCGAACCACCCTACCCATCTCTTTCACTCCCGACCGCAAGTTGTTTTAAGCACGGAAAAATTACTAGCTCTCCCCCTTCAGTCAACCACTCCAACAACAAAACCCTGATTTTTTCTTTTTGTCTCCAAACAAGTGTAACTAGGACGTGTCTATCTAACTCCCGCCTCCACAAAATCTTATGCCCGGTGGGAGCAAGTACCCCGCAAAAACAGCCCGGTGGGGTACCTCTAATGCTATCCCTACGTCACCTAGTGCACTTTGTATGAGAGGTGGGTTCCTTACTACTGATGTTTTTCCAAGCTTGAATCAATTCTGCAAACTCATAAGCGAGACCGCATTTAGACTCAGTACATTGAAAGGCAACATAGTAAACGTTGGGGGAGTGGGCGGCAAACGTCGGTTTGATCAGAGACCAAGCTTTTCAAAGGCTCGTAAGGTCGATGCAGGAGTGCGATCGCTCGTTACTTTTACTCAAAGCACTTGTGCTTATTGCAAGGAAGCTCATCCGATATATAAATGCCCGACATTTGAAAATCTCAAGGTTCAGAAGCGATGGAACGCGGTAAAGGCAAAGGGGTTATGTAAAAATTGCCTGCGATTGCATAAGGGTTCCGGTTCACTCACGCATTGCAAAATTTGCGATCGTTACCATAATACGCTATTACATGTAACCTCAGGACGCAATTCAATGCCCGGGCAGAATTCAAACGCGGCTATAACCGAACCAGCCAGAACCGAACCAATTCAGAAAAAACCTCCGATCTGACTAGACGGGAAGAACTTGAGTTTAGTGTCGCGTTCGCCACGTGCTCAATTAATGATGAGTGCTATAGTTCAGGTCAGAAACATCAACGGAAAATTCATACAAGCACGAGCTTTGCTAGACACTTGTGTGACGGCTAATTTCATTACTGAATCTTTTGTACGACAGTTAAGGCTTCGGACGCGTCCATGTTCCATTCCTGTCGGTGCGATTAATGAAATGCGTACCGTGGCAAAAACCAGTTTGGATATTCACTTTCGTTCGACAAACGGTATAAATTCCAAAAAACTTCAAATTTCTTGACAGTGCCGAAAATCGTCGAATTAGTTCCGGACGAAGTCTTCCCTCGAGATATGATTAAGATTCCTTCAAATATACCGTTGGCGGATCCCCTTTTTCATTTGCCGCAACGCAACCTGTAAATGTTCTAATCGGCGCCGGTGTAACGTTGTCACTCCTCAGTATAGGTCGATTGAATTTATCGCGCGGAAATGGATTTAATTCTTCAAAAAACCCAACTCGGTTGGGTAATCGGAGGCGGGATAAATGAAGGGGAACAGGGCTCGGTAGCTTCTGCTTGAACTTAGAAGACAATTGAATAAATTTTGGGAAATTGAGGATATAGGTTCGAGCTCGTCAGGATCGTTCGAGGAGATCCAATGCGAAAATCATTACACTAACCACACCAGACGCAATGCGGACGGTCGCTATGTAGTACTAGTACGTTTGCCATTTCGGCATGAAAATCCAGATTTCGGCGAAATGGATTGGAGGAATGGATTGAATTGCGATGAGTCCGTCACGCAGGATTTGCATAGTAGGTAGGTGGGTCACTTTCGCGAATCAGCTTCCGATCATTTGTAATTTGTCAATCGAACGACGACTTATGCTCGACAACCCAACGCGCGTGGAACTGCACGGTTTTTGTGACGCAAGTAAGGCTGGGTATGGCGCTTGCATTTACGTTCGATCAAGCGATGTCCAGAGTCGTGTGTTAGTCCGGCTCTCTTGCGCGAAATCCCGAGTTGCACCTCTAAAGGAAATTACTATTCCTCGGCTTGAATTGTGTGGTGCACAATTGCTCACACGGCTTTACAAAGAAATGAGTACATATATCATTGAACCATTCGATTGATCGCATTATTTTTTGGTCGGACTCCACAATAGTATTGCAGTGGCTTAAAAGGTCGCCTCAAACTCTCAAAATTTTTGAGGCAAATCGCGTTACCGAAATACAAACCCTTGGAAGTCTGGTCGAATGGCGTCATGTCCGAACCACTGACAATCCTGTCGACGCATTATCACGGGGACAGCTTCCTTCCGAATTTATACGAAATCAGTTATGGTTACAGGGCCCTTCCTGGCTTGAACAATCTCCAGATTTATGGCCGGCACGGATTGATCCGGCAGTCTCGGATTTGCCGAGATTACGAAAAAATATGTTACAGCCTCATTTTGGGCAGGCTGAGCCACGTAGGGGCGTAGAGAGAAAAACACACGCGCGCGGTCGTATAGGGAGCCCCAGAGTTTGTCGGGTACACGGTATACAGAATACAAGGTATAGTAAACATGAAGTGCAGTCGGCCATCTTGCGCGTCACGCCGCCCTATTTACTTGTCAGTTGAGTTGTGTTCAAAAGGGAGTAAGCGATTTTTAGACGTTTTTTAAGTGAAATAAATAGCTGTGTTTAATAAAAATGGTGAAGTGTGCAGTGAGGAACTGTAAGAACTACGAGGCGAAAAAACCTTATTGAAAAACAATTAAATATTTTGTTTTCCCCAAAGACCCGAAAGTGCTGGCAGAGTGGTTAAAAGTGTGCGCTAAAAAAGAAAATATAAATGTAAAAACTGCTCGTATGTGCTCTGAGCATTTTAAGGATAGCGATTATGCGCTTAAGGACATCATGCTTAATAAACCGCTTCTGAAAAGACATTTTAAAGAAGGAGCAGTGCCAACGGAAGGTATGACTCCTTCTATAAAAAGCCCTGGTCGAATAAGAAGGGAGAATAAAAGATTAAAACGCGAATTATTCTGTCCATACGACAAAATACGGAGCCTAATGTGGCATAAATATCATTTGATATAATTCTTTGCATTAGTACAATTTAATCACTAGGAAAAGTTCAGTTATTTTTAAGAACAATTGAACAAAATTTACAAAACATAATGAAATATATATTGTGGCAATTTACACAAATAACTATTTATATACAAAATATAATTTTAAGTCATTTTATAATATATCTGGGATGGTTTTTACCACTGTTTTTAGTGACAATTTTTCATATCAATTTTTTTTGGAGATTATGGGCTTTCGGCTCTTGAAACTCTATGAAAGTAACAAGCCACTATTTTATAATGAATTTTTTCACATTTCATTATCAAAGTAGCGATATAGTACGTGTTATTTAGAATTTTAAAAAATTCTCATACAAAATAGGGCGGCGTGACGTCACAGCCATATGTCAAAATTTTCTTTACTATACCTTGTATTCTGTATACCGTGGTCGAGTATATATGTCACCCGAACGAAGCGAGGGCAATTTGGCCGAAGTGGGTTGTGGTCCCAGATAACCGACGGAAGAGCAGGCCGAAGGAGGAGTAGCGGCAGTAGAGGGCGTGTGGGAGGAGCGATGGAACAGTAACGTCGCGCCAGAGGCGGACAGGTGGCGCTAATCAGCCGACGAAATTTAGGGAATTTTAGCCATCCTTGGTTCTCTTGTGAAATTTAGCCAGATTAGGTAGACTTTGGAGTCTAAGATTCGTAAAATGTTAGGATAGTTTAGGCGCGTTTCAATTGGCTTTGTTGCCTTCCCGAGTATAAATTTTAAAATTTGATTAAATTGTAAATTGATTTGGTTTCCGCGGGGTTGTCAAAACTGCTGTAACTAAAAATAAGAGAGAATTGTAAAGCAATTTGTAAGCCCGGAAAAGGGGACTCGAGGCCCACCTACAGGAAGGAATTCGCGAGGGGAAAAAAAAAGAGCAAAAGGCTAAAGCTAATTATCGGTTCCAACCATCAGCTTCCACAACCGCCGTGATCCTACAATCAGCTTCCACAACCGCTCAACACCACCCGACAGCCTCCCCGACATCGTCTTAACCCACCGTACCGTACGCATAAAGGCCAACCGCAACCCGGGTTTGTTAGCAAATGTCGTATATAGCGCCCGAGAGTAATGGGGCCGTAACGTAAAGCTGCAGCTGAAAACATCACAGTACATTTTTAACATCCGAATGTATCCAACATCACCTTACGTTTATGTCACCATAAGTACCGATCTGGCCGAATGTATCCAAGTGGCCAAGTGGAGTGGAGACGCCGAATGCAGCAGCCGGAAACGGGGAAAAAAGCTAACACCCGGTATGTGAAGTGGGCGGCCATTGTGCACGTTCAGTCGGGAGCCAGCGATCGATCGGAGTAGACGTCAGGAGGAAAAGTATTTTTTGAAACATGGAGTAAAGTCTTATTTTTTGGGAAAAAGTGGAGTAAAAGTCTTTGGAAAAGTAATGCAGAGGGAAGAGGAAAGGAAGTAAAGCCGGAGGATAAGGAGCATCGCAGGGCATCGGGCTGTAGACAAGGAAAAAGAAGAGGAGATAAGGAGGAGAAGCGGTAAAACCGGGAAAAGGAAGGGAGGAGGCGAGAGGAGGTTGGGACACGAGGAGGAGCTTTTGGAACCGGCGGATTTTTCTCCGACGAATCGGGAATTATCCCGGAGATCCGCAGCTAAGTATTTTGTACATTAATTGAATTTTCGTGAGGAGTTTCATGGAGCTCGTTTTGGGGCTCCCAGCGTGCTCATTTGGGGTTGTTCGGTCGATCTTGGCCGTGGGGCTCGAGGCGCCTTTTCCGGCCGCGCAATGATTAGGTAGTGTCTGCATTGTAGTTCTAATAATTTGTTGGATGAATTCTGTGAATTCTTATGAGAAGTTTTCCTAGTAGGTTTAATTTCAGTCGTTTTCCTTTAGTTTCATGTAATCCCACGCAAGCTCAATTGCGGGAAGAATTCTTGTGATAGCCTAAAAGGGCTCTTTGAAATGAATTATTACTTGAATTATGCTACTTTATAACAGATGTTTTGGATTTGCTGTTGAATATAGTGACTAGTAAAATTACTACCAAGTTTTTTTCCTAAGTTGTGTTTTGGTTCTCGGTTAGCCAGGGAAAACCGAGTGGCGCCCAGTATCATCGCTTTCGTTTCTCCCTATTCACCCCAAGGGGTGCATCAAGTATATTGGTACCCAGCCCTTTCTCCCGAGCTAGCGGGGCACTTGCATGCGCCAGTAAATTCGCGTGTAACATTTTGGCGCCCAACGTGGAGCTCGATTGGGGCCAGAACATAACCAAAAAATAATAATTTTCCATATGCACGGCGTGAATAGGGAAGTGGATAATTTTGTCTTGAGGGGGGCATGCACCTAGCTTATTTTTTTTTGCAAACCGCCCCAGCTGGAATAAAATACACATTTATCTTCAGGTTGAAATTTTGAGATTTTTTTTTATTCTGCTCTTTTTGGCGTAAGCCGCTGGAAAGGAAAAGAGAGGGGAATATTCATATCGAGACTTCGCTCGCGTTCGGTGCGGGTAGCGGAATTTCCCGGGTGATTTCCCGTTAACGGATCGGTCGGGTACGTTATTTTTTTTCTTTCCTATCTTCTTCGTAATTTTTTTTCCTTTGTTGCGAAGAGTGTTGTGAACTTTTACGTTTCCGACTTTCGAACTCACGAGTTCATTTAGGCCCGAGATTTGAGGTCACTGAGACGAAGTTTCCGAGTTCTCGTTCCGACCAGTATACCTATTAATCATGGAAATAAACCGGCTGAATCAAGAGGAGCTCAATTACGAGCTCACAATTAGATGCTTCCCGCTTGGGAAGGTAGATGATATGAGGATAGCTTTGAGGGCAGGCTTGAAAACGGAAAAGGAAGGGAGGAAACTCGTCGTTGAGCCCTATCCTTTCTCCTTCAGCCAGGATATGGAGGCACTCAAGGCTAAACTCGAAGAGGTCAATACTTTGATTTCAACCTTTGACGGGGATACCGACTCCCCCGAGTATCGGAAGGCCCTCACTAAGATCGAGTGGGCCTTTGCGCTGCTCGAACGAACAAAGGCGGACGACGAGAATCAGAAGAAAGAAAAGGCTCAGGCCCGGGTTGGCTTAGTAATAGCATCGGCGAACTTAAAGTTGAAAGTCGAGGAAGAACCAGACGAAAGCGATAACTCAGAAAATGTTGAGGACACGACTTTGCAAACGTCTTTCGCTAGTATTATACATAATTTTTTTTCAATTTTTTGAATAAGCCATTTCGATATAAAATCATGTTCTCTACAAAATTTGTCATATAAAAAAATCCCAAATTTTGCTTCGTTTTCGATATATACTCAAAAAACCAAAAGCATTGCATTTCCCCCCTATACATAATTTCCACCCCTCTAATTTAATAGCTGAAATAGCTCTCCGCGGTTTTTTCATCCTTAATAACCAATTCAACGATTCATAAAATAAAAGCCTATCAACGTTGTAGTTCCTTACCAAATGACAT
Organism: Machimus atricapillus; assembly: GCA_933228815.1. Lineage (NCBI taxonomy): Eukaryota > Metazoa > Arthropoda > Insecta > Diptera > Asilidae > Machimus > Machimus atricapillus. The sequence continues at coordinate 15,451,165 of OW121786.1, read as the reverse complement.
AATCAATAGCCTATTTATCAAGTTGGCACGCTGAATCTCATCTCAATCTTGTGTCGCCGACAATTATGGTGAATTCTGGGAGTTATGTTTTATAAAGGGGGAATTATATGAATCGTACTCTAAATCTTGTCTTGTTCGCAGATAAACATGTGAATTTTGTGAATTCTGGGAATTATGTTTTATAAGGGCGGAATTATTTGAATCTTATTCTAAATCTCAACTACAATCTTGATTCGTTGATAGACATGTGAATTATAGAGAATGATCTAAGTAGGGAGTCTAAAGACCCGGATCCACCAAACGAACAAACAGTTCGCGAGCATGTTTTGAGCAAATGTTAAGGCCCGGATCCACCCTGACAAGGCGATCATCGTTAGTTTGTGCTGTGTAAATTTGCAAAATTTTTTACGAAGAAGTTCAACTTCCCGAAATCTTTATTGTCCGAACGGCAGCATTGATAGTGAAGATAGGGCAACTCATTAAGTAACGGAAGGAACTTGGAGAAATGATCCCCAAGAAATTTCAAATTTGCTAAACATCAATAATCCTGCATTTTGCACCGCGAATGTTGAGACAGAAATGACTGCTCTGAACGATGTTCGCCTGCTTGTGGCAAAATTGCCCACGTGCAGAAGTTCGATCGCAAGCAAAGCAAAACATGTTCGGTACGTATCCACAGAAATGTTCGCGGACACGATACTCGCTGGCTGAAGTTTTCTGGTGGATACGCGTCCACGAACATGCGGCGAGCATTCAATGATCGCGAGCAAACATTGCACGGGAATATTTATTTTTGCGTGTTTGGTGTAGCCAAAGGGCAAAACTTTGCTCCCAACCAGCTTGCGAGCTGCTCGTTTGGTGGATTCGGGCCTTAAGAGTGAATTGTCCTAGGTATAATTAAGTTATTTTACTTTGAATCCAAATATATTTAAGTGAAGAATGATCACTTTCTTTCTTTGACGTCGGTATCCTTGAGCCTGGTATGTGCGATCTCCTCCTTCGGTTCTCGGTGAGCCTTAAACCGAGTGGCGCCCAGTTTATCGCTCATAAATTTTCAAATACATTTTCGTGTGGTACAAATAATTGTTCAAGAATATTTCACAACATTTCGTCTTTAAAAAAACATTTGCAAATATGTTGCCTTGCATCATCTGAAGCTTTCAGTACTACTAAAAATCAACCTTTGTTTACAACTGCTATTAATTTCCCACTTCTTAAAAAGAATGTCAATTTTGCAAATAATGAAACGGTATCTAATTTTTATCTAAATACTCTCTGCTTTAGATATTGCTGCTTCAACATTCATTGCAACGCTATATGATACAAATACAATTACCAGAGCAATAGTGCAAATTATCATTGATTTTATTACAACATTAATTGCAGAAATGCTATCTGCTATTCAAAAAGCACTACCATCTGATAATTATATTTCAAATGAAATTTTTTCTTATGATCCGTTTACTTAATTTTCTTCAGAATATAAAAGAATGAAATTTTTGAGAACTCAAAGTTCTTAATAAAACCAAAAGCCTTTTTTATAGGCAGTATAACAGATGATCAAAAAATAAATAAAGAAGTTTATTTGCGAATAAAAGATTGTGACGGTCAACTTATACCTATGATGGAAGTATTGAAAGCATTATTGGAACTACCAAATAATTTAGATACCATTCTTGGGCACATTGATTCTTAAATTTCTAACCAATATTAGCTGCGTTCTTTTCATCCAGTTCTGGGTGTAGTTCAGGCGCTTTACATGTAAATACAACAACAACTCCTAACCCACCTATTTCTCAGGTTCTCGATCAAAGAACTACCTAAATAGTTCCAAAATATTCTAAGAGAGGCGGTGTCGTCGAACTTTGTTTCGCAAATGTTGTCGTCCATACATTCTGATTGGAATTTTAAACTGTCAGAAAGTTTTGTTGACATGAAAGTTTTTGTTATCAAGATGAGCCAGAAAAATTCCAGGTAAATTTACATTTAAAATCCTACGTAGATTTGAAAATTAAAATAATGCCTATAAAGTCTGCAATTATTCCCGTCCAGTTGCCCGAGAGCAAATGCCCGAAACTAGTTGCCCAACAACCATTTGCCCGAGATCCTTTTGCCCGATTTTGCAGTTGCGAGAATAGCTGAAAAGTGTAAATAAATTGTTCAAACATGTTCCGGATTTCGGAATTGTTAGTTTTAAATATGTTTTCTAATTTAAGACATCGTCACATTTGGACATTTATTGAAACGAAGGCTTTTCTGGCAGCTTATTTAGCTAGGAAGTCTGAATTCGACCACCCGAGGAGGAAAAAATTTGCCATGTCGAATGTCCTGGAAGACCTCATTGGGCAAAATATATTCGTATGTCAGAATTACTTAATGAAGTAAACATCGCAGTTACATAATTTATTAATATTTTCTTAGTCAGAACCAACCACTGTCGAGGGGCTGCAAAATAAATTAAAAAATTTATTGAGGGCGTATAAAGCAGCCAAAGATGGTAATCGCTTAACCGGCAACGCACCTGTCTCAATTCCGTTTCAAGAAGAGTTAGAGGAAATATTTGGCGACCAGCCGAATATTTCCAACGACATAACGCTAAATTTGAGAGGCGAACCAATTGGGCCTTTGGAAGTGGCGACATCGAGCCAATCCGTGTTAGGTGAAACAACTCCGCTGCTTCCGTCGCAATCCTCGAATTCCATCGCTTTGTCCATTTTGCTTCCCCCTCACAGTCTGCATCCCCGCCATCAAAAAAACGCAGAAGTGCAAATGCAAAATGGTGTTAAAAAAAAATTGAACATTTGGAGAGGAAAGAACAGATTCTCCAGTCGTATATAATTCAAAAAGAAGAGGCTAAGAAAGAAAGATTTCAGAAATTACTGGAGGAACGACGGAGCCTGCAGGACGAAAAAATGAAGTTGCTGAGGGAATTAATAAATAAAAAAGATAATACGATCACAAATATGGCGGAAATAAAATTATCTGATATCTTGTTTCTTTTTTACAGAATCAGAAAAATGAATTAATGTATAACAACAAAGTATAATAAATAAAAAAACATTTAACATTTGGTTGAGCTCTTTTTATTTTTACAATAATTTCTTGGGGACATTATGTCACCCTTACTAATTAAATAGTTAATAATTTGTTGTCTCTTGTTAATTTGCTGTTGGGAATTATTTTCTACGTTTGCTTCTTCACTTATAACGTTTCCTTCATCTATGTTTATGGATTCTATAAAATCATCATTTTCACTTAAACAAATATTGTGCAAAATGTAACCAGCAACAATAAGGTTTACAACTAATTTTAAAGTCTGTTCAGTGAAATGAAGCAATCGCCGAAATCTAGTTTTTAGTAAACCAAAGGGACTACGACGAACGTTTACTCGAGGAAATCAAAAAACGTACGCAAGGCAAAGAAGAAACCATAGGGGTATATGTAGCAGTCATGAAGACTATGTTCTCCCGGATGAGTGACCCTTTGCCTGAAACAATATCTCTAAAAATTATAAAGAGAAATTTGAATCCGTTTTATCAGACCCAGCTAGCCCTACTTCAGGTCGAATCGACCGAACAATTAATAGAGTTCGGCAGGAAGTTGGAAACGGTTCGTAGTTCAGTCGAATCCTTTGCCCCTCCGCCATCAAAAAGGAATAGTCAACTTTTGGAACCAGATTTAGCATATATATCAAAAGATGGGCCCTCGGTGGCACTTGTAAGTAGTAACACTGCGCGCGGGTCTGCATGCTCAAAGGTGAAGTGTTTTCGATGCAACCGACCTGGTCACATCGCACGATCCTGTAGTCAGCCTGTAAGTCAAAATGTTTCTTGCTATGGATGAGGCAAGGCCGGCGTAACGCGCCCCAAGTGTGAACACTGCAGGGGTGCGCGATCTAGCGGGGACCGAACTCAAAACTCTCAGCAGTCCCAAAGCTTTTCAAGTAACAACACAGGTCCTTCTCGGAGTCCCAATAGTTCGAGAAACGGAGATGGGGCTCGGTAAAGGTGGGGGCTCCGAGTCCATGGCATGTTCCTAAAAGCTCCCAAAGTAAAATCCCAAACCCACGAGCTTTCGACAACGCGGAAGCTCTATGTACGTTGTTAGATTATGTGTTCGCTAATGTGGATGGTGACCAGCGACCGCATCTCTCGGTAACAGTTTTCGGAGTAGTAGGGCGTGGGTTGTTGGATTCGGGTGCTAGTAGGACTATCGTTGGGGGACCTGGGTGGAGGTTGTTAGATAGGTTAAAACTAAGAATAAATAAAGCTAGTGCTGGTTCAGTATGTCTTGCAGATGGTACAAAGGTAAATGTTTTAGGCGAAGTAAGCCTACCGTTGGAACTTGAGGGACACATTTTCGTTATGAACGTTCTTGTTATACCCCAGTTACCTCATTTTGTTATTTTTGGAGTCGATTTTTGGCAAACGACTAATATTTCAGTCAATCTCAACACGAATAGTGTTCTTTATTTGGTTCGCGTGCCAAGAGAAAATGTTGGGTTAAAGAATATTGTCTCAAGGCAGCAGGTAGAGATAAGAAGCAAAGGCCGGCCGATAAGGTTGCACTCGGTGCAAAAAGTTGCGCCGGTGCAGAGATGCTCGTTAAACCACCCCTGGTATGGTGTAACCGATTTGGATTCACTTGAGAGCTCTTTCTCCTAAATTCAGGTAAAGTCTCCCAAAATCGGCTCTTTCGCTCCGCAACGATTTTCGAAAGACCCATACACTCGCAAAATCGTCTCTTAAAAATGTGTTTGCACGCACGATCCTATTTGTGTGCATGTTCGAAACCAAAGTGAATCCGGTGCAATTGCGCCGATTTTTTGCACCCAGTGTGGAACGGCCCAAAGAGATTATAAATTAAAAAGGTAATCAAATTTCGAGATCTGGTTAGATTATTTAAAGTCAGAGTTGATGACTAATAACCTGCTAGATATAATTGAACCAAATAGCGAGAGTACTCAAAACTGGTCAGAGTCGGCATTACTTAAGAGAAAAAATTTAGTTAGAGATATAATTATTAATCATTTAGAGGAGAAATATCATAAGAAACTTTTAAATGTTAGAGAAACTATAGAGATCTTAAAGAGGTTAAGAAGCTCAAGAAGGACAGAAGCAAATGTAACACATACTTCGGTTAGATCGAGACTATATGCGATTAGAATGAATAAAGACGAAACAGTAAACGATTTTTGTGATAGATTCGATGCAATAGTCAGAGAATACGAGGCGTGTGAAGACGTAATAGAGTTAACACCCCAAGAAAGTAGGTCAGCCTTTTATCAGGCTGTTTCCTCAGTTATTCCCAAATTGCGAAACGCAGATATAATTAGAAGACAAACTACTGCTCAGGAAATGACTTTAGACGAAATTAAAACTTTCATTTCACAGTTAGAGGCTGAGAAAAAGTTAGAGAACATAGAGGAAAAACCTAAGGCACAAAGAGCTCACCACTCCGAGGCGAGAGGAGAACGGTGCTATAGGTGCAACCGAGAGGGACATTGGTCCAAGGAGTGTCCATTTAAGGCTCAAAATAAATGGTTTTGCTACCTGTGCCAGGAATTAAAAAATCATAAGGGCACCGAATGTCCAAGGTTGGCAGTGGCAAGCACCAGCAAGAGGTATGTAGAGTCAAATTTTAGAGGTAAAAATTTTAAGAAAAATAATAATAGAGAAGAAAAATTTCACTATAATGTGAAGTTTAAAAATAAGAGCCATGAGCGATGCCTGCCAGGAACTGATCTCTCTAGATAAGGCTGTACGGTTTGTGATAGGAAAAACCATGTTTCCAGTCACAGTTTGGTGTGACAAAAGGTCAGCAGGGGACTGTACTCAGAAGGATGGTAGTCACAAACTTAAGATGTTTGATGACAACTTAGAGGACATAAATAAGAGGTTGGCTTAAGAGGGAAAAAATTGGTACTAGAGGGCATATGGCTGAAACACATGGGGATTTCATTAAACAATGCGTTGAAGAAAATAGAGTTAGAGTTGAGTGGGTTGCGACTAAAGAAAACAGCAGAAAAATAGCACACATAATGACTAAACCACCACCCTTAGAGGCACACAAATATCTTAGAGAAAGATATTAAATTAAGAGGTAATTAATATTGTTTTAATTCTATTTCAGAGTAACGATAAAGAGGGAGTGAGACCGACAAAGGGAGGGAGTGAGAGGAATGGGCTTTGTCGGTGTTGGTGTGTGAGTGGCAGATCGTGCTGCCGCCAGATGGTGGAGAGATCAAACAGTCAGTCGTCCACAAGCGCCGGAAGAAGGAGGACCTAAAATATATATATCGTTGTCTAATAAAGTAAAACATAATAACGAATTCCAACAATAGATTTGTTTTTTTTTATCAAAAAACTTTATTTATGCGGGTACTATTTATTGTTGGCAAGAAAAAATTGTGTGGCTCTTTAAAAACTTTGAAATTTTGTAAATTGTAATTTTTGACTCTTCCAACTCAAAAGGTTGCCGACCCCTATGCAGTTAACTAAATTTTTTTATTCTGTCTCTAATTGCAGAAAATATCTCAAATACTGAACAGCACAGAAGAGGGTAAAAATATTATTCAGTTTTATGCGAATAACAAATTCCTGGAGCTGTTATGTAGCTAAATTAATCTGGGGTGCTTCACACGCCAGATTAAGTTCAAGACCGGAAATCAATAATGTGCCTTTGCGCATTTTTGGGTAAGCGCAACGTGCCGGCTGTATAAATGACACCCAGCGCGTGAGCGATGACCTCGAAATTGGAAGTGCTCAATATTAAAAGGAAATTGCGATCACAGCACACGGGCAACGATGACACCGTCGTCGCTGCACAACAGGTGCTTGATCGAATTTCTGTCAATTAGGCATCGACGCCGGAAACGGAGGTTTCCCGCGATTCGGAAAATTGAGCGCTAGTCAGTCGTTGAGGAAAATTAAAAGTAATTAGTCGATGAGTAAAATTCAAAGTAACGAGTCGTTGATTAGACCTGAAGGAAATTAGTCGTGGAGAAAACTAACAAGGAGTTAGTCGAAATAAAGTAATAGTCGATTTCGGTAAACACGAAGTAAGTAAAAGTGAAGATTCCCGGTCGGTGACGGTGTTACGGTAAAAGCCACAAAATAAGTCGGTGTATGGACCGTGGCATAAGGTTAAGAAAAATAGTAAAAGTCGGTGTGAGAATTTAACCACAAGACAATAAAAGTTTAGTGACAAAAGGTGAATTGTGTTTACTCGTGTAATCCCCAAGCTCCCCGCATTGTAACCCCAAGGAGGAGGATCATCTCACATTGGGACCTTCCCCTTCAACAACCGACCTTACCCCCTTTTGGAGTAAAGCTCACTCAGCTGCTCCCCAGGAGTAAAAGCCTTGCGGCTGCTCCTCGCAAAAAGGAATCGTTCTTCGCAACGAAAGGTGGCAGAAGTTGGACCCCGAGTGTTGTCAACAAATCTATTGTTGCAACACAGCGGGCAGACCCCCGCCGATATTACAACAATTGGCGCAGCCGGTAGGATCGAGGAAGCCAGGTTTTCATAGCACCGGAAACCATAAGAGCTCGAAAAACCTTGATCCTGCGAACCAAGGGCTTTGCGAAGCCCCAACGCTCAAGGGTAATCAACTATAGTTGCCTCTGCTCCAGGCGAGCAAGCGATTACCCAACTACAGGGAGAACAACTGTAGTCGCCGCTGTTCCAGGTGAACAAGCGATCTCCCGCCTCCAAGTAATAGTGCAAAATAGCACCGACGAGGGAATAAGCCAGGAACCTGAGCGAGCAATTGAATGTCCGACGAGGGACAACCTGAGCAACCCCAAGGAGAGGAGACAGCATCGCAGACACCGAGGGAAAACCCCCCAGCAGAAGAACAGCCGGCATCGAGGGACAACGTCGCCTCACCCCTACCGGGAACATCGAGGGAAAACATCGACTCATCGACTCCACAGCATCCAGCGAGGGACCACTCGACAGCACAGCAAGGGACCTTAACACCTTACGGACCACAAACGCCGGAAGGAATCAGACTACGCAGCGGAAGCATCCTAACCAGGCCCGCAGAAAATTTAACCGTAAGTCTCCATAATTATTTAAATAGGTTAGAGGAAAAAGCGCGAGTATCGGGCGGAATCTCGGTGCAACAGTGCAACGAACTCGAGAAAAAACTTCAGCAAACTCGAGAATTGAGACAAGCGCGTATTGATAAATTGCACCAAGATACCGAAAGATTCCGAGAAGCCCTAGCCGATTTTCAGGGATACTCGCGCTCGTTCCATAAAATCGGGGAGGAACCCGACCAATCTGAAATAGAAAATAAGGGTGATTTAAATACTAGTGAAAACAGTGATAATAATAAGGAGCCGACAGCGGCTGAAATAGTTCTAGATTGGCTGAGTGCGTCGATTGCAAGTTCGGACCAATCATACGAAACAAACGGTTCACCGCGTTTAAATCCGGAAATTAAATCGTTAAACCAAAGGTCTGACCAACAATCGGGAAAAATGGTAGACCAAGTAAAACTAATAAAACTAGTGACTCACACAGTTCCTATTTTTTCGGGAACTCCAGGACCGGAGCTGACAAATCAGCTCCAGAAATTCCTGGGCACCTGTAGACAGGTGAAAGCCTGTCTGACAGAAGAGGAAAAAGTGGTCGCTATCCCGATGCTAATGCATCGCCTTGAGGGTGCCGCTTTTCAATTATTTGCGACAGACCCTCCGACCTCCTATGAAAATTTCGAGGAGCGTCTAAATAGAGCCTTTTTACCCAGAGAGACATACCATGAGTTGGTGAACAAAATCATTACGTGTCGCCAAATTCCCATGGAAACTCTATGCCTACACGATCAGATTGAAGCAATTGCTGAATCAGTGTAGGGAAGCAGCCTCGAAAAAGTTCGATGCAGCCGCTGTGGCCGCAATCAATACCCAGCTAGAAGAACTAGCCATGGGAGCATTACGAGGAGGGGTTGTGAATCCGTTACTCTCGCAGTATCTTCTCACGATCAGTGAAACTACCGCGGAGAAGTTGATAGAAAAGGCCCTTGACATGGAACGGCTTCAGCAAGGAATTCCACACTTGCAACCTTTTTGGGCTGTGAACAACGCTACCGTAGGGGCAATTACCCCACAAGGTGCGACGCCCAGTGTACCAGGTATACTGCCGAGCACACAGCCTCAAATAGCCGTCCCAGTCCAAACTGCGGGAATTAAAACTCCCGCGAACGGCCCTTCAACGTCTGACCCTAGCCAGGCAGTTTTAGCTAAGATTACCTGCAGTTATTGCAATAAAAAGGGTCATACTTACGCCAATTGCCTCAAGCGGCAAAACACCCCATACTGCAACACATGCAAAATGTACGGGCATGACGAGCGAAAATGCCGCAGATGGCAAAACCAAAACAATCGCTCGCGCAATTATAACCGAGGGGGCCCCAACCGAAACAGCGGAGCCCCAGCGCCGCCAGCTAATGTACAAACAAATCGTACAGGCGACCGCGCGCAGCATGAGTCACAGAACTCAAACAATCGCCGCGCTTATAATGTAACTTAAGCATGCGGATTTTGTGCCCGTCGTGGGCATGAAACTAGTACATGTATACATCGTATAAACTGGGAAACCCAAGCCCAGGGAAACGATGCGCAGTCGAGTCCGCAACCCCCGGCTCGACTATAATTTCTAAAAAGGAAATGGGGTCCATGCAGCAGCCCGAGCAATGTATCCCAGTTGTAAAAATCCCGCTAGATGTTGGCCTCGAAAAGGAGACCCCTCTAGTAGTGGATACGGGCGCTGAAGTTACATTAATTAAGAAAAAAGTACTAAAACCCTTTGAGGCCATCGATAAAAATGAAAGCTGTACATTACAAACTGCTTTCGGGACAGGCAAAACACTAGGAACTTGTAAAGGGAATATCGTCCATAATTCAGAGACGAAAGAAGTAAAAATTCCCTGCAAATTCCAAGTAATAGATAACATACCCGACCTATCCCACGATGGCCTACTTGGGAACGACGTGCTTTCTAAGCATTGTAACATTGAGGGACCGAATAAGCAGCTCAAGTTTCCTCGCACGGAAATTAACACAGAGGAGTTCTCGTACCCAATCACGTACGAAACGGAACAAAACTGTGCCCAAGATGCAATCCGGAACAAGGGGATAGGGCCCGACGGGGTCAAACTATCTACCTGCCGTTTAGTGAAATCATCTGCTAGTACAGATGAAGATTGCAAGGTTCCAGAAGAACCACGGGCTAGCGAAATAAAAATTCTGGCGAAGGCACCCCTGAATAGCGAGATCGGGTGGCACACAATAGTTCTAAACGAACCCTTGTGTGTACCCGCGCGATCACAGATGGTGGCCAGAATTCCGATTATGTTACCAGAAGAAAAGCTCTGCTTATCTCAAGAGATAAGTGAAGGCATCTTCTTGGCGAATAGCATAACTCCGGCTAGTAAGAGCGAAGCTTTAATAGGTCTGCTTAATGTTAACAGTGCAGAAGCTGTCATCAAAAAGATTAAATTGCAATTAATCTCCATAACGGATTATGAGATGATCCAGATGCCGGGCTTAGAGGAAGAAAAAAATAATGACGAAAAAGAGGGTATAACGCCTACAGTCTTAAACCCGAGCTTTAAAAATAAAAATAAACAAAGCCGCGGATCTCGCGAGACGAGGCCGACGAGCGTCAAGGTAAGTAATGCGAGCCCTGGACCTCAAGATTCAAGGCCAGTGAGCTCACAAAATCTAAGTGAAGGCCAACGAGCCGAAAGTACAGGGCCAGGGAGCCAAACGTCTGAAATTAACGGCGAAAAAATATGTGAACTGAATTACCTAAAAAATCCTCGAGCAGAAAGCTCTGCCGAGAAAAAGCGAAAGGCCAGGTTAGAGGAAGAACTCAACCTGAGCCCTATTTTAAATGAATCCGAAAAGGAAGAAATATTAAAACTTTGTCAAGAATATAATGATATATTCCACCTTAAAGGTGATTACTTGACCTACACGAGCGCGATCACACACTCAATACCGATTGTGCAAGATCAAGCTCCAATTAATCAAAAAATGTATCGCTTACCTGAACGACAACGGGAAGTGATAAACGAGCAATTAAAAGAAATGCTCGAAAATAATGTGGTCCAGAGGAGCAAGAGCCCTTGGAACTCACCTCTGTTAGTAGTTCCCAAAAAAGCGGGACCTGACGGAGAAAAGCGATGGAGAGTCGTAATAGACTTCCGGAAATTAAACGAAAAGACCATAGGGGACGCATTTCCACTCCCCCGGATCGAAGATATACTCGATCAGTTAGGCCACTCTAGGTATTTCACTACCCTAGATTTAGCTAGTGGATACCATCAAGTGCTGGTCGAGCGTGAAGACCGACAAAAAACGGCTTTCAGCACTAGTTACGGACACTATGAGTTCAAACGAATGCCGTTTGGACTCAAAGGGGCACCTGCCACTTTCCAACGCCTAATGAACTATGTTCTAACAGGTTTGCAGGGCTTAGAGTGTTTCGTTTACCTAGATGACATAGTCATCTATGGCAAAAACTTAGAAGATCATAATTCTAAGTTGCGTAAAGTTTTCGACAGATTAAGAGAAAATAATCTTAAACTGCAACCGGAGAAGTGTCAATTCCTCCGAAAGGAAGTGATCTACCTGGGGCATAAATGTACCCAAGAAGGAGCCCTTCCAGATCCAAGTAAGACGGAGTGTGTACAAAATTTTCCTACACCTAAAACCGTCAGGCAAGTACAGTCTTTTCTGGGACTTGCAAATTACTACAGGAAGTTCATTCCAAATTTTTCGAAAATCGCACGGCCATTAACGAATTTACTACGTAAAGAAGTAAAATTCAAATGGACCGAGAAATGTCAAGAATTAAAAAATGCTTTAGTAACACCTCCACTCCTAATATTTCCAGATTTTAATAAACCATTTAATCTGACGACAGACGCTAGTAATGAAGCGTTAGGAGCAGTATTATCCCAGGGTGAAGTCGGAAAAGATAAGCCGATAGCTTTTGCTAGTCGCACCCTAAACAAAGCCGAACAAAATTATTCCACCATAGAAAAGGAATTATTAGCTATAGTTTGGGCGAATAAAAATTTCAGATGCTATCTGCAAGGTCGAAAATTTACTATATACACAGACCATCAGCCCCTAAAAGGAGCATTTAATAGAAAAGACCCGACTTCTCGTTTGGTGAGATTTCACCACAAATTGTCAGAATTCGACTATAATATCGAATATAAGCCCGGGAAATACAATACGAATGCAGACGCTTTAAGTCGCATTCCTCAAGAAAATAACGAAAAAGATGAAAGCCAAACCTTAACGGTAGAGGCACTAATTCATGGGAAAGACTCTGAGACTGCGGAAAAAGAGCCTAAAAATATTGCACAGAAAGTAAATGCAGTAACAAGGGCCCAATCCCAAAAAGTCCAGAAAGAGGCAGAAATCGTGTCAGATAGTACTGAAACGAAAACTGACCTAGAGCAAATAACAGAAGCTCCAAATGAAGAAAAGTCAAAGGCAATGGTTCCGAGTGATATAAAATCAAGCCCCGAAACAATTTCGAGCCCCGAGGAAATCAAGATAATTTTACGTGATTATCATGATTCCCCCTTCGGAGGTCATCAGGGCGTGATTAAAACTTATAAAAGAATTAAGAAAAAATTCTGGTGGAAAAATATGCTTCGCGATATAAAAAAATATATCAAGCGATGCCCAAAATGTCAAAAAAAAAAGCATCTCCCCAAAATAAAATGCCAATGGTTATTACTGATGTGGCAGAAAAACCCTTTGACAAGGTTTACCTGGACATTGTAGGACCATTAGAGGAGTCCTCGTCAGGAAATAAATTTATTCTGACATTCCAGGATAACCTCACCAAATTTGTAGATTGGTACGCGATGCCTAACGCAGAAGCGACCACTGTAGCTCAAATATTTTTTGATGAAATAATCACACGCTACAGAATTCCTAAGGGATTAGTAACAGACCAAGGAACAAATTTCCTTAGTGATCTGTTCAAACAAGTTTGCAAATTACTAAGAATTAAAAAATTGCAAACGTCTGCCTATCATCCGCAATCAAACGGATCATTGGAGAGAGCACACCGTCCACTAATAGAATATCTGCGGACAGTAATCGATGACAATCCCAAAGTATGGGACCAATATTTAAGAACTGCTGCTTTCGTATACAACAATAGTATACACGAGGGTACTAAATTAACCCCAATGGATTGCCTTTACGGCTTTACAGCAGATGTACCATCGAATTTAAAAAGGGAACCAGAACCTTTGTACAATCATGAAAGTTATTATCACTTGCTTAGACACAAGCTCCAGAAAACTTACGCCACAGCGCGGAAGAATATTTTAGCGAGCAAAAATAAATCGAAAGAATATTACGATAGGAGCTCCAAACCCATTTCTTTCCACGTAGGAGATAAAGTACTCCTAAAGAGCGAGAATAGAAAACATAAGCTCTCGGAGATGTGGTTAGGCCCCTATCTAGTAACATCAATAATTTCACCGGTTAATACTGAAATTAAAATAGGCAAACGGCTTAAAGTAATTCATAATAATCGGCTGAAAAATTACTGCGACTAAAAACTTAAAATTTACAATAAATAGGTAAATAAATTAAATAATGCGACTAATAATAGAATAATTTTTTTTCAGAAAATGAAAAATTTGATAATTTTAATATTATTGCTATGGGTTTCGGAAGTAAAGGCTCAAGATCAAAAGCCTTACGAAGTTAAAGAAATTAAAGGTTCGGGAATATTATTTGAAGAATTAGGAGATCTCATGATTTATTATGATACATGGAGCATATTCACTGAGGTAAATCTGGCCGAATTGGAAAACCAAACTCGGGTAGCGGAACGCGCCGAGCATTTGGTACATCAATTATGCGGAGAAGATAAGAATTACGTCAGCGCATGTAGAGTACATGAGATCCACATTCATTCATTAATAGAAAATTTAAAAAGGCGAACAATGGCAATTAAAGAGGCTATACCTAAGGAAAGAGTAGTAAGATCATTATTCGACGGGGTAGGAAATGCAATGCATTATTTATTCGGGACCATGGACAGTACAGATAGTGAAGATATTTACAGCAGGCTTAAGGGGTAATGCCACTGTAAATTTTTTGAAAAATCGATTTTTTTTTATTGGCTTAAAAAATAGTTTAAACCCTTTAGAATAAGAAAAAAAAGGTCCCGTGCGAGAACAATTTTTTTTCCGTAGGAAATAGAGGTCGCCGCCAAGCGCGTCAAAACTTGCTCCGAAACGACTACCTGCGGCAAACATAACGGTGAAAAGGGACGGCACAATAGGCCCCCCCTAATGCTCCCAACCGCCTGTATTGTTGTTCCACGTGTCCTTTCGAGCTATTCTTCATAAGTGACGATTTTTGCGTGTTTTCCGTGGTTTTTTTTTACGATTTCACTGTAAAATTTACGAACGCGTTAGTTGAAATGGGTGATCAAGTGTATCTTGGAAAAAAAGGTACGAAAACCGCGTATCCAACTCGGCGTCGATCAGGCGGGATGAAACGACGACCCCTGAACCAATATGAATGTGAGAGTGATGAGCAGGGCGTCAGCGCTTCGGCGAAAAAACTGAAGGACTGCAACGAGGAATTCGATGTGAATAGTCAATTCGGCTATAGAATAATCAATTTCTGCGCTGTTTTTTCCGTTATTGCCCAGCACGTGAAGTGCAAAACGTGCGGATCTGACATTGAGTTTCGAGAAAGAAGTCCTCGTGGTTTAGGCTTCAAAATTGTGATCGCTTGCCCAAAATGTCCCGATGTGGATATTCCGAGTTCCAAATTCATTCGCAATGCATATGAAATAAATCGTAGAATCGTGCTTGCAATGCGACTGATTGGAATAGGATTACAAGGAATCAAAAAATTTTGCGCGTTCATGGATTTGCCGCAGCCAATTTTTCATTCATTTTATGATAAATTGGTCAAGACGATAGCAATCGCAACAAAAGCAGTGAGAGATGCAAGCATGAAGAAAGCAGCGCAAGAAGAGAAGGAGGGAAGCCATAAAATCGGAAAAACTGACGGAATAACGGTTTCCGGCGATGGTTCATGGCGAAAACGCGGATTTTCATCGCTTTTTGGAGTCACGTCATTGATCGGCTGGTTATCTGGAAAAATAATCGACGTCGAAGTGAAATCAAAGTATTGCAAATCATGCGAGCACTGGAAGTCCAAAAACGGAACAACGGAATTCGAGGAATGGCAAATAAGTCACGCCGATGAATGCCAAGCCAATCACGAAGGATCATCAGGAAAAATGGAAGTCGATGCTGTCGTCGAAATGTTCCAACGCTCAGAAGATTTATACGGAGTAAAATACTCTAATTACATCGGAGATGGCGACTCTAAAACATTCAAAGGCATCGTGGATTCTAAACCTTACGAAAATTTTGATGTACACAAAAAAGAGTGCATTGATCACGTGCAAAAACGAATGGGCACTCGATTGCGAAACTTGAAGAAAGGAACAAAAGGTCTCGGGGGAAGAGGTAAACTAACTGCCAAATTAATTGACGAACTATCCATTTATTACGGCTTGGCAATCCGTCGAAATCCCGATTCCATCGAAAATATGAAAAATGAGATCTGGGCAACCCTTTTTCACAAAATGTCAACGGATGAAAAGCCTCAGCACGAAAAATGTTCAGAGAATTGGTGCAGTTGGAAGAAAGCGAAAGCGGAAAATGCCTTGGATGCGTATCATCACAATCAGCCAATGAGTGAGGAGGTTCATCAAGCCATTAAACCCATCTACGTGGAATTGAGCCGGGACGACTTGCTGGAGCGTTGCTTGGGGGCCTATACTCAAAACAATAACGAAAGCTTCAACGCTACCGTTTGGAGTTTGGCCCCCAAATCATCCTCAAGCGGAAAAACTGTACTGGATATCGCGACGGATATCGCTGTTTGCACATTCAATGGCGGCCTTACCAACGTCTTGCAAATATTCAAGATGTTGGAGGTGGAAATTGGTGCCCAATTATATAATTTCTGCACCGAAGCCGACGCTAAACGCATCACGCACGCCGAGGCATCTCTGAGCGACGCGGCAAGAAGTGCGCGCGCGCTCCAAAAATCGACCAGGAAAGACGTAGAAGACAAAAATTTGGCCATCGAAGGACAAATGTATGGTGCTGGAATTGCAGACTAACGGTACAAATTTTTTTTACCTCCTTTTTTTAATTTTTTCCCATAAAAAACTAGTCGTAAAACTTTAAACGCGTTTTTCTCGAAACACGGTTTTTCAAAATGGCACGCAGCATCACTCGAACAATTTTCATTTTTTTTACTTGAAATTTTTACCAGATGTGAACATTAACATTATCTTGAGAATGTCGATCGGGATTTTCAATAACTTTATTTATTGTTTTTTTATTAACAAAAAACTAGCAGTTTTTTTCGTAAAAAATCATTTTTTTTTTCAAACGCACGCCAAATCCACAAAAATTAATACTTTTTAAAATCCGATCGACATTCTCTAGCTATAACCCTCTAGATTAACGGATTTTTTTTTTTTTTGTTCTAGATTCAAAAGTGCAGCAGTGGTGCTGCGTGCCGCGGAGCCCTGCAAGCAAAACATGCCCCGGGAAGATGGCTGTGGAACCGCCATTTTGTTTTTTTTTCGCTGTAAAAAAATTGGATAATAAAGTTTAATGTATGCCCGATAACACCCTTAAAAGTTTTTTTTCAATTACCTTCAATTTGGGAAGCAAAAAATTCGTGAAAAAACCTTTCTTTTTGGACCATTACAGTGGCATTACCCCTTAATCAGCTTGAAAATGATAAACAAGCGTTAATAGAATTGGAAAAGAAACAGATAACCGTAGTTAAGACAGCTGTTGAAAAAATCCAAAAACCTTTTACATCATTAATAGACAGGCAAAGAGAAATAACAATTAAAATTAATAAAATAACAAATATCACTGATGAAAATACACAGAGAATAGAACGGCAAGAATTGGTTTTAGGATTACTACTTCAGGTGGTGGAAATAGAGTTCAGGCAACAAACTCTGCTGGACATAATAACGTCAAGTAGGAATGGCCAAATTCACCCCCTGTGTGTGTCCCCAGCCACATTGCTGGAGATATATCATAAAACACATCCAAGTTGTCGTAGAGCCACCGACTGTCTCACGTTAATATACCAAACAGCCAAAATTCAAACTCATCTGATGCAAGACAAATTGATAATAAAAATTAAAATTCCGATTTTTAGTAAGCCTGAAATGAAATTCATAAAAGTTAACACCTTCCCTATCATGAGTACTACGGGTCAAAATCTAATACCCGAAGTAAAGTATAAATATGTAGGAAGCCGTCCGCAAACGCAAGAATTCTTGCTGCTTACAAGCGAAGACGCAAAACATCTAGTAAAAATAACGCAAGGTATAAAAGATAATACCTATGCGATAGAATTACGAAAGCCTTTAATAAAGGCAACCCGGTCTAGAGAATGCATTGTAAATATACTGTATAACCCCCTTGAGGAAACGCCCAATTGCCAATTAAAAATTCAAATTCCACCAACGAATTATATAGCTAAGCTGGCTACGCCTAATACCTGGTTGTACGCACTGAAAACATCACAAACAGTGCAAATAAATTGCAGGGATAAAATCCTAACGTCCCGTATCACGGGTCAGGGAATTTTATCTATGAAAGAACCATGTAACCTGCAAATAGGGAGCCAGATGATACATTTCGAAAGAAATGAGATAGCTCCCGTAAAAATAGTGCAACCAGAGCACTTCCCCAACCTCAATGAAACGCAAGCAATACTAAAAGAACTACTAAATAAGGCACCGATAAATTTTGTAAAAAATACACAAGAATTAAAATTTAAGAAAACAGATATAGAAATAAAAGCGGATTTGAAAGAAAATCTATATTCCCTAGAGGAAATAGAAAAAGAATTGGAAAAATTGAAATATCACCCTAAAACTGATATTTCGCACAAATTAGCAGCATCCTCAATAGGCATTGTTGGAATAATCATAATAAGCCTAGCAGGAGCATTTTTAATAAAAAAATTAATACAACACCAAAAGCATAAAAAACAATCGCCCGTGAAAGAAAATTTAACATCGACTACAAAATTAAAAAACAGGACATCAGAGGAACGGACCGACAAAAAGTCGAGCGACCAAGTCCAGTACGCTACGATAGAAACAGCGGAAATACAGGAAGAAAAAAGGAGAAGCCCGAGGCCACTCGTTCGGAGTACAACAGTACCCCGAACGGTGCAACTGGTGTAGTAAAAAAAAAAAAAATAAAATAAATAAATAAATAAACAAATAAGTAAAATATATATGTATATGTATAGTATATTGCAAAAAAAAAAAAAAAAAAAAAAAAATTCAAAAAAAAAAAGGAAAAAAATTTTTTTTCAAAGGATAAAGATAACTAAATAAATAAAAGATAAAAAAAAAAAAATTCTCATATTTTCAAAAAAAATAAAAATAAAAAAAAAATAAAAAATAAAAAAAAAAATAAAAATAAAAAAATAAAAAAAAATACATAATAAAAAACAAACAAATAAATGATAAAATAAATAACTAAAAAGAATATATATATACACATATGTAAATGAAAAAAAAAAAAAAACGAAGGGAGGCAAATAATAACAACAAAACCATTTCGCAATTCACTGAGATTTATTGAGGTAAGCCATTAAAATACAAAAACTACGCAGAACGAACGGGGAACTAGTAATCACGGGTAAGGGCCCAGCCCCATTCACTGACATCCACAAGCGGCGGAGAAGGGACAGCCGCCCCTGATGGGTCCTGAACGGCTCCTGCCGCTCTTGGTGGGTCCCCGTCGTTGAGGCTCCAGAGTTCCCCGCTGCTGGACCTGCTCTCTCTCTGGCTTCCTTCAGTTGTAAGGGGCAGCGCCGCCATCTCGTAAACCCAGGGGTTGGGTGCCAGGGCCCCAGGAGGTTCAAGGGGCACCCTGTAAAAAAAAAAAAAAAAAAATAGGTTACAAAAAAAAAAAAAAAAAAAAAAGAGAAAAAACAAAAAAAAAAAAACTCACCGATGGCGCGAAGGCGACTTCCCGCCGGAAGCATCCAATTAAAGGGCCAGTAGCCCTCCCGGGTGTCGGGGGCGGCCCAGATGGTAATGGGGAGACTCTCCCCCGGCCCGTACCAATACAATTTGGCCTGGCCTTCCGTCGGGAAACGGGACTTCAGCCCCGGCACCACGACCCCCGTCACGTGAAAATCGGCGTGGATGTCCACGCAACGGGGAGGAACGGCAATCACTTTATACATGTTATTAACACAACGCGCACGAAACTCAGAATCAGAATAAACCCGGAGTTATTCTAATTATCAAAGAAACCTCGGATTAGTAAAATTCACACAGAAAAGGCACGAGTCAGTAATATAACCGGCCAGAAAATTTAAGTAACCAGAGAATACGCACCTAAACGTAAACAAGCTAGTGCAGCACCGACGTGTACGATCTCTTAGCTTGCAATTTACGCTAGGGCATCCATGATAAAATTACTTAGTTACAGACAAATGTTTTTTTTAAGATGAGTAGCAAGTAGAAGTAAGCAGTTTTAGATAACTAGCGGTTAATCATAAAATGGATTAAGGAATTTAAGAAAAATTGAAATGTCATATTTTAATACAAGTAAGCAGTTTCATATGAATTAATCGTAAAAAATATTTTAAGAAAAAATGGGAATGTCATATTTTAAGAAAAATGAATGTTAAGAATATGTTAGCCATACAGTAAGGAAAAACAAACAAATTTTACCATTAAAGTTACCTATGTTAGAAATATGAACCCAATTTGTAATAAAAAAAAAAAAAAGGGGAAACATTTTTATGTAAGCTCGTAATATTAATATATTAAAAACCTTGTAAACAAGTGCATTGTAATGTACGAGATTGTAAACCGTAACCGATGGGATCGAACATTCTTTTAATGACGGAAATACCTTATTATACTTTCTTTATTTTTCCCGAAACGATTGAAGTTTTAAGGATGGAAATATTTTTTATGGACAACCGAAATTTTTAGAGATTGAATAATTTTTTGATAATTTAGCCTATGCCCCTGAGAATTATTCCTCTTCAAAGAATAATTCTCTTTTTCAAAGGGGGAAGGTATGTTATGTAGCTAAATTAATATGGGGTGCTTCACACGCCAGATTAAGTTCAAGACCGGAAATCAATAATGTGCCTTTGCGCATTTTTGGGTAAGCGCAACGTGCCGGCTGTATAAATGACACCCAGCGCGTGAGCGATGACCTCGAAATTGGAAGTGCTCAATATTAAAAGGAAATTGCGATCACAGCACACGGGCAACGATGACACCGTCGTCGCTGCACAACAGGTGCTTGATCGAATTTCTGTCAATTAGGCATCGACGCCGGAAACGGAGGTTTCCCGCGATTCGGAAAATTGAGCGCTAGTCAGTCGTTGAGGAAAATTAAAAGTAATTAGTCGATGAGTAAAATTCAAAGTAACGAGTCGTTGATTAGACCTGAAGGAAATTAGTCGTGGAGAAAACTAACAAGGAGTTAGTCGAAATAAAGTAATAGTCGATTTCGGTAAACACGAAGTAAGTAAAAGTGAAGATTCCCGGTCGGTGACGGTGTTACGGTAAAAGCCACAAAATAAGTCGGTGTATGGACCGTGGCATAAGGTTAAGAAAAATAGTAAAAGTCGGTGTGAGAATTTAACCACAAGACAATAAAAGTTTAGTGACAAAAGGTGAATTGTGTTTACTCGTGTAATCCCCAAACTCCCCGCATTGTAACCCCAAGGAGGAGGATCATCTCACATTGGGACCTTCCCCTTCAACAACCGACCTTACCCCCTTTTGGAGTAAAGCTCACTCAGCTGCTCCCCAGGAGTAAAAGCCTTGCGGCTGCTCCTCGCAAAAAGGAATCGTTCTTCGCAACGAAAGGTAGCAGAAGTTGGACCCCGAGTGTTGTCAACAAATCTATTGTTGCAACACAGCGGGCAGACCCCCGCCGATATTACAACAGAGCTATCTCATAGAACCATATTAACGCACATTGTTATACAAAAGTTTGTCGAATCTGGACAACAGTTAAAAATTTCAAAATTGTCGGAGTTAGCAAAGGAGATAATTCAAATGTTTCCAACCGAAATAGAGGTAATGCACATTAGTCCATGCGAAAAATAAAACAATTAAAAGAATTATAATTTTAAAGTACCTATTTTATTGGTCGAGGTAAGTTACCACCCAAAGGTAAATTATACGATCGGTACCACAACAGAAAAAAGCTAATGAAAAAAATGAATAATTCGATAAATCCACGAAGAAAACCCGTAGAATTTACGGACCCTCCCGAGAATTCGCAACAGCCAGACGGTAAGCATAATTAGTTTAATTATTGAATTTTTCATTGAAACCTTAAAACATCACACAATCATTGTATATTCTACTTTCTGAAATGCAAGATTTATGCAACGCACTTAAATATATAAGGGAACCATGGGATGAAGTGAAAGAAAAGTGGATCCTAACAAGAGGTTTCAGAACTAAGCAAATTACTGAAAATACTGACATGACTATTAATGCCATTCTTAAAAATTGGCCCTTGTACACACATTCGAAAGCTCCAGAATTAGTAAGAAGTTTTTTACTTTACTGATTAAAAGGAAAACATCTACATATATAACTTTTATTTAACTTTTTAGATTGATATTGACTATTTTCAAATATACCCTAACAAAACGCTCTATACTAACTGGGAATTATTCTTGCAATACATTGATGACATTTTCAAGAAGAATATCAAAGACACGGGCAGTAAATCTTTATTGAAGGAACTTTTGAATGAAGACTGTCCTCAGAGTTCTGGTAAGATATAAAACAAATAATATGTACATATGTAGTATAGTAATGTATATTTCATAATATCTTATTTAAGACATAAGAAATGTAAACTGCATTAAACTACTGCATGCTTTACTTAAGCCAACGCAAAGAACATCAAACTCTAAATCGAGAATTAAGTATAGCATAAAGGATTCGCAGGAAAGTTTAATGATAACCGTTGAATCTGCCAATGAAGTCATTACAAAGCTTCAAGAAAAAACTAATTAATGTATTTTGAATAAGGCTAAATTACAACCGATTATAATAGGCGTCTTGGGGGAAAATAAATCCTATAAAGAATACTTTGTAGTTATAGATAACATAAAATTTAAATTTGAAAATTTCCTGAGTGCATTGGATTCATGTTTTAAATTGTTTCAGGTGCTTAACATTAAGTATCCTAAAGAAAGTATTTTAGTGTGGAACTTTATCCAAAAATTTTTGTATGGTATTAACACGAAATATGACGAAGATAGTCCGGCTGTTATGACTTTAATAAGTGATTTAAGCAATTTAATAAATATAAGTTATTATACATACACCCAGCGACAGTGAAATGTTCTAGTTGTGGAAAAGCTCAAAAACCTTCCTCTTGCAGGTATTTTTTTTTTATTATTTTACGGATTCGAAATTTTCATTTGGTATTTTGAAATTATAAATATAGCTCCTAAAATGAAAGAAATTTTGTTGAATGCAACTCGAACATTTCATTGTCGCTGGGTGTAGAACTATCAATATTGTGCAGGGACCAAAAATAACTATTCACCCTTATTCTACACTCCTACGAAAACCAAACCCGATCGGGATGTAGGAAATTATTTTCCGATGGGATTTGATTTCCGGCAGAGTGTGGAATAAGAGTGATTATCTTTCAGGTTTATAAAAATCATGTAATAAGATATCTAAAACAGCGTCTCAGATGTTAAACTGAGTGCACGTACACTTTACGTCTACTATTATTATAAGGAAGAAATAAATTATAAAATTTATATCATGATATAATTATGTCCGCTTGACTCTTTTTCAAATAACTACTTATCATTAAATCTGAATTTAATTACTTTATATAAATTAATGAATAAAATGAATAAATGAAATTTAAAAGAAAATTATTTGTTTTTATTGATAGAACCAAAAGGGAAAAAGAAATAACAAGGAGGAGAAGGCAAATTACTCCTTTTAATAGTTGTGGAAAAGTTACTGAACCAATACAGTAATTCTCGATTCTTATTCAATAAATAAAATATGAATGTAATTAAGAATTATCATACCTATATCTTTGAAATTAGTTACAATTTATATAAAATTTTGTTTCAAGGAATATTCATCTGGTTCCTTTTAAGGAATTCAAGAATTAAAAGCTATTCTACTTATCCTTCATAGTCTGTGGCAGCGTATAATTACTATTTTTTATTTTTGATACTCAAGCATCAATATACAATATTTATAATGTATGTACATATACACGTACACATACATATATGACGCATGACTGCAAAGATTAAGATGAATTTAAAAGAAATATAATAAATTGTGTGACTTACATTCAATAAAAAGTTACAATTAAAAAATGTATCCCCAGAAACCAAAGTAACCCCAAATTAAATAAGAATTTGGTTAAATATTCGAACGACATTTGGTTGAATAAACGGAGAGCTTGGTTAAATATTTACCTGAAACTAGGTCAAATTAACTGTTATTTTGGTCAGAAGCTTATCACAAGACTGGTTGAAACGTATTCAAATTCTGGTTAAACCAACAAAGTATTTGGTTGATATTTAAAAAAAACTAGGTTGTATTGCCTAAGATATTGGTTGTTAAAATGTTCACAAACTTGTTCAAAGCTTAGTTATATTAACCAAAAATATTGGTTGGATTAAATTTAAACAAGTCTTTGTTGATTTGACTACTGAAATTGGTTGAATCAAATTTAACAAATTTAATTTGATTATTATAACCAAAAACATGGTAGGCTGAAAACCTGCGAAGTATTTGGTTAGTGTAAACTTGATTTTTGCTTCATTTTACCAGTGTTTTTTTCTCAGTGTAGGGTCCTGCTGACAGAACCCTAGAAGAAAAATTGCAGCTCAGCTTGTTTGTTCCTGATGCGAGTTCATTATGTTATATCTTCTTTGGTACCAGTCACACCACTCTCCTCATCAATCTAGGGCATTGATCAGACACAAAAATAAAATCGTAGGGCGTAGCGTAACCCGAGTAAATATGTAAATAGCATTTATAATTATATGAGCGGTTGTTACCACACACACGTCTGACAGTTTATTAAACTGTCATGGCAACCGCCAGCAATATTATCACCACAACACACGTTTAACAGTTTATTATTCTGTAATGGCAACCACCATATTGGTTGCCATATTGTCCTAGCCTCCCAACTAAAACCGTATAAATACGGGAGGCTGGAGTTCACTGGTCATTCGATCACTAGCTGGCTTTCCGGCAACACGAAGATAAGAGCTTTCTTTTACTCCACAAGTGGCTTTCCTACATTATCAGTGTTTGGTGCACCAAAACCCAAATTTGCTGCGCTCTGGCTCGGCCCAGACGCCACCCACAGCTGCGGCGATCAGCTGTAAGGATAAACAAACTCGTTAAAACACTGAATACAACGAATCTTCACTTACTTGGAATTCCTTAGTGCCCCTCACCGCAGGGATGTACTGCAACATCCGGAATCCTACAATAAAACCTAAAAAGAACACTAGTTAGTAAATATGTATTGTCTAAAAATACAATACTTACCCGAAGTGCCTTCCTCGCACTGTAAAGCACTTGCATCTGTCAAGTGCAGATGTAAACAAAAACAATACTCACTCATTAGGTCACTTTCGGACTTATGAGAAGGATATCTAGGGCCTAATAGTAGAACTAATTCTCGGCGGAGAAGTCTTGTAAATGTAATCAGTCGGGTGTACCGTAAGACCCACTGATGGGTCAATGTATGTGGGTACGGAGTTAGTGGGGGGTACCGTAAACTTAAGTGCCGTGTGCACTATTGTGGGTATAAAAACTCTGCGCTGCCTGATAGCAGCCTCTTTGCCGTTCTACTCTTTGCTCTCTTTTGCCAATTTACCTCTTTGCCGTTTTCCTACTACGAATTCATTACCCGCTTATACTCAAATTCAAATAGGTGCTGACTATTTGGATTTTCCACTTAATAAAGGTGCTGACTTTATTAAGATTGTTGATTCTAGGTGGTGACTAGAAGAAACTCCTATCATTCTACCTAGTAATCCTCTCCATTCAAATAGGCGTTGACTATTTGGATTTTCCACTTAATAAAGGTGCTGCCTTTATTAAGATTGTTGATTCTAGGTGGTGACTAGAAGAAACTCCTATCATTCTGCCTAATAATCCTCTCCATTCAAATAGGTGCTGACTATTTGAAATTTCCACTCAATAAAGGTGCTGACTTTATTGAGATTGTCGATTCTAGGTGGTGACTAGAAGACATTCCTATCATTTTACCTAGTAATCCTTGCCACTCAAATAGGTGCTGACTATTTGAGGTCTCCACTCAACGTAAGGTGTTGACTTCGTTGAGATTATTTGTTCTAGGTGGTGACTAGAACAAAACTCTATCATCCAGTGTTCTGAGCGGTGATCGGAACAAATTCCATCATCTCATTTCCTGGAAGTTCCTCTTTACACTTAATTTAGGTACTGACTAAATTAAGATTCCTTAGTAACTTGAATTCTAATTCCCATCACTTGATTTGGGAGCTGACCAAATCAAGACCTGTGTGTAGCGTTTTGGATATCACCAAATTAAGATTAGTGCAGTTTAGTGCATCAACCAAATTGCTTTCTTCGCTTGTACAACGACCAGACGAAGTGCCTTCTTCGCTTGTGCAACGACCAGACGAGAGGTTCCATCAGCTACAGTCTAGTTCGCCAACGAGGGAGACAGGTAAGTACCCTTTTCATTTATGTTCTGACCGAAGTTCTAGTCAAGAAATAATTTCCTGATTTGGGACAAGTCAGAACAAGATCAAACTCTATTTACCTGCTCGCTAACTTAGCAGCTGGACATCCCTCCATTTAAGCTACTCACTATCAGCTCCATTACGCTGATTAGAATAAGCTCTGTCTGAATTTAATATTGTTAACAATTTATTCGTTGCTCCCAACTCTCAAGCGATGAGGTTTGTTCTGTGAAACAAACTTGCACACATTCGGTATTGGTTGTGGGATTGTGACCGAATCATTGCAGACTCGTTGAGCCGAATTATTTTCTTATTTTTTTGGGTTCGTTCACTCATACTTTGAGTTCGGATAGAACAATCAGGCTTTCCTGATAACTATCAAGTCGCACACATAGATCTAAAGGGAACTCACCAAAAAATCTCAATATTTGAGTTTCGCACACCATCGAATTCCTATCTCAATACCTACCGACCAATAAAACACATTTAAAAATATCTCCACTACTCGGCGCTACATGGCGCCAAATGCCTCTTTTGTTGAATGAGCGAGCCTCGCTCCCTCCCACCAAAACAGCGACATCGCTAGTTGCAATCAGCATTACAAGCGGAGCGCACGTGTCCGTCGCGAACAAATTGGAGTTATTTTGAGTTGTACCCGTATTGTTGAAATTTGAAGCAGTATTCTTTTGAGTTGTCACCATTTTGATGGTTAGTGCTGAGTAAATTAATACAACATTTCGAGTTGGACCAGTATTGCTGGCAGGGTGAGTAAAGTTTTTATTTTTATTTAGAATTGTTACCGTATTGTTGAAACAATTTTGAATTTGTAGTTGAGTCTGTTTTGTTGAATCATTTTTTAAACTCTTATATTTCTTTAAAAAATAAATGAAATTGATTTTTTTTGCTATTGGCGATTGGAGTCTTTTCATCTTAATACATATAATTTTATTTTCATCCTAGAAACTACAGAGTTTGTTCCGTTTTTACTGATCAATTTTTGAGTTAGATCTCTTTAGATGGGCTCCGCCAAATTTAAAGAAGAGATGAGGCATATTTCTAAATATATAACAATTGATGTGGCAAAACGAAACTGCCGGACTCACACATTGAAGGGGTACACGGATTCGGTTGTTTACGTTTTTTCACCATAGGATTTCTTAGGCGCTCCTGCTCAGTACAGGAAGCAAATGCGCTTGTATGGTGAGGCGCTCTTGCGATCGGTTTGACAGGGTGCTTCTTTTGGTTGGATTTTCATATTTCCTCTGCAAATCCTGACACCCTGTAACACTGTACCGATTTCTTCAGATTCCAAGCCCCGCCTCTGAATTTTTCTTCTCTCTTCGACCAAAGTGCTTAAGCAGTGTATCATCCTCTAGCAAAATCGTGGGGTTGGGAGGAATAACGGTACCAAGGTCACAAAAACTGAAAATCTAAATTGCAGGAGTGAACAGTCTTTGTAACGAAGGTTCCATAGTCTTTGCCGAGGAGCCTGCCTGCCGAACGGGCCCAATTTATTCTGATCCTGGCAGTACCGGAGTGCAGTACGAGAGCGAGTCAGTCAGTCAGCAGAGAGCCAGCGCACGTGAAACGTCACCTCCCTACATCGAACCAGCAAACCAAGCGACTTGGAGTTTTTATTAGCGACAAATAAAGTTAGCACCCCCTAAAAAGAAGTTTAATTTTTTAAACCTGCCCAACCAGCCCCGCAAAAAAGAATTCCCCAACAAGTAGCTTTTACCAAAGAGGAGTACAGTGAAATACAGGCAATAATGAATGTATTATACGTTGAGCAAAGAAAATTGTTCAACGACCTTGCACAATCACCTAATTTTAGAGCTATAACCGACACTTGGCCTTTACTTTTAAAAAAAGAATTTGTATATGGTCATTTTGAGAGTTTAACAGAAAAAAACATTTAATATCGCCTTAACGTTTGCGGAAAAAACCCGAAGAATCATTAAATATGCAGAAACTAAAAACCCAAAATAATGATTAATGTAAACAAAATAAGGCCGAGCGAGATTCTTGTTGGTCTTGATTTTTTGTGCCATTTTTTGATGAAGATTTAACATTTTTATGCAAATCTAATGACGTAAGTGTGGGGGTTGTATAAAAGCAAGCTGTGAAATTTGTGTGAAAATCGAGTAGGCCACGACATGAAGTTCTGTTGTTTTGAAAAATAGAAAAGTTCAGTTTTGGATTTGACTTCGGCCGGTAAACTTCTAATGTGAAAAGAATCAAAATGTAAAAGACTTAAAATTAAATATAAACATTAAAAATAAATAAATTTCAAAATTATTTAAAAGTGGAAAGTGAAAATAAAATATAAATAGAAACAATAAATTATAAATTATTTAAAATTTAAATAAAATTTAAATGGAGGCCGACCTCCATTACTGGTCGACCTCCACATAAGTATAAAATAATGTTGTCATGCAACTTTACATTTTTTCTCATTACATTACTTACCCTATCTTGTCTTAAGAGGGTATTCTGGTAATGAAGCATGAAAATAAGTGTAATATCGAAATCTTTTGAAGATTTGCGAATTCTGGTTCATACTGTTTTGATATTACCGCTTTGATTTTATTTGATTTTGCTCTAATAATAAGAATTTTTCAACATGCAAAAAAAAAAAGGTTTTTTCAATATTGATTACCAAAATACCCTTTAACTTCGCCTTGTCTATTTTCTATCTACATTTTTAACAAATTCATGAATATGTTTTATATTTTAATTTTTAAAGATTGGTACACAACTTTCCGATGTAACACCTCGAACCTATTCTCCTTGGTTTGCCATTTGCGGTAATTTATTTAATTATATTAAACTTTTTTAAATAACCTAATTTCCTTAATACAACATATAGAAACAAGCGATGACCGAAGCATTCTCTATGTTTTTATTGCAAGGGAGATTCCAAACTCAAACTCCAAGGACATCCAAGAGGGATTGATTATTGCAGGTGTTTTGTGTTTATTTTATTCTAAACAAAACCTACCCCGAGGAAGTATCTCAAACGTTGGATTTTATCCAAAGATATTTTTTTGAGATCCACACAGACATAACAAGAGGGAAGAAGAAAGACACCAATGCTATGACGAAAGTCTTACGTTTAATAAATGCAGTTTCACAAGAATATAAATAAATAAATGTAATTGATTAAAAACGAAAAGGAGAACTTAGAACCCTATTGCGAATATCGTCATTTCTGCGATTTGTTCTGGATACAAATTCCCCAATAAAGTTTCCAAATTCTAATAAATTCATGTCAGTAACCTTTGTTGTCTTCAATTCATTTTTCCCTTCAAAGTGTTTAAATAATTCGATTAGCAAAATCCAGTCGAATTATTTGGACGTTCAATCGACTTATTTTAACCACTTTGAACAAAAAACTAATTGAAGTCAAAGATTATACTTAAATGAATTTATGAGAATTTTGAAACTTTATTGGGGAATTTTTATCCAAAAAGGGCTTTCGTAAGCTCTTTTCGATTTGAACGATCGACTCAGAAATGACGATATTCGCAATAGGGTCCAATTTGGAAATTATTTGATCTCAGTTATTGTTTACGTACTGAAATTTTCAAATTCATTGAAAATGAAAAGGAGTATGTACTTAATTTGAAAAATATTTGAACTCAGTTATTTAATTTTTAAAATGTTTGAACTCATGTATGTTATTATTATTTTTTGTTTATGTATATTGATACATATGTATATTGATATTGAAACTAAATATTTTTTTTCTTCCTAGTTAACCCTTTTTTGATTGTTCATTTTTTTTTTGTTTTACGCAAATATAACATCCCTACTCTTAAATCCGATGAAATTCAAATCCGTTTGAAAAGAAGGAAATTAAAAGCAAAGATGAAAACTTCAGGAAGTGTCGAACACTTTGGTAGTTTCATGTTGCCTATGTCCTACATTCTGAGTAAAATCCATCAATCCATCAGTTAAAAAATAGAGTTCAAATGTCGGGTAAGTTTCACCACCAAGCAAATAGCTCATAGAGGGCTCATCTAGAACAAAAATCTGTGACCGACGGTTTTAAGTTTTCTTGCCTTGCGCTGGCTCCCATCGGTTCATTCTCTCGCATTGAGAGCATCGATGCGGAGAAATGAAGAAATGAACAGCCGAAATTTACTGAACGCTGCGAATGGGCTTCGGGCGAATCCTCGGGTTTGGTTTGGTTCTGCTGGCACTAACATGTGTTGGTTAGAATACATGTGCTAAAGGGGAGAATGTAGTTGCCCATTTCTGGGTATCCCGCAAATTGCACCAAGCGATGAATGGGCCGCTGTGGCCTGCAAGACCGTGGGAGCTATGAATTTGGGTTACTGCAGATTGTACTCTTGAAGTTTCAGCAAGCAGAGCGTTTTCAGAGATTTTATTGACGAGTTTTTCATTGTTTATAGGTATTGAAATTTGGCTGTTTTTTTAGGGTATTGAATATTGATTAATTGATTGGATTTGGTTGTGGATTCTAGCTGTTTACTAATTGACGACTTTTGGCTCACGATTTTAACTGACTTTCCCTTTTGATATTGTTTTGATAATTTGGCTGCTGTCTGCTTTAGTATGCAATGTACCTATTAATACTAATTCTGCTCATAGTAATTCCAAAGTTTCTAGATTTAATTTTAAAGATGCTAACTATAATCAAATTATTTTGAATTTAAATTCTATGGATTGGGATTCCATTTGTCAGGTTGATAATATTAATTCCGCAGTTCTTGCATTTTACGAGATTTTATATCATCTCATTGTGGCTTTTGTTCCATGCCGTCCCACGGGTAACCGGTCGTTCCCATGTTGGTTTACTCCTGAACTCAGAAGATTGATTATTGAAAAGAAACTAGCACATCGGGAATACAAGCGTGCGAGGTCGCAGGTGGCATATGAGGCTTTTTCGGCTCTTCGTGCTCGCTGTAAGTCACTTACCGAACTTGCATACGCGACTTATTTTGCTAATCTTGAGGCTTCAATTCCTCAAAATGTGAAGTTTTTTTGGAGTTACGTGACAGGGTTACGTAATGAGGGTTCTTTACCTGACCACCTATACGACGGATCTTCGAAGGCGTCGACAGACAGCGAAATAGCGGAGCTGTTCGCAACTCAATTTAAATCGGTTTTTCGACATAATGTTAGCGGTAACTCCACCCGGAACCTCGATATTCGGGAAACGGTTGATTTGTCATCATTGAGTATCGCCGTAGAGGACGTTTTTTCGGCTCTCGAACGCGTAAATATTAACACAGGCCCTGGCATGGACGGTATCCCGAACCTCTTCCTTAGGGAATGTAGGTATGCCCTAGCCCGCCCACTTTGTGCGCTGTTTAATTTCTCACTGTCTTCTGGGTCTATGCCCACCCTATGGAAGAGAAGTAGGATAGTGCCCTTGCCTAAGTCTGGTTCGAGAACTGATCTGAAGAACTATCGTCCGGTTGCCATCTTGGACTCAATACCGAAGCCCTTCGAAAGCATTGTAGTTGATGGACTATCGTTTGCTTGTAAAAACGCGCTTGTAGAGGAGCAACATGGTGTCAGAGCTGGTAGATCTGTCGTCACAAATCTGGTCCTTTTCAAGGATTATATTTCGCGAGTATTGGACGACGGTGGCCAAGTGGATGCAATTTACACCGATTTCGCGAAGGCTTTCGATCGCGTCAGCCACCCGATTTTGATTGCTAAGCTTAAGCAATTTGGTTTCTCCGGGAATTTACTCTCTTGGATACGTAGTTACCTAACTGACCGCACACAGTGGGTTTGTGTTCGGGGAATGTTGTCTAGTGAATACCTAGCATCCTCGGGAGTCCCGCAAGGCTCTCATTTGGGGCCTCTTTTATTTAACATCTTTATAAATGACCGTGTTGCCTCGCTCGGGTCCTGTAAAGTGCTTTTCTACGCCGATGATGCGAAAATTTTTCTACGTGTTGATGCTCCCGATGATACTAGACGAATTCAGGACGATCTGAACGCTCTCGAATCGTGGTGTGAGATGAATGAACTGCCACTTAATGTTTCAAAATGCAAGGTTGTCAGTTTCTCGTGGTCTAAATTCCCAGTTGTTTCTCGGTACACCCTGGGTGGTGAGCAGCTCCAGCGTGTTTCGGAGATCTCTGATCTTGGTGTTCTGTTTGACGCCTCATTAAATTTTTCGCGCCACATAGCAGCAGTGTCGCAGAAGGCTTTTCGAGCCCTTGGCTTTATCAATATAAATTCATCGAATTTTTCATCTCCTTTCACTTATCGCTATCTTTATACCGCTTTAGTTCGTCCTCATCTTGACTTTGCATCCGTGGTTTGGACCCCGTCTGCGGCCTCTGACGTGTACCGTCTCGAGAAAGTGCAGCATAGATTCCTACGCTCTCTTGCTTCCAGGTCCGGTGCTCCGATGCACCCATTTGACCATGACTATTCTGTTTTGGAACGCAGGTGTAACCTTATGCCACTTGCGGTTCGTCGCACGGTTGCTGACATGATGTTCTTTTATAACATACTTAATGGCATCATCGACTCCACTGAACTCAGAGCCTTATTTGGCATTAGTGTTCCCGCTAGAACTCTTCGTGTGCGGCACGACCGATTATTCCGTGTGAGGGCAGTTAGAACTTCTTCAGCCAAATCAGATACGGTTAATAGATTGTCGACAACCGCGAACCAGTTGCTTCCCACTGTTGACTTCTTTGAGCCGATGCTCGGCAGATTTCGCAGGACGCTTTTTGACGCACTTGTTACTTGAGGGATTTCACTTCTCTACTTTGTGTTCTCGGGTTAACTTTGAGTTTTTTCTTGCGGAATTAGTATTATAACATTATTTATAGTCTCTTGTTGTTGAACCTATATGCTTTAGCTTCACTGCTTTATTATTGTTATGGTATAGGCAATGTACATATAATCAGACTGTTATTGTTATTCCTGCCACTTATTATTAAGTTTTTGCTTTGAAGTTTATCTCACTGAATCAGTATTATGTAAACGGTCGAATGAAATTGTACCCAAAAGCCCGTGGTACGGTACTGACAACATACTGCCGGTCCTTTTCAGAGCTATGGAAAGGATACGACGGCCCGCCATTGTGACTGAATGCGAATTGAGCCGACAGCGCGATCCTTATATTTAACATTTCAATGATAAGCAAAATAACGTAAACAGAGATTGATAGGGACGATTATGCTGGCAAGGCCTCAGGACGAGATTCAGTGGGAAAAGGGCGCAATGGCGGGTTGGTTGGTTCGGCATTTTAATAAGTTTATCGAATATAGTATGATCTATGGTGTTCGCGCTTACAATTATAACGCTATTTCTAGTTGCATTCCTCAGTCATATAGGCTTTAACTTCACTACTCTGTTTTGTTATGATATAGGCGATATACTTATGTATGTAGGTATATTTCATCATACTGCCATTGTTATTCCTGCCACCTATTTTTAAGCAATCTTGTATCTTAGTTACTGGGTGTATTCCCGTGGAATAAATAAATAAATAAATAAATAAACAAATTTTATTGTTGACGACTTTTGGCTTTGACTTGGACGACGTAATTTTTCTGTTTCTCTTCATTATTTTTTTGTAATAATGCAGAATTATTCAGGAAAAGTGGATAAGAGGAAGTATGGTGGAAAATGTGTAATTCGCTTTTGTAAGCGAAGCTACCGAGATTTCCCTGAACAATCCCCAGTTCGCCTTTTTAAATTTCCAAAAGACCACATAAAGCGTCTTTTTTGGATTTCTAAATGTAAATTGTCTGCCGATGTTAATATTAATACGGCACGAATTTGTAATTTGCATTTTGAAAAAAAGTATTTTGGCAAACGGAATTTAAAGTCCAATGCTATTCCATCACTTCGTTTGTCCGGAGATGACGAGAATAACGAGATAGCTATTCCATCATGTTCTTATGAATTTCAAGATGAGCCTGAAAATACTCCTAATAAAAACTTGTATTTCAAAACAAAGATAACATCTGACGATGAAAGTGTATCTGAGATAATGCAATTTAATTGTGAGCAACAGAAGGATTTGTGGGAAAACGTGAACACACATTCAAATAATGAAATTAACTCAGCTACGAAAATAAATGTTGACCTTAGTGAAAATGACTCTAAAAATGAGAATGAAAATATGGAGGAATTTTGTGATTATTGCTTAAAAAAAGAACAAAATGAATTATTTTATAGAAGGAAGTATACGGACTTTGAATTTATATAAAAATGAAATAATAAAAACAAAAAAACAAGCAAAGGAAATTCGTGCCTTGAAAGTCGCTCTTAAGAGAAATAAAAAGAGGAGTCAAAGAACGATTATATCGACCAAAAAAGTTAATTTAAAAAAATTAAAAAAAAATTAAAAAAAAAGTTTTTAAAAAAATTCTTTTATTTAACTTAAAATGATAGAAACAGTAAAAGCGTACTAAAAAGTAAAAAATAAAAAATATTAACCAAATAAAATAAATCAAATATGTAAACACTATAACAACAAAATAAAATTCCTACTTATCTTAAACAGTTAAATAAAAGAATGACGCATTTTTATCACTTCGTCATATTGGCCGTTATGTATTCTTTAAGATAATGATTCCTATATTTAAATGCACATTAAACTCTTGAATTATAGTTTTGTATAAATTGCAAGATCATCAGATCATTGGTAACTGTAATGCTGGAGATTCGATCAGACAATATTTGATTATATTACTTTAAATATAGGAATCATTATCTTAAAGAATACATAACGGCCAATATGACGAAGTGATAAAAATGCGTCATTCTTTTATTTAACTGTTTAAGATAAGTAGGAATTTTATTTTGTTGTTATAGTGTTTACATATTTGATTTATTTCATTTGGTTAATATTTTTTATTTTTTACTTTTTAGTACGCTTTTACTGTTTCTATCATTTTAAGTTAAATAAAAGAATTTTTTTAAAACTTTTTTTTTAATTTTTTTTTTAAGACTAAAAAACGATGTCTTTAATAGTAAAAGAACGTCAAATTGAAATTTCAAAAAGGCGTTAGCCTGACGCTGAGTTACTAGTGCACAATTCAGCGTGGTAGCGTTCGTAGCTGAATCGTGCATTAGCAACTTGAAACTCTGCCTTTGAGCTTATGCATTATCATATTAGACGTCCGCCATATTGGATTTAGAAGACCCCATCTCACTTATTGTGTTTCGCTCATTAAGCCCTTTCATTTGATATCCATATCATAGGGGTAACAGTGGAAATTATAAATCGCCATTTTGTGACGTCCGCCATATTGGATTTAGAATAACGTCACATTACTTATTGTGTTTCGCTTATCAAGCCCTTTCATTTGATATACATATCATAAGGGTAACTATGGAAATTATAAATCGCCATTTTGTGACGTCCACCATATTGGATTTAGAAATGGCGTTACTCATTTTATCGTTTCCAACTCTTCAAGCTCTTTCATTTGATACCCATATTAAGGGGGTCGACCAAAAATACATGGTCCACCATCTTGTGGCGGCGGCCATTTTAAAGATATTGCAATGTTGAGTATTGCATATTGCATTGTCACCAGAACTAAAGGTGCAAAATTTCAGCCCGATAGCTTCATTGGAAGTGGGTGAAATATTGATTGCAAGATTTGACGACACGTAGTACGACACGTAGTGTAAGTTAAATAAAAGAATTTAATAAATGGGTATGAATGCCTAATGTGCCTCTATTTATTCTCTGTTATTGTTGTAATATGCGGCTAACACCGCTAATATTGTTCATATCATCGTTTTATTCTAGGGTTATGAATTTTTCAGTAAAAATCAGATGTAAAAAATTATTTTCTGACAGTTATTTTTTGCGCAAAAATAAAAATAATGTTTTGGTTTTTGTTTTCTAAATTAAAAATCAGAAAATGATATGAAATATGGCCCAACTTTTGGTTACGTCCAAAAAATGTTACACCGTTTTTGGTTATCGGCATATACACATGGCCCACTTTTTTCCTGACAGAATAACGAAATCTGACAGGACTGTTGCTTTTTTGTTAATAGTGACTTTTATTATTCCTGACCTGTTGGATTTTCACTGATGTTTTGGACGAAAGAATTTAAAAAAATAAATAGATATGAGTTCCAGATGGTCTTTTGAAGAAAGCAATTTATTTCTTGAAATCTTCTTCTTGAAATTGGTCTTGCCGGCATCTCCACCCGGTTGTGACCAAATATGGTTATGTAACCAAATTTGGTCATTACCAGGTCACGTCGGTATAAACGCGCTCATAGATACAAAGGTTTCATCTACTTTGAGAAGCATCATTACCTACTTTCAAATTAACCTACTTTGCCTTGTTTAGATATTTTACAACTTTCATTAAAAAGTTTTCATATATGTAATTGAATACTAAATTAATATCTAATCTTGCAGGTATTTGCTCTAGCTTGAAATATTCATTTCATCTAATCTTATGCTTACGCAACCAATTTATAAATGGAAACTTTCTCCACAGAAGGAGTTGATTAAGGTTCTCAAATTAGATAATTTAGGCCTTTTCATTTTTCGAATTTTAACAATATAGTTTATATAAGGACAAGCTAAAGTTTCTAGAAGTTTGAAAATCATACATTGCTTTAGGAAATTTTTAGGTGAATTGGCAACTGTTTTCTTTCTGTGTGTGAGGTTTGTGTGAGAGGTACACAGACTCGACTGCCATTCAAGGATGGGGAGACACGTGCAGCCGAAGTTTTGGAGATGGTTCATTCGGATCTGTACGGTCCCATCGATATCAAATTGGTTGGTGGTGCACGTTATTTTATGGCACTTGTTGATGACTGCAGCAGAAAGGTGTTTGTATATTTTTTGAAGTCGGATGTCGGAAGCTTTTCAGAGATTTGTTGATTTTAAGAATCTGGTTGAAAATCAAACATCGAAAATAATAAAAGTTTTACGCACTGATAACGGCATGGCGTTTTGCAGCAATTCATTTGAGAAGATGGTGAGCAGGTGTGACATAAAAATATAAACTACGACTCCCTACACACCGGAGCAGAATGGGCTAGCGGAGAGAACAAATACGAGTCTTTAACAGAAGAAGATTGTAATTCTGAATTTTAAATTTGCAGTTATTTTTTTCCTAATTTAGAACGGGGTTTTTCGGTCTTGTGAATAGTCAATGGACAGACAAAAGGAATAAATTTTTGGTAGAGTCAATAGTATTTAATTATAACATTGTACAATTTCAAATCATATTGCTGCTCTGAATTTTACGATTATGTCTTGCCGCAAAAAGACGTCCTCTTAAAAATTAAAAAATCAGATAAATATGAAAAGAAATCAGGAACTTAATAAATAGAGCTGTGTTTGTTATCTACGTATATACAGTGTTGGAAAAAGCTAAAGCAACTCAACACAAAAAAAGTAGTCTTTAAGAAAAAAATAACAAGGGTATGCTTTACTTTGAAATAAAATATATTTAAATTAATCCTCTTACATCGTTCTAAATAACGATAAAATAATATTATAATAAATTCAACATATCACACTGATAAACAGTCTAAGTTCTTACAAGTAATTTGTCTGGAAAAAACTAAAGCAACTTTTATTCAGGTCAAAGAATGAAAAAGAAAAACGTAGTTTTACAATTTATAAGCGAATTCTTTTTGTTATCCTCTGCACGGCTATGAATGTAAGGACTAATGTACCGTTACACAATTTTAACGGTGATGCACGACAAGAATTATTTGCTTGGTCCTTTCATTCGAAGAGTGATTTAATTTAATGAGTATGGCTAGGAATAAGTACAACGATTTCACCAAGGAGTGCATCACAAGTGATTTTAAAAAGGGTTTGACTCAAAAGGCCTTATGTGAAAAGTACAGTACAAGCAAATCTGTGATATCAAGACTTTTAAAAAAATTTAAAGAGACCGGTAATGTGAAAACTATCCACAAAGGTAGACGTCCGAGGAAGACGACAGCACGAGAGGATGCCCACATTATACGCAAAATAAAAATAAACCCTTTTGTACCATCAGCCGAAATTCTCAGGCAGATCCCGTTGAATGTTACTGATAGGACCATCAGAAATCGAGCCATCGAAGCCAGACTTCCTGCAAGAAGGTCAGCCTCTAAGCCAGCAATATCAAAAAAAAAAAAAAACCAACAAGCGAGGATTAAATTCGCTGAAAAATACCAGAACTGGACCCAAGAACAGTGGAAAACAGTTTGATTTAATTTGATTCAGTCTAATGGAATGACAATTGTCAGACGTCCTATCGGAACAAGACTCAATCCTAAATATTGTAATCATACAATAAAACATGGAGGAGGCTCTGTAATGGTGTGGGGATGTTTCTCCTGCGCAGGAACTGGACCCATTGTTCGAATTGAAGGCGAAATGGATCGGTTGCTGTACAAAGAAATCCTGGAAACTCACATGCCACTTCTTTGGAGGTTTCAACACGATCGCGATCCAAAACATACCTCAAAAATTTATAACTGACTGGATCAGAGAGAAGCATATCGATATTCTGGATTGGGCTGCGCAATCACCTGATTTAAACCCTATAGAAAATCTATGGGAAATTGTTAAGAGGCAGTTGAGAGGACAGAGGTTCTCCAACCAACGGCTGTTGTTGGAAGCAATACAATCAGAGTGGTCGCAGATTCCAAAAAAAAACCATTGAGAACCTTATTTTATCGATGCCAAGAAGATGTCAATCCGTAATCAAACAAAAGGGCTTCACTACTAAGTACTGAAATTTATTATGTTATTATAATTTTTTTAAGTTTAGTCGAGTTGCTTTAGTTTTTTCCAGACAATTTTTAATACTTTTAAGAACTTAGACTGTTTATCAGTGTGATATGTTGAATTTATTATAATATTATTTTATCGTTATTTAGAACGATGTAAGAGGATTAATTTAAATATATTTTATTTCAAAGTAAAGCATTACCTCGTTATTTTTTTCTTAAAGACTACTTTTTTGTCGACTTGCTTTAGTT
Organism: Machimus atricapillus; assembly: GCA_933228815.1. Classification (NCBI taxonomy): domain Eukaryota; kingdom Metazoa; phylum Arthropoda; class Insecta; order Diptera; family Asilidae; genus Machimus; species Machimus atricapillus. The sequence continues at coordinate 15,412,322 of OW121786.1, read as the reverse complement.
TTTTCCAACACTGTATAATATTTTGTTATTGTTTTTAACTTTTGTACGAATTATAACACATTTAATAAATAACAGTCAATGAATTGAAAAATTCGTTCAGTGGACTCCTTTCAAATGCATCATTTCGTAGCTAATTTCTTAATTTTTAAAAGTGGAGAGAAAGTTTATCATAGGAGATCAGATAAAGATAGTAATTAATAAAATATATTTTGAATATGAATTTCAGCTAATTCGTCGTAAATGGGATAGCCTGTATACTGATTAGTCGCCAATACAAAAGATTTGTTTGAGAATGCATAAAAAATTTATGATCAACTCTATTTGTAAATAAGCGCTGTAAATAATAAATAAATTGTAAATGTCTCTACCGAATAGAAAAATAATTCAATTGTAATAAAATGTGTTGCTTATTGACTTTGCCTTGCATTTGTGTAGAAAACAATTATGCTAATATTTTAAAGGAGTTCGAAAAATCCCTTTACTTTGCTCCCGTGAATAGTCTGATTATTAGTAACATGTTTCATATAAATAATATAAAGGCTACTTTGAAAACGACTACAAAATGAAGCAATAGCTTCTTTTTCCCACCCCATCGTGCACGCACCTGGAGGTAGATGAAGCTTCTCGATGACAAACTTTTTCCTTCTCAGCTTGAACGCAAGATCAGTTGTCTCCGGTTTAAAAACTGCCAGTGAATTCAAAGCAGTCATCCTTTTCATGTGAAGAAGCCCATGATATTCCTTGAAGAACGGATTCGTTTCCTTCTCAGAGCCCGCAAACGCCTCTAGTTCAATAGATATATCAAACAAATTTCGAATCCTAGGCACAAGCGTTGCATCCTAAAAAAAGTAAAGTTTATTAACTTGTATACAAAAGTTAAGTAAAGTACCAACCAGCACATCAATCAAATGCATCGGGACTGTTATAAAACACACTGCCGAGTGGTACCTCACAATCGACTTTAAAGTTGTTAAGAATTTTATCAAGTCTAGTGTGAAACCGTCTTTGTACCAAAGTGGAGATCCCAGGGATGTTAAGGAAATCCTCAAGATATTCTTCTCATTGCTACTATCCTTGAGGCTGTACTTATAACTTTCCTATTTATCACTTAGCTTAGCTTAGCACTAGGGTTTCTAAAGATCTTTTGGTGGTTGCTAAGAACATTTCCTGCTTGGTGCTCCGCCATTCCCAAGATGAAATATCAGACGCACTTAAAGTTGCCTCGTCGATTTGTTCAGTTAAATTGTAGTAGCGCACTGCGGTGACCGCTGATTGTTCTGAGTTTTACACGGGCAAATCACTGTACCGCCAAGCGATTCTAATTCCACCCCCTTCAAGATCTTGATTTATAAATTGATGGTTCCTCAGATCGGCCCTCTCCAACACTTTGATTTCCGACCGGTTTAGGGAACTTTGTTACCTAAAATATATTTGTTTAATTCCGAAAGGCTTCTACAAACTTCAAAAAATTACCAATTCCTTCGGGTCGTCCTGCAAGCTTGCCACAAAACCCTACTACCCAGAAAAACGCCTTCCGTTAAAAAGTACTTCCTCAAAACTTTCGAGTAGGTACACAGCGAATTTATCTTCCTCTGCAAAATTAAAAGGAAATCAATTCACTTTCTTAAATTTCATTACAATTCTTACCAATAAGTGGTCCATTGATGAATTTCCAGTTGATGTAATGAGCTGGCCATTGTACACGCTAGTTTTTGTAGCGACGATGTTCTTTAGTTCGGTTCTTTTTCTAAAAAAACTCGACATTTTACCCGACGCGACGCGCAAATATCAGAAACGAATAACGAAAACAGTTGCGGCGTTCTAAAGCACATGTGACAACAACGACAGCTGATCCCGTTGTGAATTCTTGGAGGAACAAACAAAAATGGAGAGGCTTTATCAAGAAGATTTTAAGAATTTCTCCACTAAGGCAGGGTCTCCATTAGCAATTTCTGTTATAACATTTCTGTCTTGACAGATAAAAAACTAGCATGAACAGTATTTTTATAACAGATTTTCTGTTGTAACAGAAAATTTGAGATATTATTCCGGACAGAAATGTCTTAATAAAAATGTTTTCACTTGTCATTTGGTACGTTATAAAAATAGCCGGAGGATGCAATATGCAAATATAGTAAAAATGATAATTCGGCAATTTCTAAGATTTTAAGTAATTTTAACTTTTGTAAGCCACGATGTTTACTTGTCAACGACATGGTGGTAAATGAACTTTCATAATAGAATTTGTCCATGCATAGTATTAAATGTCTTAGGGTAATGCGAGACTAGGAGGACTTCAGCGCTGAATGAGTGCACTAAGTCCGCATTTGATGCGAGACTAGGCATTCTTACGCGAGTGCAGACTTCAATAAAGATATACGATATACATAACTTTCAACTTTTTCAGAATGCTACGGAAAGCATAACCTCAAAAAAAATTTAAATTGTCACAATTTAATGATTTGTAGTGCTCCGAGTGGACGCAGGACGGTTAAGTAGAAAAAAATGAATTTAGAAGAATTTATCGAGGATATCCGAAGACATCCAGAATTGTATGGCAAAAAAAAAATTATACGAATGCTTCTTTGCCTTTTTAGTTTTGGGTAAGGTTTACGTCCTAGAACCCTCACCGATTTCGATGAAATTGAGCAGGAAGCTAAATATGGCCTCAAAACGGAAAGATATGCAAAAAATTTTCCGCGGAAACTAATAGTTTTCGAGAAAATTAACTTTGAAATTTTCCAAACGTCACTTGGACGTTACCAAAATTTTTGCAACTTTTTCCATTTTTTCTGCCCAATTTCAGTACTAAACACAGGGAACCGCTTCCCAAACTCCCTAGCACCATTCCATTTTGAGGCCATATTTAGCTTCCTGCTCAATTTCATCCAAATCGGTGAGGATTCTAGGACGTAAACTTGTTCCTTAGTTTTTTATATTCTCGATATAGCTTGTATAACTCACAAAACAATTCAGAATATTTCAACAGCTTACTTCTTTCCATTTTGACACTAACAGAATTGTCAAAGGACCCCGCACAAAATGTATGGAAAAGGCCTTTCGGTGAAATGAGCTGAAATAGGTAGTTTTTGTGATGCTGATCAAAAGTCCCAATGGGCTGAAAGCTCCAAAATGGCTACTTTTTTATTTATAGCGGGTTGAATTTGCGAAAAATTGACAATGGGTCCACCTAGAAAATGCTTCATAAGTTCTTTCAGAGACATCCCACAATACTGGTTGATAACGCAGTGGAATGCTGAGCCTTCAGGTTTTCCAACGATACCACCCACGGCCCAATCCGCTAACAAAAAAGCGGGAGAGACCGCGTCAAACTTCGAAAATGGCAATTTCAAAGCCCAAAATTTGACCTTGACTCTTCGTTCTTCCGGTTTTTTGTATGGGAAGATCCAAACATTTTTTGAGAAAAAGCTTCCCTTTCATCTAGCCTTTCTCAGGAAAAAACCGCACTCGAATCCGACAACGCGTTTCGAAGTTATTCATGTTATAATACTTAATAGAACAATAAAACCCACTATCCGCAATGAAGTCCAATTGGAAAGTGACGTCACATGGAGCATCTGCTCCGTAGGGCTGAACCATCGAAGACGAATAACTTCAGAACGCGCCGTCGGATTCGAGTGCGGTTTTTTTCTTGAGAAAGTTTAGATGACAGGGAAGCTTCTTCTCGAAAAAAGTTTCGATCTTCCCATACAAAAAATCGGAAGAATGAAGGATCAAGGTCAAATTTTGGGCTTTGAAATCGTAATTTTCGAAGTTTGACGCGGTTTCTCCCGCTTTTTTGTTAGCGGATTGGGCCGTGGGTGGTATCGTTGGAAAACCTGAAGGCTCAGCTTTCCAATTCGTTATCAACCACTATTTTATTATGTCTCTGAAAGAACTTATTTAGCATTTTCTAGGTGGACCCATTGTCAATTTTTCGAAACTTCAACCCGCTATAAATAAAAAAGTAGCCATTTTGGAGCTTTCAGCCCATTGGGACTTTTGATTAGCATCACAAAAACTACCTACTCCCAAAATTTCAGCTCATTTCACCGAAAGGACTTTCCCATACATTTTGTGCGGGGTCCTTTCGGAAGCATTGGAACCAGGCTTCTCAACGGAACGGTCCGAAACCGACGGATCGAAACGATGCGGATACATTGGGATCCCGGCTTTACAGTAAAGGAATAATATACCGTATACGTCACCTACATAGGTTTTTTTCTTGGAATATAAAATAAGTAAGGAACGGCTACGGCGTGTAAAAACCCTGTCCGTGAACGACCACTTTCCTGAGGAACGGGGCAGGAGGGGTATACCCTTATTTTCAAAGTATTAGTAGTGTCGGTGTGTAACCGAGCAAGAGAACTGTCAAGTGAATTTCTGAGTGTTAGGTGTCTTTGCAAATCCCAAAGCACCTAAGACAGTGGTGGCGTCTAAAAGGTACAAATTCGTGGAGTATGGGGGCATTTAAAAATATCGAGCAGTTTTTTTTTTCCGAAAATATGCACATAATAATATTAGGAATAATAATCCTATAATTATTTTTTATATTAAATAAATAAATCTCACTTCACCAAATCTATTTCAAATTGTTTTTGTTGCCCCTCCTTATATCATCCCAAAATTTCGGCTTGTACTGAGCTTTTAATACAAATACAAGAGTCTCTAACACAAGAGAAATTGTGGTACGCAAAAGGTAGGAGCTCAGCCGTTCCATACTGTTCTAAGGTTTTTTTGTGGTTTTTGAGTCATTTTTGTCGGTAAATCTGTGATAAAATAAGAGGAATTTATAATATGGCATAATAAAAGTCTAATTCTCATAATGTGATAACAAAATTTAGAAGTTTTATGAAAAGCAATTGTATTTCAAAATGGAACAATTTCATGTTTGCATTCGTTTTAAGGTGCTTAACACATAAAATGAGTTGTGTCACAATTTTTGGTGCAATTACTTGATGGGTTTATGTAATTAAAATTGAGTAATGTTCCAAAAAAATATTTATTAATTTAAACCCACAGCTAATTGCTCAAAATCCGTTAATGGTGTGAGTAAGAGGGAACGAAAAGTGAACCATTTTAATACACTCAGGCGTTTTAAATGGGACGAGTAGTCCATTTTTATATGTCAATGGTTTTTACATAATATAGTCTCTCCGTTTTCGTTTGTTAGGAATCTGACAATTCATCCACGAACCAAAGGTATGAGTCTTTGCTTGAATATGATTGTTATCTTAGATAGAAACTAAGTGGATGCCTCGGAGTAAATTAAATCTGAACAGTGTACTCTGCTTTAAGTGGATTCTTTCACTTCTTTTTATATTTTAACCTTTGAGGAGGGAACTAAAGGAGGCGACATGTGATGAAAAAACCGTGGCAACTTACGTTCTTCTTCTTGATTTTCTAAAAAGTCAGAGGCGGCGTTAAAAATTGTTGATGGCTGTTTTATTTTCAAAAGAAAAAAGATCCTTGAAGAGGAAATGGCTCGAGCATATACAATTGCTTTTCTTTGTATCACTTTCACTTAGTCCAATGGCCATTAACCATTTCCTTCTTAAAATTTCATCTCGAGGTACCCTACAAAAAGTAGATTATACCTTTTTTTGACTACACTTCTGCGCCAAGTTCCTCTTTGTTTACAAAAAAGTGACAGTCAAGGGACCTATCAAAATCTTTGAAGAGTCAAGATGGCGCAGGTTTTGGCTACGCTGTCATACATACATTTTACTATGGGATGTCGCCTCCTTTAGTTCCCTCCTCAAAGATTTTAACGCTCAAAATAAATTAAATCAAATTCATTGATTACTGTAGTCAGTTCATTAATCGCACCTATTCTAGTACACAGGACTGACATAAGCTACCATAGCAAGCAATTTTTATTTATTCCGATCTCCAAGCTACATTTTCAGTCTCAAAATGTACTCATAGAGAAAAAAGTAAAGAGAGTTTAGAAAAACAAAATCGCTACGTCAAGTACTGTAAATTTGTATTTTCTTTGTAGTTCTCATGAAATTTTGGTTAATGCATCAAATGTTGGTCCCTGACGTTATAAAATTTGCTGGCACCCAAAAACTGTTTTTTCATGCAAAAACAGTAAATTTATTGGCTTTAAATTCAAATATAAAATCGCAATTCTTAAAGCTTTCTTTCAAAATATATAAGTTTTTGTACTAATTACTGACATATAGACGGGAATTTTGGCGGCACTGAGCACGCACACAAAACGGAAAGTTACTCACACATCACGGGGATTGCTTCATCTAAATTTGCTAATGTCCTATCCTGTACTCTTTGATCTTAAGGTTGACGAGTAGAACACATTTTTACTTCTTGTTCATTTGTTGCGGATGAACTAATTAAATAAAAGCCTTTTTAAAAAATATATTTTTGATTCATCCATAGTTTTTTGATTAAACCAGCATTTATTAAATAATTTCAAAATATGATCAATATGTCTATTTGGAAATTTTACTTACACAATTTGTAAATAACAAGCTTTTTTGTCATTATTTAAGGCAAATATGTATGTGGTAGAAATTTTATTTAACCAGAAATATTTAACGGTTTTTTTACCCGACTGACCAAGAAGGAGGGTAATGTTTTACGCGTGTATGTACATATATACATATGTGGGTTTGTATGTCCATTTCTGTGTGACTTTCTGTAGCCTAAAACGGCTTGACCGATTTTGAAGAATGAGGTGTCGTTAGATTCGTCTCAATAGGAGGAGTGACATAGTGAAATGCTCGACTTTCGTAAAAAATTTTATGACTTATTGGGTCCGCCATTTTGAATTTCCAAATTTTAATAGTAGATTCGAAATTAGTGGTATCAAAATACCCATAGTATTAAATTTCACTTAAATTCGTTTAAGTTCGAAAATTTTTGGACGCCATATGGGATTCGCCATCTGGAATTTCCAAATTTCGAGCTCAGATTCGCAATTAGCACCTCCAAAAACCCCCAAATACTAATTTTCATGGCAATCCCTTAATATATACATTTTTTTGGTCGCCATCTTGGGTCCGCCATTTTCAAACCCGCGAATAAAAAATAGCCTTTATGGTGGCCCGGAATATGTAGTGTCTTCACTCAAAACATGAAAATGATCGGGCCGATCGTTTAGGCGTGATTGAGCAACAAACAAACAAACGATTTTATATATACATACATATGTATATAGGATAGGATGGGATGGGGTCCGGAAAAAAAAAAAATTGAGGGGGAATAAAAAAAATTTTTTTTATTATAACAATATAGGAATCAAATGAAAGCAAATCCTCAAATTATGTGTATTTTTACAAAGGAATATAGAGTATTTTAAGAGCAAAACTTTTATTTTGAGTAATTAAGTATCAATAATAAAAACAAAAACCAAGTTTTAATTGAATTGATTGAATTCAGTTTTGTGCCTTTCACTGTTCACATAATAATACATATTTTATATTTTCTCATTTGTATTTATTAATAATGGTGCTATAGGTGCTATACGATTTTGTGATACGGCGTGCACTTAGAATATCAGTGAAAAAAAATTATTAATCAATGGAAACTCGTTAATTATAAAAAACACAACGGTTACAACTTTGCTTGTAATGGCTTTTAAACACTTGGAAAATAAAACAAAAATATGAGATGTTATTGATTTCAAATTTCTTCGATTTTCATATGTTGATATTCCTTATGGTTTTTTTTAAAACAAATCAGTAAAATGTGATATAATTTTAAGTTATAATATAATATAATTTGTAAAGAGACAATAAATGCAGGATGCTGCTAAAGCTGCCTTACATAACTGGGTTAAATTTCCATTTAGAAAGATATGGTAGATTTTAGCAGTTAAGTTGTCCGAAAATTTCCTAACACTTGCATTCGAGTGCAAACACAACGGAAGCGGGCTAAGTACTTACCTATAATCAGCGCCAATCGGCTCAAGCAACTTAATATTGTTTTTTTTTCGTCTGTTCGTGTGTGCTTGAGAATTGACACGGAAAATTTCGACACCTGGAGAATGCAAATGGAGGCTGTCGTCATCCAAACAGATGCCTGGGACTTCGTAAAACGGCAAGGAGTTTAAGCCGAAGTTCGAGGAGGGCGATGTCAAGCAGGAGGCGGTGGACACCTGGATATTGGGTGAATCAAAGGCGAAGTCCGACATTATGCGAGACATCCCAGGAGGTTTGATTAAATGTGCAAAGTATTTACTAATCGAGTGGACCAGCGTTTCTCGTTATCTTAATTTACCTAAACTACTTGAAACTAGCAAAGCGAATTTAGAATGGGAAAATTCCAGTTAGCTTTTGTTCATACTTTTTGTTATTTTATGTCTTAGGGTACGTTCATGGTCGAGCGCTCCGCGGGGAGCGAATCCGCTCAATTCCATAATTCTCGTTTCGCTAGGCGAAATCGTCACTTCGATATTTCATAGTAAAGCGATTTCGCGTTCAAGAATTGATTGGTAACCAAGAAATGTGCGAAGAAAAATCAGACTAATGTTGTTGTTAGAAAATAGTTATTATAATTACTTTCCATATTGTTTTCGTTTTGAACTTCCTCTTACAGTGTTCCCACTATTTCTTTATTATGGTAATCTGGAACTTTCAGATCCCATAAGGGCTTCCTTCTTGTGATACCATTTACAAAATCTTCCATTATTTAAATAACAAAATGTGTTAACACGTCCAACCACTTTAAATTTTTGAAGCGAATCTGCTCAACTAAACAAAAATTTTTATTTCCAGTCGCTCATCCGCTCGATCATGAACGTACCCTCAGACAGGTTGCTGTACTGTGTGTGCTTTTTCATGAATACTGAATAAATAACCGTGTAATTATTGAAAATTAAAAGTAAAAACAAATTTTTAAAGACAAACTTTTATTAAAAAAATGTGAACAAAAAGTAAAAAATAAATTTAGGTGAGATTTGTCGTATATGTACGTATGTACACGTCACGCAGACTTTGTTGGACTTGAACTGCGTTGAGGCGGCGATTTCGCAGAACAGTAAGTTGAATATAACGATCATTTGGACTGGCCAGCTCGAAGGCCGGACTTGAATCCGATAGAACACTTATGGGATGAGCTGAAACTTCGGGTTCGAGCCCGGGTACCTGCTCCAACAAGGCTTCCAGAGCCAGGAGTGGAATGCAATTCCTCAAGATTTCATCGTCAGGCTCGTGAGCTCGATGAATACGAGGATGCTGGCAGTTATCCAAGCAAGGGGAGGGAATACTAAATACTGACCAAAAACTTTTTTTTTAATTTTTTCTTTGTTTCTGGCTTAAATTTTTGTTTTTCATTTTATGATTACTAACGATTAACACGACTGAAAAACTACTCTTTGTAAAATCCTTAATAAACACTTAATAAATTGATTAATTCCAATGAGTTTCCATTCATTTTAATCATCATGAAACGCACTTTCTGTAAGTATAACTGATAGTTGTAAGTTTTATACTTTTTGAGAAAATCGAATCAGAGTTCCAAGGTAGCGGGCGGCCCGATTTATTTGCTGTCCAGTGTATTACTGCCCACCTCCTACCGATGCTTTTTGAGTAATTCTAAGGTCTGATTAAAAGTGCTACCCACCAATTCCTGACCTCTAATTTTTCCCTCAAAATGAACGGCATAATTTAACACATCATTTTAAATGTATGTATAACTCCATAGTTGTGATCGCTGTCGCATCTTCTTATCACCGGCAGGAGTTGAACTATAGGGACCTTCGAATTAGTACCTATATTCTGATGAAAATTGCAGGCGACCGTACGCACAGTTATAAGAAAACTATAAAATGTATAAAATTCCAAATTTTTTCTTTATTTTGTCCCATTATTTTGTATAATATTTTTTTATCTTGCTGTCCTCCCTTTTGGCAGCCCCATATGCCTTTTGCATCTAACATCTATATCACTAACGAAAATTAATTTATTGTATTTAAAACTTAATGAACACATCGTGTAAAAAATTTAGATATTGTGATAGATTATTGTTTGAGTGTTTAAAACTAGTAACAAAAACAATAATAATAATAAAAAATAGACATTTTGTTGATTTATGTTTTTAAAATATTTTAGGATAGAACATTTTCGCGCTATCTACCTACCTTCTGAACTTCATCGTTATATTTCATTATTAACATTTTTGATGTTTTTAAAAAGTATATAAAACAAGAATTTGCTACTTACAAAAATAATGTGCAAGAATAATTTCACTTCCTTTGATTTAAAACAGAACATTACTCTTTTTTGTATTGAGCATTCAAAACTTATAATTTAGATCAGGAAAGTTTATCGATTACTTTGATAGCGATGTTGAATATGTAAGGTACATTTTCTTTTTTTAATCTTAATTCTATTTTGAGTTTCACATAAGACTCTAAACTTAATCAGACTATTCAGGTGTACAAAGTTTTAACGAAAGCTGAAGTGCAAAGCCAATAAACAGAAAACACATGTGCAAATAGCGCGAGCAACAGCTAGAGTCGGAAAGGAAAAAAAATTAGTATTTGATCATAATTTTGATTACACAACATCTAAATACAAGTTGAGTCTACCACAATTGATGGTGCACTTCTCAAAATTAGCATCTCTGATGAAACCCGGGAAATATTGAAAACTGTTTCCGAGGTGTCCACCGTTTCTAATATGGTAAGTAATGTTGGAAAGATTGAGACCGAAAACTCTGTAAGGATTATATAAAATTTTAAAACCCCCCGACTTAAAGGAGGTAAGTAACTAAAGAAAATTCGTCAAGGAATGCCATTCCCTGCCCTGAATTAAGAATAGGAGAATATCAGTTAAGACTACATGCAATATTTTAGTTCATTTCAGGGCAGGTAATGAATGGCCTCCCCGACGAATTTTCTTTGGTTACTTACCTCCTTTTAGTCGGGGAGTTCTAAAATTTTATTTAATTTTTGAAGTGAAAACTTCTTTAGCGGCGTTGAGCACTTTTTTGGGATGGGTAAAAAATGTAAATTTCGCGTCAGGTCACGTGACCCTGATCGAAAAACCGTAAGACGGACAGGGCGCTTGCGCGAGTGTGCGTTTGTGCACAGCCTGCTACGCGCCTCTACGGGAAAAGCTTTAATGATTTGCCAATGATTTTGAGTGGAGATTTCAACATAAACTTTGCAGACGATAAAAATCAACTATTAATTGAATTTTTAAATTATGAATTTGGTTTAACGATGTCAAATGATCGCAATCTTAGCACAACGAGATACAAAACTACTATTGATGCGGTCTTTATTAGACATCTAAATAGATTCGAATCAAAATTGTTCGTTTCTTACTTCAGCTACCATAAACCTATTGTATCAGTTTTAGAGATTGGCGATGATGATGCTGGTAATGATGATGGTGAAAGAGTCGTTGAAATTATGGATGAAAGTTGATTTTTCTGAGAGATAAACTTTTTAATGTAAATTAATTGTAATAGTTCTGAAGTGTTAAATTTTTTATGTAATATAAATTGTCATGTTTGTGTACGATAGCGCAATAAATGAATATTGTATTTTACCACATAAATGATAGTACTTTTATACTGATAAATAAAGCAATTCGTGCGAAATTATTCCCTAACCATTCCAAAATATTCAAAAATGCACAACGTTAATGTTCTAGTTTTCACTTCTGCCGGCACTCCCGGAGTACCACCCATTGTTTTTTTTTCTATTACGACAGTAGTAAGGAACCCACCTCTCATACAAAGTGCACTAGGTGACGTAGGGATAGCATTAGAGGTACCTCACTGGGCTGTTTTTGCGGGGTACTTGCTCCCACCGGGCATAAGATTTTGTGGAGGCGGGAGTTAGATAGACACGTTCTAGTTACACTTGTTTGGAGACAAAAAGAACCATCAAAAACATAAAATGTAAAAAAATGCCAAGTCTCGCAACGCAGTTCTTCTGCCGTAAAAAGTTGTGAGATCTTATGTAAAACCAAGTCAGTTATATTAGTTAGTGTCTATGGTAGCACCTATTCAACAACTTTGTTATAAATTGTTATCTAATCAATTACCTATCAACATTTATAGTGACCGTATCAATATTACACATCTTTATTTCTATAATAATTATAATTACTTGGCAATTGCACGGCCAGTATTTTAATCAGTAGAATATGTTTGGCCTGAACTGCTTCGAGAAAAGGATGGTACGGCGCGGCGGTGCTTGCTCGACTTGGCGGGGGCACTGCCGTGCCCCCAGAAAAAGCAGGGTTTTGTTGTTGGAGTTGTTGGCTGAAGGGGGAGAGCTAGTAATTTTTCCGTGCTTAAAACAACTTGCGGTCGGGAGTGAAAGAGATGGGTAGGGTGGTTCGCTTACATTCTGTGGGTGTGAAAAGTAAAAAAGATGTAGGAAGCGCGGGATCCAGTGCAGAATATAACAATTGGCGTGAACGCAGTGATCGGGAGGTGCCGCAATAAAGAAGATGGCAAAAAAGGGGAAAAAACTGCAATCCGGAGGGGTCAGAAGAGACGAAAGGGGAATCAGGCAAATATAAAGAATCGCTGTGCAGTGTACAAAGAAGCAATTATGCAAAAAGATCGATACAGAAATTTGCAGTGCATGTGTGGATACGCGGGGTCAGTAAACCTGGTGTTGTGGATGACACGAAATGTGGGTGAAGGTAAGGGAATAGAAACGGGTTGCATGAATAAAAAACGAATTCAACTGAGTTAAAATAGTTTTTCTCCAGGTAAAATCGTTTAGCAGAGATAGTATGTCTGTGCGACGGGTGTAGAATGGGGTCAAAACTACGCTACATTGATAAATACGCATCTTAAATTTGTATCGGTCCAGCGCATCAATTTCCCATGACCCTTTCCGGGCACTTCGGTAGGCATAACTTCAGACATATAGATATTTAATTTCCGGCAGTTTTTGGAACCTCACTTGCTTTTTCATTTTCGTGTAAAGTGTTCGTAAAAATAATAAATCTCACAGCCTAGGCCGAACAAAATGAACGATCCTCCTAGAACTTTAAAAGTGTCTAGGGCACAGCTCGCGAATTTTGATGGCGTCTTTCGATTTTTGTACGGTCCGCACACATCCTTACCGTTTACATAGACACAGTTAGGCGATCGTAGAAGGTGTTCTGCCTCAACATCGTCAGGTGAGTTTAAGGCGGTCATTTACATACAGCAAAAGTAACATTTTACTATATCTTTCAGGTTTTTGTAAAAGAATCCACTTCTTGCTAGCTTGTACGATTTCCTGTCATCCAAAGATAAATTCTTAAATGTTTTTAGTCGGTCAGATTCACGCTTTAAGATCAGCATTGTGACTGCAATAAAAACTACTTATAAAACGTCTTTTATATTAATCCATGTGTTGTGCTGTTGTGGGAACCCAAGCTATTTAACATAAACATTATCCCCTCGTCGTTTTAAAACTTTCTCTACAAGGTAAACGTCGGGATATTTGACGGGGGTTAGTTCAAGCTGGTAAAAAGCACCTTGTATTATTTTTCCTTGATAGTCTTCAAGAGTGTAAGTTACTGGATAAGTGTCTTTTACCTCTTTTATTTTAAAAATGTCAGTAGACCAGTTTGGGGTGTAGCCTTTTTCAAAAACATGTTTATATCTACTTATCCGAACAAAGTCTCCTACTTTGTACTTTGGAGTTGATTTTGTTTTTGGCTTTTTATACACCGTTAGCAATAAACGAACTTCATTAGCAGGGCCTACGTCTACAGGCCTCATCTTAATAGTTCGATGTTTTGTTCTGTTATATTTGTCTCTTAACTTGTCTAACATACTTAGCCAATGATAATTACCATTCATACTGAACTCCTTCCACATAATATTTTTCAACGTTCTATTAAATCTTTTTACAATTGACGCCTTTAATGAACTATAAGTTGAGTAATGATTAACATCATATTTTTCCATCAAACGTTTGAACGACCTGTTATAGAACTCTTTTCCATCATCTGTGTGCAAGTTTTTTGGAATACGCCCCTGATTGAAAATTAATTGCATTGCTTTAGTGACTTCTATCCCGCTTTTGTCTTTAATTGGTAAAGCCCATGCATATTTAGAAAATGTGTCAATGACAGTTAGCAAAAAACGAAAGTGCTGATTTTCTCTCGCATATGAACTCATATCAACTAAGTCTGCTTGCCACAGGTCATCTTTGCCTTTAATCGTTACACGAAGACGCTTAAAGTTTTTGCGGGCAGGTCTATATAGTTCGTTAATAATCTGTCTTCTGCTCATTCTTGGAAGAGTATATAAGTACGTTTTGCAAGATGTGGGGTTTATATACAAAAAAGCTTGTTGTCAAGGGTTTTTGTTTTTGCGGTAGAAATGATTCCGTTCAAACACCCATTTACAATGATCGTGGCAGGACCTTCTGGATGCGGAAAGACTACGTTTACTAAAAATCTTATAAATGATCCCTCGTTAATACAGCCGGAAATTACTAGGATTATATGGTGTAATGCGTAACGTGAAGCTCTGCCAGTAGATACTGCGCCCACAAACATAGAATATATAGACAATGTACCCGATGAGTTTATAAATTACACAAATGAACCTACGTTAATTGTTATAGATGATATGATGCTAAATGTTTTCAGTAAGCAAGTCTGTGAGCTTTTCACTAAAGGATCACATCATCGTAATTTTTCAGTAATTCTTGTAATGCAGAATGTATTTCATCAGGGAAAGTTCTGCAGAGATGTATCGCTAAACCGTAAGTACCTTGTCGTTTTTAAAAATCCCCGAGATATAAGTCAATTCGTGCATTTAGCGAGACAAATTTATCCGGAAGATAGTTTAGAACTTCTAAAAATATATAAAGAGACCACTCAGGAGCCTTACGGCTGCTTACTGATAGATCTTACTCAGGAGATTAACGACACGCTAAGATTCCGAACGGATAAATTTAATAAAGTAAAAATATTTCGCAACTTGTTTTTGTACGCATAGTTCTTTGAATAGTAAAAATGGTGTCAAGAGTGAAACGATTAAAGGACAACAAGCATATGCTCTATGTGCTTCAAATATCTAAATCAAACTTGAGAAATGCCATCATTAAAAATGCAGAACCCGAGGTTATAAAAACACTTTGTGAAATCACACTTAACACGCTAAAAGGAAATCATATGCCTCATGGCAAAATATATAATTCGCTGTGCAAGTATAAAAAGGATATGCGAAAATTAGTTGACGCAAAAAGACTGCGGCAAAGTGAACGCTCAAAAGGTAAAAAAGAGCGAAGTTCGAGTGTACCAGACGTAGCTTGGGTTAGGTTTTAAAATATAAAAACAAAATTAAAAATTTTGAAAAAACCCACGACGGATGTAAACGTCGTAATAGAAAAAGGATTAAATACAATTTTAGAGCCCCCCCGACTAAAAGGAGGTAAGTAACCAAAGAAAATTCGTCGGGGGATGCCATTCCCTGCCCTGAATTAAGAATAGGAGAATATCAATTAAAGACTACATACATTCAATATTTTAGTTAACTTCAGGGCAGGGAATGGCATCCCCGACGAATTTTCTTTGGTTACTTACCTCCTTTTAGTCGGGGGGGCTCTAAAATTTTATTTAATCCTTTTTCTATTACGACGTTTACATCCGTCGTGGGTTTTTTCAAAATTTTTAATTTTGTTTTTTATTTGAAACTTTTTAGAGATTTCTTACAAAATATTATTTTTATATCTGGCCGATGAATCACAAACCCTTTACAGAAAACCGTATCTAAATCGGTCAAACCGTTTTGGAGATACTTGGCAACATTGGACTGGACAAACAACCTCTCACCCTAAACGCATATACCAGCTCCGCCGTCCTGGGTAAGAATCAGCGGCCCCGAAAACCCCTAAGAACCAAGTTTGTTGGAAATAGCACAAACTTTAAGGAGTTGACAATCCGACATCTTGAATTCATAAATTTTGACAGTTGGTTTGAGATCGGCGACCCCAAAAAACCCCCAAATATCAAGTTTGGTCCAAATCGCATAAACTTTAAAATTTGACAGTCCGCCATCTTGAATTCGTAAAGTCTGACAGCTGATTTGAAATCGGTGACCCCGAAAACACCCATATACCAAGTTTGGTGCAAATCGCATAAACTTTAAAATTTGACAGTCCGCCATCTTGAATTCGTAAATTTTGACAGTTGAATTGTAATCAGCGACCCCGAAAGCCCCCAAATACCAAGTTTGGTGCAAATCGCATAAACTTTAAAATTTGATAGTCCGCCATCTTGAATTTTGCAGCAAGTTAACACCGTAACACCATAGCCAAATAACACATAGATTTCCATTCTGGGCCTAAAGCTCAATCCATTGAGCTTTCAATTTGGTAGCCTGATGTCGCCTGATCTTACTAACACATATATCCCTAACGTGGCTCGATATATATTTCGGGAGAGAGAGAGAATTGTTCCTTTAGCTCGGCACGCGGGCAGCATGGTTTCTATGGCGCGGGCAGCAGCGCGGCGTGGCGGCGACATACTCTTCGGCCCTTTTCACACACAGCCGGTAGCCGTCCCAACGGGCGCCGTATGGACGGCAGGCGTGCTTTCACACGCACGCGGTTGCACGACGGATTTTCAGCCATGAACTGCAGTCAGCTATGCGAAATCAGTTGAAATGGATCGCAGAAGGCTTTACATGTTTATTTTATATAGGCGACGACAACGTCTACGTAGAAATTACGCAAAGCTTTATTGGGTTCATCCTTTCCTTTCTAATAGAATGCAAGAGGGTGATTTTTATAAATTATTACATCTTGCCATGCACTCTTTGCTTGATTTCGGTCCTTATAGTCCGAAGATGTTTTATCCCATAAAACTGGCCGGGTTTCTATTAAAGAAATTAGCAGGTCAACATCAATTTCTTGCTGCATTTTTAAAAAGCATCCGCTCACTTGAAAGAATTATTCGAATTGCTCTGCTGTTCCGAGCACATTTCGACCGTGCCGTGCCCGACCGGCCCTTTTCACACACAGACGGTAGCCGTTCAAACGGCCGCCGCGCCGTATGGACGCACCGTAGATAGCCACGGCTGTCATGCGGCACCGGCGCCGTCGCCGTGCAGTGTGAAAGCGCCCATATAACCCCATACACTTTAACTTTTTACACGGCACCGTTTGGACGGCCACGGCAAAGAATATTGAACCTTGTTACAAAGAATGTCCACTCTATTTCTGCGACGCAATTTACCCCCACCATGGACAATTTTCAGAAAATTACAACAACAAAATGCCCATTAGCCGAAAAGAAAAATTCGCCGTGTTTGTTCCAAGTCCGAATTCCCATTTAAATCGCCTAATAAGCAAGAAAGACGGCAGCAGTCACAAATGCCGACAAACACTATGAAACAAGAGTTCACCTATTACTTTGCGGGCCGGAGGCGAATGCTTTTTCATGTCATTGTGTTGGTGGCGAGCCGGCCGTGCTTTTCTGATAGGAAATACCGGAATTCGAATGCCTGCCTCACACATTGAAGGGGTTCACATATAAGTTTGTTTACGTTTTTTCATCATAGGTTTTCCTTATGCGGGCCGAAGGCGAATGCTAAATCAAATGCGATTGTATGCCGGCTCGCACGGGTAATCCGTTTGCTTCAAAGGACAGGGTGATTAATTCTGATTGTGTTTTAAGAGAAGTTCTTTATAATTTGTGAAATTACGACTAAGCTTTTTAAAATTATAATATTTTGTGGTGAAATGTATAGTGGCATTAAAACCGATATTTTGAAATAAGAGACCAATTATAAAACAGGTTTACTTTTTTATTTATGAACGTTTTAATTTAGTTTTAAGTGTACGGCAGTCGGCACCCTGTAGCTCTGTATCAATTTCTCGAAATTCCTCTGCATTGTTTCTCTCGTTTCCACCACAATGCTTGAGCATGCTATCGACTTCTAGCAAAATCGTGGGGTTGGGAGGAATAACGGTACCAAGGTCACAAAAACTGAAAATCTAAATTGCAGGAGTGAACAGTCTTTGTAACGTAGGTTCCATAGTCTTTGGCCACGGTCTGTGTGTGAAAAGGGCCTTCCTCTTCTCTCGAGTTTTAGCCGTCCATCAGCTGTTGTTCTGCGCAAGGGGCTTGTGGGACTGCTCTAACGCTAACGTGAGGCGTGAGGGAGTTGAATTTTTCTAGGAATCCTCTGAGTTGCGTGATCTGCTCAACCAATGAATGAAATCTTCAAGGGAAAAAGACACACGGATAGATTCATGAGGTTTGAATTATCTAATGAAATTCCGAATTTTTGTTTTGTAGGTGTTTTTCATTGACTTAAAAAATTCGTTTAAAAAAATAGTTTCTACAATTTTTTCGTTTTTAATTTCAATCTACTAAAGATGCATTTTGGATTGATTAAAAGGAATTAATTAAATTTATTACTTGCTTACAAGCTTGAAGTACAAAAGTCCCTAATATTAGGCGAAAAAGAGTACAAAATATAAAGTAGATATGAAAAACTATAAAATTATATAAAAAGCTGTCAATTTCGCAGCGTTGATTGACGCCTACAATTTGCCTCCACTTGATCCATCAAGTGTAAGGGCCGGGCCGGTGCATCATAATCGAAATTCTTTTTTAAGTCATTCTTTAGTTTTAAATGAAAATCACCTAAAACAAAAAATTGCAGTTTCACTAGATAATTCAAATCTCATGAATCATTGTCCTTGTTTCATTGAGCAGAGCATGCAACTAAGAGGATTCCTAGAAAAATTCAACTCCCTCCGCTTCACGTTAGGGCAGTCCCACAAGCCCTTTGCGCAGAACAACAGAAATTTGAAAAAGATGCAGTGTTTTCTCACAGCTTTGTGAATTGAGAAATTCTAAAATTATCTCACGCACACAAACTTAAAGGAAGTTGAACTGGTTGAGCTTTCCTCTCAGATTTATTTTCATAGGAACAATTTTTTGTATGAGAATGGATATCTATCTATTATTTGTCTATGGTAACACCTATCTAAGAACAATTGCCGATGAATCACAAACTTTTTACAAAAAACCCCATCTAAATCGGTCAAACCGTTTTGGAGAAAAATGGTAACTTTCGTTTGCACACACAAACAAACAAACAAACAACCTCTCACCCCAAACGCATATACCTTCTCCGTTCCGTCGTTGGTAAAAAATGCCTGTAGGTATAGTAAATAACGAATTTTACGTATGTCTTTTAAGCAACAATTCTATGCAATTTTATCCTGACAACACTCTGTCAGCTTTTACAAATGCACTCGCTAGCCCATGTAAGTTTTCTACATAATTGCTGGCGCGTTGGAGTAACTGAAATTTCATTACCAAATTATGACATAAATGAAGAGAAGAGGATGAAGCGCAATGTAGCTGATGCAATTAATGATAATAGCTTTAAAAGAATGAGGCGCGAAACGCCTAATAACCAGTTAAAAGAAATAAAAGAGAAACAAAAAGCAGAATTGAAATCATTGACAGTGAAAATAAATGACAATGTTAAACTTGAGTGGACAAAAGAAAGTCTTGAACAAGCTAGCTATAGAGCAGGGCAGGTAAATTTTTCAGCATTTCTATTAACATTTTACAATGCAGTCAGCCCTTCTTGGTATACTATGTTTTTGGACGACGTTAAAAAAGCAATGTGGTGGGATCGGCTGGAAGCTGACTTTTTGGATAATGTGATACCTGAAATAAGCTACACACAAGAGCCGGAAGAGTTTATACTACACATTTATCAAGGGAAAAAACTTCGGAAAATGTCGTTTTAAAGTATAAGGACTATGAGTCAGTTGAGGCATTTTTTGACGACTTTATTGGGCAGATCCCTAGAAGAAAAAGAAAGCATATTGTCATACAGAATGCAATCGATAATTACACACATTCTGCTCTTAGCATTAAAAAGGCCCAAGAAAAAGCAATAAAAGGTACCGCCAAAAAAGTACATCAAATGTTTGAACTACGGCTAGAAGACTTGGAAGTGACAGTATTTGTTTCAGTACGATCAACTTAAAATATACGCGAATTTGTTAAATGAAGGGCTTAGGCAGATATAACCCCTTAATTTCTTTGTTTCGCGGTTGTGATTAAGTTAGTGAGTATTTTGATTAAGTACTTTAAAATATTTTTCTATTCATCAACCGAGTACTAAAAGGAAGATATGCATCGCAGGACGAAAACAATATAAACCCAGGAATCAGACTACTTACTCTTCGAATCGCAGATCATCAAAACAGAAGACGCCTGTGATCAGCACATCACGGCGAAAGATAAGGAATATCACAACATAATAGAAATTATAATTTTTTGGAATTTTTAAATATTTCCCTGTTTTCAAATAAACCCGCCAAATAGCGAAATTTGGTGTTTGGCATTACGAATGATTATACATATGATAATGCCACGATACCCACAACGATAACTCAAATGTCAAGGGACTTTACGGGAAGGAAAGGACGATGAGATCATTCTAACGCGTGCCTTTGAACCGGACAGTCTAGTCGCATGAAGGACAGAAATGCTTTTTTAAAAGTCATTGTTCTAGAAATGCACTTGTCTTTTGGTTTTTTGGCAAAATAATAGTTAGTTATTGTGCAAGGGATTATTGGTGCGCGAATTAATATTGAGTTTTTGGCAATTGTGGACAATATTGAACAACCAAGTGAACGAAAAAGGCAAGGATTGACGGCAAGTTCATTAAAAAGGATCATTTGTTTTTTTGTAGAAAAAAAAGGGAAACACGGAAATTCCAGAAATTAATATACGGATAAATAAAAAAAGGGGAGAGAAATTTTCTTAAAACCTAGAATAAGAACCAGAAATTTGTTAATTTATTTTTATTGAGAATAAAAAAAAGAAAAGAATTGTGAACTAAAGCCTCGTGCGTTTTTCATTTGTCCGCTACACGACAGCCACGTGTTTTGTTTTTTTTTGTTTCAGCACACCGTAACAAAACATTTTTTGGTGATTCAATCCAGGAATAGTACGTGGCTCGTTCACAATTGTTTTTCTTTATCTCAAGCTAAGCGGTTTTTTGTGAGGAATCTGGAATATATTTTGTTTCTCGAAAAACAAAAAAAAATGGCCACGTTGAAGCAACTTCTTATTCAGGAGCGCACATTGAGAACTCGATTGGAGAGGTTCGTTGAAAATGCGAGGAAAACAGCTCTCGCCAAACGAACACAGGGCTTCTTTGAATCCCGAAGTATAGATTTAAAACAATTATGGGAGCAATACAGTGCATTAGATTTGCAGATAATGCAAGCCATAGATGAGGAGAGTTCTGAAGAGGGGCCAATTGCCTACGTGAAGGAAGAACATTTTTTTAAAACGGAAAGCAAATATTCTGAGTATATGGGGTGTGAGAGTTTACGTAAAATCAAGGTTGAACCTATAGTTAACCCCAGCGCTAAGGAATCCACTGCAGCTATCGTCGTTCATAACGATTCCGCACTTCCAAGAATTTCTCTTCCCAAGTTTGATGGAAATTATGATATGTGGAGATCCTTCTCTGACATGTTCACGTCATTGGTTCACAACAATGTAAAGTTGTCTCCAGTTCAAAAACTCCATCATTTAAAATCATGTTTGGTGGGTGAAGCTGAGCGAGTATTGCGCCACACTCCTATAACTGATGAGGATTATTTACCTGCTTGGGATAAACTAAAGAATCGGTTTGAAAATACCCGCATTTTGGTTAACCACCAGCTCAAGGTACTAGTCAATCAGCAAAAATTAAACATCGAAACCAACACAGGGATAAAATCATTAAAAGACATCACTGAAGAATGTCTTCAGCAACTGAAGAGTTTGAGGGTGGACGCTGGCTCTTGGGACGCGTTATTGATTTAAATTTTAGTTCAAAAACTTCCTTTTTATACACTCAAGCTATGGGAAGAAGAACAAGGCTCTAACGAAAATTTACCAACTTTAGACGAATTTAAAAAGTTTTTGCACACCCGATTGAAGGTACTCGATTCAATTGCCGATGCCCTAAGCACTAAACCCACACATTCCAAACCTAAACCTCAACTTAAGGAAAAAACATCAGCATATCACAGTACCAAAGATGCGAGATGTCCTGCATGTGGAGGAAAACACTTTATTCAACGGTGTTTTAAATTTAAAGAAATGTCTCCTGAAGTCAAGCGAAAGGTCATTATATCTGCTGGCCGATGCCTTAATTATTTGTCCAAAAATCATTCTCACACCGAATGCATGAGCAAATATAAATGTTTCAAGTGCAATCAACGGCACCACACCTCGTTACACCAAGATAGTTCGCAGGAACAAATAACGCCACATTTTCCAAACAACAAAGGCAAAATAAAGGAATCAAACCCAAGTCATACCGAAGCAAAACAAGAAAGCAATAGCCATAGCGCTGCTGGACTTGAAGTCACTCAAGCTTTCATGACAAGACAAAATTTTCGAGCGCTACTATCAACCGCTCTGGTAGTGGCACGAAGTAACCAAGGCAAAACAAGCACTCTGAGATGCCTAATTGATCCAGGCTCACAGTCTTCGTTCTTGACAGAGAATGCTTGTAAGGCACTAAATGCTAAATGCATTCCCACCTCTGTTACTATCACAGGCACAGGCACAAGCCCTGCAGCCAATTCCTGTAAAGAAACAACTTTACAATTGCATTCCACTCATTCAAACGGACCAGTCGTAGAAGAAACCTTTTTAATCCTTAAAAGGAAAACGGATCACTTGCCAAGACAAAAAACATCTAAAGAAAATCTTCAGCATTTATTCGGTCTGAATTTAGCTGATCCAACATACTGGGAACCCGGTAAGATTGACGCTTTATTAGGAGCAAATGTTTATGCTCAAATAGTACAAGACGGAATAATACGGGGACGTAAGACGGCTCCAGTTGCAATTAATACGTGCTTTGGTTGGATTTTATTAGGACCAACTACTGACAAACTGCATAAGGAGGTAATATCTCTTTTAGCCACAACTGACAATGATTTGAATCTTCAGATCAAGCAATTTTTTGAAATTGTAGAATTTCCTTCGCAGCCACCGTTCAAAAAAGATGAAGCAGAATGTCAAGCCATATTTCAAACCACGTCTTAAACGTCTTAAAAATGGTCAGTATCAAGTCGAACTACCATTTATTAACAACGAACTTCCGAATCTGGGAGAGTCTCGTTCACGAGCTCTTACAAGATTCAAGGCTCTACAAAACCAATTTAAGAAGAAACCAGATCTAGCCAAGGATTATACTAAATGCCTTGATGAATATATACAGCTCGATCATATGGAAATGATGGATCCTAGTGTTAACGACAAGCCACATTATTATATTCCCCACCATGCAGTTTTCAAGGATAGTACGACTACAAAATTAAAAGTGGTTTTTGATGCATCTTGTACGACATCTAATGGAAAATAACTTAATGACTATCTCTTGACAGGTCCAACCTTACAACCTAAACTTTTTGCTATTTTAATGAACTGGCGGAAACATAGAGTGGCGATGACGGCTGACATCGAAAAAATGTATAGAATGATTCTAGTCCATCCAGCTCAACGATCCTTTCAACGCATCATTTGGAAACATCCAGTAACCGGTGAAGAGCAAGATTACGAATTGAAAACAGTCACGTTTGGCACTTCTGCGGCACCTTATCTTGCCATACGAACTTTGCAACAATTAGCTGAGGATGAAAGGGGTAAATGGCCTTTGGCATCCAATGTGACCCTTCAAAGCTTTTACGTTGATGACCTCTTAACAGGCGCTGATGATCTGTAAAATGCTAAGGTCCTTCAAGATGAATTAATACAAATGATGAAATCGGGTGCATTTAATTTGCGGAAATGGGCCAGCAACGACATAAATGTGCTAACGCATTTACCACCAGATTTTTGCGAAATCAGAGAAGCATTAGGGTTCGGTGAAATGGATTACATTAAAACTTTGGGAATTCGATGGCTTCCTGTCGAAGATTATTTTACATTTAAAATATTATTGAAACCCAACCAAGATATCTACACAAAAGATCTATATTATCCGAGATCGCTTCATTATATGAGCCGCTGGGTTGGCTAGCGCCAATAGTAGTTGTGGCGAAAATACTCATGCAACAAATGTGGATAACTGGTTGTTCTTGGGATGCTCCAGCATCAACAATCATCAATGAACAGTGGAAAAAATTTAAGAAGGAATAAGAAAACCTACCTCGAATAAAAATTCCACGCTGGATTCGATATACTATTGCGGCAGATATTCAATTGCACGGTTTTTGCGATGTGTCAACGAAGGCATATGCAACTGTACTTTACTTGCGGTCAGTACAAGAGGATGGAAGTATTTCATCTATGCTATTGACTGCGAAAACCAGAGTAGCACCCATCAAACCCACCACCATCCCGCGATTGGAATTAAACGGAGCAGTAATTCTCGCACGAGTTACATTGCAAGCAGAGGAAATAGTTGAGAAATATTCGGCAACAGAATAATGCGATCATATATCATATTATCATTTTTGAAGTGAAAACTTCTTTAGCGGCGTTGAGCACTTTTTTTGGGATGGGTAAAAAATGTAACTTTCGCGTGAGGTCACGTGACCCTGATCGAAAAACCGTAAGACGGACAGGGCGCTTGCGCGAGTGTGCGTGTGTGTTTGTACACAGCCTGCTACGCGCAGCTACGGATGATGACTGCTGACGGCTCGACTGTCTGTAGAATTGTAAAATTTGTGTACATATTTAAAATATGGAAATTGAACAAAGTGCATCTATGAAAAGTGACGAAGAAATAGTGAAAGAAAATGAGTGAGTACTTTATAAAAATATACATATGTACCTACACATTATAGATGTAATATTTGTAATATGTTTATACTTTATAGCATTAACCTCAAAAGAAAAAGAAATCGGGAATATCAAAAGGCATGGCGTCAGCGTAAAAAAGATTTGAAGAAAAAAGATTCGAAGGAAGAAAAAGAAGAAAAAAGAAAAAAAGACATCGTGAGAATCAAAGGGCATATTATCAACGTACAAAAGGTTTGAAGGAAAATGACAAAAATGTAGAAGAATTGTCCCAAAAGAAATTGGATGATTTGCAAATGTAATTTAATTTCATATTTTAAATATTGTAATATATATATGATTCATATTTTTATTATTTTATTTTATGATTTCTTTGTTTTTTTCGCAGAAAAAGAAAGAAATTGGACAGTAATGAAGACCAAGAGAATGTTGTGCAATGCAGGGCTTCTCAAAATTTAGAAAATGTACAGCTCGAACAGAATCTATTCCTCACCCAACAACTTCGTATATATGAAGAGAGTCACGAATGCATAACCCCCAAAGTCATTCTACACAGAAACACAGATATTCCAGGTGATGGTATTCCATTCACTCATACGTGTTCTGCAACTTCAAATTTTGACTTGTGATTTGAGAAGACAGTTACGTGATTCACCTTATTTAAACTCCTGCCACAATCCGCAGGAAGCATATAACATACTCTCAAGTAACAATGAATATGGAGATTTGGATTGTTTATACTTGTTTGCAAAAATTTACAATGTGTTAATTTTATCAGAAACTCATATGGGTAACGATGAAATAATTGACATTCCGAATTTCAACTTTGTTGCGAGTTTCAGAAGAAATAATCGTCCAGAGGGAGGAGTAGCTATTTATCAAAATATGGACCCAGTTCATTATTGCACAAATTATATGGATGTGCATGCGAAATACACCAGCATGTTTAATGCTACTGTTTCTGATATCGGCGATATGTGTATAAGTCGTTTCCACTCTGGTGATAATCAGTTCATTATTATGGTTGCCGTTTACATTTCTCCAGATAAGTCATTGCGTGCTATACGAGACTTCTTGTATGAAAATTTATTCATTTATTCTCATGACGCATCTGCATTGCTTCAAAAAAAAATTGGGAAAAGCTTTAATGATTTGCCAATGATTTTGAGTGGAGATTTCAACATAAACTTTGCAGACGATAAAAATCAACTATTAATTGAATTTTTAAATAATGAATTTGGTTTAACGATGTCAAATGATCGCAATCTTAGCACAACAAAATACAAAAGTACTATTGATGCGGTCTTTATTAGACATCTAAATAGATTCGAATCAAAATTGTTCGTTTCTTACTTCAGCTACCATAAATCTATTATATCAGTTTTAGAGATTGGCGATGATGATGGTGAAAGAGTCGTTGAAATTATGGATGAAAGTTAATTTTTCTGAGGGATAAACTTTTTTTTTTTATTTTTTATTTAATGTAAAATAATTGTAATAGTTCTGAAGTGTTAAATTTTTTATGTAATATAAATTGTCATGTTTGTGTACGATAGCGCAATAAATGAATATTGTATTTTACCACATAAATGATAGTACTTTTATATTGATAAATAAAGCAATTCCCTAACCATTCCAAAATATTCAAAAATGCACAACGTTAATGTTCAAGTTTTCACTTCTGCCGGCACTCCCGGAGTACCACCCATTGTTTTTTCGTTTTCATCTTAATTGCTGTCCACGTAAATTTTATCACGTTCTAGACAGAGCGAAGTTTAGCAAGTGTCAAATTCTGATGCATCCACTGTTCCCACGAAGCGACGCTGCTTGCATCGGATTTCCTGCAATGTAACGCTTCGCCCCGAGCTTAGATCTTTTAAGTAAGAAACTTTTGTAGTTAGTTCGCTGTAAACTCTCGACCAAAGTCGATCATTGAGAATAAAGTAACTTAAAATCAAATTAAAGTTTTTTTTATTCCTAAAATGCAATAAGCATATATCTCACGTTTGATTGCAACAACTGCCAGGGATATGGGAATGGAGAACGCTCCTGTATTCGCGTGGACAGACTCCACCACAGTCTTACAATGGATCAGAGAACACCCATCACGTTGGAAGACATACGTAGCCAACCGGGTTGTTGAAATCCAAGACAGCATAAAATATGAACATTGGCAACATGTTCCTACTGAGCAGAATCCGGCTGAATTTGCTTCCAGAGGTACAACAGCTGCAGATTTATTGTTCAGGGATGGTGGTGGCATGGTCCAGCCTGGCTGATCAAACTAGAGGAGGTGTGGCCAAGGATTAAAAAATGTGAAAAAATTACGGATTTAGAAGCTAAAAAATCCTGCACCGCAAACTTTGCAATCGAAGTACAAGACGATTTTCTTTTTCGATATTCTTCATTTGAGCAATTACTTCGAATCACAGCATTGGTACTGCGTTTCCGAGAAAATTGCAGACCCTCGTCAATAAAACAAGTCGGAATAATTCATAGTAGTGAATTGCGTAAGACAGAGACTGCTATTCTAAAATTAGTTCAGAAAGTAAGCTTTACAAAGGAGTACCTATTATGATTTATCACAAAAGAAACCTCTATCTCAGAAAAGTAAATTGTTGCAGTTGAGTTCCCTCATCGATGATCAAGGACTGATGCGATTGAAGGGACGATTATCTTGCGCAACAATTACGTATGATAGAAAACATCCAATTATATTGCCGAAGAATCATCATGTGGTGTCGCTAATTATTGATAAACTTCATCGAGAAACTCTACATGGTGGAACGTCTGTAGTACTCGCCACCAGTCGCAGTAAATATTGGATTTTGGATGCCAGACGAACTATTTCGAACAGACTACATAAATGCGTTACGTGGACTAGATTTCGAAAGGAAACATGTCAGCAATTAATGGGTGATTCGCCGGAAGCTCGGGTCAATGTAACAAGACCCTTTAGTAAAATTGGTATAGATTATGCTGGACCTGTTACCATAAAAGCGTCAGCGTGCAGAAGAGCAAAATTATTAAAGGCGTATTTTTGTATCTTTGTTTGCATTCATTGCCGCATTAAAACGATTTATCGCTAGAAGAGGCCTTTGCACCGATATACCATATATTCAGACTGTGGTTCCAACTTTATTGGAGCGAAATCGACACTCCATAAAGACCTAAAAATTGCAATATCCAATTCAACTCAAGAAGCTTCTAAGTACTTTGCTATTCAGGCAATTAATTGGCACTTCAACCCACCAGCTGCACCACATTTCGGAGGAATCTGGGAAGCAGTTGTAAGATCCGTAAAACATCACCTGCGTAGGAGTTTAGGCAAAATGATATGCACATTTGAGGAGTACGCAACATTGCTGACTCAAATTGAAGCAATATTAAATTCGCGACCTCTGTGTTATGTTAGTGCAGATCCCGGTGATCCAGAAGTACTCACACCAGGACATTTCTTGATAGGACACGCATTGAACACATTACCAGAACCAGATTATTCCAATGAGAGTTCATCTTTTACGCAAAGATGGAAACACTTGCAACAAACGGTACATCAATTTTGGAGGAGATGGTCAAGGGATTACTTGCATCAGCTTCAGACTAGACCAAAGTGGCAATCGGAAAAGGGGAATCTTCAAATCGGAGATGTAGTACTTGTCACTAACGAAAATATGCCTCCAGCAAGATGGCCGTTGGGTATCGTCAGGGAAGGTTATCCAGGAAGAGATGGTTTAGTTCGAGTTTCACAAATTAAAACTCAAACTAGTATTTTGCGACGACCGGTTGCTAAGCTATGTCGCCTGCCTATAGACAAAACACATGGCACCGTTTAACTACTAGTATAGTTCCAATTGTTTGTTTTTTGTTTGTTTTTCGTTTTTTTGGTGTATTGTTCTAAAATTAAAACAAGACATTAATAATTTAGTTTTTTAGATGGATTATGACGAAGATATTTTGATTTTGTCTAAAAGGATTTTTTTTTCACCTGGATGATGAGCCAGACCCAGATTCATGTGTGGAAGCTGGCCGCAATATCTTCACGGGGCTACCCGTGACTTCATCCAACTCCACCACAACAGCATCCCAATTGGAAACCAAACAACCACAGGCATCGAGTTCCAGTGTGAAGGTCCCAAACCACCCAACTGGACACTTACAGAAGGATGCAACTACTCACACCACACCTACGATATCGCAGCCAGCAAAGATTAATGGAGCAAGGATACAATCCCTTCATCGCTTGAGAGTAACTAGTACATTAAAGGAGCGTATTGGAAACACTCATCAGCGATTTGTTACTCGAGAAGGAGTCGACATTTTCCTCACTCGGGAAGTATTGAAAAGAATTAACTTTGAAGCTATTGCCAAAACCAAAAGTAGAGAAAAAACACTCAACCTACCCGACCGATATCAAGTCCGACTTAAATTGAAACCCGACGGTAGTCTTGTATTTTTCCACTACCACAAAAGGGGTATAGTCAAAAAACTTTTGAACAAGGCTGTTCAACGGGGGGGAGAATGATCAGCACATCACGGCGAAAGAGAAGGAATATAACAATACAATAGAAATTATTATTTTTGGAATTTTTAAATATTTCCCTGTTTTTAAATAGACCCGCCAAATAGGGAAATTAGGTGTTTGGCATTACCGATGATTATCCACATGATAATGCCACGATAACCACTACGATAACCCAAATGTCAAGGGACTTTACGGGAAGGAAAGGACGATGAGATCATTCGGACGCGTCCCTTTGAACCAGACGGTCGCATGAAGAACAGAAATGCTTTTAATTTAAAATCATTGTTCCAGAAATGCACTTGTCTTTTGGTTTTTGGCAAAATAGTTAGTTATTGTGCAAGGGATTATTGGTGCGCGAATTGATATTGAGTTTTTGGCAATTGTGGACAATATTGAACAACCAAGTGAACGAAAAGGCAAGGATTGACGGCAAGTTCATTAAAAAGGATCATTTGTTTTTTTGTAAAAAAAGGGAAACAAGGAAATTCCATAAATTAATATACAGATAAATAAAAAAAAAGGGGAGAGAAATTGTCTTAAAAACTAGAGTAAGAACCAGAAATTTGTTAATTTATTTATATTGAGAATAAAGAGAAGGGAAAGTATTGTGAACTAAAGCCTCGTGCGTTTTTCATTTGTCCGCTACACGACAGCCACGTGTTTTGTTTTTTTTTTGTTTCAGCACACCGTAACAAAACAGCCACTGGTTGCTGCAATCATCTGCAAGGGCTCTAGAAAGGAGGTGCTGCTCAATACCACTGGAATCATTCATCTGAAAAGCGAGTGCCAACTGAAAACCAAGAAGACAACTCTAAAAACAACGATGGACGAAAAATTCATCGTCGTCACCGTTCATGTTAAGGAGACATTCCCCGAGCCATTGGACTTAGTGAAAGACAAGACTCCAATATCGCCCCCAACGAGCACATCCTAGATCATAGGGAGCCGAACCTGGTCCCCAACCTTGCCACAGCTGTTCACAAAACAATAGCGATACATACTACGCTATACACATGTGCAACAGTAGGCACGGTTACACTCATCCTCTGCCTAATAAGGTACCGGATTCCTCTACGAAGAATCTTTACAGTAACCGAGTCCAGGAATGACAGGGATGACAGAGATGAAACAGGCAGCACTCAGACGACCCAATCAGCTCCGGAAGTCGCACATCATTACGCGCGTGTACTATCTTCGTTGGCCCCGCAACATGTTCACGCGTGAACAAAACATTGCACCAAAGTACTTTAGTAACTTAAGCATTTTTCCTCAAGTGCACTGGCTCACAGCACGATCAGCACCGCCACCGGTTGTTTACGTCGCAGTATTAGGTCAGTCAGTCTTGCTGACGGCAAGATGGCCTACTTTCCGGCTGTGAGGCAATGCATAAGAGCTAATTAGGCTAAGTACAAATTGTATAAATATCATTAGCACAGTGAATAAAATCAGTTAGTAAGAGAATGCGTCTTTTCGCTAACACGTCAATCAACGTTAAGTTAATTGGCCATACAACCCTCTTAATCAACGCACTGTTGATTAACATCCGGGTTTATTTAAAAAGATAATTGAATATTGGAAATTAACTACGGAATATCGGATTAAAAAAATTTAATATGCAAGCCAATCTCTCACGGATGTGATTAAATCCTGGCCTCGCTATGGAGACAGTATCGGATACAAACTGGTAAGTGATTTAATTTTAATTGCAAAAAATGTTTTTTTTTTTATATTAAAACAATATAATGCTTAATACCTAATATAACTAAGCAAAGTATTTAAACATATTAGCTGTGTTTTTTTTCATGATTTGATCTGGATCCTGAATTTCGCATTGAATTGAATATTTTAAACTGTAATCTATGTAGAGCAAAATTTTTAAACTTGGGAAAAAATTCATCACATTGCAATGATTTTGCCCATCCAAACTTCAATTCATGAACTGAAATATTTATTGGATCTAGTTTTTGA
This sequence comes from Machimus atricapillus, assembly GCA_933228815.1. Taxonomy (NCBI): domain Eukaryota; kingdom Metazoa; phylum Arthropoda; class Insecta; order Diptera; family Asilidae; genus Machimus; species Machimus atricapillus. The sequence continues at coordinate 15,381,098 of OW121786.1, read as the reverse complement.
CGCAAATTGGTTATAAGTCAATGCAATTTGATGCTCTTTTCATAAAACTAAAAAGTTTTGTTAGGAGTCATTATTTGCAAATTCCAATTCAATACAAAATTTGCTGCGAAATCTGATCCGGATCGGATCATGAAAAAAACACAGCTATTGTAAAAAGAATATTTTATAGTTTTTTAATCGTTAAAATATTTAGTTATATGTATTCAAAATATACAATGTCCTTATTTTCAGGTAGACGTTTCCAGGGAAAGAGAATTTTTTGTTTTCAGGTTATTCAGATTTCACCGAAAAATTCTTAAAAACGTGCAGCTCTGACATAAAAGACAAAAATAACTTAGCCCTATTGGAACTTTGCAAGCAAAGCAACATCGACAAAGGTACGTGATGGTCTCCGACATAATATTCACTATTAACATTTTTCTTAGATTCCAAGGATTGCATTATATCTCTCCAACTACATGCATTATTGCAACCTTCAAGAATAAGCAGAACTTATAAACCAACAGTTCTTGATTCTCAAGAGGACTTTGTTATCCACGTGAAGACTATTAACGACGTTGCTCCTCAAATAGAAAAGATCAGAAGTCGATACGCTCAAGAGAAGCTCACACTTCAACCAAAATTAATCGTCGTTGGACCGGAAATCATTAACCTTCAAGAATTTTACGTTTATTGTGACAAAACTAAGTGCAAACTGCCCACTTTCCTTAAATGCTTAGATATTACAATTAAGCTAACACATGTTTTGAATGTGAAATATTCTCTTATAAGTAGATTAGTTTGGGAGTTCTTTGAGCAGTAGGTATATGGGTCTTTAAAAACTAGATACCGCACTGCCATGAATGAATGGATGTTATCAAACCCTGGTAAAACGGTGACTATTTATCAAGTTGGGCAATTTTTAAAAGAAGCATATCTGTCAGCTTTCAGTCCTCAGAATTTAACACAAGGATTTTTGAAAACCGGAATTTACCCCTTAAATTCTAATATATTGTTGCAGTCCTCGCCGCTCCTACAAATAAAAATAAAAAGGAATAAAATTTACTTTCCGAACAGACTAACTTATTCCAAATATATTACAGGAAATTTTTAGAACAGGCTAAATTCGGAACGGCCCCGCGACAGTTCAAGGCCGGAAAAGCTCGGGCAGCCATCAACCTGATGTGAAGTCGAAGTGAAGAAGTGACCAGAGGTGCTACAAAGAGTGGAGTGAGTTCGGCGAAATTATAGAACGCTAAAATCAGAGAAAGTTTAGATTATTAGTGAATTTGATTGTTGTAAAAAGAAAATTAAATTAGAACAAATGCTGTTGTGTAGGCTGCAATAGGTATATTTACGTGGGGAAGAATGTTTAGATTTTCTTGAATGTATTTCCAAGTTGCCCACATGGTATTGTCATTAATTGGATATATAGAACAAATTGCGATTCCTGGAGATTGTATAAAGTCGCAAAATTCATTAAAATAATTTAAGACTTTTGTGTAGGTTCTATCTTCCCTTTGAGCAAATTTACCCCATAAGGAATTTAAACAAATGTTGCCAATGTTTTTATGAATTTTGTTTTTGTCCAAAACAATACTTCCTTTTATCTCATAGTCCTTTGTGAAGTTGTCTCTTTCCGCCTCAGTAATACATTTACTACCCCATCCGCTAGCCTCCTGCTTAATTTTTAAGAAAGTATTAACATACTCTGTAAATAAACCCCCATTTTTTTCTACCGGGTCATATACAGTATAATTATACTTCCAAACTTCGAAGACTTTTTTTATCTTATACCCCTTTTTAACGGCTAAAGCCACTTCGGGAATAATCCATGTACCGGTAATTTGTTTTTCTTCTTCATTATGATGACACGGAGAAACCCTATTTTCGTCTGCACATTTTTTACAAAGTGCGAAATACAGCTTTAAGTTAGTTTTAAAAGGCAGCACGGGTAAAAACAAATTAGATGGTGCTACAACAGAACACATAATAAAACCATGCATTGACAAAATTTCCGATAATAAAGGCATGTGATCATTTCGAAATATTTGCGGGTGTCCAATAGGGTAGGGTGAATATTTGTTAATATACGGGTACAAACTTGTAAAGTCTAAGGGCCTGTCCGAATCCATGTCTATGTCTATGACTTCGTCTCGTTATAACAGTTCGTGACGTCACAGCGAGCTAAGCTCTGTCCGAATTCATGTCTATGGTTGTGAGCTTAGCTACGTAGTATAACAGTTAATCAATTGCTTAGCTTGATGAGCGAGTCAAGGCTCGCGTTGACTTCGTGAAGTAGACAACGGGCAATTGGTTGTAAAATAGGACTTTTTTAAGAAAAATTAAAAATGTCGGGTACAAAATGTAAGTAAAATGAATTGCAATTGTTATGGACATGTTCTGAAGAACAATGTTTTTATTGCAGGGACTAAAGAAAATGTATTAAAATTAATAATGTTTGCATTCATATTTTCTTGTACTCTTCCTTCTATTATTAATTTATATTTTGAACGCTACACTTTTGTCCTCCTCTTAGGCACAGACAAATAACTTACGTTGGGTTAACTTCCAACGTCAAATTTCAAGCTAAGCAAACCAATTCGGACAGGTTAGCTTTGCCTTCGTCTTAATTGTTATAATAGCTCAGCTTGTTCGCTGACGTCACGAACTGTTATAACTAGACGAAGACGTAGACATAGACTTGAATTCGGACAGGCCCTAAATAACGAACTGTTTCTGTTTCTTTTGTTTTGTTATATAGTTTGAATACCTCTATACGCCCTCCAAAAACAGCACTGCGTGGGTTAAGTGGTACAGGTATGTCTGCAAGAAGCATTTTTAATCTTTCATCTATAAGAGGTTTTGTTTTTAGAAATTGTCTGAATTCACATTCCCAAATGTATACCAGATTAAAGCCGTGATGTCTAATTGTGTCAATTCTTTTTAGAGTGGCCTCATACCTTTGATTAATAGTCTCTATCCTTTGATATGTGCTATTTGTAAATTCTCGAACTTTAAAACAGTCGTTACAGCCATGATAAAAACAGCCAAAAAACTCGTAAACTGTGTTGGTTTCTGAATTAAAACCATCTACCTATAACCCACACCTTTCCAACTTCGCCTCACCTTTGTTGTTGGCAGAGACAATCCGGTGACTGGTTTTTGTGCCTTCCCAAGCAAGCCATTTGGCAGCAATCAATGAATGATTTTTGGACTTAAAATAACCATTTTCAGGCATTATACCTAAAACATTATTTTTTAAATAGTTTTTCCGGAAATCTAGCATACAGGCTGACGCTATAGTTAAAGACTCCACAAAAGGATTTCTTTGCGTTATGTCAAGCAACTCTCGCATAAATCGAGTACACCCTAAACGTAAAATGTTAACGTCATTTATACAATATTTTAACATTTCTTCTTTATTATTGAAAACCCCTTTGGAAACGGTGTTATACCAATTTAGGAACGCTTCCCTCTCTTTTATCTTCATGGCTGTAAAGCCATATAATTCAAGGGACGGGTAGTCACCAGTGTAATCAATATTCTCTGTGGTGTTAAAGTAGTAAGGGTAATATCCTTTTTCGTGATCGTTAATATAAAAGACTTCAGGAAACGCCAAAAAATTTAGCGAATCAATAAGAACCAAATTTTCACATGTTAATTTCATTATTTTCATGCCGTTCATTATTGGCTCTATTTTTAAATTTCTAGCCAGAAGTTCGGAAATTAGAAAATGACCATCATACCCTTGTAAATTATGTGCTATACAGTACACATTGGTAATTGAGGGGCGAGGCCTTAAACAATAATCTAAAAATTTTTTCATAACATTCGTCTCACCGTCGTATTGGAAAATGTACTGCCTGTCACCACAAACGTCACATTTTCCTTTCACGTCTGGCTGCTCATAACAATTATAGCAGGTCTGTTGGGCAACAATTAAATTTCGTATTCGTATACCACGTAGTATACCATATGTGTGTCACTCAATACCACCTAGATACCCGCGAAAATTCGTGGTATACCACGAACGAACCCAGTATTGAAACTTGATAATTTTTGCTGGTATCCCTGTACACAAACCTGGTATATGTACATTTTTACTGATATCAGCGCCATAGCTTTGCAGTAGAAAGTAAAATAATTACTTTTGTGACAGTTGCGATTTGATGTTTAAAAAATGGAAAACGCGAAATATAGCAGAAAAAGAAAAATACTATCGAATACGGAGACAGAGAGGTTTATTGATGTGTGGAAGGAACACATTAGTGATTTGCGTGGCCAAAAAAAGAATGGACATGTTTTGCAGAGAATGGTGGAGGAATTAGAATCAAAATATGGGATTATTCTGTCCGTGGGCGAAGCAAGAAATAGAATAAAGAACTTGGCAAAGAGATTCCGGTAATTATTATAAAAGATTTATCATCTCTACTATAATTTGACATCAACATTGCTTTTAAGCAAGGAGAAACAAGCAATGGGGAAATCTGGAGGGTCTCCATCGAATTGGGAATTCTTCCAAGAAATAAATGAGTTTACGACGAATTCAAATCAAACAGAGCAAACGAGATAACAATTGAGAGCATAGGTATAAAATTTCTATGTATATTTTTTTATTGTAATTTATAAATATTATTTTATAGAAACTAGATGACCTAGATGATGACGATGAATTCGCATTGACAAGATCCGTAGAATACTTATTCGATGATGCAGACGACAGCGATTCTAGGTTTTCACAAATACAAGTATGTCCTGAAGCTCAGTCATCGTCTGGAGCTGGATCATCGAGTGGAGCTGGGCCGTCTTCCACCGCTAGACCTCCTTCCGCTGGTAGACCCCCTTCCGCTTCATCTACTGGGCGCACACCATCACGACCTAGAAATAGGAGAGATAACTTCAATCAAACTTTGCTTGACCTTGCAACAGACGAAAAAGAGATTTTTAAAGATTTTGTTGAACAAGCGAAAAAAAATGATGAAATTAGAAATCGCTTATTGCAACAGAATTATGAAATACAACAAAAATTGTTTGAATTTTTAAATAAAAATAAAGATTAATATGTTTTGAAACTTACAAAAGTATTCCATCAATGCATTTCTTATAATATATCCATCGCCAGTATTTCCACTTGTCCTTGTTAATTGAGGTTGGATCCTTTTATTAAATTTTTCCATTTCTTGTATCCAAGTGTTGTTTATATGATCATTTTTGCAGTTACAAATGTTATGAAGTACACAACATGTTTGTATTATAATTGATGTATTATCGATATTAACTTCCAATCCCTTTCCTATTCTTCTAAAACGAGCCTTTAAATGGCCAAACGCATTTTCTACCACTCTGCGACATTTTGTGAGTTGGAAGTTAAATGTTCTTTCTTCTTCATTCTGATATGGACAAAATGGAAAAGGTTTCATCAGATTCTTCGAAAGTCGGAATGCTGAATCGCCTATAAGTAGGATTGGAACTTCGACTCCACTAATATTTTTGCTATTCCTTTAAAAAATTATATTGTCTTGGTGCTGCGCTTTTAAAAGTGAATTTTCAAATATAGTTGAATCACTACATCTGCCAGGGCTCCCAACATTTACGTATGTAAATCGATACCTGTAATCTACGGCAGCAAATAACACAGTAGAATACCAGCCTTTGAAGTTGTAGTAATCAGCGGCTTCTTCTTTAGGTGGATTAACTTCTATATGGCACCCGTCTATGGCACCAAAACACTGAGGAAATCCCAGAAATTCAAATCCGGTTACAATATCTTCAATATTTTCTTGTGTTGGGGGATATGTATTTAAGAAATCCTTTTTGAAAACATTCCAAACTTCTTTACAAAATTCTAAAACGATCTCCCCTACAGTAGTTCTTCCAACACCAAACAGACTGCCTATAGTTCTGTATTCCGCAGAGGATCCAAGTGCATACAAGGAAATAGCTATCCTTTTCGGTAAAGGAATAGCAAAACGCCATGTTGTATCCATTCTATACATATTGGTCATATTTTCAACAAGAAAGTTGAATGTATATCTGTCCACCCTGAAGGCGTTTTTGAAGTCTTCGTTATTCAGTTTGGGCACTTCTTTCTCCCAGTATTGAGATTTTGTAACCTAAAATACATATCCAATGTATTATCTGTAGTTCACAGTTGTTTTAACACTTTTTTCTTCTACCTTTGTCCATTTGTTTCTGTTAACACTTTTCAAGTTATTTAATAAAATATTTTTCCTATAAAGTGCACTTCGCCTTTTGCTTTTAATTGCCAATGTTCGTAATTGAATACTCCTTCTTTCTGAAGCTTCAATTAGCAACAAATTATTGGCATAAATCAAAAATAACTCATCCATTATATCACTAGTTCACTTTTTAAAACTTCATTGTGGCAATGTCAAACTATACCACGAAGGCATGTGTGTCATGGGGTCCTATACCACGTAGTATAGCTCACTTGATAGTATCAATACCTGGTACCGATACCAGATGTGTGTCTATAGTATTAATATGTAGGAAAGAAGTGTCGCTACTTTCGTATAAAGTATTTTGTGTACTTTCACAATCAAAAAAAATTAATAAATATTTTTTATCTTTCCTCCCGATGTACCGTTTAATGTAACAAAGATGTTCCGTCGAACGTCACGGGACCCTACCCCCTACCTTTGCATATGTGCCCGCCCGAGACGTGGCAACGTCGCGCGCGCGCTATATCGAGATGGCCGAGCCGAGTCTCGAAGATGGCGCGAACCTCTAACCCGAGCCGAGTCTCGAAGATGGCGCGAGCCTCTAACCCGAGCCGAGTCTCGAAGGAGAAGATGGAGCCGAACGTGTGGAGTCGGCGAAAACGGTTTTTCTCGGTCATTCGTTGGAGTGTGCTCGCCCCGAACGGACGTCTTTCGTGATTTTCCTCTCGTGCTAGTTTTTTACCGCCGGTTCCACATTGACGGGACAATTGATCTGTTGTGCAGCGGCGCAGCATATAGAGTTCTCGAGCGCGTGTTCGCGAATAGTTTTTGACCGTCGAGTGCGTGCATTTTCATAGGGTTTCGTGCTTCCCCGGGGGGACGTGTATCTCGCCGTGTGCGATCACCGTCGTGCGGCCGAGTCCGCCATTTTGGGACGTCCCGCAAATTCGTGCTTCGTCGTCGCCGAGCGACACGTGAAGCGGCTAATTCGTGCTTGGTCGTCGCCGAGCGATACGTGAGCGGCTACAAGTCGTTCCTGGCACCGCTGCAGAGGTGTCCAGGCTGGCTTCCTCCAAAGGCACCGAGTGCGGAGGAAGAAATACGTCTTCATACATACACACACACAGACACACACACAAACAAACCCATTCACAATCCCTCCCTCTTCTCTCATCACTTGTTTCCCGTCCGAGGGTTTTTTCTGATCACTTTGGTCTTTTTCCCTCAATTCAAGTAATTTCAATTTAATTCAACTCAAGCAATAGAATCTTTTCTGAACATAACTGCCGTTGTTGTTTTTCTTCTTGTAGATAGACATTTTTCACCTATCATTCATTCCCCTCATCCCGATAGACCACAACAGCAAAATATTGAATTGCGAGACGTAGAAACGAAATCTACGTTCTCGAAAGAACATTTTGGTGCCTCCTGTGAGGAGTGATACCTCACCTTTTACACGTGACGCGATACATATACACGAAAACAAAGAGATTCAACGACACTATCTGAAGTTCATCGTCAACAACAACCTGGACATCGCTTCCCGTGCGTGGGGCTCTCCTGGTCGTCGCTGCAGAGGACTTCGCGGGAACAGAAATCGAGATAAGTTTTCTAAATTATTCAATTTTTCTTTGGAATTTTATATTTTCGATATTTGTGGAAAGGATTCGATATTATTCTCACTATTATTTCTGCGGTGAACCCTTGGCATTCCCCTGATCCGAATTTCGTCATTCGTTTTCCGAGAAGCAGGCGGACGTTATTATTCAGTTTCATTCCTGAAATTGCATATTTCTCAGAAATTATACACAGATCACTCAAATAATTCGAAAGTTTGCGTTTTTTTTTTGTTTCATACTTATTCGAGTACATATTTATTTCACATTTTCGGTATTTTTGTTCAATATGGATCTTCCTACAATTAAACAGAAACGAATCACCCTTAAGGGTCGTATTACACAGTTGCGCAATGCTCTGGAAAAAACCCCCGTAGATCTGGTCAATGTACAGATGAGGCTAGAGCGTCTGACAGATTTGTTCTCGGAGTACGAGCCATTGCATGACCAACTTGCTCTCGCCGCGCCTCAGGACTCTGGGGTGGCAGAGTTTGATGGAATCGAGAGTGATTACTATGATATTGCGTCGAAGGTGAGGAACCTGACGCCTCCCTCCGGATCGCAGACTTTTAATAATTCCCAGAATGTGACAAGTTTTGCAAATTCGACTTCAATGGAGCGGCCTAAATTGGTGAAACTTCCAGCAATTGTTATGCCGAAATTCGACGGCGATTTCAGTAAGTGGCTTTCTTGGAAAAACACCTTCCAGTCATTCGTCGGGAATCGAGCAGACATCGATGACCTGAATAAATTCCTCCATTTAAGGGATGCCTTGGTCGGACCGGCGGCCAGCAAAATCGAGTTTCTCGACGTTAGGAGGGAGAATTTCACATCGGCTTGGGATGGGAGTTGCTTGTCGAGTCGTATGAGCGGAAGCGCATACTTGTTTCCAAGCACCTTGATGCGATTTTGGATATCGCTCCTTTGCCGAATGCGGCGGGAGATTCTTTGTTGAAATTGGTAGATTTCGTTCGTCAACAATTGACCACACTCGAGTCTCTAGGGGTGCACATGCCTATCATTTATCCTCTCTGGAGAGGGATGTTGCTCGTGCTAAGGGAGCGGAATATTCTAAAAGGCGTTCTCATCACCACGAATCGGGTGGAAATAATAATAATAAATTCAAGAAAATTCACACCGGTGCTCGTGCTTTGGTAATGACACCATCAATTCCTCCGTGCACTCAGTGCCAACAAATTCATCTTCTCTATTCATGCCCGACATTCCTCAAACTCAATGTTCAACAAAGATGGGATTTTGTTAAAGCCAAGGGGCTTTGTAAAAATTGTCTTCGCAAACACCCAGAGAAGTGCACCTGGGGCAAGTGCAAACACTGCCAATAATTCCACAATAGTCTGCTGCATACTTTCCCAAAGGACCAAGGGAGTAAACCTGAGGCCGGGGTCAATCCTGCATGACTAGTCGTGAGCGCATTCAACACCCAATCTAGCGCTGTTCGCCCGGACTTAATGATGAGTGCTATTGTACGAGTTCCAAACTCACAAGGTATTTTCGTTAACGCTCGGGCTTTACTTGATACGTGCGCAACGGCTCATTTTGTCACCTAAAGTTTTGCCAAGGAATTAAAATTACCAATTCGTTCATGTTCAGTTTCTATCGGTGCAATAAATGAATTGCATACTGTTTCCAAAGGTAGTATGGAAATCAACTTCCGTTCGTGTTACAGCGATTTTCAAAAATCATTGACTTTTTTAATTGTACCTCGAATTACTGGTCTTGTTCCGGAAGTAGAATTTCCCCATAAGCCTCTTAAAATTTCACAGAAAATTTCTTTGGCGGATCCCTCTTTTTATTTACCGCGTTCAGTAGACATCTTAATCGGAGCCGGAGCTACCATGTCGATGCTTTCCATCGGACAGATAAGATTGTCTCGGGACGATCGCGATTTAATTTTACAAAAAACCCAGCTCGGTTGGGAACCCCCGGTGACTCGGTATCTTGTAGTTTGACTAGTTTGACAAGACAACTTGAGAGGTTCTGGTTGATCGAAGGCGCACTCGTCGAGTCTTCGACTTCGTCCGAGGAAGCGTTGTGTCGGTCTCATTATTCGGATAATACTGCGCGTGATGGTAACACTGGTCGCTATATTGTACGATTGCCATTCCGTCATAGTGACCCGGGTCTTGGTGATTCTCGATCTCAAGCCTTACAGCGCTTCCAATCGTTACAAAGGAAATTAGAATCTAACCCCGATTTGAAACGGGAATACGCAAAGGTCATGCAGGAGTACATTGATCTTGGCCACATGTCACCAGTTAGCTTCGAATCGCCCAATGGTTATTACATCCCTCACCATGCGATTTTCAAAAATTCCAGTAACACGACCAAGGTACGAGTTGTGTTTGACGCTTCTGCGAAAACGAGCAGAGGCGTCTCTCTCAACGAGGCTTTGATGAAGGGACCTACCCTTCAGGACAAGCTCGTCGAACATTTGTTACGGTTTCGGAATCATACCTTCGTTCTGACAGCTGATATCGCCAAGATGTATCGTCAAATACTTGTTCATCCAGATGAGAGACGATATCAGCGTATTTTCTGGTTCCAAGGAGATCTAATAAAGGTTTTCCAATTAAATACCGTCACGTTTGGAGTATCTTCGGCGCCCTATCTCGCCATTCAAACAATTCAACGTCTCGCAGATGACGAAAAAACCGATTTTCCTTTAGCATCGCGGATTCTTAAACGGGATCTCTATGTCGACGACCTTTTGACCGGTGCCGACACCTTAGGAGAGATTTTGGAAATTCGTGATCAAGTTATAGATCTACTCAAACGTGGCGGATTTGACATCAGACAATGGGCGTCGAACCACCATCATGCTCTTGATAACATCAATGAAAGGATCGTTGATTTGGATTGCGCTGTTCAAGAAAATCCTATATTCAAGACACTCGGGGTCACTTGGAACTCTCATCGTGATCAACTCATATTTTCTGTAGATTCGATTGATACATCTGCAAAAATTAAAAAAATTACTATTTTGTCCAACATCGCTCATATTTTTGATCCACTCGGACTTCTCGGACCTGTTATTTTGTATGCAAAATCAATGATTCAGGACTGTTGGAAGGCCAAGGTCACGTGGGATGAATCGGTTCCCCAACAGTTGTATTCTAAATGGATTGCATTCGCAAATCAGCTAGAACTCCTACGCGATTTGTCAGTTGAACGCCGGCTATTACTTGATAGTCCCGGACACATCGAAATTCACGGATTTTGTGACGCAAGTCAGATAGGTTACGATGCCTGCATTTACATCCGGTCAACCAACAAAAACGATCAGACGTTGGTCAGGTTGGCTTGCTCAAAATCTCGTGTTGCGCCATTGAAGAACACTACCATTCCGCGACTGGAATTATGTGGGGCACAACTTCTTGCCCGCCTGTACAAAGAGGCGAAATCCGCATTTCTTTTCCCAGTCGATCGAATCGTCTTCTGGTCCGATTCCACTATTGTCATTCAGTGGTTGAAAAAAGAACCTCAAGTGTTAAAGGTCTTCGAGGCTAATCGTGTTGCTGAAATCCAAGCATTAGGTCAGTCAGTTGAATGGCGTCATGTTCGCACAGGATATAATCCAGCGGACGCTTTATCACGGGGACAACGCCCCTCTGATTTTCTTCGAAACCAAACGTGGTTCGAAGGCCCATCTTGGCTCAAACAGCCAGAAGTCTTATGGCCCAGGAGTTTTGAAACGGCTCCCCAGGAATTACCCGGCTTGCCCTGTGTACTTCTTATGACCAACTTGATGGATCGCAATTTCTATCAAGGATTCTCATCGTACTATGGCCTGTTACGTCGGGCTGCTTATTGCTTACGTTGGACCAAGGAGGGCAGAGTTCATCGAGGAAAGCGATGGGTAAGCGTGCAGGAAAAGATCCAAGCAGAACGTTGTGTTTTAAGGGCTATACAAATTAAAGAATTTGAAGATGAGATTATACACATAAAGAAAACCGGTACGGCTAAAGGGACTAGACTTAAGGCTTTCAGTCCTTTCAACGATGAGCATGGCTTGCTGCGCGTTGGAGGCCGGCTACTCAATTCAAGAGTTCCACATGATCATAAATTTCCGATTCTTTTGCCATCCCATCACTGGGTAACCGATCTCATTATTCACGAAACTCATATCGCTACGGATCATTTTGGTATTCAAGGCACTTTAGCCACTTTGCGCCATCGGTTTTGGCTTTTTGACGGAAAAAATCAAGTAAGGAAAGTAATTAAAACTAAGTGTATGCCATGTTTCCGTCATCAACCGGTTCCATTAGAAGTACAAATGGCGGACTTACCTAGATCACGTGTTGAGGCTTCACCTATTTTTGATCGTACGGGAACAGATTTTTTCGGTCCAATCCTTATCAAGGAAAAGAAGTTTCGCAATAGAACGACCATCAAGGCCTACGGTTGTGTTTTTATTTGTATGGCCACAAAGGCGGTACATATCGAAATTGTGAGCGATCTCACTTCGGAAGGATTTCTAGGCGCATTTCGCCGTTTTATTTATCGGCGCGGAATTCCATCTCACGTTTATTCGGATAACGGAACTAATTTTGTCGGTGCTCATAATCAATTGAGGGAGGTCTATGAGTTGCTCAGGTCGGAGGAGTTGAGGAGGTCCGTTGATAAGCTCGTGGTTCCTAAAAACATCGAATGGCATTTCAATCCTCCCTTGTCCCCGCATTTCGGTGGGCTCTGGGAGGCGGCCGTCAAGTCTTTTAAACATCACTTCAAACGTGTGGTAGGGAATCAGCTATTAACATTCGAGCAACTGAATACTCTTGCCACGGAGATCGAGGGAATTCTGAACTCCCGTCCTCTATGCTCAATTTCAACGGATCCCGAGCCGAGTCTCGAAGGAGAAGAGGGAGCCGAACGTGTGGAGTCGGCGCTCGCCCCGAACGGACGTCTTTCGTGATTTTCCTCTCGTGCTAGTTTTTTACCGCCGGTTCCACATTGACGGGACAATTGATCTGTTGTGCAGCGGCGCAGCATATAGAGTTCTCGAGCGCGTGTTCGCGAATAGTTTTTGACCGTCGAGTGCGTGCATTTTCATAGGGTTTCGTGCTTCCCCGGGGGACGTGTATCTCGCCGTGTGCGATCACCATCGTGCGGCCGAGTCCGCCATTTTGGGACGTCCCGCAAATTCGTGCTTCGTCGTCGCCGAGCGACACGTGAAGCGGCTAATTCGTGCTTGGTCGTCGCCGAGCGATACGTGAGCGGCTACAAGTCGTTCCTGGCACCGCTGCAGAGGTGTCCAGGCTGGCTTCCTCCAAAGGCACCGAGAGCGGAGGAAGAGATACGTCTTCATACATACACACAGACACACACACACAAACAAACCCATTCACAATCCCTCCCTCTTCTCTCATCACTTGTTTCCCGTCCGAGGGTTTTTTCTGATCACTTTGGTCTTTTTCCCTCAATTCAAGTAATTTCAATTTAATTCAACTCAAGCAATAGAATCTTTTCTGAACATAACTGCCATTGTTGTTTTTTTTCTTGTAGATAGACATTTCTCACCTATCATTCATTCCCCTCATCCCGATAGACCACAATAGCAAAATATTGAATTGCGAGACGTAGAAACGAAATCTACGTTCTCGAAAGAACAAAAGATGTTCCGGTGGAACAATTTTTGAGCAAATTTGACATAAATACTCATTGCAGACATGGTTGCCTAATTCCCTTTTAGTAAGATTAAGAAATTTGGCACATAACTTGCAAATTTTAAAACTATCACATACACTTTTAATATTATTTTATTTTGGAGATGGTTGGTGAAACAGATCTCGCCTCTAAATGTACGACCGCAATCCTCACACGCTCTTAGTTTTTCAACAAAGGACACCGCACAAAATGTATGGAAAAAGCCTTTCGGTGAAATGAGCTGAAATTTTGGGAGTAAGTAGTTTTTGTGATGCTGATCAAAAGTCCCAATGGGCTGAAAGCTCCAAAATGGCTACTTTTTTATTTATAGCGAGTTGAAGTTGCGAAAATTGACAATGGGTCCACCTAGAAAATGCTTAATAAGTTCTTTCAGAGACATCATACAATACTGGTTGATAACGCATTGGAAAGCTGAGCCTTCAGGTTTTCCAACGATACCACCCACGGCCCAATCCGCTAACAAAAAAGCGGGAGAAACCGCGTCAAACTTCGAAAATGACGATTTCAAAGCCCAAAATTTGACCTTGATCTTTCATTCTTCCGATTTTTTGTATGGGAAGATCGAAACTTTTTTCGAGAAAAAGCTTCCCTGTCATCTAGCCTTTCTCAAGAAAAAAACCGCACTCGAATCCGACGGCGCGTTCCGAAGTTATTCACATTGAAAATTAATCCAATTAAATATTACCCGGATAAATGCGCAATAGGCTTAACACTAGACCATATGGGTTTTAGGTGTGGTGAATTAGGTAGTGCAATTGAAAAACCAATTTTGCTACCTTCCACAGAATTTGATAACACTTCTTTAAGCACATTATCAAACGTATGTTTTAATGTCTCGAGAGGGTTTTGACCGGTGTTACCGAAATCTTGTAACTGAAAAACAAGTTTAACACCCTCCGTATGAAACCTTCTGTAAAACGACGTCTGTTTTGAAAGTAATGTGAAGCCTTTGTTTAGACCACTACCGCACTGAATTATTTGAACTGTATCACGTTTTTCCGGTAGAATATTTTCAGCAGTTTCACAAACAATAGTGTCGGACCGTTCCTCAGAATTAAGGAAATTAATAGCGTTTGTCAGGACACTATTGACTAAGGGCACATTATGCAAAATTGAGTGCTTTGTTATCAATGATAAAAAACAAAAACTTTTCACGATCCGAAAACACCACGTTAACGTTTTCTTAACTGTTTCTATACATATATTTAAGGCGGACAAAAATACATCGGGGTTTAAATTTACCGCGCTCTTTAAATGGTTAATAATGTCGCTAGACGTCATCTCTAGAGTTAATTTTTAACATTTATTCTTAAACTTACATAAAGCTATTCTTTTATTTAGGTACCACTCCCAAAAGTCGACGGTTTCAGCCTCCTGCTCGAGTTCGAAATCCGTCTCTGCTTTAGCACCTGTGGGAAGGGTCGGCACCTCTGCCTCTGATTCTGCTTCTTTGCTAGCGGCTGATGCGTGCTGCTCTTCACCCGGTATCATAATCGATGAATCTTTTGAGAAAAATAAAAAGATGACATTAAAATGATGGCTAGACAAAAAAAACAGGCAATATAGCAGACTTTTTCAGGAAAAGTAAACAAATATTTTTGTACTTACCCTCTTTTGGTTTTAAACTTAAACACTCCGGTATATTCACTGACGTCCGTACCGTAAAAACTTGAAGGAGTGAAAAAAGACTATTCACTACACTTAATCACTTTGAAAAATCAGCCGAAGTCTGTCCCCGTACAATTTAACACCAGCCTTTTATACAATCTCCTTCGGCATATTTATTAAAAAGAAAAGCAAAACAGAGACTATGTAGGTTAAACTATACCCATCAAATAAACAACATTTAACCCTTCTTTATCAACGAGTCACCACTGTCAATAACGCGTCCATTAAAAGTCTTAAACCTATTAAAGCAATTCCTTGTTCTACGTCAAATTGATTTTTAAAATGCTTCCCTTCCTTATCAGCGAGTCACCTCTGTCAATAACACGTCTATGAATATAACCGCGTCTCTTAATAGTCTTAAACCTATCAGATCAGTTCTTTGTTCTACATCAAACTGAAATTTAAAATGCTTCCGCGTATGGCTAGGTCTATCAAAACAATCAGTTTCTGGTCTTTGCTGTATTACAAATTGCTATTTAAAATGCATCCTTATGCACTTAAATCCATCAGAGCAATAAATTCTAGACCTTTGCTCCACGAACAATTGCATTTTAAAATGATTCTTCGTGTTACAATTAATAAATATTAGACCAACGCACTACAAAAAGTTGCAATTAGAAGTGTGTTGTGCAACATAAAGATCGGACATGGTATATAAGGATCATGCCGTCGTTCAGGAACTTCAGAAGTCTTTGGAAAGCTGCAGACGGATTATTGCGACAAGTTGGGAAACAATGGTACGTGATGGTACAATACATATTTTACTATGATAAAATTAATAATTTTTACTATACAGAGTGCGTTCGAATTACTACAAAGTGTTGCTGAAACTGTGCAGGACAATTTAATACGAACAGCCTCGTTGGAAATTGGGAAAGAACACAACACAAAATATTTTCTTCTCGTGAAGACTAAATACACGGCCTACGACTCACGGTCCATTTCACGGACAACAACTACATCTTTCTCCCTCCCAGATTTACTGAAAAGGTGAAGACCCAACGGCAAGTGGAAGAGTTAAATCAGCAGGGCGAGCATTCGCTCATTTTTGAAGGACAGGATGAATCAAGAGGAGGTTTTCTAAAATTTCAATTTTTACAAAAATAAAAATGCTACTCAGAAACCAAACATAGCATTAAAGGAGAAAAAATACAGAAATCAGACCCGAATAAAGGCATATGGTTGCGTTTTCATATGCAAGGCAACGAAGGCGGTACACATCGAAATCGTGAGCGATTTAACCACTGACGGTTTCCTGGGCGCTCTTCGACGACTCATCGGCCGTCGATCTCGGCCATCCAATATTTATTCAGACAACGGAACGAATTTTATCGGAGCAAATAACCAACTCCGCGAATTATACGCTTTGCTAGATTCAAAAAGGTTCCGAGACGATGTGAAGAATTTTGCTTCACGTGAAGGCATAACCTGGCATTTCAACCCGCCGCTCTCACCTCATTTTGGTGGTATATGGGAGGCGGCGGTTAAATCATTTAAGCATCATTTTAAACGTGTTATAGGTGAACGGATTCTGACGTTCGAGGAGATAAATACTTTCGCAATCGAGATAGAGGCAATCTTGAATTCTCGTCCGATATGCTCGCTTTCCACGGATCCCAATGATCCTATTGCGCTAACACCCGCGCATTTACTAATTGGGCGTGCATTGACAATGCTGCCCGAGGATAATATACTTTCTGTTGCAGATAACCGCTTATCAATTTGGAGATTCATTTCTAAGGCTGCATACAGAATAGGCTCGTACAGGCCTATAAGCTTGCTCCCGATCCTATCGAAATTATTCGAAAAACTCCTACTTGAAAAACTGCAGTACCACATAGAGATAAACAATGTTATCCCAACCCACCAATTTGGGTTCAGAAGCCAGCACAGCACAAAATCAAAGAGGCCATAGAAATGAAACGATACTGTATCGGATTGTTTCTAGACGTCTCCCAAGCCAATTAGAGCAGGCGTCCCCCAAGGAAGCGTGCTGGGGCCTGTCCTCTACCTGCTATACACGGCAGACATCCCTACGGACGATTCAATAATAACCACCACATTTGCTGACGAGACAGCACTGCTATCGGCCCATAAGAACCCAACCACAGCAACCCGACTCTTGCAAGAGCACCTGGATAAAGTCATCAGTTGGACAAAGAAATGGGGCATACAGCTGAATGAAGGGAAAACTGAGCAAATAACCTTCACGCTCAGAAGGAAAACTTGCAGGCCAGTTAAAATAAATAACACCCCGGTAAAAATAGTCAACAAAGTCAGATACCTGGGTATCCATCTGGACCGCAAACTTACGTGGGAAGCTCACATCAACAAAAAAAAGGAGCAGGTTAAGATCACATACAACAAAATGTATTGGCTGCTCAACAAAAAGTCAAAGCTCAGCCTAGAAACGAAAATCGCGGTATACAAAAGCATCATCAAACCTATATGGACTTATGGAATCCAACTATGGGGATCAGCAAAAAAATCAAACATTGAAATCATCAAGCGGACGCAATCAAAAATTATCAGGGACATCACCGGCGCACCCCGCTACGTCCGCAATAAAATCTTGCTGAGGGACACTAACATCAAAGAGGTCGAAGAAGAAATCGCTGCAACTTGCAAAAAGTACGTAGCAGAACGCCACCCAAACCCGACAGCCAGAAACATCTTAGTTGCTAAAAAATTTTCCAGGCTGAAAAGAATTGACCCACTTAATTGCACAAATAAATAATCGCGAATATCCACCAGCGCTCATCAGTCATGGGAAACACGCAAACTAAGAAGGCGGACAACACCGGTGAAATTATTAATACAGTTATACTGAATCCGCAAGACATCAGGTCCCAGAACATAGAGACCACCCTAATCGTGCTGACCACCCTGGTAGGCATCTCACTAATATACCAGTTCTACAAGGACTACAAGAGGAGCCTTAAAAAGAAGTACAGCACCACCCAACCATAGAAAGGAAGTCCAACCCGCCATCCGCCTAGAACAACATGAACCAGCGCAGACTGGACCCAGTGGACGGCTATCACAGGATACAACCAAGACCAGTACACCAACAGCAGTACAAGGCTTCATAGACTTGGCGTCTATCAGTCTACTAACTATTAGCTATTAAGAGTAGATTGCACCACATCACCGGTTAAAGTAAAAGCTAAAGTCAAATTTGACAATAACTTTAACAGTAAACTTAACGGCTGCTGCAAAATGTGTTGCACCAACGTTTTCATTGCTAATGTTAAAGTTAACAGGATTGCTAGACAAATGAGGCGTAATTTACCCCGATTCGCTGCGGGAACTGTTTTTAAGTCCGGCAATACTGGAGTTTCGCTGTCATTGCTAATGTCAGACGCTCCAAACAAACGTCAAACGAATCGAACGCGCATCATTTAATTAAGATTTTGTTTATCTTTCTTGTTTATACTATACCTATTTCGATTTAAAGTTTTACGAAGTGTGATGTGCACGGTTTTATCCGTCATTAAAATGATAGATAATGTGTGGAACAAGCGTAGGAATGAAACCCTAGCCTTAGCCTGCCACTGAAGTCCAATTAGCTTCGTCAAGTGACAACCACATGGGTGACACAGGAAAGGCGACAGCGCGCCGCCATATTGTCATTCTGGTGAAGTCAGCGATCGAGGACGGACGTGCCGCCACATCTGTAGCCGAGTGCAAGGAAAAAAAAAGGAAAAAACCGAAGACAATAAAAATAATTGAAAAGTGGAAAGTGTGCCTGTGCTCAAGTGCCCTCAGTTTGGTAAGAACCTATAACAATACACAGCATGAAAATTAATGCAGGAATCATTATAGGAGCCCACCTGCATTCAAGTGGCCCCACTGCCTACGCCGCAGTCGGAGGCCCCATTGCTTTTTTTGTGTGCCCTTTCTTATTTGTGGCCCCAACCGGATTGGCTTTGGCCTCATTTGGCTACACCCGGTGCGATTGATTCCACCAGAGGAAATTCAGAAAAGCTCGAGGAGCCGCCGCGCCGCCCCGATTCATCGATCGCTCGCCGAATAGCAGCAGCCTGCCCCAAGCAGCACCGCAACTTCTGCCCACCTTTCTCCAGGAAAGGAGGCCTCAATTTTTGTGTGCCAGCGGGCCAGTGCAAGCAGCACCACATCTGTCCCAGGATCAACATTATCATCATTTTTGGTTAGAACCGATCTAACCTCCAAGTGGAGTCACGGATGACGGGAGCATCGTCATCTTTAGCGAAGCCCCAGCATTCATCGCCGCCTCAGCAGCCAGCGTGTGCAAATCCCTTTCACGGAATCCCCAATTTTCTTATTATATATTGTAGCATATTATTTTTCCCGTTAGCTTAACGTAAAGTAATTCGGGCTCGCGCTAGTCATTTCTCGTACCCCTTCTGGGAATAATATTGCCGCAATTGTAACTCATAGAGTTCATTGCACTTTTCAGCCGCTCCAAGTACATCCCCCTGTACACTGGGACTTCCTCCCCATATAATTCGCGTTATTGACATTTCAGTTTCTTGAATCAAACCGAATAATTGTTCCTTTCTCCGATTAAGAGGAGACACGGGTCCTTTTGCTCGCATTTACGTTTAGGAACATTCTTTTCTTCCTATTTCTTTCCCCCTTTTTTGCTAACTTTACTATTTCAGGAATTACTGGCGATCGATCGGCAGCAGTTCCAGTCACCAAGGTACGTAACGATCATAATATTTTTCCTCCCTCTTATCAATAGTCTTGTCAAACGAAGGTCAAAAAAAAAAAAGGGGAAACCCAAGAAAAGAAAGAAAAAGGAAAATAAAAAGAACAAAGAAAAGGAGCCCTAACAGATAAGGTGTGAACTTGTTATTTGCAAGGGAGCGTACACCCGCTCTCAGTCGTATTGAACCTTCATCGGTTATATTTACTCCGACACTTTAACTATATATACATACATATATATACCTTTTTTTTTATACATAAATTTATATTGAACACCTGCTCTTGATCAGTACATCAGGGGATTTAATTTGTGCGGTTTCGGGTTGCTTAACGAACGAAAAATTTCAAACTCTTGTTGTTCAAACAGTATTGACCACTGTCATTCTCATTGTATTACCCCCACAGTGGCTCAGCCATTTGGAGCCAGAAGAAGTGTTAGTAATAACATTCGTATCAATTATTATTTGGTTCGCGCATTTATTTCTGTTGAATTCAGTTAGAATTAACATGGAGATGTAGTAATATTTATAAGTGAAATTATAATCATGATGAAGTAATCCCCTTCTTTTATGATTGACTGATCACACCCCCCTCGTCTCTCTCTCTCTCCGTCCCTTTCGGTAGGGCCATTCGCGGATAGGGAACGCGAATGGCAGGGTGGGTTGAGTTGAAGGCAGGACTATCACCCTTACAGGGGAATCTTGTATCGTCCCGGGTCCTATCTCTTCATTTCCCTAGGCTCTAGGTGAAGCCTCCTCTTATCTCCGTGCCGTCTTCAACGGACACCGGATCTTGCAGTATATTATTATTATTCTCAATTGCCAGTTTTTCCTCGTTACACATTTTCTTTTCTTTTGGCGTGTGTTATCAACTTTTATTCGGACGTGGCTTCCGTGGTTCAAGGACCCCCCCCCCCCATGCCGACTAGCTCAGCAAGCGCACTTCGTCTAGACACGCCGCCCGAACGAATTCCCAAGCTACGTCCTCGTGATGGCTCCCACAAAAATAAATACTTTTTGATTTATGTGCTAGTGCTGTGTGACCCGACATCTTTCGTACGGGATATCATTTTCTTTTGTTCTCGGGACGTTTCCATCAGTCCGCCTGTCCGTACCAGCAATGATACAGACAGTGATCCCGCTCAGCCTCACGAGTAGTGTGAAACGATTTACCGTACCTAAATAAAAATGACGGCCCAAGGCAGGTTTGGTTGCGTTGCCACGTTTCACATTCCATAAATTAAAAATTGTACCCAATGTGGGCCCGAAAACGTTGCTACCAACCGAACCCACGAACGTCACCTCGTTTTTACATTACAGAAGTGTAGAAGATAATAATGGAATCAAAGACAAAAAGCTTGTTCGTTAACAGCCAAACAAAGTAAGTAAGCACAACTTATTCCGTTGCCCATAACACTTGCGTGTTATTTTTTTACAGCCCAAAAAAATATGCCTATCTTTACGTTAAATTCTGTATATTTCAGGGAAAGAAGCGTAAACTTTACCAAAGCTGAAGTCGATAGACTTGAATCGTTAATAACAAAACATCAAAATGTATTATTTTGTAAGAAAACCGATGCTATAAGTAGCAAGCAAAAGGATAGCGCGTGGACGTTAATAGAAGGCGAATTTAATGCCCTTGGAGAGACCCCGCGCACTGTGAAGCAGCTCAAATACAAATTTGAGAATATGAAGAGAGTGGCAAAAAAGGTACTTAAATAGATATAATGATAAATAGATTGAAGGGCCTGGTGCTCAAAATTTCATACTTATTAACCACAAAATCTTTTCAACTGTTATTATTTTAATTTCTACCTACTAAAATTTCAGGTAGCTAGCACAGAGCACCAAGAAATGCGCCGCACCACCGACCACCGACGCCCCCTGTACCGAGCGATGCTGAGACGACAGATTGGCTAAATTCTGTGATGTCCACAGCTATTCATGGACAAGAGGCAACATTTGATGATGATGTCATAAGCAACAGTTCTAAGACAGTTTTTGCGAGTACCTAATATTACTTTTAATATTTTGTATTTAAGAGTAAGACGGAACTTTTCCATTAAAACATGTTACAAATGCTCGCTTTCATGTTAAATTTTCAAAATCTCTTTCTTATAAAAAAAACCCTGCACAACATCAGATATCTAGACCAGATGGGTTAGGCTGTGCATTGATAGATCAGATCAGTCAGTCAGTCATATATTTAGATAAAAATTATAATATTATATTTTTAAATATTTTGTTGACAGCCTGCGAACCATCAAGAAGAAATTACCATACAAATTATTGATCATGATGACACTGTGGAGTCTCATCTTGGAAACAAGGTATCGTGCTAATATCCTTATGCATTAAAAGTAAATCACAAACAGGGGATCCCATTTTATTGCTGGGATAACAAGGCCTCTGAAACCAAGGAGAAGTGGCACTTTGACGCCAGCACACCTTACACATCCCTCAAGAGACCCGTGTCATCACCACTAAAACGTAATGTATATTTATATGTAGTGATCAAACTGTAACTTGTCTATATTTGCAAATGGGTCTATAGTGATTTAATTTCTCATTCCACTGTGTGTTGCAGGTCGGATTACAAAACTAAAAGCTGCAGAAAACTGCAACATAATCCGACAGACATTACGGGAGAAAAAATAGCTCTATTAGATAGTCTGCAGGACCTGGAGCTCCAAAAAATTAGGGACTCCATCAGGCACGCCCAGGAGCTTCATGAGCTGCGCCATAAGGAAGAACGCCAAGATTTAGAAAAAGAAAAACTTATCTTACAAATAATGATACTGAAAAAATCTTTAGAATAAGCTAGGATTAATTGTTTTCAATTTTATAATAAAACCAATCATATATAATTAAAATATTTTTATTTACCTATCGTAGTCTACTAAAATAATTGTTTATTAATGACATTCTATTATAATTATCACTCCCGGTCACGTTATACACCACATCTTCCTCGTCAGAAGAGTCGCTATCCTCATTCATTAAGCTTGAATCTGGTGGAGGCATTAGATCCCGCGTCTTTTTGCATATATTGTGCAGTACGGCAGTAGCCATTGGCGGATCTAGGGGGGGGGGGGGGGGGGCAGGCGCCAAATATGAGGGGCGCTAAATCGAGCGCGGCGGACTTTCGCGGTCGGCACCGATTCGAAGGCAAATAAAATCGGAGCCCACTACGTGTGTCAATTATGGCTTAAATTAAAGGGGAAAACGAGATGAGTCAGAAAATATATACTTTTATGCGTTTTCCATCGTGAAAACCCCAGAAAAATAACAACAAAGTTCTCATCGAAACACAAATCCCCCTAAATCCGCCGCGCGGCTCTCTGCATGGTTCGTGCGCGTGCGCCAATATAAAAGTCAGCGCACGGACCGGCTTGTCTTAGTCACCTTTTTCGCTCGATGGAAGCAACAGCCTTGGGAGATCCCGGCGCTACCAGCAGCAAGTCACGGAGAAGATGCCCGAAGACCTACGCAGTATTTTTTTTATATTTATTTTTGCAGTATTTTATCAGGGTACTTATGCTTTTTATGTTATTTATCGAATATTACATATTTCACCTTTTTTTCTCATACTCGCTTGAAATCTTAATGTTCTGAAAACGAATTTGAGTCGTCTGACATCGAAAATGCAATGTTTGAGAACATTCAACGATAAAAGATTAGACTAATGAACTTCAGAAAGTCAATTAAAATAAATACATAGAAACATTTATTTATATACACAATCTATTCAACATATCCATTATTTTTATTCATTTATTTATTCACTTTATAAATTAGGCAAGGAAAACATCAAAATGAAACGAATAAAACCAAGTGGAGCCCAGTTCAAGAAAATGCGGGCAGAAAAACAACACACAGCAAATTTGTCAAAAGAATTTATGTTGAACTACGTAAAAAGCCATAACAAGCAAACCCCAGACACCTTGAATAGTCCCTCGGTTTCTGAATTAAACCTGGAAGATCCAACACAACAGGTTATTGACAAGTGTACAAGCGATATTGAAAATGAGGTATGATGAAAAGTGATTTTTTTTTAATTTCCAAAAGCCGGATTACAAAAATAAAAGAGTGTGAACAATATTTTTGAATGATTGATGTTTTCTAGGAGACTGTTTTAACTCATGAAAATACGGGAGCAGAGAATATCGAAGTATTCATGAATAAAGACATAGGTTCTTGGCCTAAGAGAATTTCACAATCGTTTCGTGATTAGTCGTCAATATTGGAGCAGAATCTCTACAAAATAGAAATGGTCCATTTCATCAAGATGATTCAGGAAGATCATTGAATAGTGCTTGGTTTCAACGAACGCATAAAAATGGCGAAAAGACTGAAAGAACCTGGATGTGCTATTCTGTTGCGAAAAAAGCATTATTCTGTTTTTGCTGCAAGTTGTTCCCCTGCAAAAACTTCCAAAGTAGTTTCAGCAGTGAAACTGGATTTTCATCCTGGAAAAAATTGAATCCTCGAATAGAAGACCATGAAAATAGTTCTGCACACCGTTCCTCGTTTCTAGAATGGAAGGACATAGAACGCTCTTTGAAGAAGGGAGGACTTCTCGACGATCTTCTTCAACAGCAGATCCAGAATGAAATGAACGTATGGAGGGATATTCTCGAGCGTATTATAGCCACAATACAAACACTTGCACAGCAAAATTTAGCAATCAGAGGACACCGAGAATCCATTTCTGAAGATCCGAATCCAGGGAATTTCATTGCTCTTATAAAGTGTCTGAGTAAATTTGATCCTGTGATGAAAGCCCACATGGAATCGATTTCAGCTAATAAGGGGCATCTATCATATTTTTCTCACAACATTCAGAACGAAATCATTTCGCTATTGGGAAACAAAGTTAGAAAATCAATTATTTCTGCAGTCAAAGATGCGGTGTACTACAGCATTTCTTTTGATACAACTCCAGATTCCAGTCATGAAGAACAAATGGCTCAGATCATAAGATACGTTGAAGTTAAAAGGAATTATGTTGAGATTAAAGAATCATTCATTGATTTTATCCCTCTCAAAACGAAAGATGCAGAAGGAATGAGAAATGAAATCCTGAGTAAGCTTGAAAATGATGGGTTAGATGTTGATCACTGCAGAGGCCAAGCTTACGATAATCAAGCTACAATGGCTGGCGTTCATTCTGGGGTTCAGCGAAGAATTTTGGATCGGTACCCATTGGCAACGTTTATTCCATGTAACAATCATTCGCTCAATTTGGTGGGAGTTCATGCAGCTCATATCAATGCTCAGGCAGTTACATTCTTTGGAACAGTGGAACGAATATATACCTTTTTCTCAAAATCGACTCATAGATGGGACGTCCTGAAACAACATGTCATAATTAGGGTTAAACGTCAGTCTGAGTGCCAACGCAGCAGCAGTAAATACTTTATCTACCCAACTTGATGAAGTAATAACAGCTCTAGAAATACTCCGAGATACGTCTTCTGAGACCGTGGACACGAGACAAGATGCAGCACTTGTCATCGGTGCTGTTGAAAGATTTGATTTCCTGGTTCTGCTCCTCCTATGGGCGGAGGTCCTCCCTTCTATCGACAGAATGCAGAAAATGTTTCAAACCAAAGGGATCAGCATTTACGAAGCGGAAAAATTACTTGAGACTTTGTCAGACCACATAAAAGAGTGGAGACTTAGTCTTTGCGACACAGTCATAGTGAAAGCTAAAAAACTATGTGAAGAAATGGGCATAACGATTTTGAAGAGGACAAGTAGAAAACGTAAGATGCCAGGTGAACTTGCTGATGACGCTGCTCTCGATACCTACCAAGAAACAAAACGCTTTTTAGTTGAAATTTTGGATAGCCTTTCGATCGAAGTTTCTACTCGCTTTGCTAGCTTGAGAGTCCTGAATGAGCGCTTCGGATTTTTCTTCGACTTCAAAGAATATCTCCATGACGATAAAGAAGTTTTTGATAGAAAACTATTGGAAATTAACGATAAATGCGAATCATTAGCCAAAATTTATTCCAACGATTTAATTGGGAAGGAATTGTTTGATGATATCAAAGATGTCATTTTTCTTCTGAAAAGAGCCAATAAAAAAGGAGAAACTCTTGATCTCACTCCAAAAGGAATATTATTATACATTTCATCATTGGGGTTAGAGGCGTACAAAACTCTTGTGACGGCTTTGAAAATTCTTCTGACTCTTCCATTGTCCGTGGCTTCGTGTGAGCCATCATTCAGTAAACTGAAATTGATAAAAACCTTATCTCCGCACAACCATGAACCAAGACAGGCTGTCAAATTTAGCTATACTTTCCATCGAAAATGAAGCAGCAGCATCACTTGATTACAATGATATAATTGCTGAATTTGCGGCAACCAAGGCCAGAAAAGTTATGTTTCAAAAGTAATATTTCATTGTCATGCAAAAACACATAATATAATGTTTGTTAAGGTTACGTCTGACGAAAGAATTATAATAAAATAAACTTATTCTTCATACATACGAGCATTAGATAATTAATAACCTTTACACCCAACATATGTTATTCACATAAGAAACAATTTCTCATGGTCATATGGCAGAGGAGAAAGAGGGGGGGGGGGGGGGGGCAAATTTTCTGTTTGCACCGGGCGCCAGCAATCCTAGATCCAGCCAGTAGCCACTATAATAGGTTGTACTCTATCTATTTTATTTCTCATTTTCATCGAAAGGGCAGGAAATCTTCTTTTCCAGCACCCAAACATCCTTTCGATGACATTCCTTGTACGGATTTGACTTTCATTATAAAGTCTCTCTGCATCACTAATAGGATCACGCAAAGGTGTCATCAAATAGGGTTTTACACCATAACCTTTGTTACCAACCAGCCAGTATCCGTCAAAATCACCATCTTCTAGTCTGCCCTGTAAAATAACAAAAATAAAATATTTAAACATAAAGGGATATTTGAATTGCTTAAAGATAAGACAAAATCCTTATGAATGTACTGAACTAATATTTTTAAGTAGGTATGTACCTTAATGACACTGTTGGCTGGCTCCTAATCTGTAAAAACATGAAATCAATATCAGACAAATAAATTAATTAATAAGAAATGAATTTACTTACCTGCTTGGGATTGCCCACATGAAGTACCAGGGCAATTCCGGCACCCGTGAAGGAAAAATAAAGAAATTCCTGAAATTTAAAGCCTGAATTAAATGTAAACAAAAACATAAACAAACTTGCCTGGGTGGCCCCCACCCACCAAGATGAGATTCCATACACGCTGCTTATGCGCCGCAAGGGTGAAGGGGATACCCAAATTAAAACGTTGTGCTGAAATGAAAAAGACAATTGACACCAGGCAAAATAATACTTACCTGAAATAAACAAATTAATCCGAGGTTAACCACTTCACTCACTGACTTTACTGACACTTCCCTACAACTGTCAAGTTGATGCGCTCGCAGTCACCGGACGAATAATTTCCCCACAATCAAAGCTGCTCAAACTTATGTTTGGCATCGCGGCGGATTCACCTGTGGTGAATTTATTCGAATAAATCGATCCGCGGAAATTATTAATCAGCATAACCTCACTCTATAAGAGAGAGGAGTGCCGAAGGAGGGAAGAAATTGGAAAATGTCATGGAATATCCTTCCAGACCGCACACAAGGAGTTGCCAGAATGAAGAAGGATCGGCGATCGGCAATAATTTAAATAATATCACCTTTTGGCATAATTGTCATGGGAATGCTGAAATTAAGGTGTAAATGAGTCAACTTATGTAAAATAAGGATAAATATGCCCAACGGAGAGAACCAAATAATGAAAAAACGATACCTAAGGATGGGAAAATCGTGGATAGCATTAAATGCAGAATTCACGCTGGAAGTGTTAAGGATTACTTATGGCAAGACCTTAACGACTGGAAATTTGGGCTATATAAGCAAAGGGCTCAGAGCATCGATGCTGCTTTTTGGACAAACCGGTGAGTGAAAAGGTAATTCAAATGACTTCGGTTGAATCAATTACCTCACATGCTCAGTTGGTCACGGATGCATTGACGGTGGTGTCATTTTCCTACAAGGGGCAGCGTTGGCAAACAGCAGCTTGCAGGTGTTGTTGTATGATTTAATTTCGCGCATTTGTTATTTCGAATCTGGATTTTCATTTGGAATTGTTAACTTGAAGTTATTAGTTTTATTACTGTGAATTTATTATTTTTGAGTTGGAGTTCTTGATTGTATTAGTTGTAGTTAATTTAGTGAATTTGAGCATTATTCTTAAAAGAAAAGGGGAGGTATCAACCTCGAGCGCTCAGACCACGGTCCATTGCACTCTTCCCCTACCCTATCCGAACTTTTTAGTCATCTTGACGAAACTAAGAACATCAGATAGAGATTGAGAATTGAAGTCTTCCATTCTCATTACATCGGCGCCAAGCGTCGTCATGCGCGCGCGGGAGAAGGCCGGGCAGTTACAGAGGAAGTGCTCCGTGCTGTCCTCGTCTTCCCCACACGAAGGACACGTTGAATCGCTGATGATCCCTAAGGTGTTCAGATGCTTGCCGCATGTGTTATGTCCTGTGACCGTCCCTACAAGCGTTCTGCAATCTTTTCTGTCTAGGCGAAGTAAAAGTTTTGCTTTGTTACTGTCTGGACGGCTGATGAACCATTTGGTGAATTTGCAGGTTGATGTACTGGACCATCTCTGACCATGTATTGAGTCCATGAATCTAGTTATCCAGTTTTTCAACTCTGTAAAGCTGACACCAATAATGGGCTCCGGTCCCAGGGGAGGAGAGCTTGCGCCCTCTTTCGCTAGAGCGTCAGAGGCCACATTGCCATCGATTCCCTGGTGACCGGGGACCCATATAAGATTGACCTGGTTGTGCTTGGCAGCAGAATTAAGTCTATTCTTACATTCCTGGACAATCTTTGATTTGGTGGTTGGGTTAAGTAGGGTGACAAGAGCAGCCTTACTATCGCTGCAGATGCCAATCCTCTTATTATGCCACCTATGGGCAATTATCCAGCTGGCCACTTCAAGAATGGCAAACACTTCAGCTTGAAAAACCGTTGCGGTTGTTCCGAGTGATATACTGTATTTGACTGCCTCGTTCAAATACCATCCAGCGCCCGTACCAGTTAAGGTTTTCGATCCGTCTGTGTAGAAAATGTCATCTAATCCATCCAGTAATTTGTTGGGATCATCCCATTCTTCCCTTACCGGAAGACTAATTTGAAATCTTCTTCGGAACATGGTAATTTGCGTCATATCATCCGTCGGCATGCTAAAGAGGGTGCAGTGCTCTTCAAGTCTTCGGGATAAGACGCCATGTCCGGTGGCATGTCCATCATGCCATAGTCTACACTTTTTAAGTCGACAGATAGCTTTCATTGCCTCTTCCTGGATTGCGAGGTCCAAGGGCTGCAAATTGAGCATTGCGTTGAGAGCCGCACCAGGGGTCGAGCTAAAAGCTCCTGTTATCCCTATGCAAACTTCCCTTTGTACTCTGTTAAGAATAGAACAAGTAGTCTTTATCTCCGTTCTACTCCACCAGACCACTGACGCATATGTGATTATGGGCCTAATTATGGCTGTGTACATCCAGTGCACAATAGCGGGTTTTAGACCCCATGTCTTCCCAAAAGCTCTCCTGCATTGCCAGAAAGCATTCAGTGCTCGAGATGCTTTGTGTTCGACATGAGCCTTCCAAGTCAGTTTGCTATCTAGAATTACCCCTAGATATTTCACTTCTTTGGAGAGTTGAATGGTTACACCTTTCAAAATTGGGAGCTTAAGGTTATCGAGTTTCCTTTTCCTAGTGAACAACACAAGTGTTGTTTTCAAAGGATTTACTGATAAGCCATGTCTCTCACACCAGTTCTGGATCTTGTCTAGGGTTTTCTGCATCTTACTACAGACGACCCTAAGTGACTTACCACAAACGAGTGCACACACATCATCAGCGTACGCCTGTATGTGTATATTTAGACTTTGCAATTCGTCTAAAAGGGAGTCTACTACGAAACACCACAGTAATGGGGAGAGTACTCCTCCTTGCGGACAGCCTTTCTCCACTTTCATTACCGTGTCGGTGTCGCATTCCGCGAAAAGTAGTCTCTGAGATAGCATAGAGTAGATCCATCTTACAAGCACGGTATCTACACCATATGCAGTGGCAGCATTACACATCGATGAGAACGTGGCATTGTCGAAGGCCCCCTCAATGTCAACAAAAACCCCGAGAGCGTAGAGCCCCTCGTCCGAAGCACCTTCTATCTTAGAGACCAGATCGTGCAATGCGGACTCACAGGATCTACCACTCCTATAGGCATGCTGGTGCTCATTAAGGGGATGCCGTCTCAACGTT
Source organism: Machimus atricapillus (assembly GCA_933228815.1). Lineage (NCBI taxonomy): Eukaryota > Metazoa > Arthropoda > Insecta > Diptera > Asilidae > Machimus > Machimus atricapillus. The sequence continues at coordinate 15,350,910 of OW121786.1, read as the reverse complement.
TCTCCTCTAATGTATTTTTCTACCAGACGTTCCAGACATTTCAGCAGGAACGATGTCAAGCTGATTGGTCTGAAGCTTTTCGCCAGAGCATAGTCTTCCTTGCCTGGTTTGGGAATGAAAACCACTCTGACCTTTCGCCATGCAGTTGGAATATATCCCCAAGTTAAACAGGCCCTAAATATTTTCTTTAGTGCCGAAACCAGGGAATGGCCTCCTGCTTTCAGCATAGCCGGGTATATACCATCCAGACCTGGGGTCTTATAGTTTTCGAAGGAGGACAAAGCATATTCGATCTTCTCCTCCGTCACAACTTTGGATGCTATATATCTGTCCTGTCTAGTAATGGTTACCCTTTCTGGATACCTTTCTAAACTTTGATTCGTTTGAATCTTGTGACTGCCTGGAAAGTGGGTTTGAACCAGGATCTCAAAAGCCTCCTGTTTGGAACCCGTATATCCGCCGTCAGATTTGCGGAGGGAATTCAGTTTGGCTGTGTCGTCCTTCTGGAAGACTTTAAATAACCTAGCTGTTTCTCTCATTCCTACCAATTCCTCACATAAGATGAGACCTTGGAAGTTCTTATCTCGTACTTATATTCGCGCTGTAGGGTTCGATAGGCCGTCCAGTCATCTTCTTTTTGGGTTTTTAGTGCCCTATTCAGAAGCTTCCTGGTATTCTTCCTGAGCCTCGAAAGATTGCTGTTCCACCAGGGGACGCTCTTGCCACATCGGCTCTTTCTGACGGGACAAGCACTCTCAAAAGAATCTATCAAGGTCCGACTCAATTTCTCAGTCTCATCCTCAATGTCTTTTGTTGATCGGAGCTTGGGTACATATATTTCTTTCTCCGAAAGAATTTGTTTGTACCTCTCCCAGTCAGTTTTCCTTGGATTACGTCCAGCCGGGATGTAAATGTCATCAATGGCTATTCTGTAATTTAGGTATCTGTGGTCCGAGAGAGATTCCTCATCTAGAACTCGCCAGTTAGTAATAAGGTTGGACATCTTCCTATTAGTAAGTGTCAGGTCTATTACCTCCTGTCGCCTACTCGTGACAAAGGTTGGATCATTGCCCACATTGTTAACCACGAGATCGTGCGACAGAATGAAGTCTAATAATTTTTCTCCTCTAGGGTTGCATTTACTGCTACCCCATATGGTGTGCTGGGCATTGGCATCGCATCCAATCACCAGACCTAAATTATTAGATTCTGTGTATCTTACAATTTCCATAAGTTCTCGTGAAGGAGGAGGACTGATGGAGTCATAGGGTAAATAGGCTGAGACAATAATGATCTCATGCCTGACCCCCGCAATCTTGTAGGATACTTTCACCGCAACGACGTCTTGACTGCGGAACTGTCTTAACATCGTGGCCTCAATTGTGTTCGATACAAACACGCAAGCTCGCGGTCGTTCCGTCCTTTCGTAATGAAAGAGGTGCCCCCAGTTGACCATACCGAAACCGCAGATACGTTTTCTGCATATCCATGGTTCCTGTATTAGTGTTATTTGAGGGAATGTCCGCAGTTTGTTTAACCTTCCACTGAGAATAGCAGTGGCCGATTTACTGTGCTGCAGGTTGATTTGAGTGATATTCAAGTCAGTGGACATAGCAATCGACTGCTCCGCAATACACTCGCTGTCCGCATTTAGTTCCCGGAGACGTGAAATTTCACCCTCCCAAAACCTAAATGGGGACGAAGTCCGTAAACAGACTCCAAAACCTTCAGCGACTCCGTGTCAATGCCCAGCGCAAGAGTGGAGCCTTCGGGATCACCGGGGTTCTTCCTCTTGCTACTGAACGCACGTATCCGCCAGTACTTAGTGTCCAGTCCTGGGTTCTGGTTACGGAGGCGGGCAAGTATCTCCCCAGGTGCCTTGCGAGGGCCTGGGATCCAAACAACTGCCCGAACCAGCTTAGGCATGTCGCTACCTTTTGTAGCAGAAAATTTAATGCCGTCAAAAGCTGGAAAGTTTGCCACATTTGTAAGCAGCCATTTGAGGGAATGTTCATTCGTGCATTGAACTTTTAGGGTTCCGTCACGAAAGACCATTCCCTCAAACCTGGGAGCCTCCTTAGTTTCACCCAAGAGCTTCCAAATGTGGTCCTCCACAAAGGTTACGTGCCGTTGTGACATTTCCCTTTGTGGGTTGTCGGCCTCAATTACAACGACCAGGGCTTGAGAAGCAGCCTCAGCGAAGCTTTTTCCCACCCCCTCGGCCGTCGCACTTGAGCCCGACGGAGCCGCACCCTCTGACGACCCGGTACCCGGAATTTGAGCATACTGTTTAATTTTAATTAGCAACAATAAAGCATTTTTTGTAGTGAAATCGAATGAGTTTTCATTTAATAACGATCCCACATTTTTCAGACACTGCTGTTAAAAATGTGGCTATCATGGCTACTGCCTGGCCAACGTGCTACGATATTTGCTATATACATGTTGGCATCACAGGTAGCTTGTACATTCATTGAAAAATACAATTTTCTATTTCTATAATTTTCTGCATCTGGTCCACCTGGAAATAAAAGAAAAATAATATGAATATACATACACTCACACATGAACTTCATGATGTAGTACATGTACTTAATTAAATTAGGATGGCAAATTTTTGTCCTATATCAAAATGCTTAAATGGTTTTTAATTAATTCTATACACACCTGGAGAGTTAATTGGTATGTGAGTACAATCAATTGCCCCAATTACCTTTGGGAAGGCACTTAAGGCATAAAATTCTGTTGCCGTTCTCTCCATATCTTCAACGTTCCTGGGCATAGATATCCATTCTGCTCGCATGTTTGCAATGGCTCGGCTCACTTTGTTAATTATGCGTGATACACTTGACTTGCTGTATCGCCAATACATCTTTGAAAAGACCCACATGCATAGTACTCTAATGCGATTAGCACTTGCTGCAACGGAGTCACTGCTTTATTTCTGTAAAAATAAATGGATTAAATTCATATTTATTACATTGCAAAAGGAAATAAAGCATCTAAGATCCGGTGTTATTTTTAAATTCATATTATAAATAAAAAAAGAGGAACAACTAGGTGACTAGGTAATTAGTTTTCTTTCCATGTACCTAGATAAGAATTACAGGTACCTAGGCTAGGTAGGGATCTAGCAAATAAAATTCGGCACATAGTTGAGGTATATAGGTAGATAATTTAACTTATATTATATAACTTACCTCATCGTTGGGGGCTGCAAATCGTGTTCCAACCGTTGAGCCAGCCACCGCGCTTCATTTTTGGAGACTCGAAATCTAGCCAAGAATGATTCGTTGTCCCATTTTGAAAATCGATCAGTTCTGGAGAAATACACTTTTCTTTACCTAGGCCTTACACTTATCTGGGCCCTATTTCACCAACTACTTTTCACTTTGCACTTTGCAATTTTGCAACTTTTCTTTGCAATTTCTGTTTCACGAACAGGTGCTTTCGCAAAGTGCAAAGTGAGGAAATGAAAAGTATAAAATGGGATATTTTGCAATTTCTGTTTCACCAAACTAAAATTGTCAAAGTGCAAAGCATTCATTTGAAAAGTGTAAAGTCTTTGCACTTTGCAAAATTTTTGCCTGTTTTGTTTCACCAAAATACTTTACTTTGCAATTTATCTTCAATTATTTGAAAAGTTTTATCAAATAATGCAAAGAAAAAATTCTCTTTGCAGTCAGATTTTTATTGTGATTTAGACGTGTGCACAAGAAATTAAAGAATTTTCAAACATAATGTTGCGGTTTGAAAGTTTATTTGAAGGTGACCACGAAGAAGAGATACGTGAACCAAGAAAAAAATATGAAAAATTTCATACATTGGACTTTGTTTATAAGAAGTAAATTCAAAAATTACCTTCTTGTTTTTTAGAACTTCCAAGACAGCTAACTTCTTTTCGTTCTTTCCTGTACGACTCATTTTGGATAATGTTTTCAAAATAATTTATTAAACGTCGCAATCGTATGAAGAATGAAGTAGTTTTTGAAATATTTAATTGCTTACTGTTAATGTCATATTCTAAGCACTATATACATAAATGAAAATAAAACTTATGCAGTGGAGGACGTAGAGTACATATAGGTAAAATATACGATGTATAATACTATAAGAATAATTATCAAACGAGAAAACTTTACGGTATTTGTGATAGTTTTATATTTACACGTGAGGAAATATTCTCTAAAAACTGGCAAATACAATATATTACTTTGCAAATTTGCAAAACACAATAGCTGTGTTTTTTTCACATTTGTTCCGGTTCTAGGTCTAACAGTTTAGTTTTGCATTGAATTGAAATTTTAAAGACTGTCACGTATATAAAGATTTTAAAATTTGCGAAAGCGCATCAAATTAGCCATGATATTTACGCATACAACCTTCAAACCCTTAACCAGATAAATTTTTGGGTTGCTATTTGACGTAAAATGGGTATAAAATCCAGGCAAGTTGATTTTATTTTTGCCAAGCCAACATTTTTTGATATGTATAACTACTCACCAATTTCAATTCAATGCAAAATTTCCTGTTAGACCTAGAACCGGAACAAATGTGAAAAAAACACAGCTAATAATAAATACAAAGTTCTATTTTTAATTGGTGAAACACTTAAGCGGCCCATACACGGTACGACTAGTCCGCGGACTGAGTCGAGTCTGAAGTGCAGTCTTATCGTGTGTAGTTCTGTCTGACGGACTCATTTGACAGTCGCAGAATTAGTCCGCTAAAATCAAAAAATTTTGATTTTTGGGGGAGGAGCTTGCAGTCCAGCAGGCTAGTCTTATCGTGTGTGGAGAAGTCTGACGGACTTTTTGACATTTGATTTGTTTTTCGTCTTTTACATTCTTGTGTGAAATGTTGTAGAGAGCGGACGTGCCTTGCAGTTAAATTATTTTAATTATATGTAGATTAACACAAAATCATTTTTCTATCTATATTGTTCACTTTCTCACGGTTGGCTTCGCACTACTCAAAAATTTTATATGAGTCTGAATGGTCAGTCCGAAAGTTTGTGGCGGTACATCGAGCTGAGTTTTACGACTCAGTCTGTGGACTAGTCGTACCGTGTATGGGCCGCTTAACACTTTGCACTTTTCAAAACAATCAGAAAAATGCAAAGTGAAAAGTAGCGAAGACTTTGTATTTTTAATGAAACACTTCGGACTTGTACTTTGCAGGAAATTATTTTTTTGAAAAGTTGCAAAGTGCAAAGTGAAAAGTGGTTGGTGAAATAGGGCCCTGGTCTAAATCACCTTCGTCTTCAGAAGAACTAGTTTCTGCGAGTATTTCTCGAAGCAGCGACATGTTTGGAGGTTATATTCGATGCGTATTAACAATAAAACTGACTTAACAATAACATTAACCGGCCAACTTCGGGCGGTTACAGTTAACGTAAAATTATGACGTCATTTTAACTATTGTCAAGTGGTGCAACTCATTTTTTGCGTAACCGGTACTTTGACAGAAGTTGCGATCTTTGTTATTGTTAAAGTAAGATGGTGCAACCCAGTCTAAGAGTCGCAATGCCACATGTTAGAGTTTAATCTAAGCTGATGCATGTACAATAAACTAAGAAATGGAAATAAAAAAAAAACAAAATTTCTAAGGCTCGTCAACATTTCTGGCAGAGATGGCATCTGGAATACCTTACCGAGCTCCAGAAACGACAAAAATGGCACAACAGCAATAGCGATCTTCTACCAGACATTGTCGTTTTAGGCTATTGATTATGTCATTTCAAAAGGAACTAAGACGTTCAAGGGTTTTTATTGCACGAATCGTTCAATTGGTTATTAAGGATGAAAAAGCCGCGGAGTGCTATTAAATTAGAGGGTGCAAATTAGAGATAGGGGTGGAAATGCAACCCTTACGGTTTTTTGAGTATAGCTCGAAAACGAAGCAAAATTTTGGATTTTTCTATATGGCAAATATTATAGAGAATAAGATTTTATATCGAAATAGCTTATTAAAAAAATTAAAAAAAAATTTTAGTTCAAAATATATTTAACAAAAAAATGCAAAAAATTCAATTTTTTCTTTTTTTTTACTTTTATGCATATAACCTTTTTCTGAGCAGAGATAGGTATAGGAATTGGTTCATATAAAAAAAAAGTAGACAAAATTTCCTTTAAAATGGTAGGTTGTAAAATTGTTTTGGTTTAAAATTGACCGAGATATTGTTGGTTGAACACAGCCATTCCTTTCGCTTTTTATCGCTTTTATGTTGATATTATGTTTTACTTCTCATATTTTCAACAAAATTATTATTTTACTTTATAAAAAGATATTTTAAGTTAATTTTTTAATAATAAATAAGTATTTAAACAATGGTAATTAATTATACTAGAATATTGAATTTTATTTGTGTACAAATTAAATGCATATTAGAATTCTTCGACAATATTCTGAAATTGTATTTCAATATCTTCATCAATGTCCCCGAGAACATCGTCTTCAGTAATCTCGACTTCTTGCACATTATCGCAATTGACTCCCATGCCCTCTTTGCAAAACAGAGAGCAATTTATACCTAATTTTGCAGCTTCTTTATATGGGGCAAAGTTAAACAAAACCTTAAGCAACTGTCGCTTCCATCTCTTTTGTAAGTTGTCTAAAAGTGCAATATTTTCTCTGACACAATTTTGATCATCGATAAAACCATCCCGTGCATGCAGTGGAGGTTAGGAGTTGTTGTCGAGGTGCATCCTGGAAATGATGGAGTTACTCGAGTTGCTACTATCAGAACTGCTCAAGGCAATTTCAAACGCAACGTGACGCAGTTATGTCCACTGCCAGTCGCAAATGAATGAATTGTATCACGATCATATATCCATTTTGCTCAATTCTTTCGCAACGCGGGGAGAATGTTCCGTTGAATATTATATTGTATATTGTACATATATGTAGTTGTCCGAGTCAGTCGGGTCTAGTTGTTCAAGGGAGTCGGGTCTAGCTGTTCAAGGCAGTCAGTTCTAATTGTTAAAGGCAGTCGGTTCTCTATAGTTGTTGAGTTGTTACAGTTAATTGGTTTTAATTATTGTAATCAGTCTATGTTCATTGTCGTAGTCAGGTTTTGGTCGGCATCAGGAGTGGAGAGCAGTAGTGCAATAATCAATCATTCAATCAATCATTCAATAATCATTCAAAAATCGATTACTCAATCAATAAAGAATCAAAGGCAACCAGGGATAGGGTATCCTTGGATTGCATATTCAAGCATTGCTCACAAATAACGGCTCTGAGCTGTAGGATTCCCGGCGGACGCGCCGTCGATAAGTAACGTCTGTTCACGTTCTCGGAATACCCGGTAGTGACGCCACGCGAGTTACGTTCCCTGATAGTCTAAATATTCAACATGATAAGCCTAGTATGCTGTTCACGCTAAACGAAATTTTTCCCAGTCTCCAAAAAAACGCGTGAAACCGAAGATAAACACTCGCTAAAATATTGTTTGTAGAATTGATGGTGGAGATTTTCCAATTGGGTCGAAGAACGTGAAAACGTCAAAAGTGACAAATGCATTTTAATGCTACGTTGTGTATTGGCCCTAATGTGAGTGAATAGATAATAAAATGAATAGAAAAATCGAACTTGAAGACATTGGAATGTTGGGAGCAGCGTCCTTCGTAGAATTTCTTGCAAAACAAAAGAAAAACCCTTCTGTACGGGTGAACCCTTATCTCCAGCAACGCAAAACCAAAGGCCGATTCGCTACAGCTGTGTGCGCATTTGTAAATTTCATAATTTTATATTGATTCACGCTTTCATTTAGTTTTTCGACATGGTAGAAAATCCTTGTGTCTTCAGGGAAAATTTTCACATGGACCCAAAAACATTTCATACTCTGTTCAGAATGATAGAGCCAGAATTGCTCCAAAAAAGAAACACGCATTGTTCGAGATCCAAAACTTAATTCAAAATTCGAAACTTTACTGGTCAACTGCCGAATTGCAGAATTCCTCTACAACCTGCAGAATCCATCTGCAGCCACTCAACCGACAGGAGGTCTTCTTCTTTTCTCCGCCATCAATCGTGATCGAGCTGGCCGAGTTCAGTTGGGAGCAGACAAGCAATCAGCACAGTCGCAACAGCGGAGCAGACCCGACCTCAGAAGCAGAAGCAGCAACGAAATAGCAGCGGAGGAGGAGACACCAAGAAGAAGGGAGGCGAATCAGCAGTGAAAATTCAGCAACCCAATTTGCCAAATTTATAAATACAGTCCACTCGAATAAAAGTGTAACAAAGTAAAAATCAAAGTGCCTTGTTTCTGGTCAGCAGGTGCATCCACGCCACCCCCAACTCCCCCAACATTTTGGTCCGTTCGGAGCCGGATTGGAAGCATGGTAAGTGAGATTTTTGCACAAAAAAAAGAATTATTTCCATGTAGGGTAAATAGTATCATGTAAAGTGAAAAAAGAATATATTAAAGTGGAAGGTTTTTTCATCGTTGTTCTCGTTGGTGCCCTTCTGATTGTGCGTAGCGTGCCTCATTAGTGGTACAGTTTTTTTATTGGTCGGAATCTAACGGTGGTACACTGGTTCGTTGACCGCGTGTTCAGGTCGTGGTGCGAAATTGTAGTAGATCGCGTTGTGTCACATTGCTCAATTGCCTTTTGCGTGCGTGCCCAAAGAGGAGTTTTATCCCAGCGCAGAATAGTAGCATTGTTGTGCTTTTCTTGGATTTTTGGTCCTTGTCGTGGGTGTGCGGTATTTTTCTCAGCGTTTGCTGAAGTCACGTGAGTCATTCGTGTCCGTTATTTTGCCGTTGCATTGCGGTATTTTTCTCAGCGTTTGCTGAAGTCACGTGAGTCATTCGTGTCCGTTATTTTGCCGTTGCATTGCGGTATTTTTCTCAGCGTTTGCTGAAGTCACGTGAGTCATTCGTATCCGTTATTTTGCGGTTGCATTGCGGTGTTTTCTCGGAGTTTGCTGAGGTCACGTGGATCACTTTATTCTTGAGCTTGATCGGGGTAAGGTTTCTAATTTAATTAAAAGACCAGTTTGTGGGAATTTGTGTGGGGCATTAAAGTAGATTTGTTTAATGGCTGAGGTGGCGGATTTGGTGAAAGAGCAGGAGGCTCTTCGCGAGCAATTGGAGAAATTTATAAGCAATTTTAAAAAATCTCAAAAAGATCGTTTGGTTAACGCGGGACATATAAAGGGACGAATTGAGGCGGTTAGAGATATTTGGGAAGAGTTTCGTTCCAACGACAGGTCAATTCGCATAAATGCTACGGCGGAAGAAAAGCAAGGTGAATATTTTACCGCAGACATTTTTGATCAGGTGGAGACGAGGTATTTCGACTGCATAGGTAACCTCAATGATTTGTTGGGAAGGTTAAGCCAAGCCTTGGCAACCTCTCACCCCGGAATGTCTTTACCACCCCCTGCGGGTCATGGGGCGGTATTGTCCTCAACATTGCAGGACACCGCCACAATGACGGGCTTTCCACATGATCGACATAATGCCGATGGTGATGCAATTTATAATGAAGTAAGGCTCCCTCGAATATCGATACCTAAATTTTCTGGTGATTATGGTAGTTGGCCTTCATTTTATGATTTGTTCCGGTCAATGATCCACCAGAATGATAGGATTCCACCTGTCCAGAAGATGCACTATTTAAAGAGTTGTCTAGCGGAGGAAGCGGAACGAGTCATTCGCAACTTAAATATTACAAGCGACAATTACAGCATTGCATGGGAGATGTTGTGTAAAGGTGGGTCCACACTGAGCCACCGAAAGCGAACATATGTGTTCGAGTACAAGTTTTCGCTTAATGTGTACGCGTTTCAAACGCGAACGAATCTGTTCTATACCCTGTGCTCTTGTTCCGTGCTGCTGCCAAATGTGGAAGCAAGAACGAACAAGTTGTGAACGAACATAAATTTCTACGAAAAGCAGTGCGGACGCCTCACGAATCTTTAGCGAAGGTAATTAAAAAACCCTAAACAAACAAAGAAGAAAACCCTAAAGTCCTAAACAAACAAACAAGTTTGCCGAGTGTGTACGTCAAGGAAATTAGAACGAATGTGTGCTATACCCTGTGCTTGAGTTTCATTTCGATTGTGAAATTATAGCGACTCCAGCATATGTATGAATTTTTGTCAGTTTTGCTCAATATATCGGACAATGAAGTTATAATTGCAATTACTGAGCCTTTACTTATATGCATACTGTGATTCATTAATAAATCAACAAAAAAAAAAAAAAAGGCTGTTTTGATATCATGTAGGAAACGCTGTACCAATCGATTCCTTGGACATGTATACGAGTTAAATGAGGGTTCAAATTCAAAATTTACCGAAGTTTGTATAGAAAATTGGTAGAAAACACGAAATATTCGCCATATTTTATATACATTCGCTCAGATTTTCCAACTTGAATGGAAAACATGCAAATGCAAGGAAACCTGATTGACGCCTTCTCAAAAGACGTCCACACTTAAAAAATTTCGCTTGTGTTTGCTTGCATATCTACGGACGCCTGTGCAGCACGCGTGATTATGAAAGCAAACATAGCGAACGCGCATGTTTTTTATGTTTCTTCAGCGTACACACTAGAAAACTTGGATTGCAAACATGTGTACTCATGCGTTCGCTTTCGGTGGCTCAGTGTGGACCCACCTTAAGCGGTATCAGAATCCTCGTGCATTAGTTCACCACAATTTAAAGCGATTATTTTCTCAGCCACAGATACATTCGGAAAATGGTTCTCAGATTAGAAAGCTCCTCGACTGCACTAGTGAGTGTCTTGCTGCTTTGCAAAATTTGGAGATAAGGATCGATGAGTGGGATCCTTTAGTCAACTATCTTGTAGTTGAACGTTTACCCTTAGAAACCCGACAGCTGTGGGAACATACCCTTGGTTCCGCAACGTCTATTCCCAAACTCAAAACACTTTATGAATTTCTCGAAGCCAGGTTCAGAACCTTGGAATCCTTACCAAATAATAAATCTCAGAGGGTCCACTTTCGCTCTCAAGAACAGAAAGCCAGCTCATACCACATCACGAGTTTTAAATGCCCTATGTGTAGTCTCTCTCATCCTCTGAGGAATTGTGTGAAATTTGGTAAGCTCAGCCCGCAGGAAAGACAGAGGATGGTCTCATCTAAGTCTTTATGTTATAATTGTCTCGCTCATAGTCACTTGGCTGCTCAGTGTCCAAGTACCCAAAACTGTAGAATTTGCAACAAGCGTCACAATTCCCTCCTCCACTTTCCTGATAGGCCCAAGAGCACTGGACAATCGGAAGCAGCTCTAGCACGGAACGCCTCGCAACCCAACACTTCAACTACTGAGTTTAATACTTATTTTGCCCAGCGGAAAACGGATGTTTTACTCGCAACAGTTTTGGTAAAGGCTTTCTCAAAGTTAGGAGAACCCCATACCCTTCGTGCCTTGGTGGACCTTGGTTCACAAGCGACATTTGTGACGCAATCGGCCGTACAGCGTTTAGGCTTAAAGTGCTTTGCCAGGTCAAATCAAATCACTGGACTCGGCAATTCTCTTACTGCTCAGTCTAAAAGCTCAGTATATTTGAGAATATACCCCCACTCTTCAAATAGCCCTAGTGTCGAATTAAGCGCTGTAGTATTGGATACATTGACTGATTTTTTGCCCCCTCGACAGATTGATGCCTCGCTGTGTTCACACCTTAAGGGTCTATCTCTTGCAGATCCTTCGTATTCTAAACCGGGAAAAATTGACATCATACTTGATGCTGCAATTTATGCGCAGATTACTGCAAATGGTTTACTTAAAGGTAAACCGGGCACACCCGTTGCACAAAACACCACATTTGGGTGGATTGTTTTTGGTGAGATTCCTTCAGAAAATAAATACCCGTCATCCAAGAAGGACTCCTATCTTTCCGTTAATTTTTGTAGTCAAATTAAGGAATGCGATCTCTTAAAACGCTTCTGGGAGCTGGAAGAAATTACCCCTACTCCATCTCAAACTAAGGAAGATCTCCTTTGTGAAGAGCATTTCACTAATACACACTCGCGAACCCCAGAAGGCAGATATATAGTGAAACTCCCCTTTGATCCCTCGATAAGATGAACCACAGTTTGAAGGTTCTCGTGATATAGCAATGAAGAGATATACATTGCTAGAGAAACGTCTTGACAGGGACCTCTCTTTGAAAAAGGATTATTTTGAATGTCTAAATGAATATTTGGATTTGGAACAAATGGAAAGAATTCCTATAACCGAGCTCACAACATCAGGCCCCAAGACTTATTATTTACCCCACCATGCGGTTTTCAAAACAGAAAGTGTGACGACTAAAACCCGCATAGTTTTTGATGCTAGCTGCAAGGCACCATGTGGCTATAGCTTGAACGATTTCCTACTCTCAGGACCCTCACTTCAACGTGATATGACTTTGCTTCTGTTCGAGTGGCGACAGAAGAGATATGTGTTTACAGCTGATATAGCTCGAATGTATCGCCAGATACTAATTGACCCCTGTGATCGGGATTATCAGAGAATAATCTGGCGTCAATCTTCCTCACCTGTCGAGGATTTTCGATTGCAAACTGTTACGTTTGGGGTTCGATGTGCGCCTTTCTTGGCCATTCGGACCATGCATCAGCTTGCGGAAGACGAAGGTGAGCTCTTCCCTATAGGGGCTCATATTTTGAGGAATGATATGTATGTGGATGACGTTCTGTCAGGTGCCCATACGATACAGGAAACTACAGAGGCAAGGAATCAAATATACGAGATTCTAAAGCGAGGAAAATTTGATTTGCGTAAGTGGGCTGCAAATGATGCGCGAATTTTGGGAGACATCCCTGAGTCTGAACAACTATCTGTACCGTCGGTACTTTTCTCGAAGGATAATTATGTGAGAACTCTTGGGGTAGTGTGGAAACCCGCACAGGATAGCTTCTCATATGAACGGGTCCAGAAACCATTATACAGTTGCATGGTTTTTGCGACGCCTCCGAGCTTGCTTACGGAGCAGCCATTTATTTACGTTCACAAGATAGTAGGGGCCAGGTTACCTCCCACTTGATCACTGCTAGAACCAAGGTCGCACCTATTCAACCGGTGACCTTACCAAGGTTAGAACTTTGTGGGGCGGTTTTATTATCAAGACTTTTGGAGAAATGTCGCGGCTCTGTTCAGTCATCTAATATTAAAATTTTTGCTTGGACAGATTCCACTATTGTTTTGTCCTGGCTGCGACGGCATCCCAATAATTTCAAAACTTTCGTGAGTAATCGCATCTCGGAAATTATAAGTAGTGGCGATTCGGTGCAATGGCGGCATGTTCCGTCTGCTGATAATCCAGCGGATATAGCTAGTCGTGGAATAACAACGGAAAAATTGTCCGAATGTTCCCTGTGGTGGAATGGACCACAGTGGCTGGTGGATGATCAAGGTTCATGGCCATCTCGATTTTCGTTCCCTGAGCCTGACGCCTCTACTCTCGAATTGAAACCACAAAAAAATCTCCTTTGTCTGGATTCAGATGAGTGTTCGACCATGATTCTTGAACAGTTTTCTTCCCTTACTCACCTTCTCAAGACCATACGTTGCAAACGGTTTCTTAATTCTTATAGTAAAACTAATAGTTACCCCTATCCCTATTCAAGTATCTTGTCACCAATTTCTGTTGGTGAACTCAATTTTGCCAAAGAGTTTTGGATAGTGAAGGAGCAAAAACGATTTTTTTCCGAAGAAGCTTCTTGTTTGCTTAATAAAAAAGCTATTCCTTCGACCAGTAGAATACTGGAATTGAACCCCTTTCTTGATGGTAATGGTGTGATGCGGGTGGGGGGCAGGTTGCACAATGCGCCGATCCCGTACAATCAAAAACACCCTATAATTTTGCCACCAAAAAGTCATTTATCCAAGCTTTTTATAAGAGACGCTCATTTTTCCTGCCTGCATGGGGGTCCTACGCTCACCATGTCGATTTTGAGAAAATCTGTTTGGATACCTAGAGGCCGTAATGTGGTTAAGGGATACCTGCGTAGGTGTGTGACCTGTTTCAGGCAGTTGAGCAGGGTTCAGAGTCAGTTAATGGGATCTCTACCCTCTCCCCGTGTGACTCCGTCTCGACCCTTTGCCAACACACAGGCGTGGACTATGCGGGACCATTCAATCTCAGAGTGGCTCGTACTCGTGGTGGCCGTACATATAAGGGATATCTTTCAATATTCATATGTCTCTGTACTAAGGCCATCCATATTGAGGTCGTTAGTGACCTCACAACAGAGGCTTTCTTGGCGGCCTTCACTCGTTTTGTTTCGCGGCGCGGTTTTTGCCATAATGTTTATTCTGATTGTGGGACAAATTTCGTGGGGGCTCGTAATAGGCTTCTGGTGCGTGGTAGAGGTGCTGGTGACCATCAGGAACCAGAGGCTGATCGGGAGCAAGGTGAACACCTTAAAAGGGCGTATCATTTGACAGTCCAGAGGGCTGCACAGGTGGTTAATGAGAAAGGAATTCAGTGGCATTTTAATCCACCTTCTTCTCCCCACTTTGGCGGGTTGTGGGAGGCAGGAGTGAAGTCCACTAAGTATCACCTCAAAAGAGTCGTTGGTAATACCCCCCTAACGTATGAAGAAATGTCTACATTGGTAACCCAAATAGAGGCTTGCTTAAATTCTCGCCCGCTTTGCCCCTTAACGGATGATGTGAATGACCTTCGAGTCCTGACGCCGGGACATTTTTTAATTGGTGACGCCCTCCTAGCGCCACCTGAGGACAATTTCCTTAATTCTAAAATTGGGTCTCTTAGTGGATGGAATTTTGTCCAAAGGCTAAAACAAGAATTTTGGAGGGTCTGGCATGAGGAATATTTGACTCGAATGCAGCAGCGGCCTAAGGGGGCGACAAGGTCTGAAAATCTTAAAGTGGGAGATATTGTGGTGCTGAAGGATGAAGGAGTACCCAGTGGTAACTGGGCTTTGGGCAGAATCACTAGAACATACCCAGGCGCTGATAATCTTGTTCGGGTCGTTGATGTAAAGACCGCTTCCGGCGAGTTTAAACGCCCAATCGCGAAGCTATGTTTGCTGCCGGTGGACTCCCATATGGACTAATTCTAAATGATTGTTTGTCATTCCTTATCGGAATGGCACTGACCTGATGCTGGATGATTTAAAGCTTTCCACTTGAAAAAAAAAAACCCAAATTTAAAAAATTTGAAATTACCTTTACATATTTGTTTTGAAGTATATTTTGGTACATTGTATGGATCTGTGCAGATTTCTCTTTATCATAGTAAATCTTTCCGGGTCCGCCCTATACTATTCAAATTTATTCCAATACCTTGTTGTCCTTCTCGAGCACTGATGACATCATTGGCATATTCACTGGAGCTGTATGAGGATATACTGAATCATGCATGGACGTTGCAATTGGACCATCGGGATGCTTAAACACCAGCATGCCTCCATCTCAATCTCAACCTCAACATTGAATTCCAAGGGAATTTCATTGCCATTGTCATGCCAAGGCGGGGAGGATGTTCGAGATCCAAAACTTAATTCAAAATTCGAAACTTTACTGGTCAACTGCCGAATTGCAGAATTCCTCTACAACCTGCAGAATCCATCTGCAGCCACTCAACTGACAGGAGGTCTTCTTCTTTTCTCCGCCATCAATCGTGATCGAGCTGGCCGAGTTCAGTTGGGAGCAAACAAGCAATCAGCACAGTCGCAACAGCGGAGCAGACCCGACCTCAGAAGCAGAAGCAGCAACGAAATAGCAGCGGAGGAGGAGACACCAAGAAGAAGGGAGGCGAATCAGCAGTGAAAATTCAGCAACCCAATTTGCCAAATTTATAAATACAGTCCACTCGAATAAAAGTGTAACAAAGTAAAAATCAAAGTGCCTTGTTTCTGGTCAGCAGGTGCATCCACGCCACCCCCAACTCCCCCAACACGCATCCTGATGCAATAAATGCGTTGGAAAAGTTTGCTGTTGTTATGGAGTTATTGCCTACATATTTAATAAATGAATGAAAAACTAATATTTATATTTATAGATATTTGGCGAGTGGAACAATTCAAAGGCATGTGTCATCGGTGTACCGAATCAGCAAACAGCATTTTGGAAGTTTAGTGGATATAGTATGCAGTGCAATTGCTAAAGTTTTAAGGGATGAAATCCCTGAATTAAACATAGAAGATTATGTTAGGGTTGCGAATGAATTCAACGCTCAATGGAATTTGCCTAACTGTTTGGGAGCAATTGATGGGAAACATGTAGCTATTAAATGTCCCCAGAATGCTGGAAGTCTTTTTTATAACTACAAGGTAAGAATATTCTATTTTATGAAATTGATTTTTAACCGAATCAATATTTTAACAGGGTTTCCACAGCATTAACTTGATGGCTGTCTCAGATGCCAATTATAAATTTACTTACATCGATGTTGGTGCATACGGCAACGAAGGCGACGCCAATGTTTTTGCTGCAACACGTTTTGGAAAGCAAGTTTTACAGGATAATTTGGCCTTACCCGAAGATGCATTTATAGGAAGAGACAAGTTTCTATTTTTTTTCGTAGCTGATGATGCCTTCCCGCTTAATAAAAGGATCATGAAACCGTATGTGCCGAGGAAACCGCACAAGCTAACGGACGAAGAACGTATAGCTAATTATAGAATTAGTCGTGCTAGACGTTGCGTGGAAAACTCATTTGGAATCTTGTGTTCCAAATGGTTGTGCCTAAGAACCATGTTTTGTGGTCCAGAACGGGCAAAAAAAATTATAGTCGCATGTTCTTACTTGCACAATCACCTACTTCGGACAAACAAGCCCTTATATTGCCCACCAAAATTTGCGGATTATTATGATGATACGGGTTGTTTCATTTAAGGTGAATGGAGACGAAAGCTGCCTAAGGATTCATTACATTACACCTCATTTAAAGTTATCCCAGGAAGGCCTACAAATTATGCGAAAGATGTGAGGGACAAATTAAAAACGTTTGTTAATTCTCCGTCGGGTTCAATCCCTTGGCAAAATAAATCTAGTTACTTGTATTTCATTGTTTTTATTTAATCTCCTCCCCAGCGGTTATTAAAAAGTAGACGGACTCCTTTTTATTTATGTATTTATTACATTATTAGCATTACATTGAATTGCGTCATAGGCCATACTGATGAACTCGAATCCTAGTTCTTCAACCTTTTCTTCTGGCAGTTTTTGCAGCATGCGGTCCAGGTTTGCAAGCATTTGGGTGCGACTGAAATGTGAAAAAATCGAAAATTTTATGGTTTGGGAGGCTGCGTTCCCAGAAAAAATACTTACATACGTATAACTCGAACAGGCAGAATCCTGGCTTGTAACCTCAGTGCATGGAGACGGTGCTTCACTACAATTCAATATACTTGAAAATGTCCTATTTTAATTAAAATATTTATATATGTAAATATACGCAAGTCGTATTGAAATCTATAAAGTCATTAAATCAATCGCTTCTAACCTTCTCTTCGATGAAATGGGAGTACAAAATGCCATGTCCAATCTATTTTTTGAGAATACTCTTCCGAGATGTGCTCTTCCTCTTCGTTTTCGGGTTCCGCTGGGCTGCCCGATTTAAATTTTTTTCTCGCACTTGTGTGGTACCTACCGGAGGCTGTCGCGTAGAGTCTTCCAAGCTGATTTGCAATCATCCGCTGTAACAAATAGAAATGGTTAGTCATGTAGTGTGTAGACATATTGCGAAACTTACCACTTTTATGCGTGGATTTAGCTATATCCTGCCATTCAGCATTCACTGCTTGGATATTTCGGTGCCCTTTAGCTTCTAGTTGCCAAATAATAACTTTCTGCTCCACTAGTTTCGCCAACTTTTTTCTTTCTGCGGTGGTAAAAACCGATCTCTTTCTTTTCGGTTTATCCTTGGATATGTAATCCTCAAACAAAACTTCCTCTACATTGTAGTCCATCCCTTTGCCATTATGTAATAATTATTCTATTAATTAATGAATTATTTAATACGCATACTTACCTCCTTGTTGTTCAAATTCAATTTCGTTGTTGTTGTTGTAGTTTTCACACGCTGGTCACAAAGCAGAACTCTTCAGGAGGAGCCTCAAAGGTGCCAACCGCAGCCCAAGCAAAAATTCGCAAGCTCAGCACAGGCCACCGCTCCACACCTCAATAAAAGCCCGAATCGCGTCAGCACCAAAAACGCAGCCACAGAAAATTCAATCTCAAAACTTCACAATTCAATTATTGACTTCAGTCTTCAGCAAACGTCAAAATTCCGCTGCGAATAAATGCTTTGTACATTAAAATGCCCGCTAAATTCTGGTGGAGAGTTTTGAGCGCTCCGCGAAACAGGCAGTTTAGCGAAGGAACAGCGTACCACTTTGCTACATTCCGCAGCGGAATTTTTTCGCTAGGCGGAATTTTGTATGGGAAATTTCGTTTAGCGCGAACAGCATACTAGGCTATACAATTCATTCCAAGAAATCAAGAAACAGTAGATATTCAAGTCAAATTACTTTAAATGAATTTCCCATAGAGTCTGCAAAATTCCCAGACAAACGACAGATAGTTGATCCACATGAAATAGTACTCTTTTGAGAAGAATCTCAGGGAACGTGACTTTTGCACTTTTTCAGATAAGAAGCTGTAAAATAGTTTTGTAAGACAGTCAGTTGTTATTCGGACTCGATCGTGTAAAGACAAACATCTTTTAAATAAAAGCTCTTTTGGAAGAATTAAAGTTTTTCCTTTTATTTAAGTTGAAATAAAACTCGCGGGTGTCATGCCATCGATCGGCGACTCAAAGTTGCAAAAATTTCATATAAAACTGGCTCATTCCTTCACAATCATGTACTCGATGTAGTAATTCAAATTCATATAATAAAGTTGGGTTTTTATGCCGTCTGGCTTTTTCCCAAAAAGATTTTTTAATTTACCCAATGCCAATTTCCATACGAAATACGAGGATTCGCCAAATAGGCGAATTTTTGACGAAACACTTCCCTTAACTCCATTCTTGGACACGGAAGGATCGTTGAGAATCAAAGGTCGACTACATCACACTAATATTTCCTATTCACAAAAGCACCCTCTAATTCTCCCCAGAAAATGTCACTTAACCGAATTAATTATTAATTATATCCACCAAAAGACCTTACACGGGGGTACACAACTTGTACTAGCGACTCTTCGTGAGGAATTTTGGGTTCCAAAAGGAAGAAGTACCGTGCGCAACATTATTTGCAAATGCATGATTTGTTGGAAGCAAACCGCAAAAACCCAAACTCAAATCATGGGCGACCTTCCCGCTCCGCGAATAAATATATCTCGGCCATTTCAACACACCGGAATTGATTTCGCGGGTCCCATTAATATCACCATGTCTAAACATAGGGGAAATAGATCATATAAGGGTTACATATGCATTTTCGTTTGTCTATCCACAAAAGCAGTACATATTGAGGCAGTTTCCGATTTATCTACTCCGGCTTTTATTGCGGCCTTAAGACGTGTTCGACTGAGATCGAAAACATATTCGCGGAACCGAAGTTATGGCCCGGCCATATGTATCCCTATTCCCTATGTACATATACACATCACATTTCTCTCTGATCCTCGGTTTCTCGCTATCTCTCGTGTATGTGTGTCATGATACGTGAATCAGGCGTCGCTGATTCACGGGGCTTCCTGCGCGAACACTCGAACCGGGCAGACGTCTGCCACCTGTTGTAGAATATTCTTTTTCCTGCTAGTATTGTCGTGCGGATATAGTTTAGCGGGATTCCATCGACATCGTGCCGTGAAGTAAATGTCGTCGCACAATGCTAGTAGTCGTCATCGCGGGTGTTGTCGCCGGGTTGCTTTCGCGATCGTACCAGCGAAAGAAAGATCCAGGTATCGCGTTCTTAGGATCCACGCGTCGCGTTCTTCTACCTTTCCCACGTGTGTTTTTGTGCGCGGGTGTGTGTGTTCGCCCTTTCAGCGCCACCTCGGCCTTGGGCTCTCCACCGGGCGATTACCTCCCGCAGGAGGCCGTTCAGTTTCGACCTTTCCGTCGAAACATTCACGGTGCCAGCCACCACTACATTCCACACACACATCCCGCTTCCCACATTGACACACACACACATATGTTCATACCTATCAAATATATATATATGTATCTTTACATTTTTCGAGGGTTTTTTTTGGTCGTTGCCTTCAGCAACGGTCCTTTTTTTCCCTCAGGGTCAAAAATAAATTTAATCCCATTTTTCTTCGACCCAAAAATCAACGACTTTTATTCAACCCTATTTTCCTAACTCCTATCCCAATTCAAAATTATTTGTTATTTTGAAACACGGGTATCAAGCATAAGGCTTGATTCTCGACGAAACATTTGGTGCCTCCTGTGAGGAATGACTCGCATTTCCTCACATTTTCTTACATATATATACATGCGTGTTTGCACAAGTGTGGCGCTGTCACGGCCGTCGTTGGGGATTCCTCCACCGACCTCAGCGCGGTGTGCAGACTCCGATGCGACGGCAGCGCCACGACGTGCGAGAAAATAATTATTAATTCCTCGGGAAGAGATGGCGTTATTCTTTGCCTGATAGCCGACGGCGAAGGACGTGCAAAAAATTGTAATAAGGAAGGGAAAAAAGTATTTTGCAAAGTGACATTTTGTTGTTTTGGTGGTAATCACATGCAAGGAACCCAGAGTTCGGACTTGAGCTCTATTAACTGGAAAAATCAACATCTTCTCGTACATCGGAGCTCCTCCGGGCGTCGCCTCTCCCAGTTGCTGCCTGCAGTGGAAGTTTAGGACATAAAACAGATAAGTTCTTTTCATAATTAAATCAATTTCATTTCTAGGTTGATATTTTCTTTTGAATAAGTGTTTCGTGCGAAGTTATTTACGTTTGTGTGCAAGAAATAGTTCACGGTCGCGTGGTCTCCCGAGTTAGGATTCCGCATAAGTTTTTTTCCGTTGCGTTGCATCACGCACGCGGTTCCCAGAATCCAAACGGTTTTATTGTTTGCCTCTCAAACGGTCGGTAGAGTTTATTACGCGATATTAAAATTCTGGTGATCAATTGCTCACACTTTTTCATCGGAATTTGATTGTTTTTAGAGAATTGTTTTTTGTTTCCTTCTCTTGTTTTTCTTCTTAGAACTCATTGCACAAATTTTGTGTTATCTTCCTCAGTTGTCAATTATTTTATTTTTTTTTGTTTTGTTTTTGTTTCTTTTCGTCTTATCTTTTTCTTCGTTTCACCAACTATCTACGCCAATATGGACGCCGCTCGACTTGCCCATATTGCGCAAAAGCGAAAAACTTTGAAGTCTCAAATAACATTGGTATCGAATAATATTTCCCAAAAAAGAATTGCTCGGGCTAATGCTCTTTTACGTTTAGATCGGTTAAAATCGTTGTTGTTTAACTACGAAGAACTTCATGATGAGCTCGAAATGGCTATACCTGATCATGAAGGGCTCGCCGAGCTCCCCGAAATTCAGGATAATTTCTACGATTTATCAACTCGTGTTAACGCTATGCTCCCGGAGCGTTCAGCTGATCGGGGTCTAGAAGCTGTTGGTTCCAATACAGCTAGAAATTTGAATTCTGCCAATCCACTGGCTAGTTCGACTATGCTCGAAAGACAGTTGCAAATTAAGCTTCCGGATACGCCTATCCCGAAATTTGACGGGGATTTCAATAAATGGCTTTCTTTTAAAAATCAATTTCTGTCCTTAATTGATGAATCTAGTCTCACTGATCTTCACAAATTCTTGTATCTGCGAGGGGCGATGACCGGTCCTGCCGCGGCTAAACTTGCCCTTTTCAGTGCAAGTGGAGAAAATTATGCGAAGGCGTGGGATTTGCTTACCAAATCTTACGAAAGAAAACGTATTCTTGTCACAAAACATATAGATGCCATTTATGACATCACTCCTTTGAAGACTCCGTCATCTGCTGGGCTTTCCAAGCTCATCGATGATACTCAACAACACCTTGCCATGCTTACTTCTTTGGATATATCGGTGAATCTTACCTTTATCATCCGTTGGCTCGAAAGAGCTCTTCCCACCGAAGTTCGTCATGAGTGGGAAAGAACACTAAGTCTTGACGAACTTCCAGATTTTGAGAAGTTTTGCACTTTCATCACAGATTATGCATTCCGTCTTTCTACCGATCGTGACAACATCCATTCAAAGGGTGAGAATTCCAAGAAACGATCCGGTGAACAGTATCATCGACCGAGCAAATTCAATAGGGGTGACTCGAGCGCCCGCACATTCGTTACTTCGACAATTTCTCCATCAAGTTCCGGGTTTAGTTGTCCTCAGTGCAAACAGCTGCACTTGTTATACCAATGCCCTGCTTTCGCTAGGCTTAATATTTTCCAACGGTGGAATGTTGTAAAAAGGGCCAAATTATGCCCAAATTGTCTTCGTCCTGGTTCCCATTCTGGACCATGCCCATCCGGACATTGCAAACAGTGCCCAAAATTCCATCACTCCTTACTACATTCTGCTTCGAGCAATTCCAAGCCTGAAGGGAGGGAGACGAACGCTTCAAGTTGACTAACCGCCAGTACCTTCAATACAGCCTCGCGCGCTTTACGACCTGATCTAATGATGAGCGCCGTCGTTCAGGTCCCCGGCGTGGCTGGCAGTGTTTTCACAGCTCGCGTTTTGCTCGACACTTGCGCCACTGCTCACTTCATAACCGAGAGCTTTGCCAAAAGTTGGCATTGCCTATTCATCCATGTTCCGTTTCAGTCGGTGCTATTAACGGTATGGAAACAATTTCTAAGGGTAGTCTTACAATTACCCTCCGATCCGTTCACAATAAATTTCAGAAAACAATTACTTGCTTGATCGTTCCTAAAATTGCCGATAATGTCCCTGAGGACTTTTTTACCCGGGATATAATCAAAATTCCTGGAAATTTAGTCAGGGCTCTCGCTGATCCGCAATTTCATCTTCCTCGACCGGTCGATATCTTGATTGGCTCGGGCGCCACAATATCTTTGCTTTCTATTGGTCAAATTAATTTATCGGTCGAAAATTCAGATTTAATTTTACAAAAAACCCAACTCGGATGGGTAATTGTTGGCGGATTAAATCCCATAAATAAGAGATCAGCTTCTTGTAATTTGACTGCATTAACGAAGGCTCTCGAACGATTTTGGGTGATCGAGGATGCTACTTCCAGATCTTCAAGGTCTGCAGAAGCGCTTTCATGCGAAGCTCATTTCTCCGAGAATATTGCGCGCGACGCCGGCGGCCGGTTCATAGTTCGTCTTCCTTTCCGATATAAAAATCCCGATTTAGGAGACTCTCGATCTATCGCCTTGAAGCGCTTCCATTCCCTTCAAAGAAAACTCCATGGCGACGCGTCCCTTCGTGAAGAATATTTTCGCGTTATGCAGGAGTATATTGAGCTTGGACATATGTCTCTGGTCAGCGATGAAACAATCCCAGGCTACTATGTTCCTCATCACGCTGTTATTAAAGCATCGAGTAGCACCACCAAGGTGCGTGTTGTTTTTGACGCTTCTGCAAAGACTACCAACGGTCTCTCTCTCAATGACGTCTTAATGACTGGTCCCACTATTCAAGATAAACTCTTCGAACATCTTTTGCGATTTCGGAATCATGTTTATGTGCTCACAGCTGATATCGCAAAAATGTACAGACAAATTCTCGTTCACCCGGAGGATCGACGATTCCAGCGTATCTTCTGGTACGATGGAGCCTCGATCAGGGTCTTCGAAATTAATACGGTAACTTTCGGTGTTTCTTCTGCGCCGTATCTTGCCATCCGGTCAATTCACGAGCTCGCGGACAGGGAGAACACGGACTTTCCACTCGCGTCAAAGATTTTGAAACGAGACTTGTATGTAGACGATCTTTTGACCGGAGCCGATACCTTGGACGAAGTAATGAAGGTTCGAGACGAGATTATCGATCTTCTCAAACGCGGTGGGTTTGATATTCGTCAATGGGCTTCTAATCACCATCACGCCCTCGACAACATTCATGAAAAAATTTTCGACTTAGATTGTGCCGTGCAAGAAGAACCAATTTTTAAGACCCTCGGTGTCACTTGGAATTCACATCTTGACAAATTCATTTTCTCTGTTAATTCAACCTTATCTTCTGAGAAAATTACCAAACGTACTATTTTGTCAAAAATTGCTAGAATTTTTGATCCTTTAGGGCTACTTGGTCCCATTATACTTGTCGCGAAAGTTTTCATGCAGGACTGCTGGAAGGCAGGAGTTGACTGGGACGAGTCAGTCCCTCAAAACTTGCATTCGAAATGGACTGCATACGTCAAGCAGCTAGAACTCGTGCGCGATCTAGCAATCGATCGTCGTCTGTTAATTCAAACCCCAAAACGAATCGAAATTCACGGTTTCTGTGACGCTAGTGAAGTCGGTTACGGGGCGTGTCTTTACATTCGATCAACCGATTCACGAAATCGCACTCTGGTCCGACTCTCTTGTTCGAGGGCTCGTGTTGCCCCTCTCAAAAAATCGACTATTCCTCGCCTCGAGCTGTGTGGAGCACAAGTATTGGCTCGTTTGTATTCCGAGGCACGGTCCTCTTTCATTTTTCATATCGATAAAGTTATTTTCTGGTCTGATTCTACGATCGTTCTTCAGTGGCTTAAGAAACCACCTCAAAAACTCCCACAATTTGAAGGCAATCGCGTCTCTGAAATCCTTTCTCTGGGAGACGATGTTGAGTGGCGCCATATTCGAAGCGAATTTAACCCGGCTGACGCCTTATCTCGAGGACAGTCACCAGCCGAGTTCCTGAAGAATCAGTCTTGGTTCAATGGCCCATCTTGGCTCATTCAGCCGGAAAGTGAATGGCCCCGTAGTCTCGAGGTGACCGTCTCGGAACTGCCCGGTTTCCCGAGGAATACGGTCCTTCTAACAAACAAAAAGAAGGAAGAAATTGTGATATCCGATTTATTTTCTCGTTTTTCATCATATTCAAATATGTTACGGAAATTCGCCTTTTATATGCGTATACGCAAGAAGAATCGCATTTATCGTAATAAACCCTTAGCTCCGGAAGAAATAAATCACGCGGAATATAACGTACTTAACCTCATTCAACGTGAGCAGTATTTAGAGGAAATTCATTGTTTATTAAAAAATGAACCAGTCCAGAGCAGTAAACTTGCCGCCTTTAATCCTTTCCTTGATGAACACGGTATCTTACGTGTTGGTGGCCGGTTGCTCAATTCTAAGGTTTCATCCGATCAGAAAACGCCTATTCTTTTACCATCAAGACATTACGTTACAGACTTGATAATTCGCGAAACTCATTTACGTACCAATCATTTCGGAATTCAAGGAACTTTAGCTACCTTACGCCAGCGGTTCTGGCTTTTCGATGGTAAGAATCAAGTTAGGAAAATCATAAGGCAATGTGTTACCTGCCTTCGTCACCAACCGGCTCCATTACATGCTAAAATGGCCAATTTACCAAGGTCACGCGTTGAAGCATCACCTGCATTTGATCATACGGGAGTTGATTTTTTTGGTCCCATATCTATCAAGGAGAAAAAATTCCGTAACACTAAGACGTTGAAGGCGTACGGCTGCGTTTTTATTTGTATGGCAACAAAGGCGGTGCATATTGAAATTGCGAGCGACCTAACTACCGACGGTTTTTTGGCCGCGTTAAGACGTTTCATAGGTCGCCGCGGTATACCATCTAACATATATTCAGATAACGGCACAACCTTTGTCGGAGCAAACAACCAATTGCGCGAAGTTTATGCATTGTTCGATTCCGAGCGGTTCCGAGACGTCAACAACTTCGCTCTTCAACGAAAAATTCGCTGGCATTTCAATCCTCCCTTATCGCCTCATTTCGGAGGAATTTGGGAGGCCGCCGTAAAATCATTCAAACATCACTTCAAACGAATTGTAGGCGGACAACTTCTCACCTTCGAACAGGTCAACACCCTCGCCGTCGAAATCGAGGGTATTCTCAATTCGCGTCCACTTTGCGCTCTTTCGGCCGATCCCATCGCATTAACTCCTGCCCATTTTTTAACAGGTCGCCAAATCACGTTGATCCCAGATAACGACTCTCTTTCAGTTCCAGCTAATCGTCTTTCAGTGTGGAGATACATTTCCAAGGCCCGAGAGGACTTCTGGAAAAGATGGCATTTGGAATATCTCAGTGAACTTCAGAAGCGCCAAAAGTGGGTCAAGGATGGCGGTAAGATCGAGGCTAATTCCGTAGTCATCATCATCGACAAAAATCAACCCTGCACGCGCTGGCAGCTGGGAGTGGTTCTGGAGGCGCGCCCGGGGAGCGACGGCATTGTCAGGGTCGCCACTATCAAGACACCTCAAGGGACTTATACGAGAAACATCACTCAATTATGTTTATTACCATTTCAGGCGTAACTTTAAAACACATTTACACTAACACATTTACACCTATACACAATCTCTTGCTCGCATTCACTCGCAACCGGGGAGCATGTTCGACTGAGATCGAAAACATATTCGCGGAACCGAAGTTATGGCCCGGCCATATGTATCCCTATTCCCTATGTACATATACACATCACATTTCTCTCTGATCCTCGGTTTCTCGCTATCTCTCGTGTATGTGTGTCATGATACGTGAATCAGGCGTCGCTGATTCACGGGGCTTCCTGCGCGAACACTCGAACCGGGCAGACGTCTGCCACCTGTTGTAGAATATTCTTTTTCCTGCTAGTATTGTCGTGCGGATATAGTTTAGCGGGATTCCATCGACATCGTGCCGTGAAGTAAATGTCGTCGCACAATGCTAGTAGTCGTCATCGCGGGTGTTGTCGCCGGGTTGCTTTCGCGATCGTACCAGCGAAAGAAAGATCCAGGTATCGCGTTCTTAGGATCCACGCGTCGCGTTCTTCTACCTTTCCCACGTGTGTTTTTGTGCGCGGGTGTGTGTGTTCGCCCTTTCAGCGCCACCTCGGCCTTGGGCTCTCCACCGGGCGATTACCTCCCGCAGGAGGCCGTTCAGTTTCGACCTTTCCGTCGAAACATTCACGGTGCCAGCCACCACTACATTCCACACACACATCCCGCTTCCCACATTGACACACACACACATATGTTCATACCTATCAAATATATATATATGTATCTTTACATTTTTCGAGGGTTTTTTTTGGTCGTTGCCTTCAGCAACGGTCCTTTTTTTCCCTCAGGGTCAAAAATAAATTTAATCCCATTTTTCTTCGACCCAAAAATCAACGACTTTTATTCAACCCTATTTTCCTAACTCCTATCCCAATTCAAAATTATTTGTTATTTTGAAACACGGGTATCAAGCATAAGGCTTGATTCTCGACGAAACAAGACGTTTTGTGGATTGTGGGAAGCAGGTGTAAAATTAATTAAATTTCACCTAAGACGCGTTTTACAAAATGCCCTCCTTACATATGAAGAGCTCGCAACTGTGCTCTCTCAAATTGAGGCTTGTCTCAATTCACGGCCTTTATGTGCTATGTCCGAGGATCCAAACGATATGCATACTTTAACATCTGGTCATTTTTTAATTGGGGCAGCATTAAATAGCTTACCCGAAACACCCACAAAACAAGTGTCGTCAATTGCTAGATGGAATCATCTTCAGCAATTACAACAGAGTTTTTGGGATCAATGGTCCAAAACATATTTAAATTCGCTGCAAAACAAACCTAAATGGAAATTCCCTTAAAAAAACATAACGGTCGGAGATTTGGTGTTGTTAAAGGAAGGCAAAACTTCACCATGCTGTTGGGTGCTCGGTCGGATTATTGAAACTCATTTAGGACCAACTCGGGGACATTCAAACGGCCCGTAACAAAAATCGCTCTTTTGCCTACTCAGTAGTACTTGGTCATGGTCATAAAGGTCATGGCCCTGATATATAAGCCCTTCACGGGTAATAACTTAGTTAGTTCAAATATGGAACCAGTGCGCGATACTACTCGACCACCCACTCTGGGGCGAAACATCGAAAACTTATTTGAGCCCGCCGTGGATCATTTGGAGCGGAGGCTTAGCGTCTTAAGTATCTACGGGGAAATCGTTGATCTCACTAACATTGAGGATACCCCTCTACCATCTCCAGACCGGGAAGAAGAAATAGAAACCATCGTCCTCGATGACACTCCGCCATCGACTCCGGGACCCTCTCAACAACCCAAGGTCCAAATCCTTCAAGATATTGTTGTGCCAATAACGAGCGAGCATTTACATATCATCGTATGTGATAACGAGGGTCCTGCACAAACAGAGGTGGTACCAGTCGCTTGGGAGGATTTAAAACGGTCGAAACGACGCAAACGGCGGATTACTACCCCGGGAGGTACACGACTAACTATCAAACTGTTAAACAATGGTCAAGTCAGGGTGACTAATAAACCGGCTCATTGAATTTCAATTATATTTTTCTTTTCCTTACAACCATCCTATTCTAACTAACTCTAATTCGTTGCCCGCTTTCAGCTAACTGATTACTTCTTGATCTAATAATTAAGAAGGTCAGGATTATTTTCATAACACTCAAATGACGAATATTTGCACTCCTCGCACTGTCAAGCACTTGCATCTGTCAAGTGCAAACGTAAACAAAAACAATACTCGATCACTCATTAGGTCACTTTCGTACTTGTGAGAAGGCCATCTAGGGACTCATAGTAAAACTAATTATCGGCGGAGAAGTTATTGCAGAATTATAATCAGTAGGGTGTACCGTAAGGTAGAACTGATGAGTGCAATGAACGTGGGTACCGAGTTAGTGGGGGGTACCGTAACCTTGAGTGCCGTGTGCATTATCGTGGGTACAAAAACCACTGCGCTGCCTGATAGCGATCTCTTTGCTGATTTTACCTCTTTTACTTCGGACCTCCTCTTTTCTTTCCTACCACGAACTGCCTATAGCCTTTAACCTCTTATATTCCCAATTCAAATAGGTGCTGACTGTTTGAATTGTTCACTCAACATAAAGTGCTGACAATGTTGAGATTACTCGTTCTAGGTGACGACTAGAACAAAGTCCTACCACTCATTGTTTGAAAACTAATCAAACAAATCCTAGTGTTTCGTCGTCAACCTGGAAGAAATCATACAACCAATAGTAGACTTTGCCAGAGTGAAAAATTTATCATCGAAGAGGCTTTTGCTGAGTCGCGGTTCAATTGTTCAATCTTGTCATAAGAAGAACAGGAGAAGAAAGGGGCCTTTTTGAATTTGGAATCCGTAGGCGAAGGTTGAGACCCGACAAAGGAGAAAAAAGTTTGAAATCTGTTGGAAGTGGGTGAAAGTCTATAATACCAGTTAAAATCTTGAATTCTTGTAATTAATTTATGAAATCAGAATATAACAAATTATAATATAACAAAGAAAACGAAGTCTTGAAATCTTTTTTTTGTCATACGGTTATTTTCCACAAATAGTGAACTAGTTGGGCAATTGTGTCTGCAACATAATTGAACGCATTTTTTATTGGTCCTTCGAACAGGATTGTTGAAAATAATTGTGTGAAATCTGGAAACGTGATTGGTGGAAAAACATTTGAACTCTAAATTGGAATATCAGTCAACGGTTCGGTATCGGTAGCGCGTTCGCGAAACAACAGAAGCCCAGCTATTGATTGCAGAACATCGTCAACAGCAATATTATCATCGACAACATTCTTCTCACCGTCATCGACAATCATCATAACTAAGGTAAGCCCATCTTTCGTATTTGGTGGTGGCGTGTGTCTACAATGGAGGCATTGGTGAAGTTGCAAAGGGCTCAAAAGGAGATGATTGAAAAATTAGTCCGAAACTATAAGAAGGATGGCTCTGTTCGGCGAACGGAGAGCTATTATGAGAGAAAACTCCAAGAACTTCAAATTTTATGGGAGCAATTTAAAGCTCGCCATATGGAAATTCTGGTCCTCAGCTACGACGACACTGAGAACACCGTAGTTGAATCGCACCACCGCGATCTGCCGGTGAGCGTGAGGCGCATATTTCGACGTCAATTAAAATGCCAAAAATAGCTTTGGAAAAATTCAGTGGCGATTGCCGAAAGTGGCCAACCTTCCATGATTTATTTAAAAGCCTCGTTCATGAAAATAAAACTCTATCCCCGGTGCAAAAATTACAATATCTCAAACTCCATCTGAGCGGTGAACCTGAAAATCTTTTGCGACATATACAAGTGACAGAAGGCAATTATACGTCGGCGCACACTGGGGCAAGGTACACACAAAAGTGGCATTAAATCGAAAAATAAAAGTGCGAATTCCTCTACCGCCATCTATTGAAACGACACACTGCATAACCTTGCGCTTCATAAAACAATGCTCTTCCCCCATTTTGACTCCCCGCCCGCGCCATCGTAGCCTTTAGTTGTAGCGAGTTATTCACCGAGGCAACACGTACGTTTTGTTGGCGAAATTTAAGAGTTGTTTTGCGTCACCACAATTGAAGTAAATCTTAATTACCGGGAGTGTTTGTGATGGCATCTTCAAGTTCAGGTATGTGGACATAGTTTAAGAATTTTAGCCTAATAAAAAAAGTATTTTAATAATGTCTTAATTCGTTTTTACGGTAGCTACTATAAAATACTTACATATTGATAGTATGCTCAGATGCATTGACGCTTTTAGTTATGTTCTGAAGCTGTCCAAGCTTTGGTTTTAACAGTTTTACAAATCTTGTTTATTGCTTATTTTAGAATCATGTAAATTTGGTGCCCATATTTGGCCTTTTTTTCAATATCTATTGTTTTAGAGGCGAGATCCGAGAAAATTTTTAGTCAGTATTTTATTTATAATTTATTTTCGTTACAGGAATGAGTTCTGACATGATGTTTTTTAAAAGAAAGGAGCTCATTAGCATAATGAGAAGTTGTGGAAGCAGTGAAATAGAAAAACAATTTCAGTACTTGTTTGAAGAAATTAAAAAACGTACTAAATTTAATGAAAACCAACAGAAAGAAGTGCAAAAAAAACATTCGTATTTTAAGACAGAATATAAGGCACGTTACACCAAAGCTCGGCGAATGGAAGAACGATTTAAAAATGACAATCAAAAATGGCTAGAAGGGTCTATTTTGTTTCCTAATAACATGGTGAATAAACGTGGTCGTCCTGAAGTTAGATTCAGTGATAGTTCAGAGAGAACTAAAAGACTAAAAACTCAAAAACTACGGGATACTACCCACGTGTCTGTGTTAACATACGCAACACGAATGAGTTTAAGGTTAGAAGGGCAAGTGCATGCGTCGAAACTTCTCCATGAAATAACTAAATCTCCAAATCGGGCCACTAAATATACAAAAGCTTATAAAACTTCGCTGGACTCAAAACAGCAATCTTTGACTGGAGAAGATGCTTTAGCTGTCTTGGTAGCAGCAAAGTTATCTAGACATCAATATCAAGTCGTGAGGGATAGTGCTCCACTAATATACCCCTCCTACAAAACCGTACAAGAGGCAAAGAAGCCATGCTACCCAAACAATATACATGTTACAGGAACTTCTGCTAGCGTTCCCCTACAGCCTTTACTTGACCACACAGCACAACGTTTGATCATGTCAATTGAATCTGTCATTGAAACACTTCAAGAAGCAGAATTAAACAAACTATGTCTATTCACAAAATGGGGTTTTGACGGCTCCTCAGGCCATAGCTCGTATAAACAGGCATTTCATGGATCTGAAGCCAGTGATTCCGCAGTTTTTATCACGTGCATCGTTCCTGTTCGTCTAGTTTCTGATACTAGAATAATTTGGCAAAACCCGAGTCCAGCATCGACAGCATATTGCAGACCACTAAAAATTCAGTTTATGAAAGAGTCTAAAGAAATTTCGGTTGCAGAAAAACAAAGAGTTGATCATGAAATAGGAAACTTGCGGAGCACTATAACTACATCGCAGGACAGACAGGTGGAAGTAAATCATAAATTGATCTTTGCAATGGTAGACGGCAAAGTGTGCAATGCCCTCACTGAGACGACATCGACGCAGAAATGCTTTATCTGTGGTGCTACCTCTAAAATGTTCAACAATGTGGAAGAAATGATTTCTAGACAAATAAATACCGACAATTTGGAATTTGGGTTATCCGTATTACATGGATGGATACGTATGTTCGAGTGTCTGTTGCATATTGCCTATAAATTACCAATACAGAAATGGCAAGCTCGAGGAAGTGATAAACAAATAGTAGCGGAAAACAAAGCTCGTCTACAAAAAGAGTTTAGAGAGCGATGCGGTTTGATTATAGACATGCCAAAACCGGGATTCGGGAATTCCAATGATGGTAATACCGCAAGAAGGTTTTTTAAAAATGCAGAACTATCAGCCGAAATCACGAAGCTTGATCTTCAACTAATAAAAAAAATACACACAGTCATGATAGTTGTTGCCAATGGGTATGATATAGAAGTTGAAAAATTCAGAGTTTTCGCTAATCATACCGCAAGGTACTTCGTTGAAAAGTATCCATGGTACAATATGCCACCAACTGAGCATAAATACCTTATACATGGTCCAGAAATAATATCAGCGGCATTACTTCCTATCGGACAATTAAGTGAAGAAGCACAAGAGGCACGAAACAAAGACTTTAAAAGATATCGGGAACACAACTCCAGGAAATGAAGCAGGGTCAAGACAAACGAAGATGTGTTTAACTTATTCCTGATCACTAGCGATCCACTTATCACAAGTAAGCGCAAAATAGAAAGGACAAACCTCTTGTATCTCAATTTTCTTTTTTTTGACTACGTATGAATTTAAGTAAAAACAACCCCTCTATTTTAGCCAAGTACAAATAGTATTAGCACAATACCGTCGCTATTGCGAGCCCCAAGGTAGGGCATGAAAGGGTCTCGTTAATCGTGTAAAACCTCTGTAATCGAACAGTATTGAGTCAAGCACCGTTCAGCTAAATAGCGGCCCGATAAAATTCATCTACTTCTCTACACCAGGTACCACGCCGTCTCCAGGAGATCGATCTTCCGGAAGCAGCCACGTGATACAGGTATGTAATTGCATCTTTACTTGCTAAACTATATAGAATTATATCGGCCCGTTAGTTTTTGTGCCGGCTGCAAATCAAAAAGAAAAGAAAAAAGAAAGAAAAAAAAAGAAAGCCGAAGAATAAAAGTAAGAATTTAATCGAAAAAGAAAAAAAAAGAAGCCAACCGTGAACGTTGGTCGAGCACCTATTTTGGCGAAACTTGTCAAGCATCCTCCCGTGAGGATGGTACGTTAACGTGATCCTTACGAATCAAATATCCTAGATTGTCTTTATTAGTTGCTGAAGTAAAGTAATACATTAAAATTAAAATAGAAACCCGAGATACCGAACATTTCTAGTGAAAGCTGTAAATTTGTAGACTAACCCCCATTTAATTAGGTAACCTACTATCATACAAATTGTATAAACATTTATTTTTCTCTTCTTCCGGTAAATGAAGCATAATTAGAATATAAGCATTGTTGCGATTGAAATTTATGATCGGAAAATGAATCTTCTTTTTGTCCTTTGCTGTATGTTCACCCCTGAAATTTTCAATTTGAGTTAGATTTACTTACACGGTCGCTTCTGAAGAATTGTTAATAAATTGATGAATTGTCAACCAATATATATGTGATGAATATTTTCTAAATTCAGTTTGCCTTGCCCATGACCAACCCGATTCTCCCCCCCCCCCCCCCCCCTCTATCGTCATACTTTTTCTTTGCCTTCCCCAGTTAAATCTTTTTCTTTCCCACTTTCGCATCTTCAGGATGTAAGTCGTGTTTCGCTGAGTTTTGCTTGCGCGTATGTTCGTAATAGGGGTATGAGACTCAATGACTCCGGAACCCACCCCGACCCGACGAGCTAGGTCCGTGCTAGTCAGCCAGACGCGCGCGCGAGTCATAAAGTGGTCTCCCCCACAACTCTTATACCCCCCTCACCCTCAACTCAGTGGTCACTCTGATATTTGCTCCTTGCTTCTCGTACATTGTTTTTCTTTTTCTCAGGGCAGGCAGAGGTGCCTCCCTGTCGCTTTCGGGTTTCCCACTCTTATACATTTTTTTTGTAATTTCGTTCGGAAATGAGACACCCCCTCAAGCCCTGCATGTTGCTCTGGCTTGGATACGGTCTCAGCCGACCAACCGAGTTGTCATCCAGCGGCTTCATAGTCAGGATCTGGTTTGCGCCAGCACCAGCGAGTGCGCTACCAGTCGGGGTTCATCACGCCACCACAATCTGGGGTGAGGTTAACATTACAAAAATGGCGCCCAACATGGGGCCTGAAACGGATGTTAACATTACAAAAATGGCGCCCAACGTGGGGCCCGAAACGGATAGGAGGACAGGTCTGTTACTGTACTCCTCTCCTTGATTCCATCAGTGGGACTTGGTCCCCCAAAGCCTTCACGGCTACCTTTAGCGCGAAGCACATCCTTATTCACCCCTCCCCTGATTACATCCAAATCCCCAATTCCTTTTTAAGAAATCAGTCCCAACTTGAATCTGCCCGAGCTGTGTTCGTTCCATCAGGCATTGAGTGGCCTAACTCGGAGGATACACCAGATCGCATTTAGCGGCCCAAGGTTGTAAATGTTGCGGCGGCTCCGATGAGTTAGGGTAGGTCAAGTGAGACCGTGAGAGAACCATTGGTTGCTCGGATGTTTTTGCCCCAGCAAGGCAGCGCCGGAGATCCAGTGAAGTGGTGGACCATTCACCCCTCTGTGCCTGGACGCTCCTGGCGGGAGCTGAGATATCCTGACAGGGGGTTGGTTTTCGCTGTCCCGGTGGACACAGAGATCGATCACTCCAGGGCACAGCCCAGATGACCTGCCTAGTCTACACGGTGGCGAAAATGCCTCCCCCAGAAGACAACCAATTTTCACAGCTGACTAGTTTATTTTCATCCTCTCTCTTTCTGTCGTATATACCTTTTCAGTATGTCGACAGGAATTCGTAGATCGCACGCTCCCCTATGTCCGGCGACGGGGGGTGGGGATCGGGTCGGTCAAGGCAAACCACGGAAAAATCTGATCATTTGTTACACCAAGTGTTACTTACCAAAACAAATTTCTTAGTCAAATCACTTTAATTGCCACTGTCAGTATTACAAACAATCCCAACTATATTCGTGCTCCCGTACATTATCGTCATTCTCGGTAGAGTAGAACACATTTTTTTTTTTCATCTTACCCTTAAACTCGGTACTCTGTGGAGAGATAGCTCGTATGCCATTCGACACACACAATGCCTGTTAACCGCTCACCTGCACCCGACAATCCTCGGGCTGAGGATGGGTCGGCTCCCCCCGACAACCCAGGCCCCTCCAGAGCTGCGGCTCTAGGGAACGAAGATCGCTTAAATGAATCAATGGACACACTACGAGCCGAGTTACAAAGTATTCGACAGAGTATCACTTCCCTCCATGTAGAGCCTCGTAATTCACGACGTAACAATCGGAGAGGTCAGGGCGGTAATCACAGAGGAAGTAGGACTGGTCTACGTAGCCAGGGTCTTCTAAATGAACCAAATCCCGCTACGTCCAGAGACTCGCGATCGGCAAGGCCAGTAGACAATATTGAAACAGTGCGCTCGCCAGCAGTCGGTTCAAGAGCCACTTGGGTAGCGCCTCCAGCTTCGAGTTTTGTATCCGCTCAATCACCATCAGTACCTAATACCAGTGACACGTCACAAGGGCTTCTCCACACCCCAGCACGAGGTTCCTCAAATTTCGTTCCGGCAAAAAAATCCGTTATAACCACTTGGAGCTTTCACTTTACGGGAGACCCACAAGGTTTCGCCGTGGAAGATTTCCTGTACCGCACAGAGTGTGTAGCCCAGTCTAATGGAGTCAGTGAGACCGAATTATGTTCCAATCTGCACTTCCTATTAAAGGGTAAGGCGGAGAGCTGGTTCTGGTCAGTATTTCGAAAAGAAAACCGTACCTTCGGGTGGGATACTTTTAAGAACAGTCTTAACAGTAGGTTCAGATCCCTCCAGACCAACCATATGGTGTTGCAAGCCCTGATGACGGCCAAACAAAGGCCGGATGAAACTTACAACGACTTCGAGCAAAGAGTCTTAGGTTTACAGTACAAATTAACGGCACCACTGGCGGAGACTGAACTGGTTAGCGTAATCAAAGACGGCTTATCACCACGTCTCGCTCAATTAGTTTATGTCCAACCGGCAACGACGCTAAACGATCTGAGAGCTTTCTGCATACAGGCGGAGCGCCTGCAAGCTCACCGAAGGATCTCCTACTCACAAGATACCACTAAGGTTCATGAAGTGGGATACGATTCGCCGACAGCGCCGCCGATACAACTAGAAGGATCAGTTGCAGCCCTGAACCTCAAAGTGAATGAGCCATTATGCTGGAACTGTAGGCGTAATGGACATTACTTTCAAATGTGCCCAGAGGAACAGCGTCAACTTTTCTGCTATAAATGCGGAAAACCATATATTACTACTCCTCGCTGTCCCACGTGTTCGGGAAACCAGAGAGCGGGCTCCACGCACACCGGAACGTGCCGCCCGAGCTCTCGCTCCCCGGCCCCCTCAGCGGAGACTACTCCGACGGCAACTCCACCGAACAGAAAGTCATAACTCATTCTGCTACGACTTATAAAACGGATACCTCAGAAGTCCAGCCCCTAGATTTGTCAAAACCCAAACCCATAAACTATTTAAAATCACCCTCGACGGAACAGACAGGCGAAGTAACCCCTATTGTGTCGGACAACCCCATACGTTCGCCAACTTTTCATCAACGATGGGTAAATTATCAAAGAGTCAGAAAACGCATATTCAATTCAGGTATTACTAGTAAATATCCCCTGCACAAACATAAAGCCCTGCAGCGAGTGCGTCGGCTAGCTAACGAAAGGAAACACATGTTTCGACCAATTTTGTCGTCGGTACTCAGTGTACCCGGAGATGATCGCCCTTACGTGAAAATCCAGTTGAATGGCATGCCTATGCTGGGACTGCTAGATAGCGGTGCCAGTATAACCTGCCCACCTCGGACAAATTGAAGCTCATTCGGAGTCGGATACAGCAGAGACTTCAGGAAGCCCATTTACGCCATGAGCGAACTTATAACACCAGAGGCCGAGAAGTTAAGTATGTACCTGTACAAGAAATTTACCGACGCCTATGGCCACTGAGCAACATGCCACAGGGTCGAGCTGCCAAGCTAGAAAAGAAGTATGCCAAAGGCCGGATCGTGCGTGTGGCCGGAAATAGCCGCTACGAAGTTGAAGACATGTCTGGACGTTCCTTAGGGATATATCATGCCAAAGACCTCCGGCAGTAACCCAACAGACCACGCCCCTTTTTCTGCCATTTTCCATACGCTGGGATCGTCCGCAAACTGGCAGCCTTGTTATGGGCGCGGCTTTAACCATCAGCGCTAAACTCGACCACAGCCTTACAGTGGCCCCAGCTTTAAAGTACAAAAGGCAAAAAAGAACCGCTGTACCGAAATCCCAATTTTCGTTCTGTCGTTCTGTCATCTTGACGAACGTGTGGCGATCAGTCTGCCGGCAACCTCACAGTAATAAACATCAGCTCCCGATGAGCTGCACGTCTTAATTTTAAATTGTGCAAGTGCCAGTGGGAATAGGCGGCCATCTTGGAAGGTAAGGAGAAATTTTCCCTTTTACCAGCGCTAAGTAAGAAGGAATATACCAGCATAAGCCTTTTAATAGCAACACCGCCGCGACACCGTGCGCCCTAAAATTCCTCCAAATTTGAGGAAGGCCATCGGCCCCGAGGAGAGACAAAAAAAAAAAAAAAATCAACCAGCTCTGTGAACGGGCAAGCCGCCCAAAGTGGGTTGCCGGCCGGCAACATAATTTTTAAACCCAAGCAACGTTCGTGGGTGAAATAGGCCCCACGCCCGAAGAAGCTCGCTGTTCCCGTCTGCACGAGACGAGGTTCCCG
The DNA here is from genome assembly GCA_933228815.1 of Machimus atricapillus. NCBI lineage: Eukaryota > Metazoa > Arthropoda > Insecta > Diptera > Asilidae > Machimus > Machimus atricapillus. The sequence goes on along the minus strand of OW121786.1, from coordinate 15,312,972 downwards.
ACCGAGGAGGTAGCCCCCCCACGTGCGCTAGGAGGAGGTTAGGAAGTCCCGTTACGCGCCTGGTCAACCGCTGCAAGCAGCTGTAGGGCTCGGGCCCCACCAAATTCAACATTCCCAGTGGGCAGCCCCCAGCATTCAGGAGTCGCCGCTGACGTTGCACCCACGAGCCTCACCAGCTTCACCGAGTGGGCCCCCCCGTACTTTCTGTCGGCGTGAGTCTAACTCAGGCTGCTCAACTGCAGGAAACCTCCGCAAATTCGGCGAAGTCTCAGTCACCAGGATCTGCCTCACCCGGAATAGATTGTAACCTTTTCTGTATTTTTTTTTTGTATCTCAATTTTCTTTTTTTTGACTACGTATGAATTTAAGTAAAAACAACCCCTCTATTTTAGCCAAGTACAAATAGTATTAGCACAATACCGTCGCTATTGCGAGCCCCAAGGTAGGGCATGAAAGGGTCTCGTTAATCGTGTAAAACCTCTGTAATCGAACAGTATTGAGTCAAGCACCGTTCAGCTAAATAGCGGCCCGATAAAATTCATCTACTTCTCTACACCAGGTACCACGCCGTCTCCAGGAGATCGATCTTCCGGAAGCAGCCACGTGATACAGGTATGTAATTGCATCTTTACTTGCTAAACTATATAGAATTATATCGGCCCGTTAGTTTTTTTGCCGGCTGCAAATCAAAAAGAAAAGAAAAAAGAAAGAAAAAAAAAGAAAGCCGAAGAATAAAAGTAAGAATTTAATCGAAAAAGAAAAAAAAAGAAGCCAACCGTGAACGTTGGTCGAGCACCTATTTTGGCGAAACTTGTCAAGCATCCTCCCGTGAGGAAATTTATGATCGGAAAATGAATCTTCTTTTTGTCCTTTGCTGTATGTTCACCCCTGAAATTTTCAATTTGAGTTAGATTTACTTACACGGTCGCTTCTGAAGAATTGTTAATAAATTGATGAATTGTCAACCAATATATATGTGATGAATATTTTCTAAATTCAGTTTGCCTTGCCCATGACCAACCCGATTCTCCCCCCCCCCCCCCCCCCCCCCTCTATCGTCATACTTTTTCTTTGCCTTCCCCAGTTAAATCTTTTTCTTTCCCACTTTCGCATCTTCAGGATGTAAGTCGTGTTTCGCTGAGTTTTGCTTGCGCGTATGTTCGTAATAGGGGTATGAGACTCAATGACTCCGGAACCCACCCCGACCCGACGAGCTAGGTCCGTGCTAGTCAGCCAGACGCGCGCGCGAGTCATAAAGTGGTCTCCCCCACAACTCTTATACCCCCCTCACCCTCAACTCAGTGGTCACTCTGATATTTGCTCCTTGCTTCTCGTACATTGTTTTTCTTTTTCTCAGGGCAGGCAGAGGTGCCTCCCTGTCGCTTTCGGGTTTCCCACTCTTATACATTTTTTTTGTAATTTCGTTCGGAAATGAGACACCCCCTCAAGCCCTGCATGTTGCTCTGGCTTGGATACGGTCTCAGCCGACCAACCGAGTTGTCATCCAGCGGCTTCATAGTCAGGATCTGGTTTGCGCCAGCACCAGCGAGTGCGCTACCAGTCGGGGTTCATCATGCCACCACAATCTGGGGTGAGGTTAACATTACAAAAATGGCGCCCAACGTGGGGCCTGAAACGGATGTTAACATTACACCAGAACAAGAGCAAAATTTATTCACCTGCTTGCTAACCTAGCAGCCGGACATCCCTAAATTTAAGCTACTTGCCATCAGCTCCATCGCGCTGATTAGAATAAGCTATTGTGAATTTTGGTACTATCAGCAGTTTATTCGTTGCTCTAAAAACGAAACGCAAAGGGGTTAAAGTCGTGGAATTCAATATTCCAGACATTCGTGATTGATTGTGGTTGACTGTGATCGAATTGTTGCAGGCCAGTTAACCCCTGATTATTTTCTGTTATTTTTGGGTTCGTTCACTCATTTTTGTGAGATCAGATAGAACATCTCGTTAGTTGGTGGGGCGACGCCCTTTGAGGGGTAAAATCATTACTGAACGATTATTTATTCGATCTAATTTTTTTTTTGTCTCCGCGAGATCTGCACGGGGATTTGATTTGATTTGTACTCTTTCATGTATACTAGTTATTTTAAAATTCTTTTGCACACCCAGATAAAAAAAAAAGGGAACAAAAAACAAAAAAAGGACAATCAAACGAAGAAAAGAGAGCTACTCACCTAACGAAGATTTTTTTTTTGGTTGACCAAGTCTAATTACAGTATCGTCACCTTGTTTGATTTTTGCTGGAATCATTAGATTAGCTTTTGAAATTTACTGAGAATTTTTGTGCATTCCAATTGTATAATACTTATTAGTTTCGCGCCTAACACAAGTATTAGAATATACGCTGAATTTCTGTAAATAATTACGCACTCTTTCTTATCCTGTTAACTTTATTTTTTGTATATAATTCGACCCCCATAACATGAACTGCCGCTTGAAGTAAATAAATGTAGTAGCCACGAGTAATTACAAATTTTTTTGTGATCTTACGCGACAGACCGTACCTCCTTCCCCTCTCCCCTTTAGGTCGGGATGTTCAGGCAACTTAGGGGAGCCTGAACAGTAGTGGTGGGCTGAACAGTGAGAGGTCTCCAGGGGAAAACCTATTTTGCTTACTAATGGGACTTACCTCTCCATGTTCCCTCAGGCTAAGGTGAGAGCCATGTCTTCGCTCATTTTCCTGCACGGAATCCAGGACCCTTTTTGCATATCCTTCACGTCCTTTAGTTTGTTTTGTCAGGCTTCGTATGAAGCTGTGCGCTACACCATGTATAAGGAATGCGGCACCCAGGCTCAAGAACCCTCCCCATGCCGACGAGCTATGCACGTGCTATCCAGCTAGGCGCGTACCGAGCCACCTCGTGATTACATTCCTAAGAAGGCCTCACACGAAATAGAATTTTTTTTTTGTGGTGTGACCGGGCCACGAAGCCTCATAGCCAAATTTTCCAATGCTGGAATGCAGCCTACTGCCACCCTGGTTTGTTTTGTCTTTTGATTTCATTCGCTATGGAGCCGACATCTCACGGCCCTTCATACTGTGGTACATGGCTGAGGGAGTAGGGTACTACTCTCAAAAGCAATGCCCAGTACACGACCATGGCACCCTCTAGGGGGCCAAATGAGGACTTCTCACATTACAAACGCGATAGAAATATTAAAAATTTCAACATTCGAAAGGGGATGCGGAGAAAACTTCTAAAATCAATTTTTCAAATTTTATATCCTGAGCGTAACACGTTAGAATAAATTAAAATCAATGTTTAAAATTTAAATTCTAAATGCAGACGCGGCAAAGTATTCTATGTCTCGAACAAGCGCGGTTAGGCCCACCGCTTGCTAAGAGACCTTGTTCAAAGTTAGTTTGACGGAATAAAGAACATAGCTAATAAAGTTCTACGCCCGGCGCGGCCCTTTTATAGGCGGAAATGACCGGTATGTCCTTTCGTCGTCTGCAAAGTGCTCTTCTTCTTCTCTCGCTTTCGTGCCACGCCCGTGCAAGGTTAAATTCGCATTGCTGCAACTCCCGTGCGAAGTTGTGTTGTACCCGGTTGCCGCATAACCTTGTTGCGTGTTTTGACAGTTCTCGTTGTTTACGTTTAGTGCGCGGTACGATCATCTTTTTAATTCGCGACGCGAATGTTAATTATGTTCAACGATTGAACACACCTACT